>CM069069.1:25095367-26450367 GCA_035220775.1 Malus fusca
GGTGTTCGTAATTGAGTTTGCGTCGGAGCAAGCAAGTAAGCCATCTTCTCCAACTTCGATTTTGTTTTCTACTAACTTGTTGATTTTGATGATTCAGGCACCTACACTAGAATTTAAACCATTGCCAGATCACTTCAAGTATCACCTTCCGTTCAAGGATTCAATGTGTGAGCACTTTGAGAAGCATGTCATGGATAATGTACCCCTCCATGCCGTGGGCCCTGTTCAAGCTTAAATGGAGGCATCGTCCGGCTGGAAGACATTAAAACAAGTGCTTCTTGGGAGGCAACCCATGTATTCAAATAAGGAAGATTTTTGAATTGCTCCACGATTGGTTTTGCATTCCTAAAAACCTTCCCTTTTCTGCGGTTTTATTTTTCCATGATTGTGATTTTTATTTGTTGCTTGTTTGATTGTTTTTATTGTGGGTTATGTTTGAAACGTTGACAGGTAAACAAAGTATTTTTACATTAATTTTTGTGGAAAAGGAACATTAGGTAGAAAGGTAGAAAAATACAAGCAAGTGCAAACAAGCAGGAATGAGCCTTCATTGGTTAGGTGGTGCCTCAGCATTTGACGGACCTCCAGAAAGTCGAAGCGCCAAAGTTTGATTTTCCGGAGCCTCAACACTTGGTGAAGCGCTAGATGACGAAGGCAGAAGTTGCCGCTGGAGTAATGCAACAAACCTTTGATGATCACTCTGAATCCGAACTTCGGACTCCTGCAGCTGGTCAAGCTTCCTCTTCATACTTGTTGAGTAATTAGTTGCGAGCAGGTGCAACTCTTTATTCTCATGCCTAAGCACTCTGACCTCTTGCGGAAGATTGGCCACCTCAGCCATCAACGACTCAACCTGACGAGAGCGAGCAAGAAGGCGTTGGCCCATGTTTGATACTGAGCCTGCACATCAGACGCTGTAGGACAGAGAGTCCTGAACAGCCAGTTCGTCGGACCGCCTGGAAAGTATCCTATTGTCTCTAGGAGTGAGAAGATTTCTGGCCACCACCGAAGTGGTTGTATCGTTCATCATCATAGAATCCCCAACTGTAAGAGGACCATTGGGGGATACGAAGGACGGATGCCAAATGGTGTTTGGAGAAGACATGTCAATATCTTCCCCGACATTCAAGTTAAGACGACGGTCAGATGGGCAAGACATTTCCTAAGGTGTTGAAGAAGAGGTTAGACAAATCAAGATTTCAGAAGTGCAAGAAGGAAATTTTTACATGTGGCAATGCAAGTGTGCTTTGAAACGTAATGTGTGCCTCTATAAATCAAAACTCGACGGAGCTTCAGAGGCGCCCGCTCAAAAATTGAAGAGACGCATGCTTTCTCCAAAAGCTGGGCTACTCAGAGACCACAGGCCGATCTCAGAAATCAAAGAGGCACTTGCTTTTTCAGACGTGTCATCACCTGTCACATGCACACTCAGCTTTGCGGAAATCACGGGCAATTTGTCGAAGCGCCAATCTTAGAAATCGAAGAGGCCAATTCAAAAATCGAAGAGGCCCTAGCTTTCTCAAAAGCTGGGCTTGCTCAGAAACCACGGGCCGATCTTCTTTTCCAGATTTGTTCGCACTTGTCACATGCAACCTCTACACTCGACAAGCTCAGAACTCGAAGAGGTGAGCTCAGAACTCGAAGAGGCAAGCTTAGAAATCGGAGAGGCATCTGCTTTTCCAAACGTGTCATCACCTGTCACATGCACACTCAGCTTTGCGGAAATTAAGGGCAATTTGTCGAAGATTTCTGGTGACGTAGAAAGCACGTGAAGTTTACTTTTAAATCATCCAACGTTTGCAGACAAGAGTGAAATAATAGTACCGGTTATTAATTCCTATAAATGTCAACCTTCACCCTCCATTGCAAGGCAGACATACATAACCTTTCTTCATCTCCGAGAATGCCTTCCCAACGAAGCCTCTCGAGTCACTCAGTGTTCCTTATTCCCTAGGGTACCTTTGCAAACAACTCATCAAAAGCAAAAGTATTTCATATCATGAAGGTTGAAAGCAAGAGTATCTCATATCATGATTTCTCCTTGTCATTCTCCTTGTTTTTGTTTTCACCTACGGGACAAGGAGAAAGAGAGCAATCAGCCAGCACTTGGTATCAATCTTCCGATCTGGAACCGACTGCCTGGAACCCCTTCCTGATTGCTTACCTAGCCTTGCTCTCAAGTACTCATTTTCAACATCTTATGCTTCATCTTCGTCTACCACATATGTCTGGGGAACAGATAAGGGAAGTGAAAATGATACCTCGAAGCATGTGGAGACAATGTGCTAATTCATCCACAGCTAGGGACAAGGAGAAAGAAAGCAAATGGTCGGCACTTGGACTGATTGAACCAAGAAACAGACCAACACCTCTACCTCGTGCCTGTCTGCCGTGCAGAAGAAACAAGCAAAGAAGAATGCAGCCTGCACAATCAACCCAGCAGAAGGAGTCTAATTTGAAACAAGGAACTCTCCTATTCCTTGCTCAAAATCCCAGCCCAGTTCAAGAAAAAACCTGTGGAAAGATACTTCTTCAAAAGCAAAAGTATCTCATATCAGTAGAGTCGAAGGCAAAGATATCTTATGGCATGCTTTTCCTTTACCCTTGCTCTTGCCTGCCGTGAAGAAACAAGCAGAGAATAATGCAGTATGCACAATCAAA
Source organism: Malus fusca (assembly GCA_035220775.1). Lineage (NCBI taxonomy): Eukaryota > Viridiplantae > Streptophyta > Magnoliopsida > Rosales > Rosaceae > Malus > Malus fusca. The sequence goes on from CM069069.1 coordinate 25,098,029, forward strand.
TCAACCCAGCAAAAGGAGTCTGATTTGCAACCAAGGAACTCTCATATTCCTCGCTTAGAATTCTAAACCAGTTCGAGATCAAAGCTATGGAAAGTCAACAATATCATCTATCTCCAAAACCAGATTTGCGTTCTTAAACTCTACTCTGTCTGGTTTTTACTTTGCCGTACCTGTCATGTTTATTCGCTGTTTGTTTGTTTGCTTGTTTTTGTGTGAGTTTATGCTTGAAACATTGATGACAATGTTTGATTTAAGTGTGGGGGGTAACCAAGTTATTTTGCATGAAATTCGTAGGAGTTTATCACCCATTACTTCTAGTGTTGTTCCTTGCTATTTTTAAGTCTTTTTAAGCTGTTATGGAGTGTTTTAGTGTGTTTTGACATAAAAATCCGAAAATCTCATAAAATTTTGAAAACTTGTTTTGAAAAACCCAAAAAGAGTTGTTTTTATGTGTTTATTTGTGTCGTAGGGTACCTTCCAACACAATGATGAGGATTTGGTTTTTAAGTACATGACTGTTAAAGAGAGTTATAAACATGGATGAAAATTTGATTCACTCTTTGGTGTATGCTTGGTTGTGGTATAATTTATAAATTTACATGCAATCATAAAGGGAAATTCAGTTTTTGTAACATGCTTGAAGGAAAGAACTCAAATGAACGCTACAACCTTGTGAGACTTGAGCCTAAACGTTTATTTGGAGAGTTAATAATACGCGCATCATTGTTTTCTAAAGTCGTTGCATGATCTCATTATTCTTTGCTTGGTTGCTACTTAGAAGGCGTTTCATCATTTAGTTCCAAATGCTAGAACTCATGCCCATTTCATTCAAAGCATGCTATTGATTTGCATAACACATATTCAAGATGAAGTTGTGTAGTGACCACCAAAGCCAAATTGCCGTGCCCTTATTTCATTATGTGTTTAAGTTTAACCCTGTTGAGCCTTGTTAAGCCTATGTTCTTTGTTAATCCACGCTATCCTTACCTAGCCTAGTTTTAGGACCATCCATACCCTTGTTCTTGAAGCATAGTAAAGCATGACTTAAAATGAACTCCCTTTTTATCAATGTATTGCAGAAAGCAAGTGTGGGGGAAGTGATTCTTGTGTGTGTGTGTGTGCCAAAGTCCTTAATAAGGCATGAGTAGAAAAGAAAAAATAATAAAATAATAAAAAAAAGAGTGAAAAGAAAAAGAAAAAAATTTGTTAAAAAAGGGTCCAAAACATTGAATTCGGCCCTAAGTGTTGCATGAATCTTCCCTTTGTATTTAAAAGTTGATTCTGCATTCTAAAGTGAATTCCAAGTGTCTATTTCATTGCTTTGCTTGCTATCGCTTTAAGAACGTTTGTTATTCCTATCCCTTCTTTATTAGCCATTACTCCAAGCCCTGTTACAACCCTTGACTTCAATCTTCAGTGTTGTGTGTTTCAATTTGTGGAGTTCGAAATTGGTATGAGCATATGGTGTCACTGGTTCTCGCATCTAAGTAGTAGCATTCCATTCATGAGATCATATCTAAACATGCTTAATAACTCCAGAAAATTGTTTTCTTTGTTATAACATATGTGAGTCCTAGTCTTTCGTGCTTACATTAATCTTCTCACATATACTAGTGTAGGGTGTGTAGTCAGAAAATGTGTGTGAAAATAGAGAGTATCTTGTAAGGAATTGAGCAAATTCTCTAAGGCATGTTACTACATTCAAAACATTGTTTTAATTGGTTAATTGTGAACTAGTAAGTAGTGACTGTGATTAAGTTTGTGCTCAAGTGTGCAGATAACCAAAATCTGTGGGAATGATGATTTTTAACATGTCATGTGCATTGGAAATCCCTGAGGCAAATGTTGGAAGGTTAGGTTGTGTTTTGTTTGTTTTGTTTCGTTTTGTTTCTTTTGTTTTGCTTGAGGACTAGCAAAAGCTAAGTGTGGGGGAATTTGATAAGAGCATATTTATGCAACTTAGTTAGCTTGTTTCTTGGCATTTACTTAGTTTAATTCTAGTTATTTTAGTACTTTAAGCTATTTTCGTGTGTTTATAGGTTCAAATAACAAAGTTAGCAACAAAGTGCTATTTGGAGCAGTTTTGGGCCAAGATTGGATAGTGCAAGCATGGAGACATGAGGATGGACGTTTTTGAAGATTTGAAGGCTAGAAATCAGCATGTGTGTGTGCAAGTGTGTTGACCTACAACTACAAACATCCATCCACTACACCCATTACATCCACTCATTAGCAAACACTCATCCACTACACCCATTACATCCACTCATTACCAAACATTCACCCACTACACCCATTACATCCACTCATTACCACAACACTCACCCACTACACCCATTACATCCACTCATTACTAAACATCCATCCACCACACCCATTACATCCACTCATTACACCCATTACATCCACTCATTACTAAACATTCACCCACTACACCCATTACATCCACTTATTACCACAACACTCACCCACTACACCCATTACGTCCACTCATTACCAAACATCCATCCACTACACCCATTACATCCACTCATTACCACAACATACACCACTACCACCTTAATTAGATGGTGGTCCTCTCCCTAGCCTATAAATACATCCACACTTCACCATAACTAGGATTTCAATTTCCCTAGCCGTGAGCACCTTACATCCATCCATATATTCCCACATCCCACAAACACATACAAATCCATTCCCTTGCCGTGGCACTCATCCAACCAAAAATCAAACACAAATCCATACAATCCATTCCCTTGTCGTGGCATCCATCCAACCTAAATACATTCATAACCTTTCCATATATCCATACACATCCTTAGATACTTGTGCTGCAACAAGGTGGTGAAAAAGAAGGTCCTTGGCGTTTCAAGCTTGAAACTTTGGAGCGTTTTAGGTGTACTTCGTTCTTGCTTTCAATGTCTACTTTGTTATTTTTTGATTTTGTTGCAATTATGAGTAGCTAAACCCCTATTTAGTTAGGGGGAATTCAAAGCCATGAACATACTTGCAATATGAATTGATTGCCTTCAGTTGTGATTTCATAAGTTGTGAATTCAATTTGTTTAACTGCTTGATTGATAACTTATTCATGTATGTTTATTAAGAGTGCACATTTAGTTTGCATGCATGAATATGATGCTAGAGTATAAGGGAGTTTCACCTAATAGTTACAAACTTATATTCATAAGTAGTGGAGGTCGCTTATAAACGATCGCGTTAAATGAATTCTTGGCAGAAGTTTCATGCTCATCATAGTAACGAATGCCTCGTCAATACTTATAGTTTTCATGATGCTTAAAGATCTTTGATTGTATCTTTATTGTGCTGTTCACGTAAAGGACTTTTGAAGAATGTTTTGAATTTTTGTATGCACTTTCCCATCCGATTCAATAACTTAAGGAGAACTTAAAGGTTAGTTTAAGCGGACCTAATTAATCTGGGGTGTTGAGTTTCATGATTTATCGAAAGAACAACTGAAAATTGGTTTATGTGCAATTGTGTCATGTGTGGAGAAGAACCCTCTAGCTAGCACATCATCCATAGTTTACCCAAATTCGTCCAAAATCTGTTTTAGTTTACAATCTGTTTGTTTTGTTTTCAAATTCGTCAAAATCAAATCCCCCTTTACTTTAAAGTGTTTTATTAGTCAAAATCTGTTTTGATTTGTGTTTTTAAGTGTCTTGAGTCAAGTTAGAACCTAATTTCGTCCAAAACCATCCCTAGAGTCAGTTTAGAGTCTAGTTGTTTTAAGCTGTTTTGAGTCTTTTAAACTAGTTTTGAGTCTTTTTAGTTTGTATTGCATCTTTTGAGTCTAGTTTGGTGTTTTAAACTTAATTTTACGTTTTTAAGTCAGTTTCAAGTGTTTTAGCAATCCCTCCTAATCCCCAGCTGATGCGAAAATTAACTAACACACAAATTAAACCCAAAATTTGATGTGAAAATTAACTAACACACAAATTAAACCCTCTTGTGACAATTGTAGTATAGATGTAAGTAGGGTATCGTTCTAAACCGGGGATTAGGAGGGCTTGCTAAAACCTCTCAAAACTAATTTAAAAACATAAAAACAAAGTTAAAAAAAAATGTAAACAAAAGACTTTTAAGACAAGAAAGTAAAAGGAGGGATTTGGTTCTTGTGAAGTGAAAGTAAAACAAATAACTAAAACTTAAAAACTATGGATGATGGGCTTTAGCTAGAGGGTTCTTCTCCACACATGTCTTGCTTGCATACAAAACGATTTCCAATTGTATTTCAATAACTTATTAATTCTCAATGCCCCAAGTTAATTAGGTACGCTTAAATTAACCCTCAGATTTTCCTACTTTTATTGAGTTGGATGATTGCATACGACAACCCAAAGCATTCCTCACAAGTTCCCTACATGAATTGCATAATAGAGATACAAGCAAGAATCATTAAGTTCTATGAAAATCATAAGCATTGACGAGGCACTCGTTACTATGGAATACGCATGAAACTTATGCCAAGAATTTACTTAACGCGATTGTGACTAGCAACCTTCACTACTTGTGAATATAAGTTCATGACGATTAGGTGAAACTCCCTTATATTCTAGCATCAAATTCATGCATGCAAACTAAGTGTCGACCCTCAATCAACATACACAAATCAGTTTTTATACGAACGGATAAGTAAATTGAATTCATAACTTATGAAACGCAATTAAAAGTAATCAAATCATATTGCAAGCATGAACATGTGTTTCGAATCCCCCTCTAGCCAAGGGGGGTTTAGTTCCTCATTATTACAAAACAAAGATAAACAAATTTAAACATTGAAAAACAAAGGAAAGAAAGCACCTAAACGTTCCAACGATCCATGTTGGATAGCAAGCGCGTCCAAGGACTTTTCTCCTTCTCTTTGCCGCAACAACAAGGTTGGAATGATGTTGAAGGGTTGGTTATTTGGAGGAATGGATGGGAAGGGGTTTAGATATGTAGGGAGAGGCAAGGGAAGGCTTGGAGAATGGTTAATTTCTGGATCATTTGAATGAGGTTGCTGCCATGGTATTTATAGGAAGAGGATGGACATGTTTAATGCAAAAATCTGGTGGAATGAAGTAGGTAAGGCATGGCAAGGTGGAGAATTGTTGGTGAGGGTAGGTTTTGAGTCATCCACTCACATGTCATGGTGAGTTAAGCATTGCATCATCCACTCACATGTCATGGTGATTTAAGCATTGCATCATCACTCAAATTTCTGGTGAAAGTGAATCAATGCCCACGGCATTGAAGAATTTCTTGGTTTTGAGTGAAGTTTTGGTCAATCCTTCTAGAAATTTATCCCTTCTTGCAACTTGTATTTGTTTCACTAGATTTTTAGCATGTTCATAGCCTCTTTTGTCTTCAAATTCGTCCATCCATCTAGCTTGGATCATAAGCAATCCATCTTGGGCCCAAAAACACTCCAAACTACTCCAAATTGGCTCAAAATGCACCCTTAGCCCATAAAACCTACAAACACACGAATTTAGCTTTAAACACTTTTATAAATACTAAATAATTACCAAAATGCAAGAAAACAAGCAAGCTAAGACGCATAAATATGCTCCTATCAAATTCCCCCACACTTAGCTTTTGCTAGTCCTCGAGCAAAACAAAGAAATAAAACAAAACAAAACCAACAAACATAACAGAAACCTTCCAACGTTTGCCTCAGGGATTTCCAATGCACATGACAAGTTAAAGATTATCATTCCCACAGATTTGAGTCAATTTAACACTTAAGCACATACTTAATCATAGTCACTACTTACTAGTTCACAATTAACCAATTAAAACAATGTTTTGAATGTAGTAACATGCCTTAGAGAATTCCCTCAATCCTTACAAGATATGCACTCTATTTTCACTCAGATTTTCTAACTACACACCCTATACTAGTTATATGTGAGAGAATGGATGTAGATATAAAAACGAATGCTCACATATATGTATCACAAAGAACGCAATTTCCGGAGTTAACAAACATGTTTAGATATGATCTCATGAATGGAATGCTACTACTTAGATGCGAGAACCAGTGACACCATATGCTCATACCAAATTCAAACTCCACAAATTGAAACACATAACACTCAAGATAGAAGTTAAGGGTTGCAACGGGGCTTGGGGTATTGGTTAACATAGAAAGGATAGGGAAAACAAACGTTCTTCAAGCAATAGTAAGCAAAGCAATGAAATTGAGACTTAGAATTCACTTAGATTGCAGAAATTAACTTTAACACACAAGGGGGAGACTTAAACAACTCCTTAGGGCCGAATTCATTGTTTTGGACCCTCACTTCAACAAACAATACTTTGGAACTCTTTTTCTCAACTTTTCAACTCTTTTTTTCATACTTTTCATACTTTTTTTTTTTTTTCCACAAATTTTTTTCTTTTCTTCATGAAAAATACTTCCCCCACACTTGTTTTCTGCTAACATAGATCAAAAGGAATTCAATTCGAATCATGCTTTACTATGCTTAAAGAACAAGGGTATGGATGGTCCTAAACTAGGCTAGGTGAGGAAAACATGGGTTAACAAATAATGAAGGCTAACAAGGCTCAACGGGGTTAAAAACCTACAAAACATAATGACATAGGGCACACGGCATTTGGCTAAGGTGGTGGTCACTACACAACTTCATCTTGAATATGTGTTATGCAAATCAATAACATGCTTTGAATGAAATGGGCATGAGTTCTAGAGTTTGGAACTAAATGATGAAACGCCTTCTAAGTAGCAACCAAGCAAAGAATAATGAGATCATGCAACGACTTTAGAAAACAAAGAATGCACAGATTTTGACTCTCCAAATAAACGTTTAGGCTCAAGTCTCACAAGGTTGTAGCGTTAGTTGAGTTTCTTCCTTCAAGCATGTTACAAAACTGATTTTTCCTTTATGATTGCATGTGAATTCATAAGTTATAACCTCAACCAAGCATAAACCAAAGAGTAAATCAAACTTTTATCCATATTTATAACTTTCTTTAACCGTCATGCAATTACAAACCGAATCCTCATTATTGTGTTGGAAGGTACCCTAAGACACAAACAAACACACAAAAACAACTCTTGTTGGGTTTTTAAAACAAATTTTTCAAATTTTTATGTGATTTTCGGATTTTTACTTCAAAACACACTAAAACACTCAAAAACAGTGAAAAACAACTTTTGAAATGTTAGGTGGTAATATCCTACGAATTTTGCAACAAAAACACTTGTTTACCCCCCCCACACTTAAACCAAACATTGTCCTCAATGGTTCAAGCATAAACTAACACAAATAACAACCAAACAACAAAACAGCAACTAAACAATCTAACATGGCATGAATGAAATAAGTGCAGCAAAGAGAAGGGGTTAGGAACGCAAATCTGATGTTGGAGCGCTCTCTAGGTCTTCCTTTGTTGCATGCATGGGTTGCCTCCCAAGTAGCGCTTGCTTTAACGTCGTACAGCCGGACGATACCTCCAATCAAGCTTGAATAGGGCCCACGGCATGGAGGTGATCTTTAAATGGAACGTGATACTTGAAATGATCCGGTAATGCTTTAAATTCTAAAATGGGTGCCTGGATCATTGAACTCAACAACTTGTTAGTATAAAACAAACTTGAAATTTGAGGAGGTGGCTTACATGTGTGTTGCGACAAGAACACAAGTACATCTTCCACGACATGCTCCACAAAACTTCCATGCATTGGATCTATGAATGGAGGGGGATAGTGATCCTTCCTAATTATGGCATTGAGCTTCCTAGAGTCCGTGTAAATTCTCCCACCAATTTGGATTTGATTCGGCACCTGCGCCAAAGAGGGTAACAACCTATTAATTGAAATGGGAATTGAAATTGGAAGAGGTGGCTCACCAATATGCTGCAATGAGGATTTGAAAGTAGCAGCATTTTCAACAATTTCACTAGGTTTGCTCTCGGCTAGATTGGGCATTAGGGCAGTGATTTGTCCCGTGTCATCAAATTCAACTTCTTTGGCATTGGTTGTTTCAACTACATCCTCTTTGATGAATTCTTGATACTCCTCAACCACTTTTTCCTCGTGAATTGTTGGAAAGGTGTCTAAGATGTCTTTCTTCCCCTCATCTTTCATGGATTGCATGAACCTGCCAGGGAAAGGTGCATTTGGGGGAACAAAGTTAGAAATAATTAAATTTGGAACAACCTTACTTGAATGGGGTGGTGTAGGAATATTGGGAGGTTGCGACAAGGGTTGTTCTTCCCTTGCCGTGCCTTGTGCATCCTCCTCCTCTTCGAACAGTAGCAATTCATCCATGGGCTCATCTTCAACCATTTGTTCTTGAATTTGTTCAATGCATTCTGCATTCTGCCTAAATTGATTGTTCCACTCAGCCAACTCTTTTGCTTGATAGAAATCCTCAATTGGTTGCCAAAATGCGTCTTGTTGAAATGGTTGAGCTTCCCTGCCCTGCTCCAAAGAATTCAGTTGTTGAATAACTTCCTTATAATAATTTGATATACCTGAATTTGGATGTGAAGATTGAGGGGGAGGCTGTGGTGCTGCATATGAATCCTCATATGGTTGCCAATATGTTTCTTGGTGAGTCTCCTTAGCTTGATTTTGTGAACCCTGCACCAAAGAGTTTAATTCATTAAGAATTTGATTATAATCTATTGACGAACCTGAGTTTGATTGAGCATATTGCATATAAGGTTGTGGCGGCTGCATTGGTCTTGAATAGAACTCCTCATATGGTTGCCAATATGCTTCGTGTTGAACTTGTTGAGCTTCCCACCACATAGAGTTTGAATGATCACTCCTATCGCTTTGTGGATATTGATTGGCTTGGTATCCTTGCCTATAAGACGCACTAAATGTAGGGACATTTTGCATTGTGGTCCTTTCAGCAAACTGCGACAATTGAGAAGTAAGATTTGCCAATTGAGATTGAATGCTAGCAAAATCCATGTCTTATTTCTCAAGCACCTAAAATCAAAGAAAAAGAACTAAAGCAAATATCAAAAGTAACATCAACCAAAGAAAATAAAACTAAGTTAGAAACTAAAACAAAAACAAACTAAACAAAAATAAAAGAACCAAGGGATTAGCAAAGTTGCTAATCCCCGGCAACGGCGCCAAAAATTTTGATGCGAAAATTAACTAACACACAAATTAAACCCAAAATTTGATGTGAAAATTAACTAACACGCAAATTAAACCCTCTTGTGACAATTGTAGTATAGATGTAAGTAGGGTATCGTTCTAAACCGGGGATTAGGAGGGCTTGCTAAAACCTCTCAAAACTAATTTAAAAACATAAAAACAAAGTTAAAAAAAATGTAAACAAAAGACTTTTAAGACAAGAAAGTAAAAGGAGGGATTTGGTTCTTGTGAAGTGAAAGTAAAACAAATAACTAAAACTTAAAAACTATGGATGATGGGCTTTAGCTAGAGGGTTCTTCTCCACACATGTCTTGCTTGCATACAAAACGATTTCCAATTGTATTTCAATAACTTATTAATTCTCAATGCCCCAAGTTAATTAGGTACGCTTAAATTAACCCTCAGATTTTCCTACTTTTATTGAGTTGGATGATTGCATACGACAACCCAAAGCATTCCTCACAAGTTCCCTACATGAATTGCATAATAGAGATACAAGCAAGAATCATTAAGTTCTATGAAAATCATAAGCATTGACGAGGCACTCGTTACTATGGAATACGCATGAAACTTATGCCAAGAATTTACTTAACGCGATTGTGACTAGCAACCTTCACTACTTGTGAATATAAGTTCATGACGATTAGGTGAAACTCCCTTATATTCTAGCATCAAATTCATGCATGCAAACTAAGTGTCGACCCTCAATCAACATACACAAATCAGTTTTTATACGAACGGATAAGTAAATTGAATTCATAACTTATGAAACGCAATTAAAAGTAATCAAATCATATTGCAAGCATGAACATGTGTTTCGAATCCCCCTCTAGCCAAGGGGGGTTTAGTTCCTCATTATTACAAAACAAAGATAAACAAATTTAAACATTGAAAAACAAAGGAAAGAAAGCACCTAAACGTTCCAACGATCCATGTTGGATAGCAAGCGCGTCCAAGGACTTTTCTCCTTCTCTTTGCCGCAACAACAAGGTTGGAATGATGTTGAAGGGTTGGTTATTTGGAGGAATGGATGGGAAGGGGTTTAGATATGTAGGGAGAGGCAAGGGAAGGCTTGGAGAATGGTTAATTTCTGGATCATTTGAATGAGGTTGCTGCCATGGTATTTATAGGAAGAGGATGGACATGTTTAATGCAAAAATCTGGTGGAATGAAGTAGGTAAGGCATGGCAAGGTGGAGAATTGTTGGTGAGGGTAGGTTTTGAGTCATCCACTCACATGTCATGGTGAGTTAAGCATTGCATCATCCACTCACATGTCATGGTGATTTAAGCATTGCATCATCACTCAAATTTCTGGTGAAAGTGAATCAATGCCCACGGCATTGAAGAATTTCTTGGTTTTGAGTGAAGTTTTGGTCAATCCTTCTAGAAATTTATCCCTTCTTGCAACTTGTATTTGTTTCACTAGATTTTTAGCATGTTCATAGCCTCTTTTGTCTTCAAATTCGTCCATCCATCTAGCTTGGATCATAAGCAATCCATCTTGGGCCCAAAAACACTCCAAACTACTCCAAATTGGCTCAAAATGCACCCTTAGCCCATAAAACCTACAAACACACGAATTTAGCTTTAAACACTTTTATAAATACTAAATAATTACCAAAATGCAAGAAAACAAGCAAGCTAAGACGCATAAATATGCTCCTATCACCAGCCTAGAACGATCCCTACTTACATTCTTTACTACAATTGACAACAAGAGGGTTTAATTTGTGTGTTAAGTTAATTTTCGCACCACTTTTTTTATTTTTTTCCACTTTATTACCCAAATTAAGTTAGTCAATTAATCTTATAACCCCCCATTTATTTCTTTCATGTTTAATTAGCCAATAAATTGGCTAATTAAACCAAAAGTGTCACAAAAAAAACCACATTATGGCCGGCCACTTTCTCTCCAAAGTGGACCGGCCTAGCCCTATAAATATACTCCCATTCTCACCAAAAAGCCAATTCCAACACTTTGGCAAAAATCCCAAAATTCTCTAAACACTTTTTCTCTCTAAATTCTAACTTTGGCATCGGAGGTTCTTCGGCCAAAGCCCCCCCCCCCATTCATCGTGGGCGCGTGAGGCTCTTGGCCTTAACCTAAGGTGTTAATTGTTTTGTAGGTGCAAAATTGTCTAAGATCAAGGAGGAAGAAATTTGCATCCACAAGGATGACGTAGCCATGTGCGCAGTGCGAAAGCGATAATGATATGAAAATGTGAGTAAATAAAAACCAACTAGATAACTTACACTAGATAAATAAATAAGTGCACGTGGAGGTACTTGAGGTGTAGATACACATATTCAGAGTATAGGTAACCTAGATGCAATCTATCCAGCTAAATATTAATTATACAAGACATGAAGGAAATTCCTACATTATTTGAAGTTTGTTAGAACTGCCGAAGAGTCCTCGCAAGCCACCAACATGTACGCCTAATAGAACATAGAAGGGCGCAAAACAGAAAATGTGAGTGGGCAAAAACAAAGCTTTTTGAAACCATTTCTCCTTCCAAAAATAATAACCCCTCGCCGTAAAACCCGTATAATTTCCCAGAAAATAATAATACATATGTCTATAGAAATTAGGCTTGAGAGCAATGAAAACCAAAGTATGTGCCATGTCAAGTATCTCAGTAATAAATGTGTAAGCCAAGTGATGTGAATCAATATAAAATGACATGTCAGCCGTAGTCACCTAACGTGACCTGTACGGCTGAACCTATAGCTCATAAACCAATTCCTACACACGAGTCGGAACCACCTATTGTGGTATGTACGACATGCTAGGTGTAAATAAGTACGCTCAAGTGCTACGATCACGTGAAGGCTGTGCAATGAATCGCAGGTCACCTACGAGTCGGAACCACCTAATGTGGTATGTATGACAGGCTGGCACCAAACTTGGATCCAAGGTGAGCGTACGGTGTGAGAGGTGAACGATCACGTGAAGGTTGTACCCTGGCCTCTGGCGGGAGCACTAACACCGGGGTGTAGGATAATGAGCTCTAAATGCATCTACGCATAACCATAAACATTGCAACCACTATCATCCTATAATACTCACCTGAAGCTTACCTAGCCTCCGCAGCGTTATATAATATTATGCATACACATGCTAATACATATACTAAAATGAAATGCAAGTATGACATGGCACTTAAAACATAATTCCATTTAAATCATTTTCTGGGTGAATGTAAAACGTATATACGTATATATATATATATATATATATATATATATATATATATATATATATATATATATATATATATAGAAAATCAAAAGCCCACTCATTGGTATGTAGCAGGGTCGTAACCCCCGAGTCTCGCCTGGCTACGCTCGTCCTTTGAGAATGTCTCACCTATATGCGAAACAATTAAATTAACATTAATTCAAAAGTATATAACCAAAACTGTATAATAACTTCTCATATGTTGCTCAATTGGGGTGTTTGAATATACCATCATGGCCTACTCAACACCATGAACATCCCTATATTTTTAGAAAAAAATTCTGATGTCTCATGTGCCTGGCACACTGACGGAATCCCTAACGGCGTTAGGGAATATTCCGTTTAAAAACTAACGGAGTTACCTGATGTCGTCAGTATATTTTGCCAAAGTTGACGAAATATTCCCCTTCTTCTTCAGTGGCTTCACCGGAGCGGCAACCAGCCACCGTCTGTTACGCTGAAAACTGGAAAATTTTAAAACTTCAAAATCTCCCTCATTTCTCAACCAAAATTCACGAATTTTATATGGATTTGAAGCTCTTGAAGTATAGAACACAACCATACCTATTTGAAGTCCTAAAACCGACGAAAAGTGGTCGGAAAATCCTTCAAGATTCCGGCTAAACCTGCAACTCAGTGAACCCGTGTGTTCCGATGTCCAAATCACTTTAAAACTAGCCTAAGGTCCCTAAGAGTTGGTTAGGACCCTCTCTAGACCTTAAAACCTTGTAAAACCTCGGCGATCACATTAGAGTAAACTTCCACCTCGCCGGAGCTCGTCAATTCTCAGATATTTGAAGTCTTTTCCTCGAGCCAACGGTACCACCAAGCTTGGGAAGTCGAGAGGAGTACGAAGATGCTAACCTTAAGCTCGATCCGTGGTGTTTTGATGGTGTTTGAAGGTTGGAAAGCTTGGGTCGTACGAACGAAAGAGAGAGTTCGAGAAGGAAGGAGAGATGAGGGTTGCACGTGTGTGTGTGTGTTACGGGATTGGCCAATTTCAAATGGTCTCAAGACCTAATTGGGCTATAGAATTTAGGGCTTAAGTAATTTAGTCCAAATGGAAATAAAATCAACCCTAATTCCACTTATTCATTCGTAACATTTCCATTACGAACCCGACTCGGCCCTAACTCGTGTCAACACACTCGTGACGATGCGTACAATTTAATTATGTCAGCGAGAAAAATAATTTAAAACTATATACGTACATCCACGTCACTAAGCCTCGAGGGCACTATCATCACTTTACATACTCGGGGATAAATATATATAATAATTTGGGACGGGTCGTCAAATATACAATATTTTGCATAATTGGAAATGAACATTTCAAATAGTAGGTAGGTAAATTAATATGGTCTAATTATATAAATGCATGCGCGCGCACACACACACACACATATATACATATATTTATACACATTTTGAATCAAATAACATTTTTGTACATGGTAGGTAAATTACTTTTTTTTATGTATTATTACATATATTAGGTTTTTTTGTTTTGTAAAATATATGTCACATCCCGACCCGGGCCCCCACCATATCCCGGGCTCGACTCTGCCATAGCACGATATTGTCCGCTTTGGGTGCCGACCATGCCTTCACGGTTTTGTTTCTAGGAACTCACACGAGAACTTCCCAATGAATCACCCATCATGGGATTGCTCTTGCGCGAACTTGCTTAACTTCGGAGTTCCGATGGAACCTGAAGCTAGTGAGCTCCCAAAAGGTCTCATGCTATGTAGAGATGAGAATATATATATAAGGCTTACAAGATCCACTCCCCCAAGCGATGTGGGATGTTACATATATATATATGAACTCATAATGCCAGATACATAGAATTAAGCCAACAATTATCATATTTGATATTAATATGCAATGAATTTTTTAACATTAACGTCTTATTTTTCTTTTTGCAAAATCATTAACTATCTCCTTACAATCTGCATAGAATTAATTGTGCACATCCAATATGCAATAGGGGTATTTTGGGCATCTAAAATGTAAAAATGTGTAAAATAATATGTAATTAATGAATTCACTTAGGTGGATCCTAGTCACTGGGGTTTTTTTTAGTAAAAAAATTATGTTGGGGTTTATATGGAAAAAATTGAATTTGAGAGGTTAAAATCATATTTTCAGTTTTGAAAACATATAAGTATAGTATAGTTTAAAAAGCAAAACCCACTCAAACACTGTATGATTGTTACTGTCTTGCCCTGCACGCTCTTTGTAATCTTTGCGATACCAACCCTAAAGTGAATAACCCATACTTAGTAAATAAATTGAAAACTTCAAAGATTACTTATGAATGAGTCCTGAACTACCATTTCGGGCGTTCGAAAAGCTCATGTTTACCATAGTGTGCCGCCGCACGCACCAATCAGGGCACGTCTAAACATTTTGGAGGTCCTGGGCAAAATTAAAAATAGGGCCCACCACTAGAACAATTTAGGTCTTTTATGACTTGAAATATGCGGCGTACAGTACTGGCATGCCTTAAATGATATTATTCACGACATTCATATAGTTCATGTCGTAATACTTGCACATAATCTAGCATTCACGGCATCACTTTTGTGCAAGTCGTTAAATAAAAATATTTACAGCGTAACTGTTGTGTGTCGTATTTGACAATTTACACGACGCACTTGCCTTCTCTTTTAAGGCATTACGTTATGTCGTAAAGTGAATTTTTTATATATTCTCCTTTCTTTCTCTCTGCCTTTCAGATTGCTCGTTTCTTTCACACCACCATGACCCAACAGGATACCCATATTTATTTACCCAAACAACAAACCCCTCTCTCCATCGCTTTGTCGCGGTCCATGGCCTCATCTCCACGTCGCTTGCTGTCCACCACCGAAAATTCAAGAACCCAGGAGATCCATTCCGCCAAAACTCAAATCGATACCTAAATCTTCCTTTCCCAGACACACGAGACCGCCGTTTTTCTCCCAATGTTCTAAGGTTGAAGTTTTTTTTTTTTCTCAATTTTTTAGTTTAATTTTTATATAAATTTGGTTTTGAATTTATAGGTACTTTTCTCCAGAAGCCCCTCCACCTGCACATTCGCACTCCGCAGCCTTCAATTTGGGTTTGATTTTTCTAAATCTATATATGTATTTGTGCCTGGCTTTATTATTCTGTGATTGGGGATTCTTTAACTTGATTTATTATTACATAAGGAGGATTTTTTTAATCAGTTTTCTATTTGCTTTTTATTTTTCAGTATTTTTCTTTTTGTTGTGAATTTGTAGGATGAAATTAATTTTCTGGGATGCTTCTGCTTTTCTTGTTGTTTAAAGGTGAAATCTGTCTGGCTTGTTGCTTATACAAGTTAATAAGAAAAGAATGTTTAGTAATTTTAGGCTTCGTAGATGCTTTGAAATTGAACCATACATAATTGCTTAAGCTGCCACTTTATACTCTGCAGTCAATTCCAAGAGCTATCATTTATGTTTTATGGAGAAGCGATTTTATTGTGTGAGGTTCTCTTTGAATCCAGAGCAGTGAGTGCTCTGTACTTGAGTAGTTTTAAAAATTAAAAACATAAGCTACCGTTTATTGGATATTAGGATATTAATTCTCTCAATTGTAATGTTTATCTTTTAGTTGCTTTGCATTGTAATCCTACAAGTCCTGGAGGCTTATCTCCTCATGTTGCTTATGTATACCAATACTTGTATCACTCATATGAAATCAATGAATTGATCGGTTTTTACTAATGATGGAACTTGTGCTTATTGGTTATATTTGGTTTTTGGGATCACTATCTAATCCATAGTTTGTAATACAATTCAATATTTTTTGTCTTTTTTGTGTTTTTGGGCTTCTACATTTGGATCTTTCTGAATGTTTGGTTAATTCATTATTTTATATTAATTTTCAATTACAGGTTGGTACTTGGTTGCTTGACTTCTAACCCTTTTTGTAGATTTTCTGGTTTAAAGTTTCAATGTATATTTCATGAATGTTTGTACAAGAGTGAGTTCGGGTATATATGAGAAGAGAGAGGGAAAAGAGATGGGAATGATGGCTGCAGCAAGCAGCCGACTAGAAAGAAGAAGGCATGTTGCCTACTTAAGACATTACCCCAATCAGTTTCCTCCCTTAAATCAAGGGAAATGTGATTTACATACCCTTACCCTAAAGATTACAATGAGCCTTACCCTAGAGATTTACCCTAGGGGTCACCTTGGTAGTATACTCCATATGCAGGATCAATAGATGCAACATCAGTCATATGCAGCATCAATAGATGCAGAATCACTGATGCAGCATCAGTCATATGCAGCATCACAACACTTTTATTAGCTCATATGAGGAATTAAGTATTTTGGGTTTCACTGTTTTTTTTAGGAATGGTCTCTTCGTGTACAATTAGGTCCACTAATATGGAAAAAATGGTCCAAATATCCAAATAGCCTGGGCAACAAATAACTTTTGTGAATCCATTTATGTCCTTTGCAGGTCGATCATGCTATTCGTTAGATCACCACCTATATTTCCAAGTGCAGTGACAAATATATACAGGTTAAGTGATTTAATAACTTAAATAAGTGTTAATATCCCACCTTTAAGTGTATTGTAGGAAATGTATCAGCATTTTTTTTTCTTGTTATAATGTTTTTTGTAAGTTATAAACTTATATATGCATTTGAACAACATTTGGGTTACCTAATATTTTTTATTGAGTGAAACAGTTTTTGATAGGTATGCTGGAATGGATTCCTTCCTAAATCTTGAGGGGTAAGTAATGGCGCCCAATGAATTATCAAATCTGAGGCACCAAGTATTTTAAAAAATTTAGACTAATATTAATCCAGACTATTCCAATTCAGTTTCCTCTGAAAGAGTTTTAATTATGGTATTGGGGATTTGTTAATTTTGCTCTCTCTGTATGATTTGGTTGGGATTGCAGAGTGACTTGGGTTTCTTTGTATGCATGTCCCGAACCTCCAGGTCAAGTGGGGTATTCAGTAAGGTTCTACTTTTGCAAAGGAGATTGAGATGTTACAGACTTACATTGATACTGCAATCCAAGTAATATGTTTTGAAAATCCAAATAATCTGTGAGTATGTTGTAGTAGTAGTAGAATAACATTGGGGCATAGCCTAGTACTCTATGAGTCTGTTGTAGTAGTAGCGTAGTACTTTGTTTAGTTTGTACTATTGGATAAAATTGATAATTTGATTGAGTTCCTTTGGTATGATTTATATTCACTTATTTATTCTATTTCTTTTTACTATTTTTCAGGTAGCATTCAAGTCTTTGATGAATTTTTAAACGAAGAGGTTGCAAATGCAGCGGTAATGAGTGGAAAAGTTTATACTTAATTTTATTATTAAAGTCTTTATCAATTTCTAAGTTAACATTTTGTTTTGACTAGCTCTTAACTTACCAACGGAAACTATCTCCTTTGACTAGCTAGAGTATCTTGGTTGGGCACTTTATCCGTTCCCACTTTCCAAAGACGAAGTTGAGACAGGTTGGGAACTCTCTCTTTCTCTCATTTTGTTTTAGTTCCCAAGAAAGTTGATTGGATTGAAGAAAATGGAACAAAGAGAAGTGAAAAAAAATTGAAATTTGTTGGTGCTTCTGCTGATGTTGAATTTGTAATATATTAAGGCCCAAAAACTAGATAAATGGCTAACTTTGATGTAAATTGATAACAGCAAGCCACTAGGTCAAAAACAGTGAGTCTTACCTTAGAGTGTTTGGGGATATCATAATTGATAACCATATCCACTGATCGAATATCCAATCTTCTACTTGCCATATCAATTCTTCATGTGTGAAATGTTAGAGACTCATTAATTTATCTACTTGCAAGTATATGATTTTTATGCAGGTTATAGGAAACAGTAAAACTGTAAAGGCATACTTTGTGTATATTTTAGTCATTTGATACATGTATGAGTGTAAAACAATAAAACTGTGAAGGCATAATTTGAGATTTAGGTTTGTATGACAATGATTAGGTTTTCTTTCAGTATCACTTTTCTTACATGAGATTAAATGTGTATTTCTACATATAGCAGTACAATAGATTTTCTTTTGCTCCATGTGCTTATGTCTATGCAGATAGAGATATCAATTAATGTGGTTCAAGCATTAGGAGCAGTATTTCACTCTCAAAAGATTTCGTTTGGAGGTGTTCAAGGAAAAGTGAAGTCTTTCAATTGGCAAATTTCTTTGTTATTAGAGGCCTACTTGGTATTTCATGTGTAGTTTGATATTGACCTTAGCTATGTTCAACTTCTAATACATTTTGACAATATGATTATTTATGAAATTATTGTATTATAGTAAATGTGTAATTTTGTTGATTCTTATATATATATATAATTAAAATAAATGTAAATTACTGTATGCAAAATCAGCAATAATTGTTGATGCTAGTCTTTGTTTACGATGTACGATGTATGCCGAAATTGCTTTCACAGTATTATGACACTCAACAAATGTCGTATCAAATATAAATTACGGCACACAATCTAATACCAATTAAGGAGCGCAAGGAATGCCTTAAAGACCATTTACGACACTTCATTAACGTCGTATCTAATACCAATTAAGGCGTGCAAGGCACACCTTAAAGAGCATTTACGACGTGTTTTGCGTAAATTATTCACGGCTACTAGAGAACGTCGTATTTGACAAAACATCTTTTACGACAGGGGCTTTTACTGCTTGGGGGCTCACGCCGTGAATAACCGTTTATGGCGCCCTTTGTACTCCGCAAAAGACCAGTTTTGTTGTAGTGCACAAACCTACAATACACACACAAAAATTATATTTTTCATGTGATTTTTT
Source organism: Malus fusca (assembly GCA_035220775.1). Lineage (NCBI taxonomy): Eukaryota > Viridiplantae > Streptophyta > Magnoliopsida > Rosales > Rosaceae > Malus > Malus fusca. The sequence continues at coordinate 25,117,249 of CM069069.1, forward strand.
TTCTTAGGTATTTGAATTTTCAATCATTTGAATAAGTATTTTTCTTTGTCGGATAATAAGTTCGTCATATATAGAAAAACAAGGTTACATTGTAATAGTGGTCATAAAGAAGAGAAGATTGTCATATGGTAACAATACTAGTCAATCGAACAATACTTGACGTCTAGAGTGTCTAAGCACGGGACTTTAACAATGCAATTTTTTGAGCAAAAGCCTTGTATATTTGGTAGAAGTGAAAGTTCCAATTTTTGTAGCGTGAAAGTGATCTCATTTTCTGAATAATCTCTATGCTTGCCAAATTAAATTGGTAAAGACATACATACATTATTTTGTTGAAAGTTAAATTTGAATTGGAATGGATATAAAAAATATGCACCTCTAGTTAACCTTCTTGATGAATTAACCAAATTTTAGTAATTATAATCAAAGGTAAAAGAAATTAACAATCAAACAAAAATTAGTAAAAAGTAGAAAGAAAAAGGCGTAAGACTAATTCAAACCCAGGACCTCATAATTACTAGAAAACAACGGCACCAACGCCTTTCGTTAATCCTCTTGTTGAATTAACCAAATTTTGTTAAATATAAGCATATAAATGAAATTAACAATCAAACAAAAATAAGTAAAAAAAGGAAAAAAAAGGGCACAGAGAATAGTTCTAACATGGGCCCTCGTTATTATTGAGGAACAACGGAACCAGCGCCTATAGCTGACCTACTTGATGAATTAACCAATTTTTCTTTTAATTTCCATGCTTACAAGAACATATGTGAATAGACTACACTAATAATTTTGGTGCCTCCGATTTTTTGAGGCCCCGGACGGTCACCCTACTGGCAATAGGCCAGGGCCGACCTAGCTACTTGACCATACCATATATTATTATATAACTCTCGGCATCTGTACTATTTAGCACGTACAGTGAAGACATATTCATGTGTAGCTACTCGACCATACCATATATTATTATATAACTCTCGACATCTATACTATTTAGCAGGTACGGTCAACTGCTTGACTGTACAGGGGAAAAAATTGGTTGCGAATTCTGATGAGTCGATTTTATACTATATATTATTCCTTATTCTTGGTATACTTTGGTTATTATTTTGGTGAGATTTTGATGCTTTGCTATGTGTTTTTAATGTAGGACATGCTAACTTGTTTTGAGCATAAAGTAATCAAACGGCGGAATTTTTGAGTGATTCCAATTGGAACTGTTCGTGAGTCTGTCAAGAAGATTGTGTCAAAATTTCATAATTTTATCTTGACGCATCATATCGTGGTGAATTAATTTATGCCCAGCGTGCAGTGCTGGCAGTTTAGGCTGCAGAGCTTATTTGCGACTTTTGAGTTGGAAGATGATGGATTTTGGACTTGGGCTCTTCTTAGAACTTGAAGAGGAGGCCCTGATCTTTAGTTTGAGTCGTTTTGGGCCTATTATGGAGCTCTGAAGGTCCAGAAACGTGGCTATTTCTATGCTGGGCAGATTTCCTAATCAGAATAGGAATGTAATTCCTAGTTAGCTTTTGTTATTTTATTTCCTAGTTTTTAGAAAACCTTTTCTATGAGGGTTTTAATTTGGAGTAGTATAAATAAGGATTTTTAGCCATTAGGGTTAGAGGGAGAAGGCACGCATTATTTTGGAGAACTTCACATAGGCGAAAGCCGTTTATGAGTCCGGATTATAACGGTATAGTTATGGACGTTTGAAGTTGGTTATTTAAAGGTAGTCAAATTAATTGAACTCCCATCTTGTGGGAATGGTAACCAATCGGTTTTTAAGGAAAAAAAAAAGGCCTTGGCTGCCTAATCTGAGAAGGAGACGAGCAACGAACCAGGAGAAAAGGGAGGAGAGTCTGACCAATCAAGAAGGAGAACATGAAGGGAAGGAGAGAAGAAGGAGAGCAACAAACCAGGGTCGAATTCCCTTGACCCGTAACCCTTTTCAAAACCCGGTTTCTGGCGGCTTCTTCTGTCGCCATTTCCGTCCATTTTTCAGCGAGTTGGAGTCTCCCATCACCACCATTCGACTCAACGACCTTCCCTCTTCAATTTCCACCCAAACTTGACGGCGCTTAGTGGAGATTTCATGACGAACTCATGTCGTCTTCGGAGCCCGAGGGCACCCATGACAGAATCCACCATTTCTGAAGCAAACTCCACCAACCACCACTACCAATAGATCTCCCTCAACCCCAGGAACAAAGCCCAAGTGGTGGTGGAAGCGTCGAAGTGCGTTTGGAGGTCGAATTGAAGCACACCCATTTCTAGGGTTCCGGCGGATCAAGGTAAATTTCAGGCATTTCCCGGCCAAATTGGATTTGGCCACAGGTATAAAACTTGTTCTAATCATTGAGATCTTCATTTCTGTGAAATTTGAGAATTTTTAAAAATAGTTGAATTTTTCGGTAAGTCGGGGCGGCCGACCGCCACCCACGGCGGCACGTGGCTAGAGGGTGATCGATGCTATTCTTAGGCTAAATTAGATGCCTTGAATTCAGTTCTGACAATAGTATGATGCAGGTTGATCGTTAGAACCGAAATTCTCTACAAGGCGTGATTAGGTCATTATATGAATCGACGATCCGACCATTAGATCGTCATCAAACCTTAATAGGTTATTGTTCGTAATATTTGAGGAATATAGGACCTTACGGATCGGGAATCCGACGCACGGATCTTTCGAAATTTGATTAGTAAGTTCGTAAAATAAAAAGTTAACCGCTACTTGGTTTTGGCAATTGGCGAAGATCCGACCGTTGGATCGTCCCGAAACTTTAGGATATTGTTCTAGAACTATAATGTTGATCTTTGGAAGTAATGGATCATAAATCCATGATGTGAATCTCCCGGATCGAATTATGTAGGGTTGTGTTTTACGTAAATCATGTGTTCTATTGTTATGAACTCTGAGACGTGATTTGATAATTGTTCTAGGCGACCATGGTTCGTGATGTCTTGTTATTCGTGCTTGGGAGTCGTAGCGCGGACCTCATGTGAGTGGGTCTTTTCCTTTTATCGTGTATATATATGATTGATAATTCTGCAAACGCTTTTAATTTGATTTATGTATATGTATACCATGTCATACATATATTTATATAATCTAAGATACTATGATATGGTTGAGTGTTAGATTGCATTCAGGCATATCTATATTCATATTACCTACATATAATGACTGTGAATGCCTTGACGTACTAAGTGAACTACGAATGGCTTAATCCCGTTTGAGGGTAGGTAGTCTAACAAGATAGTTAGATGCACCCATAAAACAATCCGAATTTAACATGATACTTGATTTCTTTAAGGAAAGAAGTTATGATGGTTAACAACGTAGAGATTAACCATGATTTTATTCCGGCCTATCACTGGGTATAGTTCTGATTAAGAATGTTGGGACATTAAAGTAGTTATGCCACATAACGCTGCGGACGCCGGGTAAGCTTCAGGTGAGTACATGTTGATGATAGTGATTGCAGTGTGTATGGTTATGTTTGTATACATTTAATGCTCATTATCCTGCACCCCGGTGTTAGTGCTTCGCCCGTGGCTAGGGCCTAGCCTTCATGTGATTGTTCACCTCCCGCGCCACACGCTCACTTTAGATCCAAGGTAGGTGCCAGCCTGTCGTACAAGCCACATTAGGTGGTTCCGACTTGTAGGTGACTTGCAATACTTCGCATAACCTTCACGTGATCGTAGCACTTGAGCGTATTTATTTACACCCAGCCTGTCGTACAAACCACTTTAGGTGGTTCCGACTAATGTGCAAGAATTGGTAAATGAGCTAGCATTAATTGATGAGATATGGATAAGTCGTACAGGTCACTGTAGGTGACTCTGACTTATGAGCTAGCGTTGATTGATGAGATATAGATAAGTCGTACAGGTCATTATTGAAGGGAAATTTATGAGATTTCATGTGGGATTTCTAATGACTAGCATGCATATACAATTCAAAAGGTTTATATACGAAAGCAACGGAAGCTTGTTATCAAATAATATCAAAGCAACAGTCATGCAAATCCCCTTCAAGATGCATAGGTTTATGTAAGATGCATCAAAAACAAATTTATATAAGAACAAAGTTTAGGAGTAGTTTTATACCTCTTGATCTAGATCTTAGACCAAGGATGGACCACCTCCAAGCCCTTTGTTCCTTGAACTCCTTGAGCCTAGCCTCCTTCCTTGCCTCCTCCACTTTGTTTAGAATGAGTGCTCCTAGGTTCTCTTCAAGTTTCCAAAATTGAAAACCTCTAAAGATCCTCACCCACTAGTGTAGTGAGAAGGATGAAGGAATAACCAAAAGGGTGAGAAGATGATTAGATAAATCACCCCTATGGTGGCCGGCCTTTGTGAGAGTTTTAGAGAGAGAGTGGTGGTTCTCTTTTGTCAAATAAACTCACAAAAACCCTAATGAAACTTTTGCTATAAAGTTCCTTTTATAAGACAAAGAAACAAGTCAACAACTTGACTCTCTCTCTCCCTCTCTTTGGCCGGCCCTCTTTGTGTTGTTTGGGCTTTGGACTTTTATTTATTTCAAGTCATCTAATGCTTGAATAAAAGCCCAATGGGTTTAGGCCCAATGGGCCCAATTAAACCCGAACGTTTCTTTAAGCCCAAAACGATCTTATATCGCTTTTATGATTTCTTTAGACTTTCTAATTAATCACAACACTTAATTAATCCAATTAATTATTTTCATCATCCATTAATTACTCACTACAAGAGTGTATTGGTGAACAATCGTTTTAGGTTCTAATTAGCAAGGCAGTGAGGTGATTGACACCAATCCAATTGATTATATATAATCCAATCACTTAGTGAATTAAAACTTACTTTTAATTTACCTTCTTCTTTGACGACTACATTTAATCATCTAGAAGAACTCACAAACCATGAGTGACATCTAACCATATATCATGGCTACCCAAGCTAATGTAGAAGTTGTTCGGAGAACCTATTCAGTTGGAATTACAATGTAATTCGATCATTCTCTAAAACAATACTCTCAATCACATTACTAGGGTATGGATATATTATGTCAAACCCCTAATGTGATTATTCCTTCTTATATGATTCAATTGAGTCGTATAGGAACGCTTTCCTTTATTACGCTCGATACTTCGGCCGAAGATTCCCGAATCATATATTAGAGTATTCATCCTCTCATAACGAGGATTAGAGATCCCTTGTTGCGCATTCACTTGCCTTCATGACTAAGTGACTTAACCCCAACTATGCCGTGGACACCCGCGGATGGAGTGACTTTGACATAATCAAAGATCAAGTACTTAACCACAAGACAACGATGATGCCTCAGGTCAAAGGACTACTTACATTATTCCAACCATTAGAGTTACTTGCTTGACATGTGAGTAGACCTCCATGCAAGTACTCTTGTTCGATTGTGTTCAGTGAACTCATTCCATTAATGAGCACCTACATACTTATCTTAGTGTCACTACACGAATGGGATGAGACTTCCCATCCTTCTAATTGAAGCGGACATAGTATGTACCGGTCTATGCATTGTCAGTATCCCTCCGACAATCCTATGACCAGGAACCTTTTGGACATGATGGTTATGTGAAGAAGGTCTCTGTAGTCTAACTTTATTAGATTACTTCTTCAATCGATCCATTGTCCATGGATTCACTATTTAGGACATATATCATTTATAGAGATAGTCCTAATTAGTATCTTTGCCATTTGATGTATAAGAGTCATCTATACATCCATTCATTGTCCTGAAAGGTTTCTTCCAAAGATTGACTTTCAGGGCATATTTCCAACAATCTCCCACTTGAACTAAAGTCAATCACTAGTGTATCTTATACATGCTAGTTGAGAGAGCTTATGCTCATAGGTTAACTTGGTTATGCATTAATCCTTTTTATTTAAAAGGGATTTACTTATCAAATGTTTCCAAAGCATTTGATGATGTCTCTTTCTTGTGTTCGAATACTTCGATGAGACCTTGATTCCATGGCTTGAGCTATCGCCCCATTACGTCGTAGTATCCTACTAACGACCTTATGGTTTGGATTCAATCATTGGTTCTAAAAGAACCCCTTCCATTCAAAACACCTTTTGAAGCAGTTTCTAAAACAATATATCATCATATATTTCGTTTGTATACTTTATACAAACTTTGCTCCAATCTTGAGACCATTGTAGTACAATACTTACAATATATTCATATGATTAGTACTTCATCCATTATGAAGTTCCATTTATTAAAATGGCTTATTTTCAATTTGGTTTATAACCTAAGTGATTGCACGCTTCCAGAGTCCCACTCTGATGTTCCTTTCTTAAAGGGAATAATACTCTATCAGTTGCTTTGGTTCTGATCCTGGGATATAGTAATATCTTAAAGTGACAACCCCTGTGGTTCTTCACTTTTGGATATCTACTCACAAGTCCATACATGTGTCCCATTTGTGATTTTATGACACATATCGTTATAAGGGTCATGAAAGTGATTTTCTATCATATAGGAAAATGCTTTCTTAAATCTTCAACATTTGAGATTTAATTTCCCCATTTAATATCCTTGAGATAGCCTTGCTATATCAATAAGTCCAATTTCAAGTCTATACTTCAAAATTGATCGTGTCATGTTTTGTCAATTTTCGAGTAACATCTATGTTTTATCAAGTCTATCAAATAGACTTTATTCATATCTTGTTGCTCAAATTATGACATCACTCCCTCTGGCCTTGTTGTAACTTAGCATTCATTCAAAAACTTAACACTTATATTTTCTTGATTTGAATGCATATTGCTCCCACTAACTTGTCTTGGATCTATTGACAATCATTGAGATCCATTAGCTTATTGATGATGTCTCAACAATTTTGGGACTATCAACAAATCTAGCTAACACAAGTTATTTAAACGAACATACACAAAAGAATTCCTTCCCAAGTAATTCCATTTGAAATGTGTGACTTGCTTTATCAAGTCTATTCATTTAAATTATATGGTGTTAAACACCATACTTCAAGTTTTAGTCATACTAAGACCTTTAATCTAGTCATATAAGAATTATCCAAGTCCTTAGTGGAAGCATGGCTCCTACTAAGGATATAGAAACTCAACCATTCCTTCTAGGTGGTTGATATAATTCTTTATCAAAACTACATAGAGCGTTATAGTTACAAGAGGTGCCGAATTTGGATTGTCTTGTTGTTAAACCATATGTTGTGACTCATTTTGAAACTATACCCTTTTGTTTCATCAACTTGTCCATATGCTTTGTTATTTAGCTTGTTCTCATAAAAGAGAATGATGGACAACTCCCAACATATAACCATTTTATGCTAGGTTGACGAAACCAACATTCATAGACTATTTTCTTTTGTTTCATCAACTTGTCCAAAATTCTTTGTTATTAGCTTGTTCTCATAAAAGAGAATGATGGACAACTCCCAACATATAACCATTTTATGCTAGGTTGACGAAACCAACATTAATAGACTATTCTTTAGAATGTTACACAACATAGAATTTTAACGTTTTGAAGAGCTTGAGTCTTTTAACAATTAAAATTACAAACTCTTAATAATAGTGAAATACTATTATTCTTTAGACAACTATAAACCAATCATATTCAAGTTTATATCCTTTTTCTCACCTCCCACTATTTCTCATGACTTTAATGAGAAATCACTTCATACATTCAAAATGTATAAACGTGGAGTATACGGGTAGAGGACATTTTGGAGTAGCTTTAAAACCTTTCAAGCTTATTTGTTTCAATCTCCACTAAGTTAATGTCTCGTTATTAAGTGACTAAAGTCTTTAAACATTTTATAGATTTAGACACTTCTTTCTTGGTTTAATCACTAACACAATTGACATTTTAAAACAATTTAAAGAATGCCCAATTAGTTGTTCAAAACTACTAATTGAATCAAGAGTGATCTTGATTATTGTGTTCTAAGTGACAACCATATAAGAAACGTTTTTCTTATTACTTATATCATTATAATGTGATCTTCCATTTCTTCAAGAAAGGAATCTCTAGACCTTTGTCAATTCATATAGAACTCATAGGTAGACAATTGGAACCAAATCTAAAGATTCATTGTATCCTTCTATGTCCTACATGTGAGATCTATCCATAATTGATAAGTCTAAAGTTTGGTTATCAGATTACAATAAGTGATATAAATCTTGTATCTCAACTAGGATACATCAAGACAATATTCAATTCATAACACTACTTTAAGGAAATTCTATATTAGAAGGCATTCAACACATTACATTAACCTATTAAAGTTTAATGACGATCTAATGGTCGGATCGTCGATTCATATAATGACTTAATCGCGCATTGTAGAGAATGTAGGTTCTAAGAATAGCATCGATGACCCCCTGGCCACGCGCCACCGTGGGTGGCGGTCAGCCGCCCCGACTTACCGGAAAATTCAACTATTTTTAAAAATTCTCAAATTTCATAGAAATGAAGATCTCAGTGATTAGAACAAGTTTTATACATGTGGCCAAGTCCAATTTGGTCGGGAAACGCCTGAAATTCACCTTGATCCGCCGGAACCCTAGAAATAGGTGTGCTTCAATTTGACCTCCAAACGCACTCCAATGCTTCCACCACCACTTGGGCTTTGTTCCTGGGGTTGATGGAGGTCTATTGGTGGTGGTGGTTAGTGGAGTTTGCTTCATAAATGGTGGATTCTGCCGTGGGTGCCCATGGGCTTGCAGGAGAAGACGACATGAGTTAGTCATGAAATCTCCACTAACCGCCGTTAAGTTTGGGTGGAATTTGAAAAGGGAAGGTCATTGAGTCGAATAGTGGTGATGAGAGAATAAGACCCTGGTGTGCTGCTCTCCCCCTTCTCTCCTTCCCCTCATGTTCTCTTTCTTGATTGGTCAGACTCTCCTCCCTTTTCTCCTGGTTCGGTGCTCGTCTCTTTCTCATATTGGGCAGCCAAGGCCCCTTTTTTTGTTTTACCTTCAAAACTGATTGGTTACCATTCCCACAAGATGGCAGTTCAATTAATTTAACTAACTTTAAATAACCAACTTCAAACGTCCATAACTATACCGTTATAATCGGGACTCGTAAACGGCTTTCGCCTATGCGTTCGTAGTGACGAGTATTACTTAAATACGCTAAAAGAATAAGTTATACGCTTCTCTAAACGAGGGTCAACAGAAGTCAAATTCCTTGCCTCTAGGGCATTTTCGTCAATTCACGCTTTTAAATTTTATAAAAGCGTAAAATTAGGGACGGGTTGTCACTATCTACCCTCCTTAAGAAAATTTCGTCCTTGGAATTTAAAATCATTTGCTTCAAAAACTTCGAAGATAGGAAGAATAAAATATATGTACGTAACAAAGAAATTAAGTGAGAACGGTTACATCAAAAAGGGAAATGCTGCTCCGTTGCAATTTAGAGTACATTATTTCTGCCTCAAACTCGTACTATCTTTCTTCTTTAGTACCATCCTATAATATAATAGTTTTCTCAAAAGCAAAGGGCCAAAAATATTTATATGTACTAACGTCATGTCGAATATATATATATATAGCAACATAAGGTTACAATAGTTGTATGGATTCTTAAAACTGAAAATAGCATTTTCAACTACGCAATCGAAAGTTGCGTACTCAAAAGTAAGTACATAGCATCCTTGGGTCGAGCCCAAGTAATAAGTAGGTGGAAGCAACGAATACTACAATAAGTACACTAACGTAAAAGGTCTAACTATTGACTTACTTAACAAATCCAACAAGTAGGTTATTGATATTATGGTCTGCAGCCCGCGATATCAACAACTCACTGTTGGCATGACAAGCAAGTAACAAATTCCCGAGGGTGCAATATTACAATCATGCCCCCATTGGGAAATATATAACAATGCATAATCAAAGTCTAGATCGTGCTCATGCACTACCCTCCTTGGGTAACAATAGTAATAAAACAATTCTATATTGTGAACTCTCACAATTGAACACTTGTTCGTAAAACTCCTCTGTCAACAAGTGCTAAGCAAAGAATCTCTATTCCTAAATTTCAATAATGTCATAACAAGGACCAAAATTTTTGTAACCGTAGTTACAAGCATTTCTAGCAGAGATAAGTCATATACGATCATGCTGCAATCATAGAGAAATAAATAAACGTAACCCACCATGAAGGCCCAGGTAAATCGCTCAGACTAGTAGTTAGTCTGAGGGATCAATGTAGTCAACGACAACTTACTACACGTGGCCTTTAAGAAGGCTTCCCAAAACACTTGGAAATAAGACACATAGCACAGGGAACTACAAAATACACATATCCAGATGATAATCTGGTCAGGTTTATGTTTGCCTAAACTTGTATAAGACTCTAGAAGCAGCTTTCTCATAATGTCAACAACGAATCTATTTGAAAACTGTACCTTGGGATTCAAGGGAAAATGGCTACCATGTTAATAGTAAACCCAAAAACTTGAACCAAGCAAACAGACAACGAGAAAATCACCTTTCCCAACAAACAGTAACTCTGGGAGCTATTGTAGTGTTCAAACCACATCTCCATTTTTGCTTAGTTGCAGATTTCTAGTCAAAAGAGTTAATTGTTGGTAGAAAAAGGACTAGCAAGTGATCAACTTGAAAACCCCAAGAGAGTGCACACTTTTTCACTAGAAGTGTAAAGATCGTCATATTCTCATCTCGACTGCGCTGTCGTACCTTTCCCAAGTGCACCAAACAAATTTGCTATAAGTGTTTCGAAGTCCGCGTACTCAAGAACAAAAGGTCATGAGTGAAGCAGTGAAAAGATGCGTTGAGACAAACACACAACGTTGAAAGAACTACTAGAGTACTATGTAATGTCAAAGAATTACAATAAGATGGTGATGTAATCAGCTAACTACATGAATACGACTTTCATTGTAAAGTTCGAGCATGTCTCCAGTTTACAGTGAGAAACAACAAACGAAGGAATGTGAAGATGTAGAAATAAAAGTCATTGTTTATGATTGTTTGATTAATCATCACAGTCAAGTTGACTGGTTCTTAGCCATAACGAAAATAGGTCTAAGCTCACAAATAGTTAAGAACTGCTTATAAGATTTGACAAAGCCAAAAACATTTCATAATTCACACCTTTTGTGAGGATTGTCAAAGTTCCAGAGAAATTCAGAGCAAAGCTTGATCTTTGTACAACTATGACAACGGTGGAATCTCAAGCCATTTTACACTGAGTATCAGACCTATACGAAATTCAAGGAATATGTTTATCCAAAATAAATTAGATCTTCTTAATCCAAGTCGAACTTTAACAACAACAAGAATCTCAACTCCTTTGAAAATTAATGAGAATAACGTCTGTTACTGAAAAGTTTTCTAAGTAAAATTTCGAGAAAGGATGCCAAAGGTATACCTCCCCGAAATGTGCTAAGCTACTAACCCCCCCTCTACAACACGGACTAACAGGTATTCACAGTTTTCTCAATATTCAAAACATTATAGAGATAATACTTCTTACTTCAGGGATTTCTATTAACAGTAGGTGTAACAACTCGTACACCTGTGCCTATACTCATCGAGATGACGAGTACAACACCAAGAAAAAATTCGGAAACTAGCATGGGCTAAAACGTCCTAAGGCCAGAGAATAGGCTTAAACGGAAGTCGATCTTCCTCTTGAAGATCCAGAATGATCTCTAGCACCTATGGAAAGATTAATGTTATCAAGGGCCAAAAATGATTATTCCAAGATGTTATTTCTTCGAGTGCTACCCATGTAGCACCACATTGTTACTCAAGACATTACCGGGGTCTTGATGAAAGTAGACTTCATAGGAATTCTAATAGGTGATACTCTTCCAGACATTACCAAGGAACCAAAACTATTCCTGATTTTCCTATCCTCAAAAGGTTTAATATTGATGGCTAAATAGTGATGATGGGATTGACCTATAAATCCCTGGCGACACACTAATATTGATACCTTAACCTCACGTTAGAGCCATCAACTCGTCTTAAATCTACATCTTTCCTTGATAGGAAAATTATTTGCCTAAAGTTTAGAGACGCTCGCCAAAATGACCTTCTAAAGATCAACAAGGCGGCAAAACTGCCAAAAACTTTGGAAAAACTAACACATTTTTCGTATTCAACGAGGTGGCAAGATTCGATATTTAGGTCCAAAAACCTAAAATACTTACATCACACGTGTGATGGATGCAATACTGCCCAACTTATGCTCTGATACCAAACTAACACACACTGACCAGAAATGTCCACTAGGACTCTGAATCGAGCTATGATGGCCGACATCTGGAAGGTCATGAAGCCATAAGTGTGATAATGTGAATAAATTTAAACCTAAAAGTTCATTTATACACGAGTGTGTGGTGAGCGGTTTTGGAACCATTTCACGCGTGATACAAAGCATAAGAAACCATTTCACGCGGTTTTGGAACCATTTCACGCGTGATCTAGAGGCCAAAAAGATGGGTAATCACAAGAGGTTGTTGTGAATGGGTACTTGTACTCTCTCATTATTGTTTTTGCTAGCCGACATCGTATCATCGTGAGGTGGGCTTGGTAATAGTGAGCCTCCCGTAACCCGCTAGGAGCTTTCTTTGAAATCTCCCGGATTCCATCTTAAGGGATATGGAATTTGCCAAAAATTGTGGGTGGTGTCATTCGGTTTAAAGACCCGAATCGTTTGACTTAATCAACAATCAAACTAATTATTTTATTGTTTATGTATTTAGATATGGTTGGGAGCACACTCGCGAAAATACTCGACAAACATTGCCTAGAGGGGCACAATTTCCCATCGTGGTTTCGTAATGTCAAGATTCTCCTAACCTTGGAGAAGATTGTTTACGTGCTAGACAAGGCTCCACCTCACATACCTCTTGGCCCCGACACCACTGAGGATGAACGTGCTAAGTATGACAAGCACGTGGAGGATGATACACAAGCCAAGTGCTATATGTTGGCTTCCATGAATGAGGAGCTACAGAGACAGCACGAGGGCATGGACAGTGCATCTTCCATAATACTCCATCTTACGAAGTTATATGGTGAAGGGACGCGCAACCGTCGCTTTAGCACTGTCAGTGAACTTGTGAAGACCAAGATGGTCAAGGGGGCTCCAGTGCATCAACATGTACTGAAGATGATAGGACTCATTGAACAACTGGAGAACCTAGGTACTCCACTTGACGGGGAATTGGCCTAGGACTTCGTATTGGCTTCTCTTTCTGATTCATTCTCGCAGTTCGTTATGAACTACAATATGAATAAGATGGATAGTACTCTCTCTGAGTTACTAAACATGTTAGTAACTGCCGAGAAGACTATGAAGAAAGAGAACGTTGTAGGGACTGCTGCAGTAGCCTACAACAAGCCATCCTCTTCCAAGGCAAATCCGCAAGGCAAAGGCAAAGGGAAGGAGAAGAAGTCCCCCACTCCTAAGCCACAAGGAGGAGTGAGGAAAAAGAAGGCAAAGGAGCCCAAGGGGACTTGCCACCACTGTGGAAAGGAGGGGCATTGGAAGAGGAATTGCAGGTTATACCTTGCAACTCTTAAGGACAAGCCACAAGGTATGGTTTATGTTCTTAACTTCAATTCTAAATGTTAGATCTTCTAAATATTTATATTTGATATAAAGGGCTAATCACTTGTATAAATGTATATAGGTGGAGGAGCCAAGTAGAAGAGGAACAAGCGAAGAAAAATGTGGAGAAAGGTTCGGCCACTATGTTTTTTGCTTACTACTTAGGAAGTTTGTTAGGCATTTAAAGATAGTCTTTAAACTTTCTTATTTTGTTAAGAACTAATTATGTGACTTCATATGATGGAAGACCACTATTAGTGCCTAAATGTATAAAGGTATTTAAATTACGAACAATAACCTATTAAAGTTTAATGACGATCTAATGGTCGGATCGTCGATTCATATAATGACTTAATCGCGCATTGTAGAGAATGTAGGTTCTAAGAATAGCATCGATGACCCCCTGGCCACGCGCCACCGTGGGTGGCGGTCAGCCGCCCCGACTTACCGGAAAATTCAACTATTTTTAAAAATTCTCAAATTTCATAGAAATGAAGATCTCAGTGAAGATCCGAATTTGATTTGTAAGTTCGTAAAATAAAAAGTTAACCGCCACTTGGTTTTGGCAATTGGCGAAGATCCGACTGTTGGATCGTCCCGAAACTTTAGGATATTGTTCTAGAATTATAATGTGGATCTTTGGAAGTAACGGATCGGAAATCCGTGATGCAGATCTCCCGGATCGAATTACGTAGGGATGTGTTTTACGTAAATCATGTGTTCTATTGTTATGAACTCTGAGACGTGATTTGATAATTGTTCTAGGCGACCATGGTTCGTGATGTCTTGATATTCGTGCTAGGGAGTCGTAGCGCGGACCTCAAGTGAGTGGGTCTTTTCCTTTTATCATATATATATATGATTGATAATTCTGCAAACGCTTTTAATTTGATTTATGCATATGTATACCATGTCATACATATATTTATATAATCTAAGATACTATGATATGGTTGAGTGTTAGATTGCATTCAAGCATATCTATATGCATATTACCTACATATAATGATTGTGAATGCCTTGACGTACTATGTTGAACTACGAATGGCTTGATCCCGTTTGAGGGTATGTAGGCAGTCTAACAAGCCATAACAATATGAATTTAACATGATACTTGATTTCTTTAAGGAAAGAAGTTATGATGGTTAACAATGTAGAGATTAACCATGATTTTACTCTGGCCTATCACTGGGTATAGTTATGATTAAGAATGTTGGGACGTTAAGTGGTTATGCCAAATGACGCTGCAGATGCCAGGTAAGCTTTAGGTGAGTACATATTGATGATAGTGATTGCAGTGTGTATGGTTATGTTTGTATACATTTAATGCTCATTATCTTGCACCCCGGTGTTAGTGCTCCGCCCGTGGCCAGGGCCTAACCTTTACGCGATCGTTCACCTCCTGCACCACACGCTCACCTTGGATCAAAGGTAGAGGCCAGCCTGTCGTCCATACCACATTAGGTGGTTCCGACTCGTAGGTGACTTGCAATACGTCGCACAGCCTTCACCTGATCGTAGCACTTGAGCGTATTTATTTACACCTAGCCCATCGTACATACCACTTTAGGTGGTTCCGACTCGTGTGCAGGAATTGGTAGATGAGCTAGCATTGATTGATGAGATATGGATAAGTCGTACAAGTCACTATAGGTGACTCCGACTTATGAGCTAGCATTGATTTATGAGATATGGATAAGTCGTACAGGTCACTGTAGGTGCCTCTGACTTATGAGCTAGCATTGATTGATGAGATATGGATAAGTCGTACAGGTCACTATAGGTGACTCCGACTTACGTGCTAGCATTGATTGATGAGATATGGTTGCAGTCGTACAAGTCACCATATATGACTTCCACTGGTGTGCTAGTATGGGGTATTAAGCACATGATTATTTATATTGCTATTGAGATGTTGTGTCGTGGTATACTTCAGGATTTACTTTTAGTATACTTTTGATTTCATACTTATACGTAGAATGATTTTCTGGAAACTATACAAGTTTTACGGCGAGGGGTTACTACCTTTGATAATTGAAATGATTTTGAAAATCTTTGTGGTGCTCACTCACGCTTTCTATTTTTGCACCCCTCAAGGTTTTAGTAGCAAAGTTTCGTATCGACGAGGACTTGTGACATTCCCCAGTTTTGGTGGCTCCTTGTGATGGTATAATTATTATCTTACCTCACTGTACTTTCTTATGCTCTGTATCACGCGTGAAATGGATCCAAAACCTCTCACCACGCACTCGTGTATATAGGCACTTTTATGTTTAAATTTATTCACATTATCACACTTATGGCTTCGTAACCTTCCATGTGTCGGCCTGCACAGCTCGATTCGGAGTCCTAGTGGACATTCCGGGTCGGGGTGTGTCAAGCTCGCTTTGAATTATTAATCACCGCGTTTAAAATTATCTAATTGTCTTAGTGATTCGCGACCATTAGAATTTTCAGACAAGTAATTTGATGCAATTTCTGTTGGAACATCACCCTGAAATTGAGGAGGGCTTCTTGTGATTAGTAATTGTAAGTTCACTTAAGGCGAACATCACGCTCTTAAGGGTTGCATGGTTTTTCAAAGGGTTTTCACAAAGCTTAATGAGTCTTGCATGTTTATATTTGATCTGAACATCATGAGGAAAATATGCATTAGGAAAACCTAACCTTCAAAGCATGTGTGTGGAAATTCATAAGTAATTGGTAAAATTGCGTAGGATTGTTAAGGGGATGGTAGAACCCTAGGCTTTTACAATTTGGTTTTCAAAATGTTTTTCTTTTGCTTTCTTTACTTTGTCAAATATTTAATTATTTTATTTAAATTCGTTTTTATTATTTTAAATTCCAAAATCAACCTTTTCGAATTTTTTTTCTAAATAATGAGTTAAGAATTAGTTTAAATACAAATGATTCATTTAATCTTTGTGGAAAAGGACCTTGCTTGAGCCACTATACTACGACAATCTTGTTCTCTTACAAGTATTTTAAGTGTTTTTATCCTTACTTTTGTAGGTGGTAAAAATCTTATCAAATTCGTCATTCTTAATATTCAAATCTTAGACTTCTTACTTATAAGTTGAAATGAATGACTGCTAGACCATAGTACTAAATGACTACCTTTTGACATAAAATGAAATACTTTTTTTGTTTACTAGATTAGTATATAATTATGAGTTTAACTTCTTTTTGGGAAGCTAATATAGGCCTGGTTTGGGATTTTATTGCTTTTATAAAAGCTAGCTTATTAAAAAAATTGTATTTTTAAAAGGTGTATTTTTAAAAACTATTGTCAATGACAGTAGAAATCGTAGAAAAGCGGAAGCAGTTTTTTTATTTTTTTTATTTTAAAATACAGCCAAACTAGGCCATAATTACAACTTTAACTTAGGTGATTGGCAAGAGCAGGCTATTTTACTCTTACGTGCTATATATAGTTAGCATTTAATAAAATTTACTTTCTTCAAGTAGTTGGTTTGGAAAGTTATAGTGAATTAAATTATTAAGTTGTTTTGTGGATCGACTGACAATTTCCGAGTACTATGATGTTAGCATCATGTTGGAGGATAGGTTGCCATTGCTTTCCTTCAAGTTCGCCATCGATTGCTTATAATACCACTATATAAAGACATGGTCATCGTGTTGGGTAATTAAATATAAATCAAACTTAGATGATGTTACAATTGCAATAAGAATATATGATATTAAAGGTTTTATTCTAGAATTGTATTCATTTTAATGGTGGATCCCTTATTCCACTAATATATTAACCAATAAAAGTTTTGTTTCAATATTTTTTTAATAATTACAATTATTTAAAACTCTATTTAAATAAATAAAAATAACATTTGACAATTCGATTGGAGAAATAAAAAATTTAACATAAGACTTTATATTGCCACATCAGCTATCAATTTATAATGTAACTCTTATAATTTGACATTTTCTCTGGAGATGGTCTAAGTGATTATAATATCCCTAACTTCTAGGCAGGATGTAAGATCCCACATCGCACAGGGGAGTTCATCATATAAGCTTTATATGTATATTCTCATCTCTACCTAGCATGAGGCCTTTTGGGAGCTCACTGGCTTCGGGTTCTGTAGGAACTCCGAAGTTAAGCGAGAAATGGGCCAAAGCATTCCCAGGATGGGTGACCCACTGGGAAGTTCTGCTCGTGTGAGTTCGCAGAAACAAAACCGTGAGGGCATGGTAGGGGCCCAAAGCGGACAATATAGTGCTACGGTGGAGTCGAGCCCGAGATGTGGTGGGGGGCCAGGCCGAGATGTGACATAGGATCTGTCCAAAGTTTCGTGAGGCCCATGGCGAAATTCCACTTTAATGACATATTAGTTAGACAATTTTATTTATAAAAAAATCTAATTAATTTCATTCATAATTTGTTTTTTCAACCCACTCCTTCTCCATATGATCCAGTAGTATTGCTCCACTTGTAAGTGAGAGGTTTTAGGTTCGATTATCGCCAAATGTGAATTTGAACCACATTATTGTTAGTCATTTTGAGGTTTAGCCCATCTCCTCCTGTTAGTGTAAATACTATCATTTGTTAAAATAAAAAATAAATAAATAAACGAAATGACATGAAAGTTAATGATTGGATTATTAATGAGTAATGCTAAGAAGATTAAATTTGTAGATTAAATTTTGTAAACTAAATGACATGGAAGTTAATGATTGGATTATTACTTAAACGTAGATAAATGTGCTAATTTTTTATTGGTGACACATTATTTAGTTTGCAAAATAAGTCTACAAATTTAGTCTCCATAACATTACTCTTAATTAATTGTAAGTCAAACTTAAATGATCTTACACTAATAACTACAATTAATCTATTTGATAAAAGAAAACTACAACTAGGCTATTATATTAATAAGCAAAAACACCAATAACTCCATGTAGCAAATCACCAATACAACTAGAACAGAAAAAAAAAAAAAAAAAACACCAGCAGCGATAAAACAATTTAAACAAAATTTATTTATTTATTTATTTTAAAAAGTGACTAGTTGGTGGTATCGTCGCGACAGCCTACTATTTCGGGGGCTAGAAAAAATCATCCCAAATCATTGAATCATCTTGTGGTGGTTTAATTAAACAGAATTTGAATGAGTAGAAATCAAATACCTTTAACTAATATTGAACATAGCTACAAGTAGGGTACACAGTAGACTTGAACTTTTCAATTGGATGTAAATTCATACAAACAACCCCACTTAGCGGAATAAGGCTTGGTCTGACAGCCCGTCCCGAAATATTTTAGCGATGGTGTGAAATGCCTTATATGCCCTTTCATCATTGAGTTTTGTGTGTGTGTGCGTATAGGCTAAGGTTTTGGACCAGTTAGTTCTATTCCTAATTAATTGGACCCAATTAGAACTAAAAGACTTAAGGTTGTGTTTGATTGGCTGCAAATTGGACTCACACACCCACTCAACCTGTTGACCTCTCTCTCTCTCCTTTAAGACGGTAATATTTTTACTTTCCTAGCACATTGGATTGATTTTGGAGTGGTTTTAACGTTAGAACACTCAGGTTTATCGAGTTGCAGGTTTGGCCGATTTTCATGAGATTTTTCCGGCGAATTCCCGTTGATTTTAGGACCTTTGAAAGGTATGATTATGTTCTACTTGTTGGGGGCTTCATTGTGGTATAAAATTTGTGAAATTTGGTGGAGAAATGAGAAAGATATTGAGTTTAAAGTTTTTCCAGTTTCGGGTGACGCAGATGGCGACAGCGACTCGCCGGAGAAGAAGGCGAATATTCTGTCAACTTTGACGGAATATTCTAACGGCATCAGGTATATTTAACGGAATATTCCCTAACGCCGTTAGGGAATCCGTCAGTGTGCCAGGTACGTGCCTGCGCATGGGCCGCACGTCTGGTAGTGCCTTGGGCGACGCGTGACAGTGCGTGAGTGGTCGGAAAATTTTCTAAAAATATGGGGTTGTTCCTGAGGTTAAGTAGGTCGCGGTGGTATATTCAAATACCCCAATTGAGCAATGTTTGAGAAGTTATTACCAAGTTTTGTTTATGTACTTAAAAATAATGTTTAAATAGTTATTTTGCATATAGGTGAGACCTATTATGAGGATGAGCGCAGTCAAGCAAGGCTCGGGGGTTACGACCCTTCCACATATCAGTGAGTGGGCTTTTGGTTTTCAATATATATATACTTGGTATTTTTCCCAGAAAACTTAATTAAATGGTTTGATACTTTGAAATGCCATGTCAAATGCTTTCTATGTTTAATTGTGCAATTGTATGGTTATATATATATATATATATATATATATTGTTGCTCGACGATGTGGACACTCAGGTAAGCTTCAGGTAAGTATATTGATGATAGTGATGGTAGTGAATATATTAGTGCTGAGATGTATTTCGAGCAATTTATTCTGCACCCCGGTGTTAGTGCTCCGCCCGAGGACAAGGCCTAGCCTTCACCGTGATCGTTCACCTCCCGCACCACATGCTTACCTTGGATCCAAGCTAGGTGCCAGCCTGTCGTACAGACCACATTAGGTGGTTCCGACTTGTAGGTGACTTGTGATACTTCGCACAGCCTTCACGTGGCCGTAGCACTTGAGCGTACTTATTTACACCTAGCCTGTCGTACATTGATAAGCTCATATTTATACATATTTTACATCAAATTCTCTCGTCTTTTCTTAGTTATTTCCTCATATTTATGTGCTATTTACTTTATTTTTGTGTTTTATCGAATTTATCTAGCTAAGAAAATAAAAATAGCACAAGTGTGATTTTAAGTAATAAATTCGTCATTTCTATTTTGCTCACTTATTTTATTGTTGTAACTTAAGAAAATATTTTTGCAGAAAGAATAAGAAATAATAAACAGAAAATAAAAAAATGCATGGTGGGAAAAACACTGAAATGTAGTGGGAATGACGCGGGAGGCACTGAGGAAAATGGGCCGAAAAATAATAAGAGGAGGAGCAGCGTGAGCTGCACGAAGACAGCAGGAACCAAGAAAAGAAAATAAAATAAAAGAACGTGGGAAACAAGCTGGAGTGGAGAAAGCACCATTGGGCAGACAGAAACGTGAAGGTGTGTATGCAGCGTGCGGAATAAAGGAGAGGAGTCAGACGAGGAAGCGAAGGAGGAGGGAGAAGGAAAGAGCACGGAAAGCAAAGGGGCGCTGCCTTGAAGCTTGGAGACGTGCAGCGAAAGGCTAGAGAGCTGCCTTTGAGCAGCTTGCGAGAACACGGAGAGGACAGCGACAGGCTCTGGCGCGGAAGTAAGACAGCTGTCGAGGAGGTCAGCACGCAGAAATCCAGGAGAGAAGGCTGCCTAAGGCAGCTGGCGCGCAAGCGCGGGACGTTCAGCACGGAGGAAGGTCAGTGCGAGGGAGCTCGCAGGGCAGTGTGCAAGAAAGAAAGTGTGCTGCCTTGGGGAGGGGACTTCAGCGAGGACAGAGAGAAGCAGCGGCACTTGGCAGCTAGAGGAGAGTTAGAGGACTGCTGCCTTGGCAGCGTGAGAACCAAAGAGAGACGTGGAGGGCAGTCAGCGAAGAAGCAGCAGGAAGGAAGGCTGACGCGAGGAACACAGCGAGACAGGGAGGTCAGCACGCGGAACTGGAAAAGGAAAAGAAGCAGGTCAGTACGAGACAAGAGCCTGACGCAAGTCAGGAGTGCAGAGGAAGGCAGGAGCAGTCAAAAACAGCAAGCTGCCTTTGCAGCTTGAGAGCACAGTGGCGCTAAAGCACTCTTCTCTCTCGGTTTAATCCTCCAAACTCATGTTTTACTTTCACTTTAATTTCTTTTTTAATAATGTGTAACTAATTTGTTTTGGCAAGAGGTTAATTCAAAGCCATGGATATGTTTGTAATATGAATTGATTACCTTCAGTTGTGATTTCTGAGTTGTGATTTAATTTGCTTAACTGCTTGATTGATAACTTATTTTTGTATGTCGATTAAGGATGCATACTTAATTTACATGCATGAATTTGATGCTAGAATATAAGTGAATTTCACCTAATCGTTATGAACTTATATTCACAAGTAGTAAAGGTTGTTGACCACAATCGTGTTAAGTAAATTCTTGGCATAAGTTTCATGCAATTCATAGTAACGAGTGCCTCGTCAATGCTTATGATTTTCATAGAACTTAATGATTCTTGCTTGTATCTCTATTATGCAATTCATGTAGGGAACTTGTGGGGAATGTTTTGGGTTGTCGTATGCAATCATCCAATCCATTAACTTAAGGAAAATCTGAGAATTAATTTAATCTGACCTAATTAATTTGGGGCGTTGAGAATTTACAATTTATTGAAAGAACAACTGAAAATCAATTTAGGTTGCATATGTGTCATGTGTGGAGAAGAATCCTCTAGCCAGTCCGTCGTCCATCCATTCACCTTGATTTCATGTTTTTGTCAATTCTGTAATTTATTTAAGTTTAATTTACTTTTCATCAAAAATCAATCCCCCGTTTATTTTAAAGTGTTAGGTTTGTTAGAAATCAATTTAGTTTGTGTTTTCTTGAGTTTTGAATTATTTTGAGTCTTTTGATTTGTTTTAGTTTATTTGTTAGTTTTATTTTGAGTGATTCTAGTTAAGTGTTTTAATTTTAGTTTAATGTTTTAAATTTTGTTTTTACTTTTTTAATTTAATTTTACTTTGGTTAGCATCCCTAGTTAATCCCCGGCCTAGAACGATCCCTACTTATCCATATACTACAACTGTCACAAATAGGGTTTAAATTTGTGCGTTAATTTATTTTCGCATCATACATATCACATTAGGTGGTTCCGACTCATGTGCATAATTTGATTGATGAGTTGTGGACCCAGCCGTACAGGTCACTTTAGGTGACTTCGGTTGGCATACTATTTCATATTGATTTATTGCACCTGGCTTACTTATTTATTTCTGAGATTTGACATGGTATATTCGGTGGATTTGTTATTTTGAATATGACTTTTAGATATAATCGTATATGTTATTTTCTAGGAATTATACAGGTTTTACGGGGAGGGGTTACTACTTTTGATAATGAAAGGATTTTGAAAAGCTTTGTTTTTGCCCACTCACACTTTTTGTTTTACGCCCCTCCAGGTTTTAGGTAGGAGTGCTTGTTGGTGGCTCACGAGGAATTCACGGCAGCTCTGACAGATTATCACTAATGTAGGATCATATTTGGTAATGTATAATTAGTATTCATCATGCTAGACTACACCTAGGATACCTACGCTCTGGTTATGTGTAGTCACTTCTAATATCGCACTTTCACCTTATCTCATCTAGTGTTTTAGTTGGTTGGTTTTTATTTATTCGCATTTCTTATCTCATTATTGCTTCCGCATTGTGCATATGGCTACGTCACCGTCACGTGACGGCCAGCATGCCTCGATATTAGGTCGGGGTGTGTCACTTGGTTGTTGTTGTTATTGACTTGATTTGATTATGAGAAAGAGGAAAAGATTTAGAAGAATTTTAAAATAGTGAATCCTTGAGATTGGTAGATTGTTTAATAATTGATGCTAGGTAAACCTTTTTACTTTTAGACCAAATTTGTAAACCATATGACGTGTCACCAATAAGAAATAAGCATATTAATCAACACTTAAGTAATAATCATATAATTAACAACCACATCATATGGTCATTGAAAATTGAAAGGAAATGAGAGAAGAAAAGGATTTGTTAAGTTTTTTCAACTCTTCTTTACATTCGTCTTTCTTACGCAGGAAAACGCAACACTATTTCCTTTGTACTTCAGTGTTAATTTTTTTTAATTGTTTCTTTGAACTATAACTAAAAGAGGTTTCTAAGGTGCGTACGTCAGATTCAGACCTTGTCTGCAAACAAGAAATTGGATGAGAGATAGATTAGGGTTTTCTTCGCTAGGAAAAAGAGGGAGAGATATGGTTGTCTTCGCTGAGAAAGAAAGGTAGAGAGAAGGAGGTGGTGAAGGGTGTGAGCACTTGATTTCATGTGGATTGAAAATCTGCTTGGATAGGAGTTGACAAGGGTAGATCATCCAGAACATGTGAAGAAACCCAGATTGTGAAGGTGAGTCTGTGAAGAAATCCAAAACCTCTGTTATAATCCATTTTCACTGCATTTGGGTTTTTATAAATATGGGATTTGAATCCATAATGGATAGTGGTTACCAGTTGATTAGCTGAAATTGTGAAATTGGATTTTAGACATATAGGTGCAAAACTTGTGCTGGGTTTTGATAAGTTGTGTTATAGTTGTGTAGATTTGTAGCAGGTAAACATTGAAGTGTAATTCGATTGAGGATGAGTTAGAAATAGAAGAAATTGTGGTGCAAAGAGAGGGTGTAGATACTGAGGATCAATCTAGTGCTGCGAGGGTTGGATTAGTTTTCCATCGGTAGACGATGAGTTGAAACCGAAATTGAAAATGGAGTTTGATTTGTTAGATAAAGGGTATACTTTTTTCAACACTTATGCACTTGCAGCGAAGTTTGAGATTCAGGAGCATAATAGTAAAAAGTCCAGTTACGGTAATTGTTGGGTAAGGAAACAATTTGTTTGTTGCAAACAAGGCAAAAAGAGGGTGGATGCTAATCCCAAACTCAATCGAAAAGGTAGGAGGGGAGATGCTAGAGCTGAGTGCAAGGCAAAACTTGACTAAATAGGGAATTGGTTGTGAAAATGTTTGTTGTAATAGTTTTCAACGAACGACACAACCACCATATGTCAAGTGCCTCACACTTATTTAGATCACACCATTGAGTTTTGGAGGCAAAAAAGGCTATTATTGAACAATGTGCGTAGACAAATATTTCTATAATAAACAAGTGGGTTTATTGAATGTGCAAATTGGAGGAATTGGAAATACTAGTTTTACCCCCCAAGGATGTATAATGGTGAACAGCAATTGCGAGCTCATCTAATGTGGTATCATGCAAAAATACTAAAAACCATTTTGAGGATGAGAAAGAGAAAAATGATGATTTCTATTTCAAAATGGAGATTGACGAAGGCAGACCACTTGACAATTTCTTTTGGAAGGATGCTAAGTACAGACGTGGTTATGGCCATTTTGGTGATGTGATTGTGTTTGACATCACTTTCAACACCAATGAGTATGACATGATGTTTACTCCTTTGTTATAATTTAATAATCATGGCCAAGCCATGATATTGAGTTGTGCATTCTTGAAAAAAAAAATGAAAAAACTAAGCTTTGAGTGGTTGTTTGAAGCTAGGTAAGCCGCCCAGAGTCATAATTATAGATCAAGATGGAGCCATAGCAAATGTGATTGACAGCAAATTGAAAACCACCTTCTATCAACACTGCATATAGCTTATTATTAACAAATTCAATGACAATGGTTTTGTTGTGGGTGTTTTCGAGGGTTTGCATGAGTGCATATGGGATCTCGAAACCAAAAAAGTATTTAAGGCAAGGTGGAAGACATTGGTAGAACAACATGAATTGGTTGATAAAGAGTGTCTTAAGGACATTTATGATGTGAGACTATGATTTTTGAGGGCCAAAATAAGTCTAATCCAAATGATGTTTCATGGACTCACCAGCACCGAGTGGAGCTGCATCAGACAGAATAGGGTGCCACCATTACTCTACTCCAGGGCATTAGGTGGAGTCATAGCAACTCCGCTAGTTTGTTCCGCAAGACATGCGATTAGATCTGGATATGGACACATTCAGGTCCTACAAGTCTTGGAGTCCTTACAATCTAGGGATAGCTGTGTGCCACAAGTAATCACAACTTTTAAAAGGATGCAATATCTACTGACTAGATAATAAATATCCTCTTGGATTCTCTCATCTTAGAACGAGGATTCTATCCTAAAAAGGTTTCTCTCCCACGGTATAAATACAGCCACCTAAGGTTCATCTACGGTAACGTAATCTATACACTTCAATTCTCTTGCCTACTACTTAAGTCTAAAAATCATTCACTAACTTGACCCTCGGAGAGCTTTTGGCTGGCACACCCGATCCACCGGTCTAAAAATTGCTTATGGTTGTTTTACTATTTTCCAAGTTGCTCAAGATTATTCGGAGTTGTGCCCAATCCCTTCACACAGAGGTACGCAAATTTAGTTCAAACAATTGGGGCTTTCATTGAGAGAGAACTCATATTCCTTTCGACCAGATCATTCTACCCCATGTAAGCAATGCCCAGAAGATCGCTCGTGGTAAAGCCAAAGACCCGAATGGAAAAGAAGTCTCCTTCATCGATCAAGTTTGGGATGACGTACTATAGATACACAAGTCAGTAAAAGACCTTAAAAGGAACTTACAAATTAAATGAAGGCTGAGGCTTGCCAGGCTGAGTGAAAGAATGAAAACTATAGAAGACATCCTCGCCTAATTTGCAAGTTTCGTTGTTCGTGCTTCCCCAAGAACGATTGATCCACGCCTTGAACAATTGACCCAAAAAATCATTCTAACAACATATTCGACAAAACTACAGAAGATTCTGAGACCATTATCTCCCTGACACATGGATAAGAAGTTTCTTCCAAGCATCAATCGCATAAAAGGAAGACATGAGTACTTCAAACGAGTGCAGAAATGGAGAAAGATGATCCCGGGAAAACCTTGGATAAAGAATCCTTTCATTAGGCCAAAAATTGTTTATCCACCCTCTAATGTCACTCTTGTCGTCTGGCTACATATCTCAGACGCCAGGGTCGGTAAAATCCTTATTGATAACAGGTCGGAAGTCAATATCCTCTTTAGGGGAGCAACTACAAGGATGGATATCCTAGAGAGAATTAACTCAAGAAGGTCTACTATTCAAACTCTTAATGGAACCCCTCTCAGCACCTTGGGAATGGTACGTCTCATGTTTCAAACGAAACCATCTAAACATTTGATGACTTTCGATGTGATGGACAACCCATCCCCTTACAAAGTTATCCTTGGTCAGGAATGACTACATGTCATGGGAAAGGTTCCCTTTGAAGACATGATCCTGCCTCGCTACTTGAGAGTAGCACCGAGCATCGAAAGGTCTAACAACTTAGAAACTGAAGAACCTATGCTGAGAAGCAGAACCCCTACCAGAGAAAATTAGACCCCTTGCAAGCCTCTCCAAGTGACTTAAAATAAAGCAAAGCACTACATAAACTACACATTGTTTGATTCCCTTCCAAGAATATGTAGACAGTCCTTTTCGGACCCAATTGCAACGCCACCTTTTGCGCGAATACAAGTCCACGAAGAACTCATCTCCCAATGCCCCAACTTTGGAATAGGGCCCAAACTTTGAAAACCTTGAGAACAAGGCCCAAACTTGAAAACTTTGCATGAATGTAAGTCTAAAAAAGTTCAAAGTTACACTGTTAAAGGAGCCTCTAACCCTATCCGTCTGGAACAGTTAACAGCTTAGGAGACTCAAACCGTAATAAGCGCACTAATGATAGGCGGGCAATGGGTAGGAATTGAGCTACAATATGACTAGGGGCGGATGCCCCTACCGAGAATTTTTTTATTTAAAAAATTGTCATTAATAATTTATGTTAATGACTCATTATGCATTCCAATTTCCTATGACCAACATTAATTAAATTACAATTAAAAAATTGGGAAGACAATTTTTGCATCCCCAATGACCTTCACCTTTTGCATCCCCAATGACCCACTACCCACGTAATTAAATTTAAATGAAAAAGTAATTTAATTGTTGCCCGGTTGCTCCCCCCTTTCATAACCCTAGTTCTCTAGACTCTAATCCCCACAAAATTCATCACGCCCACGAATGTCCTCTCCAAAATCATTCCCTATTAAATTGAGTTTCATAAACATTGGGATTATCAAAATTCGACGCAAAAGCTTTACCGCACAACTGCACAAGGTATTTTATTATATGGCTTTACTTTACTAATTTGCTTTTGGCATTACAATTTAAAATTTAGCTTTCTAATTTTGAGATTTTTATTGTATAAATTCTACAAATTACGTATGAACCTTATATGTTATTGGTATCAATATGTCCGACTTTGCAGATTGGAACATCATGGAGAGGTATTTAAAAAATATATCAGCCACCACCATCCCCTGTTATTGAGAAAAATAATGATAACCGAGGACAAGATAGGGACATAATTTATTTTCTCAAATCTTCCATCAAATCCTGGTAAGCGAATTCAAATTTTGGATTACAATGATAATATTCGAGATCAAGTACGAAGAGCGTATATGCTAGCATGCGGTTATTTTCTGGCGATGGAATAAAGAAGCAGTGTGCAGTGCTGGAAAATGACGTTTTTGGGCTTAAATTGTATTTTTGGAGCCCGAGATGACCTCTGATGGGTTCGTGGCCTTCTGGAGAAGTGTTCAGAATATTTCAAACATCAAATCCAGCTATATTGGGCCAGTTTTGGAGCAGCTTAAAGGTCCAAAACGTGGCTGTTCAGATTTTAGGCGAATTTTACCATTTAATTTAGGGTTATGCTTCCTATTTTATTTTAGTTATCTTAGTTTCCTAGTTGGAATAAAGGACCTGGTTTTTAGGGTTTGTGCAATGGCATAGCAACATATATTGCTTTGCCGTCTACATTTTTTTTTACGCTTCCTTTTATGCAACTGTGGAGACATAGAGTAATTGCTAGAGTTCTTGGAGATTTTCTACTTTAAGGTGCTTTCATTCCTTTTATTCTTAATAATATTTTCTATGATTTCAATTATGAATATTCATAACTAATTCCTTTTGCTAGGGCGAAGACTTGAGCCTTAGCATGAATATGTGATTTTTATTTAATTGCTTATGATTGATTGCATGCACACTTTGAATTATTAATCACCGTGATTAAAACTATCTAATTGTCTTAATGCCTGATCACCATTAGGATCTTTAGAAAAGTAATTTGATGCAATTTTGGTCGGAAAGTTCCCTAAAATTGACGCTAGCTTCATGTGATTAATAATAAGATGAACACCACGTCTTAGGGGTTGCATGGTTTTTCAATGGGTTTTCATAAAGTATAATGAGTCTCGCATGTTCAGATTTGATCCGAACATCCGGACGGGTTGCATGTTAGATTTATGTTCTATGTTGGAGGTTCCAAGTAGAATATGAATTAGGAAAACCTAACCTTCAAAGTGGCATGTGTAGATCATAAGTAATTGGTAAAAGTTCATAGGATTGCTAGGTGATGGTGGAACCCTAGTGCTGTCTTAATTTGATTTCTCCAAAACTTTTCCTTTTCTTTCATCTTTAATATTGCAGATTAGTTTACTTTTATTCATTAAATTCGTTTTTTTATTATTTATATTTAAGTAGGTTATAAAATCAATCATCTCAATTTCTATTTTACAATAATTAATTGGAATTTGGTTTGTTTCGAATTATTTGATAATCCCTGTGGACAACGACCTTACGAGATCCGTCTATACTACAATAACCTTGTCATTCTTGCAAGTAATATAGGAGTTTTTTACCCTTTTGAGTGTGTGGTAAAATCCCTATCAACCTCTCTGTGAGCTTTTCCTATCTCTGTCATGCAAATCTATTTCCAACTTCGATGTGTGATAGGAATAAACTGGAAAGCTTTGTTGATAAGTTTGGGGCAGCATGGTTTGAGGTAATGGATCTCAGTTCCCTATTTAACATTGCTTTCAGTCTTAGACGGAACTCTCTGTCCGGATATCTCTTTCCCAATCCCCCTTCACTAGAAGAATATCCTTGTAGTATTATCTTGACCAGGCAACTAGGTAATATAGGTGGGCCACCGAAGAGCAGGTCGAGTTTGAAAGTAGTACCAGGTATCGGCACTCTTCTGAAGAGCATAAAGAAGAAAGAACTCAAGGAAGCCTAGTTTGGCCTTGTGCCATTCATTCAGGCGCTCGAAACCATTGACGATGTACACCAAGGATGGGGTGAGATTGCAAAGGCCGATTTGTAATACACCAGGATTTCCTTCCACAAAGGCGAAAAAGAAACTGAAATTGGTACCGGTGAAATATCCTGTATATAAAAATTATAATCCGCTGGATTGACCAGTCAAGCTTGCTACTCAACTAAAATAGATTTGTTAGTCAATAAATCGAAGATTTAAATCTCAATTTCAATTCCCAAAAACTATCCTAGTCAGCAAAGTTGTAGTTCGTTGCAAGTTATTAATGTGTCAAATAAGCATGACAGTAAGCATATACTATTTAAATGTTCAACAGATATATGTATCATGTATGTGTATATGGGATGTGATACACAATAAAAATAACTTGAACACAAGATATTTTTGGCCGAAAAACCCACCTTTGGGGTTAAAAAACCAGGGACTCTCCATTGAGTCCAATCCATGAGTGTAAACAAAGGTTCATATAAGGATCACACAAACTCAATTCCTAGATCCCTATCAACGAAACAGCTTTACCTTTGTGCAACCTTGCCTTACACGAGATGGACTCCTTCGGTCTTCATGAAGTGCCAGCTCCTCCTCAGCTTATCACCTTGTGGCACTAAGATCAACACGATCAATGATATGATATGTTTTTATGATATGCATATAAAAACTGGATTCAAATGACCAGTCAGATTCTCCAGTCAAACAGGTGGAGGAAGAATCTAACTTGAGTCCAAAAGTTTGGTCTAAAACTAGATTTAATGCTTAAAAACCAGACCAAGACTTTAATGCAAAACCTTAAAACAATGCAACCCTAATATACAATGATTGGTTGTTTAATGCATGAAGAAGGTTTGGCAGTTAGGGTTACATAAATGGAGAAGTTGCAAGCTCAAAGCCTATAAGGCAACTCTCTCTCACTCTCTCTCACTCTCAAAATCAATTATAAACCCCCAAGTTCAAAACTAAAAAACCCTAGAGAAAAAATATACCTAATGAAATCAAATTTTCAATCAGCCAACTTGTCCCAAAGACACTTGTAGCAAAAGAAATCTAGGCAGATCAATGGCCAGAAACTGACTACCAGCAGAAAGGTGTCAGTCAGCCTATGTAAGTTGTCTTAATTTGTATGCCTAGACGGCTGGAAGCCAGTTCGCAAAACTGACTAAACAATTAAACTAGACATAATGCAACACAAATAGAGATACGAGATGCACATGCATAAATAAACCTTTAAAGTGAGGTGAGCCACATCTTTGAACGTTTAATCCCAGTAGCAGCATCTCATAATCAGATAATGTAGTCTAAAACTAAATTGAGCATGTGGTACACAAATACAATATTTGACAAGGAAAGCCAAAACACTTAAAACTAGACTTTACAATCTCCCCCCCTTTGGCTTTCCTTGACAAAATACTCTAAGCCTAGAACTAATTTCACTCACCCACACTCAAGAGAAGAACCAAGGAATGAATCCTGCATATGAACCTGCACATGAACAACTTTTGACAAGAACAAGTGAAATTTATCATGGGTAACAAAAGGTTTGCAAGATATGAAACACAATGAAATTTTTCTCCCTCGTTTTGTCATGGCAAGACAAAGACAAGGTGGAAAAACACACAAAATAGTCAAATTTGCTGCAAATACACAAGACAAGAACAATAAGAGCACAGTGGATAAAGAATTTGTAATAGATCATACAGATAAGCCCAAGCAATGTGTAGCAACAAGTAAGCACAAAAAGATGCATGTGTTGTGAATTAACTCCCCCATAATGGTAACTTCCCCAAAATTGATGTGATTCATGAAAACACACTCCCCCATAATTCTAACTTATAACTTCATTTATCTAATTACGGACAATGACTCAATAGAAAGAAGAGATGACCATTGAAACATATATTTGAGCAAAGCCATAGACAAATGTACCCAAACAACTAAAGGCAACTCATTAAGATGATAGAGATCAAAATAATAGGTAAATCTTTCCACCAATAAACTACAACTAAAACATAAGCCACGAAAGGGATAATAGAAAGTAGTTTGAATATCAATGCTTCCAAGAGATATTGATATGACAAGTGTTTGACAAAACAATATGCAATGCAATTCTCAAAAGACAATTCTTCAAGGACATACAAAGACAATAATATAGAGATGAACTCTTGCTCGTGATGCAACTGTGGTGTGTCAAGGTAAGGGGATAAGATTGGTGACAGCCATCTTGAAATCATAGAACAAAGAATTTAATCTCAAAAGCATTTTCAAAGTTAACCAAGCTTTTAATAATTCATTGATCTTAAGAGACAACACTTCCTACATCATATGGACAATGGACAAGACTCGCAAAAAGCAAGACATAAGCCTTGAAGGAAAAGCCAACTTTGGTGTGGAACTTTGAGTGAGGCACCAATTTGAGAAATGCCAACGTCATTTAAATGAAGGTGAAATTTTGATGGATCACCATTAATATTTTAAGAGAATTTGATACATGACCTATAGAAGGGGAACTTGAAGCACTACACATGACATTGCATGGAAGGCCAAAATGAAGGGATTTTCCCATTTGATAATATATACTTTCTTTTGAAGACACCTCACAAGACACTCTCCCATTTGAATTTTTGTTTTGATTTGGGGAGAGGACAAAAAGAAGAGAATTGATACATGGTCTAGATTATAGAGTAAGTAAAGTTAGTACCACTCATTTATGACCAAAGCAACATTAAATTCAAAAATACCATTAGATTTGGATGATTGGAAAAAATGATTTTTCAGAGCCCAATCTGAGAGAATTGGGAGAACCTTTGACATCACAATGAAGGATTATCCAAGGCTAATCCATATATTGCTAACAATGTATGATAGATAAGAGATGCATACGGAGAGCAAAATGAGGTTATATGATGAGATAACTGACTATACAAAAACATGCATAGTGACTAGACAAAATATTCAACTTTTGGAAGCAAGGCTATACAACCTATTCAAATGATATCACAAAGACCAATAGACCGTCCAAGATCTTCATACCTTCGATTATCTAGGGCTTTAGTGAATATGTCAGTTAGTTGTTTTCCATTGGGCACAAAAGGTTAAGGTAAGAATTTTACATTCCACAAGATTTCTAATGAAATGATGCCTTATATCAATACTTTTGGTTCTTGAATGTTGGATAGGGTTCTTGGAAATATCAAAAGCACTCATATTGTCACAATAAACAAGGAAGGTAGATTAAGAGATACCATAATCAGTGAGCATTTGCTTCATCCACATTAATTGTGTGCAACAACTTCCAGCAGCAACATATTCAGCATCACTATTATCCTTAGAAGAGGGAAATAACACATCATCATTTTCATTTGGCAAGGAGGGAGGGACATAAGTGTCATCAATCTTGACATTTATGGACTCCATGATGGTTTTTTTTCTCAGATTGTAAACCTTATAAGCCCGACTTGTGTTGGAGTACCCCAAGAAGATTTCTTCATCACTCTTAGTATCAAACTTTGCAAGATGCTCTCGATCACGTAGAATGTAGCACACATTCCCAAAGACTTTGAAATACTTCACCATTGGCTTCTCCCTCTAGAGTTCATAACGTGTCACATTAGTGCCAAGTCTAATAAACACTATATTTGAGATGTAGCAAGTAGTGTTCATAGCTTCAACCGTAAAGTGTTTTGCCAAGTTTTTGCTATTAAGTAGAACCCTAGTCATCTCTATAAAAACATAAATTTTCCTTTCGACTACACTATTTTGTTGAGGGGTGATTGGAGCATAAAACTCATGCTTAATGTCGTTGGTTGAACAAAATCATCAAACTGAGCATTCTCAAATTTAGTTCCATGATCAGTTCTAATTATAACTAGAGTAGGATGGCTAGATAGAGATTCATTCAACATTACTTTGTACACAATGAGGAATTATTAAAAGGTATCTGATTTCTCCCTTAAAAAGCATACCCAAGTGAATCTAGAGTAGTCATCCACAATCACCAAGATGTACTTCTTTCCATTAAGACATAAGGTCTGAATTGGTCCAACAAGATTCATATAAATCAATTGAAGAGGCTTAGTTGTTCCAACGTCAATCACTTTCTTGTGTACCACCATAGATTGCTTTCCCAATTGACATGATCTGCAAACATAGAAGCCAGAAACAGAAGGAGGTAGCAGCCCTCTCACAACCTCATTTGGACAACTTCTTGAGGACTTTGAAGTTTATATGCCCATGTCTCTTATGCGACAATGCACTAGTTCATCAATAGCTCCGTGGCACATGGAGTATTCAGCAACCTTAGAGACATCAAGAATGTAGCAATTGTCTTCAGATCTCGGAAGTACAAGCAAGTTGTTTCCATGTTCATCCACAATCTGACACCCTCTTTTTGAGAAACACACTTCATCAGCCACATCATCACACAACTGGCTAATGCTAATGACATTTGACTTCAACCTATCAACATAGCTAACATTTTCAAGCTTAGGTAATCCAGGGATCTTGACATCACATTTTCCTGTGATCTGAGACTTGTCTCCACCACAAACACAACACCACTACTAATAAAATAAGCAAGAGATAAGAAACCCTTCTTGTCTCCAGTTATGTGACGAGATCACCCACTATCAAAATATCACACATTTGGTTTGGTAGCAGATAGAGCATTTAGAACATCAAGGCAACTATTTGAGTCCTTATAAACCCACTTCAAACTTTGGTTAATATTTCCAGATAAAGAAGAATGAACAAGCTGAGCAATTTTGTTGACTTCGATGACTAGACGATGCACCTAATTCTTCAGCAAATTGGTCTTTCTAGAGTACAATTTTCTACATTTTGGACGAATGTGCCCAACTTCACCATAGTGACGACACGTAGGAATATATTTTGTCTTTGGACATGGTTTGACATTTTGAGATACAGGCCTAGATTCTCTCACAAATTTTGTTTTGGTAGGGATAGAACTTAAGCCACTTTCTACAAAACCAAGACCACTTTTGTCACCGTGTAGTTTTCAAATACTCAGCATCTCGTCAAATTTTTCAGCCCCAATAGTAAGGCGTGAAGAGAAATAATGAGATTTATAGTGGGATTTCTAGTGACTAGCATGCATATACAATTCCAAATTTATATACATAAGCAACGGAAGCATATTATCACAAATTATCAAAGCTATAGTCATGCAAATCCCTTTCAAGAAGCATAGGTTCATGTATGATGCATCTAACAAAATATTGAAGAACAAAGTGAAGGCTGAGTTTTATACCTCTTGATCTAGACTTTAGACCAAGGATGGACCAATGGACCACCTCCAAGCTCTTTGTTCTTGGAACTCCTTGAGTTTAGCCTCCCTCCTTGACTCCTCCACTTTGATAGATTTGGAACTCCTTTGATTCTCCTCTAGTCTCCAAAGTAGAAGACCTCTAAAGATCCACACCCACTAGTGTAGTGAGATGGACGTTGGAATAACCAAAAGGAGAAAAGATGATTAGCTATATCTCCCTTTGGTGGCCGGCTATGTACGTATGTAGAGAGAGAGACTTGCTTTTCTCTTGTTGAAAAGTTCACACAAAAAGCCCTAATGAAACCTTTTCATTAAATTCCCTTTATAAATGTCAAAGAAGAAAGTCAACCAATTGACTCATTCTCTATCTTCTTTCTTTAGCAATGGCCGGCCCCTTAGTGTGGGTTTGGACTTTGGGCTTTTATCATCTCAAGTCATTCTATGCTTGAATAAAAAGACCTAATGGGTTTGGGCCCAATGGGCCCGAATGAGCCCGAACTTTTCTTTAAGCCCGAAACAATCTTATATCGCTTCTATGATTTCTTTAGACTTTCTAATTAATCATAACACTTAATTAATCCAATTAATTAATTCCATCATCCTTTAGTTGTCCCACCACAAGAGTGTATTGGTGTACAATCATTTTAGGTTCTAATTAGCGAGGTAGTGAGGTGATTGGTATCAATCCAATTGATTAGTATTTATCCAATCACTTAGTGAATTAAAACTTACTTTTAATTCTCCTTCTTTGATGACAACTTATTTAATCATCTAGAAGAACCCACAAGCCATGAGTGACATCTAACCATATATCATGCCTACCCAAGCTAATGTAGAATTTGGTTGGAGAACTTATTCAGTTGGAATTACAATGTAATTCGATCATTCTCTAATACAATACTCACAATCACATTACTAGGGTATGGATACTTAATGTCAAACCCCTAATGTGATTATACCAAGTTATATGATTCAATTGAGTCGTATAGGAATGTCTTCCATCATTACGCTCGATACTTCGGCCGAAGATTCCCGAATCATATCTTAGAGTATTCTTCCTCTCTTA
Organism: Malus fusca; assembly: GCA_035220775.1. Classification (NCBI taxonomy): domain Eukaryota; kingdom Viridiplantae; phylum Streptophyta; class Magnoliopsida; order Rosales; family Rosaceae; genus Malus; species Malus fusca. The sequence continues at coordinate 25,153,048 of CM069069.1, forward strand.
ACGAGGATTAGAGATCCCTTGTTAATCATTCACATGCCTCTGAGAATAAATCACTGACCCTAACAATGCATAGAACACATCCAAGATGAGATGTGGCCACGTCTTATTATCAAATGATCAACAACGTATCCCCAAGACAACTATGATGTCTCAGGTCAAAGGATTACTTACATTATTCCAACCAGTAGAGTTACTTACTTGACATGTGAGTAGACCTTCATGCAAGTACTCTCATTTTATTGTGTTCAGTGAACTCATTCCCTTAATGAGCACCTACATACTTGTCTTAGTGTCACTACACGAATGGCATAAGACTTTCCATCCTTCCATTTGATGGGGACATAGTATGTACTGATTTATGTATTGTCAGTGTCCCTCTGACAATCCTATGAACAGGAACCTTTTGGACATTATGGTTATTTGAAGAAGGTCTCTGCAGTCTAACATCATTAGATTACTTCTTCCATCGATCCATTGTCCATGGATTCACTATTTTGGACGTATATCGTTTATTGAGATAGTCCTAATGAGTGACTTTGCCTTTTGCTGTATTAGAGTTATCTATACATACAGACATTGTCCTGAAAGGTTTATTCCAAAGATTGACTTTCAGGGCATATCTCCAACAAGGCGAATAACTTTATCATTTGACTCATTCAGCTCAAGTAGCTATTTCTGTTAGCCTCATGATACATCATAGTATTTGCATTCAACACATGAATTTGATTCGTTACGTTTTCTTGAGATTCTAGCAAGTTTTTAACATGAGGTTCAGGAGTAGTGATGACATCATTATCTTCAACTTTGTTATTCCAATTAGGAGCCTTCTCATTCAGCTCCTCAACATGGGCCTCAAGATAACCAATATTTTCATCCAGTTCAATTCTTACTAGGCGAAGAGACTTGTTTTCCTTCTGTAACTTAACAGCGTTCTTAGTTAGTTCAATCTTCTTTACTTTTGAAGAGCAAGTCTCATCAAAGAGTCTATCATACTTAATGCACAGTCCATCATAAGGCATCTTCTCCACCTTATGCTTAACTCCAATAGATTGTTTTTCCCGATTGTTTGATGACGTACTTAACCATTTAGAATCATGTCCTTTGTTTTTTAGAATTCTTATGAATTGTTTGACGAATAGGGCAAGATCATCTTATGTGGCATGTCTACATCATCTTATAAGGCATGTATACACACATCACTAACACCCTCACAGTTCTCAACACTTTTAAAGGCTACTTCTTTTCTCTTCTTGGAGTCGCTTTCATCCATGTCAAGCTTCATCTCATAGGTAATGAGTTTCCTAACCAATTTTCCAAGCCTGGTCACATTTAGGTCCAGAAACTCTTGAATGGCAGCATTCTTTGCTTGAAATCTCTTGGGCAAGCATCTCAAAATCTTTTGAACAACTATTATTTCATCAATAGGCTTCCCTAACCCCAAAAAAGCTTCATTTTTTAACATTTCAACTTTCTCAAAGAAGACAGAGAAAGTCTCAGACTTGAGCATTCTCAAATGCTCAAATTTTGAAAACGTCATTTGGAGCTTTAAATCTCTCACTTGTTTATCACCCTCATGAAGAATTCGAAGTTTGTCCCAAGCTTGCTTGGCAATTATGCAATAGTGAATATGAGCAAACTGATTAGGTGAATTGGCAGAAACAATAGCATTTTTTTCTTTCCTATTAGCGGTCGGAGCAATTTCTCCTTGAGTCCATTCACCTTTGATGGAGCCTTCCACTCAAGAGTGAGATAATTAACAACTATAAGATCTTAAGCCACAAGAAATATTTGAAACTTCTCTTTCCAAGCAGCATAATTTCTACCATCAAAGAATGGAGGTGTATTACACAAACCACTGACAAGATCACGGTCCATGGTGAGATTCCACTGAATGCCAGCAAATCCTAGAGATCACTCTATACATCTAGAGCAAGGCTCTGATACCAATTGAATTGGTACCAAGTGAAATATTTTGTATATAAAAATTATAATCCGATGGACTGACTAGTCAAGCCTGTTAATCAACTAAGATAGATTTGTTAGTCAATAAATCGAAGACTCAAATACCAATTTTGATTCCCAAAAACTATCCTAGTCATCAAGGTTGTAGTTCATTGCAAGTTATTTATGTGTCAAGTGAGCATGATAGTGAGCACATACCATTTAAATGTTCAAAGGATATATGTATCAGGTATGCGTATGTGGGATGTGAGACACCATAAAAATAACTTGAACACAAGATATTTTTGGCTGGAAAAACCCACCTATGCGTTAAAAAATCGGGCACTCTCCACTAAGTACAATCCATTAGTGTAAAAAAAGGTTCATACAAAGATCACACGATCTCAATTCCTAGATCCCTATCTATGAGCAACTATACTTTTGTGGAACCTTGCCTTACACGAGATTGACTCCTTCTGTCTTCACGAAGTGGCAGCTCCTCATGAGCTCATCACCTTGTGGCACTGAGATATACCCGATCAATGATATGATATTATTTTATGATGTACATATAAAATCTAGATTCAAATGACCAGTTAGATTCTCCATTCAAACAGTTGAAGGAAGAATCTAACTTAAATCCAAAAGTTTGGTCTAAAATCGGATTCAAGGCTTAAAAACCATACAAAAACATTAATGCAAAACCTTAAAATAATGCAACCCGTATATACAATGATTGGGTGTTTAATACATGAAGAAGGTTTGGCAATTAGGGCTTCATAAATGGAGAAGATGCAAGCTCAAAACCTTTAAGGCAACTCTCTCTCTCTCTCAAAATAAATTCTAAACCTTCCCCCCCCCCAAGTTCCAAACTAAAACCCTATAGAACAAATATACCCAAGAAAATTAGATTTTCCATCAACCATTTTATCCTAAAGACATTTGTCGGTTGCAAAATAGATATAGGCAGATCAATGGCCAGAAACTGACTACTAGCAGAAAGGTGTCAGTCAGCCCATGTTGGTTGTCTTAATTTGTGTTCCAAGACAGCTGGAAGTCTGCGCGCAAAACTGACTAAATAATTAAACTAGACAAAATGAAACACAAATAGAGATATGAGATGCACATGCATGAACAAACCTTTGAAGTGAGGTAAACCACGTCCTTGAACGTTTAATCCCAGTAGCAGCGTCCCATAATCAGAGAATGTAATCTAAAACTAAATTGAGCATGTGGTACACAAATACAATATTTGACAATGAAAACTAAACACTTCAAACTAGACTTTACAGAAACTTTAGCCCCAAATCGAGATATTAGGGGTGGATTATAGTATAAGAATGGTTGGTATACTTGGAATTAGGAAGGTCGCTCGCTACATTGTTATAATCTTGCCACCAGACTCAACAATTGTTATGAAGATATCTACGACTTGAAATGAAGGCTTCTTCTTCCGTTATACTATGAAATATAGCCATAGAGGGCTTAGGAGAAGTGTTAAGACTAGTGTGAGCAGAAAAACTGGCTACCATGATTTTGCTTGAATACAAGAAAGCTAACAATGCCGAATGTAAAATTAAAGTGCTCTTTGAATGAGATTTGGGAATTTGGGAAGAGAGTGAAGGTCGTGGTACGATCAATATTTAAGTCAAATCCTACCGTTGAATACGAACCAGTTTGTCTCTAAATCAACAGGCCTGCCTGTTATCGAATGAGATTTCTCATTTTTATGGTTTTGCAGGTTGCTCAGGTCTACTCGGATTTGTGATCAACTCTCGCACATGGAGGCGAGTGAATTTGATTCCAAAATATGGCTTGCATATAAATTGGGTTCCAACATTTTGTAAGCATATTTTTTAAGTCAGAATGTTGAGCAATCAACGTGCAAAGAGTTCTCATTCATTTTTCAAGCAATATGTGCATAAGAACCACTCTTTGATTGAATTCCTGATTCGGTTTAATCGAGTCCTTGAATAGTGTGATTTGTTTCTTGAGGAAGAAGTCAGAAGATGATAATGTGGCAGTGTACAAAGTACTAAAGAAGACTGCGAGGGTGGCAAATATGAAAAAGTTTGGTGGTTGATACAATCATGGGTTATGCTAATTGCAACTGCAAAGAGATTAAGTTTTGGGGAGTTCCTTGTTCGGCACATATTGGCCTATTTAAGAATGAAAAGAGAGTGAAGAGGGAGATATGAGTTCTCAATCCAATTCAAGTGGAAAGAAAAGTGGCATAAAAAACAAGTACAAAAGGGAAGCGAAGTCAATATCAGAATCGAACTGAAGGCTAAAAGAATTGTCCACGTCTAGATCTATGTAAAAAAATTAATTATTGCTTTACGCTTTACCTCACAATATATTAGTAGTAGTAATATTTAAAACAACTTTGGATTGGTTTCTTGTTGTCAAGGTCTTGCCCGACCGAACACGAAGAACACATACTGGCCACATCGAGTGCTGTTACCGGTAATGTTACCAAGGCAAATGAAGATGGTGTCCTTGTGTGTAATTTAATCCCAACCAAACACAGTAACCATCATTTTTTATAAAGTTTTATGAATATATGTTGAATGACCTATTAAACAGGGTCTGAAAAGTAATTTATGGCGAGTCATTTTTTATACAAGATGTGTTAAGTTTGTAAGGGAATGAATTATTATTTCCTTGTGGCCATAGTTGGTTGTTTTAGAGTGTTTATATGTGTCACAACAGTGATGGAAAATGTAATACACTAACTATGACTCGTGATGAATGTATAGGAATATTTGTGACACCATATGAACATTTATGTAAATAACACTTGAATAACTGAGTGAAGCTTGAAATTACGATATAGTTAAAAAAATGCGCAACATGTATAAAATAACAAGTCGTAAATACATAAGAAGGCAAATTTCAGCCTAAGGATCTTTAGGTGCCTTGTGAGCCGCCTTTAAGTACTCGTGCTCCTCGTACTCACCACCATCTCTGACGATGTTATCCCAATCATATCCCTTGGGGTTAAGATGGAGTACAAACGAAATTTCTCAAACTAGTCATTGAAAACAGAGTCACACTCTTGTTGAAGCTGCTTCAACACCGATGAAGTGATTGATCTACGATGTACATCTTCCTCCTCTTTTAGAGCCAGTTTATCATACTCACACTTTCAACTATGTATTTGGCGTTTGTACTCGGCCGATTTGTACAACGCCTCATTCAGTTGTTGTTGTAACGCAACTAAGGTGGACTCTTGTTCGACGCATTTTTAATGACATTCAATGACGAAGCTTGAGTTGGCACAAAATTTGATCTAAATTAGTGAAGGAAATTATTTGTGAAACTAGTTCATTTAAGCAACATCTATGCATGCAATTAACAATTAAAAGACGGAATCATGCTTGTATGCACTCAAAAACAAAACTTTACCCATGAAATTCAAGGCCTAGTAATTGTGGTGAACCAAGACTCAACTCAAGAACAAAGTGAGTTGAGAAATATTATACCTTTATTGAATCCTCTTTGCATAAGCAAAGGCTAATCACCCAATAGAGAGGGCCTTCATTCCTGACTTCTTAGCTCCATGGATTTCTTGGTGGAGGATGGTTGAATGGATTCTCCAAGTTCCCAAGAAAGGGAACCTCTAAGTTTCCACACCATGGAGGGACTTGAAGAAGAGATGAGTGACCTTGGAGGATGATTCATACTAGCAAATCCCCTCCAAGAGGCCGGCCTCCTAGAGAAAAAGAAGAGCTTTTGTTCTCTCCAATATCCTCAAGAGAGAACCCTAATGAATTTTGGCAATAAAGTCCTTTATATAGTCACTTCACTTAAGTGACAAAAAGAACCAAAACCCTTTCATTCATAATATGGCCGGCCTTCTAAAGGCTTTGGGTTGTTTGGGCCCTTTTGAGTCTTTAGTCTTTAAGTTGTCATACAACTTAAGTTAATGGGCTTGACGGTTCTAAGCCCAATGGACCTTGAGGTCCAATAATTACTCAAAAGAAAAAACGAACTTATTCATTTGATTAATTAACATATTAATTAATCCTAGCCATAAATAATTAAACCATTTAATTATCTTTACTCATCTCCGTTGTTTCTTCAATCTCTGCCTTACACAGTGTACGATCCACTAGATTCCTTTTAGAGAGGCAGTGGGCGATTAGAACTCTTCAAATCGATTATGAATTGAAACATACTTTCAATTCTCCCTTTAGTGATGATACTTCTTTAGGGCTTCCACAAACCATGAGTGACACCTAGTAGTATGTCATGGCTACCCAAGCTAATCAGAAGAGGTGGAGAACCTATTTAGTTTAGGATTACAATGCAATACGGTCTTTCTCTAATACAATACTCTTGACCACATTGTTTGGTTTGATAGTTTATTCATGTCTATTATCCAATGTGATTCTCGTACTTATATGATTACCTTGAATGTGATTTTGAACGACTTCCTAAATCTCATTCATACTTTGGCCAGAGATTCTTAATCATATCATTGAGTATTCTCCCTCAAATGGTTTGAAGGTTAGAGATCCCTTGTTGTGCATTCACTTACCTCCATGTAGGGGTGGGTTCAGTTCAAATCGGTTCGGTTTTTTGCCAAAACCGAAACCAAACCGAAATTTTGGTTCGGTTCATTTTTTTTCGATTTTTTTCGGTTCGGTTTTTTTTCGGTTCGGTTTTTTCCGGTTCGGTTTCGGTTTTTTTTTTTTTTTTTATTTCAAAAATGAAAAACATTGAAATTTTAAATTTTAACATCTCCAACACAATCATAACATAAACATTCTAACTAGAATCAAAGACAACGAAAATAAACATTTAAAGTTGAACTAAAATCATCAATCAAGTCTTCCAAAGTCTAAACTAACAACCTCACAACACAAAAATCGTACAAATGACTTAGAAAAATTAAATTGTATGATGTTGTTCAAAGATCAGGGATGTTTGCTTGTAACTGCATGTTGACAACTTGATTAGTAAAATTAATGCGTGGGTGGATTTATTTAGTGTGTGTTGGATTCGTTTCCATCACAAATTACGCAAGTAACCCGAAATAAATGTTTATGGATTCTGTTACAGGTTATATGAGAGTAGATTTGGAAAAGAAAGCTAGGGCAGAAGTAGACAGTGATATGGAGATGGATGTAGGTACTTTAGGAGGAGGTTTGGTTCCGGAACCTTCTATGGGGGAGAAATAATAGGTTAGGGTTTAGAGTTTTTATAGGCCTTTTTTTAATATTTTGAGCTTAAAGTTTGACAACACATTGAGTTTAGCACATTTTAACTTACAAATTGGGTTTAGAAAATAATACCCAAAACAAATAATTAAATAAAAAATTTAATTTAATTAATTCGGTTCGGTTCGGTTTGGTTCGGTTTCTAGATCACTAAAACCGAACCAAACCAAAAGAATTCGGTTCGGTTCGGTTTTTTCAATTCGGTTCGGTTTTTTCATTCGGTTCGGTTTTTTCGGTTTCGGTTCGGTTCGGTTCGGTTTTCGATTTTTTTCGGTTTTCGGTTTTTTGAACCCACCCCTACCTCCATGGCTAAGTGGCTTAACCCCAACTATGTCGTGGACACCCTTTGACGGAGTGACTTTGATATAGTCAAAGATCAAGGACCTAACCACAAGACAGCTATAATGCCTCAGGTCAAAATACTACTTTGCATTATCCCAACCATGAGTTCTCATGTGACATGAGTATGAGAACTCCTCGTTGATCGCATTCAATGGACTCAATCTCTATTGAGCACCTACATGCTTGTCTTAGTGTCAGTCACACCAATGGCTCGAGACTTGTCACTCTTCACACAAATGACTCGAGACCAATCACTCTCTCTAAGAGAAGACATATCACATAATAATCTTAACGAACTGTCAATGCCCAATTGGCAATCCTATGATTAGGAACGTTTAGGGTATGTATACGAAAGAGAATGGTCTCATGAATCTAACTTCTTTAGATCACATTCTCCCAATTACATATTCCTTGGACTTATCGTTTAAGCATATAACATTTATATGAGACGACTTTAAACAATAATATTTTCCCTTTATATTAAACTAGATTAGTTTAACGTGTGAAATGTCTGTAAAGCATCATCATATGATTGGCTTTAGGGTACATTTCCAACAATCAGTCGGATCATTGGACTCAGCATCACTCAGAGACATAGCCATGACATATGTGGTTGCCATGGTTGTGGAAAAAGTAAGTGTTGGCTACTGAATTGACCTTGGCTTCAATTTATAGATGATCAATTTAGATGTCATTAAATGCTACACCAAAAAAAATGTATGGAACGGATGGATACATGATGGTCTGTTGTAGATATATGATGACTTGTGAATAGTTGTGTAAAGTTGTCAGATAGTTAGTTTACAACCAGTTGATTTTCATTATTTGTTTAAATTCTTAACCTTTTTCTTTAACTATATTAATGTTGAAACCAAATTATCGCACCGTCGTGAATGGTAGTTGTGCATAAACTCAAGCAACCTACGAAACAATAAACAATCGTGAGCAAGCCTAAGACCGGGGGGATGGGGTGCCAGCCGAAGGCTTTTCGCCGGTCAAGTTAGTGAATGATTTTAAACTCAAGCAGTGGGCAAGAGAATTCAAGTGTTTAGATTGTGTTACCACAGATGAACCGTAGATGGGTGTATTTATATCGTGGGAAAAAAGATCTTTTTAAGGTAGAATCCTCGTTCGAAGCCAGAAGAATCCTAGAGGATATCTAGACGTAGATATTGCACTCTCTTAGGAGTTGATTATTTACGGCGCGCTCAAATTTTAGATTGTAGGAACTCCAAGACTTATAGGATCTGATTGAGTCTATATTCAAATCAGATCGCATGTCTTGCAGAACAAGTATGGTCTTCCAGTATGACTCCGCCTATTACCCCGAATAGGGTGATGATGTCACCATTGCTCCGTTTGATACAGCTATGCCCAGAGCTGGTGAGTGCATGATCGAACTTCTGAGGTAATTGTATTAGGATCAACTTTACTCTAACCCTGAAAAATGGTCCCACAATTGCCCCTAATTATCCATCTAAGAGGCAACTTGTTCCCCTTGAGGATGGATTGTTATCCAAAGACCATGGCTTTCGGAGTAAGTTGGGATAAGTATCGGTTAGTCTTCAGTCTTTCGGAGAAAATCCAAGCTTACTTACTCCAAAATGCGTGGTCTTTGGATAATAATCCATCCTTAAGGGGAATAGGTTGCCTCTCAGATAGATAGTTAGGGGCAATTGTGGGACCATGATTTTCTAAGGCAGAAGTAAGACTGATTTAAATACATTTACCTTAAAAGTCATGTCATGGACTCACCAGTTTAAGCAGAGCTGTATCAGACAAAGTAGCGGTGCCACCATCACTCTACTCTGGAGCACTAGGCGAAGTCCTAGCGACTCTGTTGGATGACCATACTTGTCGCAAGACACGCAATCTGATCCAAATATGGACACAATCAGATCCTATAAGTCTTAGAGTTCCTACAATTTAGGAATTAGCTTGCACCGCAAGTAATTACAACTCGTCAATGTAAATTAATATTTCATTGGTATCAATACATAGTTTATATGTCGTTGACGTGTTATTGATTTATAGTCGACTACAGGATAAGAACAATACATTGCAGAAATGAAGAATTCCAAAGCAATGAATGAATTTATCATGTCCACGTACACAGTGAACCTCAAAGGAGTAATGAAGTTGAATTAATTCCTAGTTGGATTGTTAGTATGAGAAATGATAAGGAAACTCTCTCAAAAGTGATACTCTTCATAAATTCTCTATCACCTCATGTTTTTGGAACAATGTTTTATAATTTAGCACGGAAATTGACGTTAAACTGTGAGGTGATATAGTGTCTATAGAGAGTCTCACTTTAAGAGTCTCCTTAACATTTCTCTTGTCAGTGTATTTTAATGTCTTTCAAATATTGCATCAAACTACAAGTTTTCAAAAGTTTACCTCAAACATTTTACTTACTGAAACGTTTTATAAAATGTTTCATCTATTTTTCATCTATTTGTGATACTTATCTCAAGGCTAATTTTGTCAAAAAATAAATAAATAAATAAAGGCTAATACTAAATATATTTAAGGGCTGATAAATCATTCCATTGTCTTCCCAATTTTTAATAAAAAGTTTCTATTAATTTAATCCTCTTGTAAAGTGATATTAAGGACTAAAGCCAAAAAAAAAGAGGAAAAATTATCTTCTATGTCCACTTTCACATTGCAACTATCTCAATTACTTCAAATAAATATTTTATTCTTCAGCAAAAAAAATGTATTATTCTTTTTTTTTTCCTGTAGTGTAGTCATAGATAATAATTGTGACGACCCGTCCCGAAATAAAATATATTATATCTCCAAAAGTGTGGAAATGACAATTGTGCCCTTGAAACGATGTGATGTGAATGTATGAGCGGGCTAAAGGAACGGACCAATTATTTCATCTCCTATTTTCTTGGGTTCGAATAAAAACTTGGTAGGGTTGTTTTGGATCTAATGGTGGTCCTAAGCTTGCAACCTAATAGAAATTTTGGCAATTTAAAATTGCCCAATCCGTGACAAGGACACACACACGTGCTCCATCTTCCCTACTCTCTCCTTCTTTCTCGAACTCTCTCTTTCCGTATAACCCGAGCTCACAACTCCCAAATCCTTCCAAAACTTCACAGATCGAGTGTAAGGTTAGCATTATCGTGCTTCCTTCGACCTCACGAGTTGAGCCGTACCCTTGGTTTGAGGAGAGGACTTGTAGAACTCGAGATACCCGAACTCCGACGAGAAGTGTGAATTTCTCCGATGACATTGGGACACTCGGGTTTATCGAGTTACAGGCCTAGTCGGACTGTCGAAGGATTTTCAGACCATATTCCGTTGATTTTAGAACCTTTGAAAGGTAAGATCGTGTTCTATTCGTTTAGAGCTTCAATTTGGTATAAATTTCATGAAATTTGGTTGAAAAATGAAGAAGATATCAAGTTTTAAAGATTTTCCAGAAACCGACGAGTGCAGCGGCGGTCGGCGACGGATTCCGGCGAACCACTAGAGAAGACAGAGCATATTCCGTCAACTTTGACAGAATATTACTAACAGAGTCAGGTATATTTAACGGCCAGCACGCCTCGATTTGGGTCGGGGTGTGTCAATAGTTGTTCAAAACATTTTACTAATAATATAATTATTTAAATTTTTGAACAATGAAATCGGAGACCAAAAGAAGGAATTGGGCATGGACGGGTGGGATTAGGTTGTCAAAAATTTGGGAATGGGGCATGAGGATACAATTTTGGAAATACGGCATGAGGTTTGGTCGTGGGATTTAGAAAGGAGGGAAGGGCAGTGAAGCCACGAATTGTCTGGAAATGGACGAAATTGAAAGGGCATAAAGCCTTGAAAAATGTAGATAACTAAATCTTTTTAGATACTAAACAATATTAAAGTCGTTCATAATTTATCAATACAAGCAAGTTACAATATCATTCATATTCTGTAGTACATTCCTTAATAACTTGGAGGTGTGGCCGCACCTCCTTGTGTCTCTATGGCTTCGTCACTTGAAAGGGGTTACCTTGGGGCACTGAGAGAGGGAAGGAAGGAGAGTTGCAATCAGCTGTAGATCTGAGAAATGGCAGGATTCTGAAATTCTAATAGGAATAAAAATCAGGAAGTGAGGCATTGACGGTGAGTGGAGGCTGGGCTGGACTAATCAGCATTTTAAAATTTATTCTTTGGAAAAATTAAAAAAGAATTTAGATATATATTAGAGGTTATTTTAGGAATAATAGTTGGTGGGAAAATAGAATTTCAACTTTTTAACTTTCTTTAATTCTATAAGCAAGGGGATTTATAGCCTTTTAGAGAACAGAACCCTCATATACTTAGAATCAAGCAAGTATCAAAAATCATTTTTGTCCACTTGCAGATGAAAATAATTTGCAAATTATATCAGCAAAACAGGTGTATATCACAAATAGTCCCTGAAATTGAAAATTAATCAATGTAGTCCCTGAAAATAAGTGTTGCAAATCAAGTGGACCTTCCATCTTAATTTTGTCAAAATTTTTGTTATATGTTGATGTGACACATAAATGGGGCCGACATGATGTTGGAATTTTATCACTAATGATCCCCTAAAATTGAGACCTACACCATCAATATGGTCCTGGAAATTGAAAATCGATAAACATAGTCCATGAAAATAGGCGTCACAAATCAATGTGGTCATTCTGTCACAATTATGTGAAAATATGTTGATGTGGGCTTAATAACTAATTAAAAAAGTTGTCAAACATCTTTTTGCACAATGAGATTATCTCAAGGCAGAGCTCGTCGTTCGTCGTGTCACCAAGATCTGGGGAGGGCCCCATAAAAGGTGGTCTCAATCCTAGTCCAATTCGATGAAGGTTGTCGAAAGATGTAAAGATGGGTGTCTTGAGAAATTTTTTTCAAAGAAGAGATGCATAGGCTACCATAGATGGAGGCAGAGGAATATGGGTTGGGATCATAGGTAACTGCGGGACCGAGTTTCTTGGTTGACAACTTTTTTAATTAATTAATAAATTATTAGACCTATTTCTAATTTATTTAGTTAGACTTGCAACAAAATATTAGACAGAATTATAACAGAATGACCACATTGATTTGATGTGACAGCCCGTCCCTAAAAATTATGGTTTTTAAAATTTTAATGCGTGAAATTACGGAAATGCCCTATGGGCAAAGCGTGATTTTTCGGGGACGTATGTGATTCTCGTATATTTGTCATGTTTCTTGACATATTTGGATAGAGCTCGATCTTACGGATGTGTAGGCACAGGTAGAAGTGATTTTGGAGTTACTGTTAAAGTTTTATTGAGTTACGAATCCGAAAGTATTTGGAATGAAATACTATTTTAACTATTTTACACTATTTTTTTATTATTATTACTAATTGAATTATAGGCTATTGGTGTGTGTGTGTGGGGAAAAGGAGGAAAAACAGAAAAGAAAGAAAACGGGGGGAGAAGAAAAGGGAACAGGAGAGAAAAGGAGAAAGTGGCCAAATGGGGAGAAGAGAGAGGAAGGAGGAGATCCAATCGGAAACCAGAGAAGGGAGAGAAGGGAGAGAGGTGTGATCACACCGGATCCCGTCGACCCGCACACCCAGCCCATTTGACCCGGTTGGATTCCAGTGGTTCCTAGCCAATTTTCAGGCGAATTTCACCCAAGTACCACCTGTAATCTCCCTCATACTCCTTCTCCTTCATCATTCATTCAAGATTGGACGGAAATTAGACCAAACTATAGCGTTTTACGGTGGGATACCTAAAAGCTTCTATGGTGGGAATCCACTATTTTTGAATGAATTACAGTCGACTTCCACCACTATTAGGCTTCCCTTGAGGTCTAGAACAATGCCCAATAATTGGTTTGAGCATCGGAGTCGAATTGGGGACGAATCAAGAACACCCATTTCTAGGGTTTCTGACGGGTTTTAGCAAAATTGGGGCTCTTCCAGGTCAAATTGTACTTGGCCATAGGTATAAAGTTTACTGTACTCATTGAGATCTTCATTCTTGTAAATTTTGATAATTTTTTGAAATAGTTGGATTTTCCGGCTAGTCGGGGCGGCCAACCGCCACTCACGGCAGCGCATGGCTAGGGGGCTGTCGATGTTATTCTTAGGCTAATTAGATTGTTTGAGTTCAGTTTTGGTAATTGTATGACGTAGGTTGATTGTTAGAATCTAAATTCTCTACGTTACGTTAATAGGTCATTATATGAATCGACGATCCGACCGTTGGATCATCACCAAACTTTAGTATGTTATAGTACATAATATTTGAGGACCATAGGAACTTACGGATCAGGAATCCAATATACAGATCTTCCCGAAATGGAATTGTAAGTTTGAAAATTAAATGTTAACCGCCACTTAGTTTTTGGCAATTGGCGGAGATACGACCGTTGGATCGTAATGGGACTTTAGGATGTTGCTCTAGAAGTATAATGTGGATCTTTGGAAGCAACGGATCGCAAATCCGTGATGCAGATCTTCTGAATTGAATTACATAGAGATGCGTTTTATGTAAATTGTGTATTTTATCGGTATGAATTCTAAGATGTGATTTGATAATTGGTCATAGGTGACGATGGTTCGTGATGTCTCGATATGCGTGCTAGGAAGTCGTAGCGCAGACCTCAGGTGAGTGAGTCTTTTCCTTTCTATCATATATTAAATATATGATTGACAATCCCATAAACGTTTGTAAATTGATTATTGCATATAACTAATGTGAACTACGAATGGCTTGATTCCTGTTAGGGTACGTAGGCAGTCTAATGAGATGTTAGATGCAGCCATACAATAATTGAGACAATAGCCTTGTTTAGGGAATTAAGCAGTGTGAGAGACATTGGTGGAAAATATCAGATTTAACCTTATGATTTGGTGGTTAAATGTTGGTCATAAATCAATGTGTAAAGAATCAAGAATCTGAAGTAAGGAAGCGTAAGTAATGATAATTAACTAAACTAATGTCTAGTTGGGCTTGTCACCGATAATTATTCCCGAAAATAAATAATTCGGGAGTAGGCGTTATAGTTTATGCATTTTTATGCCACATTATATATATATATATATATGTATATAATTGGAAATGCTATAAAGTGGTTTCAACGTGGTTTATCTATATGTATACTACCTGCACATAATTATTGTGAACGCTTGAAGTACAAAGGTGAACACAGTACACCCAGGTAAGTTCAGGTGAGTTTATGGTATTAGTTGAAATGATGGAGTTATGGCATGACTATATAATGTTTTAAGCAACAACGACACTATTGTACGGGTTGCCCATGAATCGTACATGTTATGTTGATATGCATTGAGAGCTCATAAACCTGCACCCCGGTGTTAGTGCTCCTGCCCGTGGCCAGGGCACAGTCCTTCACGTGATGTTCACCTCCCACACCTTACGCTCACATTGGATCCAAGGTAGGTGCACAATCCTGTCGTACAGACCACTATAGGTGGTTCCGACTCGTAGGTGACCCGCGATTATTCGCACAGTCTTCACTTGAGCATATTTATTTACACCCAGCCCTGTCGTATAGACCACTTTAGGTGGTTCTGACTCGTGTGCAGGTATACTTATTGAGCTATGGATAAGTCGTACAAATCACTAGAGGTGACTTCGACTTATGAGCTAACATATATGATGAAATATGTGATGAGCTAGCATATATGATGAAATATATGATGAGCTAGCATATATGATGAGATATGTGATGAGCTAGCATATATGACGAGATATGTAATTAGCTAGCCTATATGATGAAATATGTGATGAGCGCTATATGATGAGATATGTGATGAGCTAGCATATATGATGAGATATGTGATGAGCTAGCATATATGATGACATATGTAATGAGCTAGCATATATGATGAAATATGTGATGAGCTAGCATATGTGATGAGATATGGATAAGTCGTACAGGTCACTAGAGGTGACTCCGACTTATAAGCTAGCCTTGATTGATGAGATATGGATAAGTTGTATAGGTCACGTGAGGTGACTTCGACTAGCATGTTGATGAGCTATTAATTCAACCTTATAGGCAACTATAGGTGGATCCGGCTAATATGCCATTTCATATTGATTTATTTCACCTGAGTACTTATTCTTATTGAGATATTTGACACGGTATAACTGTGAGACTATTATTTTGGTTATGGTATTGATTTATAGTCACGCCTGTTACTTTCCGGGAAATTATATAGGTATTACGGTAAGGGGCTACTGCCTTTGGTAGTTGGAATTGGTTTGAAAAGTTTTGTTTCACTCACTCACATTTTCTATTTTTGTACCCCTCCATGTTCTAGCAGCAGAGTTCTGTATCGACGAGGATTCCTGGCACTTTTCAGTACATATGTTTTCTTGTGATGGTATGATCATTGTCTCACCTTACTGCACTATACCTATGCTCTGTATCACGCGTGAAATGGGTCCATATCCGCTCACCACGCACTCGCGTACTTAGAGACTTTTAGGTTTTAATTTATTCACATTTTATACATTATCACACTTTATGGCTTCGTCACCTTCCAGGTGTCGGCCAGCACAGCTCGATTCGGAGTCCTAGTGGACATTCCGGGTTGGGGTGTGTCATTTGAGATACATGTTTTAGGACTACATTGATCAATTTTCAATTTTAGGGATCATCCTGATGGTGTAGGTCAATTTCAGGGACCATTTAAGATAAAATAAATTAAAAATTAAAAATTAAAAAAAAAACTTGTGGGATCCATTTATGTGCCACATATTTTTGGATCATGACTTTTTTATTGGTGATTTTTGGCCAAGGTTAGACCCAATTTATCAATTTTATCAGGGAAAATTCTAGGAAAGTCATATTTTTTGAACTACGTGATGTGATAGTTGATGGTTTGATTCCTTTTTTTAATGATCTAAAAAAGAGTGTAACCATCAACTGTCACATCACATGGTTTACAAAATATAATTCAAGTAGATAGTCTCTCTAGCATAAATAGAAAACTATTAATTAAAAAAACATTTTCTTAAAAAAAAATAATTGGGGGAATTTTAATGTCAACCATTCAATTTGATCTGAAGATCACACCTTAGATCATCTCCAAACCATAGAATAAAACTTAAAATATAAGCTTTAAACCTCCCCCTCCCCCTAACCATCTCCAACCATTATTGGTTTAAAAAAATCAAAAATCAAAAATCGAAAAAAAACTGAACTGAATGCCAAATCGAAGCCAAAACAAATCGATCTGAACTAAAATTGGTTGGTTCGGTTTCGATTTTGGTGGTTTGGAAATCGAACCGAACCAAACTGAACCTCTATGTGTGTGTGTGTGTGTGTATTATTAATTGTGAAAATCATATACAAAATTACAAAAACTCAAGGTCCACAATTATGATTACAATAATCATAATTGGTCACTGACTACTACATGGAGTCCTTTTACAGGGAATTGGATCCCCTCTTGAGCAAATGGTGGGGATCCTTATGACCACACGACACATGCCTTTGGATTTTGATCTAACGGCTACAAACAGGGGGTCCCTCTAAAAGTTATAATAATTGTAACAGTTAGATCAAAATCAAACGGCCCGTGTTGTGTTGTCATGAGGATCCCCACCATTTGCCTAGGAGGGGATCCAATTCCCTTTTACAGGTCTCTCATGGTAAAGTCAGTAAAGTAACTTAGCAGGTAAGCAACAAGATAGTATTCTTAGGTTCTTTTGTGTCATAAATATTGAAGGAATTTCTCTGGAACCGAGGGATGTAAACCGTCCATGAACAGAAGATTTGT
Source organism: Malus fusca (assembly GCA_035220775.1). Classification (NCBI taxonomy): domain Eukaryota; kingdom Viridiplantae; phylum Streptophyta; class Magnoliopsida; order Rosales; family Rosaceae; genus Malus; species Malus fusca. Next base: position 25,170,331 of record CM069069.1, read on the forward strand.
TGTAATCGGAGTATTTTGCTTCCATCAACTATTGCAGTCTTGTAGGTGTTAGGTAGTAGTGCTTAATAGTGGTTTTATATATGAAACATGTAGGTTTTGACATGAACTTATAGACATATGATTTAAAGGATCCGTGTGTCCAGACTGTATTGTTTTAAAAAAAAATATATCTGAAACCAAACTGGAAAAAACTAAACCGAACAAACATCGAAAAACTTTGAATTGAACCAATTGGAATCTAACCCACCCCTACCAACCATTGGGCTAAAATAAGCCTTAGGAGAAAATATATCTTTGGACTAAATTCATCCCAGAAATTAAGCTGGCCTTACAATTATTCTGGACCCAATAATCTGTCAGATTTCAAACCTTTGTTTGTGTTTTACTTATAAACCAACGGTTGTAATCAAATGAGATCAAATCTAACGGTTAAAAAAAAAAGATTTGACGGACCAAAATTAAATCTAATATCTAAATAATTATCTAAATCAAGTTTCACTTAAAATTTTATAAATACCTATGTATTTGTATGATTTTTTAATTATTTATCAAAATTCAAATATTTTTATTTTAAAATATTCATAAAAATAAATTAGTATAATTTATATAAGTTTATTTTTTTAAAAAGGTTACCTAAAAAAATAAATTGGGCTAAAATCATTATTTAATCATTTCAAACTAAAATTTAAGCGAACTTTCATGAAAAATACTTAGGTTACGTATATTTTAATAAAAAAACTATGCCATAACTTTGTTTAATGAAAAAGACTTAAATTTTAAAATAAAACTCTTAAGTTTTAATAAAAATGACAAAAGAATTTAAATTTTAAAAAGGACATAATTTTAATATTAAAAAAATCAAAAAAAAATTCTAACGCGTGCGTCCTCACACAAATTGTTTATGAAACTTAACGGTACTACACTATTTATGAAACTTAACGATACTACATTGACTACACTGTTTATGAAACTTAACGGTATTACAATGTTTATGAAACTTAACGGCGCTACACTATTTATGAAACTTAACGGTACTGCATTCTTCTCTCTCCTCTTTTTGAATTTTCTTGGCGCATTCTCACCTTCCAAACACATTTTCTTCTTCTAATTTTCTTAGATACTCATCAAATTTTCTCTGTATCTCTTCAATTTCTTATCTTTCTACACCAATTACTTAATTTTCTTCTATTGTCTGCCCATTTGTAGCTTTCTCTTCTCATCCACCTACAATCTCACCTTCTCCCTCTGCAAAATAAAATAAAAAATAATGCAAATGAAATCAATAAAATCGAATACACCCACGAATATGAGCCTAGATCGTACCCCCGCTTCATGTCCTTCAAATATAGAAGCATCTCAAGTCTTCAATCATTTCAATATGTATGTGTACTTAAAAACCCTAAATTTTGGTTACTATACAATTTCTAAAGAATCTCATGGCGCCAGCAGGATTGTGGATAAAAATTGCTGGAAACATCGTATTCGTCTCAATGGTGCATCATGTAAATCAAAATTGTGTATATAAAAGGTAGTGGCTTGGTAAATAAAGTTGCACAATGTACTCTTCAATGATTCATATGTCTATAATATATATTATGTGGTAGGGTGTTTATTTATATATAGTACAAATATATAGAGGTGTGTGCTTTTATAGATATTGGAGCAGCCAAGATTGGAGTTGCTTCGCAATGTAATTTTTGGACCCCAATTGATGAGTACTAGAAAAAGTAGTTGCAAGATGCAATGGCAAAAGAGACTACAAGTGCGTTTGATAAGGTCTTTTCTCTCTCTCTCTCTCCCTCCCTCTCTCTCTTGTTCTTATTATTAAATAAAGTTATAAGATGGCTTTTGCTTAAAATTAAAAGTTTTAGAGCCCTTTCATTAGTTTTCTTAAAATCTTAGGCCATAAGTATTTAAGGAAAAAAACAGTTTTCTGGGTTATGACTTAAAATTTTCTAACTTAAAATTTTATGCTTTATCTCAAAGCTTTGGAGATGATTTTAGCAGCGCATTCTCAATAACGTAGACGATTTTGGAATGAGTAATGTTAAGTAAACTAAATATTCAAATTCAATAATACGTAATAATAAGAAATAAGCACATGAATAACACTTAAATATAATTCAACCATCAACTTCTTATTATTTTGTTTACTAAATTTGTTCCGTAGCATTAACCTTTCGCGATACTTGGCTTACTCGCACCTCTGTCGCCACGCTTGCTTCGTCACCGTTTTCCCGACCTTCTCCTCCTCCCGCGCCTTTTCTTCTCAGTTACAGCGGCTAAGTAATCAAGTTCGCGTCGAGCTCCCCCAAAATATCGTATAATCGTGTATGTAAGTGTTCTTCTTTCATGAATACATACATATATATATATATACTCACACATATATGTATACGTATATCTGTAGAGTTGATGTTTCCTATTGTCTGCTATCCACCAATCGTTTTCATAGGCTCCTTGAAATTGAAATTCTTGGTTGTGTATGCCTTTGCCAGTTAAGAAGGCGCTGGCCGTTTGTCTTGATTGGTTTTGGTTTCTTGGCCGCGTTGCACACCAGGTGTTTGTTAAAACGTCTGAATATGGTATTGCTCCATTGCATAATCACTTGCTCTATCCAGCTTAATCTCTAGTCATGAAGGGCTAAATGTTATAGGTTTAACGAAACAATTTCGTTTACTTGCCGATGTTATTATACCGTTCATACTAAATGTCAGAAAACCCTTCATACCTATATTCATATTTGTATTTTACTAATATTAATGTAGGATTCTGAACATTTAATAGTAAGATTATTACATCAATGAGGTTGCCTTTTAATAAAAAGAAAATTCTTAGACAAAAAAAAGGAAAAAGAAAACATTACGTGAATGAGGTTGTGCATAACCCACATGCCTAAAATATAGTTTCTAAGAAAAATAGTCTCAGTTAAAATTGACCGTTGCTCTATAATTACCATCTCTACTGCTCGTGTTGTATACATTCTCTCTAATTTAGGTGGGTATGTGAATCCCACATCTATCAGAGAGATCGTAATGAAGATGGTCGGTTGAGATGGGAAAGAAATAGGACTTTTTATGATGTTAGAGAGTAGGTGGATAATGTGTGGGGAGAGTTTGATTTTGGGCTTACTTTATGCACTTTGGTATCTCCATAATTTAGGGATTATTCTTTTTTATTCTGGAGTCTCTTAATGTATTGTACCAGTAGTTTTGTTGCGAGTTTCTTTTTATCCAAAAGAAAAAGACGCTGGTACAATGCTATCTTGCATTGGATATGGCTTCTTGATTTGATTTACTACCTGACTAGACAGAGTGTTGGGGTTCTCTGCGATAGCTCTTATGTATACATTTCTTAGATTGTTTTTATTCTACTCATGTAGGTGTGCTCGATGAGCTACTATGAGCAGTGGCGTGATCCAAGAAGCCGCTAACCAGTGCCCAACTTTTTGTTATTGAAATATACAAAAGATCTGCTATGTGGTGCTCCCCTCAGCTATTTCTATGTCTCCATTAAATATGATTTGCTAAGTTAAATTTCAGTAACCTCTGAGTCTCTTAACTCAATTCTACTACCATTATGCCCCAATTGCACACAGAGGGTCATTACAGCTGTTCTATATAAACCAGACAAGGAAATGAAACTAATTCAAACCTCTTCCCATGAAGCCGAAAACCCAATAGAGCTCTCTCTGAGACAAGCCTTTGAACTTCTTGAACCAAAACTGAGGCCCCCTTTTGCATTAACAATTCCAAACCCACAAGAATACTTGTTGCTCAACAAAGCGATCCTTTATGGTGTATTATGTGAAAGCCATGTTGGAAAAACACATATGAAGCACTTACATGCTATTGTCACTGATGGGTATTTCTGGTTTGTTAGCTTGCTAGTCAAGGTCGTGAATGAACTGTATGTGAAACTTCTTGAACCGGTGAAGTCTCAATTAATTTGGGTTACTAAGGAGTTGATCAATGTTCTAGCGGTAGGTGTTGATGGTTTGTTGGTTTGCTTGTTGAGGCAAATTATTGGAGGGGATTATAGTGATCGAAATCTGTGGCTTTGCTTTGAGATGGTGAGCATTTTTATGACCAAATGGGATTGTTTGTTAGAAGTAGAACCGATGATTTTGACTAGTGGATTGTATACATATCTTCGGTTATTAGCTGATCACTGTAGGTTGTTAAGCAATCCAAAATTAGAGGCATTAAAGCAATTGGAGGTTGATTTTTGCATTAAAGTTTTTAAGGAGAAGTTTCCTTTGTGTTTGAAGATTGGCAGGGATCTTGTTCGACTTCTACAAGATTTGGTTCATTTACCCAAGTTTAGAACAATATGGAAGGATTTGGTATTGAATCGCGGCGAATTTAAAGCTCAGGGATTTTCAGGTATTCCACAACTCTATAACACAAGGACTCCAAGCGAATATATGTTACTTCGGATTACTCCAGAAATGGAGGCCCATTTACGATTTTTGCTCACTCATGTGAAGTTGGGAAACCAGAAGCGTCATCAGGCATGGTTTTCCAAGAAGTTTCTATTTGAACCAAACAGAGAGACTCTCATAATTGACATTGTTCGCTTTATATGTTGTGCTTACCACCCGACCAATGAAATCATTCAGTCAGAGGTCATTCCAAGATGGGCTATTATGGGTTGGCTTTTCAAATCTTGCACAAAGAATTATGTTGAAGCGAATGTGAAACTAGCTCTACTTTATGATTGGCTCTTTTTCAAGGAAAGAGTAGACAATATTATGGATATTGAACCAGCAATGTTATTAATGGTCTATTCTATACCCAGATACATTGATGTAACTCACACTATTCTTGAATTTTTGTTCCTTCTTATGGACAACTATGATGTGGAACATTACGATATCTTAGCTAAAGGTGTGTCATCTTCTTTTAGTGTACTTGTTAAGAGAGGAGTGATTCGTTCACTTGATGTCTTGACCTCTTGTGATGCATTGTCTCCTATATTGAAAGAGAGGCTTGGTAGGTTTTTGTCAGGTAGGAAATTTGAAATCTCTAAAGAGTTGCAACAAGCTTGCCGTCCTGCTGATTTTGTGAGTTTGAACTCTTCATGTATGGAAACTCCATTACCATTAACAGAATGGCAACCAAAATGCAGCCAAGGAGACAAATTTGGTACCAAATCAGCTGAAACTAAAGTTATGATATCAGATGATGCAGCTTCTTCCCATAGTCCATTAGTAGTGGCCAGGGAAGGTCAAGTTCATGATATAGACAATATGATTCATAATCTTGGAGAAGCAATTAAAAATTCAAATCCAATGGCTCTTCGTACTTTGGAAGAACTGTTACTTTTATTTGTGAGTTTTGATGGCCAAGGACCAGAGAGTGCCTTCATTCTGCCTGATGTTTTATCTTCTAAAATAAAAAAGTTGTATGAATTGAATGGGTCCAAGTTATTTTCTCCTCTCAAATTTCATCTAGATAGTCCTGAAAACGGTGATGAAGTTGGGTCTGCTACATCCTTAATTATCCGTATGTTTGTTCTTTCTCAGCATCAAAATATGCAAGCTATGCTTCTATTCTGGTTAAAGAATGGTTTTCCAGTTGGAGCAAGGTTATTATTGTATGCATCAAGACTAGCTTATGAGGCACGCATGGTGGGTTTTTCTGGAGATGCCATGGTTGACGTTAATTCTATTACTCCAAGTGATTCAGGCATCCGTCTGCTGCTATATCATGTCAATGGGTACTTTTCTTTTTTGCATGGTAGAACTGAAAACTCATATGACACCATTGAGTCTATTTCTAAAGCGGAAAAGAAGTTAGTTGCAATGTTAGTCGATGGTGCCTTTGCTGCCTACAAATGCTTCCTTGTGTATTCAAGAAGTGCCTTATTCAAGGATGCTGAAAATTCTTTGCCGCAGCTCCTTTTTTCTGACATAATGACTTGTTCTGTGTGGGAGAGGAAGCGATTAAAATTCTTGTTTTCCAGTGTCTATTGTCATCTTTCTGATATGTCCATTGGTGAGGAAGGCATCATCAAGCTACTTGTTGGTCAATTAGATCATGCTGATCTTGTTAATATACAGATTGAGATTGGCTTGAAAAGATTTTCCATTTTTGGTGAGAATACTGAAACAGTTTTCCGCTTAATGAAGAATTCCCTTAATTGGGGTTGTGTGGAACAACATAAATTCTGGGGCTTGATTAGATCAGAGCTAGCGGTTTCCACGGTGCAAGTGCAGGGACTACTTTCAAAGTTTTTCTGGTTGGAGAAATTAGATGCAAATGCAAGTGCCATTGCGGTTGAAGGTCTTCTTACACTCTGTAGTTGCTGCCCACCCACGCCTGAGCTTGTTGGGGCTCTCATGTTATTACCTAACAGTGTCTTTCAGGATTTTGCTTCTGCTGTTATGGCTAAATGGGCTGTATCTAATGGCTCCATGCTATTTGAAAGCTTGGCTGAGTTTTCAGAAAAAGTTGAGAGCAAAAATGGGGATATCGTCATTCATGATTCAGCAGGAATGTTAAACCGTTCTGCCATTTTGTGGTTATTGAAGTATTTTAATGGGAGTGACACTGATATTTCTGGCAACTTATCCTTAAATACTATGTGCAAAAATGCAATGCGACAAGTATGATGGGTTATGTAATGCGTTTCATTGGAAGGTAAGCTGTTCAGGCTTCTATATCTCATATTGTAAAATTTGATCTTGAGTGTATGATTGATCTATGATACAATTTAGAACTAACAGACAAATCAGACTAGTTATAAATCTTATGAGTCCATTCTATATATGTGACATTTATCAGATTATTAAATGTTACACGACATTTGACTCTTTTATACGATCTTTAACTCTTCTCTTCAGTGCATGACTATAAATCTGTAAACTGATTCATAATATGACAAATACAGATTTTTTTTCAGATTGAGAAATACACAGACACACCACATATATATTAAGCTTTCTGCATGAGAGTCATATTGTATTATCAAAGGAATTAGCACATGACTACATGAGTATTGGACATTCAGTGTTATATTTTTGTTATATTTTATTGGGTTAGAATGAAGGCATGTTTGCTTGACTACAATATGCTTTGTAATTGCTTGTGAAAAGTTATAGGACGTGAACCTGTATATATTTTTTATTAGTTTTCTGTTTTCACCTTTGATTTATATATCTTGTTACTCTTTAAGTCAATGCTCATAGCTACACTGTTTTTCGTTCGCGAGGTCTTTCTTTTGAAAGTGGACATGCAATCTGAAGATGAAAAGGTTGTATTCAGAATGTTTTGATGGGGTAATCCTTGCCAACTGCAAAATTTTAGTATCCAAGAGATATTCTAATTGTTTGCATACTCTGGTGGTTTCACAAAAGTACCTCGCTATATTCTCCTTAAAAAAAATAATTCTCGTTCTCATTTTACTCTTCGACTTCTGGTAACCTTGGTGTAGTTCTTGTCTACGTACTCACTATTCAATCATGCTACCATTATGATATATGGATGGCTAAGTACTCTTTCATAAACTATCGTGATAGTTTGTTAAAATTAAGAGTACAAAGTCTCACCTACATTTGGTTTAATGTACACAAGCTTATTACTAAGTATGTATAACATGGCAAATTTATTTTAGGAAATATTGGATTGCTTCCGCTTTCATCAGTGTTTATTCTTAGTCAGCTGTTAATGCTATACACTTCTATCATGTAATGAAAACAAATCCTGTGATGTGTATCTTTATTACAATTTTTTTTAGTTTTTGAAATGATTTAGGGTTTGTTGTTGTTGTTGTTGTTTGAAATGATTTAGGGTAGCAAGTAGCTGTTACGTTTTGTTCAGCTTTGTTATTCTCCAAGCACTTTACGCCTTCTATAACATGTTGTACCTACTCATTTAATTTTGTTTACCTTATTTATTTTTTTTCTATGCTCTCGTATGGCCAGGTTGCCTTGCCATCTTGAGAAGGGCCACAAGGGTGCTGCTTGTGCTCTCCTCTCTTGACCTGTGAAATGGAAACCCAACCAATCTTAGTAGAAAATTTCTCACCAAGATTACTTGAAACTCCAAAAACCACAAATATTGCTCACTGAAAATTCGCTCGAATGCAGGGTTTGAGCTAAAAGTCATGCAACGCAAGGATCTTATTTTTCCATACTGGTAAGTTAGATATGGACAACTTAAGTACATCTCACTCATTGGCTATTATGCGTCTCGTTTTTTCGTTATTTAGCTATTGATGTGGGTGATTATTTGATGTTGACCCAATAGAGCTCATGTTGTTGACGACTTTTATGGCAAAAGCTGACATGTAGGAGGATCCCTCCTTTTGGTATAAACGTTCTTTATCTTTCATTGCAATTTACTTATGTTTTGACATCATTTGTGTGATATGGATTCAATCTCGCTCATATGCGCACTTAAATTTGTCACTTTTAGGTTTTAATTTATTCACTCTTTCCACATCACTTCACTTTATGGATAGCACATCGCGATTTGGATGTCCAGGTGGACATTCCGGGTCGGGGTGTGTCACCCTAGAAAGTAATCACTGTTTCTAGAAATAGTGATCGTAGTGTATTAAAAATTTGTTGATAATAATTTTGTTGAATTTTGACGTGCGATAAATAATTCATATTATTATGTTTTAAAAAATATGATTAAGTTTTAAATTATATACCTAACAAAATAAAGAGGGGAGGAATGAGTGACATGAGAGAGAGAGAAGAGGGAGAAATGATGGTGATGGGTGAAAGAGAAGAGAGATGATAGTGATGGGTGAAAGAGGAGAGAGATGATGGGCGTAAAGAGAGAGGAGCAATGGCGAGGGAGGATGGGAGAGAAAGAAAGGTGTATTTTTTTATTTTTTTTTATTTTATCATACTAAACTTTTGGGAGCTTTATATATAGAAACAAAAACTTTCATTATATTTTAAGGAACTCCATTAGTTCTTAAACATGTGAAGAATAGACAAAGGCATAATGACAACTAATGCCCAACCCAAAAACTTGAAAAGAAAGTTTTAAAATACCAGTCATATCCCTAAGGCTTTAGGGTTGTTAATAGAATCTAGCCCCCACAACTCTAACAATATTAATATGTGCCATAAGCTCAATCCATCATGTGCAAAATCAGTTTTTGAAATTATATGTAGAATCAGTTTGTATGCTTTATTACTAGAATCAATTCAACCAGTCCTCGATCATTTTTGCAGAATCGGTTCAACTTGTCTTTGTCCATTTTTGCAGAATCAGTTCAATCAATCCTTAACCATTTTTGCATAATCAGTTCAACTTGTCTTTGACATTTTTGCATAATCAGTTCAACTTGTCCTTGACATTTTTTGCAGAATCAGTTCAACCTATCTTCGACCATTTTTGCAAAATCAGTTCAATCGGTCATTGACCATTTTTGTAGATTCAATTCAACCCGCCCTTGACTATTTTTGTAGAATCAATTCAATCAGTCATCAACCATTTGTGCATAATTAGCTGAACTTATCGTCGACCATTTTTATTTTTGTAGAATCAGTTCAACCGGTCTTTGACTATTTTTGCAGAATTAGTTTAATGCGTCATCGATCATTTTTGCAGAAATAGTTCAACCCATCTTCGACCATTTTTGCATTATTAGTTCAACCCGTATTCGACAATTTTTGGATATTCAGATCCAAATACATGTCGAACTAGTTTTGCATACTTTTTTAGAAGAATCCATTTGTATATTTTAGTTGAACTAGTTTGTATATTTCAACAAACTGCATACATGTAATCAGTCCAACCCATCGAATCCTCCTCCCCATAATTTTGTTTAGATTAAATCAGATCACCGTTCTAGTAGGAAAAAAAAAATGTACTATGTTTTTTTTCATTTCCCACTACTTAAAACACAATGGTTCAAAAAATAGTAGACAAAAAGAGATACAAACGTGTCAGTTCTATCTCTAAGCCTTTTGAGGAATTTCTCATTATCTTCTACAACAATGTTTAATATGTTGTCCATCAACTGCTTCTTGTCTTCAGTCATAAGCTTAATAACATCAACCTTGCCATGCACCACCATGCCATCAACTGCTTCTTATCTTTAGTTTGTAACTTTCTTACTTACATTCCAAAAGAAACCTAAAAAGTTAAAATTAATAATTTAGTTTTTTTTTTTTTTTGGTGTTCTTTAGATGGATCATAGTAGTAGTAATGTAAAACATATGTGTGTGTGTGTGTGTGTGTATTTTTGTTGAATTTTCTTATACGGGGAAGAAGTAGTGAAAGTACCTAGTCATTTGGAAAGAACAGATTTTGGAGAATCCTTATTTGGGGTAGCAGTGGTGGGCAAAAAATTATTATTAATATTGTTAGAAGAAATGGTGGTGGCTCTGGTTGGTGCTTTTAATTCTACAATTTCATTGAAAGATGACGAATTCTCTGTTGCTCTCAATACTGACCACTCTCTCTCTCCTACCCATATGTGTTTTTTCACTAAATTTTTATTTTGAAAATTTGATAGCCCAATTGTCTATTTTGCTGAATTGAAAAACTCAAATGTTTGTTTTTGGTGAAATTAAATTTCTTTATCCTTTTCATGCTATGCCGATAATGGCTGTTTGTTTACTGTATGGATGGTGAAATGGGAAAGGGAAGGGAATTTCTTTATCCTTTTCATAGAAGAAAAGTGTTGTCTCAATACGAAATTAAGGATTAGAAGCATACTCAATGTGTAATTTTTCCTAAATTTTTGTCATTTTCATTGAGTTTGAGATTCAAGCATTTCGCATTAAATAAAGTTATTAAGTTATTTTTTTGTTAAGAAAAGTTTAGAGAAACCTTTTTATTTTGGGAGTTTTAACGAAACACTCTCAGTACCATTTACTTTTAACGAACAACCACATTTTTTCTTTTCTCTAGTACTATTCACTACACCTTTATTTGTCATTTTTCATTAACACTAAAGTTTTTTTTGGATTTTTCGTTAATTTTCCTAACTTTTTTTTTTCCTAATAATGAGTGGTACATAAATTTGTCGGGCAAACACCAAATTTTCAATTTTTCCCTAAATTTATTTATTTATTTTAAAACGGTTAAAAGATGATCCAATTTGATGATTAGGTTAACTGATATCACCTTCAACTAGCATTCTTGCAAAACGTCATCAAAGGTGATATAGCCCTTCAATAGTGATGGTACGTTTGTAACCATTGAACCTTTTATCCCGTTACCTAACCATGAAAGTTTGTTTTTGGTGATTTTTGCTGGATGCGATATCCTACTATATTCCAACAAATTTGATGGTTGGATCATGGAAATTAGTTTTGTAGACTACGTATCCAATTAAAATAAGAGAACTTTTGTGAAAATAGATTGGGCTAAGTTTATTTTAATAAAAAATCATGCTATAACTTATTTAATGAAAAAGCCTTAAATTTTAGGGAGTTTTAACGAAAAGCCCACGGTACTGTTCACTTTAATGAAAAACCACATTTTACACTAAAAAGTCAAACCTGATACTATTCACTTTACCCTTTATTTTGTCCTTATCATTAAAACTTAAAGTTTTCAAGCCCTTTTCATTAGTTTTCCTTAAATTTTAATGAAAAACTTTTAAATTTTAATAAAAATGACAAAATAACTTAAAATTTAATGAAAAATACATAATTTTAATATTTAAAAAATAAAAATAAAAAACAGACGCGCGTACCGGCGCATCCTCACACTAAATGTTTATGAAATTTTTTATACTGTTTATGAAATTTAACGGTAGTACACTATTTATAAAACTTACTACACTGTTTATGAAACTTAACGGTGCTATACTGTTTATAAAACTTAATGGTATTACACTGTTTATGAAACTTAACAGTACTACATTCTTCTCTTTCCTCTTCTTGAATTTTCTTGGCACATTTTCACCTTCCAAACATTTTCTTCTTCTAATTTTCTTCGATACTCATCAAATTTTCTATGTATCTCTTCAATTTTACTATCTACACCAATTACTTAATTTTCTTTTATTGTCCGCCCATATGTAGCTTCCTCTTCTCCTCCACCTACAATCACCTTCTCCCTCTGCAAAATAAAATAAAAACCCAAATGAAATCAATAAAATCGAATACACCCACGGATATGAGCCCAAAGCGTACCCCCGCTTAATGTCCTTCAATTTTAGAAGTATCTCAAGTCCTTAATCATTTCAATATCGGTGTGGACTTAAAAACTCTAGATTTTGGTTACCATACAATTTCCGAAGCATCTCATGGCACTAGCGGTTTCACGGATGGAAATTGTTGGGAACATCGCATTCGTCCCAATGGTGCATCATATAAATCAAAATTGTAGATCTAAAAGTAGTGGCTTAGTAAATAAAGTTGCACAAGGTACTTTGCAGTGCTTCATATGTCCATAATATATAATATGTAGTAGGGTGTGTATGTATATATATAGTACAAATATATAGAGGTGTGTGCTGTAAAATAGATATTGGAGCAGCCATGATTGGAGTTGCTTCGGACAAGGCAATTTTTGGACCCCAGTTAATGGGTATTGGAAAAAGAAGCAGCCAGAAGATGTAGCAGCAAAAGAGACTGCATGCGTATTCGATAAGGGTTTCTCTCTCTCTCTCTCTCTCTCTCTCTCTCTCTCTCTCTCTCTCTCTCTCTCTCTCTCTCTCTCTCTCTCTCTCTCTCTCTCCTTGTCTTTATCATTAAATAAATTTATTAAATGACTTTTGGTTAAAATCAAAGTTTTGAAGCCTTTTTTATTAGTTTTCCTTTAAAACAATAGATTCAACAAACACTTAGAATTTATTCTATATGTCTATAAAGTAGAACTTAAGATTTTGTGGTAATCACTAGTGTAAATATTTCAAATTGATGATCATGTCCATTCATTGTATTCTTCTAGGGTGAAGGAGTGTAGTTGTAAAAAAATCATCAAAATTGGAGGTAAAAAAACCGTTAAATCATGATGATCCGTATTAAACCAGGAGAATCCTAAAGGATATCTAGAGATAGATATTGCTTCCATTTAGGAGTGTGATTACTTGTTGCGCCTGCTAATCTCTAGATTGTAGTAATCTCCAAGAGTATATTAAACTTATTTGACCATCAATCAGATCAGGTTTCTATGTCGTGCTGAACAAGAATGATGAGTCGGCAGACTTCGCCCACTATTCTTGAACATTGGATGATGGTAGCATTGCTGGCCCATTTATGCAGCTCAGTTCGATCGGAGTTGTTGAGTCCATGGCTGGACTTTTGAGTTAAGTGTATTCCAATCCGCCTTACTTCAGCTCTATCAAATCATGGTCCCATTGTACTCTAATCCGATATCAACACGTGTTCCACGTCAACTAATATTTGTTATCATGTTTGACCGAGTATCATCAAACGTTAAATCCCACATAAAATCATAAAATCATAAAAATACTTAAAATAAGTAAGAAAACTTAAAAACTGCATCCCACAAAATTACCTGAAGTAAAAGAACACTGAAATAGGCAAACAAGTATACATTCAAGACATTTTATAAAAGCCTGAAACCCTTGTATGTTAAGAGTTATATGAAAACACCAGTGTCGTACCAACCAATGCACATGCCACATAAAACGAAGCCCCATTCGAAGTGAAAGGCAATGTATAGAGTCACAAATACAACTGCAGTGACTGTAGCTAGCGAAAGGCAATGTATAGAGTCACAAATACAACTGCAGCGACTGTAGCTAGCGAAAGGCAATGTATATATATAGTCACAAATACAACTGAAGTGACTGTAGCTAGCGAGGTCAAGTAGAAACGTATAATACGATCCACATGGAATCATGAGACCAGAAGCCCCACAGTAACAAGTCATGGTCAGAGTAAGGCCCCGTTTGGGATTGAGGTGATTTTAAAAAAAGCCACTGTGAAAAAAAGCTGAGGGTCATTTTTGTGTTTGGTAAACTGAAAAAAAAGGGCTTATTTTGGAAGCTGCTGTGAGAATAAGCTGAAAATCAAAGGAAAAGCTGAAGCTGCTATTTGCTGCTTTGAAAAAAAACCAGTTTTTTCAAAGCACACGGAGCTACAATGCTCTTTTAATGAAAAGACACACTATCATCCTGCTTTTTTTTCCAAAAGCACTTTCACAAAAAAGTTTACCAAACACTCTACTGGCTTTATTTCACAGCCGCTTATTCTCACAGCACAGCCGCTTATTCTCACAGCAGCTTTTTTTCAAAGCACAGCAATACCAAACCAGCCCTAAGCCCCACTGGTTGAATAGCTATCCTCTGTGTGCTACCTGTAATATTATAGCTACAGCAGACTAGAAACTGATCTGCTTTCGAAGGACGTTTGAGTTTCGACAGAAATAGAGAGTTTGGCGCAACCACATTGCACATAGTGATGATCTGTGAAGAAATTTAATACCCTCTCCCTCTCACTGCTTTAAATTTTCAGGATATGGTAGGTGCTATGGATAAATGGTTTCGGTTGTTTCTCCATACCCTTGATCTATTAACGCTTTTTCTTATTTTCTTTTCAAATGAAAAATACTTTGCAGTTACTTCTGTACGATATCAATCACTTTTAAAACCATAGGGCGGGAAGTTGTCGATGGATCATGCAGTAGCAATGCAGACCGCACGTACATAATACACCAAGTACACGAGGACCATATATTTGTGGAACCCGACGAGATTACATGCTAAATATATATGGTATCAGCTCCATACTTAAATCCATCCTTTGACAACCACCTATCTACACTACATTTAAAAAAAAAAACCCTTTTTGTCAACGAAAAAAGGGTAAAAATATAATTTTGTCTTCTACCACAAAACAAAATCATGGGCAGTAACGTAAATTCATACAAACTAAATTTAACAATTTTTATTTTCAAAACCTCACCCAAGGGTAATAACATCCTCCAATTTTAAAAAATAAAATATAAAAAAAAAGTTCTCTCTCTAATCCAAATTTCTTTTTACTCCCTTTCTCCTTCCCATTTTAAAATAAAAATTATTTTCACAAACTGTGGGGCATATACTAGTGCATTAAAAACACATAATTTTAGTTTTATTTATGTTTTTAATCAATCAATTCATATTAGTAATATATAAAGGACTATTTGTGATAAAATTTATTGTAATAACTTTGTACGGTTAGAGAGAAAATACCCCATAATTTGTTGAACACACCTCATATAAAATTTCAATTTTGATGCCCTATATATAATTAAGTTTTAAAATAAAATTTTGTTTTCTAGATATGCCCAAAAAAATCTAACGTGTTAAATTACACGCTAAGAATTTTTTCATGCAACTCTTAAATCTATTGTTGGAATTAAATTCGGGTATCGGCATGTAGTATATGAACTTCTGCCGAAAGCCTGCAAGAAAAGAAGACATGATCGTGAAAGAACCTAGGCACTGTTGGTACTGGCCAAGGACCTTTCGACAATCAAGTTAGAACGATAATTAAAACTTTAAGCAGTAAGTTGGAGCGTAGAATGCAATAACTTTACCTTGAATCCTAGAGTGTGTATTTATAATGTTCAATGAGAGTTTTTATGTGGATAGAAATTCATATTAAAACGGGGAGAATCCTAATAAGAAATCAAAGAAGATATTTCTATAATAATAGAAATTCTCAAGATTCTCTCTTAATCAGAGTAGGATTAGGAGATACGTTTCTTAGGAAACTTGGAAATATAGCCACTTTGAGAACCACCTAATGAAATATAGCCTCTCTTTTTCAACTATTATAAAATTAACAAAAAAATAAGTGAAAAAGACACAATTACCCTTAGTTTAAAACGCTCACTTGTCACTTAGTACTACGGTATAGTGGTATTCACTAGTAAGTGATAGGTCTTAGGTTTGATTCTCGCCAAAGGAAAATTTGAATCACATTATTGCTAGCCCATTATGAGGCTTGGCTCACTCTCCCACCCCTCAGTGTAAATAATATCATTTATTAAAAATATAAAAAAATAGAAAAAAAACTCTCTTCTCCTCCTACCTGTTATTCGTCCCTTATGCACCGAGAGGTTGAAGAAAGAGAATCATTCCTTACTGCCAAAAAAATTCTCCCATCCAACACAACACTTTCTTATTTCCTTGCCCTTAACTGAATTCCTTAAAGGATGAAGACAATCTTATCAAATATTAAATTTATGATAATCTATTGGGAATCAGTGCATCCTGTGCATCAAGCTTTGGATTATCGCAGACACGATTAAACACTTAATTAGAAGCATCAAACTAGAACCGCAGCCTTGATGCATTTTCATCCAACAACTTGAAAATAAAATATTGCATCATCTTATCTGATAAACTTAATTAAAATATAGGAGTTTTTGAATATTAGTCCTTCAAAAGTTTAAATTTCAAAAAAAAAAAAAAAAAAAAAAAAAACCTCGTGCTTGATTACATATTTAATTTAATCCCTTGAAGTGTACTTTTATTAAAATTTATATTCAATTTTTGTTATCTAATGTGTATTTTTTAATATATTATATTTTAAGGAACCAAAATGTGTACCAAAATGTATTATATTGAATTAAAGTACCTAAATGTTAATATCGAAATGTAGTACCAAAATGTACGTACCTCAAAGTCAATACCCAAATGTGTGAACCAAAATGTAAGTACCGAAATGCATTATATTGAATTAATGTACCTAAAAGTCAATACCCAATGTGTACCAAAATGTACGTTCCGAAATGCATTATATTGAATTAATGTACCTATACGTTTGTATCGATGGATATACCGAATTGTTCAAATGTATTAATGTACCTAAATGAAGAACATACAAAATTGTTATCAAAATAATTATTATAAAAAATTGTTATCAAAAATTAGTTTGCCTAAATGTAGACATTAAAATGTACCAGCAAAGGTCACACACTCTGTGTGAGAAATATAATTTTTATTTTTTCAAATATTGTTTTTTAATTTTTAATTTGTAATTTTTTATTTTTTGGGTAGGGTAGGAGTTATGTAGGCATCAGGAAAAAAACAAAGTGTTGGTAGTTATGGAGAGAGAATGACACATCCCGACCGAAATCAAGGCGTGTTGCCCATCACGTGAAGGTGACGTAACCAAAAGTGCAAGTGATGTAAGAAAAATGTGAATAAATTAAAACCGAAACTAGAACTTAATTAACTAATAAGGTGAGTGCGTAGTAGTGGTTACAACCCAAAACTACAAATATTCAGAGCATAGAAAACACAAGGGTAAAGCAGTCGAATTAGAGATGTACTTAATACACAACTGGAGATAAGTTCCTACGTTAAGAATGGGGATATGTCAGAATCGCCTGGTAATCCTCGAATGCCACAGAGTAGGTCAACTATCTAGGACCTTGAGGGGCGAAAAACAGAAGGGTGAGTGGGCACAAAAATAAAAGGTTTATAAAATCCATTTGTTTTCTAAACATACCAACCCCTCACTGTAAAACAAGTATAGTTTCCCGAAATCCATACTAAGTATAAGTGTGAAATCAAATGCATGCCAACAATAAATCCCGAAATATGCCACAATAAAATATCTCAACGGCAATATGAATAAAATCATGTGCTTAACAATCTATATTAGCACGCAGTCGGAGTCAGCTAATGTGACCTGTACGACTGCACCTATTGCTTATCCGTCTATGCTAACACACGAGTCGGAGTCACCTAATGTGACCTGTACGACATGACTAGGTGTAATAATATACGCTCTAGTGCTATGATCACGTGAAGACTAGCGCTATGCGCGTCACCTACGAGTCGAAGTTGCCTAATGCAACCTATACAACAGGACTAGCACCTACTTGGATCGAAGGTGAGTGTGGGATGCGAGGTGAACATCACGTGAAGGACTGGCCCTGACCCGGGGTGAGCGTTAACACCGGTGCAATAATGATGAGCGAACTATATGAATATGAGCATGCCATACAATTCAATCATTCCAAACAACACAATAAACTCACATGAACTTACATGAGCGTCCCGTAGAATGATTTGGCCTTACACAATAACATAATATTTATGAGCAGGTAAAATGCATATGAATATGCCATGATCAAATATAAATCTCAACCACCATGGCACTATTTTAAAAGTAAGTAAAATGTGGCATAACATGCATAAATCAACTTAAAAGCATTTGTGGAAACTATACAATATATATATATATATATATGAAAACAAAATGCCCACTCACTGGTATGTCATAGGATCATAGCTCCCTAGTCTTGCTTGTCCTCGTATGTCCTCGGGGTAAGTCTCCCTTATATGCGAAACAACTAAATTAAATTTGTTACTAAGGACATACACTAAAACTAGGAATAACTCCCCATAGTTTGCTCAAATAGAAAGTTTGAATATACGAAAATGTTCTACTCGAAGTCACAAACCCGTACGTAAAAACCACTCGCTGGTCGGAGGCCGGACGCACCCTCACACACCGCCCAACCCATGGCCACACACGTGGCCACCCGCAGGCACGTGCATGGCAGAAGCTGAGGGAATCCAGGAATATTCTTCAGACTTGACAGAATATTCCGTTGAACAGTTAACGGACTTTAACGGCGTTACCTGACGCCGTTAGAATATTCCGTCAAGTCTGACGAAATATTTGTTGTCTTCTCTGGTGGGTCGTCACCTGTTGCTGCCGTATGAACTCACCGAAAACTAGAAATCTTCGTCGATTTCTGGGTAAAATTTTAAACCTTAATATCTTGCTCATTTCTCAACCATTTTTCACGAAATTTATATGGAAATAAAGCTCGAGAAGAGTAGAAAAAAGTTGTACCTTCCAAAAGTCCAAAAGTGGACGGGAAATGGCCTGAAAATGGCTCGAAAGTCTCGGCCAAAAGCTCAACTCCTTGAACGTGCCTGTTTTGACATCAACGTTTCTCCAAAACTAGTTTAATGGCCACGGGGAGTTGAGTAGAAGCTTCCCCACGTCCTAAAACCTTGTAACTCGGCCGGGATCACGACTATGCCAACTCGATCGAGTCGTAGCTTCTGAGTTGCTCTGCGTTGACCACTTAAAACTCAACCATTAGATAATCGGTTGGTATGGTTGTGATCGTAAAGACGAAATGATCACGATGGTGGTGTTTTTGGACTTGATCTGTGAGTGGTTGTGAAGGTCCTTGTAGTTTCAAAGAGCATAAAGTTATGGAATGATGAGAGAGAGAAAGAGATTTCTGATTGGTCCCAAAAAGAAGGAGAGAGGGAGAGCTGATTGGGTGAAGGGTGTGAGGGACAAATTTGATTGGTGGGTGAACAACAAGTCACGGTCTCTATTTTAAAGAAGAAAAGGATAGGGTTTTCAGACTTAAATAGTAAAAGTGCTTAGAAAATCTATCCAAAACAGTGTTTCTAACACTGATAAATTAGCACACTCGTGTGTACAATTCTACCTGTCGATTATGTACTTTAACGAGATGTAACTTTTTCGTTACGAACCCGATTCGGCTCAAACTCATGCTCACACGATCGTATCAACGAATACTATTTTGTAACAACATGTTCCAATTTACTATGCATAATTTTGTCCTCAAGTATGTAAATTGACGTTTATGCCCTCGAGGCTCAGTGACGAGGATGTAAGTATATAGTCTAAATGATTTCCTCGCCAATGTGATTAAGTTGAATTCGACGTCACGATAGTGTAGAGGCAAGTTAGGGCCTAGTTGGGTGCGTAGGATAAATGTTACGAAGAATAAGGGGTTGGGTTGGTTCTTTTAGACCTAATTGCATGGATCTTGAATTTGGTAGCCCAATTAGAGCTTGAGGTTGTTTCAGGTGATCTACCCCGTAAGCCACACACACACACACACGTGTAACCTTCATCATTCCTTCCTCTTTCTCGAACCCTCTTCCTCATCCGTATAGTTCGTACACACACACACCCAACCATCTTCATCTTGCACATATAGAACTATTGGACGTCATTTTCGAGTTCCTTGCAAGTTCAGGAACCTAATCATACTATTTGGTTGACGTAAAGACCTCGAGAACTCTGAAACCCGTGAGCTTCGGAGTGTTCTGTAGCTCCATGGTGATCGTGGTCATATTACAGAGTTTTAAAGCTTAAGGGAGTCTTAGAACTACTCCATAAAGACTTGGGGACAATTTTGGAGTGGTTTGGATGTCGGGACACCTAGGTTTATCGAGTTGCAGACTTAGCCAGACTATCGAAGGATTTTCCGACTGTTTCCCATCGATTTTAGGTCTTCAAAGTGGTAAGAATATGTTCTACTCATTTAGAGCTTCATTTTGGTATAAATTTCATGAATTTTGGTTGAAAAACGAGGAAGATATTTAGGTTTAAAGTTTTTCCAGAAACCGGCGACGCATCGGCAACTAGCCTAGAAGAATATTCCATCAACTTTGACATAATATGCTAACGGCGACAGGTAACACCGTTAGGGATTCCGTCCAACGTGCCAATCACGTGCCTGCTCGTGGCCGTACATATGGCTGTGCCTTGGCTGGCTCGTGAGGGCGCGTGGGATGTCAGAATTTTTTTCTAAAAATATGGGGATGTTCGTGGTGTTGAGTAGGCCACGATGGTATATTCAAACACCTCAATGGAGCAACGTATGAGAAGTTATTACATAGTTTTGGTTATTTGCTTAAAATTGACGTTAAAATAGTTGTTTCACATATAGGTGAGATGTTTTCAGAGGACGACCGCAGCCAGGCGAGACTAAGGGGTTACGACCCAGCTACATACCAGTGAGTAGGCTTTTGATTTTATATATATACGTATATATGCTTACATTTTCCCATAAATAGTTTAAAATGGTTTTTACGTTTTAAAATGCCATGTCATATTTGCTTTATATTTTAGCATATGATTTAGTATAGCTTTACATAATAGTGCACGTTATTGCAGAGGCCATGGTAAGTTCAGGTGAGTACTCATTGTTGATATGATTACATAGTAGTTAGTGATGAATTGTTGTGCATATAACTCATTGTCCTGCACCCTGGTGTTAGTGCTCCGCCCGAGGCCAGGGCCTAGGCTTCACGTGATCATTCACCTCTCCCACCACACGTGCACCTTGGATCCAAGGCAGGTGCCAGCCTGTCGTACAGACCACATTAGGTGGTTCCAACTCATAGGTGACTTGTGATACTTCGCACAACCTTCACGTAATCGTAGCACTGAACGTATTTATTTACACCTAGCCTGTCGTACAGACCACATTAGGTGGCTCCGACTTGTGTGCAGGACTTGACTGATGAGTTATAAACTCAGTCGTACAGGTCACGTTAGATGACTCCGGCTGATATGTCATTTTATATTGATTCATTTCACTTAACCTACTTATGCATTGTGAAGTCAATTGACATGGCATACATGTGGGTTTTGCTACTCTCGAGCATGGTTCTTATATACGTACGTAGTACTATTTTCTGAAAAATTATACGGGTTTTACGGTGAGGAGTTATTATTTTTGGAAAGATAAATTGTTTTGGAAAGCTTTGTTTTTGCCCACTCACACTTTCTGTTTTGCACCCCTCCAGGTTCTAGATAGAAGTTATTGCCGGTGGCTCACGAGAACTCCACGGCGGTTCTGACAAACATCCATCAGTGTAGGGTTTCTTTTATGATTTGTATGATTAGTAATTAGGCTTCTGGGTTGCATTCTGATACCTACGTTCTGGTTGTGTGTGTATCTACACTCTAAACACTTTCACTCGTACTTATATGCTAGTCTAGTGTAAATTAGTTAGTTGGTTTTTTATTACCCATATTTTTTATATCACGTTCACTTCCACACAGCGCACATGGCTACGTCACCCTTACATGACGACCAACATGCCTCGATTGGGGTCGGGATGTGTTAGTTTGGTATCAGAGCCTAGCTTTGGCAATCCTGCATATTTTGTGAGTATTCTAATTATTTTTGGTGTCTTCTGTCAGAACCATGCCACCTCGTAGAGAGCCACGTACTTCAGTTAAGTCTAGTTTTCCCGATATTGCTCAACTTGGGGAAGCAATTGCCAATGCCATTCAGTCTTCGTTTCGTCCTCCCAGAGGACTCCCATGGAGACTGTGTACAATCTAAAGTTGAATAATTTTATGGGTACTAAGGGAGCCGAGCGTTGGCTTAATCATCTTGAGAAAACTTTTCGATTGATGCAGAGACATGGAAATCTTCCTGAGGATAGATGGGTCGAGACGACCACTTGGTTTTTGGGTTAGGAGCCTGCTTCTTGGTGGAGGCAAGAATCTTTTCAGTTATCACCAGAGGAGGCTACAGATTTGGAGATTTTTAAGTGGTTATTCCAGAAGAGATTTGTCCCCTCAAAGTATATAGATCGTAAGAAGTAGGAATTCACGCATCTAAGGTAGGGGAAGATGTCAGCTAATGAGTATTATCGGAAGTTCACTGATCTATCTCATTATTGCCCCGAGATTGTTGCAAATCTCGCAGAGATGTTTCGCCGTTTTAGATTGGGTACTAGAAAGAAGTGGCGTTCCATGGGGACCACAATTCCCTGTGCTACATATCAGGAGTTTTATGAGATTTTACTACGAGTTGAGGATTCTGAAAATATGCCCAGTGATAGCAAGGAAGAGGAAGAAAAAGATAGTAACCAGAAGAAAAATAATACGAATAAAGATAAGGGTCAGTCATCATAGGGACCTCACAAGACACAGAGTTTTAAGAGAAGTGGTACTAGTTCCAGTTCTTCCAGTAGAGGTTTAAGTTCCACTGCGCAGCGGAGGGGCGGCCTCTCAGGTGGTTCTCGCTTCCAGGGTCAGAGAGGCTCTAGTGGTTCTAGTGGTCCATTTTGCCGTAGATGTAACAGTCGACATTTTGGGGAGTGCAGGCAAGGTAACAGAGGATGTTTTACTTATGGCCAAATGGGACATCAGGCTATCCAGTGCCCACAGAACCAGCAGAAATCCCAGCCGTCTGCCTTACCACCACCAGTTCCTATCCAGCAGATTCCAGGGTTTAGTGGTTATACCCAGACAGGTCACGAGGGTGCCTATCATTATCAGGGGGATATAGCTCCATATTCAGGAGGGCATTATCAGTATCCCCACAATCCGTATCAGCAGAGTGGTTACGTTTAGTATTCAGGAGGTTATACACCATATCCATTGTATTCAGCTAGGGGATCACAGTGGCATCCTGGAGGACAGTCACAGAATGTTGAAGTTGCTTCTAGTAGTGCAGGATCATTGTGGCATCCTAACCAGCCTGGTCAGGGACGAGGTGCATAGGGACGTGGAAATTAATCTAACAGAGGTCATGGAGGACGGCAACAGCAACAAGGCCGTGTTTACCATATCACTTTATAGGATGCTCAGATCAACCCCGATCTGATTATGGGTACATTAAATATCCTTGGCCATTTTGCTAGAGTATTAATTGATTGTGGTGCTACACACTCTGTTATTTCTCATACGTTTGTTCAGACGATGCAACCTCATCCCACAATTCTCAGGTATAAGTTAGAGTTTTCAATGCCTAGAGGTGAGACATGTTATGTTAGCTGGGTGTATCCAGGATGTCCTGTGTTGGTGGAGGATGTCGTCATCTCAGCTATTCTCGTTCCGTTAAATATCGTTGATTTTGATGTTATTTTGGGCATGGATTGGCTACATTACAATCGTGCCAAGATGAATTGTTACAGGAAGACAGTCACTTTCCATCGTCCGGGCTTGCCTATGGTCACATTCGTGGGCGAGCGTAGTGGAGTGAGACACGGCGTTACTTCTGCCGTGAGGGCTAAAAGGTCATTAAAGGCTGTCAGGGTATTTGGCTAACGTGGTATTAAATGTAGATACTCCTATCATTGTGGAGGATGTACGACTAGTAGGGCATTTTCCTGACGTATTTCCTGATGACTTACCTGGATTACCGCCAGACCGAGATGTGGAGTTCATTATCGATTTACTTCCAGGTACATATCTTATTTCTCTAACACCTTATCAAATGGTTCCTGTTGAATTAAGGGAATTGAAAATCCAATTACAGGAATTGGTTGATAAAGGTTTTATTCAACCTAGTACTTCACCTTGGGGAGCTACAATTTTATTTGTACGAAAGAAAGACGGGGCTTTGAGGTTGTGTATTGATTATCGACAGTTGAATCGGGTAACAATTAAAAAACGTTATCCGTTGCCTTGTATAGATGATTTATTTGATCAACTTTGAGGCGCTTGCGTGTTTTCTAAGATTGATTTGAGGTCTGGATATTATCAATTGAAGATCAAAAGTGAAGATGTTCCTAAGACGGCTTTTAGGACTTGATATGGTCACTATGAGTTTCTTGTGATGTCATTTGGGTTAACTAATGCACCTACAACTTTTATAGACTTGATGAATCGAGTATTCAAGCCATATCTTGATAGGTTCGTTATTGTCTTTATCGATGATATTTTGGTGTATTCTAAGTCTAAAGCGGAACATGTTCAACTTCTCACTTCGGTGTTGAATAAATTGAGGGAACACCAATTATATGCTAAGTTTAGCAAATGCCAATTTTGGTTAGATCAAGTGGCATTTTGGGGGCATGTAATATCAACTCAAGGTATTCATGTGGATCCACAGAAAGTTGCAGTTGTTGAGAATTTGGAGCAGCCCCGAACCGTCACTGAGGTACAAAGTTTCCTTGGCCTAGCAGGTTATTACAGACGGTTTGTTAAAGATTTTTCAGTTATAGCTTTACCACTGACGAGGTTGATTAGGAAAGATGTTAAGTTTGAGTGGGATGATAATTATAAGCAGAGCTTTCAGCAACTAAAGTATTGTCTCACTCACGCCCTTGTCAGGCCAATTTTCAGGTCAGACCAATCTTAATTAATCGTGTGATCGAGGCTCAGATGAATGATGAGGAAACTCAGGAGTTAATTCAAGCAAGATCACAGGGGAAAAATAAGGACCTCAGGATTCGAGAGACTGATGGTATGTTTATGCAAGAAAGCCGGATGTACGTACCAAATATTGCAGAACTAAAGAAAGATATCCTTGATAAGGCGCACATATCGGCTTATGTGATGCATCCTGGGAGTACCAAAATGTATCACACTATTAAACCTTTCTACTATTGGCCGGGTATGAAAAGGGAGATTGCTGAATATGTGAGTAGGTGTGCAATTTGCCAGCAAGTTAAAGTTGAAAGAAAGAAACCTTTTGGATTACTGCAACCACTTCCTGTTCGCCAGTGGAAATGGGAAAATATTACTATGGATTTCGTGTACAAGCTTCCTAGTACACAAAATGGTTATGATGGCATTTGGGTGATAGTGGATCGGCTTACTAAATCAGCACACTTTATTCCAGTAAGGGAGAAATATTCTTTTAGTCGATTGGCTGAGTTATTTATATCGAGAATTGTTAAATACCACGGGGTTCCAATTAGTATCATTTCTGATTGGGATCCTAGGTTCACTTATAAGTTCTGGGTGGCATTTCAGGAGGCTCTTGGGTCGAGATTGTTTTATAGTATGGCATATCATCCCCAGACAGACGGTCAATCCGAGAGGACTATCCAGACATTAGAGGATATGCTAAGATCGTCAGTACTACAGTTTGGTGACGCTTGGCATAAGCGTTTGGATTTTATGGAGTTTGCCTACAATAATAGTTATCACTCTAGCATTGGTATGTCACATTTTGAGGCACTCTATGGTAAGTCTTGTCGGACTCCTTTATGCTGGTCAGAGGTTGGTGAAAGAGTATTGGTGAGCCCTGCGATTGTAGACGATACTACACAGAATATCCAGGTAATTAAATCTAACCTGAAAGCGGCCCAAGATCGACAAAAGAGTCTAGCTGATAAACACGCCACTGATAGGGTGTATAAAGTTGGTGATTGGGTATTTTTGAAACTATCACTGTGGAAAGGTGTAGTACCATTTGGGAAAAAGGGTAAGTTAAGTCCTAAATATATCGGACCGTACCAAATCAACGAGCGAGTCAGTGAAGTCGCTTATAGGCTTGAGTTGCCTCCATAATTATCTAAAATGCATGTTTCTATGCTTCGCCATTATGTCTCAGATCCATCACACGTGATACCTCTTCAACCACTAGAAATTAATCAAGATTTGACTTATGACGAGCAGCCAATGACGATTTTAGATTGGAAGGATAAGGTTCTGAGGAACAAAACTGTGCATTTAGTGAAAGTTTTGTGGAGGAACCATTCAATGGAGGAAGCCACCTGGGAGACGGAAGATCATATGAGAGATATGTATCCACACTTGTTTTATGAATATTAGTGGGTTGTTATGTTGGTGTATGAAATTTCAGGGACAAAATTTTTTAAAAGGGGTAAGTTGTAACAACCCATTCCAATTTATTGTGCATAATTTTGTCCTCGAGTATGTAAAATGATGTTTATGCCCTCAAGGCTCAGTGACGAGGATGTACGTATATAGTCTAAATTATTTTCTCGCCAATGTGATTAAGTTGAATTCGACGTCACGATAGTGTGGAGGCAAGTTAGGGCCGAGGTGGGTGTGTATGATAAATGTTATGAAGTATAGGGGGTTGGGTTAGTTCTTTTAAACCTAATTGCATGGATCTTGAATTTGGTAGCCCAATTAAAGCTTGAGGTTGTTTTAGGTGATCAACCCCGTAAGCCACACACACACACGTGCAACCTTCATCATTCCTCCGTCCGTACAGTCCATACACACACAAACCCAACCATCTTCATCTTGCACAGTTCAAACTATTGGAGGTCATTTTCGAGTTCCTTGCAAGTTCAGGAACCTAATCATACTATTTGGTTGACATAAGGACCTAGAGAACTCTGGAACCCGTGAGCTCCGAAGTGGTGTTCTGTAGCTCCATGGTGATTGTGGTCATATTACGGAGTTTTAAAGCTTAAGGGAGTCTTAGAACTACTCCATAGAGACTTGGGGACAATTTTGGAGTGGTTTGGACGTCGGGACACCTAGGTTTATCGAGTTGCAAACTTAGCCGGACTATCGAAGGATTTTTCGACTGTTTCCCATCAGCTTTAGGTCTTCAAAGTGGTAAGAATATGTTCTACTCGTTCAGAGCTTCATTTTGGTTTAAATTTCATGAAATTTGGTTGAAAAACGAGGAAGATAGTGATAAGCTCATATTTATACATATTTTACATCAAATTCTCTCGTCTTTTCTTAGTTAGTTTCTTATATTTTTGAGTTATTTGCTTTGTTTTTGTGTTTTATCGAATTTATCCAGTTAAGAAAATAAAAATAGTATAAGTGTGATTTTATGTAATAAATTCGTCCGATGTAGATTAGCTTTTAAATTAAATAATATATATATATATAATAATAATAATTCATGATGAAAACATCATCATGATTTGTTTTTGTAAAGAAAAGAAAAGTGTGGCAGCTTAAAGAAAAGAATGAAATAAACAAGTGTGAAGTCCTCGGGGGGGGAATAATGAGAAAAGCTAAAATATAGAAAAGGTTGGAAAGCATGCAGAGTGCACATTTTAAAAGAAAGGAAAAGTAAGTCAGAATGGAGCATGGGAAGGTTAGTGGCGAAAATAAAGAAAGATAAATGGGGAATGAGTGAGGAAATAAAGAAATAAAAGTGAAAGGAAAGCTGCTAAGGCAGCGGGTGGAACGCAGAAAGGAGAAGAAAAAAATATAATAAGGAGAAGAATAGAGAGGAGACAGGCTCCTCGGGGAGTCTTGCGAAAGAGAATTAAATGAAATAAAAGGAGGTCTCGGCAAAGAGGGGACGAACGGGCTCTTGGGGAGAGGAGTGGAAAGAAAGGGCAGGCTGCCTTTGGCAGCTTGCGAGTGAGACGTGCAGAAATTGAGAAAGGAAGGCAGTAAGCTGCCTTGCCTTGGCAGCTTGAAAAAGGACAGTCTCTGACGCAGGGCAGAGCGCAGGTGGGTCTTGGGGGTCTCGCGCGGAAGTGAGGAGCAAGGCTGCACGTGGGCAGCTGTCGCACGCGGAAGGAGGGAGCAGGCTCACGGGGAACAGGAAGCTGCCTTGGCAGCTGAGAGACTGACGGCAGCAGGAAAGAAAGGCTGTTTGGGCTGCCCACTTGGCAGCGTGTGAAGCTGCGAGGAAGGTCAGCACGCGGAAGGTCAGCACGCGGGTCAGCAAGGTGAGGTCGCTGCCTTTGGGCAGCTGGAGAAAAACAGGAACCGTGCAGAAGCACAGTGGCGCAGAAGCAGCACCTATTTGGGCAGTGTGCACGGAACAGAGAGGAGCAAACTCTCTCCATTTGGTTTTATTCCTTTTATTTTTATTTACATGTTTAATTTAATTTAATTTACTTTTAAATTATGTTAAACATGTGTACTTAATTTCTGTTTAGTTAGAGGTGAATTTGAAACCATGGATAAATGTTTATTATGATTTGATTTACTCCAGTTATGAATTCTTGAACGTTGGATGTGGTTTATTTTTCTGTGTTGATTAATAACTTGTTTATGTATGTGGGTTAAGGGTCGACACTTAATTTGCATGCTTAGACTTGATGCTAGGATATAAGGGAATTTCACCTAATCGTTATGAACTTATATCCATGAGTAGTAAAAATCGCTAGTCACGATTGTGTTTAGTAAACCCTAGGTTGGATTAACATGCATATTCCATAGTTATGAATGCCTAGTCAATGCTTATGATTTCCATTGAACTTAATGATCTTTGATATGTCTCTCTATCATGCGTATTCCATAGTTAGGGAACTTGATAAGAATAATTTGGTTGTGATGCGTATCCCGTCCAATTCAATGAATCTAGGGAAATCTGAAGGTTAATTTAAGCGGACCTAATTAACTTGGAGCATTGTCATTTATTCGTTTGTTGAAGTCATAACTGGGAATCAAATTATATGCATTTGTTCATGTGTGGATAAGGACCCCTCTAACTAACGTTTCGTCATTTTATTTCTATAAAATATATTTTCTTTGAAGTTTGTTTTTAAGTTTCTGTTTTAAATTCAATTTCGTCAAAAATCAATCCCCCATTTATTTTAAAGTGTTAGATTTGTTAGAAATAAATTTAGTTTGTGTTTTCTTGAGTCTTGAATTATCTTGAGTCTTGAATTATTTTGAGTCTTTTGATTTGTTTTAGAATATTTGTTAGTTTTATTTTGAGTTATTCTAGTTAAGTGTTTTGATTTTAGTTTAGTGTTTTAAATTTTGTTTTTACGTTTTTAATTTAATTTTACTTTGGTTAGCATCCCTAGTTAATCCCCGGCCTAGAACGATCCCTACTTATCCATATACTACAATTGTCACAAATAGGGTTTAAATTTGTGCGTTAGTTAATTTTCGCATCAGATAGTCTGGTGAATCATCGGAGAAGAAAGAAGAATATTTCGTCAACTTTGACGGAATATGCTAACGACGTCAGGTAACACCGTTAGTTTTTAGATGGAATATGCTGTTATTTAATGGAATATTCCCTAACGCCATTAGGGATTCTGTCCAACGTGCCTGCGCTTGGCCACGCATATGGCCGTGCCTTGGCCAACTAGTGAGGGCGCGTTAGATGTCGGAAATTTTTTCTAAAAATATGGGGATGTTCGTGGTGTTGAGTAGGCCACGATGGTATATTTAAACACCTCAATTGAGCAACGTATGAGAAGTTATTACATAGTTTTGGTTATGTGCTTAAAATTGACATTAAAATAGTGGTTTCACATATAGGTGAGACGTTTCCTGATGACGACCGCAGCCAGGCGAGACTAGGGGGTTACGACCCAGCTACATACCAGTGAGTGGGCTTTTGATTATATATATATATATTTATTTATGTGTGTGTGTGTGTGTATGTATATATGCTTACGTTTTCCCAAAAATAGTTTTAAATGGTTTTTACGTTTTAAAATGCCATGTCATATTTGCTTTATATTTTAGCATATGATTTAGTATAGCTTTGCATAATATTGCATGCTATTGCGGAGGCCAAGGTAAGTTCAGGTGAGTGCTCATTGTTGATATGATTACATAGTAGTTAATGATGAATTGTTGTACGTAGAACTCATTGTCCTGCACCTCGGTGTTAGTGCTCTGCCCAAGGCCAGGGCCTAGCCTTCACGTGATCGTTCACCCTCCGCACCACACACTCACCTTAGATCCAAGGCAGGTGCCAACCTGTCGTACAAACCACATTAGGTGGTTCCGACTCGTAAGTGACTTATGATACTTCGCACAGCTTTCACGTGATCATAGCACTTAGTGTATTTATTTACACCTAGTCTGTCGTACAGACCACATTAGGTGGTTCCAACTCGTGTGCAGGACTTGACTGATGAGTTATAGACTTAGCTGTACAGGTCACGTTAGGTGACTCCGGCTGATATGTCAATTTATATTGATTCATTTCACTTGACTTACTTATGCATTGTGGAGTCGATTGACATGGCATACATGTGGGTTTTACTACTCTCGAGCATGGCTCTTATATACGTACGTAGTACTATTTTCTGGGAAATTATACGGGTTTTACGGTGAGGGGTTATTATTTTTGGAAAACTTTGTTTTTGCCCACTCACACTTTCGGTTTTGCACCCCTCCAGGTTCTAGATAGAAGTTCTTGCTGGTGGCTCACGATGACTCCACAGCGATTCTGACAGACATCCATCAATGTAGGGTTTCTTTTATGATCTGTATGATTAGTAATTAGACTTCTGGGCTGCATTCTGATACCTACGTTCTGGTTGTGTGTGTGTCTACACTTTAAACACTTTCACTTGTACTTATATGCTAGTCTAGTGTAAATTAGTTAGTTGGTTTTTTATTAACCACATTTTTTATATCACGTTCACTTCCGCACAGGGCACATTGCTATGTCACCCTCACGTGACGACCAACATGCCTCGATTGGGGTCGGGGTGTGTCAATTTAATTACGATAGTGATAAAAAATAATTTCAAAACAAATAAACACATCCACGTCACTTGACAATAAGGGCATAAATGTCAATTCACATACTCGGGGAGAAATTACATAGAAAATTAGAGACGGGTTGTCACAGAGAAAGAGAAAGAGAGAGAGAGTGAGTTTAGAAGGTAATAATAAGGTGACATGGCTATGAGGTTTAGAAAAAAAAAGCAAAAAGTTGTTTGTCAAAAATTACTTTAATGCCCCCATGTTTTTCTTTTCTCACATTTTTTCAATTATGAATTAAAGATTATAATTGTAATTTCATTGATTTTTGGTTGACAAAGTGAATTTTATTAATATGTAGTTTAGAATATGAAGAATAAAGTGAAATTTAAATTTAAATGTAATTAATACATTAAAAAAAGGAAGAAAAAGATAACAAAACATCATAATATAATTAATAAATGAGATGATTAAATTTACCAAGGACTAAAATTGGATTTTAATCTTACACAAGGTAATAGTCTAAAACTTATTATTTTAAGAATTAAAATGAAGTTTTCTATAAAATATATATGTTCTAGCCTCTTTGTTTATAGGGTAATTCTCACTTTACTACCCTAAAGTATCATGGTTTTCAAACTTTCATACATTAAATTTTTTTTCATCCCAGTGTCATACCTAAAGTGAGAATTGTGTGGCACTTTCATACATATGTTAGGTTTTCTGTGACAACCGCCTTTAACTCGTCCATGTAGATAATGATTGAGCGCCACTTGTCAATACCTCACGTGAATATTTAAAAAAATTAAAAAATTAAAAATTGAAAAACTAAAAACCTAACAGCTAAACCATGGTGCCCTCCCCGCAACAACCTATCGCTTTAGGTATGAAAGCTAAACCTAAAAGCTAAGAACCTAGGAGCCACAGAGAGGAAGACTCAGAAAGGGGAAGAGACAGAGACAGAGAGGAAGAAAGAGGAAGATGAAGGGCTGAGACAGAGAGGACAGAAGCTCAATCTCGACCCCTCCATCCCCGTTCGTAATTACTAGCTTCGATCCCCTCCATAAGATCTAGCAGAGCCAGGCCTCCGGTGAGGGCGATCTCTCCAGCCGCCTCAAGTTATACCATCGGTAGCTCGAGTTCATTGACATCCAAGAGGAGTACGCCAAGGACAAGATGAAGAATATGAAGCGCGAACCTCCACTCCCAAGAGAGGACCAACGACCCAGCTCAGGTTGGGCGTTTTGATTTAGGGGGAGCCAACTGCATAAAGATCAATATTTGCCCAATAGGGGAGTAGGGTTTTGTGAGCGAATTCTGATTTAGGGGAAGCCATCGACCTCTTCGACAACAGTAAAGGGCTGGTATATGGGTTCCCTTTCACTGCCTGTAACGACATTGCTTCAGGGTCCTCTTCGTTCATCAGCCGTAGATGAACACGAAAAACTCAAAAAACTTTTGTTCTGTATTTTTGGAGTTTATAATTATTTTTTTAATTACTCAATTATATTTGAATTCTTTTAGTTAAATTTCTAATCAATCAAACAAAGGAAGCTGAGAGCTCAAACAAAATAAACTATGAGGAAGAAGTGTTAACTACATTGTAAAAGATGAAGGATTGGTACAAAGGAAGAGGAAGAAGATAGAGAGATTCTAGAGTGAGAGAGTTTAAAGAGAGAAATAGGATTTGTATTAACTAACTCAAATGAAGATTACACATACTGTTTATATAGAAATCCTAACTACTTTAACCAAATACTAACTACCTAACTATATTACTATTTTACCCTTAATACTCCCCCTCAATCTCAACTGGGGAAACTCAGTTTGAGATTGGAAGCATTGAGACATGTTAGCACTGAAACTGTAGATTTAGGAAAACCGCCATTGGATTGATACCCAAACATCTGTCCACATGTAGCACTTTGACTAGAGTCAACACTTTGGATTAGCCTGCTTGAATCAGAGCTCTCCTCCACACTCCGCTCATTGAGGTCTAAAGCTGATGATGCTTTAGAGTTTCAGGAAAATGAGATTATGCATGCCCAGGACAAGTTGCGGTCAACACGTGCAAAGTTGGCTGTTACAATCCCAGCCCAATTGTATCCGGGCAGAAACGAGATCAAGTTCATTGTCGATGGTAAATGACGGATTGATCCCCGACGCCCAATTGTTCGCAACAACGGATACGAAAACAACGTCCTGATCATAACATAACACACACAAGTGTACCCCATAACCTCTGTGTAGCTGTTGACCAAAAACCTCTGTCTGTCAGTCCAAATTTCTTCCACTGCCTTACAAATAAAGACACCCTGTATGCCTCTGCCTCTATCAGGAGTTTTACACAAGAACAACCTTCTATAAAGTAGTTGTAGCACACCCTCATGCCGGTATAACAACTTCTTACGGGATTACCCTTCGTGGGATTCACCGTCAACAATCTCATTCAACTTGGCTTCGGCCTTTAATATTTATAAAAACAGAAAATTAACAAACTATAGTGTGGCATCGGCCTTAACTATAGCACCACGGGATCGCCCTTTGTGGATTTTACCAAAAACAACTTCTTTGAACAATGGCATCGGCCTTCACAATTTCAACAACTTAAAATCAACATTTATGTAGGATTACCCTTCGTGGGATTTACCTACTCAAAACACGGGATTACCCTTCGTGGGATTTACCGTTAACAACTTCTTCTACCCTTCGTGTAACCGGACTTACTGTAGATTCATACTAACAACTGAGTTGGTTAGACTTTGAAATTATAGGCTAAGATAAGGGAAACATACTGCACAAACTCCTCAATAAGCACCTTCACATGAAAATTTTGAGCTGGGCATTTCGACAGACACATGAATTGCGCATAGGTCTAATCTTTCTTTCATATCAGAGAACATAGTACAATCAAAGAATCCAATCACACAGTTCTTCAAGCAATTAAAATCCAACTTTCAATTCTTACAGACTTATCAGACATCTTGATGAACAATTTCAACTTCAAGATTAACAATATTCAACACTGGAATCTTCAGAACATCAATCCATTGGCATCGGCCTTATCATTCAATTAACAAGAACTCATATTTCATCATCTTTCAACATATGACATCGGCCTTCACACTTAATCATGCATAAAATCCCACAATATATGTCTAAGACATTTTCACAAACACCATATACGCAGAAAAGGATTAAAGATACAGAAAACAACCTGAACCCCGAAATCGACGATCTTAGACCCATCAGAGTCAACCAAGATGTTTCCGAGCTTGATGTCGCTGTGGAAGCATCTGTGACCATGGAGATACGACATGGCATTTAGCGTCTCTCTCATCTTCTGCCAGTCTCGAACCCAGAAGCTGACCATGGCGTTGAGGCTACCCAATACGCAATCAATCTTTGCAACAAACTGTGAAACAAACACCACTATCTCGAAAAACTCCGATTTGAAACAAACTTTGCATCGATCTTCACATGAAAAATTCTAAGCAGGGCAATTCGTCAAACACGTGGACTGCACCCATGTCTGACCTTTCTTCCATACCAAAGAACAGAGTAGAGATCCAAGAATTCATTGTCCCATTCCCAATACGCAATAAAGCCGTGATGCTCGTCGCTGCCATCAGCAAGCGCAACCATCAGCCCATATGGGATTGGAATCGGTGAAGCCGCCATTTCTCCGAAGTCGAACAAGCCGAGAACTTTGCCTCGGTTCTCCAACTTTCGATCTCTCGCTTTCAATCGGGCACGAGGAGACTCATGAATTTGATCGGAAAGAAATCAACTCAAAAACAAATCAACCTAAAAGAATGATCGCGGACGCACCCAGAAGCTTATCCTAACACCTAATGAAAATTTGGAAATGAAACTAAGCTGGAAACATATGTAAAATAATGGGAAGTGGAACCACCAGAATCCATGGCGTGAGCCTGGTGGCTCTGATACCATGTTAACTACATTGTAAAAGATGAAGGATTGGTACAAAGGAAGAGGAAGAAGATAGAGAGAAACAAGAGAGATTCTAGAGTGAGAGAGTTTAGAGAGAGAAATAGGATTTGTATTAACTAACTCAAATGAAGATTACACATACTGTTTATATAGAAATCCTAACTACTTTAACCAAATACTAACTACCTAACTATATTACTATTTTACCCTTAATAAGAAGTAGTAAAAAAAGGTTCCTTTCTAAAAAGTTTTGTGAATTTTATTTAGTTTGCCATTTAATCGAGATTGTGAAAAAATGATCAAATTTATTTTGGTTTGTAATTTACCCAATTTTTTTTTAATTTTTTTTAGTTTTTAATGTCCATGAGAGGTCAGATGACACGTGGCGTCCAATCATTGTCCACGTGAGCGCCATATCATATGTTAATAGAGGTTCCCACGAAAAACCTAACGGGCGTATGGAAGTGTCCCACAATCCTCACTTTAGGTATGACACTTGGGTAAAAACAAAAAAATTTAAAAAAAAATTATTGTACGAAAGTTTGAAAATCATGATACTTCTGGATAATAAAATGAGAATTATCCTTATTTATATACCTCCATGTTTTGACAAAAATATCCTCTAAATTTATAATTGTGTCTCAAGTTATTCTATTTCGTCAAGTTATTCATGAAAATTGTTAATTTACTTGGCTATTGTGGAACTAGAGCGAAAAACTCGACATTTTCTTTGTTTTCGCTTTAGTTTCACGATAGCCAAGTTAAAGATTTTCTTGACTAACTTAACGATACGGGTAACTTGAGACACAGACCAACAACAAATGAGACAAAGTTGAAGTTATTTTTTATAAATTTTTATTCATGGAAAACACTGCATTGTTTATTAATTTCTTTTAAAGTACAATTTCGTAAATTATTTTTTATAAATATAGTGTCAACATTTTTTGAAATAATGTCATTGTTTAGAAATGGTGACACTGTTTCTACAAATAGTGATTACTATCTAGAAATGGTGACCATTGTTTCTAGAAATGTTGTCACTCCCTAGAATGGTCATCACTGTTTCTAGAAATAGTGATACTAGGGTGTGTTTGTTGTACCGGACTATCTTTGATTGAACTAACTCTAGGAACTAAGCTGGATTGGCTTGGCTTGGACTAAGCTGGATAAGAATTATGAAGTGCTTGGTGCAGCAACAAACTAAGAAGCAGGACAATAAAAATGTTGATTTTATTTATTATTAAATTATTATTTTGTAGTTATTTCGATAGTCTAAACACCTAATTAATTCTAAAAAATATTGTTTGACCATTTATTAATTTACTTTTGTCCTTAGAAAAACTAAAAAGTAGGGAAAAATAAATAAATTAACATCAGTCATCAGCCCTTCTTCCTCCCAGAGAGATACAAAATCATGTCCATCAAGCAAGACCATCGTTTGTGTCTCAAAGCCGTTCTTCTTCTTCGGGAAGCAAAACCCATGAAAATATTTGATTACTGTGGAACAAATGGGAGAGAACCTAGAAATTAATCAAACCCAAAGTCATAAATTCAATTGAACAACATGAAGAACCCATCCAAACCCATAACAATTCTTGCCATAGAACACAAGATAGAACGTTTTCGTCATTCTGCAGTATTTAATCGATGGGTTTCAGAGTCAGTAACAAGACAAAAAAAAGTAGATGGCTGATGGGTTTCAGATCTGGGGTGTAAGCGAGTACTCTCAGTCTGACCTAGTTCTGTTGGAGATCATAAAAGAGTTGGCGATGTCGGAGTCGGCGGCAGAGGACTACGATGAACGCTGCTCTATGCGAAAGCATGAAGTTGTAAGCGAGGATAGTCCTAGCCAATACCAAGTGTTCACTCCGGATTAGCTAACACAACTTAGTGAGGTGTTTAGTCGGCACGAGTTGGACTTAGCGTCATTTATGCTAGTCCTGTCTTACGCCAAACATGGGATTGTTGTCCCAGCTAAGCCAGTTCCCACTAAGGAGGCCTAACAAACAGGGCCCTAGTGTATTAAAAATTTGTTGATAATAATTTGTTGAATTTTGACATGCGATAAATAATTCATATTATTCTGTCTAAAAACATATGATGAATTTTTAAATTATATACCTAACAAAAAAAAAGAGGGAGGAATTAGTGACATGAGAGAGAGAAGATGGAGAAATGATGGTGATGGGTGAAAGAGAAGAGAGATGATAGTGATAGGTGAAAGAGGAGATAGAGATGATGGCGATGCGTGAAGAGAGAGGGGCAACGGTGAGGGAGGATGGGAAAGAAAGAAAGGTGTAGTTTTTTTTTTTTATCATATTAAACTTTTGTGAGCTTTATATATAAAGACAAAAACTGGCACTATATTTCAAGGAACTTCATTGGTTCTTAAACATGTGAAAGAGAGACAAAGGCATAAAAACAACTAATGCCCAGCCCAAAAACTTGGAAAGGAAATTTTGAAATACTAGCCATACCCCTAAGGCTTTAGGGCTGTTAATAGAATCCAGCCCTCACAATTCTAACAATATTAAGGCTTTTTAGCCAAAATGGTCCCTAAGATTTGCATAACACATCACTTTGGTCCTTGAGATTGAAAATCAATATAAATTGTCCCTGAGATTGTCCACTATCCATTATTTTGGTCCTTCCGTTAAAAACTCTATTAAGTGTCCCGAAGCTCTTGGCCGGAAATTTGTGCAATTTTCAAAGTTTCGTAACTCAATCATTTCTTAATCAAATTTGACCCATAATATACCAAAATGAAGATAGGAAAGTGTAGAACAAGATTATACCTATTTGGAAGCCCAATGGTTGCCGGAGATGGCCGGAAAATAGCCTGAAAGGTGACTGTTCCGCCGGAAAACTGGAAAACTCGACGGAAACTAGGTAAAATTTAAACGTTCATAACTTCTTCAATACTTAACGAAATCGAGTGATTCAAAAACTAAAATCATACTTCTCAATGAGACGAAGAGAATGGAATCTTTTTTTATGGCTACTTCGCCGTGGTTTGGCTGAAATCATACTTCTCAATGTTAGAATTGGCTGAAAAATGGCTCGAAAGTGGCTAACTCGAGAGCAAGACAGCCACTTTCGAGGCCAAACCATGATGATTTAGTCATCGAGAAGGGTACCATTCTCTTTGTCTCGTCAAAAAGTATGATTTTCATTTTTGAATCACTTGATTTCGTTAAGTATTGAAGAAGTTATGAACGTTAAGTTTACCCAGTTTCCAGCGAGTTTTCTAGTTTTCCAGCGTACCGGTCACCTTTCAGGCTATTTTCTGGCTATCTTCGGCAACCATTGGGCTTCCAAGTAGATATAATTTTATTCTACACTTTCATATCTTCATTTTAATATATTATGGGTTGAATTTGGTTAAGAAATTATTGAGTTACGAAGCTTTGAAAATTGCCCAAACTTTTGGCCAAAAGCTTCGGGACACTTAATGGAGTTTTTAACGGAATGACGAAAATAATGAATGGTGGACAATCTCAGGGACCAAAGTGATGTGTTATGCAAATCTCAGGGACCATTTTGGCTAAAAACCCCAATATTTATATGTGGCATAAGCTCAATCTATCCTGTGCAGAATCAGTTTTTAAAATTATATGTAGAATTAGCTTGTATGCTTTATTACTAGAATCAATTCAAATCGTCCTCGATCATTTTTGCAGAATTAGTTCAACCCGTCTTTGACCAATTTTGCAGAATCAGTTCAATGAATCCTTAACCATTTTTGCATAATCAGTTCAACCCGTTTTCGACATTTTTTGCAAAATCAGTTTAACCCATCTTCGACCATTTTTGTAGAATCAGTTTAATCAGCCATTGACTATTTTTGCAGATTCAATTCAACCCATCATCGACCATTTTTGCAAAATCAGTTCAATCAGTCTTCAACATTTTTTGCAGAATCAGCTGAACTAGTCCTCAACCATTTTTATTTTTGTAGAATCAATTCATCCCATCTTTGACTATTTTTGCGAAATAAGTTCAACTCGTCCTTGATCATTTTTGCAAAATTAGTTCAACCCATCATTGGCCATTTTTTGCAGAATCAGGTCAACTCGTCTTCGACCATTTTTAGCGAATCAGATCCAAATACATGTCGAATTAGTTTTATATACTTTTTTAGTAGAATCAATCTGTATATTTTAGTTCAACTAGTTTGTATATTTCAACAAACTACATACATGTCCTCAGTCCAACCCGTCGAATCCTCCTCCCATAATTTTGTTTACATTAAATTAGATCACCATTCTAGTAGGAAAAAAATATACTTCCCTATGTTTTCTTTCATTTCCCATTACTTAAAACACAAGGGTTCAAAAAATAGTAGACAAGAAGAGACACAAATGTGTCAATTCTATCTCTAAGCCTTTTGAGGAATTTCTCATTATCTTCTACAACAATGTTTAATATGTTGTCCATCAACTGCTTCTTATCTTCAGTCATAAGCTTAGTAACATCAACCTTGTCATGCACCACCATGCCATCAACTGCTTCTTATCTTTAGTTTGTAACTTTCCTACTTACATTCCAAAAGAAACCTAAAACGTTAAAATTAATAATTCAGTTTTTTTTATTTTTTTGTTCTTTAGATGGATCATAGTTGTCACATCCCGATCCGGGCCCCCACCACATTTCGGGCTCGACTCCATCGTAGCACGATAGTGTTTTCTTTGGGCCCCCACCACGTCCTCACGGTTTTGTTTCTGGGAACTCACACGAGAACTTCCCAATGGGTCACCCATCTTGGGATTGCTCTCGCGTGAACTCGCTTAACTTCGGAGTTCCTACGAAACCCGAAGTCAATGAGCTCCTAAAAAGCCTCGTGCTAGGTAGAGATGAGAATATACATATAAGGCTTACAAGATCCACTCCCCTGGGTAATGTGGGATGTAACAATCCACCCCCCTTAAGGGCCCGACGTCCTCGTCGGCACACATTCGGCCAAGGATTGGCTCTGATACCAAATTGTCACATCCCGGCCCGAGCCCCCACCTCATCCCGGGCTCGACTCCATCATAGCACGATATTGTCCTCTTTGGGCCCCCACCACACCCTCACGATTTTGTTTATGGGAACTCACACGAGAACTTCCCAGTGGGTCACCCATCCTGGGATTGCTCTCGCGCGAACTCGCTTAACTTCGGAGTTCCTACAAAACCCGAAGCCAGTGAGCTCCCAAAAGGCCTCGTGCTAGGTAGAGATGAGAATATACATATAAGGCTTACATGATCCACTCTCCGAGGCAATGTGGGATGTAACAATAGTAGTAGTAATGTAAAACATATGTGTGTGCGTGTGTATTTTTGTTGAATTTTCTTATATGGGGAAGAAGTCGTGAAAGTTCCTAGTCATTTGGAAAGAACAGATTTTGGAGAATCCTCATTTGGGGTAGCAGTGGTGGGCAAAAAATTATTATTAATATTGTTAGAAGAAATGGTGGTGGCTCTGGTTGATGCTTTAGAAGAAATGGTGGTGGCTCTAGTTGGTGCTTTTAATTCTACAATTTCATTGAAAGATGACAATCAATGACAATTGTAGTACGAGTAAGTAGGGATCGTTCTATTCTGGGGATTAGAAGGGATGCTAATCAACACAAATTAAACTTATAAAACTGAAAACTAAGTTAAACTAATAACAAAACAATGACTGGGGGAATTTTGGACGAATTTGATTAAAACAAAAGTAAATGGCAGCAGGTAAATTAAGTTGTGAATGAAATATGGATGAAAGGATAGCTAAAGGATTCTTCTCCACACATGAATCATATGCATACAAATCGATGTCCAGTTATTCTTCATATAAACCATGAATGACAGCGCCCTAAATTAACTGTGAACAACACTAATTAACTCTCAGATTTTCCTAAGTTCATTGAATTAGACTCAGTGACGCAACCAAATTATTCTTCTCAACTTCCCTAACTATGAAAATCATAAGCATTGACAAAGCATTCGTAACTATGAAAAGCATGGTACTCCTGCCACAATTAGGTGAAATTCCCTTATATTCTAGCATCAAATCCCTGCATGCAAACTAAGTGTGCATCCTTAATAAACATACAAGAATAAGTTTTCTATAAAGCAAATAAGTAAATCACATTCATGTCTTACGAAATAATAACTGGATGTAATTAATTTATATAAAACATATGATCATGGCTTCGAATTTACCTCTAGCTAAAAAGAAACTTAGTTACACATGTTCATGATAACTGAAAAGCAATCTAAATAAACATTTAAACTTAAAACAAAGATAGAAAGAACTCTAAAAATTCCAGCAACTTTTATGGATGAATGGTAGGTGCGGCACACCCTAAAACATGCAAGAATTTCATATATATAGGGGAGAAACAGCTGAATCCAAGGAGAAAAGGGATTAAGTGTTTTGAGTTATTTTAGGACTCTAAAAATCTGGTATAGAGTGTTGGAATGTGATTAAGATTCCTCTTTGCAGCTGGAGATAAGATAAGATAAGATAGGATAAGATAGTGTTCCTCTCCAACTAGGATTCCTCTTTCTTGTGTAATTCCTTGCCTTCCAAGCCTCAACTTTAATTTATCCGGATTTTAGCACATGTCTAACACCATTTAAAAACCAAAAACGTCCAGCCCATATGCTATCCACGCATGGTATCCAATCCAAGTCCAAAACTGCTCCAATTTGCTCCATTTTGCCATTTATTGTCATATTTACCAAATGGACCTTCAATAATACGAAAATAACTTAAATTACTACAATAAATAGAAATTAACTAAATAAATGCAAAAAATAAGATAACAAAGTCGCATAAATATGCTCCTATCAGTTGTTTGTTTACTGTATGAATGGTGAAATGGGGAGAGAGAGAGAGAGAGAGAGAGAGAGAGAGAGAGAGAGAAGGAAGCAAGAGAGAGAAGTGTGGAAATACACTAAAGATAAATGGTATTTTTGTAACTTACACTTCATAGAAGAAAAGTGTTGTCTCGATATGAAATTAAGAAGTAGAAGCATACTCAATGTGTAATTTTTTCTAAATTTTTGTCATTTTCATTGAGTTTGAGATTCAAGCATTTCGCATTAAATAAAAGGAAAACTAATGAAAATGACTTGAAAACTTTGAGTTTTAACGATAAGGACAAAATAAATGATAAAGTGAATAGTACCCGAATTGACTTTTTAGTGTAAAAATGTAGTTTTTGGTTAAAGTGAACAAAAACAGAAGCTTTTCGTTAAAATTCCCTTAAATTAAGTTATTAAGTTATTTTTTTGTTAAGAAAAGTTTAGAGAAACCTTTTTATTAAAGCTTCCTAATAATGAGTGGTACATAAATTACCTACCACGCCAATTATTTACCATGCCAATCGCGACAAAGCAGTGCGATATTAAATTGCTTCTCTATATATCTAATGGCTCGCGGACCAACATTTTCCAAACCCATAAGCATTTTCATTCAACGTTCTCTGGATCGAGTAGTAGTGAGATATCAGCTTCTAGCGAGCTTGGTTTTGTTAGTGCAGATACCAGTCATAGAAATAGCAGGAGTGACTAGTGAGAGAGTCTGCTATTATATACCATACGGGGCGTTGGGTGAAGATTGTGATGATGCCCGTGGAGAGTTCTTGGGGAGAAAATGGAATTTACAGGACCTAGTCATAGCGAGTACCCTTTCGTCTATGCACTTTCATTCTTTATTTGCACCCTGTTATTTTGCTTGGGGTGCATTTTGGGTCGCCTTTGCACTCCATATGTTAACCAGTTTAGGAGTCACTCTGTCATTCCATAGAAATCTTTCACACAAGAGTTTCAGGCTTCCGAAATGGCTCGAATACTTATTTGCCTACGTTGCAGTTCTATCACTTCAGGTACGTTTTGTTACATTTTAGCATCATTCTGTGCTTGAATACTAGTTTTTTTTTTCTTGCAATAATATTAGGGAAAATGATTGAGTTTGGTGTGTTGCACATATTTGCAGGGTAGCCCAATAGAAGGGTGAGCTCACACCGTCACCACCACCAGTTTACTGATACACCGAAAGATGTTCATAGCCCCATTCAAGGTTTTTGGTTTAGTCACATTGGATGGATCATCGATAGCGGTTCTCGGTTTGGAAAGATAGCAACAACATACACAACTATATATACACATATCCTACAAGCATATGTCGTCGAACTATTAAATTAACATTGGAAATTTTGCAGTACGGGGGAGTAAAGAACGTTCAAGATTTGAAAAGGCAGGCCTTCTATAGGTTTCTTCACCATACTTATGTTATACATTCAGTTGTTCTACCTGGAAGTTTATTATATGCCTTTGGCGGCCTTCCCTTCCTGGTTTGGGGACTGGTGAGATTATTAATTGCTTCCTCCTAAGTTTAGCTTTTTATCCCCAAAAGAAATTTGTTTACATTATTGTCACAAGGCCTTATACATAAATTCCAATTCAAATCAATGAAAAAATTGCACAGTTTCTATGTGGTCATATATATAAACCTCACTTGCAAAAAAATAGTTTCTCGGTCAAAAAGTTCATTTCATAGACATTTTTGCACCCATATAAACCTCACTTGCAACTTTTGGATGGAGTTTAAACTTGAGATTTTAACTAAAATTCGGGCTTCATAGATGCTTTTTCCATTTCTTCTTCTTCTTTAATTTCTTTTTCTTCTTCATGAATGATGTGGTCTAAGTGCCCGACCCTAAAAATTTTCAGCCTAGCAAAGTGTTTGGGTCCAAACCGATGGTTTGGGCCGAAGGTAACAAATGGGCCGAGACTCTTGATCCAGTGGTAGCAAGGGGGATCATGGGCCGGCTGGGTACTGGGGCTTGTCTAGTTGTTTGTCGATCGAGTCCCTTTGTGAGAATGATTGATTTGGATAAAGATGAAGGATGAATCCTTAAACCCCCAGGAGTGTTAAAGCTAAAGGCACTAAGGAACACGGAAAGAATCTGGTTCGTTGTGGAGATGTGTTCAAAGTCCTAATTATAGTAGGATTGGCCGAGTCTTATTTAGATCAGGATGAGATGTCTTAGTCCGATTGAGGTTCTAACTCGGCCGGAAGTAGGTTCGCTCCTATAAATACAGAGGATGAACACATATTCAGGGGCTCGAAATTCAACACACAAACTGCCCTACGCAAACTCTCGCTCTACG
Organism: Malus fusca; assembly: GCA_035220775.1. Taxonomy (NCBI): domain Eukaryota; kingdom Viridiplantae; phylum Streptophyta; class Magnoliopsida; order Rosales; family Rosaceae; genus Malus; species Malus fusca. The sequence goes on from CM069069.1 coordinate 25,214,212, forward strand.
CGAAACCTCTCAACAACCTTGAGATTTTTTATTTTATTTTTCGCCAACATATCTTCAGTTTGGATAAACAGCACTACGTCGAGGCCGACTGGTTATCTATCCAAGTCTCGGCAGTGAGGGATTTTCAAATCCTTGTTGGTAGAGGTCATCTCATTAGCCTTCTCGGTGAAGTGAGGTGTTACAAATTACTGGGCTCGGCACATTGAACGCCGAGTTGTTTATGATTGGTTATTCACAAGTAGGGTTTAGAGTTCGGCATTCTGACGGCCGAACCACGTTTACCATCAAGACATATATTTCCTTTGAGTACTTGTATCCGTATAGTTTGGAGCCGGTTCGGCGTGCTTATACTCTCACGAATATAATCACTGTGACCGAACTCGGTGCGAACGATTCGTGAACTTCGCAAAACTAGCAGCCTTGTATTCAAGCTCTAGAACCCGAAGGCCGAGACGTGTTCCTTCCTTGGCCGCAGTCGCAAGATTGAGAAGTCAGCAACCTGCTAAACTCAACATCAACATATTTTACTCGGCCGAGCTCGGCCAACGGGTTGGCACGCCCGCATACAACAGAATGACGTAGTTAGCTCATTAGTTACTATGCTTGCGTGCCACGTAGGCTTGGTAGTTTTTAGGGTCAACATTTTGGCACGCCCTGTGGGACCGAGTGCTAAAACTACGAAGTTCATGACCATCGAAACACGATCGGTTAAAAAGAAAACAATCATGGGAAAGTCAATGATTGATCTGCCAGTTTAGAGTCCTGGACAAGAAGTGTCACATGCACGAAATTCTCTTGTTGTTGTGACACCTGAGGCTGCAAGTGTGACACACTGAGAAAATGAAGCTTGTCTCGGTACCCAGCCTCGAAACACAGAAGTCACCAACAGAACCGTAGGTGTTTTCATTGAAAGGATAGTGGAGGACTGCGACGAAGATGGTGATGAAGGCTCTGACCCTCCGACTAGATCGTTTCTTCGAAGACAACTTGATGAGCAATCTTGGCAGGTTGAACAGACAGTTATCCAAAAAATGAACAGTTTGCTCGAGGTAAGACGAAGTAATGGTGATATGCACACCAAATTACTCGAATTATTAGTTAGCAAAGTCTTCAAAGGGGGCCTGCTGATCAGTCCCGCCAGCTTCCACTCAAAAGTAATCCGCTATAGGCCGAAACAGGATCTACTCGGCTCAAAACGATTGACTTGGAAAAAAAAGATGAGGATCAAGCAGTAGATCAGACAAATCCAACCAGAGAGTGGAAGCAACATCGGTCGATATGATCGAGGTCCAAAGAATGATCGATCCGGCCTTGAAAAAGGGGCCGAAGTTCCTGAAATTCATTCATTCATACCCAGCTTATGTAGAAAAGTTCGAATATCCTAAAGGCTTCAAGATCCCAGATTTCAGCCTTTTTGCTGGAGAATCATCCATGTCCTCGTTAGAACATGTGGCCCTGTTCACTACGCAATGCAAAGATATCAATAGTGACTTCTATAAACTGCGACTATTCAACTTTTCGTTGATGGGCTCGGCATTCGCATGGTACATCAACCTCCCACCTAATTCCAACCAAAGTTGGGAGGAACTGGTCGAGAAATTCCACGAGCAATTATATTGGCCGAGGATGGAAATGTCAGTTTCTTCATTGGCTAGGATGGCTCTGTTGGAAATATGCCCTGAAAGTCAATCTTTGGAAGAAACCTTTCAGGACAAAAGAATCGATGTATGGATGACTCTTATACATCAAATGGCAAAGATACTAATTGGGACTATCTCAATAAACGATATATGTCCTAATTAATGAATCCATGGACAATGGATCGATTGAAGAAGTAATCTAATGATGTTAGACTACAGAGACCTTCTTCACATAACCATTATGTCCAAAAGGTTCCTGGTCATTGGATTGTCGGAGGGATACTGACAATGCTTAGACCGGTACATACTGTATCCGCTTCAAATGGAAGAATGGAAAGTCTCATCCCATTTGTGTAGTGACACTAAAACAAGTATGTAGGTGCTCATTAAGGGAATGAGTTCACTGAACACAATCGAACGAGAGTGCTTGCATGGAGGTTTACTCACATGTCAAGCAAGTAACTCTAAAGGTTGGAATAATGTAAGTAGTCCTTTGACCTGAGGCATCGTCGTTGTCTTGTGGTTAAGTACTTGATCTTTGATTATGTCAAAAGTCACTCTATCAGAATGTCAACGGCATAGTTGGGGTTAAGCCACTTAGTCATGAAGGCAAGTGTATGCGCAACAAGGAATCTCTAATCTTCGATAAGAGAGGAAGAATACTCTAAGATATGATTCGGGAATCTTCGGCCGAAGTATCGAGCGTAATAAAGGAAAGCGTTCCTATACGACTCAATAGAATCATATAAGAAGGAATAATCACATTAGGGGTTTAACATAATAAATCCATACCCTAGTAATGTGATTGAGAGTATTGTTTTAGAGAAGGATCGAATTACATTGTAATTTCAACTGAATAGGTTCTCCGAACAAACTTCTACATTAGCTTGGGTAGCTATGATATATGGTTAGATGTCACTCATAGCTTGTGAGTTCTTCTAGATGATTAAATGTGTTCGTCAAAGAAGAAAGGTGAATTAAAAGGAAGTTTTAATTCACTAAGTGATTGGATTAAATATAATGAATTGGATTGGTGCCAATCACCTCACTGCCTTGCTAATTAGAACCTAAAATGATTGTGCACCGATACACTCTTGTGGTGAGTAATTAATGGATGATGGAAATAATTAATTGGATTAATTAAGTGTTGTGATTAATTTAGAAAGTCTAAAGAAATCATAAAAGCGATAAAAGATCGTTTTTGGGCTTAAAGAAACGTTCGGGTTTAATTAGGCCCATTGGGCCTAAACCCATTGGGCTTTTATTCAAGCATTGGATGACTTGAAATAAATAAAAGCCCAAAGCCCAAACCAACACAAAGAGGCCGGCCCTTGCAAGTGGAGAGGGAGAGATATTTAGTCAAGTTGTTGACTAGGTTTCCTTTTGTCTATATAAGGAACTTTATAGAGATTTATTACTAAGGGTTTTTGTGTGTTTAAAACAACAAAGAGGCAAAAGAAAAATATCTCTAAAACACTACAAAGGCCGGCCACCTTGGGGGTGATTTAGCTAACAATTTTTCACCCTTTTGGTTATTCCTCCATCCATCTCACTACACTAGTGGGTGTGGATCTTTAGAGGTTTTCTACTTTGGAAACTAAAGGAGAACCTAGGAGCACTCTTTCTAACAAAGTGGAGGAGGCAAGGAGGGAGGCTAGGCTCAAGGACTTTAAGGAGCAAAGGACTTGGAGGTGGTCCATCCTTGGTCTAAAATCAAGATCAAGAGGTATAGAACTATACCTTCTCTTTATTCTTATCTAAAATGTTTTAGATGCATTATATATAAACCTATGAACCTTGAAGGGGATTTGCATGACTATAGCTTTGATATTATTTGATAACATGCTTCCGTTGCTTATGTATATAAATTTTGAATTGTATATGCATGCTAGTCATTTAGAAATCCCATGTGTTAAACTCATAATTTTCCCTTCAGGCTCAAGCGTCTGATTAGTCACCAATGGATTTCCTTACAAAGTTTAAATCGGCCAGGAATTGGTGCCGAGTCTCTCTACCCGAAGTCAAATTTGTTAGGCTTGCTTTGAATGGGCTACAAAAAGAAATTCATGGGGGCAAACTTCCAAGATATGTACAAACTGGCCCAACAAGTCGAGCAATATGATTATTTGCTTTGAGAGGAAAAGATCTTGAACTCCCCATCCCAGGGAACGATTTACAAAAATCCCACAATGAGCTACGCATCGGCCGAAGGCGAGGATCCGCAATATGTCAGTGTGGACGCGGTCGAAATAGTGTTAGATAAACCGTACGTTTGCAAGGCATTGGCTCACATTAACTCCACTAAAACCTGCTTGGTTTCTGAAGAGACGGTTAAAACATCAAAGGTTTACACTTTCGATATTACCAAGGCCGATGCAATCTTCGACCAATTGATGATGGCAAAGATCATCAAAGTTCAGCCAGAACACAACATTTCTAAGGCTGAAGAGTTGAAAGGAAAGACGCATTGCAAATACCATAATTCGAATAAGCATACCACAAACAATAGCGTTGTGTTTCGTGATGCTATTCAAAGTTGGATCGATAAAGGCAAGCTAAAATTTCAAAAGATGAATGTCGACGCTGATCCTTTTCCTTCGGCGACAGTTGGCATGCTAGATGCTCATTTGCCCAAAAACAAAGGGAAATGGAAGGCCGAGTTTGTTCGAATACAACACGTCCCAAAGTAGAACTCTCGGTCGCGACTCAAGATTGATCTATTTTCAAACGAGCCACCTACAGAGTTTTCGGGACCAGCCATAGTTGAATCCATATCAAACACTAGTGCAGATGAAGTTGAGGGACCGATGGTTTTGTGTAGCCGTTGTAAAGCATGCATCGTCCTAACCGAGCCAAAGGATAAACTACCTCAGGCTCTGACACCACGACAACCAACCAAGGTCGCGGCAACACCTCCAAAGGAACTCGGCGGAGGCCAGCGCCAGAAGGTGTTGGATAGGCTCGGCCCTCAAACACGAACGGACGGCCCCCCTTCAGCTAGATGGCGTCTTGATTTTGACGCGCCATTTTATAATGAGGATTATTACTCACGTAACTCCAGCAGCTCAAGTTCATTGGCGAATCAGAAAACCTTCAAGCCACCTGAGCCAAGCGACCAACGTTGGTATAGTTACAATTCTCCAACTGGCATGTATGCATTATCCAAATCTCATAAACGTCGACGCCAGTGGATAGACTATATGGCTCAACGACAGGCAGCACAAGCCACTTCGGCTACCAAATGGCAGCTGAAAGAAGCAGCAGGAAACGAAAGTGATCAACAAACCCCAGCAATCATGGTCGAACTAGTTCAAGGGAAAAAGGTAATTGATCGCGACTTTGAAGCCACCATTGAAGAATCAAAGAAGCACATCAAACTCTTCATTCGGCCAGGGGAGATAAAAGCTATTTTTGAGCATTTCAGAAAAGAAGCCAAAAGCAAGCTTCTCCCACTTGGAGTACATGCGAGAATTTCACAAAACACATTCTACCAATGACTTGTACGGCCTACGCAAGGTGGCGCAAGAAGCCCTCGACCTGGCACTCACTTGCCCTGATGCTGAACAGATTATTCAGAAAACTACCGACCCATCAATGAAGGCCAGGTTTCAGCACATACGTGAAGCTCGGGTCCTCAGCTTCAAGGTCGACCCGTACACGGACATAGACACCGCCGAGCTCCATTTTTCTTTCAAAGACCTTCAGTACTTATGACATCATTTCAAAGTCTTTTTAGCTGTATCTCTTTTCGGCCTTACGGTCGACGAGAAAAATTGTGCGGCGCATTTGGATGCCTACCTAGACACAAGGGACACCCGAATCGCCTATGAAGAACGAGCCCATAAAGCACTACAAACACAAAACCAAGCCCCAGCAACGACCGAGATCAAAGACGATAGCCAGAATGAAACAGGTTCAGTTGACACACCACAAGAGTATGTACCCAATGAGGCGAGAGATGATCAGGTGGAGGAAGTTCCAAAGCATGATCCGTACTTAATAACCCAGGGGACGACGACCAAGACCCGATGGGCCCTTCAGTCCTCGACAATATGGAAATCAACATGGTCCATGTCCTACCTGCTGAATTTCAACCAACTACACCCCAACCAAATTCCTTGGATGGGGATGTGGTTGCCGATGAAGCAACACAAGTTGATTTCATCGTTACCGAAGAAGATAAGTAAGCGAGTAAAGCCAACAAATTTAAAGTAGCTCTGGCCATACCGTTTCTCACTTTTCTTTGGTTAATCTTTAACATTTGAAGCCGTTGTATGTCACGGCTCACATCGAAGGTTATCCAATCTCCAGAATCTTCATCGATTGTGGGGCTACGGTCAATATCATGTCAGTATCCGTTATGAAGGCACTACGACGGTCCACCGACAAACTCATCCCATCAGGAATAACCATGAGTAGCTTCGTCGGTGAAAAGTCTCAGACCAAATGAGTGCTTCCTTTGGAGGTAAGCGTTACAGGTCGCAATCACATGACCACATTCTTTATCGTCGACTCCAAGACCGAGTACAATGCATTGCTCGGTTGGGATTGGATCCATCAAACAAACTGCATTCCCTCTTCACTATATCAGGTTCTCATTTTTTTGGACGGTAAATCTGTTGTGGTGCTTCCGGCAGACAATCAACCTTTTGAAGCCAAAATGATTCAAGCACAGTATTACGATGATCATGTCGGCTATATTACCCTACAAGGTTTGAACAAGGAAGGACGATCGACTCAAATTTCGGTACAGAAAGCAATCGAGGTAGGTGCCGAGACTGTCCATCAGGATTCGGTGAGGCTTGGATTGGTCAATCTGATCGTAGATACTGATGTCTGAAAACCGCTAGGACTAATGATGGGCTGCAGTTTCATTTACCATGGAACGACTGCTGGCCCATTGGTATGTTATCTCCAAACAACCAAATTCGGGTGTCAACTTAGTCGAATATTTGGCCGAATGAGACAACGGCCCAGTGCTTTCACTTGATAAAGTTCAGGCTGCACCAGCCGAGCTCGAGGATACTCAACCTCAAGTCAAGGATCATTTAGAGGAAATAAATGTTGGAACGGCCGAAGACCCACGACCCTTGTTCATTAGTACTTTGTTACCTCAACATGTAAAAACTGAGCTTCGTAATTTGCTTAAAGAATTTAAGGATTGTTTTGCTTGGAGTTACTATGAGATGCCTGGATTGGATTGAACGCTAGTTAAACATGAATTACGCATCAAACCTGGGTGCAAACCGTTCCGCCAACCACCTCGACGATTCTCCACCGAAGTACAACTCGGCATAAAGGATGAACTCGTTCGACTTTTAAAAGCTGGGTTTATTCGGACAGCTCGATACGTCGAATGATTGGCGAACATCATCCCAGTATTAAAGAAAAGTGGTGTCCTACGTATCTATATTGATTTTCGCAATTTGAATCTGGCAACTCCCAAAGATGAATATCCAATGCCAATTTCAGATTTGTTAATCAATGCAGCAGCAAACCATGAGATCTTATCCTTTATGGATGGACATGCTAGTTATAACCAGATTTTCATCGCCGAGGCCGATGTCCATCAGATCACTTTTCGTTGTCCGGGGGCACTCGGCACATACGAATAGGTCGCCATGCCATTCGACCTCAAGAACGCCGGTGCCACATACCAACGAGCCATGAATACTATTCCATGATTTGATTGGGACCACCATCAAAGACTACAGAAGAGGAATCATCACAGATGAACAAGCTGATTGGCTCTAGTGCAAGTGGGAGATTGTTGGAAATGTGCCCTAAAGCCAATCATATGATGATACTTTACGGACATTTCACATGTTAAACTAATCTAGTTTACATATAAAGGGCAAACATTATTGTTTGAGCCGTCTCATATAAAAGTTATATGCTTAAACGATAAAGTCCAAGGAATATGTGATTGGGAGAATGCAATCTAATGAAGTTAGATTAATGAGACCATTCTTTCGTAGACACATCCTAAACGTTCCTGATCATAGGATTGCCAATTGGGCATTGACAGTCCGATAAGATCAGTACGTACTGTGCCTTCTCTCAGGGAGAGTGACTAGTCTCGAGTCATTGGTGTGTGTGACATCAAGACAAGTACGTAGGTGCTCAATAGAGAATGAGTTCACTGAACACGATCAACGAGGAGTTCTCATACTCATGTCACATGAGAACTCATGATTGGGATAATGCAAATTAGTCTTTTGACCTGAGGCATCACAGTTGTCTTGTGGTTAAGTCCTTGATCTTTGATTATGTCAAAGTCACCCCATCGGGGTGTCCACGACATCATTGGGGTTAAGCCACTTAGTCATGGAGACAAGTGAATGTGCAACAAGGGATCTCTAACCTTCAAATGGTTTGAGGGAGAATACTCTATGATATGATTAAATCTCTGGCCAGAGTATGAATGAGATTTGGGAATGCGTTCCAAATCACATTCAAGGTAATCATATAAGCAAACGAATCACATTGGATAGTAGACATGAATAAATAAACTATCAAACCAAACAATGTGGTCAAGAGTATTAGATTAGAGAAAGACCGTATTGCATTTGTAATCCTAAACTGAATAGGTTCTCTACCTCTTCTGATTAGCTTGGGTAGCCATGATATGCTGCTAGGTGTCACTCATGGTTTGTGGAAGCCCTAAAAGTGTGTAATCACTAAAGGGAGAATTGAAAGTAAGTTTCAATTCACAATCGATGTAAAATGGTTTTAATCGCCCACTGCCTCGCTAAAAGGAACCTAATGTATCGTACACCGTGTAAGGTGAAGATTGAGGAAACAAAGGAGATGAGTAAGAATAATTAAATGGTTTAATTATTTATGGCAAGGATTAATTAATATGTTAATTAATCAAACGAATAAGTTCGTTAAAGACCTCGGGATAGTTTTGGACCTTAAAGCCCAATGGGCTTCGAACGTCAAAGCCCATTGACTTAAGTTGTATGACAACTTAATGAATAAAGATTCACAAAGGCCCAAAAGCCCAAATCCATTTAGTGTAGAATTAGGGTTTTTGGTTCTTTAGGTCATTTAAAGAAGTGACTATATAAAGAACTTTATAACCTAAAATTCATAAGTTGTTGATTTTAGAGAAAATTGGTGAGAACACAAAGCTTCCATTTCTCTCTAAGAGGCCAACCACCTTAGGGGAAATTATCTAGCAATTCTACTTCCTCAAGGTCACTCATTTCTTCTTCAATCTAACCTTGGTGTAGAATCTTTAGAGGTTCTCTATTTTGGGAACTTGGAGAATCCTATTCTTTCAACCAAATCCATGGAGCTAAGAAGCAAGGAATGAAGGCCCTATCTCTTGGGTGATTATCCTTTGCATATGCAAAGAGGAATCTACAAAGGTAAATATTTCTCAACTAATAAATGTTGATTTAAAAGTTGAGTCAAGGTTCACCAATCTACTAGGCTTTGAATTTCATGGTTGATGTTTTTGTTTTTGAGTGCATGTAAGCATGATTCCGCCTTTAATTTGTTAATTGCATGTTATTGATGTTGCTCAAATGAACATGTTTTTTACAAAATTTCCTTCATGAATGGCGTGCCGAACATCAAGAGGCGTTCACACACATTAAGGTCTCTTTCACAACTCCACCCATCTTGGTCCCACCACAACGTGGCAGACCTCTCAAGCTATACATCTCTGCGGTCGAGGAGTCCATCGAATGCCTTCTTGCACAAGACAATGATGTTGGGCGTGAACAGGCCATTTTTTATCTCAGCCGAAATCTCAACCCACCAGAGATTAATTATTCCACCGTTGAGAAGCTTTGCCTCGCCTTATTTTTCGCCACATCCAAACTCAGGCATTACATGCTCCCGTCGGTCACTCTGGTCATCGCCCAGACCGATGTCATTCGTTACATGCTCACTCGGCCGATAGTAAAAGATCGAATTGGAAAATGGACAATGGCGCTGTCCGAATTCAGTTTGCAGTATGTGCCCCAGAAAGTTGTTAAAAGCCAAGCGTAGGCCGATTTCTTGGCCCAACATCCCTCACCATATGATTTTGGGAGCAATGACGTGGACATCGACATGGTGCAAACATGTGACAATTACTGGACAATGTACTTTGATGGTTATAGTACTTCCATCTCGGCTGGCGTTGTGATCGTTATTCAACCCCCAATCACAGCCGCTGATATTTTTCTCTTAAGCTCGAGTTCGAGTGCATGAATAATCAGGCCGAATACGAAGCCCTCATCATCGGCTTTGGTGTCTTTTACGATTTGCGGGCAACTCGAGTCCTTATTCTCAATGATTCCGAACTTATGATTAACCAACTTAATGGGACTTTTCGTTGTATGAGTTGTACTCTGGCGCCATATCACATGGTTGCCAGCTATTTGGCCGAGTCTTTCAACGGCGTTACCTTCAAACACATTTCATGTGTTCGAAACATTGATGCCGATGAATTAGCTCAAATAGCCTCAGGTGCACAACTTATGGGGGGCAAACTAGGCCGAGAAATACTTGTGACCCGACGAGCATACCCGGTCTTGGTTAATCAACAAGTTATCCAACGTGATTACGTGATCCATACACGAGTCATGTCATTACCATCGTTGTTAGAGCAGAATGACCCTATAGAGGTTTGTGCAGTCGAAGCAATGCCAAATGACTGGAGAAAGTCAATTATACGGTATCTTGACAATCCCAATGGCAAACACGACTGTAAGACAAGGGTTCACGCCATGAATTATGTAATGTACCAAAATGAATTGTATCGAATGGGTGAGGACGGTCTATTATTATTATGTCTTGGCCCTCAGGAGGCTGCTCAAGCAATCACAGAGGTCCATGAAGGTATTTGCGGGGCTCATCAATCTGGATGAAAGATGCATTGGCTGCTTCGGCGACACGGCTATTTCTGGCCGAGCATTCTAAAGGATTGTATCGAGTACGCAAAGGGATGTGTACAATGTCAAATTCATGGGCCTATACAAAGAGTTCCGGCCGAATCACTCCATTCGGTCACCAAACCATGGCCGTTCGGAGGATGGGCCATGGATGTAATCAGCAAAATTGCATCATCTTTCGAGTCAGCAAAGCATGCGTGGATACTTGTCGCAACGGATTACTTCACCAAATGGGTCGAAGCCAAATCATATGTCGAGTTAACGTCTAAAGAAGTCTGTAATTTTGTAGAAGAAAACATCGTGACTAGATTCGACGTACCAGAAATAATCATAACAGATAATGGTACGATCTTTACATCCGACAGGCTTCAGAAGTATATTGCAAGTCTAAAAATTTGACTCGAGCAGTCTACACCGTATTACCCACAAGCGAACGGATAGATCGAAGCAAGTAATAAGGTTTTAATCGGTATTCTCGAGAAAATGGTAAAAGAAAGCCTGGTATGTGGCATTTAAAGTTAAACGAAGCATTATGGGCTTATCGAACTTCACCCCGATCGGCCACTGGAACGAATCCATACGTGTTAACCTATGGCCACAATGTTATGTTACCAGTCGAGCTAAGTATAAACTCGTTGCGAGTGATTGAACAAAGTAGTTTGTTCAGTGCCAAGTATAGTCAGGCCATGCGACAAGAGTTAGAAGATTTGGAAGAAAATCAGCTTGACGCTTATAATTTATTGGTGGCGCAGAAAAAGATGGCCGAGCGAGCTTATAATCAGCGAGTCAGACAAAAAACATTCGAAGAGGGCGAGTTAGTTTGGCAAATTGTGTTGCCCGTAGGAATTAAAGACCCCAGGTTCGGCAAATGGTTGCTGAATTGGGAAGGACCGTTCATCGTTCATAAAGTTCTCGGCAAGGGGGCATACCACCTCAAGGATCGAATTGGTTTAATTTACAAGTTGCCAATCAACGGGAAATTTTTAAAGAAATATTATCCAGTCACTTAGGAGATGCGAGAATAAAAGATCATTTCATTGATTTTGCAAAGAAACGTACAAGCGAAGTTACAAAAGCTTCTGAAAGACCAAAATCCTAAAGGATCGAATGAAGAAAGGCTTCAAGAGCGGCCTTCAATTCCAACCACCTTACTTCACCCACGGTGACTTCGGCTTGCCTCGTCCTTCTATTAAACTGAAGTTGCTGGATGTGCCTTACGCCAGCCGCGAAGTCTGTTCATCGAGCCTTATTTGCTTCAAAATTTTTTTCGAGGTCTGAAGCAACGACCAACCTTTGCCTTTAAAGTTTGCCAATTTGACGTTACAGCTCAGCGATTTGATGATCAAAGTCGTCCAACAGTATTTTCTTTGCTTTAATGGCCTCAACCTCCGACCAACTGGCTTCATGAGTGGTCTTGGCAGCCTTTAAGTTATCTTCAGCCCGGATAGCCCGTTCAAAAGTAATAAAGAACTACCGAGTCCGCTCCAGGATATCGGACATGTGGACGACATTCTTGGTACTCAGCAGTCCACCAGCTGCAAGAGCGTTAAGGCACTCTCCTACGGAGTCGAGGCATTTGCATTGAAGGATTTGTGAAGCAAAGAGGGATAGGAGTTCTTGCAACTTGGCGAGGGCATTGGATTCGGCCTCGGTTGGCGAAGGCTCGGCCAACGTAGTAGATGATTCTGCTACTCCAGCAATATTCGAAAGGAGAACGTCGAGCTCGGCTTCCCATGAAAGCTGCACATGAAAAGGTTTTAGGTAAAAAAAAAATCGTAAAGAATATAACAGAGAGAATTTGCTTTAGACCTGCCGGGAAGAGACTTCGGCCATGTCCTCTGGTTCATTGCTCGAACCTAGAGAGCTTAATGACCGAGCCCAGTATTTAAGATTGTTTCTCAATTCACGTGCCCGATGAAGGTTATCTACGTTCACCGGCCACTGAGGTGGCCAGGAAATATAGATAACACCCTTTGGCGCATAGAATTGTCGGTGAAATGAATAATCGGGCACCTGACATTTAATATTATTCTCGGTTCAGACTTGTTGTAGTAAAATCAACGAAAGAAAGGGATCGAGCCTTACAAAGGCTGAAGTAACTTCTTGATGAGGAATGCCATGGTCCTGATCCTGCGGATGGATTGGTGTATCCATTGTCGCTTTAGGCTCGACAAGGGGCCATTTTCCACGGTCAGCTGCAGGAGGATCAACCTGGTCAGTCACCTCAACCACGGGTGGAGGATTGTAGGAAGTCTAGTTGGTCGAGGGCGACTCGTCAGTGGGGTTTCTTCGCTGTCGTCGTCCTAAAATAAGAGTTGTTAGTATTCGGAATCTAATTGAAAAGAAAAAGATGCCAGCAATGTAATCATACCTCCCCCAGAATGACCATTAGTTTGGGTTTTGGATCAAAAGGGAGATTTTTCTCGGCTAAGGTGGCCATTTCTTCCAAGACATGAGAAACGGTCGGTTTTGTTGCTGCAGGTTCCTTGACCACCGAGTTATTGGTTGGTTCGACCATGACTTGTCGAACGGGTCGAACCTCAGGTGTTCGACCAGTAGAAGGGTTTGGTTATGTGTCCGTCGAGGCTCGAGCAACATAAGCACGGGGAGACTCAGCAGTTGCTCATGTGGTTTGGCTGAAGATGACATGAATTTCCCGCTCCGCTTTTTTCTCCAATTGCTTGACACATTTTTTGGGAAGGGGAGCATCGCCAGTCGTTACAGCCTTTGGGCGAGACCGTTTGCCCTGCAGGGTCGGTGACGCGATTGTGGTATTCTTTAGCGAATGAGCAGGTTTTTTCTTGGGCACAGCCGCAGCTACCACGTCTGTATGAATGCCTGAAAAAGCTAAAATCAAATCAGAAGGAAGTTTGAACAAACAACCAAAGGAGAACGATAAACGAAGATAAATACCTTGAGTCGTCTCTTTGGATTTTGGGGTAAAAGGTTTCTTTGGGCGGTCGCTGAAAGCTTTTTTGATGGCGTTCTCGACCGATGTGTGAAAGAAGTCCTGAGTGTATGTTTCCCACCAGTCGACGAAGGTGACGGTGCTAAAGGTTTCAAGCACGTTAGGCCGGAGACGGAATTTTTGGCACCTTTCTTGAAATTCATGAACTGTCTCCCTGCATTCTCTCTTCGAAGAACCAGAGAAACGTCATCGGCTTAGGAGTGAGCGGGAAGTGAGTAGAGGCACTGGGCAACCTTGGAGGTAGCCGAGTTGCCAAGCAGTGAAATAAAGATGGTATACTTCCCAACTCGCTCGACTGGCATCGCAGCCGAAGGGAAGGTCGCGTGTTAACACGAACGACCCCCAGTTTTGACGAAGATTAGCATCTTCAGCTTCACTCCATGTTGATGATGGAAGCTTGATCGAAGAGGGATACTCTTGACGACATATCAGAAGTATTTGAAGACTTCTTCGGCCGAGTGAGGAGGCACCTGTTAAGATGCTAACTGAAGGCCGAGCACCTCGGTAGGTTGGAAGCTAGGGATCTTTGGTCGAAGAGTTGCAAAATAAACCTGCAGTCAAAGTTGGAAACCCCAGAGCGGACCATTCTGGTGCGGATCAATTTTGTTGATGGTCGTCTAGGCCCACCAGCGGAGGAGGTTGGCAAGAATAGCCGAACTGAAGGCCAAGGTGTGACCACTTGCTAGGGCTTCGATAACCGGTATACTCTTGACCAAGCACTTATTGGATTTGGTACAACAAATAAATTTGTTGTACAAATAGAATAGGAAGGCTTTGTGCTCCCCTTTCCGAATGTTTTCTTCTCCTCGGCCAGCGAAATGGAGGATGAGAGTGTTGTAGTTGAAGAAATTCTTGTGTAGTTTTTTAATCTCTTCTCTTGAGGGTCTTTGACCCTCTTTACTCAGCACTTCGACATCCCACTCGTCGAATAGAGCTTTGAGGTCGAGGATAGACGGATGCCCAGAAAGGCCAGAATGAGAGGTCCCAAGGATAGATGAGACGTCAAGGATGGTGGGGCCGATAAGGCCGAGAGGAAGGACCATGGTGTTGGTGGCCGAGCACCAAAAGCACAAAACTGCCATAAGAAGTTCTCTGTCCATGACGATTTCCATGGTCAAGAGTTTAATGACATCATAGATGCCAAGAGTCTTCCATTATTGGCCAAAGATTTTTTTCCATCCATTCGAACCAAGCTACCCAAGCTGTGGTGTTTGAGGGCCAGGCTCCTTGGGGCTTGGTCAGGTCCCACTTCGACCAATCGAACCCTTGCAACAAGGGTGTCAGGCAACGATCCTTGAGGAGAGTGGTTGTGGACGATGGTACGACATCCTTGAAAAAAAAAAGGCCCCAAGATCTGGTGGGAGGCGGTCAAATCGCCTTCGAAGCGCAAAGTTTTGATGGCGCTTCGATCGATGAAGCCTTGGCATTTGTTACATTCGTCGGAAAGCTTGGAAATGAAGGAAGCCATTGATGAGGAATCGAAGAATTTCTGGGTTGAGAGTTTTCTAGGAACTCGAGAGCCAGAAGCAAGAGGGGTTCGGGAATTAGTAAAGCGTAGAGTTTGAACGAAGAAGAGATGGGTATTTATAGGGGTTTTGGGCTGAAAACCCAACGGTTTAAAGTTTCGAATAAAGGATAAGACTAGTCAGATAGTTTAACAATCATTATAGAGATTCGAGAAACCCATATGAAGAGGCCAAGAAATTCGAAGATCGAGGCTATACGATGACATGTGACGGCGGATTCAATGATGAGGAGACGTTTGATTATGTGCATGACTCAAACAGACCGAGAAATTCGCGAATCGAGGTTGCATTATGGCATGTTGCTGCGAGTTTAATTATGAAGAGACGTTTGTGTATCTGCACGTCTCAAAAAGACTACAATTTCGCAAATCAAGGTTGTAATGATGGTGTGTGGAAGGCTAGGTGTTTTAGTGTCAGGTAAGGACAAGCATGCTAGGAAGATGCCACATGGCAGGGTGTCTGACAAAATTAAGATCGTGCAATCGTGCTTCATAAATGCGCCGGATAGATGGAATATTTGAGTTTTTTTTTTTTTTTTAATTTTAAATATACCCTGGTTTGGTTTCACTTCTTCAAGGTCGAAATTCGGCTAAGGAATTCTAAGCCGAAGACCTCAGAAGTGAGGGGGCAATGTTTGGGTCCAAAACGATGTTTTGGCCCGAAGGTAACAAATGGGTCGAGAATTTTGATCTAGTGGTAGCAAGGGGGATCATGGGCCGCTGGGTACTGGGGGTTGTCTAGTTGTTTGTCGATCGAGTCCCTTTGTGAGAAGGATTGATTTGGATAATGATGAAGAATGAATCCTTAAACCTCCATGAGTGTTAAAGCTAAAGGCACTAAGGAACACAGAAAGAATCTGGTTCGTTGTGGAGATGTGTTCAAAGTCCTAAGTAAAGTAGGATTGGCCGAGTCTTGGTTAGATCAAGATGAGGAGTCTTAGTCTGGGTAAGGTTCTAACTCGGCCGGAAGTAGGTTTGCTCCTATAAATATAGTGGATGAACACACATTCAGGGGCTCGAAATTCAACACACAAACTGCCATGCGCAAACTCTCGCTCTACGCGAAACCTCTCAACAACCTTGAGATTTTTTATTTTCTTTTCCGCCAACACATCTTCAGTTTGGATAAACAGCACTGTGAAGGCAACCGGTGAACATCTTCAGTTTGGATAAATAGCACTGCCGCCGTAGAATTAGCCAACCGTGAAGCACCTTCAGTTTGGATAAACAGCACTGCGTCGATGCCGATTGGTTATCTGACCAAGTCTCGATCAAGAAGGATTTTTGAATCCTTGTTGGTAGAGGTCATCTCATTAGCCTTCTCGGTGAAGTGAGGTGTTACAAATTACTGGGCTCAGCACATTGAACGCCGAGTTGTTTATGATTGGTTATTCACAAGTAGGGTTTAGAGTTCGACATTCTGACGACCGAAACACGTTTACCATCAAGACATATATTTCCTTTGAGTACTTGTATCCATATAGTTTGGAGCCGGTTCGGCATGCTTATACTCTTACGAATATAATCACCGTGACCGAACCCGGTGCGAACGATCCGTGAACTTCGCAGAACTAGCAGCCTTGTCTTCAGGCTCTAGAACCCGAAGGCCGAGACGTGTTCCTTCCTCGGCCACAGTCGCAAGATTGAGAAGTCAGCATCACGCTCAACGCAACATCAACATATTTTACTCCTCGGCCGAGTTCGGCCGACGGGTTGGCACGCCCGCATACAACCGAATAACGTAGTTAGCTCATTAGTTACTCGGTCTGCGCGCCACGTAGGCTTGGTAGTTTTTAGGGTCAACACAATGATAAACAGCAAGATCATTGTATTATGAAACTTATGTCCCTTTTGTAATTGTAGGGAGTGAGGATAGTAACTGTTCTGCACGTAACTTTGCTAGTAAATTCTGCAGGCCACATGTGGGGGAAACAAGTATACAACACCGGGGATTTGTCCAGGAACAATTGGTATAAATTTTCACTTTATTTGCTTCCCTCTCGTACTACCACATATATATAAGTACTCTTTGATAAATTTGGAAGTTAATTACATGTTTTTATTTAATTTTAACTGTTTTAGGTGGTTGGCAATGGTTGCACATGGAGAAGGGTGGCACAACAATCACCATGCATTCGACTACTCAGCACGACATGGTTTGGAATGATGGCAGATTGACTTGGTGTGTAATCAAAGTTTTACAAGCAATTGGATGGGCAACAGATGTGAAAACTCCAACTGAGTCCCAGAAGCAAAGAAAGGTGTTCAATGGTGAAATGGTGCCAACATATGTGAAACCTCATCCTCCGACTGAGTCCCAGAAGCTTGTGTCGTAATGTAGCTCCGCCTACCGGTTGCCCATGTCCCATGCTCCGCCCACCGTTTGCAAGTGGTTTTTTAGTTTTGTTTTTCGTCCAAGTAGTTTTGTTTCCAATTGTGGTAATACAATATTAATATATTTCTATCCGTTAGTAATTGTAATCGTTTTCGGGAAATGATGACTGATTAATGAAATATAGTTGAGTTTTCTCTAAATTAACCTACAAAAGGTTTTAGATGCTGAAAGATTATATCGACGAGGAATCTTGGCGAATCTTAATATAGGTGGCTACCCCTGAGGGTATGATTCTTACCCCAAACTACTGTACTTTACTTATGCTCTGACGTCGCGTGTGAAATGAGTTCATTCCCACTCAAAGCGCACTCTTGTCTTTAGGCACTTTTAGGTTTAAATTTATTCACATTTTCCACATCACTATTATGGCTTCGTCACCTTCCAGGTGTCGGCCAGCACAGCTCGATTCGGAGTCCTAGTGGACATTCCGAGTCGGGGTGTGTCACATAGTGTTCCATGTAAGTTTAGTAATTTTATCGAAATCTAAATTTTTAGGTTAAAATATTCATGAGATTAAATTGGGATAGCCTGCATTTTTTTTTTTAAAAGAAAAAAATTAACCTAAATTCATTCTTTAATAATCTCGGACTAAAAATTTAACCTAAAGGGTTAGAACAGAAAACTTGTTTTTGGATTAAAACCTAAATTTTCTAGGTTAAATTTTTAACTCAGGGTTGGAAATGGTTCTCTCTTTTTTTGTTTTTGTTTTTTTTTTTTTTTTTTTTTTGTTTGAGAGCGAGAGAGAGTGAAAGAAAAATAAAATAAAATAAAAGTTAGGCTTGAAGGCTTGAAGTAGAACAAAAAGTCGCTCAGGTGTGAAAGAGTTTTGTGGGTTTTAGTCGGCTTTTCTTAATCATAAACCCAACAACGCAGACGAAACGAGAATGGCAGATAACGTTGCGAAATTCTTCGAATCGGTTGGCAATTTCTTCTCCGGCGGCGATCAGATCCCATGGTGCGACCGCGACCTCATCGCCGTAAGCACTTTCCCTGCGATTTTTTGTTTATTCAGTTCTTATCTGTTTATATTTATTGTTGGTATACATGTGATGTGATGTGAAATGAGATTGCACCTTTAGGGTTTAGGAATTCGATTATTTAGTTTTCTCTCAGTGCGTAGGGTTTCAATCATTAGGATTTGAAGTTCTGTTGATACAATTCTTCGGGTATTTCTTTGAATTATTTAACGAAATAATGGAGAGAGATATATCATTAAGATTTAATCAATTGGGGACTAAATCAGATAAATATAGTAATAATATTACTAAATCCCCTGTAAGGAATCTTTGTAGGGATTTAATCAAGGGGACGATTACTGTAAGCATCTAGATGTGGTTCACTTCTAATGCTCAAGCAACTACCTCTTCCGCTCCTCAGCTCCTCTAGCCTTCAAGGAGTAGTGATTGGCTCTTAACGATTGGTATGAGCCAAATCGCATGTCTAGGGTTGAAGTTCTGTAAGCGCTATCTAGGTGCTGGCTAAGAATGCATTGGTATTAGTAGATGAGTGAAGCTACTAGTGTAGATGGCTTCCACCTCACCAATGGTAGAGGAGCCAACGGAAACATCAGGATTTAAAATCATAGTGGAATTTTACGATATTAAAGGTTGAGTATTGGATGGTTCTTAAGAGAGTCCTAATCTGGTCAGATGGGGAAATAATAAAATGGCTAAGAACTGTTGAGCATCCTAGAAAGGAAAATGATTCATTTTATAATGTTGATGAGAGTTTGGCAAGATGGTCTTGCTGAATGCCACACTTGGCAGATGTTTTCGTGTGATTATATCTTTCGAATGCATGCTATGACAGGGTATTGAGAAAGAGGTTGCTGATGCTCAGAATGGTTCCCCTGATCACATTTTCAAAGAATGTCTCATGCGATTATCATGGGCTCTTGTTCATTCAAGGCATCCAGAAGATGTGCAACGTGGCATAGCAATGCTTGAAGGTTCTATCTCTCGCTCTTATCTCTCACACACCTCTAAGCCCGCACATCCACTAACATACTAACATACAATACATACATAAACACTTTATTCCTTAGGTTTTTTTAGATAACGCATGTGCTTGCTGTAACTCTTTTGACCATATGATGCCTTTTCCTAAGCACTTAACACTGAACCTCCTTCGTGCTGCTCAATTTATTGTCTTTTGTACTTTCTCTCTGACTTGATATATTGCAGAGGTTATGAGGGATCCTACTAAAGCCCCTCTGGAAGTGAGAGAGCCGCTATATCTTCTTGCTGTTGGGTATTACAGAAGTGGTGACCATACCAGGTGCAGGGAACTTGTAGAACAGAGTTTGATGGTATGATCTTCGTTTAGATTTGATTATGCAAACATTATCAGAACTTAATGCATGCCTATGTACTTTGAAACTACTTGCTCTGCACGTGTAGGATAACTCTTTTCTTTGTAACTTGTAAGCATCAATGGTGAAATTTAGAAAGGAGATGTAGAGCAGCTTCTCAGGAACTATGGGTGGAAAATACTCAGTTATTATCTTCTGTTTGCCTTCACATTCTATATAGTAGTCCAGATTGTATTAATTATGTTGACGCCATTACATATGTATGCTTATGGAATTGTTAGTTTTTTTCTTTTATCTCTTTATCCTTCAATGTGCTTGTATAGTCTGCACTAGATTTACCATGATATGGTTCTTTTGTAGGTTGCACCTGATTGGAGACAGGCACTGAACCTTAAGAAAATGAATGAAGCCAAGATCAAAAGAGGTAGAAATCAATCATTTCTCTCTCTCTCTCTCTCTCTCTCTCTCTCTCTCTCTGAAACTGACAATACTATCCCTCCTCTGTTTGAATGCAGATGGTGCGATTGGCATAGGGATAGCAGCGACTGCTGTTGGACTGCTTGCTGGTGGAATTGCAGCAGCTGTGGCTAGGAAGAAATGATCTGGTATGCTTGACCTGTGAGTTGCCTGTTCATATAAATTTTACATTAGATGTAAAATTGGTACAAGTGTTTGCTTAAACAAACTATCGTGAAGAAAGTTCAAGAGTCAGATAATCTTCTTTTTTTCTCTTTTAAGAGAGTTTACTTGAATTATAACATGTTAGAGTTATGAACTTGCTATATGCCCTTTCTTTTTTGCTTTTTCCACCTTTTCACTTTTTCAGTCATTTGTTAGTAACAGCCCAAAATTTGTAACAGGCGAATATGCGACATGGGTTAGATGTTGGACTAGGATCCTCTCTGGATCCTTCTCTGGATCTCTTCCGGAGCAATATATCATGGCCGTTCAACCCTAAACTTGAATGGCCAGGAATCAATTTTAAATTTTCTAAACTATTTTTCACGCAAAACAAGAAGCCAAACTCGCCTTTCCTCCTCCATCATGTTGGCGAACAAGCACCTCCCTATTCACCAACCTCTAAGATCTCCAACAAGAAGAAGAAAGCCTCAGCCTCCATCAACGTGATAGTGTCCAAGAACTACTATAAGTGGGCGTGCCATCCTGGGAATTTCATCTTTTCATCTTTAATTTATGGGTACTGAGACAGTTATGGCTTTGTCCTAATTGCTTCTCTGTCGTGCAAGTGGATTGTGGGATTCTGATTGTGATGTCTGGGTTGGGAAATCAAGCGTAGACTCTTACAACTTATCATGATATTTGACGGCCGATTCTTCACTCGAGTTGCGGTGGTGCGGTGAAGGGTGAAGAGACAGGGAGACGAAAGTTGAACGGAAGAAAGAGGTGATCTTATTGCTATTGTGTGAACGGTCTGGATGGATCTAAAGGGGTCTCAGGCTTTAGATGTTTTAAGACTTGGATTAACTGGCAAAAAATGAAATTTTCATCTTCCCGTATCCATTGGAACGGCGTGCGTACCTAATGAATTATGATCAAGCTCAAACGTCGATCTTGGGAGGCAGCTGTTCATCTACTATAAATTAGAGAGTCCTTGGCTCATACCACACTAGTCTGACAAGGTCTAACGTGTATGCTCCTTTCTCGGTTGCAAAACCGCCTTGGTAATTCTACGCTTGTGTGGAATTTGATTCCGTCGCAGTTATGTTTTTATGTACACACTTTACTACCAAGAAAAATTCAAATATAAAGCACAAACAGTGGATTGTACTCAAATTGCTTCAGATATAGCAACATTCAAAAGACCATGTATTAAGTAGGGAATTTTGTTGACCTCAAAAGAGTGCAAAAGTAGGAACGAAATACGCATTATTTACAGAGCATCCTGAAAGAAAACGAATTACACGGATAAACTGTGAATCAGATCCGGGAAGGGATCAGAGGGGTATTGTTCTGCAAGTATGCACTGGCAGCTGCAACTCCGCTTCCGAGCTTCACTGGGTATCCGACATCCCTAAGCACCATCTCCACACCAGCGAGACAACCCAACAGTTGCAACTGGAAACACAACAATTTTCAAATACCACCAAGTGAGAAGGTAAAAATGAAAAATATGTATTTAATTATAACAGATCCCTTTTACTTGCATTGCAAGATTTCCCAACGCTATTCCTACTTATAGCGTATTTGAGAGACGGAGGTTAAAAAGCTAGATTTCTACCGACTCTATTCCACGTTTTAAGCTAATAAACGAGACCGTTTTCCTTTTCACTTCCGAGTTCCAACCAATTTGTAATAAGAGCTTGGAATATGTAAACAAAGTAAGATGCAAAGAATCGACATTACCTCATTCAGGTTGCCAAGATGCCCTATTCGGAAAACCTTGCCGGCCACTTTGTTCAGGCCTAGGCCTAAGCTCAAATTGTACCTTTTCCATGCCTGTTTCACAATTTCGGTACTGTCAATGTGTGGAGGAACAAGCACAGCAGTCACTGTGTCACTCACCCATTCCTCCCTTTGGGTGCAATTCTTCAAGCCCCAAGCCTCCACAGCAAGCCTGTATTTCCGAGTTGTAGGCAACGTTTACATCCCCCGATAAATGCAGTAAAAAGTAATTGGGACACGAATAGTTGTAAAACAAAGCTCTACCTTGTTGCTTTGCCCAAACGGCTATGTCTTGCAATCACATTGTCAAGTCCTTCCTCAAAAAGAAGATCGAGTGCTGTACGTAGCCCATACAGCAACTGGATGGAAGGGGTGTATGGCCAGTATGTTCCCAACTTATAGAACTTCAAGTAATCATTCCAGTCAAAGAAAACTCTCACGGACTTTGCAGTTTTAGATGCCTCCAGAGCTTTGGGGCTTGCACACACAATCCCAATCCCAGTGGGGAGGGAAAGAGCTTTCTGAGACCCAGTTAAAGCCACATCGACCCCCCACTCGTCCATACGGAAATCAATAGCACATATGGAAGATACTCCATCGACAAGGAAGAGAGCCGGATGCCTGTAGTTATCTGAGAGTTCAATGAAAAAATATGAGACGCGTTCTATAAAGGTAACTGACAAAGAAGAGAGAAATATACAGCATGAAAAGGAAAAAAAGTGACAAGACAGCTTTCGGCGTGTCAAATTTAAACCCTAGTAACTAAGGTACTAGACAAGCTATATTCGAAACTCAAGTACTCTATGGCTCGGCCTCGGATAGATAAATAGAGAGCCACATACATATGCATATAGACAACCATTTTAGAACTGATAATAAAACATGTACAGAAGCAGATTTACGGATATTAAAAAGAAAGCTAATTCAGGCACAGCAGAAGACAAGCTTACTAAGTATTTTTCTGACTTTAGCCAAGTTGTTGGTGACTCCAGTGGCTGTTTCATTGTGAACAATGCATATTGCCTTTATGGTGTGGGCGGTATCTTCTGCAATTTTTGATTCTAGAATGTCGAGGTTGGCACCTTGGCCCCATTCACTTTCTACGACATCCACATTGAACTTGAGGCGCTGCTGCTGATCGATCCACAGCAAACTGAATTGGCCAATCAGGAAAGATACAGTCCGGTCTCCCGGAGATAATGTGTTTGTAAGTGCACTCTCCCATGCACCAGTGCCTAAATAAAATTTAGAGTAACATTATTGAGTGAAAGAAAAAAAAGAACACAGTCATTCACACTGAATTCACTTAATCATGAATGTAAGATCGCTTCTAGTCGTTCAAACCATATAATACTTTAGAAACAACTTTTTCTTAGCAGATCACAAAATCTTGTAAAGGAACTCGGTGTTCTTAATACTCACACATCCATCCACAAGATGTTATTAAATATATATAAATGAAAGGAAAAAACTGAGACCATAATGGTTTGAGATACCTGTGGTAGGGATCAAAAATGGAGTTCCAGTTGTAGTTTTGAAAATCTTCTTCACATCCTCGAGCAGAGTTTTGGTCATTGCTGGAACAGCGGGAGAACGGTAATCCTCATTGTTTCTGTTCATGGACCGAAGTACTGCCTCCGGAATATTGACCGGGCCTGGAACAAAGAGATGGTTCCTTCCTGGTCCATAAACGTAGTCCATTTTCGCCTCCCTGCAAGTTCACAAATTGAGCCGACCCTCAGCTGCAAACAAATTAAAAGTTAACCTCAGCCACCATAAAGAAAAGAAAAAAGGTAGTCCCCATCTTATGCACTTCCCAGTTAGAACTTAACCTCAGACCCATGAAAAGAAGTAATCCGCGGCTACCAGAGAAATGTATGATTTCACACACACACACACACACACACACAAACATAAACACGTCGATATCATGTTTCTATAGGGGAATATATATACATGTGAATTTTTTAAATCGAAGGTCACATAAGTTCAACCAGTACTTCCCGGCACCACCTATGCAGCTGCTATACAGAATACGTAAATAAATATATGCCTTGATTATCCTTAATTTTCTCTAGTGTTTCTAAAGTGTTATCCGAACCTTATACATAAGTACACATAATACATGTATCATTGTATTATTAGTGACTACGGAGAGAAACAACATTCAGGGCTCGTTTGGTGCCTGAGATTGGAATTGACTGGGTTACTCTATAAATTCAAGTATATTGAAGGATTGAGATGAATGAGCTTTCATTTTGATGGGATTAGACATGAAGGAAACTTATCCCTTCTAATCCTCAATGCGTAATCCATCTTCTACCTCCAAGTTTTTCTAATCCTTAATGTGTAATCCATCTTCTACCTCCAAGTTGGACACAATTTTTCATTTCTTCCTTCAACAAACCCTTAAACATAGTGGCTTATCTACTCCAATCCAATCCAAAACATCAAACGGAGCCTCAAATTGCATTTTATATCTGAACCAAACTCCAAATAAACTAAGAACAACCTTCACATAACACGGAAAAAATAAAGATTGGGAATATTTTGTAATTATAGTTTGAATCAAAATTAAAGCTAATATAAAGCTCTATTAAAATTTCGGGGTCAAATAACACACACACGCACATAACATCAGCAAATTCATAAAACAGATATAATTATAAACAACCAGAGAAAATATCCATACATGAACACTAACTGATCACCAGAAACATGTCGATATATATATATATATATATATAATCAATGAAAAGAGAAGAGAGGAAGAAGAGGAGTTTTACATACCCAAAGCCCAAAGGCAACAAGTGGAAGAGAAGCAGAATTCTCTCTTCTCGGTGGGCACCCGTGCTCTCTTCTTTGGACACACAGAGAGCAATGCCAAACTGTTTTATATTTCTGTAGCGGGAGGTGCAAGTGCAAGGGATGTTGATGGGGACCCACTTTTCTCAAACGTGGAAGATAAGAGCCACGCCAGTGGCGTCTCAAACCCGGAGTAGGATTATCTCCCCTCTTATTACTATTCCCTTCCATAAATGAAGAATTCAAAACCAAACTATTGATCACCCATTATGTGGATGAATCTAATTCCCTATCCAAATATTTTGTATAAAACAAGATGTTTATTTTATTTTCGTTCCATCTATCTAAGTCTAAACTGTAAATAGAACTTAGGTGCATAAAGACACACGCTACTCTAATCAACTTGATTGCACCTAATCTCAAGGTTAACAAGGACTTCAATGAAAATCAAGGACTGTAATTGGGGAAATTGCTTGCAATATCTAGGGAGAAAGAACTTGGTAGGCTGGTTGAGATAGGTTACGACCAATTAAAATGGAATGAGTCCAATTTATTGTTTGTTGTATCAAAATGTGAGATTGACAGAATTAGACATGATGGGTTATGAATCCAAAATAGAGTGGGATATTTAACCTATCTTTATACATGGATTACAAGTCTTGCTTACATGTCTCTAACAATCCCATCGTATTTCTTAGACTCAATCTCATCCAGCCTACCAAATAGACCCACAACTAAGAAAGACAGAAAAATAAAGAGCAAGGAATGTAAAACAACCAGCTGGATTGAAGTAGGATAATGTATAGTAGACAATTCAGTTATAAGAAAACACTTGAAAAATGTATGGACTAGAAATTACTAGAATATGGAAAATAAAGGAATGGATTTAGACACATAATAATTTATTTTTTTCTTTTGAACAAAATGATATTATCTACATTCGGGGAGTGGGGGAGTGGGGGAGTGGGCTAAGCCTCACATTTGACTAGCTATAATAATATGGTTCAAACTCATATTTGATAAGAATTGAACTTAAAACATCTTACTTACAAGTAAAGAGGAACACACTATTAGACTGTAATACAAAATGACAGACACATAATAATTCATTAGAATTAAATTTTTGGATGATAAAATGAAGGTTGAGGTTGAGAAAGGAAAGTGAAAGATAAAGTGATAAAGGAAGCTGCACACCACACCTATTTTGTAGGAAGCAACACCACACAGGCCTTTTTCATCTTTGTATTTTACCAAGTTTGTTTTCTTCCTATGTTTTGTTCCGTTTCACATTCATGTCTGTCTAACTCTTAAGTTTATGGGGCATTCTTATTTTAGATTTTTCTTCGATACTATGTATCATTAAATAATATAAGAAATAAATGATTGATATTTCAAAATAAAAGATCTAAGCAGTTGTGAGAATCAAATTTAACAGCTAAAGCACCTATAACATTGAATGATACGTAGTATTTGTAGCTGCACCCCTTTTTATCATCTTTTATTTAACTTCTTTTTATTTTCTCAGTCAAGCAATAAAAAGCGGTTTGATAAAAATAAAAGTTCTACTTTTTTTAAAAGCACTAGCCTCTAGACAGCAGCTTGCAAGTTACTTTTATAAAACATAAAAATAAAAATAGAGTTGAGCCATTATTGAATATTTTTAAGTCCTGTAATAGTCCCATTCATTTTTTTAAATTTCATTATTTATCCTTCTACATAAATTCTCTCCATTAGAATATCTTCATCCGTTAGTAGAAAGTATGGGCAATGAAATTGCCCTTAACATCACTTTAAACAGTAATTGTCCTTGTGCAAGTCCACATGTTTAGAAGAATGAAGGGCAAAGGTGATTACTATTCACAAATATATATATATATATATTTTTTTTTTTCTGTGGTCTATCCTCCACATGTTATTATTGTCATAGATTTTTGTTAAGATTATTGACCATTCATGTAGCGCCACGTGTCATTATTCATTAGTAATATCCCAAGTGTCAATTAACCTTACATCACTACCGTTATTACCACCACCATTGTTGTAAACATTATCGCTACCACAATTATCAACAACGCCATCACCGCCACTACCAGCAACACCACCAACACAACCACAACTGTCATTATCACCAACATAGCTGTCACACCGCCGCCATAATATACTGCCACAACCACAACCACCGCATATGTCGTTGAATTGTTATCTCTACAGCCCAACCACCACACCCTGTTATTGGGGCACCAACACTAAGCCATCACTATTGTCGTAGCCATCACCACGCCCCTTATTATATCCATTTTTGTTATTATATGCAATTGCATTACTTTTGCATTAAAGTTTACCAAATGCTTTCACACTGCTTTTCAAACTCACCACACGTTTAAAAATATAATTTATCAAACGTTCGAATACTTTATTGAGTAGTGTAGTTGGTCTGGCGTCTACGAGGTTCCTCTAATGAGTTCATAAGAAACGGAAACAAAAATTGCCAAGAAAAATGAAAAGGAAGGAAACCCGGAAGCGGATGCGAGACCAAACCAGAACCAACCAACCAACCAGTCTGACTGACTGAGGTAGAAACCTTCCCATATCCTAAAGCCATATCTCAGCCATTTCTTCTTGCTATAGAACCAATGAACGGAAAATAATAAATATAGATATTGTGAAGTATAACTATCAATAACTCAATATAAAAATATAAAAAATAATAATCTCAGGAGAATACCAAAAAACCTACTTCAAAATTGATATTGTACACTTTCTGAAGGCGTTAATACATTCTCCTTCTGTATGTATACATTCTGTGAGTACGAAAACCGTTTCGCTAACTGGCCCTATTTACGTGAACACAGTACCAACCGAGCTCATCTTCAGGAGAAAATAACAATTGTTGTAAAATTCCACCAACCTTGCAGAGACAGACAATGCTTTGGGTCGTCAGCTCAGCGGCTCAGCCACGCCTTGTACAACGGTGCAAATCCCATTTGGTCGATAACTTGTTCCGTTCATCTCAGAAACCCAAGTAGGATCTCCAAAAATTTATTCCCATGGTTGACGTAAAAAAATCCAGAGAATATATGTATGGGCTGTAGTTGTAAATGCCTAAGCAAGAGCCAGTAGACTTCACATCTTAAGCATCCGCTTTCCTCCTACCTATTTGTATGCCGAACTACTTAATACGTGATGTAAAACCTTGTTTTGTTGGTAAACCTGCCTGTCGCGTCCTGTAAGGCCTTTCATTCACAGCGCGTTTATTTTCCGATGGTCCTGCACCAAGAATCCCTAATGAGCTTGGATCAGTTAACCGGGTACCATTATTCATATTTCTTTGAGATGGGGCCTGAACTTGGAAATTACTATCAGCTTCCCCTCTCCTCCTCCGTTTCCATGCTTCAAACTTGGCTGTATCATGACCTCTTTGCCTGTCCGAAGGGAAGGAGAAGGGAGAAGGGTTGCTGTCTCTGCCGAAGGGACCAGAAGCGGAGCCGTTCATGTGGGAAGGGCCAGCCTCCACATCCTGGTGCTGTTTAAGTTTTGAATATATTTGATGAAGTCTCTCCCCGGACAGATTTGAAAAGGTAGAAACATATTTCCACAAGCGCATGGTCATCCCTGTAGATGCGCACTTCGTTAATCTATGACCTATTGGCTCCAATTTAAAACATACCCCATGAAAAGGGAAAACAATTTTGTCATATAAGCAGTCCAAGAGCTTGTCTAATGTAGGATCAACTATTCACGTAAGACATTAACCTAATCAATTAAACTTGAAACATCTTGAAACATCTAACAATAGCAGAACAGAAGCAATCAGCAATGACAAAAATAAAGCATACAAGGATGAAGCACATACTATCTTGTCCATACGGTTCCTCCTCATTTTCTAAAACAATTTGATCTATCGTTCGTCCAAGAAGTTGTAAATAACTTCGAATCTTGGAAAGCACCTGAAAAAAAAAAGGAAAAAAAAACAATACCAGCATGAAAATTATGATCTAACA
Source organism: Malus fusca (assembly GCA_035220775.1). Taxonomy (NCBI): domain Eukaryota; kingdom Viridiplantae; phylum Streptophyta; class Magnoliopsida; order Rosales; family Rosaceae; genus Malus; species Malus fusca. Next base: position 25,243,151 of record CM069069.1, read on the forward strand.
ATGGCAGAAAGACAAATTTATGATCTAAGCTGCACCTTTTCCTTTGGAAGATTGGCACTAGTCGTCTGCAACCGTTCAAGACGTTTCAAGGTTTTAGTTTCATCCTTCATCATCTCTTCACACCATTCCATCCATTTCTCCTCCTTGAACTTCTCATACACTTCATCATCATCCGACATTTCACCCTCCTCTTTCACTAAAGGTTCAACTTTCTGGGGTTTCAGTGGTCTATCCTTGTTCATTTGAACATTAACTCTAGAAGAACCAGTTTTTCCTTTCTTTAGCCCACTGCGAGCTAAAGAAACATTGACAGTAGTTTCCCTATCCTTTGAAGACTTACGACCCACTTTAGCATTTGCATTCTTTCCACCAAGGGCTGCAATTTCCTGGTTACAGTCATTTTATTCATCAACTCACGCAATATAGGAGCCAAATCATTTACTCACATTATTCAAGAAAATCAATCACATTCAGAATGGATCCAAAACACACACAAACTAAAGCACAGGCAAATAAACAGATGACAAAGTTAAAAGCATTAGGATGGATAGGCTTCGACAATGGAGGATTCATCTTAGACCTTGCAATAAGTTTGACACAAATTCACAAGTACTTAAAACAACGATCATCTCGGCACACTCATAAGGTTTCCACTAAATTTTACACAATCCGGTCAAGAAAGAATCATTTTTCTTTTTCAATCCTACTTCCTACTTCAGAAATTATAAGCACGATTCTAAGTTTATTGCATACCATTTCCAAAAGAGCGTTAGCACGATCTCTTAAATTTGGAGCACGGGGTAAAAATGTTTCATGGTGTTGAAGTTCCACTGGAGCAATTTTCTTTGTAAGGCCAAGCCTTTCATCTAAACGTATCTTTTCCCAATTTCCAAAGCCATGGTAGTATATTCCAATAAGCAATCTTGCGTCATCAACTATCCAGAAGGCAAATATCAGCAAAAAGTAACCAAACTACTGTCTTTCTAGATGGAAGGGGGAAACTTAAATTATAAGAAAATAAGTAATACATACTTTGATTCCAACCACAACCTTTCGACCAATTTGAAGGTTTGAGGTACATCAAGACACGAAACTGAGCAATGGGATCGTCATATCGACTAATGCGTTTTGCCAGGTGCTGAAGTTCACGAACACGATTGAGCAGATCACCAGCTTTGACAGGGACACCAAAAAAATCCAGCAAGGGCCCCTAATAAGTACCACAAATTTGTAAAATACATCAGTCAGCAAGTACTCACCCGCAACAAAAACATAAAACAATTAAACATAGGTATTCAAGAAATTCGAAACAAATATATATGAATAGACATTATCTAAAACAACCTTCGGGTCCAGACTCCCCACTTCCACTGCTTCTGTGCAGCCATCAATCAATGCATTAAAAAGCTCAACCTGTGCTTCAGTTGAAGCTGCTGCAACGGCACCACCAACCTCCCCAACTATCGAGGCAATTTGGCTCTCATTCCCAAATTTCATAACCTAATATAAAAAGAAAGGGCAGTGTTAAGATAATTATACATAAAAATATGCATAAATTTATAAAGTGGCATTTGAACAAATATGTGTGTGTGTATATATAAAGTTGCACAACAACATTTTCTTATCAAATGGGCTGCCTTGCCCTCTTTTTTTTTTTTCTGGGTTTTTGTTGTTACTGGTTTGTAAGTTATTTTTTCTACTTTTTAGTTGGTAACTTAGTGCTGCTTGTATCTTTGATACTTATGCCTGCCTTCCTCGTGGAATGGCTGTACTCTAGCCATCTGGCTTTGAATATGAATTACTTACAAATAAGTATTTAGACCATTATAAACAATATTTGAGAAATATTTGATAATTTCTTCTCTGTAATAAACAGTTTTTGAGTAAATATATCTGTTACAAGACACACACTACATCCACCGAAAAAACACAAAGAAAAAGTAGAAGGAATGCACCAACACTTTGCACTTATTTTCCTGTCAAAATATATTCACAAGTTCCATTTTTCATCCAAAATTTCCATTGTCTGCCCCTTCACTTGTACTGATCAATACTTCAGTTGATATGTATGAGTTTCCAGACCTCTAATATTTCAGTTGATACTTCTTTGTACAAAACCTAATTAATGAACCACAACTACTCCTGCCCCCTTCTTTTACTCTAAAGAGAAAGACAAGCCCAACCCAACTATTATTAAGTCTAAAAATGTTCCAAAACCACTCAAAATTAGAAGGCATGAACAAAAAAAGGTTAATAATTTATTACTCCAGCCTGACAATTTAGTAATGAAATAGTAAATTATTTATTTGCCACCGAAAAGGAAAGGCTAAACCACATAAAATGCCAAACACAATAGTTCTCAAAGAAAGTGGACTTTGATCATAGCACTCGGCAAGGATACATCGACATAAAAGCAAGGTACATTTTCTTGCCACTTCGATTCTGAAATACATGCATCATAGGAAACAGAACAATCTATAGATATAATTACGTAAGGGAAATATATTATAGCAATGAGATGCACCTAAAAGAAACATCTGAAAAGGACAAAACCATTTGTGAGAAGGTGTCCAATCAGATCAAGTCTAAGACACTGTCTTTTGATAAATCATAAAATATGCTGATCTTTCATATTAAAACCACAAGTAAAAAATCAAAAAAAAAAAAAAAAAAAACAAATATCCAAGAGGGACGGGTTAGTGTCGTAAAAAATACTGGCCATTTCAATCCAAAAGTGAAATGCTCCCCCCTACCCCAGTGTATTTTCTTTTCTTTTTTTCAAGCAGGTAAGAGTATGTAAGTACCCTTTCTGTATATATATTTGGGTGCTACACATGAAATATTATGAGCTTTCTCAAACAAGCAAATATGTGGTTATGGGTGGTTTGGATGGAGAGAACGAAGGATTTTCGACAGTTACTGCAAGGTTATGACTATAAAACTATGCACAACAAAGCTGCAACTTATAAGTAGGAGCTTACAGCACGAGAAAATCGCAATGCGTCTCTTTTAGATAAGTTCCCAGAAGACCATCTCCTAACTTGAGCAGATGCTCCGCCAATCATTGGTGCTGAGGTAACTGTATAATCTGATTTCCGCCTTTTCTGGACTCTTTCCTGAGGCTCAGATTCTTTCTTTTTTCTTTTATTACTTCTATCAGGCTGATCGGCTTCTGCATAGCTCTTAGTATTCCTTGTAGCACGAGGAGCAAGCGCTTCCTAAAAGAAAGTAACAAATACATCATTTTATCCGACTGAGAGAATACTATTATAGTAAAACAGTATACAACAGAAGAGATTCATACTTCGGCTTGGGATACTGCTTCTGGCTTTATCCAACGACTCCAAAAACTACCATCATCTTCACCAGTACCAAAATTTGCAACCTGGACATATATGTACCAAGACAAAAGAAAGATGAATATGCTTTAACGTGAAAGTAGTAGCAACTATACAGCATCCCTCCATCACCATCTTTACTCAAAATTACCCCAAACCCAAGAAGTCCTGTGCCTTTGATTTTAGGCCACAGTGACATTGTGTTACAGAAAAAATAAAAAATAAAAAATAAAAAAAATAAAAAAGAAAAAACTCCTGTGGGAGGGAACTCAATCAAAGTAAGGGAACAAAGCACAATGAAAAAAACATGCCTTAAAAGCACTCAACAATTCATTCCCTTCCTCTGCAGTTTCCTTCTCTTCAACCTTTTCTGCTCTTTCAAGAATCTCATCAATATCCATACTCAAGAGTCCTTTCTTGCTCTCTTCATCATTTTTGTCTTCCTTGAAAAGTTCCTCAGCCCCAAATCGTAGAATAGCAGACAGCTCATTCTGCAATTACGACATCAAAAAATCAGATATATTAGTTATGCTCATAGAAAGAGAACAATCGGCGTATGGTAAAACTATATATGTGTGTGTATATAAATATATATACTGTTCCCCTTGAAGGTAATATATGTAGAAAGAGATCCATCTATAAGTGGAAAACCACAAATAATCTTCGAATCTTTCTGCTTCCATTTTCCCCACATTTACAAGTCCCTATATAACCCAACTGAATTCAGCACGATAAACAATTAACTCAAGTCCTTACTTTGTCAAATAAAGTCCCTTTCTTAGATTCTTTCTTCTCCAACCTACCCTCTGCATTTAATTTTTGAATCACCAAATGGTCAAGCACCTATGGAACACATTGAAAAAAACAAAACATATTAGATTGAATAAATGAACTCAAGTGAAAAATTGTATGCATAATGCATATGCAGATATTATATGTACAAACTGCACAGTTCAAATTTATAAATCATATCTCAAGATAATGTTATGTAATGTACCATCTTTTTCTTAGCTCTCTCCAGAATATCTTCCTCGACACTTTTGCTTGTGACAAATCTATAGATGTTAACAACTTCTTGTTGCCCTATTCTGTGCGCTCTGCTCATTGCCTGATTCAGTCATTGAGAAGGGGAGGTTCAAACTCAGGTCTTCAGTGTGAAAGTTAGTTACACTAGCATGTAAAACTATGCCCATTGGTAGAGTTAAGAAAAAAAGTCTTTTAAATAAACCTGAAGGTCATTTTGGGGATTCCAATCTGAGTCGAATATTATTACTGTATCCGCTGTGGCAAGGTTGATACCAAGGCCACCGGCTCGAGTTGAAAGGAGGAAGCAAAAATCTTCACTACCAGGCGCATTAAAATGTTCCATTGCTTGGTGGCGTAAATCGGCCTTTGTACTCCCATCAAGCCGCTGAAATTGAAAACCTCTAATTGACATATACTCCGCCAGTATGTCCAACATTCTTACCATCTGCAATAAATGATTTCAATGATTAGTAGCCATAATATCTCTATATCAACCAATTAAAATGATATCTCTGTACCAACCAATTAAAAGTAATATAGCATAATCTTGGAAATCTTGTCCCCTAACTAGAGTAAATAATATGCAGCTTGCATCAGATTCACTACAGGCTGGGGGAAAACAGACCAATAACCCCGGTACCTAAGCTGCCTGAGTAACTTTGTAGTCGTTAACTATTAACACATGCAATACTCCAGCATGTGGCCAACTGCTACAGAAACAAATATACAAAATATGTTGACACAGACACAAGTCATGTTTCCACACGAACAGCGTCACTCCCAAATCAAAGATCAAGGCGCTAAAAGCATGGCAATTGTAGAGATTAGATAAGTGGGAATTGTAGAGATTAGATAAGTGGCAATTGTAGGAACAGTAAAAGCATGGCAAGAAAGAAGGCCAGTAGTGTTATATCCTCAAACAACCAACCGATGATATTTCCCTACAAATAGCAACAGATATGGATTCCAACACTGAATTGAGATGGAGTTAGAAAGTGCATCAAAAACAACTCAACAAGATAAGTATGAGCAAACATTAAATCCAACTAAATAGTAAATAAACCTGGGAAAATATGAGAACACGGTGCTTTGTTTCATGCAATTTCATAAGAAGCTTATCAAGTATAACCAATTTTCCGCTGCTTAAAATAATCCTCTCCAATTTACTGCCATCTTTACTACTTGAGTCCCCACCATAACCATGGTCGGCACTTTCAAACAGAAAGGGATGATTACAACATTTCTTCAACTCTACCACAATATTCAACAACGAAACCTGCAAAGGAAAAAAATAAGGTAAAAGAATGGAACTGCTATTATTTTAAACAATCACCACACAAAGAAGAAAGAGATGGTAAAGGTAAAGCAGGTATTATTCAACTGATTACATTTTCTATCAGGAGAAATATTGCCTATAATTTCGTGTTCTTTTTATATGGCAATATTTTGGCAACTTCACTCCTATTATCATTAATTTTTATTATGTTTACTGCCAAGTTTCAAAGACGGAATTAAAGGAAGAGGGTGTTGTGAAAGTTTCAACACCAATTTTGGTGCAGGATTTCTTGCTGTACTTGAGTAAACTGAAAAGGTTTCAGTAATTAGCGGACCTCATAAGAAAAGTGAAGGGTGGCACTCCAATGTTGTGAGTCAAGAGACGAGCAAATGTATTTTGTGACATTTCAGTCTTTTTTACACTTTTCAGAATAGAGGAAGAACTATTGCTGAGTGCACATAAAAAAGGTCGTATCAATGTAAATAAAATTTGACAGAGATAATTTCTTTTATCAAACTATTTATTAGCATGTCAGGCTTTTCCAAATTTCTCTTTTAACTCCAACGGTGTTTGGAAAATAATCATCCCCACATACCAAGACAAACAGTCTTCAATTTTCACCACAACAGTTCATTTCATGCAAATGATTAAGTTAATTTAAGGTTGAAAGATAAAACACAAATATAGTTACAGTTACAATTAATTCTACACAAGGCAAAAAATTATTTTGACTGATATGCTAATTGCAAACCTTACAGTTACAATTAATTCAACACAAGGCAGACACAATCAAAGATCGAGTCAAATTTCCAGTTACAATGGCAAATTTTTTTTTACTAATATGCTAATTGCAAACCTTACAGTTATAATTAATTCTACACATGGCAGAGGAATGGGGAAAAAAACCTGATTCCCACGAACTCCTTTGTTCAAGTTATGAAAGTTGCGTTCCAAAATCCACTTATAGTACCTAAATTAAATAATTCAGAACCAAAGAGCAGAATGTCAAATCAGCTGAAAAGAGTTAATAAAAGACCACTTCATTACAAGTTCAATCACGTACTGTTTCTGAAGAGGAGACATTTCAACCCTAAGAATTCGTTCAATTTTAGGAGGTAAAGACTTTTCCACATCCTTGATAACTCTTCGAAGAATGTGAGGCCTCAATTCCATATGCAGATTAGCAAGCTAAACATAAACCCAAAACAAACATTAATTCATGGTATAGATATAACAATAGTTATCAACAAAGGTGAACATGAAAAATTCAGGTGCAGAGAGAATGTAAATAAAGTTTCACTGGACAATACCTCAATCTCATTGAATGAACTGAGATTCTTGTAATTCTGTACAAAATCATCTTTATTCTTGAACTTATCAGGGTCGAGGAAGTGAAGCAGAGCCCTGAACAATATTTGAAATTTACCAAAAAAGAAGAAAGAAAAAAATATGGAAGGCATTGGAAAACTCATTCATGACCCATGGTATCGGTGCTAGTCAATCAACTCTTTCAGGAGAAGATAGGAAAAAGAAAAAACTCAATGAAAACAATGGGAGGGTCTATTTGAAACCAAAGAATTAGTCAGTATACCATTTATTTTGTTGTAAAACTAAACAAAAAACTTTACCCTTGCCAGAAAACAACTCAAGAAATGATTGTATTTAGGTCAAAGGAAACAACAAAGAAGTTGATCAAGAAGACCAAACCAGAAAACAGAAAACGAACACGCCTTAGAAAGCTAAAACAAGAAAACACCCAGCACAAACAGACACTTGAAGCCATTAGAGAACAAATGCTATCCAGTCTTGCCTAAGCAGAGAGGGAGAGAGGGAGAGAGCGAGAGAGCGAGAGAGAGAGAGATTTCCTTACAGATAAGGGCAGCCAGAAACAAAAATCAATCCAAAAGCTCCGCGAAACCAGCTCGCAAAATCCTTAAAGACCCCCAGATAAAATAAATCCAAAATTTACTCAGATAGAAAGAAAATTATCTCTATCCCTCTATTTCTCCCATCCCCTCCATTTCGTCATCACCCAACACCACCAGCTTGTTGTTCTCCTCATTCTCTACCTCCAAACAATCGGAAAGAAGCATCCCCCCTCTTCTCATTTTCTATCCTCTTTCCCTCACACTGAATTCAAGGGGTGGCCGAACACCTCAGATCGGAGCCGCTCATGGCACCAATTGGATATGATACAGAGGAAGAGAAGAAAAAACAAAGAGAGGAGAAAGAAAGGAGAACAAGAGTAATTTTGGGAGAAAATAATGTGTAATGGTTAGGGTAAGTGATGCAGGCCAAGAGAAAACCGCTCGCAAACATGTTCAGAAGGATCCCATATGATATGAATTGTGCACACACATGAATGCAATGCCCAAACCCCCACCCCTCTTAACGTATACATAGGAGAATAGAGTAACTTTTGGACCCAAATGCTTAACCAAGCACACACACACGAACATAAGCACTTAAAAAAAAACAAAATTAATGCATGCACAAGCAGAAATATGAGAATAAGAAAACAAATCAATTACCATAACTCCTCTACGCTGTTCTGCAAGGGAGTACCAGTTATAAGCAACTTGTTCTTCGTGCTAAATTCCTGTCAAACCACCAACGCAGCATTTAATGTAAGACAAGTTTAAACTTGATAAAGGCGTGACAATTGATTGGCTGACTGCATACCAAGAGGGTTGTGTACAACTGTGCCTCACTGTTCTTTAATCTATGAGCTTCATCAACCATTAGATAATTCCACTTGATCTTGGAAAGAACGGCCTTATCCTTTAAAACCACCTCATATGTCGTCAATAGTGCATTGAATTTTATAGGCCGGCCTACTATTTTATCATTATTAAATTCATACTGTTGACAAACCTACAATCAAAGAAAAGAACAAACAGATCAATAATTGATATATGAACCTCATACATGTGTACAAGAAAGCAAGTCTTACCTCTCGGCTTGCACGAGTACCAACATACACAATAATATTCATATCAGGGAGCCACTTCCTAAATTCTTTGGCCCAGTTAGACAAAGTGGATAATGGTACAACAACAAGAAATGGCCCATTGATCTGTTGAGCATTCTGCAAGAATGCAAGAATAAAAAATAAAAAAAGAAAGGTTATAATCTCATGTAAATTACAATCTCACGTTCATTTTGTTGAGAATATCGCGTTTAAGAATGGGAAAAACAAGAACAAACTCCGGAAATTGAAAAACAAATAACCGAGATAAATAACACCAAGAATTTACGTGGTTCGGCAATATGTGCCTATGTCCACGGGACAACAACAACAATCTTTCACTATATCAATAATGAGTACAACCAATAATCTTGCCAAATCTCTAGAACTAGGACTTGACGAAAAACCTGAAAGAACAAGAACAAGAAATAACCTCTCTTTTCTTTTCTCTCGCACACTTTACAATATTCTCTCACTCTAATCCCTTGAGTGGTATACAATTTATTGTTTTGCTCCCTTCTCAAAACTAGTACAATAGCCCCTTTATATAGACATAATAAAGGTCTTCTTCAATAAGGATTACTAATCCTAATTGGAATCTAGTTATGAATCCATCTCCAATTGAGAAACTTAACTCCAATTGGGAAAACAACTCCAACTAGGAAAACAATTTAATCCTCTAAGACTATTAATTCCCAATAGACTTAGGACAACTTATCATGGGCTGAAAAAACCCAACACATTTGAAACTATGCTAAATAATATAACACTAGTCAGCAAAGAGTTTGGATTTCATCTTCACCTGTAAAAAACCAAGCATTGAAACTGATTGAACAGTTTTACCAAGACCCATTTCATCAGCTAAAATGACATTGGTATCATTCCTCCAACTGCAACATGCAAGAGCTGCTGATTAGAAATTTTCCAAGAATGGCATATTAAGGAATCCCTTTCCAACGATAAATGTGAGATAGAAGTAATAAACAAGCCATGCCTATTAACAAGAAAATTCAAACCCTCAAGCTGATAATCACGAAGCTTTCCTCCCTTCAACCATTCCGGCTGTTCCTCGAGCTTCCGTAGACTTCCTAAACATCATTAACAACAATTTTAAAATAAAAGAAAAATGATCACAGTATTTCAAGAAGAGCAACAAAACAAATCAATACATAGCAAGAAAATGAAAGGGATGAAAATGGAAAGAGCAAAAACTCGATAATATATACCTTTATAATCCTATAAAATATTATATGCCTTTTGTATATAAGGAAAAAAAGGAAAAATACTTCGATAGCTTATCCATTTCATTATTACCAAGAAGAATAACAAAACTAGAGGAATTGGGTTAGTGCCTAGTGAATAGGTTGCAGTATTGTGCCTGGTCAAGGGGGATCCTTATGGTAGGTCAGATGACTCAGAATATACTTTAGATAGTCTTCAGTATCTGTCAACATCAGGCCTCCATATAAGGCCAAGGAGTTGGTTTGGTAGTCCTAAGTAGTATGTGACTTTTCCAGAATTTGAGACACTGATATGAAATAGCACGAGGGATGAGTATTTCCTTCCAGGAAATCCGTGTATTATCGTCAGCATACCAATATATCCTAAATACTGTATAGAATCAGATGAAAATGCAGACATTTAATGTTATTATTGAAAGGTATTTCGCCAAAATGAATAAGAGGAAGAAGAAAACAAATGTTTCAAAAAACTGCCAACACCAAACAGCCCCACAAAGCTCTAGCTCCCCCCCCCCCCCCTCCTTTTCCTAGAAATTCTCAAAAATTTATAAGCCAAGCAATTTTCTATGATTGGTGAGGGGAATGAGAATTGAGCACTGATGTGTCAAATACGTATTTTAAGATGATTTTGGTTTTTTTTAAATAAAATTAAGTAACTTAAACCTTATACTAAATCTAAAGCGAAAAAGTAGCACTTAAGTAATGAGGTCAATTAAGATTTAGGATCAATGACCCATTCACTGCTCAGACTCAAGAAAATAAAGTAAACACCGCCTTAAGAATTTTAAGGTCATTGCCTTGTTTAATTGATACTCAATAAACAGAAGTTATGAATTAACTGCAATGTTTTTCCAGCCATTTCTGGTTGTATGCTTAAAATTTGATGTTCCTATCAAAGAAAGAGAATGCAATGACTACCTTGCTAGCAAAAAAGAAAAACAAGAAAATGCCATGACCCAGGCAGTGAGAATTGAAAAGGAAAAAAATATGCAAACGAGAAGATGATAAGCTAGTTCAAACACTAAGGCCCAAACCTTTGCTCCTCCTACGCTGGAGATCCACCATTTTCCCTTGTACAGCCATTGCAGCTTCACGAGCCTGCTCATAATAACAATCCACAACCAAAGTTAAAAGCATTAGAAAAATCTAATCATGTGCAACTGTGTCCACTCATGAAAAAGTTCACCACACACAGATAAGTACTAAAAGAAATAACCATCAATGTTCAGGTGACCTTCAAATGCATGAAAATTAAAAACATGAAGATTGAAGATAGAACACTACCTTGAACTCATCGATAGCATCTTGTGCAAACCCAATATCTACATCCTTCTCCCTACCATCAGATACCATTGACAAATATAAGCATTCATTATTGCAATTTAAACTGAAGAAAAGCCATAGCACCAGAGTGTCAAACACTATTTAAGATAAAGCACTGGGAACTTGTACAATTAATTTAGCATGAATAGTGCAATTTTAACCCAAGCATATACGAAAGAGATGGGCATAATATACAAAATGAGCAAATAATCTGCAGTACTGGACAGAATATGATTTTCAATAAGTCAAGCTTAACTTACCATGTTGCTTCAGCATAAGACAACCCTTGCCACTTGACTAGATACTCCGGACCCACATCACCAGAGCTATCTTGCCTGATGCGGTCTGCAATTATTCTCTCCACCTGAGAATCATTTACAAACCATTTTAAGCAAAAGAGAAAAATGTACTTTCAGGAAAGTAAATCAAAATTGTGAAATGTAGGAAAGCAAACCTGACTATTCTGCTTGATGAGATCCAAGTCCATTTCCTTGCTCACATCATGAACCTCAATCTAGCAAGCATATACATAATCCCCCAAAAAAAGATAAATGAGCTACTTCACATGAAAACAAAAAATAATAAATAATAACAAAAACCATAAAATCTGATGCGATCTATTACATGGAAAGTCAAATATCAATTATGCATGGGAAAGAATCATGGTGCATTTTATAAATGAAACATTTCCACAGAACGTGTCCAATTTTAAAGTCAATAGGCTTAAATCGGATTCTTTGACAACAAACTAATGCCAAAGTCAAAAGATATTCTTAAGGTGGCACCCAATTAACAACTATTCTTAAGAGACTAAGAATCTAACTTTCACAATATTTAGTTAGGAACAGGGTTTAAGGCTCTTCCAGTGTAAGTCCTTTCAAAATTAAAACAAAATCTACAGTTTCTGGTTCACTAAATTTCAACAGAAAAACAAACAGTAAACACAAAAGGACATTGACAAAATTCTACGTCTAATGCCTCACTCCTTATCCATTTCATATTTTCATGTTTTGAGCACCATATTCTAATAACATTACAGAAAACACCTCATACTTGCCCTTACAAACCTGTTTCGAAAATTTAAGGCAGAATATGACTATAGGTATACTGCTTTTTTCTTTATATCACAGAGCCCCATTACAACAACAACAACAAAGCTTTTTCCCACTAAGTGGGGTCAGCTGAAATAAAAATAAAAATAAATTTATAATACAGGGGTCAGGTTGTCCAGTGGTCAGACTAGGGAAAACATCATGTTTTTCATCAAGGAAAACAAAAATAGGGAAAACACCATGCTTTCATCAAGGAAAACAAAAATAAAGCAGCGGTCCAATCATGAAATAAAGCCTGAAAAGAACTATCCCTAAACTCAGAAGATACAACACCAAAGGGAAGCCCAAAGGTCCCAAAAAACTCCACTTCATCAACCCTGTGCTTCCTCAAATGTATTCCTCTACATTCCCACAACCCATAAGTATTTTTGTACAGTAAATGTTAAGCTATGCCCCCGTACTATATGCAAAAGGGGAAGCGTTGGCAAACATTTACTGAGCAAAAATACTTCAGATTAAAGAATTACATTTCAATGAAAACGTTTGTATCTTACAACGAATATGTCATTTTAAAAATTTGTACAGCGCACAGTGAGCTCTTCTTGATCCCATCTTAAAAATAAAAAACAGAAAACAGAAAGAAAAAGGAAAAAACAATAGCATGTTCACTTTATGAGTACTTCGGAAAATAAATCCATGTTGAAAAAGGAAAACAAGTACCTCCTCACGTGATATTGTGTTCCTGTACCTGGCATCTTCCATCACCTTTTTAGTGTAATTTAAAACTTTCTTAAAACCGCTAAGCTGCAAAATAAAAACCAAAACGTAGAGCATCTTGAACAACAGATTGTACAAAAAATCCAAAAGATTAAGTTACAACACCAATACATTTGACATAATGTATCTAATAAATTAACTCAATCCAGTGCTTGCGCATAACCAAGAAGAAATACTATAGAGCATTACATTTTGTAGCTCGGAAATTGATTTCCACTGACAGTGCAAATGGGACTGCCCTTTCCATTTAATCAAGAACTCCATATTATTCCAATCTGGCTCAGAATCAAACAAGTGACTTAATAGGATAGGATCCGTTGATCTATTGTTCCTGAGAGCATCTTCAGCCATGCCTTTAGGCTGATGCCAGAGCACCTTTTCAATATAGTCACCATCCTCTTCTTCAATCTCCTCCTAAAAGAACATATACAAAATTAAATGAATAAATCAAGCATCAGAAATAACAGAACAAAATTTTTAACATACAATCAATGAGGGATAACCCAAACTAAAGCAGTTAGACACTAGCAACTACAGAAATAAACAGATACACAATAGGCATGGAGCATCAAGTGCAAGAAAGTTCCCTGCCCAATTACATGTTCTTTATGGTCTGGAGCATTCCATTATGTAAATAGAGAAAGACTCACACACGCACTTCTGCTCAACACATTCATAGTAGAGGTAGCACCATTAATCAAATGGAGATCAGGAGATCTTGGATTATTATAACAGGGGATGATCAAGCTAAAGAATAAAAACCAGCAAAAGCTTCTTTTTTTTTATCCTGACATGAACTGAAAAATATAATGTAATAGAGAAAGATGAGATACAAGAGGTCCGTCTCAGCATAACAAACTACCATAGCATCACAAGAATTAAATTACCTTCAAGTCAACACTCCTATCCGCTCAATACGAATTATAAATTCACAATCAAGGGAATATCCTATTCAACCCCATTATCGAATATACTTGTATGCCACTGAAGCTCAAGGGAAAATTTTATAGGACGGCAATAAGGTCGGCGATTCTGTATGGCACGGAATGTTGGGCGGTGAAGCATCAACACGTACATAAAATGGGTGTAGCGGAGATGAGGATGCTTCGTTGGATGTGTGGGCACACAAGAAATGATAAGACCCAAGAAATGATAAGATTAGGAATGAGGATATCCGAGGTAAAGTAGGAGTAGCCGAAATTGAAGGAAAGATGAGAGAAAATCGGTTACGGTGGTTTGGACATGTGCAAAGAATGCCTACTGATGCTCCGGTTAGAAGATGTGACTACGGGACAGAGGTCCAGGGCCGAAGGGGTAGAGGAAGACCTAGGAAAGCTTTGGAAGAGACTCTAAGAAAAGACTTAAAGAGTACTTGGATCTAATGGAGGACATGACACAGAACCGAGCGCAATGGCGTTCTAGGATTCATATAGCCGACCCCACTTAGTGGGAAAAGGCTTTGTTGTTGTTGTTGTAGTTGTTTGTATTCAAAACAGTCCACATAAAAGCTGAACCTGGAGATCACCAATGAGTGAACCCTTCCTCATGGCCCCAAAACCCAAAAGATCCTTGACCAGCAAAGAGACCACAATTTCATGGCCAAATGCACCCTAAATACAAATTTGCAACGTGGAAGAGGAAGGCCAACGCTCTTGCCAGCATATTTGAACAAATATACCACATCACAAAGACACTAAGGGTCTTCTTTCTTGCTGCACATTGCAAGTAGTTTTCCTATGTGCCACCACATGCAAGAATTTGGACTTTGAAAGTCTTCCAAATCATCCTATCCTGGATTAGCAGAGAATCATTCTAATCTAGAGTAAAGAGAATATTACAAACCGAGGAAAACTAAATGGAACCCTAATATGCAACATATTCAAAACTTGTCCAAATTTTTTACCAAAATACAAAAGCTCTAGTGGAATTTAACCTGAATATCACCAGCTTCACAATTTTAATATGCCCCAATTTTTAATGAGATGGAGAGAACCAATTACATGATTTGATATCCATAATGCAACATTAATATATGTATGCCTAACAAATTTCTTAAACTTCAATGATGCACCAATTACCACCCAATCTCCAACTCGTTCCAAAGGGACCGCTGTATTTAGCAAAAACATGCTAAGGAACCAAATTCCACCAAGACTAGCCATTCTAATATTTAACATAATGGGATACTTGAACATAAAGATTCATCGTAGAAATCCTTGAGCTCTTTGCCTTCCTTTCCTTTTTATTCTTTTGCGAATGAAATCTTTGTCTAACCTATCTTACAATGCACACAATTACACATTCATCCAGTACGTTCCTTCGAATGTTCTAGAAACAAGCTGCCTACACACATTAGCCTATGAGTTTAAACTGTTTTAAACTACATCTCCACTGCACTTTTAGAAAACTTAATCAAACCAGCAGTCCACATTATTGCCAAAAGAAATTTCAAATTCATTTGCATTCTAATTTCTGTGTTACGTTACTTTTTCCAACTATAGCTTTTGACAGTAGATAAGTAGCAAAAAAAAAAAAAATCATTACATGACAAATCCTTAACATAAAAACAAATCTTATTTCACTTAAGGATGTCTAGGCTCAGTTTTCCCCAATGTTGCACAATTTCCAACGTGAGAATCACACATGCAAATAAAAGATGTGATCTTAAATGGTACCAAAATACATGGATGTTAGATCACAGAAGTAAACAGATACCTTCTGGGACTTCTTTTTCTTTCCTTCTTCCACTTCATCGCTTCCATCACTTTCAACATATGAGACCTTCCTAACAGACCTCGTAGAAGTTCGCACCTCACCATTTTGTCCAAGAACATTTCTTCGGCCGTTACTTTTGCGGGTATGTACACCTTTCCTTTTGATACCTTTAAAATCCTCGTCACCATCACTCTCAGAGTCCTCCGCTGAGGACTCATCATCATCAAACGATGACTTCCCTCTTCTTTGGCGACTAGACGAATGATATGATTTGCGTTCCCTTGTCGATTTAGCATTACCTTGATGCCTACTCTTAGGTTTCTTTCCATAATAAGAATCATCTTCATCTGAAACATCAAGCTCATCATCACTATCATTGTCTTCATCAGAATCTTCACCATTCCAATTTTTATCCTGGTGTCATCAAAGAACAACTGCATTAGTGTACTGTAGAATGACAAAACCACTGAATACATCATCCAATGCAAAAGACAGAGAGATGGAGAAAGTGACAAGTATACATGAAAAAATAAACAAATAGAACACTATTCAAAGTAAGTCAACAAATAATATAACTGATTTTTTTTTTCTTTGAAACTGCTCTCTTGAAAATTATGCACTACAAATTGCAAATAATCTTCCAAGGTTAATTGACCATAGGGGTGCATGTAAAGCTCTGTCCCTTATCAGTTAAACACTCAAAAGTAAAAATACAAAGTTAGAATTGGGAAAATAAAGTGAAAACGGCAGTTGCAAGAAATGAGGCTCTAGCAGAGCGTAGAGCCATCAGAACAAATTTTTATATAATAACTTCTGACAACTTCAAGCCAGTAAACTAATAACGTAAATTTACTAATTAAACTGATTATCACCTTCTGTGCAGTGCGACCACTCCCAACACCAGAGTCAGGTTCAAAATCTGCATCATCAGGATCATCTTCTGCAAAGAAGGAGAATGATGAAGAGAAGTAAAAAATTACTACATCATCAAAATATTAAAATCATAAAAGGTATATAAGAAATGAAGGATCCAAATTCCTGCCCAACAGCAGCAAATTCTAATAAAACAAAAAGATTTGCAAAGCAAATTACCATCTTCGTCTTCTTCATAATCAGCATCAGCAGCATCAAGATCTTCGTTGGCATCATCACCATCTTCAAAATCTTCAATATCATTTCTAGAAGTTCTATGATGTGCATGGTTACTGACTGAATTAGGCTTTAATTGTGGCCTAGAATTTGACCCAACGGAATGATGAAACCCTCTATAGTGCATCGATTCACTCTGTTCTTCCCCATCCTGCTCATAATATTCATCAGATAACATTTCATCTGCAGGGATGTCAGAATGGCCCCGTTGTCCCTTGCTTACCTTTGGCCTGCCATCATCTTCAAAATCTATTCTATCTTCCCCGACATCCGAAGAATTATCTTCAGATCCAACAGCATTTCTGTGGTCCAACCCACTTTTATTTTCCTGACCAGAATCAGACCCGCCCTGTGAGTGCATAGGCTGACAGTCCTTCCAAAAGGTCGAACCCCACTTTCCAGCCACAGTTGTCCTCCTCCCAGAAGAGGGCAAATTGGAAACTCTTGTACCCATACCCTCATCTGTTGCTACCTCATTGTGCAACCTACTAGCATCGTCATGTTCGCCTTCACTTTGATACTGCACATCCATGTTGATATCAAATTCCTTTTCACAAGATTTTACATCCACATCATCATTCCCTGTAGAACTGTGAATTCTTTCAACACTTTTTCCCTGGGTCTTTTCTTCGAGGACACTTCGTGAAACAGTGTCTTTAGAATAGTTCCTAAAAAAAGCCATCAGTTCTCATGGAAATTCTATGGATTCATATTAGCAATGTCTGCACCTGCAAATAGCAAAAACACTGGTCAAAGTGGAAACAAGGTGTTTCCATCATTGCTCAATTCACAACAAATAAATTACTTCAAGTGTAGGCCAAAATAAATTAACATTCTACATGTGAATCTGAGCATCGAAACTGAAAACCTGGAGACCTATTCATATAACAATAAAAGCAAAAATTTGAATCCTCCATCAACCTGAGACAACTAAAGAAAACCCAAGAACGAACATCACAAACAGTTACTTAAGAGATAATGAATAACTTTAATGGGCTAGGACCAAACATAACATCTTGAATGGACCTCGTAAAATTACATTTATAGTATAATGATTGTATAAAAATTTTGAAATTCCTTTTTGCTTTCTTCCCCCCACATATTCTCAGCATACAGGCTTAGTTTGTCAGTTCAATTACACAGTATTGACTTTAAAAACACCAGAAACAGTAGATAATTCGGACCCATTGCATAGACATAGAAAACGGGAAGAAAGACAAACTGAGTATATCAATACCGATACTCATTTAGTAGACACAACTAAGCACCTAAACCCCTGCAAAAATGCGAAAACTGACTAAAAATTCAACAAAATCCAACTCGGTAACAAAAAATTCGTCAATGTCACAAGAACAATCATGTAATCAAGCCAAACAGAGCAAGCAATAGATCAAAGACCGAACTCGTACACTGGAACAGAATCAACCGCCAAAAGCCCTTTCAAATTTCTACAAGAAAACCCTAAATACGAACCGCAACCCTAAATCCATGCCTAGAAACCCTAGTTTCAAACAATTCACATCGAAAGGAGCAAATCCGAACAAAGGAGCCGATGATTGAGAGCTTACAGAGAGAGCCAGACTCACGCTGTAAAAGCGCCCCCAGGAAACAAGGTCAATACGGGGAGACAGAACTAGAGGTCTGCCGTGTGCGCAGGTTAACAATCGTGCGCACCCTTTCCTACGTGCACTCGCCGGCGAATGACCCGCCGGGAAAAGGATACTGGTTTTTTTCGTTTTGGTTCTACGGGCCCGGTTATGGTCGGGCTTTGGGGTGGGGAAGCAGCGATGGCAGCGGCGGATAAGATGCGCCGGAGATTAGGTTACGATTTTAGGTGACGGCGTCGTTTCAGATTTATCTCGACGACGACGATGACGACGGGGTTGTGGTGGCGGAGGGGGTCAGTTTTTCAGAGAGAGAGAGTTTATAGAGAGGGGGATATTATCAAATGAATGAGTAAAAAATGAAAAAAATGAAAAAAATGAAAAAAATAAAAAAAAATAGAAGGATATGCGAATTTTGATTTTCTTTCGAGAAACGTGTTTAGAGAGAGAGAGAGAGAGAGAGAGAGAGAGAATATGTGATTTTTCATTTTTAACATGGCCAATTTGTGGGTTTAATGTTAGTGAAGGACCAACGGTGTTAAACCGCATGGCGAATTTTGTGAAGTTTGATCTTTTCTTTTTTGTTAGCGACTATTTGGACAAGGAGTGGGCACGGTTTGGTTTAGTTATGTTAGATGTTATTTGAGATAAAAAACGAAATAGAATCAAACTATTTGGTTTTGCAATTAGGTTTCAAACGGTTTTAGTTTCTGTTTGCGCCATTTATAGGCTCATTAAAAATTAGCATTAATGCAAGTATTCAACATTCAAACAAATTCAAAAATTCAAAATCTAACAACTTAGTACTACAATCTAATGAAATTCCTCTTCGCTTGTAAGTGAGAGATCTTAGGATCAATTATCGCCAAAGGCGAATTTAAACCACATTATTGCTAGCTCATTGTGAGGCTTAGCCACCCCCTCCCTTAGTATAGATAATATCGTTTATTAAAAAAAGTTCAAAATCTAATCATTTATAAACTAATGTCTTATGGCACGAATACAACCCAATTGAAAACAATTTCATGATGATCACCGTACTAAAATTCAACTTACAACAGAGTTCAACATCAAATACCTTATAACATTACCTAGGAGTGTTTAGTCTAATGGTCAAGCCCTTGGTTTGTTACCAAGAGGTCTGGGGTTCGACACCTCTCAAGGTACCCACCTAGCAATTGCTAGAGTTTCTTGCTTCCCAAATGTTGTGGGGTCAGGCGGGGAGCCTAGTGACTAGTCAGGTCAAAAATCCGAAAATACTAGATTCTAAAAAAAAAAAAAAAAAAAAGACACCTTATAACATTACTTTAGTACAAGCATACAACCCAATTGAAAAAGTTAAGTTTATCATACTATAAAAATAAAGTTTAACATCAAAATATCTTATGACATTAATACGACCCCAAAAAAATGAAATTGTTCATGCAATTTACCAAAAAAGTTTTGGTGTTTCAAGTCACAACTTTGAATCGTTCAACTCTTTCTCAGTTCCTTTCTTTGAAGCACTTACTCTTTGAAGGTTTATGAGACCTTTGAACTTGAGAATGCGATGCTTGAGAAGACTTTAGAAGACTTTAGACATTGTAAAAGTAAAAATGAATAACTAATTACACTTCAATACCTAATTAGGTATTAAATTAAATAATATTTTATAGGGTAATAGAAAACCACATCAACTATGAGTCACATCACAATCTTATACCTTATGTTTTAAATATTGCAATATCATTTCTCATCTTACAAGTTAGTTGCAATGTTAGAGCTTCGTTAAATTTACTGTCAATTTAATGTTAAATGATGAAGTGGCAAGCTCAGGGCCACTTCCTCATCAAACAAGTGAAAAATTAATTAAATGTTAATAAGTTTAAAATAAATTAACAAAATTAAAAATAATGAAAAAAACTGAAATTTTATAAGCCCTAATTTCCCCACGCCAATATGGGGCTCCAAATTGCGACCCACCACCCCTGATTTTCCAATTCAAATCGCAGTCGCAGGGTACCCAATCCACCATTCTAACTCCACCAACTCGAACTCGAACAAGAGCGGCGACTCCCCACACAACTGAATTGCAGTCGATCCTAACAAGTTCTTGCACCCAGTCTGAATCAAGTACTTGAATCGCCGAAATTCTAATTGGTTAAGACAGGTTATGCAAAATCGACCGGCGACCTGCAACTGTCTAAATTGAATTGGGCTTGCGGCTAGGGAAGGGCAATGGTTATGCGGGCGGGTAACCGCGGTTAATCTACCCATAACCGTTTATGCTCATACCCGCATAACCGTTTATCCATTGGGTAATTACCTAAACGGTTATACCCATACCCATAACAGTTTATAAACGGTTAACCATACCCATAACCGCATACCTATTTAACCGTAACCGTTTAATACCCGTTTACCCATTTATCATTTTTAACCCGTTTATCTTTTTTTTTTTTACCATTACCCTTTTTTCACGCGTCTACATGTTTTTTAACAACTTGAAAATTAAAAAAAAAATTGTCATAATTTTTTTTTTGACAATTAAACACCGTTATAAGTACATTCATCATACATTTCCATATTTTAATTTTTTAAGTCCTTATACCATTCCAATGAAGGAAATTTTTGTGAAAAACATGTTCATTTGAATAACATCATATAGCATGCAATTAACAATTAAAGGCGGAATCATGCTTTCATGCATTCAAAAACAAAACATCTACCATGAAATTCAAAGCCTAGTAGATTGGTGAACCTTGACTCAACTTAAAAACAACAATTTGTTAGTTGAGAAATATTTACCTTTGTAGATTCCTCTTTGCATATGCAAAGGATAATCACCCAAGAGATAGGGTCTTCATTCCTTGCTTCTTAGCTCCATGGATTTGGTTAGAAGAATAGGTTCTCCAAGTTCCCAAAATTGAGAACCTCTAAAGATTCTACACCAAGGTTGGATTGGAGAGGAAATGAGTGACCTTGAGGAAATAGAATTGCTAGACAATATCCCCCAAGGTGGTTGGCCTCTTAGAGAGAAATGGAAGCTTTGTGTTCTCACCAATTTTCTCTAAAATCAACAACTAATGAATTTTAGGTTATAAAGTTCTTTATATAGTCACTTCTTTAAATGACCTAAAGAACCAAAAACCCTAATTCAACACTAAATGGATATGGGCTTTTGGGCCTTTGTGAATCTTTATTCATTAAGTTGTCATACAACTTAAGTCAATGGGCTTTGACGTTCGAAGCCCATTGGGCTTTAAGGTCCAAAACTATCCCGAGGTCTTTAACGAACTTATTCGTTTGATTAATTAACATATTAATTAATCCTTGCCATAAATAATTAAACCATTTAATTATTCTTATTCATCTCCTTTGTTTCTTCAATCTCCACCTTATTTGGTGTACGATACATTAGGTTCCTTTTAGCGAGGCAGTGGGCGATTAAAACCATTTTACATCGATTGTGAATTGAACTTACTTTCAATTCTCCCTTTAGTGATTACACACGTTTAGGGCTTCCACAAACCATGAGTGACACCTAGCAGCATATCATGGCTACCCAAGCTAATCAGAAGAGGTAGAGAACCTATTCAGTTTAGGATTACAAATGCAATACGATCTTTCTCTAATCTAATACTCTTGACCACATTGTTTGGTTTGATAGTTTATTTATTCATGTCTACTATCCAATGTGATTCATTTGCATTTTATGATTACCTTGAATGTGATTTGGAACGCATTCCCCAATCTCATTCATACTCTGGCCAGAGATTTTAATCATATCATAGAGTATTCTCCCTCAAGCCAATTGAAGGTTAGAGATCCCTTGTTGTGCATTCACTTGTCTCCATGACTAAGTGGCTTAACCCCAATGATGTCGTGGACACCCCGATGGGGTGACTTTGACATAATCAAAGATCAAGGACTTAACCACAAGACAACAACTGTGATGCCTCAGGTCAAATGACTAATTTGCATTATCCCAAACATGAGTTCTCATGTGACATGAGTATGAGAACTCCTCGTTGATCGTGTTCAGTGAACTCATTCTCTATTGAGCACCTACGTACTTGTCTTGATGTCACACACACCAATGACTCGAGACTAGTCACTCTCCCTGATAGAAGACATAGCACGTACTGATCTTAACGGACTGTCAATGCCCAATTGGCAATCCTATGATCAGGAATGTTTAGGATGTGTCTACGAAAGAATGGTCTCATTAATCTAACTTCATTAGATTGCATTCTCCCAATCACATATTCCTTGGACTTTATCGTTTAAGCATATAACATTTATATGAGACGCCTCAAACAATAATGTTTGCCTTTTATATGTAAACTAGATTAGTTTAACATGTGAAATGTCCGTAAAGTATCATCATATGATTGGCTTTAGGGCACATTTCCAACAATCTCCCACTTGCTCTAGAGCCAATCAGCTTGGTCATCTGTTATGATTCCTCTTCTGTAGTCATTTCCTAAATGGCTGAATAGTAGGCCTAGGAAATGGATATCTATATGTTATCCATAGAAGCAACCTTGAGAATATCGACGTCACCATTATACATGATTCCCAATCATGTGGTTCAGTCTCTCATATGAGTTCGGATCTTGATGAGACCTTGATTACCAGGCTTGAGCTATCGCCCCATTAGTGTCGTACACTTTCTGGTTGGAACCGAATAGAGAGTTCATAAATGAACTTTCCCATGCAAACAACATTGTTGTAAACTTCTATATATGGCAATATATTTTGCATTTATAATGGAACACACTAAAGTCATTACTTTAATGTTTCAATCCAAATATCTCTTTAGTCATAATAAAGAGGTATCTGTTAATCTCTTCATTCATAATGAAGAAACATTCAACGATGGATTAGATTCATAATCTAACACATTTACGCTTCCTTTACGTTACTCTAATTCTTCCTCATTCTTCGAGGAACCTATCCTTTAGTATTTCTTAAATACTTAAGGATTCACTTGACAGTTGCCATGGTTCTGATCCTGGGCTTGGATTGATATCGCCTTGTACCTTTCTTGGTACAACTTATATCAACGTTTTTCATACAATATGAAATACGTAAATCACATTTCTGCGTATGAATAAAGGATTCTCTTTATGCAATATTTCTTTGGGAGTCAAAGGGTACGTTCCCTTTGAGAAGAGCTACCTCCTAGTCTCACTAGAGTTGTTCTTCTGATTGAAGTTTATCATCATATGAGAAACTTCCTAGCATATTTTGTCTATTATTAGGGCATGATATAATCCAATTATATCCTAAAATCTAT
Organism: Malus fusca; assembly: GCA_035220775.1. Taxonomy (NCBI): domain Eukaryota; kingdom Viridiplantae; phylum Streptophyta; class Magnoliopsida; order Rosales; family Rosaceae; genus Malus; species Malus fusca. The sequence goes on from CM069069.1 coordinate 25,266,901, forward strand.
CATTATAGATTTCCATCCCATGTATATAGACTATGTCTCCCATATACATTCTATCGTTATAGAAAGTTTAAAGTCATAACTTTAACGAAGAAGTATTCTTTTCATTTCCAAAATTAATATATCATATATATATTCTAAATTTTAGGAACATGATTAACTCCCACTAATCTTTTGTAAACCTAGTAAACAAAAGATTCATTTACATCTTTATGAGAAATCAAACGTTTTGATCTTTCTCTCATAAGACGCTTATGGCTCCCACTAGCTTGCTAAGATCCATGATGGTTGGATCTCTACAACTTACATGTCTTGTGATTCATAGTATTTAGACATAAATTATCAAGACTATCTTAATAATGGTTTCGGAAACCTATATCATGTCCAAACATTGAATCACCATTTAGTTGTAGCTAGCAATCTTTGAATTAATTGAAACTAAGACTACGTCAAAGATGGTTCCTTCAAAGTCAACCATTCTCTTTGATTGTAGTCACCTTAAGCTACCAATTAGCTATGAAGGTTTCATTATTTCGGGTCAAATGGTACTTTACCATTTCCTTGAGTATATATCGTATATACACTCAATGTAGTCATAAAGTTCAAACCATTCAACTGAGACGGTTTAAAATTCCTTTTTGACTACCTTGGAGCTTTGTGGTATAGGAACTAGGTTGTTATATTTGTTGATTATCATCTTGTCTCTCAAAGAACCCATTCTTTTGAGTTCTATTCCTAGTTCATTTGCTCTAAGGCAAATCACATTGTAGGATTTACAATGAACTACTCAACAAACAACATTTGTTGGTTGGTTTATAGAAGTGATATCCAAAGGTTAATTTAAGGATATCCATAAGATAATTTTTAAACAAATATTGCTTATTAGCACACAACCCCAAATCTTAACATGATTAAGATTTGTCTTTCTTTCCAACTACATCCTATGGAGTTATGAAAATTTTGGAAGATCTTCTAATTGACAATCATATTGTCTTAGAAGCATATATATCCTATATATGGGTAATTGATAATATCCAACGAACTAAATCTTATTCAAGTTCGTTCTTCTCCTAATGGAGAAAATCATTATCTTATGATGCTAATTTCCTTGATATCTTTCAAGGAAACTCATCTAAAGTGTTACCTTTCCTTGGATCAAATCTAAGGAGGTAAGTACTTTAGACGTCTTACTCATCAACTTACATTTCTTGAATTCTTTGAAACCTTTTGCAAAGTATTCGGACTTGTGTTTATTCATAATAAACTATAGTCCAACCGAGAGTGATCTTCGGTGAATGTCAAACAACATGAGTAGTATTATGTTGTGGACAAGTGCCACTAACATCTAAGTGAATTAACCTCAATAACTTTGTGATTCTTTCTTCTTTCCAAAAGAATAAAGATTCGAACATTTCGCCTCTATACAATTTTGACAAGAAGGTATTGGATCCGGATCTAACGATCCAAAGCATCCATCTATGACCAACTCGTAATTTATGTTTTAGAGGTATCACAACTCAGTTGGGATTAGTCACTATCTTGCAACCTTTTGGGTTTTAAGCATCATTATATTCTAAACAGTTAACGCTACCATATCATCTCTACTATAAAGACAATCAATTAGATTACTATAATCCAATCAGTGATTAATAAAGAACAATGTTTTGTCAAACAAAACATTCATCCATCTCTACTATAGTGACGGAATTAAGTTCCTTAAAATTGGAATGTAAAGACAATCTTTGGTTTTTCCAATTTCTTTGGTAGTTCATATGAGGAAGTTAGTACCATCTGCTTTCGCAGAGATCTATATTTTATTCACGTTCCGAATGTGAAATACTTTCTCTTCTCTCATTAATCTTCTACTTCTTATTAGCCACACTTTTACAACGATTGTAAAACATTGTTACTAATACGGAATCAAGCATTCAAGTAGAAGAACCAACTGTTTTGCACTATTCAAGAACAATTTACAACACCTTTGAAAGGTGTGTTCTTGACATTTGCAAGACATTTCTTGCAAATACCCCTTCCAATGTCCATCCTTTCATAAAGAAAGTTTGTTCCCTTGGAGTTAATTTTATCTTCTTCATTTGACTTCTCCTTTGACTACAATAGTCTTGGTCCCTAAACTCCCACTATCTCTCTTGAAACATTTTTCAATTGTGTTATACACATCAAACATTTTGGAGAGTGTTTGGTTATTGTTCACTACATAGTTTACAATAAACTTAGTGAACCATTAGGATAGGGACATAAAGGTGAAGTCCTAGCCTAGTTTCCGTCTCGTTAAGTGGTTTATCACTTCAACACTCAATGATTCAAAATCATCATAAGTCCATGTTGATGGACTATTTTTGTCAACCAACCATTATGTTCTAAACATAATTACAAACTTTCAAGAGTTGTTCAAGGCAACTCTTATTTCTTCATACAACAATTTGTAAGTGAAGAATTATGGCACTAAAAGTGTCCTTGTCTTTATGCTAATCTTCTTAAGTTCCTTTGTTCATATAACGAAGGAATAAGCATTGGTTGTTTGTGTTGTCCTCTTCATGATAGACATTTGTAACATGTTCTTCCAATGATACATTATCAATAGGAAGATTGTGAGGATGAGACTTCTTAGGTACATGCACAATCCATTTAAGACAATCTTTGGGATTGTGTTACCAAGTCCGGAAACTAAAACATTCGGATTTTCTTTGTCAAGTTTTGGATAGCGTTTGCAAATATATTGGTAAACAAATACATAACGAATATAAATTGATTGATTTTAAGCCATTTGATTTGGGTCTTTAAATCAAATAGCACCACCCACTATTTTTGGCAAATTCCATATCCCTCATTGGAATTCGAGAGTTTTGGAGGAAACTCTTAGTAGGTTATGGGAGACTCACTATTACCAAGCCCACCTCACAATGATATGATGTTGGCTAGCATTAATAATAATGAGAGAGTACGCTTACTCATTTGCAACTAATGCAAGTACCCATCAATTTGGCCTCTAGAGAATGTTGCCTCACGATGATACGATGTTGGCGCCATTGCACTTAGTTAAGTCATTCCCACCATGCTTAGTTCGTGAAGGGGTTCAAGAATAGCCTCACGATGATACGATGTCGGCCATCCTCGTTGCCTACACTAACCTCATCAAGTATGTATATAGACTCCTCCTGAGTATAAGCATGCACTTTGTACTCCCCCATGATAGGGTGAAGCCGGTGTACAAGTCATAAACGATTGGAGCCTACCACGGTGGAAGGCCACGAAAGAGTGTTCTAAGCACTCTCACGCTTTTCAACTTAATAATGGTTTGGTTGAGGGTTTTAGGTCTCATCACATAGAAGTATTCATTTTAATCTACATTAAAACAATTTTGGTCCTATTACAACTATTGGTCCATTTGTTTTTAGTTGTATATAATACTCCCACTATACTTATAAAACGGTTTTTAAAGCAAGAGTATATGATACTACTAACATAAGGTTTGCATTCATTTGATGGACTATATAGTTGCCTTAGGGCCTTAGGATGACTATGAACCTTTGTTTAGATTCAACACGAGCCTAGTGTTGAATCTCGGACTAGGGATGGAGATTGATTTTAGTTACGCGTTTAATCACATTAAGGCGTGTTGTTCCTAGGGGCGTTGGACCCAACTACTTCATTTTCATGCATATCAAATAAAGCAAGAAAGAAGTACTTCAAAGTAAAAGAGAGCTTATGCTCTTTACAACATTTGCATAATTCAAATTACTTTAAAGTAAAGAAGAGCTTATGCTCTTTTACAACATTTGATCAAATCAAATTACAACCAAAATTAATCTACACATTCCCATGGTTCAAACAAATTTGAAACGGCCTTTCACATAGCTCAATTATCGTAGGCTTAGGTTCATAATCACCCTTTAATTAATCAACACTTTAATTAATTAAATTGAATGCAACATTTTCATTTGGTTTTTTGTATCCATAAAATTGATTTAAATGGAGCTAAATGAAATGAAAATCCAATTCTCATTTAAAGAGACAAAACAATTTTTGTTCCCTACTTAATTTGGGCCATCATGCAATAACCACAACGTTTTGGGCTATATTGCGAAACACAAACTTTTGGGGTCACTTTGTAAAAACACAAAAGTCCACTACTTCATGTAATTACAACTAGAACCCAAAAATTTCAACAAATACAAAAAAACTTCATTAAAGGAGCAAAACAATTTGTCCTTTAACGTTTTTGGGCCTTAACGTAAAAACGTAAACTTTTGGGCCAAAGTGCAAATACACAAAAGTATCAAAACTTTATGTAATTGAATAAAAGACCCAAAAATACCCTATTTAATTAGGGTGGCCGGCCATGATAGAAAAAATATGATTTTTACAAAGTTTTTGTAAGTGGGTTTTATTAGGTGAGGTAAAGATGAAATATTTTGAATTTATGTTAAACTTTTAAAAAAGTTTGTCTACCATTATAACCATTAATTGAATTTATGTCAAACTTTTAAAAAAGTTTGTCTACCATTAAAACCATTAATAATACTTTACAAATAATCATCACCCACTAAAATCACCCACTAAAATTAAACCAAAACTTTATGTAAAAACATAAAACATTTTGAATCAAAACTTCAAAACTTTTTGTTCTTGGCAAGAACTTCAAGAACATTGAAGAACACTCATGAAAACTCATAATAGCTCCATGAATGTTTTCACTCACCAAAACTCAAATTTTCATCACTCAAAAGAGGGTTAACATCCTAGGGTACTTAGGGGTTCCAAAAGTCACTTTAAAACCATTTTAACAAGACAAACATGAACCCAAAAAATCACCCTTTGGATTTGGCCGAATTTCCCAAAAAACATGGCACCAAATTTTAGCTCCAAAATTCATGCTCATATGAACTACATCTACAACATTTGAGATGGCAAATTTTCTAACAAAATTTACATTCAAAGAAACAAGAATAAAGCTTGTAACATATTACAACTTTTAAATCAAAAACTATGAACTACAAAACTCAAAATGATTCACCAACTACTAGACCTAGGCTCTGATACCACTTGAAGGAAATTTTTGTGAAAAACATGTTCATTTGAATAACATCATATAGCATGCAATTAACAATTAAAGGCGGAATCATGCTTTCATGCATTCAAAAACAAAACATCTACCATGAAATTCAAAGCCTAGTAGATTGGTGAACCTTGACTCAACTTAAAAACAACAATTTGTTAGTTGAGAAATATTTACCTTTGTAGATTCCTCTTTGCATATGCAAAGGATAATCACCCAAGAGATAGGGCCTTCATTCCTTGCTTCTTAGCTCCATGGATTTGGTTAGAAGAATAGGTTCTCCAAGTTCCCAAAATTGAGAACCTCTAAAGATTCTACACCAAGGTTGGATTGGAGAGGAAATGAGTGACCTTGAGGAAATAGAATTGCTAGACAATATCCCCCAAGGTGGTTGGCCTCTTAGAGAGAAATGGAAGCTTTGTGTTCTCACCAATTTTCTCTAAAATCAACAACTAATGAATTTTAGGTTATAAAGTTCTTTATATAGTCACTTCTTTAAATGACCTAAAGAACCAAAAACCCTAATTCAACACTAAATGGATATGGGCTTTTGGGCCTTTGTGAATCTTTATTCATTAAGTTGTCATACAACTTAAGTCAATGGACTTTGACGTTCGAAGCCCATTGGGCCTTAAGGTCCAAAACTATCCCGAGGTCTTTAACGAACTTATTCGTTTGATTAATTAACATATTAATTAATCCTTGCCATAAATAATTAAACCATTTAATTATTCTTATTCATCTCCTTTGTTTCTTCAATCTCCACCTTATTTGGTGTACGATACATTAGGTTCCTTTTAGCGAGGCAGTGGGCGATTAAAACCATTTTACATCGATTGTGAATTGAAACTTACTTTCAATTCTCCCTTTAGTGATTACACACGTTTAGGGCTTCCACAAACCATGAGTGACACCTAGCAGCATATCATGGCTACCCAAGCTAATCAGAAGAGGTAGAGAACCTATTCAGTTTAGGATTACAAATGCAATACGGTCTTTCTCTAATCTAATACTCTTGACCACATTGTTTGGTTTGATAGTTTATTTATTCATGTCTACTATCCAATGTGATTCATTTGCATTTTATGATTACCTTGAATGTGATTTGGAACGCATTCCCCAATCTCATTCATACTCTGGCCAGAGATTTTAATCATATCATAGAGTATTCTCCCTCAAGCCAATTGAAGGTTAGAGATCCCTTGTTGTGCATTCACTTGTCTCCATGACTAAGTGGCTTAACCCCAATGATGTCGTGGACACCCCGATGGGGTGACTTTGACATAATCAAAGATCAAGGACTTAACCACAAGACAACAACTGTGATGCCTCAGGTCAAAGGACTAATTTGCATTATCCCAAACATGAGTTCTCATGTGACATGAGTATGAGAACTCCTCGTTGATCGTGTTCAGTGAACTCATTCTCTATTGAGCACCTACGTACTTGTCTTGATGTCACACACACCAATGACTCGAGACTAGTCACTCTCCCTGATAGAAGACATAGCACGTACTGATCTTAACGGACTGTCAATGCCCAATTGGCAATCCTATGATCAGGAATGTTTAGGATGTGTCTACGAAAGAATGGTCTCATTAATCTAACTTCATTAGATTGCATTCTCCCAATCACATATTCCTTGGACTTTATCGTTTAAGCATATAACATTTATATGAGACGCCTCAAACAATAATGTTTGCCTTTTATATGTAAACTAGATTAGTTTAACATGTGAAATGTCCGTAAAGTATCATCATATGATTGGCTTTAGGGCACATTTCCAACATCCAATAATTGAAATAATAGTTTACGGACGATATTTTTAACTGTTACCAATGAAGGTAAATATAATATTTGCTAAGTATTATTGGGTTACAAAAATTGTTTAGAAGACATTTTTGTCAAAACATTTATGTCAATTTCACGGTTACCTGCAAAGAATTTAAATTAATTTGGCCAATTCTTTGATGATGAGAATCATCATTCCTGTAGTAGTGTTATTGAGAGAAATACCGATGAATTCCTTGCTAATTTATTGGGTGCTAAGTATTATTGGATCGAGAACATGGTTTGTGTTAGTTTTACATATATAAAATAAATGGGTAAACGGTTACCCGTTTATAACCGTGGTTAATACTCATAACCGCCCATTTAAATTTCGCGGGTAAACGGTTATACCCATAACAGTTTATTTATCTAAACGGTTACCCATAACCGTAACCGTTTAATTTAAATGGACGGGTAACCGTGGTTACCCATAACCAATGTATATTTGTCCATCCCTACTTGCGGCTAAGGGGGTGTATTCAATTGGGGTTTTAAGGGATTTTAATTCTTTTAATGAATCTAGGGGTATTCAATTAGAATTTTAAGTAATTCTCTGAAATTCTAGGTGTATTCAATTAGAATTTTAAAATAGTTTATTAAAATCCTTAGAAATCCAAGTGTATTCAATTAAGATTTTAAAGAAGTTTATAACATTCCAGGTGTATTCAATTAGAAATTGATTTTAAAGAATTTGAGAAAGTTGAGGAATTAGAGGGAATTGAAGAGATTTCATAGTGTATTTTAAATATCCACAAATCTCACATCTTCCCATGAGATTTCGAAGGAATTGAATCAAAATTTTATATGGAATCTCTACAAATCAATTAAACTCTATAAAAATCCATAGATTTATAAATCCATTAAAATCTCTCACATTCTCAATTGAATACACCCCATAAGACAGGTTATTTCACCTGGCGCTAGACCCGCCTCCCCCGTTTGTCAGAGATAGTGAGGTTGCTAAGAGACGACAGTGCTGTCGAGAATGGTGCAGGAGTTGTGCCAATCAAAGGGGGTGAGGTTGCTGGGTAACGACAGGGTGTGGTTGGGAAAGTGGATGGAGTGCGGGGTTTTTGAGACGGTTGGGTAATAGTGGAAGAAGAGCATGCATTTTACTTTATTTTGGGAAACTAAAAGCTTAGTGTTCTCTTTGGGAATATATCAAAAGAGAGGGGAAGCGAATGAGAAATGGGGAAATGGGATGAAGGAGTGGGCAAGTCCGGAAGAGGAGGGTCGGTTTGGTCTAATCTCACACCTAACCTCAATTGCTATGGCAGAGTGCGATGGTTCTTCAGATTGACTTGCAGGTGGCAAGTTGTTGCAACGATGGGTTATTTTTGGCTTTGAGATTGCATCTAGGTGGGAGAGGAAGTGGTGGTGGGATTGGGGGACCGGATGGGGAAGATGAAGGTGGTTGTTTAATCCATTTCATCGTCGCATATTTTTTTGAATTAACTAATGTAATTATATTTTTAATAGATTTCTTTTTGGCATTGTTAAATTATTAAATTTTTAAAAATTTATTTTTTTACCACATGAAACAAATTATTATAATAATTTTGAACTCTTTCCTACGCACATTAATCATAATAATTTAAAAATAAATAAATAAATAAAAAATTTAAGAAATTAGTTCGGATGAAATTATATTGACCTATTAACCCTACATGACAGCAATCATCATCGTAGACACAAGGACTTGAGTGATTCACCCATAATAAGTGACACACCCCGATCCTAGAATCAAGGCATGCTGGCCGTCACGTGAGCGTGACGTAACCATAAGTGCGATGCGGAAGCAAATATAAGAGAATTACGAAAGAATAAAAACCAACTACTAGCAAGAATAACCAAATAGCATGCTAGAGTGAGTTAAAGTGTGAGTGCACACATAAACAGAGCTTAGGCAATAGGTGCAGTCAAGTAGGACTATAATTAAGTTACAACACCCGCAGGTAAGTCCTACATTAGGGAAGTCTGTCAGAATGTCGTAGAGGTCCTCGTGAGCCACCAACTGCTAACTAGAACCTGGAAGGGCGCAAAACAAAATTGAGTGGGTCAGTAAAGCAAAGCTTTTCGAAAACCTTTCATTTAAAACATTTCTAACCCCTCGCTGTAAAACATGTATACTTTCCCAGAAAATAGTATAATAGCATAATACTTTTCACAAATCTCAAAATCATCAATCTTTCTTAAAAACCAGAAAGTATGCCATGTTAAAAAATTTCAAAAACAGAATGAATGAGGCATCAATGTAACAGGTGAAATGATGAATTAACCGGAGACCCTGCAGTTGGTCCTGTACGGTTAATTCTATAGCTCAACATCAAATCCAACCGGAGTCACCTCGGTGACCTGTACGGCACTACACTGCAGATAAGTCAGAACTACCTGAAGTAGTTTGTACGACATGAATGGTGTAATAATACGCTATAGTGCTTCTCTCAACAATCATCTGTGTACACAATCTAAGGTCACCTATCAGTCTGAACCCTCTCATGGTCTGTACGACATGTCGGAACCCTCTCATGGTCTGTACGACATGCACCTACTTGGATCCAAGGTGAGCGTGCGGTGCGAGGTGAATAACATAAGCACTAACACCATGATTGCAGGTTATGAGCTACCAACATAATATACATCAACCATGCACATGAATAACATAAAACTCACCTGATACTTACCTGTGCGTCCACATCATCAATTCACATATATATATGCATCAATTATCAATTTATATATCTCATATAATTCATATCATGCATGCATGGCATTTTAGAAACATACTTTCATTAAAACTCAATTTCTGGGAATTTTAAATAGCATATAGGTATAAATAGAAAGTACTGCCCACTCACTGATAAGTCGAAGGGTCGTAGCCCCCGTGACGTCCCTGGATGCGCTCGTCCTCGGGATAGGTATCACTTATATGCGAAATAACTATAAAAACGTTATTTTAAAGCATATAACCAACAATTCGTAATAACTTCTCATACGGTGCTCAAATTGGGTATATGAATATACCACAGTGACCTACTCGACGTCACGGACGTCGACAAATTTTTAGAAAAATTTTCTGAGGCCGCACGCGCCCCTACGCGCCGGGAGGGGCACGGACCTACGCGCCTCCCACGCGCGTCTTCTTCCTCGAGCTCGCCGGACTGAGTTTTTCGGTGGCCGGAAAATTGGAGATTTTTCAATCTCCTTGTTCTCCTTCGTTTCTCAACCATTTTCTTCGTATTTTATATCAATTTAAAGCCCTCAACATGTAGAATCGCGATAGACTAGTTTCAAGGTCTAAAATCCACTATATTTTACCTGAGAAAGCTCGATAATCCGGCCAAATTTGAAAAGCTCCGTTCTCCGTACTCCGACGTCCAAACTCTACCAACGAAGTACCCCGAAGCTTGTGAGGATCTCCTTAAGCTCACTGTGAGCTTGAAATTCCCTGAAATGCAAGATTTTACGTGTGTATGAACAATGCACATTTTCGGGGTTAGGGTTTCACGACGATTCTGAGGGTTTCACTTCCTAAAACTAGTACCATTCAACTCAGAACGTCAAAAGGATGAAGAACCATACCTTATTAGCTTCAATCCGTGGAAGACTCGATGATTTGGTGCCTTGTCCGTACGGGTTCGAGAGGAAAAGAGAGAGGAGAGTGACTGAGAAGGAAGAGAGAGAGGCACGTGATAGGAGAGAGAGAGAGGATTCTTTAAGTGTGTGTAGGTGTTCTCCCAAGACCCTAACCACACATTTACATACAATCCAAATTATAATCCACTTACAATTTTTCCTAAAATTTGGAAGTGTATGAATAATTCCAAATAATATGTCACATTACCTTAGTATCCGATAAGGGCAATCCCGTCAATTCCCATTCCCGTCAAATGTACCTCCGGGACGGGCTGTGACAATCTTCCCTCCTTATAGAATTTCGTCCTCGAAATTCATACAACCAATCAACCACTTAATACTCATAAAACAATCTTGGATACATCTCTCTCATTCGATCTTCTGTCTCCCAAGTAGCTTCTTCTACTGAGTGGTTCTTCCACAACACTTTCACCAAACTCACCGTCTTATTCCTTAGAACCTTGTCTTTCCAATCCAAGATAGTGACTGGTTCCTCATCATAAGTTAAATCCGGATTAATCTCCAACGGTTGAGGGGGAATCGCATGTGAAAGATCTGAAACATAATGTTGAAGCATCGAGACATGAAACACATTATGTACCTTAGATAACTCCGGAGGCAACTCCAATCTGTAAGCAACTTCACCAATCCTCTCAGTGATCTCATAAGGTCCTATGTACCTAGGACTTAGCTTGCCTCTCTTTCCAAACCGTACTACACATCTCCAAGGTGACAATTTCAAGAACACCAAATTACCCACATCATAAACTCGATCAGTAGCATGTCTATCTGCAATGCTCTTTTGTCGATCTTGGGCCGCTTTCAGGTTAGCCTTAATCACCTGAACATTTTGAGTAGTCTCATCCACAATCTCTGGGCCCTCTAGCATTCTTTCACCAACCTCTGACCAACACAATGGCGTACGGCAAGCTCTACCATAAAGTGCCTCAAATGGTGACATACCAATGCTCGAATGAAAACTATTGTTGTAGGCAAATTCCATCAAATCTAGGCGATCATGCCAAGAATCACCAAACTGCAACACTGAAGATCTTAACATATCCTCCAACGTCTGAATAGTCCTCTCTGATTGTCCATCTGTCTGAGGATGATAAGCAGTACTGTAAAGTAATTTCGTACCAAGAGCTTCCTGAAAGGCTATCCAAAACTTAGAAGTAAATCTTGGATCTCGATCATAAATAATATTCACTGGAACGCCATGATACTTCACAATCTTCGTGATGAACAACTTAGCCAATTTATTCATATGATACTTTTCTCTCACTGGAATGAAGTGAGCTGACTTGGTAAGCCGATCTACAATCACCCAAACGCCATCAAATCCATTCTGGGTACGTGGAAGCTTATACACAAAATCCATAGTGATATTTTCCCATTTCCACTGAGGGACGGGAAGTGGTTGCATCCGACCAAAAAGCTTCTTTCTTTCAGCTTTGACTTGCTGACAGACAATACACTTACTTACGTACTCAGCAATTTCCCTTTTCATACCCGGCCAATAATAAAATGGTCGAATGGTATGGTACATCTTAGTTCCTCCTGGGTGCATCGCATAAGCCGAACAATGTGCCTCATCCAAAATTTCTTTCTTTAGTTCCTCGTTATTCGGCACATACATTCTATTCTCCTGCATAAGCATGCCATCTGATTCCTGCATCCTGAGGTCTTTCTTTTTCCCTTCACTCCTCAATTGAATCAATTCTTGAATCTCCTCATCAACCAACTGAGCTTCGAGTACACGATCCACCAAAACTGGCCTGACTTGGAAACTAGCTAGAAAAGCTTCTCTTTGCTCTTCCATTTCCAACTTTACTCCAGTAGCTCTCAAATCTACAAGTAGGGGAACACGGTAAGCATACAAGGCATTAAGTCGACTTTGAGGTTTCCTACTCAGTGCATCAGCTACCACATTTGCACGACCCGGATGATACTCAATAGTGCAGTCATAATCACTTAGCAACTCCATCCATCTTCGCTGACGAAGATTAAGATCATGCTGAGTGAAAAGATACTGAAGACTCTTATCTGTGAAGATCTTACATTTCTCACCATAGAGATAATGCCTCCAAATCTTCAAAGCAAAAACAATGGCTGCTAACTCAAGATCGTGAGTAGGATAATTCCTCTCGTGAATCTTCAACTGCCGAGAAGCATAGGCGATCACTCTATTATGCTGCATCAAGACACATCCCAGACCAGTCAAGGAAGCATCACTATAAATCTCATAGTTACCACTATCGTCAGGAAGTACCAAAACTGGAGTGTGAGTGAGGCAATGTTTCAATTGCTGGAAACTTTGCTCACAATTCTTATCCCAAACAAACTTAACATCCTTCCTGGTTAACTTTGTTAGTGGCAAAGCAATCATAGAGAAATCTTGAACAAACCGTCGATAATAACTTGCTAGACCAAGGAAACTCCGTACCTCGGTGACGGTTCGTGGCTGTTCCCAATTCTCCACCGCTACTATCTTCTGAGGATCAACTTGAATTCCTTGTGCCGATACCACATGCCCCAAAAATGCCACTTGATTCAACCAAAACTGGCATTTACTAAACTTGGCATACAACTGATGTTCCCTCAATTTCCTTAGTACCAAGTTTAGATGCCGAATATGATCTGCTTTCGACTTGGAGTATACCAGAATATCATCAATGAAAACAATGACAAACCTATCAAGATATTGCTGGAATACTTCATTCATCAACCTCATGAAAGCTGCAGGTGCATTAGTCAATCCAAATGGCATTACCAAAAACTCATAATGTCCATAACGGGTTCTGAAAGCCGTTTAGGTACATCCTCATCTTTAATCTTCAGTTGATAATAACCAGATCTCAAATCAATTTTAGAGAACACACATGCACCTTTAAGCTGATCGAACAAATCATCAATACGAGGCAATGGATAACGGTTTTTAATCGTTACCCGATTCAATTGCCTGTAATCAATACACAATCTCAAGGTTCCATCTTTCTTTCTTACAAACAATACCGGAGCTCCCCAAGGTGAAGTACTAGGTTGAATGAAACCTTTATCAGTTAATTCCTGTAACTGAATTTTTAACTCCCTCAATTCAGCTGGAGCCATTCTATATGGAGTCAAGGAAATAGGATCCATACCTGGAAGCAAATCAATAGAAAACTCCACATCTCTGTCTGGCGGCAATCCAGGCAAATCATCTGGGAATACATCAGGATAGTGCCTAACTACCCCAACTTCCTCAATACTGCTAGGAGCAACATCATTTAACACCACATGTGCTAAGTATCCTTGACAACCTTTCGATAACAGCTTCTTTGCTCTCATGACAGAAATAACACCATGTCTCACCTCACTTCCTTCACCCACAAAATTAACCTCTGGTAGTCCAGGACGAAAGAAAGTAACTGATTTCCCGTAACAATCAATATGGGCACGATTATAATGCAACCAATCGGCCCCTAAAATCACATCAAAATCCACAATATCTAACGGGATAAGATTAGCTGGCATAACTACGTCATCTACCATCACTGGACACCCTGGATAAACATTATCAACATAACATTTATCTCCTCTAGGCATAGCAAACTCTAAATCAAATCCTAGAGGTGTAGGGTGAGGTTGTGTCATTTGAGCAAACGTATGAGAAATCACAGAATGGGTAGCACCACAATCAATCAAACTCTAGCAAAGTGACCAAGGATGTTTAACGTACCCATGATCAAGTCTGGATGGTTCTGAGCATCATGCAGTGAGATATGATTCACACGTCCCTGAGCTTGTTGTCGTCCACCACGACCTCTGCTATCCTGATTACCTCGCCCCTGAGAAGTGCGTCCCTGACCTGATTGGCTAGCCTGTCTAGACGGCCCTGCACCGCTAGCAGTAACATCTCCCTGACGGGGCTGATTTCCTTGATACCGCTGAGATCCACTGGCTGGCATGGAAGAATATGAAGAATGACCTCCAGGATCTTGAGAATACCCACTCTGGAAATAAGGATCCTGGGCATACTGATTCGGTCCGAAAGTATAGGGAGCAACATCACCCTGATAGTGGAAAACACCACCACGACCCGTCTGACCATAGCTGCCTAATCCATAATTCTGCTGAACAGGTGCTGGAGGTGGCATAACAGACTGCTGGGGTCTCTGCTGACTCTGGGGACACTGTGCAGCTTTATGTCCTATCTGCCCACAAGTAAAACAACCACCACCACCACTTCTCCTACATTCTCCATGATGCCTGAAGTTACATCGACGGCACAACGGAGCACCTGAGCCACCAGCTCCACTAAAATCTCTTGGCCTCTGAAAACTGGGCCCACCAGCAAACCTTCCACCTCTCATCGGGCCTGTCACACTAAGCCCTCCACTGGAAGAACTAGAACTCGTTCCACTCATCTTGAAAGTCTGCGTCCTACGGGGTCCCGGAATAGAGATACCTATTCCCCTATCATCTCTCATCTGAGTATCATTCTTCTCTTCATCATCATCACTGTTACTGGGAAGGTTATCGGAATCCTCCATCCGAACCAAGATCTCAGAAAACTCATGATAATCAGCGCAAGGAAGTGTACTAGCAAAAGTCCGCCATTTCCTCTTAGTTCCCAACTTAAAGCGGCGAAGCATCTCTACCGGATTACCAGCCGTGTCAGGATCATAACGAGATAAGTCTGTAAATTTCCTGTAGTACTCATGCGCCGACATATTCTTTTGCTTCAGTCGGGCGAATTCTTGCTTCTTACGGTCAATATACTCTGGAGGGACAAATCTCTTCTTAAAATTCTCCTTAAATACCTCCCAATCGGATGCCATCTCCGGTGACATAAACTGCGCCTGATTCTTCCACCAACCTGCTGGCTCTCGCCCTAGAAACCAAGTAGTGGTCTCTACCCATCTGTTAGCAGGAAGGTTCCCCTGACTTTGCATCACCTGAAAAGTCTTCTCAATGTGATCTAGCCACTTCTCTGCCCCTTCATGACCATCATTACCCATGAAGCGGTCTAATTTCAGGTTGTACATGGTCTCCAGGGGTGTTCTCTGAGGAGGGGGATGAGGACGAATTGCATTATGAAAAGCATGGGAAATTGCTTCCCCTAATTCAGCTATATTAGGGAAGTTAGATTCAGAAGTAGGACGTGGTTCCCTACGAGGCGGCATAGTTCTGACAGAAGACACCAAAAGATTATTAGAGCATTAACAATTAGACAGGACTGCAACCTAGGCTCTGACAGAAGACACCAAACTGACACACCCCGATCCTAGAATCAAGGCATGCTGGCCGTCACGTGAGCGTGACGTAACCATAAGTGCGATGCGGAAGCAAATATAAGAGAATTACGAAAGAATAAAAACCAACTACTAGCAAGAATAACCAAATAGCATGCTAGAGTGAGTTAAAGTGTGAGTGCACACATAAACAGAGCTTAAGCAATAGGTGCAGTCAAGTAGGACTATAATTAAGTTACAACACCCACAGGTGAGTCCTACATTAGGGAAGTCTATCAGAATGCCATAGAGGTCCTCGTGAGCCACCAATTGCTAACTAGAACCTAGAGGGGCGCAAAACAAAATTGAGTGGGTCAGTAAAGCAAAGCTTTTCGAAAACCTTTCATTTAAAACATTGCTAACCCCTCGCTGTAAAACATGTATACTTTCCCAGAAAATAGTATAATAGCATAATACTTTTCACAAATCTCAAAATCATCAATCTTTCTTAAAAACCAGAAAGTATGCCATGTTAAAAATTTTCAAAAACAGAATGAATGAGGCATCAATGTAACAGGTGAAATGATGAATTAACCGGAGACCCTGCAGTTGGTCCTGTACGGTTAATTCTATAGCTCAACATCAAATCCAACCGGAGTCACCTCGGTGACCTGTACGACACTACACTGCAGATAAGTCGGAACTACCTAAAGTAGTCTGTACGACATGAATGGTGTAATAATACGCTCTAGTGCTTCTCTCAACAATCATCTGTGTACACAATCTAAGGTCACCTATCAGTCGGAACCCTCTCATGGTCTGTACGACATGCACCTACTTGGATCCAAGGTGAGCGTGCGGTGCGAGGTGAATAACATAAGCACTAACACCATAATTGCAGGTTATGAGCTATCAACATAATATACATCAACCATGCACATGAATAACATAAAACTCACCAGATACTTACCTGTGCGTCCACAACACCAATTCACATATATATATGCATCAATTATCAATTTATATATCTCATATCATTCATATCATGCATGCATGGTATTTTAGAAACATACTTTCATTAAAACTCAATTTCTGGGAATTTTAAATAGCATATAGGTATAAATAGAAAGTACTGCCCACTCACTGATAAGTCAAAGGGTCGTAGCCCCCGTGACGTCCCTGGATGCGCTCGTCCTCGGGATAGGTATCACCTATATGCGAAATAACTATAAAAACGTTATTTTAAAGCATATAACCAACAATTCGTAATAACTTCTCCTACGGTGCTCAAATTGGGTATATGAATATACCACAGTGACCTACTCGACGTCACGGACGTCGACAAATTTTTAGAAAAATTTTCTGAGGCCGCACGCGCCCCTACGCGCCGGGAGGGGCACAGACCTACACGCCTCCCACGCTCGTCTTCTTCCTCGAGCTCGCCGGACTGAGTTTTCCGGTGGCCGGAAAACTGGAGATTTTTCAATCTCCTTGTTCTCCTTCGTTTCTCAACCATTTTCTTCGTATTTTATATCAATTTAAAGCCCTCAACATGTAGAATCACAATAGACTAGTTTCAAGGTCTAAAATCCACTAGATTTTACCTGAGAAAGCTCGATAATCCGACCAAATTTGAAAAGCTCCGTTCTCCGTACTCCGACGTCCAAACTCTACCAACGAAGTACCCCGAAGCTCGTGAGGATCTCCTTAAGCTCACTGTGAGCTTGAAATTCCCTGAAATGCAAGATTTTACGTGTGCATGAACAATGCACATTTTCGGGGTTATGATTTCACGACGATTCTGAGGGTTTCACTTCCTAAAACTAGTACCATTCAACTCAGAACGTCAAAAGGATGAAGAACCATACCTTATTAGCTTCGATCTGTGGAAGACTCGATGATTTGGTGCCTTGTCCGTACGGGTTTGAGAGGAAAAAAGAGAGGAGAGTGACTGAGAAGGAAGAGAGAGAGGCGCGGGATAGGAGAGAGAGAGAGGATTCTTTAAGTGTGTGTAGGTGTTCTCCCAAGACCCTAACCACACATTAACATACAATCCAAATTATAATCCACTTAAAATTTTTCCTAAAATTTGGAAGTGTATGAATAATTCCAAATAATATGTCACATTACCTTAGTATCCGATAAGGGCAATCCCGTCAATTCCCATTCCCGTCAAATGTACCTCCGGGACGGGCTGTGACAATAAGCCACGGATTCAACAACGCATTTAAGAAGGTTATCGTTTTTAGACATAATTAAGGTGAGGGAAATATAAAATTAGTTTATAAGAGGAAGAAAAAAAATCTACACAATATTTAGTGGTAAAATAACCTAGTGATTGAACTCTTCAAAACTGAATAACTTGTTGGATTTTTTCAAGAGTAAGCGATTCCAGTTTAATAATAACTTTTTTGTTTCATAACCTTTTTTTGATGATTCAAAAGCCAAAACTAAAGAAATTTTTATGTAGAATAAGATGGGGTGAAGATATTTTACAAAAAGTTGGGGTAAAATCATTTAGGCGATAACTTCCTCATTTCTTAACCATTTTAATTGATTAAAAAGTCTACTTGAAGTATTTTTCGTGTCGATTAAAATTTTATAATCAATTTTAGTTGAAAACCACTGTATAAGCACGTTTTTACAAAAAACGAAGAAATAATGATTTTCACTATTGCAGAATTAGTTTTATCTCAAACTTTAAGGCAAGGAAGTATAAGGAAGTTTTATTGCACTTAATTTTGATGAAAAATGAGTACTGAATCAGGAAGTTGGAGCTTGAAAGTAGTTGCAGAGATAAGAAATTGACGAACTATTTGTGGTAACTTCTCTTTATCTTTTCATATTTATTTCTACTGAGAACTTTGGTATGTGCGTGCCTGAAATGAGGCCTGCCCAAGTCTGGTTTTATAGAGAAAATTAGCCTTAAAGCTAGAAGCTTTAAGAGTTATTACATGTTGTAGATGCTTTAGGGAATAATGGAGGTGCAAGAAAGTCTCTATAGCAGTATAGACAACTAGCTTCACTAGGCTTGGAAGGTGAATTAAACCAAGTTTTAAATGGAACTCTTATAGCCACACACATTCCCTCATTAACAGTTTTGGTACCTCATCCTATTCCAAATCAATTTGGATGTTTTTCTAAAAGTTTTGTGTTACGATTTTGCCTGGGACTAAAGCAATTTTGTTAATCTTTTCACAAGTACTTAAGCATAAGTTCACAAACACGAAATGCCGACACATAAGTGAAAATTATAATCAAGAACTAGTGTGCCTAAATAAACTTGACTCCAACTTATTGTTGGAGTATGCCTGAAAAGCAATTGACATGGCAACACGTAATTAGTTATTCGCGGTAACCCAATGTTGAGTCATCGACAACAAGGGCAAATGAGAACATCTGTCAATCGAGCACATGACCTAATAGTGGAATATGAAGGTTCGTTTTTTATTAGGATGAGTCAGAGGAATACCTTAAGTTGTAGAGATGATATTGTAAAGAAAGTTCCAATCCTGAGATACATACCTTACAGATCTTAAGTCCGAAATTATGTTTCTAGCCATATTGACTAGGATGATTGAATGGACTATCGAACATCCACAAAAGTTAGTTTATGTCGTATTCAGTAGTAGGTCTCAGACTAAGCATGTAATGACATGGAGACATATAGTTCGAAAAAAGTTTGATGCTCTAAAATATATGATCAGAATTGTGCTGTATGAATTCAAACATATTCTGACTAATGTAGTCAAAAGTAGTTACCAGGTGTTACTATTTCGTTTGTGGATATTCTTATAACACACGAAGGGTAGTCGGGTTCTTCGTTGCGCTAGTAAGAGTTGCGGTGGGCCTGATGAGCATTACACGTGCAATGGGCCCAAATGATAGCAGTAACAATATCGTGATAGGACCCAGAAAAAAAAGAAGAAGATAAAAGCTCGCACCTAAGTAGCATGAGCTTCCCAAGATTGCACCCAAAGCAGACCATCATCAGATACTTGACCAATAGAAGCAAAAACATCAATAACGAAGTTAGCCTCAGAAAATATATGACAAAAAGTGATGGAAAGAAATCGATAAATCAACTTCTGAATGCCGAAAATGATGGTATGAATAGTCCAAATTTTTTTATACTCTCAGCAATGTAAGTTAGTATCTGTTGACAGATACCAAATTGAAATGAATGAAAAGAATAATTGGTAATTGAATAAAATTATTTTTAATAAAAAATATGTTGTTTTTATTTTTATACGTGAACAATGTAAATAGATTATAAAAGATGCAAAGTATGAGAGATGTGTAAGACTTTTTCCCATTTTATCTGTTTATAAAAAATGTTAGAAAGGTTCTTTCTGTAAGACTTTTAGTAGGAAAAATGAAGAAACAAACTTGAAAAGAATAACGCGGAATCTTTACTCTTGTTTTTAATTCACCTACAAATGTCTCTTTGTTGATGGATTACAGGATCAATCTCTAATGTCTTTGGACTATTTATTACTACGCGGTAGTGCCAAGGGAGAAATAGCATGCCAAAGGGATGAAGAGAAAATGTATGTCACATTGGATTGATTTGTCTGGAGGAATGAATCCTCATTTTATAGACTTTATCGTACCCTTTTAAGATAATTATGAGACTTCTTTGAATGGTCTTATCATTTCATGATAAGACACATCACTTATAGAAGAGCATAACCCTTATGATAAGTCATACATTTTATCTTACTCTTTGGTTCAGTGTCTATCAGTACACCAATCTTATGGTGCACCTCTATACATCAAATACACACATAATAAAGCCAACATCATCATGATCATATTCCAACATCTCCCACTTAATCTTAATGATGTAAGATCCCGTTGGCTACACAGATTGGATATAGCATTACCGAGTATCAAATCCTAATTACTCTTAACTTCTAAACTGTAGTTTACAAACATTTGTAAACTGACGTTAGTCTGCGGTTCGGCTTGTACATGCGCACGCTTTGACTACTATTACTGATCGCGCTTGTACTAGCGACTCCATTTTATTGTCTTTCAATTAGAATGGCACCATTACTCTTTAGTAGGAAAATACTATATGTACCTAATATTAATGGCGACTTCAACCAAGTCCAACTTGACCTGCATTGAAATTTCGATCAAGTATTTCCTCCTAAGCCAATCCAGAGGCTTTCCTCGATACACCTTATCAACAACTTTACACACTATGCACCAAGATGTTATACAAATTCAAACTTAATGCCTATATAAGGATTTTACATACAAGATCTGCTATAACTTCGTTACCTCGCTAGTGCCCCTCTATCTTTTATCCGACCAATCAATTAGATAGAGTCGCATCAAATTGTTCATTTCAGGCATACTCGAAATCCCTCCAATGGTGCCCATACCTCATGTGTCGATTACAACATCTAGATGATTCCAACTTTTGGTCATATAGTCCTCTGAATTACCTTTCAAAGCAATCCTTTGGTCATAGGATCGGCCACCATCTCAATCGAGGGTGTGTGGTCGACTCTCACTTTATCCCTCTCCACTATAATTTCATACCGTGATACTTTACATCAATGTGTTCTCCTTAGAAACTAAAAATTGCTAAAAGATGGTGGACTTATTATCATAAAACACATTGACATAATTCCTAGGAATACAATCGATATATATCAATAAACATTTAGCCTATAATACAGTACTTACCGGCCCATATTATAACACAACTTTGTTTCTTAATTAATCAAGAAGTGACCATTATGTTTTTAATCAAAATTTCCTGCAAAAATGCACTACTATAGAAAAACACAAATAATTTAGTTGTTAATTCAATAAATTTTATACCTTGAGTTCTTGGTAACCCTCTTGACTTCTTGTCAACGCGCTTGATTAAAAACATAATCATCTTCTTTGATTAAAAACACCTAAACAAAGTTTGCTTGGGTGTCCTACTGAAATTTGAAACAATGTTTCCTTTGGGTCTCCCACTAATTGATTAATCTCATCAAGATTGAAAACTTTAATTACTGTTCAAATCTTGTCATGCCTCAACCCGCGAATAAGGACTATTCAGAAGCTAGAGTGTGAGCCACATCTTAGCTATAAAAATAAATTCTACAACCAAGATATGGTGGAAAAATTAAAATAAAATTGATTAATAGCTGAAACACAATACATCATATCACAAAATCTTACATGATAAAACTTGAGTTTACCACATATAATTAATCGAATACGCATCGGAATAAAATAGTATACAAATTACTTTACAACTGAAACCAACAAAATAATAATTAAATTGTAACAATTGCATGAAAATATATGCATATGAGATGGATGAATGTATTCACTCTCTTCTAATCCCGCTAACACATACCTAAGGCATCCAAGTCTGGATGTCCCATACCATGCTTATACCACTTGGCTCCGAATACCTTAGAATGTGAGTTAACCCCGTTCACCCCTTAAACCCAATTTTCAGAATTAAATTCTCAGTTTCCACTTTATTTATATAGGCACTTCCATTGACGTCCAATTGTATATTCAAGCCCGTCCCCCGACGCTTAACATATACAAGATTTCATTATTATATTTTCAAGGCAAACTTCAGCCCTTGAATATCCTCACAACTCAAACACTTTACACAACTCAACTTTTTTTCTTGTTTTACAATGCATATGTTTATGTCATGTTCACATAGATATCAATAATCACACTTTCTTTATCAAGCCTGCAAGCTTCAACATAAATTAAACTGATTAGTAACAAGAGTATTATAATCATAATATTAACTACAAAGTAATAATCTTTAATATAAATGATAAGCAATATGTTACCATTTCCTCCTTTTGTCAATCCTCATTTTCTATTATGTTTCTATATAAAATTCAGTGTTTTATTAATAAATGGTTTGCTCAACAGAAAGTTATTGTAATTAGACAAACGAACACGGAGATTTAAGTGGTTCACCAATTTGGCTACATCTACTAAGGTTGTGTTTGTGTTTGTATTTGTATTTCACTAGGTAATGAGGATTTACAAATACATTGAAAGATGGCTTAAAGCCTCTACATAATGTAAAGTAAATGGGAAAATGAGAAGAGTGATCTGGGAAGGAGATGAGGTTTCTTCTTGTTTCCCCATGTGTTGTTGTTATTGGTGTGGTGTTGTTTTCCTTAGCTCTTCTCCTCCTTCTTCCTTTATGTGGTGAGTGATTGTTCTTCCCTTGAATTTCTTCCCTTTGAAGCTCTATACGTATAGATTAATCTTGTTTGCTTCTTTTCTTCATGATTCATGGCACATGTGTTCCAATAGCAAGACACCAAGTGTTGATCTCATCATTAGCCATGATATGTGGTCCAATAGAAAGACAACAAATGTTAAGCTAATCATTAGCCCTAATATGTGTTCCAATAGAAATAGACCAAATGTTAAGCTAAGCATTGACAATGGTATGTGTTCAAATGTTAAAGCAACATGTGTTAAGTTAGTCATAAACAAAAATAAAAATTATCATGCAAGGTGGATACAAGCATCAAAGGCCACGTAAAGGTTTATCTCAAGGTAAACTTGATAGAGTTGCATTGAAGTGAGAATATTGCCTAAGATTCCTTTAGATTGATGAGTAAGCACTTCTAATACCTCACATTGCCTCATGCATGCTAATATGCACACACACATAGTCATAGACCTCCCACCTCTTCATTTTAGAGTGGTGAATAATCACCAATCATTAACTCCTAATGATTACAAACTTGCCAACTCACCCTTATTTGGTAAAAATATCAAGCCAAACCCCTATAATCACACTTCTCCAATTCAAACTAAAAACATCTCTAGGTACATATGAACATGAAATAATTTTGTAGCAAAATGAACTTACGTTGAGACTAGTTTATATATCAAAAGTATAGGTTCTTGTACACATAGCGTATAAAAAGAAACACAATAAAATCGTTATAAATAAATAACTTCACGCATACACACACATATATTATCATTTTTTTAAATACGGGTTATTTCACAATTTCTTTTTCTTTTTCTCTCACTATTCTAATTATTTCTATTAGAACCTAGCAGCACATCACTAACCATATCATTGTAGACAATTTCTTTTTCTTTTTCTCTTACTATTCTAATTATTTCTATTAGAACCTAGTAGCACATCACTAACCATATCATTGTCATGATCACTGGATATATCTCTCCCACTTGATCATTGACAATATATTAGTTTTCAACCATGTCTTGGTCTTCAGTGAAATTTTGTGTCTCCATAGGTTTTCTTTGATACACGATTCACATATATCACATAAGTAGGTTGATATCAGTCTTGTATCCACTCATAAAGAAGAATCAAACATCTTCTATATGCAAACATTCCCTTTCTTTTCCAGATGCAATATCCAGGGCACGAGTTCCCAAATATTTTTTGAATGAAAATTGTGTTTGTTATATTTGATATATTACATACCAAATATAGTTTCTTGGAGGAATTCCTAGTGGTTGAAATTGATGGAGCTCAATGTTTTGGTTTATGTTGACTGACAATATAGATTGCAGAAACACAAATCCTATTCCGCTAAAGTTTGGTCATTTCTGTTCTGCCCAATTCTGATTTGGAATATCAGATTACAAGAATGATACTGACGTGAAGACTATTCCAAGTTCAATTGGTTTTCCAATTCAAATATATTATATATGATATTCTTAAACTGTATTGATTTATATTCTTTTTGTGATAATCACGTTAAAAAAAATCTCAATGTGTCTTGTAGATCACGTCTAAACTTTCATAAAAAAGCAATCCTTGTACTATGCCTTGACGTGCTTGTACGCAAAATAGGATTTCGTAAAATGTGATAGTGCCGAGGCCTACTTCTTCCTTCTGTAATACCAGAGAACCTTGATATACCACTAATGGATTATAGAATCAATCTCTACTGTCGTTAGACTATTGATTACTGAACGGTAGTGCCAAAGGAGAAATAGTACATCAAAGGAAAGAAGAGAAAATGTATTTCACATTGGATTGATTTTTCTGGAGGAATGAATCCTCTTTTTATAGACTTCATCGTACATTTTTCAAAGAATTGTGAGATTTCTCTTGATGATCTTATCCTTTCACGATGAGACACATTACTTGTAGAAGGGTATAACCCTTATGATAAGTCATACCTTTTATCCCACCCTTTGGTTATGTTTATATCAGCACACCAATATTATGGTGCACCTCCATACATCAAATACACACATAGTAAAGCCAACATCATCATGATCATATTCCAACATTTGTACAAAGGAGGTAAACCATATCATTTAATAAAAAATACACTAAAAATACAATATTTTACTTATAGTTACTAGTTCATCTATCATGTAACTATTTACATTATATGGAGGCATCAATATTAATTCAACAAAATGTAAATTATATTTTATTGTTCACATATTTTGTTTTAGAAAACATATGGTTGGAGGATTATTTGTCTTCTCATTTGCTGTATTAATAGTAAATATATAATATATGAATCAAATTCAAAATAGCTATAGGTAAATTAAAAAAAAAACACCTAACCAATGTGTAACATTTTATTAATTTGAAAAATTAACCAAAACACTTTAAAAAACTTTCATTCTAACTTTAAGGACAAATAATTTCAAAATGTCAATTTTGCATTTGAAAACCTCCAGACAACATTTGCCACAAAAAGTAGTACATGTGGTCCATTCACTACTACAAAACTAGCTTAATTTGTCTGAGTTTTATACAATATATTGTTGGATAAGAAATTTCCAACAACCTTTTTACATGATGTCGGATGATAAAGCATTAATGTCGCTTATATTCGACAGAAATAGTGAAGTGGAAAATTCCTACCATGTTTCCGTCGGATAATTTTTAATTTTTTTAAATAATGGTGTCGGATAAAATGAGAATAGTTGTGATAGCCCGTCCCGAAAAATAATCTATTTTGTCTTTGATTGCGGGGAATGACGATTTTGCCCTTGAACGTTAAGTTGTGATGGTGTGTTTGAGCATAGGTTTTGAACCAATCCATTTTCTTCCTAACTTTTTGGGCCCAATTGGAACTTAAAATTTTATTTGTTTTGTTTGGTTGCCCAAACTTGGACCACACAAACCCGTTGACCTCTCTTTTTCTCTCTCGAATTTTTCTTCTATTTCAGTACAACTGTACGAACAACCTCTCAACCAACTTCATCACTCACGGACCGAAGTTGTGGAAGTCGTTTTCATGCTCCTTGCAAGCTTAGGAGTCGAGCTATAGCTTTGGTTGGACGTGAGGACTTCGGAAACCTGAGAACCATAATCTCCGATGAGGTGCACTGGGACTCCGTCGCGATCGCGGAGGTTTCATCGGGTTCTAAGGTCATAGGAGGTCTTAAAACTTCTTCACGAAGCTTATAGAAGAATTTTGGAGTGATTTGGACGTCAGGATACTCGAGTTCATCGAGTTGCAGAGGTGGCCGGATTATTGAGATTTTTTCGACGAGATTCCGTTGGTTTTAGGATCCCAAAGTGGTAAGGATGTGTTCTTCTCGTCCTAAGCTTCAAATTGGTACAAATTTTATGAATTTTGGTTGAGAAATGGATGAGATATTAAGGTTTGAAATTTTTCCAGAAACCGACGATAACAGTGGTGGCTAGTGCCGGACTCCAGCGATCCAAAGAAGAAGGATGAGAATATTCAGTCAAAGTTGACGGAATATGCTAACGGCGTCAGGTAAAAATAACGGTATATTCCATTATTTAATGGAATATTCCCTAACGCCGTTAGGGATTCCGTCCAGTGTGTCAGGCACGTGCCTGCGCGTGGCCGCTTGTGTGGCCGTGCCTTGGCAGGATTGTGAGGGCGCGTGGGACATCAAAATTTTTTTCTAAAAATATGGGGATGTTCGTGGCGTTGAGTAGGCCACGATGGTATATTCAAATACCCTAATTAAGCAACGTATGAGAATTTATTACCTAGTTTTGGTTATGTGCTTTAAAATAATGTTTAAATAGTTGTTTCGCATATATGTGAGACATATCCAAAGGACGAGCGTAGTCAAGCGATACTCGAGGGTTACGACCCTTCCACATATCAGTGAGTGGGCTTTTGGTTTTCAGTATATATATATACACTTGGTATTTTTCCCAGAAACTTTAATTAAATGGTTTTATATGTTGAAATGCCATGTCAAATGCTCTCTATGTTTAATTGTAAATTAGTATGGTTATATATATTGCTCGATGCTGCAGACGCTCAGGTAAGCTTCAGGTGAGTATATTAATGGTAGTGATGGTAGTGAGTAATTGTGTTGAGATACATTTAGAGATTGTTATCCTGCACCCCGGTGTTAGTGCTCTGCCCGAGGACAGGACCTAGCCTTCACGTGATCGTTCACCTCCCGCACCACACGCTCACCTTGGATCCAAGGCAGGTGCCAGCCTGTTGTACATACCACTTTAGGTGGTTCCGACTCGTTGGTGACTTACGATACTTCGCACAGCTTTCACATGACCGTAGCACTTGAGCGTATTTATTTACACCCAGTCTGTCGTACATACCACTTTAGATGGTTCTGACTTGTGTGGAGAGAACTAGTTGATGAGTTCTACATCCAGCCGGACAGGTCACGTTAGGTGACTCCGGTTGACGTACCATCTCATATTGATTTATTTCACCTGACTTACTTATTTCCTTGATGAGATGTTTGACATGGCATGATTATGGATTTGCTATCTTAAACAGGGTTTTGAGATATATTTATATGCATGCTATTTTTCTGGGAATTATACAGGTTTTACGGCTAGGGGTTACTACTTTTGATAAGTGAAATGGTTTTGAAAAACTTTGTTTTTGCCCACTCACACCTTCTGTTTTGCGCCCCTCCCGGTTTTAGTTAGGAGTGCTTGTTGGTGGCTTACGAGGAATTCACGGCAGCTCTGACAGGTTATCACTAATGTAGGACCATCTTTGGTATTGTATAATTAATATTCATCCTGATGGACTGCATTTAGGCTACTTATGCTCTGATTATGTGCAATTATACCTAAACACCATATTTGCACTTAGGTTTCCTTAGTGTAAATTAGTTAGCTTGGTTTTTATTCATTCACATTCCTTTACATCCTTATCATTTCCGCAATGCGCACATGGCTACGTCACCCTCACGTGACGGCCAGCATGCCTTGATTTAGGTCGGGGTGTGTTAGTTTGGTATCAAAGCCAGGTTTGGCAGTCCTGCATATCTTGTGAATATTCTAATAATTTTGGTGTCTTATGTCAGAACTATGCCGCCTTGTAGAGAGCCACGTCATTCAGCTGAGCCTTGTTTCCCTGATATTGCTCAGTTAGGGGAAGCTATAACTAATGCTATTCAGTCTTTGCTTCGTCCTCCCCAAAGGACTCATCTGGAGATTGTGTATAATTTGAAGTTGAATCATTTCATGGGTAATGAAGGGTTTGAAAGAGCAGAGAAATGGATTAATCATCTTGAGAAGACTTTCTGTTTGATGCATAGACATGAGAATCTTCCGGATGATAGGTGGGTTTAGACGACTACCTGGTTTTTAGGTGCACAGCCTGCATCTTGTTGACATGAGTCTTATCAGTTGTCACCAGAGGAAGATGCTGATTGGGAAGTTTTTAAGCGGTTATTTCAGAAGGGATTCATTCCTCTAGAGTATATAGATCGCAGGAAGCAAGAATTTACGCACCTAAAGCAGGGAAAAATGACAGCTAATGAGTACTACAGGAGATTTACCAATTTATCTTGTTATCACCCGGAGGTTGCTGCTAATCCGGTTGAAATGCTTCGTCATTTTAGGTTGGGTACTCAAAAGAAGTGGCGTTCTATGGCGACCACGACTCCCTATGCTACTTATCAGGAGTTTTACGAGATTCTGCTGTGAATTGAAGATTAAGAGAATATGCCTAGTGAGAGTGGGGAGGAAGAAAATGATGGAAATCAAAAGAAAGATGATAAAGGTAAAGGTCAATCATCTTTGGGACTTTACAAGACTCAGAGCTTTAAGATAGGTGGAGCTAGTTCCAATTCTTCCAGTAGGAGTTGGGGTTCCACTGGTCAGAGTAGAGGTGGTAGATTTCTGGAGGTCCTCGTTTTCAGAGGCAGAGAGATTCTGGTGGTTCTGGTAGTCCATTTTGTCATAGATGTAATAGCCGACATTTTGGGGAGTGCATGCAGGGTAGTAGATGATGTTTTACTTGTGGTCAAATGGGGCATAGGGCTATGCATTGTCCTCAGAATCAGCAGAGGCCCCAGCAACCTTCCTTACCACCACCAGTGCCGATCCAGCAAGTTCCAGGATCTAGCAGTTATGGTCAGACGGGTCGTGGAGGTGCTTATCATTACCATGACGATGTAGCTCCTTATTTTGCAGGGCAATATTAGTACCCATATGACCCGTATCAGCAGAGTGGTTATCCTCAGTATTCTGGAGGTTATATGCCATATTCGCCATATTTAGCTGGTGGATCACAATGGTATCCTGGAGGACAATCCCAGCACATGGAGGTTACTTCTAGTAGTGCAGGATCATCGAGGTAGCCTAATCAGCCAAGCCAGGGGCGTAATGTGCAATGACGTAGTAATCAGGCTAACAGAGGTCGTGGAGGAAGACAGCAGGCTCAGGGACGTATTCACCACATGACACTGTAGGATGCTCAGAATAATCCTGATTTGATCATGGGTACGTTGAATATTCTTGGTCATTTTTGTATAGTATTAATTGATTGTGGTGCTACGCATTCTGTTATTTCTCATACGTTCGCTCAAATGACCCAACCTCATCCTGTACCTCTTGGGTATGATTTAGAGTTTGCGATGCCTAGAGGGGAGAAATGTTATGTTAGTTGTGTTTATCCAGGATGTCCTGTGTTAGTGGAGGATGTTGTTATGCCAGCTAACCTCATTCCGTTATATATTGATGAGTTTGATGTGATTTTGGGCACAAATTGGTTACATTATATTCGTGATATAGATTGCTACGGGAAAACAGTTACTTTCCATCGTCCTGGATTGCCTGAGCTTACATTTGTGGGCAAGTGTAGTGGGGTGAGACATGGTGTTACCATAAGGGCTAAAAAGTTATTAGAGAAAGGTTGTCAGGGATATTTGGCTCATGTAGTGTTGAATGATAATATTCCTTCTAGTGTGGAGAATGTTCGAGTGGTCAGGCATTTCCCTGATGTATTCCCTGATGATTTACCTGGATTGCCGCTAGACCAAGACATGGAGTTCACTATTGATTTGCTTCCAGGTACATATCCTATATCTTTAACTCCTTATCGAATGGCTCCTGCTGAATTGAGGGAATTAAAAATCCAATTGCAGGAATTAGTTGATAAGGGTTTTATTCAACCTAGTACTTCACCTTGGGGAGCTCCAGTTTTATTTGTGAGGAAGAAAGACAGGACTTTGAGGCTATGTATTGATTATAGGCAATTAAATCGGGTAACAATTAAAAACCGTTATCCGTTGCCGCGTATAGATGATTTATTTGATCAGCTTCGAGGCGCCTATGTGTTTTCTAAGATTGATTTGAGGTCTGGTTACTATCAATTGAAGATTAAAAGTGAAGATGTTCCTAAGACAACTTTTAGGACTCGATATGGTCATTATGAGTTTCTTGTGATGCCATTCGGGTTAACTAATGCACCTGCAACTTTTATGGATTTGAATAATCGAGTATTCCAGCAATATCTAAACAGGTTTCTCATTGTTTTCATTGATGATATTCTGGTGTACTCTAAGTTTAAATCAGAGCATGTTCGACATCTCACTTTGGTGTTGAAGAAATTGAGGGAACACCAGTTGTATGCTATGTTTAGCAAATGCCAATTTTGGCTAGATCAAGTGGCATTTTTAGGACATGTTATATCAGCTTAAGGTATTCTGGTGGATCCTCAGAAAGTAGCAGTTGTTGAGAATTGGGAGCAACCACGAACTGTCACTGAGGTACGCAGTTTTCTTGGCCTAGCTGGTTATTATAGATGGTTTGTTAAAGATATTTCAGTTATTGCATTACCATTGACGAGGTTGACTAGAAAGGATGTTAAATTTGAGTGGGATGATAATTGTGAGCAAAGTTTCCAGCAGTTGAAGTATTGTCTCACTCATGCACCTGTTTTGGCGTTTCCAGATGATAGTGGTAATTTTGAGATTTACAGTGATGCTTCCTTGAATGGTCTAGGTTGTGTGTTGATGCAGCATGGTAGGGTGATTGCTTATGCTTCATGATAGTTGAAACCTTATGAGATGAACTATCCTACTCATGATCTTGAATTAGCAGCCATCATTTTTGCTCTGAAGATTTGGAGACATTATCTTTA
Source organism: Malus fusca (assembly GCA_035220775.1). Taxonomy (NCBI): domain Eukaryota; kingdom Viridiplantae; phylum Streptophyta; class Magnoliopsida; order Rosales; family Rosaceae; genus Malus; species Malus fusca. The sequence continues at coordinate 25,298,010 of CM069069.1, forward strand.
TGGTGAAAAATGTAAGATTTTTACGGATCATAAAAGTCTTCAATATCTTTTCACTCAGAGGGATCTTAATCTTCGACAACGAAGGTGGATTGAATTGCTTAGTGATTATGATTGCACGATTAAGTATCACCATGGTCGTGCAAATGTGGTGGTGGATGCACTTAGTAGGAAGCCTCAAGCGAGAATTAATGCTTTGTACACTTGTCATGTTCCTTTTCTTGCGGATTTGAGATCTACTTGAGTGAAGTTAGGGATGCAAGAACGAAAGGAAGCTTTACTTGCTACTTTTCAGGTCAGGCCAATATTAATTGATCGTGTGCTCGAGACTCAGATGAATGATGAGGAAACCCAGGAATTAATTCAGGCAAGAAATGATGGGAAAAAGAAAGATCTAAGGATTAGAGAATCGGATGGCATGCTTATGCAGGAGAACATAATGTACGTGCCGAATAATGTGGAATTAAAGAAAGAAATTTTGGATGAAGCGCACTGTTCGGCTTATGCAATGCATCCTGGGGGTACTAAAATGTATCATACCATTCGACCATTTTATTATTGGCCGGGTATGAAAAGAGAAATTGCTGAGTATGTGAGTAGGTGTGCTACTTGTCAGCAGGTCAAAGCTGAGAGGAAAAAACCATTTGGATTGATGCAGCCACTTCCCGTTCCATAGTGGAAGTGGGAAGATATGAACATGGACTTTGTGTACAAGCATCCTCGTACACGAAATGGTTATGATGGAATTTGGGTGATAGTTGATCGGCTTACTAAGTCAGCGCATTTTGTTCCAGTGAGGGAGAAATATTCTTTAAGCCGATTAGCTGAGTTGTTCATATCGAAGATTGTTAAATACCATGGGGTTCCAGTTAGTGTTATCTTATACCGGGATCCTAGGTTCACTTTTAAATTCTGGGTGGCATTTCAGGAGGCTCTTGGTTTGAGGTTACTTTATAGTACGGCATATCATCCCTAGACAGACGGGCAATATGAGAGGACTATTCAGACGTTGGAGGATATGCTGAGATATTCGGTATTGCAATTTGGCGACGCCTGACATCATCAGTTAGATTTAATGGAGTTTGCATATAATAACATCTATCATTCGAGTATTGGTATGTCACATTTTGAGGCACTTTATGGCAAATCTTGTCATACACCTTTATGTTGGTCAGAGGTTGGTGAAAGACTTTTGGTGGGCCCTGAGATTATGGATGAGACTACTCAAAATGTTCAGGTAATTAAGTCTAACCTGAAAGCGGCCCAAGATCGACAAAAAAGTTTAGCAAACAAGCATGCCACTGGTCGGGTGTATAAAATTGGTAATTGGGTGTTTTTGAAGTTGTCACCGTGCAGATGTGTTGTACGGTTGGGAAAGAAAGGTAAGCTAAGTCTAGGTACATCAGACCGTATCAGATCACCAAGAGAGTCGGTAAAGTGGCTTATAGGCTTGAGTTGCCTCCAGAGTTGTCTAAAGTGCACAATGTGTTTCATGTTTCCATGCTCCGTCATTATGTTTCAGATCCGTCACATGTGATACCTCTTCAACCATTGGAAATTAATCCAAACTTGACTTATGATGAGGAGCCAGTGACGATTTTGGATTGGAAAGATAAGGTTTTGAGGAATAAGAGCATGCGTTTAGTGAAAGTTTTGTGGAGAAATCACTCGGTGGAGGAAGCCACTTGGGAGATGGAGGATTGCATGAAGGAAATGTATCCACGCTTATTTTATGATTATTAGTGGTTTGTATTAGTGTATGAAATTTTGGGGACGAAATTTTCTGAAGAGGGGGTAGGTTATGACAGCCAGTCCCGAAAAATAATCTATTTTGTCTTCGATTGCATGGAATGACGATTTTGCACTTGAACGTTAAGTTTTGATGGTGTGTTTGAGCATAGGTTTTGGACCAATCCATTTTCTTCCTAACTTTTTGGGCCCAATTGGAACTTAAAATTTTATTTGTTTTGTTTGGTTGCCCAAACCTGGACCACACAAACCCGTTGACCTCTCTCTCGGATTTTTCTTCCATTTCCGTACAACTGTACGGACAACCTCTCAACCAACTTCATCACTCACATATCGAAGTTGTGGAAGTCATTTTCATGCTCCTTGCAAGCTTAGGAGTCGAGCTACAGCTTTGGTTGGACGTGAGGACTCCGGAAACCCGAGAACCATAATCTCCGGTGAGGTGCATGATGCGATGAAAGTTAAGCACTCAAATTAAACCCTCTTGTTGTCAAATTGTAGTATAAATGCAAGTAGGGATCGTTCTAAATCGGGGATTAGGAGGGCTTGCTAAAACCTCTAAACTGACTCAAAAACATAAAAACAAAACATATTTTAAACACTTTGGAACAAGAAAGTAAAATGGGGGTTTTGATTTGGATGAATTTGAAATAAACAAGCAAGTTATAAAACTAGGCAGATTATAAAATGAATTTGAGAAATAAAATGATGGATGGATTAGTTAGAGGTCTATTCTTCACACATGACACACTTGTACATGAATTGACTTTCAATTGCTTTTGAATAAACTATGATACTCAACACCCCAGATTAACCGTGATGCACAAATTAACCCTCAGATTTTCCTTTACTCATTGAGTTGGATGAATGCATGCAACAACCCAAATCATTCTCTAAAAGTCCCCTATATGAATGCATAATAGAGATACAATCAGAGATCATTACGGGCAATGAAAATCATAAGTGTTGACGAGACAATTATAACTATGAATGCATGATACATTTGCCAAGAATTCAATTAACACGATTGTGATAAACAACCTTCACTACTCATGAATATAAACTTGTAACGATTAGGTGAAACTCATTTATATTCTAGCATCTAATTCATGCATGAAAACTAAGTATGCATCCTTAATAAACATACAAGAATCAGTTATGAATAAAATAGATAATTGAATTGCAATCACAACTTATCAAATCACAATTGGAAGAAATCAATTCTTATCTCAAGCATGTTCATGGCTTCAAACTTCCCCCTAACTAAATAGGGGTTTAGCCACTCATAGTTGCAACAAAATCAGAAAATAACAAAGTAGACATTGAAAGCAAGAACGAAGTACACCTAAAACGCTCCAATCTTCAAGCTTGAAAAGCCAAGGACCTTCTTTTTCACCACCTTGTTGCGGCACAAGAAAAGGGAGTGGCTAAATGGAGGTCACGACAAGGGATGAAAGTGTAAGTGTATGGAGTTGTGAGATGTGAAAATGTAGTGTCTTTGGATGGAGATGGAATCCTTTAGGAAGGGGAATGGTGGATGTATTTATAGGCTAAGGAGAGGATAATGTATGTTGTGGTAATGAGTGGATGTAATGGGTGTAGTGGGTTGTGGTAATGAGTGGATGTAATGGGTGTAGTGGGTGAATGTTGTAATGAGTGGATGTAATGGGTGTAGTGGGTTGTGGTAATGAGTGGATGTAATGGGTGTAGTGGGTGAGCGTTTCTAGCCTCTTTTGACTTCAAATTCGTCCATCCATCTTGCTCCATGCATAAGCTATCCAATCTTGGCCAAAAACTGCTCCAAATTGCTCCAAATTGCACTTTCTTGCCAACTTTGCCATTAGGACCTACAAACACACGAAAATAGCTTAAAACACTCTTATAAGCAATAACTAACTAAGTAAGTGCAAGAAAACATGTTAACTAAGTCGCATAAATATGCTCATATCAAATTCCCCCACACTTAGCTTTGCTAGTCCTCGAGCAAAATAAAGAAAACAAAACACAACCTAAACCTTCCAACGTTTGCCTCAGGGATTTCCAACGCACATGACATGTTAAAAATCATTATTCCCACAGATTTTAGTTATCTTCACACTTGAGCACATACTTAATCACAGTCACCACTTACTAGTTCACATTTAACCAATTAAAACGATGTTTTGAATGTAGTAACATGCCTTAGAGAATTTGCTCAATTCCTTACAAGATACTCTCTATTTTCACACATTTTCTGACTACACACCCTACATTAGTTATATGTGAGAAGATTGATGTAAACATGAAAACGAACACTAGTTATTGGATTACTGGAATCTGTGGTTTCTTTTAGTGCACTTTCTCTAAAAGTCTCTAAGTATTTTTCTTCTCGCTAGACTATTACTAACAAAGTTAGCAAGTTACAATGGTGAAAGAATGAGCAAAGATGAAGGCTAGCAGGAAACCTCTAGACAGCAGCAAAGCTACTCTGCCATTGAGAAAGTGGGTCAAAGCCTTTTATAGAGAGAAAGCGACACGTCCCAATCCTGATATCCTCAATTACCAGGATAAGCACGTGTTGGCCAACACCCGAGGGTGACAAAGCCATTTTTATATGCATGCACATTAAAATATGTGATTAGAAAGAAATATACTAATGCAGAACCGTGTTCAGAGCATTTAACTAATCAAGAATAATGTGAAAGAACTAAAATAAAAAGGTACGAACCAAGAGATGGGTCCTACACAGAGGAGACTCGAAGATACCTAAACAGAAGTGCCTTGACGCTAGGATCGTGTGCCTTGAATCTAAATCCTGAAGGGGGTGCAAAATCAAAGAGTGAGTGAACCAAAGTTTATAATAATAGTACTAATAATAAGAAAACCATTTTCTTTATGAACATACTAACCCCCTATTTTGAAAACACATATAATGCTACATAATAGGTTTTCTGAAAACTCTAGCATGCCATGAAAATGTTCGTAAAACATGTACGTGTAAAACAATGCTCAATAATGGTGTTATCGCCGCCCAAGGGTAAATCCGTAAATCTCATCAATGTTGTACTCACTAGAGGTATCATAGTGGCACGAAACATAACCATCACCAAGGTGAAGCTGTACGACACTAGGTTACGCCAGTGAAGAAATCATGGTCCATTACCCGAAGGTGAAGTTGTGCGATTTTGGGTTGCGCTAGAGAAGAGATATATGTATATTTATGTATATGCAGTGGGTCCATCACCCGAAGGTGAAGCTGTATGACTCCGAGTTACGCCAGAGAAAAAAAAAAGGGTCCATCACCCGAATGTGAAGCTGTACGACTTTGGGTTACGCCAGAGAAGAAACATATACATATAACATATCACACCGATACTAGCCCCGGGCTAGTGAAGCTGGGGGTATGTCATAAATATCCTCAACTGTGTCCTATGGCCATAGATGTCTACATACCCGATTGTGTGTATGTGTTGTATGATAACCCACTAGATAAGCACCAAAAATGTATCTCAAAAATTTCATATCAAATCACCATAGCTCAAAATCTCAAAGCATCATCTCATAAATCCAAGATAAATCATATTCATAAATCAATAGAAATTCATATACGAGAATCCAATAATTCATAACCTTTAGTAAAATGTAAATTCAATAGATCATAAATTCTTGATAAAGCATAATCTAGAAATCCGTAAAACATATCATAAAATATAATCAAATCATGAAATGTGAAATGCATGCAAGCCTAGCATTTTATAAAAACATGCAATTTAAGAAGGGGTCCACTCACAAATATTTTGCTGCCCGGAAGCCGCTCGAACTAGCGAGGATGGAATCATTTCCTACCGACGTACCTATACACAAATATAAACCATTTAATGAAACTCTAAAATGGTTGAACTTGGGAAAACGGACAACGAATTTGGATTCAGCATGTCGAAAAACCTAAGTAGGGACCTTGGGTTTCCTCAAGGGTCGCCGCACACGCCGCCACGGGGCAGTGGTCTGGAAGGCCACGCACCACCACACACGACGAGATGGGTTACTAAAAAAGACGTCGGCGCCGTCGTGGATGGCGGAGGCGCATGCGTTCCACGTGTTAGCCATGATGTGTACCCACTCGCAGGTCACATGTCGGCCCAAGAAGAACTAGGTCTGGGTTGGGTCGGATCTGGGCTTGGGTTGCTAGGTTGGGCTGGTTTTTGGGTTGGGCTTGGGTTTGGGTTAGGGTTAATGGGTTATGGATTTGGGCCGGGTTATTGGATTGGGTTTGTGCCTGGTTCACATAGCCTAAAGGCTTGGGCCGGTTTCAGATCGTGGGTCGGCCGGACTCCATGAAGAAGAAAGCCGGAGCTTTCCAAGCTTCGGTCATCCCCAAAGCTTAACTAAACCTAGTCATTCTATATACCAAAATGAAGCTGAAGGAACAAGGATTCGAAATATAACTATTGGAGGCCGTGATATGGCCGGAGTTGGCCTGAAAATGGCTCAAAAACCGCCAGGTTTCTTGCTAGAATTTGGAAAATCTTCATGCTTTTGAATCTGCACCCAACGTTACCAAAACACATGTATGATGACTCAATCATCATCACAATGAGATGGGGGAGATAATTCAAGTGGTCCCGACCCTTACCTCGGTAAAAAAATAGTGATGTCTAGTCGGGAAATTGATGTCAGTGGTGGTCTCGGTGTTTCTGTGCCGTGAGCATAGAGGAGATGACGAAACAGACGTTTGAGATAGAAAGAGATATGGTGGTTGGAAGTGTAGCTTGCTGAAAAACATGGCAAGTGGTGTCGTGTAGATGTTGCTTGGAGAGGGGGAGAATAATGAGAGGGAGAGAGGGTTCGAGAGCGTCCGAGAGGTTGGGGGAGGGAATGATACAGGGAAGAATGAAAATGGGGTGTGGGCCCCACGGCCATAAAATTATAAAATAACAAAAATATCTGATCCTAATATCTAGAATAGTGAAATGACTATTTTGCCCCTTGACTTCGTAGTTCCGTAAAACGTTCATCGTAACTCCAAATCCGATTCTGCTTGTGCCCATGCGTTCATAACGACAACTACTATAAGGATCCGCCAAGGAAACGAATCTTACGTGACACGACAAGGCAGTCAACAAAGTCAATGATTTCACCTCGGAGGGCATTTTTGTAAATTCACATTTTAAAATTATAAAAAAAAAAACAAAAATATTGGGGACGTGTCGTTACAAAAAGTATAAATAAAACAGAGATTGAAGAAATCAATAGCTAATTGTTCAATCCCTGTAAATTCTGAATCGTTTTGGATCATGTCTGGTGCATTTTCATAAATCTGTGTAAATGTTATTCTATCTGATTTCACCTACCAGACAATTTAAGGAATGCCTTTGAGCTTTATTTTTTATTTTTATTCAAACATAATTTTTATTTTGTAATTATTAATTGATGTAGTGGCGGTTATAGACGACAAAAGTATCGATTTATCTGATGGAATTCAACAATGAATGTCACATGTAGCCGCCACCATTGACCTTTTTATAATTTTAAATGCTTTACTTTTTTTTGGCGGTTTAAGGGAACTAACCTACATCAAAAGCTTTTTCGTGACGCAAGTAATGCTACCAATTCTTCTATTTGCCATTACATGGATTTCTGTCAGATTTTTGTTAATATCCGACATAAATGGGTTTTTCTTGTCATGTTTTTAAATGACACTACTAGGTACTTTTGTAGTAGTGATCAAACAAAAGCAAGAGCAAAAGGACGAGTGCAGCAAAATGAGGGAAAAAGCAAAAGCCAACAATGATTTTCAATTCTAGAAACAGAGTGCCAAGTATCACCAATTTCCAGAAATAGTACACTAATTGTAACCTTTTGTAAATGAGCTTTGTAAGATAATGCACAATAATTGTAGATTTTTGTAATGGAATTTTTGCAATCTTGCAGCCTCATATCTTTATAAATGAAGGCTTGCTTTCATTCACAAAAACACCACAATTCACACATGTAAACACCCACACATTGAGCATCCAAAGTCTTCTCCCATCTTATGTAAACTTTCATTCTTGTAAACATCTATCCTTTGTAATCTTCTTTTGTAAATCAATAAAAGAGCTAGTGTACATATTCAAGAAATTCTCCAGTCTTAAAGTAAGTTTTTCTTTCTTTTTTTGGCGTGTTCTTTCAATTTCTGGTCCAAAACAGGGAAACACAATTATAGTTATATTATTATCTTGTTAAACTGACGATCATATTTTGTTCAAACACTCTGTTATAGTTGAATGTTTGTCATACAAATAACTGGACATTAACCAGAGTACTTCTTAGTTCTTAGTATCTCTGAGTTCAGCCTTTATTGCCTTATACATCATTGTGAGTGGCCGTCATGTTGAAACATGTCGAGTTCCATGTGCCAAGGTTTTATGTCTAGTTGTTATAATGATCATCTGACTATTTAACAAGGCTCTCTGTCTCGAATTTAGTATTAGAGCCAAGTTTAGCATTTTAATAGTGTAATTATAATAGTAAAGTACCTTGAGGGCGGAAGTCATCAACACAACTGATATCACACACTCAATTAATCTTGTATGAATATTGTATATTATAGTCCTTATAAACCCTGTCAACCACAACCACCAGAAATTTATTGTCCTAGACATCCAACTATAACTAACATAAAGAGAAGGTTAGCATACGTATCTAAGAGACTAACAAGACTCTGAAAAAAGAAACGTTTTATCTTGGTTATCTTGAACACCTTTCATGTATTAGTAAATATAAAAACAAAGAAGTACATCATAACATATTGGTAGCAAAAAGAGCAATTGATGATACTTTTAGAGACTTTAAGAGAAGAAAGAGAGTTTTTGAGAATTCAATTAGCAATAACCTTAGAAAAAAGGTAGACTGTAGTATATGGCATATTACCTTAATTTATAAATTAGTGAACAACAAAAACGAAAAATCACCCTAAACTAGAATAGTTTAGTTTGTTATTTTCCATTAAGGAAACATAATCATATTTTACATAGTGAAGAAAATCTCTAAGCAAATAGTGTTGTAGATCTTATTATTATTCAAGTAAAAAAATATAAAAATATAAAATAATAAGCATAATTATTTAGTAAACCAATTGTTAGATGATTTTCATTATAAAAACCATTAACCAAAATTTAGATTATATTACATCTTAATAAGAAGATAATAATAAAAATATTCAGAGGTTTGCTTGCAAAAGAGAGATAAAAGAGCTGATTGAGCTTATAGACATTAAACCTAACAAGTAGAACTTAGATCATTAAAAATAGTTAAGCAATTAAAATTAGTTCAAAAATTTCAATTAGTACAAAAAGATTTAACTGAGCAAGTAGATAAATTGCATAAAAAATAGATATATTATTAGTTAAACGACTGAATTCTTGAACCAATAGAAAATATATTCAAGCTTTGAAAGAAATTAGTAAGTTAGATAAGGAACTAGTTGGTTTAACACATGTTTCAACACAAGTTGTTAGTAGTAATATTCCAATCAGACAAAATAATTTAATCATCTAATTAGTTTTAAATTTAGCTGTGAAATTAGATCAAGTTGAAGAATAAATAGTAGCAATTAATCAAGTTTTACATAATACATCTTCATCACTGCCACCATCTTTGTTACAAAATTAGAAAGTTTAACTTTGAGCACAAATAATCATATAAGAACTGTCACTGCCCGTCCCGAAATATTTATTTTCGACGGCGTGAAATTACTTATATACCCTTGGATGTTGAGTTTTATTGTGGAGTGTAGTTTAGACTTAAGCTTGAGGACCAATTAGTTCTATTCCTAATTAATTGGACCCAATTAGAAGTAAGATTTTGTTGGTTTTGGTGGGTGACCCACGTGGACACACACACACACTCTCTCTCTCTCCTGTTGACTCTCTCTCTCCTCCATCTCAGGTTTCTTTCCATTTTCCGTACAACGTACGAACCAGTTTCAAAACCCCTTGATCACTCACGAATCGAGGCTAAAGTTGGTGTCTTTGAGTTCTTGGCAAGCTAAGGATCACCTATACCTTTCTTTGGACGTGAAACCCTCGATTTCCCGAGAACCCGAGAAACCAGATTCGAGGTACTGTTCATGCACACGTAAATGTGAAGTTTTTATAAGATTTTAAGCCTCTATGAAGCTTTAGAACCTTTTCACGAAGCTCAGAGAAGAAAAACGAAGTGTTTTGGATGTCGGGAAGTCGAGCTTGGTGAGTTTGAAATTTAGCCGGAATCATCGTGCTTTCTCTGGCGAGATCCCGTGATTTTTGGAGCTTGAAATTGGTAAGATTGTGTTCTTCTAGTCCTAAGCTTCATTTTGGTTAAGATTTCATGAAATTTGGTTGAGAAATGGAAGAGAAATGAAGGTTTAAACATTTTCCAGTTTTCTGACGATTTCAGCGATCGGCGAGGTTCACCGGAGAATAAAGAAGAATATTCCGTCAAAGTTGACGGAATATTCCTAACGGAGGGTAACGGCGTTAGGTAATTTGGTCGGATTATTCCTAACGGCGGTTAGGGATTCCGTTAGGATTCCCTGCGCGTGGCTGCGCGTGTTGTCGTGCACTTGCCGGCGCGTGGGACGTCGAAATTTTTTTCTAAAAATATGGGGATGCTCGTGAGGTTGTGTAGATCACGTTGGTATATTCAAACATCCCATTTGAGCAATGTATGAGAAGTTATTAACTAGTTTTGTCTATGTGCTTCAAATAACGTTTATTCAGTTATTTCGCATATAGGTGAGACCTATCCTGAGGACAAGCGCAGTCAATGGCAACTCGGGGGCTACGACCTTTCGACATACCAGTGAGTGGGCTTTTGGTTTTCAGTATATATTTATATACTTGATATTTTCCCAGAAAATGTGTTTAAATGAAAGTATGATTTGAAATGCCATGCATATAAATTTATATTCAGCATATGAATTAGTATATGATGCATAATATGAATTAGTGATGTGGACGCTCAGGTAAGTAACAGGTGAGTTATGTTTTGTTATATGAGATACTGATAATGTGAAACGTGATTGAGAGCTCATAAACCTGCACCCTGGGTGATTGTGATTTAGCTAGAGATATGGTACAGTCCTGTTTATAATGTCACCTCCCGCACCAAATGCTCACATTGGATCTAATTTAGGTGCACAATCTTGTCGTACAGACCATTATAGGTGGTTCCGACTTGTAGGTGACTAGCGATTTATTGCACAGCTATCATGAGAGCGTAGCTTCGAGCATAACTATATTACACCCAGTCTTGTCGTACAGACCTTTACAGTGGTTCCGACTTGTGTGCAGTGTAGTGCCTGAAGGAAATTTTGTGAAAAACATGTTCATTTGAGCAACATCTATGGCATGCAATTAACATTTAAAGGCAGAATCATGCTTGTATGCACTCAAAAACAAAACATTACCCATGAAATTCAAAGCCTAGTAGAAGGGTGAACCAAGACTCAACTCAAGAACAAAGTGAGTTGAGAAATCTTATACCTTTGTTGATTCCTCTTTGCATAAGCAAAGGCTAATCACCCAAGGAAAGGGCCTTCATTCCTTGCTTCTTAGCTCCATGGATTTCTTGGATGAGGATGGTTGAAAGGATTCTCCAAGTTCCCAAAGTTGAGAACCTCTAATTTTTCCACTCCAAGGAGAGACTCGAAGAAGAGATGAGTGACCTTGGAGGAGGGAAGATTGCTAGCTAATCTCCTCCAAGGGGGCCGGCCTCCTAGAGAGAAAGGGAGAGACATTGTGTTCTCATCTTTTCTCTAAAAGAAACCCTAATGAAGAAAAGGCTATAAAGTCATATTTATACCTACCTTTATTGGAGTGGCAAACTTGTAATAAGTCCAAAAAACCAACTCCTTTATCAATATGGCCGGCCATAGGGTTTTATTGGGCTGTTTGGGCCTTTGTGAATTATTAGTCATTAAGTTGTCATACAACTTAAGTCAATGGACTTGACGTTCGAAGCCCATTGGGCCTTGAGGCCCAAAACTAACCCGAGGTCTTTAACGAACTTTATTCGTTTGATTAATTAACATATTAATTAATCCTTGCCATAAATAATTAAACCATTTAATTATCCTTACTCATCTCCGTTGTTTCTTCAATCTCTACCTTACACGGTGTACGATCCATTAGGTTCCTTTTAGCGAGGTAGTGGGCGATTAGAACTCTTTCAAATCGATTGTGAATTGAAACTTACTTTCAATTCTCCCTTTAGTGATTATACACGTTTAGGGCTTCCACAAACCATGAGTGACACCTAGTAGTATGTCATGGTTACCCAAGCTAATCAGAAGAGGTGGAGAACCTATTCAGTTTAGGATTACAATGCAATACGGTGTTTCTCTAATACAATACTCTTGACCACATTGTTTGGTTTGATAGTTTATTCATGTCTACTATCCAATGCGATTCATTTACTTATATGATTACCTTGAATGTGATTTGGAACGGCTTCCTTAAATTTCATTCATACTCTGGCCAGAGGCCCAAAAACACCCCCACCAGGGGTTGGTCGATTTTTGAGTGTAAAAGAGTGTGAAATGGTTTTGGTGAAACAATCAAAGGTTTAATAAAGTTTTATGCAAGTAGAACATGCAAGTGGATTAGTTAGGTGAAGATAAAGGTGATGGGTTTATGTGTAAGAAAATGTTTTGTAAAACTTTAATGGCATTTATCAACCCTCGCCAATAATCTATCACCCATCCAAATAAACCAAAACTTTATGAAAAACACCAAACATTTTGAATAAAAAAACAAACCTTTTTGTTCTTGGTAAGAAACTCAAGAACATTGAAGAACACTCATGAAAACTCATAAGAGCTCCATGAATGTTTTCACTCATCAAAACTCAAATTTTTTACAACTCAAAAGAGGGCTAACATCCTAGGGTACTTAGGGGTTCCAAAAGTTACTTTAAAACCATTTTAACAAGACAAACATGAACCCAAAAAATCACCCTTTGGATTTGGCCGAATTTCCAAACATACATGGCACCAAATTTTAGTTCCAATATTCATGCTTAAATGAAATACATCTACAACATTTGAGATGCTAAATTTTCTAGCGAAATTTATATTCAAAAGCAAGAACAAAGCTTGTAACATTTACAACATTTAAATCACAAATCATGAAAATCACAAAACCCAAAATGATTCACCATAAACTAGGCCTAGGCTCTGATACCACTTGAAGGAAAATTTTTGTCGTAGCTAAGAACAAGTAAGAACATTTGAATACATATGCAAACTATTAACATATTAAAGTAGGCATGCATTCAAAAACAATTCATAAAACCCATGACTTTCAAAGCCTAGTATATGGTGAACCAATAAACTCTTTAACAACAATTAAAGAGATGGTAAGATTTAGAGTTTCTTTACCCTTGAAGCTCATCCTTGATTACACAAGGGATTCACCCAAGTGGAGGGCCTTCAAGTCACCTCCTTGCTCCTTGCATCTTCCTTGTGATTTTCCTCCTTTTAGTGCTCCTTTGCTTCTTTGAGGATTTGAGGATTAGTTCTCCAAAAACATCAAAAGCTTGATGTCTCTAAGTCTCTTCACCAAGGATGTGATTGTGAAGATGAAATGGATGACTTAGAGAAGAATAGATTGCTAGCTAATCCCTCTCTAAGTGGCCGACCTCTTTTGTGTAAATGAGAGAAAATGTTTCACCTCATTTCACCAAGAAAAAACCCTAATGAGAAATAAAGCTATAAAGTTGATTTTATACTTCATTTCAAGTGAGTGGCAAACTTGCAATTAATCCAAATTTGCAACCCCTCACCCTATGGCCGGCCTTACCTTGTTATTGGGCTAATTTGCCCATTTTGTTTTAGTTGTCATACAACTTAAACATAATGGGCCTTGTGGACCAAAACGCTTTTGGGCCCCGAAACCCAAAACCAACATATAAGCCCAATACGAACATTTCGTATAATTAATTAACTAATTAATTAATCTTGACCATTCTTCAATTAAACCATTTAATTGCTTATCCATTTCATTTAATTTCTTCACTAACATCCTTATTGGGTGTACGATCCATTAGGTTCCATTTAGCAAGGTAGTGGGCGATTGTTACTCTTAACGATCGATTGTGAATTGAAACCACATTTCAATTCTCCCTTAAAATTAGTGTTTGCTAATCTTTAGGGCTTCCACAAACCATGAGTGACACCTAGCAACATATCATGGTTACCCAAGCTAAGTAGAAGTGGTTGGAGAACCTATCTAGTTACAACTACAATGCAATACGGTCATGCTCTAATACAATACTCTTAATCACATTGTTGGAGTGATAGTTTGTTTCATGTCTACTATCCAATGTGATACTTATCTATATGATTCAATTGAATATGATTTGAAACAAACTTCCTAAGTCATATTCATATGCTTTGGCCAAAGACTTTCGAATCATATCTTAGAGTATTCTCCTTCCACCATGGAAGGTTAGAGATCCCTTGTTGTGCATTCATATGCCTACACGACTAGATAGCTTGACCCCAACAATGCCGTGGACATTCCAATGGAATGCCTTTAACATGATCAAAGATCAAGGACCTAACCATTAGACATCTATGATGCCTCAGGTCAAAGAACTACTTTGCATATTACAACTCTCGAGTTCTTACATGACATGTATGTTCGAACTCTCTTTTTATCGTTGTTCAGTGTACTCGATCACTCTTTCGAGCACCTATGTGTTTGCCTTAGTGTCCAACACTAAATGACTTGAGACTAGTCATACTCGTGCTTGAGTCGACATAACACATACTAACCTTAGCGGATTGTCAATGCCCAATTGGCAATCCTATGGCTAGGAACGTTTTAGGAATGAACATAAGAGAAAGGTCTCGATAATCTAACTTACTTAAATCACTTATCTCTTAGATCAAATACATTCCTTGGATTCCCTTATTGCTTAAACACATGATACAATAAATAGTGATCAACAATAAGCTTTGCCCTTCATTAAACATATAAAAGTTTAATACAATAAGTATTCCAAAAGCTATTACATCAAATGAGTGGCTTTGTGGGCATACTTCCAACAGTCATAATAAAGAGATATCCAATTATCTCTTCATTCAAAATGAAGAGACATCCAGTTATGGATACGATATTAGATTCATAATCTAATTCATTTATGCTTCCAATGCGTTACTCTAATTCTTCCTCATTCTTGAGGAATCTATCCTTTAGTATTTTTTAAATACTTAATGACTCACTTGACAGTTGCCATGGTTATGATCCTGAGCTTGCACTGATATCGTCTTGTACTGATCTTGGTACAACTCATATCAACGTTTTTCATACAATATGAAATACGTAAATCACCTTTCTGCGTATGTATAAAGGATTCTATTTATGCATTATTTCTTTGGGAGTCAAAGGGTACGTTCCCTTTGAGAAGAGCAACTTTCTAGTCTCACTAGAGTTGTCCTTCTGATTGAAGTTTATCATCATATGAGAAACTTCCTAGCAATTTTTGTCTATCATTAGGGATTGATATAATCCAACTATATCTTGAAATCTATCATTATAGATTTCCATCCCATGTATATAGACTATGTCTCCCATATACATTCTATCATTATAGAATGTTTAAAGTCATAACTTTAATGAAGAAGAATTCCTAAAATTAATATATCATATATGTTCAAATTTAGGAATATGATTAACTCCCACTAATCTTTTGCAAACCTAGTAAACAAAAGATTCATTTACATCTTATGAGGAATCAAATGATTTGTTCTTTCTCTCATAAGACGCTTATAGCTCCCACTAGCTTGCTAAGATTCATGATGGATGGATCTCTACAACTTACAAGTCTTGTGATTCCTAGTTTTAGACATATATTATCAAGACTATCTTGACAATGGTTTTGAAAACCCATACTACGTCCAAACATTAAATCACGTTTTAGTTGTAGTTAGCAATCTTCGAATTAACAGAAACCAAGACTACGTCAAAGATGGTTTCTTCCAAGTCAATCAATCTCGTTGATTGTAGTCACCTTAAGCTACCATTTAGCTATGTAGGTTTCATTATTTCGGTACAAATGGTACTATACCATTTCCTTGAGTATATCTCATATATATACATTCAATGTAGTCATAAGGATTTTCATTCTTATTTCTTTCAAATTAAGAGGTGCAACTCTATGACATAGTCATAAAGTTCAAACCATTCAACTGAGATGGTTTATAAATCCTTCTCGACTACCTTGGAGCTATTGGTGTTGGAACTAGGTTGTTATATTTGTTGATTTATCTTCTTGTCTCTCAAAGAACCCATTCTTTGAGTTTTATCTCTCGTTCATTTGCTTTAACTTAGGCAAATCGTAGTGTAGGATTACAGCGAACTACCCAGCAAACAACATTTGTTAGTTGGTTTATAGAAGTGATATCTAAAGGTTAATTTAAGGATATCCCACAGGATTGTTCTCAAACAAATATTGCTTATTAGCACACAACCCCAAATCTTAACACTCTTAACACTTGTCTTTCTTTCCAACTACATCCTATGGAGTCATGAAAATTTTGGAAGATCTTCTAATTGACAATCATATTGTCTTAGAAGTATATATATCCTATATTTATGGGTAATTCATAATATCCAACGAACTAAATCTTATTCGAGTTCATTCTTCTCCTAGTGGAGAAATCCATTATCATTTGATGCTATTTTCCTTGATATCTTTCAAGGAAACTCTTCTAAAGTGTTATTTTCCCTTGGATCAAATCTAAGGAGGTAAATACTTTAGACGTCTTACTCATCAACTTACATTCTTGAATTCTTTGAAACCTTTTGCAAAGTATTCAGACTTGTGTTTATTCAAAATAAACGATAGTCCAACCGAGAGCGATCTTCAGTGAATGTCATACAACATGAGTAGTATTATGTTGTGGACAAGTGCCACTAACATCTAAGTGAGTTAACCTCAACAAATTTGTGATTCTTTATTCTTTCCAAAAGAATAAAGATTCAAACATTTCGCCTCTATACAATTTTAACAAGAAGGCATTGGATCCGGATCTAATGATCCAAAGCATCCATCTATGACTAACTTGTAATTTATGTTTTAGAGGTGTCACAACTCAGTGGGATTAGTCACTACCTTGCACCCTTTTGGGTTTTAAGCATCGTTACATTCTAAACAATTAACACTACCACATCATCTCTTATTATAGAGACAATCAATTAGATTACAATAATCTAATCATTCATTAATAAGGAACAATGTTTTGTCAAACAAAACATTTATCCATCTCTTAAAACTATAGTGATGGAATTAAGTTCCTCATTCAAATTGGAATGTAAAGACAATCTTTGTTTTCCATTTTCTTTGGTAGTTCATATGAGGAAGTAAGTACTATCTACTTTCACAGAGATCTATATTTGATTCACATTCCGAATGTGAAGTACTTTCTTTTCTCTCATTAATCTTCTACTTCTTATTAGTCACTCTTTTACAACGATTGTAAAACATATTTACTAATATGGAATCAAGCATTCAAGTAGAAGAACCAACTGTTTTGAACTTATTCAAGAACAATTTACAACACCTTCGAAAGGTGTGTTCTTGACACTTGCAAGACATTTCTTGCAAATACCCCTTCCAATGTCCATCCTTTCATAAAGAAAGTTTGTTCCCTTGGAGTTATTTTGCCTTCTTCATTTGACTTCTCCCTTGACTACAATAGTCATGGTCCCTAAACTCCCACTATCTCTCTTGAAACTTATTTCAATTGTGTTATACACATCAAACAATTTGGAGAGCTTGTGGTTATTGTTCACTATATAGTTTACTATAAGCCTAGTGAACCATTTGGATAGGGACACAAAGGTGAAGTCCTTGCCTAGTTTCCATCTCCTGAAGTGTTTTAACACTTCAACACTCAATGATTCAAAATCATCATAAGTCCATGTTGACGGACTATTTTTGTCAATCAACCATTATGTTCTAAACATAATTACAAACTTTCAAGAATTGTTCAAGGCAACTCTCATTTCTTCATACAACAATTTGTAAGTGAAGAATCATGGCACATAAAGTGTCCATGCCTTTTGTGCTTACTTCTCAAGTTCCTTGTTCATTTAACAAAGAAACAAGCACTAGTGTTTGCGTTAACTAAGGGTTGTTCAAAGCAACTCTTATTTCTTCATACGACGATTTGTAATGGAAGAATTATGACACTAAAAGTGTTGTCCTCTTTATGATAGACTTATCTAACATGTTCTTCCATTGATACATTATCAATAGGAAGATTGTGAGGATGAGACTACATAGGTACATATACAATCCATTCAAGACAATCTATGGGATTGTGGTACCAAGTCCGGAAACTAAAGTCTTCGGCTTTTCTTTGTCAAGTTTTGGATTGCATTTGCAAATATATCGGTAAATAAATACATAACAAATATAAATTGATTGATTTTAAGCCATTTGATCCAGGTCTTTATATCAAATAACACCACCCACTATTTTTGGCAAATTCCATATCCCTCATCGGAATTCGAGAGTTTTGGAGGAAACTCTTAGTATGGTATGGGATGCTCACTATTACCAAGCCCACCTCAGAATTATATCATGTTGGCTAGCATAATAATGAGAAAGTACACTTACTCATTTACATCTTATGTAAATACCCATCTAGTTTGGCCTCTAGAGAATGATGCCTCAGAATTATATCAGGTTGGCGTCATTGCACTTAGTTAAGTCATTCCCAACGTGGCAGTTCGTGTAGGGGTTCAAGTATAGCCTCAGAATTATATCATGTTGTCTAAACTCGTTGCCTACCTCACTTCATCATGTATGTATATAGAACTCTTTCTGAGTGTAAGCACATACTTTGTACTCCCCCATTATAGGGTGAAGTCGGTGTATGAGTCACAAACGATTGAAGCCTACCACGGTGGAAGGCCACGGAAGAGTGTTCAAAGCACTCTCATGCTTGTCAACTTAATAATGGTTTGGTTGAGGGTTTTATGTCTCATCACATATAAGCATGCTTTTTAATCTTATTAAACCAATTTGGTCCTATTACAACTATTGGTCCATATGATTGATTTAGTAGTATATAATACTCTCACTATGCTTGGGAAGGAAAATTTGTGAAAAACATGTTCATTTGAGCAACATCTATGGCATGCATTTAACATTTAAAGGCGGAATCATGCTTGTATGCACTGAAAAACAAAACATTACCCATGAAATTCAAAGCCTAGTAGAAGGGTGAACCAGGACTCAACTCAAGAACAAAATGAGTTGAGAAATCTTATACCTTTGTTGATTCCTCTTTGCATAAGCAAAGGCTAATCACCCAAGGATAGGGCCTTCATTCCTTGCTTCTTAGCTCCATGGATTTCTTGGATGAGGATGGTTGAAAGGATTCTCCAAGTTCCCAAAGTTGAGAACCTCTAATTTTTCCACACCAAAGAGAGACTCGAAGAAGAGATGAGTGACCTTGGAGGAGGGAAGATTGCTAGCTAATCTCCTCCAAGGGGGCCGGCCTCCTAGAGAGAAAGGGAGAGACATTGTGTTCTCATCTTTTCTCTAAAAGAAACCCTAATGAAGAAAAGGCTATAAAGTCATATTTATACCTACCTTTATTGGAGTGGCAAACTTGTAATAAGTCCAAAAAACCAACTCCTTTATCAATATGGCCGGCCATAGGGTTTTATTGGGCTGTTTGGGCATTTGTGAATTATTAGTCATTAAGTTGTCATACAACTTAAGTCAATGGGCTTGACGTTCGAAGCCCATTGGGCCTTGAGGCCCAAAACTAACCCGAGGTCTTTAACGAACTTTATTCGTTTGATTAATTAACATATTAATTAATCCTTGCCATAAATAATTAAACCATTTAATTATCCTTACTCATCTCTGTTGTTTCTTCAATCTCTACCTTACACGGTGTACGATCCATTAGGTTCATTTTAGCGAGACAGTGGGCGATTAGAACTCTTTCAAATCGATTGTGAATTGAAACTTACTTTCAATTCTCCCTTTAGTGATTATACACGTTTAGGGCGTCCACAAACCATGAGTGACACCTAGCAGTATGTCATGGTTACCCAAGCTAATCAGAAGAGGTGGAGAACCTATTTAGTTTAGGATTACAATGCAATACGGTCTTTCTCTAATACAATACTTTTGACCACATTGTTTGGTTTGATAGTTTATTCATGTCTATTATCCAATGTGATTCTCTTACTTATATGATTACCTTGAATGTGATTTGGAACGATTTCCTAAATCTCATTCATACTCTGGCCAGAGATTCTTAATCATATCATAGAGTATTCTCCCTCAAACGGTTTAAAGGTTAGAGATCCCTTGTTGCGCATTCACTTGCCTCCATGGCTAAGTGGCTTAACCCCAACTATGTCGTGGACACCCTCTGACGGAGTGACTTTGACATAGTCAAATATCAAGGACCTAACCACAAGACAACTATGATGCCTCAGGTCAAATAACTCATTTGCATTATCCCAACCATGAGTTCTCATGTGACATGAGTATGAGAACTCCTTGTTGATCGCGTTCAGTGAACTCATTCTCTATTGAGCACCTACGTACTTGTCTTGGTGTTAGTCACACCAATGACTCGAGACCAGTTACTCTCCCTAAGAGAAGACATAGCATGTACTGATCTTAACGGACTGTCAATGCCCAATTGGTAATCCTATGATCAGGAACGTTTAGGATATGTATACGAAAGAGAATGGTCTCATGAATCTAACTTCTTTAGATCGCATTCTCCCAATTACATATTCCTTGGACTTATCGTTTAAGCGTATAAGACGGCTTCAAACAATAATCTTTGCCCTTTAAATTAAACTATATTAGTTTAACATGTGAAATGTCCGTAAAGTATCATCATATGATTGGTTTTAGGGCACATTTCCAACAGCTTGTAAAACGGTTTTTAAAGCAAGAGTATATGGTACTACTAACATAAGCTTTGCATTCGTTGATGGACTATATAGTTGCCTTAGAGCCTTAGGATGACTATGAACCTTTGATTCGATCCAACACGAGCCTAGTGTTGGATCTCGGTCTAGAAATGGTGATTGATTTTAGCTACGCGTTTAATCACATTAAGGCGTGTTTTCTTATTGGGCGTTGGACCCTACTACTCCAATTTCATGCATATCAAATAAAACAAGAAAAGGGAGTACTTCATAGTAAAGAAGAGCTTACGCTCTTTTACAACATTTGATCAAAACAAATTACTTTAAAGTAAAGAAGAGCTTATGCTCTTTTACAACATTTGATCATATCAAATTACAACCAAAAATTAATCTACACATTCCCATGGTTCAAACAAATTTGAGAGAGTCTTTCACATATCTCAATTATCGTAGGCTTAGGTTCATAATCACCCTTTAATTAATTAACGCTTTAACTAATTAAACTTGCATGCAACATTGTCATTTGGTCTTTGTATCCATAAAATTGATTTAGATTGAGCTAAATGAAATGAAAATCCAATTCTCATTTAAAGATACAAAACTATTTTGTTCTCAACTAATTTGGGCCAAATGCAATAACCTCAACTTTTTGGGCTATATTGCAAAACATAAACTTTTGAGGTCACTTTGTAAAAACATAAAAGTCCACTACTTCATGTAATTACAACTAGAACCCAAAAAATTTCAACAAATACAAAAACTTCATTAAAGAAGCAAAACAATTTGTCCTTTAGTGATTTTGGGCCTTTACGTAAAAACGTAAACTTTCGGGTCAAAGTACAAATACACAAAAGTATCAAAACTTTATGTAATTGCATAAAAGCCCCAAAAGTACCCCCATTATAGGGTGGCCGGTTTTGGTAGGTGAAAGGTGAGGTTGTGTGTGAGTTGATTTGTTTGAAAAGTGATTGGTATGGTGTGAATAGTTGAAAAGGTATGGGTGAAGTTTGAAAAATTCATACCATCCATCACTAACAAAAACAAATAAACAACCAAACACCTTTTTGAATCAAAATTACAAACTTTTTGTTCTTAGCAAGAAAATAACAAGAACAATGAAGAACATCCACAAAAACCCATAAGAGCACCATGAACATCTTTCACCCAAAGACACCCCAAAAACTCTCAAACTTAAGGGAAATAACATATTATCATACTAGGGTACTTAGGGGTTCCTAATGTCACTTTAAAACACTTTTAACAAAACAAACATGAACTCAAAAATCCACCCTTTGGATTTGGCCGAGTTTCCTCAAACAATAGGCACCAAATTTTAGCTCCAAAATTCATGCTCATATGAACTACATCTCCAACATTTGAGATGGCAAATTTTCAAGCAAAATTTACATTCAAAGAAGCAAGAATAAAGCTTGTAACAATTACAACATTTAAATCAAAGACTATGAACAACAAAACCCAAAAGGATTCACTAACTACTAGACCTAGGCTTTGATACCACTTGAAGGAAATATTTGTGAAAACTAGTTCATTTGAGCAACATCTACAACGTGCAATTAACAATTAAAGGCAGAAACATGCTTGTATGCACTCAAAAACCAAAACTTAACCCATGAAATTCAAAGGCTAGTAGTTAGGTGAACCAAGACTTAACTCAAGAACAAAATGAGTTGAGAAATCTTATACCTTTGTTGATTCCTCTTTGCATAAGCAAAGGTTAATCACCCAATGAGAGGGCCTTCATTCCTTGCTTCTTAGCTTCATGGATTTCTTGGATGAGGATGGTTGAAAGGATTCTCCAAGTTCCCAAAATAGAGAACCTCTAATTTTTCCACACCAAGGAGAGCATTGATGAGGAGATGAGTGACCAATAGGAAGGCAGATTACTAGCTATGTTCCTCTAGGGTGGCCGGCCTCTTAGAGAGAAAGGGAGAGTTTGTGTTCTCTCCAAATTTCTCAAAGAAAACCCTAATGATGAAATGGCTATAAAGTTGCCTTTATACCACCTCACAATGCAGTGGCAAACTTGCAATTAAGGCAAGTTTACTACCCATCTCTATATGGCTAGCCTTAAGGGTTTATTGGGCTTTCAAGCCCTTTGTGTTTTCAAGTTGTCATACAACTTGAGTTAATGGGCTTGACATTCAAATCCCATTGGGCCTTGCGGCCCAAAACTAACCCGAGATCTATAACGAACATATTCGTTTGATTAATTAACATATTAATTAATCTTTGCCATAAATAATTAAACCATTTAATTATCCTTACTCATCTCCGTTGTTTCTTCAATCTCTACCTTACTCGGTGTACGATCCATTAGGTTCCTTTTAGCGAGGCAGTGGGCGAGTAGAACTCTTTAAATCGATTGTGAATTGAAACTTACTTTCAATTCTCCCTTTAGTGATTATTCACGTTTAGGGCTTCCACAACCCATGATTGACACCTAGCAGTATGTCATGGCTACCCAAGCTAATCAGAAGAGGTAGAGAACCTATTCAGTTTAGGATTACAATGCAATACGGTCTTTCTCTAATACAATACTCTTGACCACATTGTTTGGTTTGATAGTTTATTCATGTCTACTATCCAATGTGATTCTCTTACTTATATGATTACCTTGAATGTGATTTGGAATGACTTCTTAAATCTCATTCATACTCTGGCCAGAGATTCTTAATCATATCATAGAGTATTCTCCCTCAAACGGTTTGAAGGTTAGAGATCCCTTGTTGTGCATTCACTTGCCTCCATGGCTAAGTGGCTTAACCCCAACTATGTCGTGGACACCCTCCGATGGAGTGACTTTGACATAGTCAAAGATCAAGGACCTAACCACAAGACAACTATGATGCCACAGGTCAAAGGACTACTTTGCATTATCCTAACCATGAGTTCTCATGTGACATAAGTATGAGAACTCCTCGTTGATCGTTTTCAGTGGACTCATTCTCTATTGAGCACCTACATGCTTGTCTTGGTGTCAGTCGCACACCAATGACTCGAGACCAGTCACTCTCCCTAAGAGAAGACATAGCACGTACTGATCTTAACTGACTGTCAATGCCTAATTGGCAATCCTATGATCAAGAATGGTTAGGATATGTATACGAAAGATAATGGTCTCATGTATCTAACTTCTTTAGATCACATTCTCCCAATTGCATATTCCTTGGACTTATTGTTTAAGCATATAACATTTATATGAGACAGCTTAAAACAATAATCTTTGCCCTTTATATTAAACTAGATTAGTTTAACATGTGAAATGTCCGTAAAGTATCATCATATGATTGGTTTTAGGGCACATTTCCAACATTAATTACTCTTTCAAACAATGGCATGTGTCTTCTACGTTTTGTCTTACTTTTATTTCTCTGCTTGCTTCAGCTTTGAACTTGGCATGATGTTTGGGATGTTTTTCTCTTGGAATGACATTGGTATTTACTTTGAATGTGTGGGATTTTGTTAAGTAAAACCTTGTTAAGCTTTAGGATACAGGCTTAAGTGTTTGCTTGTTTCCTGGGCAAAAATGGCTGATTCCAACACCTTGCGTTCTGTCGGTGGGTTTCCTTGGGGAATGTGGGAACACTTAGGCCAGTTTCCCTAGGGAAACAGACCGTGCTAGGAAGGCTTGACTTGCTTAGCATTGATTGGCTTGATTGTTTTAAAAGCTTTCCTCGCCTGGCTCAATTTTGCATTATTAGGTTTGGCATTGATTTTGCATTGTTAAGCTTAGCATTGATTTGCATTGTTAGGCTTGGCATTTATTTTTCATTGTTAGGCTTGACATCAATTTTGCATTGTTAGGCTTGGCATTGATTTGCATTGCATTGTTAGGCTTGGCATTGATTTTTTATTGTTAGGCTTGGCATTGATTTGCATTGTTAGGCATGGCTTTGATTTGCATTGTTAGGCTTGGCATTGCTAGACTTGGCATTGATTTGCATTATTAGGCCTGGAATTGATTTGATTTTTCATTGTTAGGCTTGGCAATGATTTGCATTGTTAGGCTTGACATTGCTAGGCTTGGCATTGATTTGCTTTGTTAGGCCTGGAATTGATTTTTCATTGTTATGCTTGGCATTGATTTTGCATTGTTAGGCTTAGCATTCATTTTCATTGTTAGGCTTGGCATTGATTTTTCATTGTTAGGCTTGAATTGATTTGCATTGTTAAGCTTGGCATTGATTCGCATTGTTAAGCTTGGTATTGATTCGCATTGTTAGGCTTGGCATTGATTTTGCATGTTCATTAGAATAAGTCATTCCATTTACTATTGTCAATGTAAAGAGATAAATGTACCATGGATTTTGACAAAATGCTTCATTCATTTCATTAAAATTCGTGGTACATCAATCGGTGCAAGGCTTTACAAAGATTCATAGAGTAAACAAAATGATCATCGCTTAGAAGGAGTTTGTTCTTCTTAATGAGTGTAAGGAAATAACAGAAGAGTCTTACCAATAATAAGGCTTAAGCCACTTCCCATCAGCAGGTTATGTTAGTATGACATCCTTGACCGAAGTCCAAGTAGTAGCACTTGCTTCCGTAGGCTTCCTTGACTGCAAAAGGTCTTTCCCAAGGTGGGGAAAACTTTGAAGGTCTGAGGATAAGACCTCTTTCTTTGAAGCCGCACAACTTGATTGTGTGATTGTAGGCTCTGGTAACCTGATGGTGGTGTAAAGTTGCTTTCCTAGCTAATTCCACTATTCTTTCCTTGAGTGACTCGAGATCTCTACACCTTCGTTCTCCGTAGGCTGTGGTATTCCTTTGAGATGTGCGATAAACCCACAGAACATCAGGGAGATGTGTGCTTCAACCCCCAGAGTGATTGTGCACAGTGTCGCTTATGACAGTGCCTTATTTGTGGTTTCAACTTGACCTTTTTTTTTGGGTAGTACGACATAGAACGGTGGTGCTTGATCCCGTAACCATTGAGTGTGATACTTATCTACTTTTTTTCCTGATGAAGTTAGGTACTACAACTCTTGTTGCTTTCTAGAAAGAGATTGCTTCCACCCACTTCGTGAACTATATAGTGGCGACCGGGATCCATATGTTGCCTTTAAAAGCCAGGTTGATTGTTCCGACCAAGCCGAACCACCAAGTATAGAACAACCATGGAGTGTGCACGCCTTGCAGCAGTGCTAAAGGCTTGTGGGTCAAGCTCTCGTGAACTTGGCATGCATGACATCTTTTAACCATGTTGTGGATATCTTCCCTCATGGTAGGATAGTATTACCCTAAGCTCAGCAACTACGTGTAACTTATTCCTTCTTTGATGCTCCTTTAGTAGGATGACCAACTCTTTCTCTTCAAGTTTCTCCGTCGCTGCTGTGGATTCGTCTTTGGTAGTGGGTGCAGGTATACCTTCAGTTTCCTTAGAGGCTTCACTTGAGTGGCATGTCGTACCTACATACTTGGGGCTTTCCCACACAATGTGGTTAAGCCCCTTGACCCGTTTTAAACTACAGACTATGGTATTAACCAAGGCTCGCCTAAAGAAGGCATCGTTGATTTGTCTTTCCAAGCACAATGGTTTTCGATGATCAGGGATAACCACCTCTAATTTTTTTTATCAGTGAAGATAATGGATTCGTTGTTCTCCAGGAAAGCCTTCCATGGTTGGGTAGTGTAGCATTAAGGGCCATAGCCCTTGGAAACATGCATGAGTGTTTCAGGAGCAGTGGCCATTGACTATAGGCCATATCTAAGCTAATCGAAAAGGTATTTGAATTTCATATTTCCCTAGAGAGCCTGTGTTGTAATAGGTCATTGCCCTTAGGAAAGGTAGCACTCTACTGCATCAGTTTCCATGTCGGAGAGGTTGTGCAAAGTCACAGCCGTCATTTCCTGGTTGATTTAATGCCCTTCTAGGGTCATCAAGTTGTATTCTTTCGACATATCAATGGTGAAGACCTTGTTATCGTAGCTTGGGGCAAAATCCATGATGTCTTCACTCTCATCTCCTCATCCTTCGGCTTAGGGCCCTAGTGTAAGATCCCACATCTCCCAGGGATGAGGATCCCGTAAGCCTTATATGTATATTCCCATCTCTACCTAGCACGAGGCCTTTTGGGAGCTCAATGGCTTCGGGTTCCATCGAAACTCGAAAGTTAAGCGAGTTCGCGCGAGAGCATTCCTAGGATGGGTGACCCACTGTGAAGTTCTCGTGTGAGTTCCCAGAAACAAAATCGTGAAGGCGTGGTCGGGGCCCAAAGCGGACAATATCGTGTTACAACGAAGTCGAGTCCGGGATGTGGTGGGGGCCCAGGCCGGGATGTGACACCTAGTGTGTCATAGTTTTGTGGCTTTGAGTATTTGCACCAAAAAATCTTTTCCATGCTTCTGGAAGGCTTGCAAACTGCCTCTCGTGGTTTGGGTCGTTGCTCTATTGGTGGTATATGTCGTCATCTCCAAAGCATGTTGCGATAGCTATCATCTCTTTCCCTTAGCATTTTGGTAAGGGTTGGTGTCGATAACCTGCTTTTCGCGTGGCCGCTCTAAAGTTCTTTCGCTAATCTTTACATGAATCTTTCTTAGAGTTTGGCAAGCTATAGAAGGGTGTCCCACACACTAGTGATAATGACAGTACCTGGGATCCTTCTTATCTTCCCTAGAAGAGACTTTGTAGAGCCTGGGTGGTTTGATAGCTCTGCATGCAGACATGGTATCTAGGGTGGCCTATAATTCTGCGTCACTGCATGCTAGGGGAGGATAAGTTTTCCTATCTCCATCTATTTCTTTCATTTTCTACGGATTGTGGTCAGATCTGTTGTTCACAGATAGGGCATGATGAGCTTCCTTCTTGTTGGTTTTCCAGGACCTCCATGTGGAAGGCTTGATTCACATGCTGGTTTCTCCCACTGCTTCCAGAAGTCTTAAGAACTAGGCACTACAATTGTTCTCCAAGTATATCATGTAGTCAGGGACAATGTTGTTGATACAAATCTCTACGAGTGCTTCCTCGTCATCTTGGTCGTAGCAGTCAAGGGCGAGATCCCGACAATGCTGGACAAAAGTCACAAGGTCTTCCCCGTGCTTTTGGCATGTGTTGTTGAGATTATACATTTCATTAATCTACATCCATTGATTAAATACAGTTCTCTCAGAGTCATAAAAATGATGAGCTTTCATTATTGTTAAGTTAGTTTTAACAACATGATCATTCTTTTAGGCAAAGAAGTATAAAATAGTTGAGATAGGAAAACGGATCTTCCCCATGCTTTTGGCATGTGTTTTTTGTGTGGATTTGTTTTTGGTGCGGATCTTGTTGAAGATGAGGATGAGGAGGAGTCAGGGTGGGATCTGGGTTTGGGTTGGGGGAAGACGGGAGAAGATAAAGAGAAGAGAGAGAGAAGGGTTGGTGCTGGTAGAGGAAAGTGAAGGCCAGATCCCTTAGGCCATTTTTTTTTTTTTTTTTAGTTTTTGAATTTTTTATTTTTTATTTTTTTGAATATTTTATTATTAAAAATATATTTTATTATTTTTTTAATCCAGTTTGATTAGTGAGTGGGTCCCGTCTCTGGCCACGTTAGCATTTAATAAAGAAATTAACAGAAACGAAGGTCTGACATTGGCACAAATTCGTAAGATGAGGTATGACATTGTCAATTTTAAAAGATGAGGTATGAAAGTGTCGTGACACCAATAGTTGAGATAGTTTTTTTTCATTTATCCAAAAAAATGGCATCAAATAAGCAAAATATGAAAAGTAACACAAGTATGTTTCACTGTAGCATCATGCAAAATGACATATAATAATTCAAGCTTCAGAATAAAAATGTTTATCATTGTGGACCTCGTCATGATGAATGGAATAATGACATAAGAGAAATCAAGAAAAATGTTTAACCCTTTATAGACTTTTCACACCAAAAATATCCTTATAATTATTGAATGACTTATTTTTAGCTACACCTTATGGAACTCTTTTAATCTCACTTTGCTCTGTGTAACTCAAAAGTCACTACTTTACTCCCTGAAACTCAAAATTCGCTTCACTTTACCCCCTCGAACTAGATTTTGGTCCTAGTTTGCCCTTTGAAACTTGAAAGTTGTCTCTTAAAATTCACTCCACATTGCTTTAGATTTATTAATTTCTTATGTGGGTTTGATTTGGGTGAGTTAGGCTAATTAATTTCTTTTTTATTTTTTTTCATCTCTTCAATTTCTTTTAAACCTAATATTCTCTAATTGTTGAATACTAACACATAATGGAAATTTATAATCAAATTTATTGCACATGTGGCATAATCTTCTTGGGTGTTGAGTCCAACATATGTTTAAGAAGGCGGCCTATAAGTTTCAGGAAGAAAAGAGAGTTCACAAGTCAAAGTAAAACGAATTTTGAGTTTCAAGAAGTAAAGTGATGACTTTTAAGTTATAGTGGGCAAAGTGAGATAAAAATGGAGTTCCATATGATGTAGCTAAAAATAAGCCTTATTGAATAGTAATAGGACTTTTACATTAGAAACCTCTTATTAATTTGACAAGAGGTATTTATCAATTCTCCTTGAACTTGTATTCCGCTGCCAATTAACTTTCTAAACTTTTATTTTAGTCAACTATGCCCTAGAACTTTTACTAATACTTGATTACCACCCTACCTTTACATTTTCAAAATTGTCATCTGGTTTTCTGTTAGAATTTATCACAGTGCCAAGCACATGCTACACGAATTAGGGTAAAACAGTTTATAACATCCACCATCTCTAGAGAAAGTTAGGATGTCACCCACAATCCTTCTTGCAGTTGTCTCCTCCACTAGAAGCCACACCCACCTCAAACAAGTCACACAGCCAAATCCCAAAATCCAATCTTGACCGCTCCGAAGCACCATCATTTCACAAGATATTCACACAAAAAAAGGGCCGAGGCAGATGTCACTACGGAAGGGTTCGCTAGAGGATTGGAGGAGGAGAAAGAAGCAGTTGAGGTGGTATGATTTGAATATAAAAACGGATGAAAATTTGGAAATCCAACAGCGGGTGGTGATCGATTAGTACTGGTTTGGTATTAAGGTGCTTTTATAAAAAATAGATATAAAAAAATTGAGCTCAAAAAAGGGCCGAGGCAGATGTCACTACGGAAAGGGTCGCCAGAGGATTGGAGGAGGAGAAAGAAGCAATTGAGGTGGTATGATTTGAATAGAAAAACGGATGAAAATTTGGAAATCCAACGGCGGGTGGTGATCGACTATTAGTACTGGTTTGGTATTGAGGTACTTTTATGAAAAATGGATATAAAAAAAAGTTGAGCTCAAAAAGATGTTTGGTAAACATTTAAAATCAGCTTATTTTCACAGGTTTAGGTGAAAAAAAACTGAAAACTTAAAGCAGCAAAAATGAGCTTTGAAAAAAAACTGAAAACGTGAAGCAGCATAAATGTTGGATTATATGTTGAATGTTGGATTATGATTTTTTGTTAAACGTTGGATTATATGTTTAAGCTAAAGTTTATAAATATTTTTCTTTTAAAAATAAAATATATTCAGTCATTTCACACCGTCACAGCTATTTTACATAAAAGTTTACCAAATATTCTGCTGCTTTATTTCACAGTTGCTTATTCTCACAACGCAGCATAATCAATTTTTTTTCTAAGCACAATAATACCAAACCAGCTCAAGTTTGGGAAAAAAAAAGGTTTGATTAGTAGGAATCAAAGAAACCAGCCCTTAATAAGTAGGGGGAAAAAAAAAGGTTTGATTAGTAGGAATCAAAGTGGTGCGGTAGGGAAAAACCATCACAGCAAGGGGAGCAGGGTATGGCGTCGTCCTCTTCTTCTTCATCAGCTGCTATCTCAAGACTCTCTAATCTCCGCAAACACCTCCATCCCTCGCATTTCGACAAGGTAACATTCCAACTTCCTTCCTCTTCTGCTTCTTCTTCTTCTGCTTCTTCTTCCTCTCTCTCTCTCTCTCTCTCTCTCTCTCTCTCTCTCTCTCTATTTAGATTGTCTTCCAAATTTCACAGTTAGAGTTTTGTTCCTTTTCTTCCTTAAGGGTTGCGTCGGATCAATCAAGATTTCTCCAGAGGTTTCTGACGCTTTGTCCAATGGCCGTGCTGTTGTCGCTCTTGAATCCACCATTATTTCCCATGGTAATCTCTCTCTCTCTCTCTACACTACACACACACACAGAAACTAATTGCGTAATGCAAGTGGTGGATTGCCCTGGTGCCGGGGCCTTCTTCTTCTTCTTCAACCCACTGTTTCCCTGGTTCAAGTCCTCCCCCTCCCCTAGTCTGAGTTAAAGCAGTAATTTCGCTTGTATTAAAATTAATGGTAATTGCGTAATCCATTGTACTGTCAGTTAAATATTTTTTTGATCTACTGTCCTCTGCTATTGAGTTTGTAGTAACATTCTGAACGAAACCCAATTGGGTTTTTGCATATGGTATCATAATTCATTTTATCTTCGATACATCGTACACGGCAGTTTGCAATACTCCAAATATATGGTTGCGGTTTTGAGTGGCGGAAACAGGAGATTGGCCATGTATTGATAGCTGAATGTGTGTGATATGTTGAAGGATGGTGTTTTTGTGTGTATGTGAGGAACTGCCACTGTGAATTTTTTGCTCAAAATTGTTTGTTTTTCTTCTGGTGTTCAGGGATGCCGTATCCTAAGAACTTGGAAACAGCAAAGGAGGTTGAGGCAGTTGTGAGGGAAAATGGAGCTGTTCCTGCCACTGTTGCCATTTTGGATGGCATACCTTGCATAGGTGTTTATATTCAACTTTGTTCTTCTGCTTTCTAGATGAATTTATAGGCTTGGAGCTGTGGCTTCTGTTAATTCTATGCCTTCTTATGATTGTGCTGTGTTTTCTCTTACTGAATCGAAAAATAATTCTACCGAGTGAGTTTTGGCGCACTGATCTTAACTGTGTCTGTTGGTGATACCCTCCAAACAAATAAGATTACAAATTTACTTGCGCAGATATTGTCCAATAAGGTAGTTGTAACTTGACAAGCTACCCTGTTTGTCAAGTTTTAGCACACAACCAAGTTAAAATAGGTCCCCCAATTCATTGAAAGCTTTTATCAACGCTTCAGCCTTTTGAATTCAGGAAAAAGTATAGAGTATTCTAATGCTATGGTTAAGACTCATCTGCTAAGAAAATTCTTGTTAGACAATGCTACTGTAGGGGATTCTTGCTGACTTGATTCCGCCTTTTCTTTTTATTTCTTTTTGTAGGTCTGAGTATGGAAGAATTGGAGAAGCTTGCCAATCTGGGTCATAAAGCTCAGAAGACAGCTCGAAGGGATATTGCACATGTTGTGAGTAATTGATGCATGGCACTTACTGTATCTGTTAGTTTTTGCAAATCTAGTCAATTCATCATGTTGACTGCTCTTAGTTTCATATTTTCATTTGTGCTGCAACCAATATATGGGGATATTAGAACACATACCTGAAGTGGCAAATTTACACCGGCATAATTCATGAAAATATGCCTCAATACCTAACCGCCATTTATGAAAGAGAGAAAAGAATGCTGTTTTTTCAAATCTGGCTCTCTAACTTTACCTTTATGCTTTTAGTGACTAGACTGTGCGGAAAATATTCATTTTTGTAGGCTTCAATCAGTGGCGTTGCACTTACTTCTGGAAAAGTGTTTGCTAGCCATCTTTTATTATTATGCTGGTGTATCCATAAAATAGCCTTCATGGCCACATAGTTAAGGGGTTCCCTACTCTGTTATCATGTACATTCAAGAAATTTCTGACAAATGGAATTCCACAACCATCGTCATAGTTTTTTCATGGTAATTTCTAATGCTAAATTTAACAAGAGGATGTGCTGACTCTTGTCTAGGTGGCAACCGGAGGGAATGGAGCAACTACTGTTTCTGCAACCATGTTTTTTGCTTCCATGGTAATTAGTCGCTTATAAGCTTTCCTGAAGGATACTTCGTGTTGTAATATTGATGTATGTTTTGTTAATACTTAATACTTAATACCTGGATGTCTTGAAGGTTGGCATCCCATTGTTTGTTACTGGAGGAATTGGAGGAGTACATAGACATGGCGAGCATAGTAAGTTTAACACTGCATAGAATTAGTGACAGTTCATGAGAGAAATTGAATTTGTCCATATGTCCACCCATGCTTTTGGATATTAGTAGAGTCACGACTACAGACAGCATATTCCTAATGTGTACACTAGCAATTTTTTCTTCTTATTGCTAGCCAAATCATATAGCTTCTGCGTTACATGGGTTTATGGTCCACCAAATGATCTATACTGGAGCACAGTAAGCAGTGCAGTAGGCAAAAGAACTAATGTAGGAGATATTAGGAACCTATGTGTCTTGCTTTTGGGATAGTTAGGTCTCATACAGATGGTTGAGAGGTTTAGGGTTATGGTTTTCTAGTTGTCTGTATGTACAGCTTGTGCGGGAAGGTGGCGATTTATGAGTTTTAAGGGCTGTAGGGCTGTGAACATTAACAAATTTATGAAAGTATACCGACTCCATTCACATATGTTGCACACTCGGCATAGTGAATATCCCATTTATCACAATGATAAGTCTTTAGGTATAAAGAAGCATATTTTAATATTAAACTACCTTTTCCTATTAGGGCTACAAGGTCAGTACTAAGTTACTAACTTGATTCCCAAGGAAATATCACAAGTACTAAAATTCTGATAAAACCCCAGTGCAGAGTTAACTAAGGGAGAATATAAAAGTATGACTAAGTTTTGTGAAACTTAACTACTGCCCCTGCAGTTACAGCCACCTGTAAGAGCTTAATTAAAAACTGAACTAACCCTATACTGTTGAAAGCATAATCATTGAAACTAAGACTCTTTGATTGTCATGTGCTGTCGCATATTTGGCTCATGTAGAAATGAAAATAATTCTTGCACAACTTAACATGCACAAACATGTTGGCACTGCTGAATTACAAAAAGTTACGGTGATAATGGGATGAAATGATATAAAATTTTATTTCTTCCTTTGTGCAGCAATGGACATATCTTCTGATCTTACTGAGCTTGGAAGGACACCAGTAGCTGTCATCTCTGCTGGTGTAAAATCGATATTGGATATCCCAAGGACCCTTGAATATTTGGTTAGCACTAAGTATCTCATTTATATCATTAGAAGTAAGTCATACAGATTATGAGCTATAAATAACTGTTTTTTTTAACCTTTTTCTGAGGTAGGAGACTCAGGGAGTTTGTGTTGCTGCTTATAGGACCAACGAATTTCCAGCATTTTTTACAGAAACGAGTGGTTGTAAGGTATTGATCGTCAACTCTTTGAAAGTGTTATTTTTCTCCTTATAACAACAATGGTGTGTCCAATGTTCTTGCTCTTTTCTTTTATCTGTTTAATCAAATTCATGTTCAAAAATGGTGCTTCAACTAATTGTGGAATGAAGTTTTCTCCTTATAACAACAATGGTGTGTCCAATGTTCTTGCTCTTTTCTTTTATCTGTTTAATCAAATTCATGTTCAAAAATGGTGCTTCAACTAATTGTGGAATGAAGGCCATCCACGTAGTGTTGATTTCATTTTATCACTTGATGGCTGGAAAATGATAAGCTAGATGTATCGAATCATCCCTATTACCATATTCCTTAGATGCAAAGTTGCCCCTCAATTAAATTGGGTGTCAGCCTCTCTATCGGTGCGATCAAAATGGTCAAACTGTAGGCTCACGAACCTTATCCCATTTGGCATGGGAGGGATGGGATGAGGATAGATTCAATCCTCTACTTATAGAAAAATGGGCCACTGTTAGAACTAGAGAATCATCATTTTACTTTGTTAAAATAAGTGTCAAATATAGAAAACTTTGTGGTGATAATACATGGAATGAAAGAAGTACATGTGCAAAAACAGCTTTAAGGGGTTGCACCAATTATGTGTCTACAGGTTCATGAGGTAACATAATTTAGTTCACATATGTATTTGACTAATTTTTTTGTTATTTCTTTTATTCAATCATTACCTGTAATCTAGGTGCCTTGCCGTGTAGATACCCCAGAAGACTGTGCTCAGCTTATAGGCAAGTTACAAATCAATTTATCTTTCTTCCTTGTAATTATATGTAAAACTTACCTTAATACTCCTTTCTCAGTTCTCACACACACACATATATTTTCTTTATAGATGCAAGTCTGAAACTTGAGCTTGGAGGTGGGATTTTGATTGCTGTTCCAATTCCTAAAGAGCACTCAGCTTCTGGAAGTTTAATTGAGTCTGCAATACAGAGAGCCCTTGATGAAGCTAGGTAAAATGTTGTTTTCTTGCCATGAGTAATCTTCAGTGAAATGTTATCTTTAATCAATACTAATTGAAGTTGTGTTCTCAGGGATAAGAACATAATAGGAAATGATGCAACTCCATTCTTGCTCAAGAGAGTGAATGAGCTAACGGGAGGAGCTTCATTGGCTTCGAGTATCCCTTATATATTCTTCTTTGCACAACAATGATATATTCATTTTCTAACTCCTAACATATGGCGTTGACTCATCCAATCCTAAGGAACATTGGAGGGTTTCTTAAAGTGAAACTCTCATAAAATGTCATTTAAATTTGTTTGCATATGTTTGATTTATCAACTCAGTTTCTTAACCAACGTAGACATTGCACTAGTGAAGAACAATGCACTTGTTGGAGCTAAAGTTGCTGTAGCACTTGCGAAGACTAGAGAACGCGAAAATAAAGGTAGGTAATGTTCTGTTGTTCTGCGATAATAATGAGGATACATCCATGTGTTTATTATAGAAGAAAAATATTTTTCAACGTATGTAAGCATTGACCTCACATAATAGTCAGAAAGGGAAGCCACCAAGGCTGGAGATTGGTTAAAAGAACAGCACAGCCTGTTAATGGTTGTTATCAGAAGCATCCAAAAAGTAGCACCGTACTTTAGGTGTTAATGCCATATGTTAGGGAGAGGGTTTGTGAGTGGAAATGTTACATGTACAAGAAAGCTGAAGAAGGTTTTTTACTTATTCATTGTCCAGTTTGGGAAGTTTGGTGCTAGATTTGAAATTTGTGGTATTTTTGGGCAGATCGGTTAAAGACATGATAGCAAGGTAGATTGTTTAATAATTAATGAGAGTAAACCTCTTTGGTATCGTTTGGTGTCAATGTTTAGATTGAAACACTCCTCCTTGGACATAAAGACTAGAACCCTATAGATTTCTGTCTTTTACTATTTTCTTGTCTTTGCCTTTTTAAGTCATTGTATCATGTACTGTGTACACGGGATGACATCCTCTTGGAAACTTGTTAACGAAAAGCCTTCAATTTTCAACTAGTCAAGAAACTCTATTATCATTCTGATTATCAACTGTGTGTACTTTTTGAGAGGATAATCGGTTGCTGGTGTTTCCTGATAATGTATAAGCTACAAGCACTAAAATGTGTGCCCAAGTTATTGGTATTCCACTAGTAGTTCCATTTAAAAGCAGTCAGTCGAGAATTACATGGAGAATTGTACTGAACACTCAAGTTATACATAATTCGAATGATACAGCTAAGGTGTCTTGTGCACACACGAGATTATTTCACTAAACTGATGCGACTGAGCTGCCGTCAGTAACAAAAACCGGATTTATTTTTTACAGGTGGTGCAGAGTCGGCGTTATAGGGCTCAAAATGTTTTCAACGGGATCTGGAAACCGATCATTATGACCAGTTGAGTTAATCTTCCTTCATGGCGATTCGTTTATTACTTTCACTATGTGATGATAAATGTGGCAATGTTGAAAAGGCAAAGCAGCGAGTTTCTAGTGTACAATACTGCTCTAGTGTACATTACTGCCATAGTACTTACGTAAGCTTTAATGTCAGTATTTACACAATACAGCGCCTTTCTACTACCGAAAAACAAGAACAAAATAAAACTAAAACAATTTATTTTTGCAAACGATAAAATAATCTATACACTAAATTCATTTAATTGTTAATTTATGTGCATATTTTCTTGGGAGTCTTTGTCGCTTACATTTTATAGGAGATGGACGCTGCTGAAAGACTGAATAATGTGCTTATTGTTCTGTAATAAACTACAAATTTCGGTGAGAAATCAGGTGTCCCCATTCTAAACACTTCTGCTATGCATTTCTAATGTTCCCCATTTGTCCACTTGTCAGTTTAATTTCGATTACTTTGAAATTTCTTATACCTCAAGTTTTTCGTTCAAGGCAAGTAAACATAAACACAAGCAGATGCCTACGTACCGTAATGGCGGAAAACAATTATGTCTATGCACTATGTGCGGGTTCAATTCCACTAATTCTCCTCTCCCTTACAAGTTACTATTTAACCCACTAACACTAATGCTTTACTAAAAATAAATGCAATTACTCACATAATAACTAGCAATAATTTGATATTTAAAATCTGTCATTCATTAGGAGTTGAGCCTAAGACTATCCAGTTGTAAATAAAGATAGTATTAGACCACAACAAAGAAGTGTGAAACTTGCCTATAAAATAGTGAAATTGTCTATGTTTGGAGTTTAAATTCTCATCCCCTCTTAATATAAAATAGTGTAAACTATCGTTTGCAATAAACAAACAAAGCCGTCCTATCCCTTGTCGTTGAAAATATTCCAGCAATATATAAAGGGATTACTACCAACCCCTCATCTTCACCTTCACCTTTGAGTGAATGTTTTTTATTTTGCGGTTGCGATTTTTTCAAAATATTGGATACACCTAACCAAACCCATCATATCTTATCACCTGTCTTGGAAAGAGGTCATCTCCGGATCTCTTTCACTAAGTCCTCCTCATCAATGAATTCAGGTCTTTGAAATTTGATCCAACGACTACAAATAGAGGTTCACCTTAAAAGTTATAATAACTTTAGCCGTTGGATCAAGTTTCAAGGGCTCAGATTGATTGATGGGGAAGATTTGGAGAAAGGGATCCGGAAAAGTCATAAAAGCTTCTTTTTTTCTTTTTCATTTTCATTTTTATTAAATAAATAATATATTACAAAAGCCCAAATAGAACAACAAAGGAGAACTGGGCAAAGAAGAAAATTCAAAGCACCAGCAAACAAAAGGAAAACCTAAAAACCAAAGCCTAAGCCACGTAGCGGAACGTAACAAACAACTTAGAGATGAAGAAGCAGTAACATTCCAGTTATGAAAGACCCCTATGTTAATGGTGGAAGGCTTAACTTTCAACAATTGTAGGAAACCTTCTGCTACAGTTCTTTAGCTGATCCAATATGATGCGGTGTCAATTGTGTACTTCGAAAGTTAAGTCATGAAAAGTTGATGTTAACATGTATAAATTACAAATGAGAATACAAAATCCAGTCCAAAAAGGAGCACGTGGTAATTTTTTTTTTTTTTTTAAGAAACGATATTATCTATACTAAGACGGTGGGGAGTATACTAAACCTCACAATAAATTAGCAATAATGTGGTTCAAATTCGTTTTTGACAAAAAATGAGCACAATAGTTTAATCATAAATTTTGCACTATAAATTTCAAACACAATTTGTTAATTAAGTCAGTCAAAGAGAGAGAGAAATGTGGGCATCTACTTTATGGAGGGTCGCCTAACCTCCTTGTCTCTCTGTCTTTAATATTAGCAACGTAAATACCAATTGTATGGTCATCATGCTATCATAAAAGGCCATATTTCAAAGCAAAACAAAATAACTAAGAACAAGTCCTTGTTTGTTTTTGGCAGCACCCAAAGAGCTTTCTTGCTGTTTGTCTTTGTTAGGGCGTGTTTGGATTCTTCCAACCTTTGCGCATATTAACAAGTCATTGGCCCAGCGCTGATTTTCCTTATCCACCTTCGCTCAAGACAGAATCAAATAAACTAGGTTAGTTTGAGTTTTGAGAGACAATGCCATCTATTTATATGTGTATATATTTGTGTTGAGTTTGACATGTGCTGTGTACTTATTCTATTACAATGAGGAGCTCTTTGATAGAAGGGAATTCGGCTTTTATCATAGAATTAATATGTGAAATGGCTCAACTTTTATAAAGACATGCAAAGTTAAATTTCTAATGTGGGTAATCTGATACCATGAAAAAAATTAAAGTTCTATTCTAAAATCAACTAGCTAAGAAATAACCAAACCTCTTATTGGCACATACAAAAAGGGATGTGCTATCCACACACCCCTTTTTACTTCTCACACACCCCTTATTAATTTTTGTCCGTTGATCTTCTTCAATTCATCAAATCCGACGACCGAAAACCAAAAAGATGTGGGAGAAGTAAAAAGGGGTGTGTGGATATCACACCCCTACAAAAATCCCTTTCTCTCTACTAGCTTCGCAGTCTCAACAAAAATGAGTAAATATAATTTTTTTATACGATAATATATTTACGATAAGAGGGTGAGAGATTGACCCAAATCACACGATAAACATAAGCTAACCATAATAGTTTGATAAAAAAAAAAAAAGTTTGATTCGAACTTCGCTATCTATAAAAATCAAATATAAAATCTTCCACCTAATATCATTAAACAATAGTGACAATAAAAAAAAAAAAAAAAAAACTTGAAAGTGCAAGAAAAGGCTGATCTTCTCACAAATTTCGTGTTCCACTTGGGAACGCAGGACAACAAAACGATAAGGACAAAAGGACTCCGCTACGCATTGTCGACAACGTAGCCATGAAGTTCCGTCCGTCCTCCAAAGCTCCCAACTTTTAGTTTTATTAACCTTCAACTCTGATAAAAACAGAGCAAATAAAAATCCCAGAAGAAGAATATCAGCTCTGTGCTCCAAAGAGAGAGAGAGAGAGAGAGAGAGATTGAATTTGAAGAGGCTGCTTTCCTTGAATTCTCACGGGCTTCGAACTTCTACTTGCGTTTTTGATCAATTACAAAACCCAGTAAGGATTTCCTTCTTCTTTCTTCGCTTGGCTAGTTCTTCTGCAACTAGTTTCTTTCTTCAGCTGCTTATGTTGTTCTATTTGTCACTTCTCCGGCGACTTCTTTCCTGAATTTCATTAGTTTTCTTTCTGAATTTAATCTGCTAATTAGGTGCTATTGCTAAGGCCTGATTTTGTTCAGAAAGCACTTTGGTTATACGTGCTTTTGTTAGTTGCTGTGAATGCTTGTTTGAGAGTACACATTTTTCTCAACTTGGAAATTCATGCAAATTTGGTTCTTGCATGAACACATGGAATAGGATACTTGTTTAGAAATCCCCTGAATTATTCGGCTAACTTTGTTATCGAATTCATTACCAAATCATTCTTGGTTGCTGTACATATGACACCTATGTTTCAAGACGAAGGGTCATCGTCTGCACCTTCATCTCCTCTCCAATTATGTTCCACGATGTCGCTTTTGCCTAGTTTAGGCTCACCGTACCCTTGGCTTAAGGAGCTAAAATCCGAGGAGCGCGGTTTGTATTTGATCCACTTATTGGTCACTTGTGCAAACCATGTTGCCACCGGAAGCCTTGAAAATGCAAATGCCGCCCTTGAGCAAATCTCCCAACTCGCCTCTGCTGACGGTGATACCATGCAGCGGATTGCTGCCTACTTCACCGAGGCTCTTGCTGATCGAATCCTCAAAGCTTGGCCCGGTCTTCACACGGCCCTGAATTCCACTAAAATATCTTTGGTTTCGGAGGAAATTCTAGTCCGGAAAGTGTTTTTCGAGATGCTTCCCTTCCCAAAGGTGGCTGTTGTGCTCACAAACCAAGCTATTTTGGAAGCCATGGAAGGGGAAAAGATGGTGCATATAATTGATCTAAATGCAGCTGAACCTGCACAGTGGATTGCTCTTCTTCAAGTTCTAAGTGCGAGGCCTGAAGGTCCGCCGCATTTGAGAATCACCGGTGTTCATCAACAGAAAGAGGTACTTGATCAAATGGCTCATAGATTGACTGAGGTGGCCGAAAAATTGGATATCCCATTTCAGTTCTGTCCCATAGTCAGCAAATTGGAAAATCTCGATATGGAAAAACTTCGAGTCAAAACTGGCGAGGCTCTAGCTATCAGCTCGGTTCTCCAGTTGCACTCACTTTTGGCGTCGGATGATGAACTCCTGAAAAGGAAATCCCCATTAGCATCAAGGGGTTCAAATGGAAATCACTTGCCAAGAGCATTGCAAATGAGCCATGGCACATTGGGTGAGTTGCTAGAGAAAGAGATGGGCAACAGGTATAGCCCGAGTCCTGATTCAACCTCGTCATCACCGCTCTCTTTAACTCCTTGGGCCAAATTGGATAGCTTTCTTAATGCATTTTGGGATTTGACACCGAAAGTCATGGTAATAACCGAGCAAGATTCTAACCATAACGGATCCACTCTGATGGAGAGACTACTGGAAGCTCTGTACTCGTATGCTGCATTGTTTGATTGCTTGGAGTCTACGATGCCGAGAACCTCATTGGAGAGACTGAAGGTAGAGAAAATGCTGTTCGGGGAGGAGATAAAAAACATTATAGCTTGCGAGGGATCTGAGAGGATCGAAAGACACGAAAAGCTTGGGAAATGGATTCAAAGGCTTGATTTAGCTGGCTTTGGGAATGTGCCCTTGAGCTATTACGGAATGCTGCAGGCAAATAGGATGCTGCAGGGCTATGGTTGCAACGGGTATAGAATGAGGGAAGAGAACGGTTGCGTGTTGGTTTCCTGGCAAGATCGACCGCTGTTTTCGGTGTCAGCTTGGAGATGCAGGAAGTAAAACATTGATACTGATCATCTCAATGATGTTCGAGTTTCTCGTCTAGTCATGAAGAATTTTGTCCGACTGAATCTGTCTGCATTTCATTTGTTTTTTTTTAATTTTCGTTTTAGATCTAATTGAACGAATACCGATACTGACGTTTGGTGTTTGGTGTTTGGTGTTTGTATCTATATATGCGTAAGTTGTTGATGGAGTTTCTTGTGTTTTGGTTCTTTTCCTATGTATCTAATTTATCACACAGGTGGTGCTGATATTTGCAAATGGGCCAATTTTAAAAAACACCCTAGCAACTATTAAGGGTGCGTTTGTTGCACCAGACTATCTCGGACTGTAATAGCTTCAAGGACTAAGCTAGACTGGCTTAGACTAGACTAAGCTAGACTAACTTAGTTAAGCGTTTGGTGCAGTGTCGGACTAAGAAGCAAGATAATGAAAATAGTACTGTCACCAATTTGGTGTTTGCTTGGATTGAAACTAAATTATTGTTCTATTTTAATTTCTTTTTATTTAAAGATATTATCAAAATTAATAATATTAGATGAGAGTATGACTCAATAAAAAATACAAAAACCAAATTTATTGCCAACTAAAGAAACATACATGATTCAAGAGTAGTATTGCTCCAAACATCAATATAACAAAGGTGTTTTCCTAACAATTGGCAGGGTTTAAAATGCTTTTCTTAATTATTCACCTTTGGTTTGATTGCATTCAATCCCAAGACCACAATGATGTGTGAGGCGCAATAACAAATGGATAGCCGAGCCTTGATCATTGCTACATTTGGATTCGAGCACGTAAATTGCTTGCTCCAACTAGTTTGAAGAAAACCAATAACAATATGCAAAAGGAAGAGATCATGAAAATACCTCGAGCAAAGTACACAACGTTTGGAGCAAAGGATTGTCAAAAGTGAAGCAACGAATTTTAGCTGAGGGAATGTAAATTTAAATGTTGTGATACAGACAAAATTTTGCTATTCTAACTAATTTATTGACTAGACTAAAACACAAGCTTGTGTAGGCTACACGAATACGATAGTACTCCTGCACTGCAGATCCTCTGAATCAACTCCTTACGTGAACATACTGTTACAAACAATCAAAATCGATTGAATCAATACGACGCCTTTTGTTGCTCTAGCAAGCAAGTTGGTGCCTGCACATGTAACAACTTGCTGCATCAAAACTGCCATTTATGACTCTGCTATGATGGCTGAATCTGATCTCACTGAAGCATATGTTGGAGCTTTATTACTTGTTGTTGCTGTTCCGAAGACAATGAACTCAATTTTTCCGGTGTTAGGCTCAAAACTTGTTGTAGTAGAGCAGACTCCACCCCAGGTGGAAGCTCAGACTGAGAAAGATTAACCATGATGTCAGATACTCAGATCAAAAGACTGCATGTTGTAAGCATCGTGTAGTAAACAGAACAGAAATTGGTTAAAAATGGATAAATTGCAGATAATCCCCCAACTACCTCAACCTTAAAGTCTTAACACTGTTGCAGACTGTAGTTGGTGGATATGTTTCACACACCATAGCTAAGTATATTAATCAGAGAACGAATTTGGCAACATCTCAAATACAGTGCTCTTAGAAATCAAGTGAAACTTTTATATCCATAACAAATTCATACGGATGAACATTTCTTTATTTCAGAAATCTCAATAATGTTTCTGTACCATATCATCTAGAACATGATTATATGCGAAAACCTGAAAACTCAGCACATTCAAATAAATGGAATCAAGCAATGCATGAACACAACCAAATATGAAAAGCCAAAGAAACAAGGAAACCATCAAATTGTTCTTAGTATCTTACTGAATCCCAGTACCAGCCGTGCATATATCACTATCTGTACAACTTTCGAGGCTCCCATTGACACCATTGCTTGCTATTGTTCCTCAGTCCACATAATTTATCAAGTTAATCAAGCAAAAGATAATAAGTAACCTGCAATCACATCATAAAGTCATTCGTATTGCACAACGAGATACTAAAGTGACTCAAAAGTCTTGCAAAACCTTCAAATGATACTCGACTCATCCCAGCTGAAAGCTCAAACTTATAAATATATTCTTAACTCCAGAGCATTCATTTACATGATACATCATCTCCTCCTTTCAATTTCAAAATAGTTTAACTAATTAATCATCAAACAATTCTCACTATTTTCCCTTTCCATCCATAAACTTTCACAGAAAGAATATTAGTGCCCACAATGGAGAAAAACCGAATTTCCGGGTTGGTTGCCGGAAAAGTAGAGAAAAACTAAGAAATCACCAAAATCTCTGAAACCCACATAAAAATACCGTGTATTTCCCAGACCCAAGTAACAAAAACAATAAAAAACCCTAAAAAATATAAAAAGGCCAAAACTCTCTCTTGAATTCCATATTTTCTCACCAACCAAACAGACCCCAGAACAGAACAAATAAATAATATAAACACAAAAGTGTAAGAAAACGAATCACCTCTTGGGCGTGAACCAGGAAGGAGCGGGAGCTATGGTTGAAGCAATAACCATGGATGTGTCCGCCGGAAGAAGTCGGTGGACTCTATCAGTTTTTGTTCGGGCTCTGGGTTTAG
Organism: Malus fusca; assembly: GCA_035220775.1. NCBI lineage: Eukaryota > Viridiplantae > Streptophyta > Magnoliopsida > Rosales > Rosaceae > Malus > Malus fusca. The sequence goes on from CM069069.1 coordinate 25,341,947, forward strand.
CTTTTGGGTGGGATGGTGAAGGTGAAGGCCCAAGGGAGAGGGCGAGAAGTCGTGAAGGAGAAGGGAGATGGCAAAGGTGCGAAGGAGAAGAAGACGGATGTATCAGCTGCGAGGGAAGACGGGACTAGGACTCCGCTCGAAATCGAGGGCTCTCGCTAAGAACGGCTAGCGAGGCGTTCAGTCGGGGCGAGTCCCCTTTAGTCTCATTAACTCTTGTCCGTGTAAATAACAAACACCAAACTGGACTATCATTTAGTCTAGTCCAATCCAAGGAATGTTAGTGAAGGCAAACAAACATACCCTAAGTGTTATGGAAAATCCTTTTTTTTTTTTTTTTTCCTAAACCAATGCTTTAAAAGACGAAGGCGTGGGCAAGTCGTTTCATGGATAGCAAGACGAAGCCTCACGAGACCTAAAAATTTTAGTATATTATATTGTATAATTATATACAATATATAAAAAAAATATAATACTTGTAAAACAAATATTCATTGTTGGTCAAAAGTGCACAAGTCACAAACAAGTTTAACTAAGCAATCAAATTAACAGTCTAGTGGTATTCCTCTTTACTTGTAAGTGAGATGTCTTAGGTTTGATTATCGCCAAAGGTGAATTTGAACACATTATTGCTAGCCCATTGTGAGGCTAAGCCCACACCCATCCCCCTTAGTGTAGATAATATCGCTTGTTCAAAAATAAATAAATAAATAAATAAATAAAATAATGAACAAATTGAGCGGAAATCAGACATCTAGAGTCTTAAGTAAGTACATATTTATAGGTGTATGAGAGTTTTGAATTTAAACATATACAAAACCCCTCAAAAGAACCCAATTAGGAGGAAAAAACTTCATCACGTAGTCACTTGTCACGATCTAATTAATTCTTTGTGTACCCTCCATTGAAGATTCCCTTTTTTTTTTTTTCTTTTTTTTTTTGAGGTTCAACTTCAATAAGTTAGAAATGTGTTTTCTAAAGTATTTGAGTTGAATTTTTTGCCCCCTCTCTACATCTCTAATAGACCTAATATCTCTTTATTTGCGTGATGAGAGATGTAAGAAGATTGTAATACAAAACAAGTTGCAGGGAAGTCCTTTTATATTAGGCCAAACTTTGACATCAATGAGTCCATTATTTGTAAGTCCACTCAACATTGACACACAAAATGTTAATTAGTTAATTTCCATCATACTTTTTTTTTAGTAGAGCGATAGCATTAGTGTTAAATAGTTAGTTAGAGGGAGAGAAACAACGGGGATTGAATCATAGCGTTAGTGTTAAATAGTTAGGGAGAGAGGAATCAGTGGAGAATGAACCTATACCAGAATGCATAAATATGATTGTTTTTTGCCACTCGATATGGTTCCACTTGATACTAGTAAATTATTGTAGTCAACCACCTGATGTCTTCAATGATGAAAAGCAGGTTCCAAGGAACACCACACCGACATTGGACCACTTGGATAATGAGCCAAGAATTTCTTATGGCATGCTTCGTACCCTCCTTCAAAGCCATCGCCTTACCCACAACAATAGTAACCCCATTCAAATTCAAAGTCCCATCACCAAGGGTATAAATGGAAAGTAGGGTTAAAATTTTCTTTTATTGAAATTACATAAATATCCTCAATTAACAGTTGTTAAATGGTTCGTAGGAAGCCTGAAAAATGACTCGTAAACTAACGGATGATTAACGGGTTCATCCATCGTTAACATCCAACCCGTTAAGCATCTATCCAAATGTTAATTTCATCGGATGGATTGGATCGGGTTGTTGGGTTGCGTTGGGTTCAAAATGGCAGGTGCACTTGCAACCCTAAAACAATCTTTTATCCGTTTAAACACTTGACCCGACACGGCACAAGGCAATCTGGGCCGGTCAGGGCATCGAGGGGGATTAAGAATTAGTAGGGTTCAAGCCACGCATATAAGCCCGCCAGGTCTCTCTCACGGCGAAGCTCCAGTTCGTTTCGCTTGTTCAGTTGGTAGCTAAGGCAGTCTGTCTCTCTATCTGCGTTCAATTTTGTTCTTTGTCTCTCAAGAAGTAAGAGAAGAAGGAGAGAGAGAGAGAGAATGAGCAGTTGGAAGAGTCTTCTTCTTCGAATTGGCGAAAAGTCTTCCGACTATGGCACCTCCGACGACGTCAAAGAACACATTGTTCGTACCTCCCTCTCCCTCTCTCTCTCGCTCTCTTTGTTGTGATTTTCAAAACCCTAATTTGCTTCGTCTTCTCAACCTTTTCAATTTCTGTGTAGTCTGTTTTATTGATTGATTCTCTTGGATTTGCAGGAAACTTGCTATGGCGTGCTTCGCCGAGAATTGGAGCACTCTCCCGACGACGTTTCGCAAGTAAAGCTAATTTTTTATACTTAACAATTGTATATGCATTATGTACATAGTACAAGCTCCAGCCCCCACTTTTAGGTTATAGTAATTTCGTTTAGTGGCCTTGATGAAAAGGCAAAGAAATAAAAAGTTATTAAATTTAGTTCGTGAAAATTGACATTATACGCGAGGTTATGTTTTGGGTCGAGGTTGCTGGATGTCTTTTTATACGAAATCTAAGTATCTCCGACCAAAAACTAAAAGTCTAAAGCACTTGATAACTGGTACCACCAGGGAAGATAAAATAAGGGAAGAATTTTAAATTCTCTTGGCTTTCATCATTTTCACTTAAGATAATGGATCGGAAAAGACAAGGAGAGTAGAGAGACATGGGGACGATTACTTTAGATGTTCCCTTCAAACACACCAAAACTCTCTCTTTAATATAGAAATTTGGGAAGAAAAAGAATTCCATACTCATAGATACTTGCTCTGCTGTAATACACATTAACTTTGTACTTTTTCTTCTGACTAACTTTGTACTTTTTCTTCTGACAGTTCCTTATCCAGTGTGCTGAACAGTTGCCTCACAAGAGTCCTTTATATGGAACAGTGGTAGGGTGTATAAATACATTGCTGACTTTATTTATTTAGTTTTTTCGATTCTTCAGTTCTTCCAGTGTTTTTCCTTTCATCCCTATATATAGTATGCATATGAATGCGTTGCTGAACTTTGAAGTGTATAACTATAAACCTTCAGACTTACTATGCCTAAGCTAAAAGGTTCCATTTTCTTCAGACTGACTGAATATTGACCTAAACTAAAATGTTTCTCTTCTGATTAAGCGAGGATCACATATTTAGTCACTGGAAATGCTCATCTAGGGCACCTTTAGGGTTCACACATTTTTCAGACCATGAATTAGATTTGCACAATCACAATGTTAATATAAAGGGAAACAAACCAATTATATAAAAAAAATGCTTTGGAATTTGGTGATGGAGTATTTGAAATTACTGCTTGTTGAATAACAAGTTGATTTTAAAGTCTTTTGTGTTTCATAATTAATTTAGAATCTTATGAGGTGCATTTTGAAGATTTTTTATTAATTGCATTGTATTCAGTTATGTTTGGGAGAAAAAAAAAGAGAAGGAAAGCTTAACCATTACATGTAGCTGCACAAGTCTAAATGAAGGGGTTTAGCTCCATCAGATGTATATTTGTTGGATGGTGCAGTGCACCGTACATGGTGGATTCATACATTACTTATGAGTATCATAGTACGTACCACATGTGTTACAAGGTGTTTTTTTTTTTCTATTAATAATATTCCTAGAGTCTACTGTATGCATATTTTCTTACTTCTTGAGCTATAATTTCTTCAATATCCATTTTTCTTGTGTACTGCTTCAGACTCTTTGGGATCGTTTACTCACTCTCTCTCTCTCTCTCTCTCTCTCCAGATTGGCTTGTTAAATTTGGAGAACGAGGAATTTATTAGGAAAGTAGTTGAGAACACTCAAACTAATTTTCAGGTGAGTGATCCTGTGGTTGAGATGAGCTTTGTATACGTTTGCCTATCATAATTACCAATATGGGCTGCTGCATTATAATTTATAATAAAAGAAGAAAGCCATTTTTTTAAAATAAAAAAGCAAATTGGAGCATGTGCCAAGAGGCTAGTAGTTTCTAATTGATGCTCTGCAACCTGGAATGCCCTACACCTTGCATATTTTTCATGTTCTGTTTGATATTCATTTGGATTTTATTATTGCTGCTGCCATGGCTGATGATTTCAGAAGGCTTGATTCTTTTGTCTCTTGCCAAAAGGGTTTAATTACTTTGAATTTTGACTCTGATAAAAACAGTCAGGCATGCCAGTGTTCGATTAAATGGTAGTGTGAATGAAATGACATTCCTAGTTCTTGAATGTATTCTTGAATTATATAAATACACACACACACACACACACACACACGTATATATATATATATATATATATAAAAGATTAGAAAAGTGAACTGGAATAATGGATAAGAACAAGTGAACATATTGTGGACATCTTGTCCTCGCAAGTTGTACTTCGGGTTTTTATTAATAAAAAGAGACATCTTATAAATAAAAATAGAAAGAGAGAGATGAATGAGTGAACTGGAATTGTGGGATTTGAGCTGCCCATTTACTTTTTAGGTTAATCGTGGGATGTCCGACAGTGAGTATTTGATGTTTAATTATCTGGTGCATGCAAGTTATGTGATCAAGGTTGATTTTTTTATTATAGTGTGTGAAATTTTTTATTTTTGTTTTTAAAATTGAAGGAGAGAAGAAGAGAGTGAGAGGGAACATGGGAGTGGGAAGAGAGGGATAGAGGTATTTTTATCCTTATTTTTATTTTTTAAAATTAGAGATGTTAAAATAAGCTGAAGGTGATGCTTAATCAAAAGCAGTAAAATTTTGTTTTGTGAAATTACGTTACTGCCCTTAACTTTTTTGTTGCGATAGAAGACTAAATAGTCTTTTCACCCTCTTTTGGTTGACAAAGAGGGTTCTATTAATATGTAGTTTAGATTTTATAAGGCTATGTTTGAAAGATTAAAACTATTGGACGATTATTCATCTCCTTTTGATATATCCTTTATTCTTTTTAGTGAGGATTTAAAATTGACACTTTCTTTTTCTTTGTTTGTGTTTGATTTTCAGGATGCTTTAGCTTCCGGAAATTGTAACAAGATTCGTATTTTGATGAGGTTCCTGACTGTTATGGTATGTATCATGTTGCTATTGGTGACTGATGAAATTCAGGAACAGATTGAGAACACAAGAATACAATCAGATATATGTTATTCATTATACGCCTTAGTTCGCTCAAATTTACCAAGGAAATCTTTTAGTTAATGGAGTCTGGGAATGTAATGTTGTCATCCATATGCTATCAACTTAAACTTTAGGCGATATCTTACCACATTTGGCTGTTCATATGAATACATTTTGTATATCTGCAGCAATTTCTAGAAGCTTTTTATTTAGACCATGTACAAGGTACAAAGTTCTAAAGTTTCATCTCCTACTGACTGGAGTACAATTTAAAGGAAATGCATGTCATTAATATAAAGAACAAATATAAGAAGTATTTACTTTCACATTTACCAATGATGACATTGGACTTCTACCCAGTTTTAATATACAACAAAAAGCAGTCCTATTACTACTACCCAAATTATGTTATCCAAAACACTATTCATATCTTTTGTTGTCTGCACCCATATTAACTTTTGGTTTTCCCCTTCCTCTTAGTACCATAGGCTAATATCGCAAAATAGACTTCAATATTCATGGAAACAAGTTTTTTAATCCATCTACATGTGTATGTGTGTGTGTATGCATAGGGTAATGTTCTTTTGTCCAACTTATGTTGCCAGACGAATGCATCAGTTTCAAGACTGTGAATCTGGAGTATACATTTTTATAAAATCCAACTTGATCAATGTTTCAGATTCCCAGTCTTGGCAAAAGAACATCGCCCTATATTTATCTACTATATACATATCTATCTACATGTGTGCGTGCATTTTACCAAGGTATAATTTTTTTTTCCTTATGGTAACTTTCTCCTTCTATAGATGTGCAGTAAAGTTATCCATCCCAGTTCTCTTGTAGTTGTGTTCGAAACATTGTTATCATCAGCTGCAACAACAGTTGATGAGGAGAAAGGCAATCCATCCTGGCAATCACGAGCTGACTTTTACATAACATGCATTTTATCTTGTCTCCCTTGGGGAGGAGCGGAACTCATTGAGGTACTTTTATAATGGTGCTTGATAAAAAGAAAAAGTTTCTCTTTTATGGTATCAATATTTAATTCGTTTGATTATTGTTTTTCAAAATATCTATATTCTATGTCTGCTTATGAACCTCATAAAACTTTTAGTCTTCGGTCTGTTTAAACTAAAAGTATGATACTAACAGTTCCTATGGTGTCTAGGTTTTTTGTTGAGAACTCGTTACATAAAAGGCAGAGTTTGTTGCATTCTTACTATAAGCAATTTAGACCTCCAGAATTTGTGTCTCACTTTTGTTCCAGCCACTAACTATTTAAAAATAAAAAATTTATTGCCTGGCTTTAAGTGGCGTCTCCTAGATGTTTCTGTTCCACGTCTGACCTGAAAAGTTTAATGGATGCACGCTATCACATGTTGTAGCTATGTTCGAGGGCTTCTGTGTCTGGCACAGATGTAGTGGCCCTTTTGGTTGTGAAGCTTCATGGGAGTATGGTTGATGGCACGGGTCATTGTATTTTCCCATTAGGTGGTTTGGACATGTGAAACAAAGACCTACAGATGCTCCAGTAAAATGTGATTACGAGATAGAGGCCCAGGGCAAAAGGGATAGAGTAAGACCTAGGAAGACTTGAAAAGAGACAGTAAGAAGAGACATGGAGTACTTGGAGCTAACGGAAGACTTAGCGCAAAACCGAGCGCAGTGGTGTAGGATTCAACAGCCGAACCCACGTAGTGGGATAAGGCTTTGTTGTTGTTGTTGTTGTTGTTTACTGTTTGACTCAACTATGGCTTACATTTCCAGTTTTCTGTTTCATTATGAGTTTAAATGCTTCAATCATGATTTGTTATTGTCTCACTGCAGCAAGTCCCTGAGGAAATCGAGAGAGTTATGGTCGGTGTTGAAGCTTATTTGAGCATAAGAAAACGTTCTTCTGACACTGGGTTGTCCTTTTTTGAGGATGATGATGAGAATGCGAGAGAACCTAGCGATAAGGTATAAGTTATTTGAACATCATATTTGCTTTTCCCTTTAGATTAAAATATCATTAGGTGATTCACATATATTGTAGTCTACCAGAAATATTGGCCTTTTAATTTCGTAGATTATATTGATTGTTAGAGGTGGTAGCTGGTTTAGTTATTGTTGCTTCTCTGTGTTGCCCCCTGTTTCCAGTTTTTTCTGCAAGTGACATTTTATTAGTGTCCATCAAAACTGTCGTCTAGAAATAGCATACACCAAGAATTTCTTCTTTCTTAACCATGATATTTCATCTTACAACTTTACTCTTAACAGATTAGGACTTAGTATTGATGATTGGAATGATCCTTTTTAAAGTCTCTGGGTTCTCCACATGCAATGAACTCTGTTATTATATATCTCAAATCACTTTATTATAATGAACTGGAAAACATTTTCTTTGTAGGCCCCCTTAAGTATATCCCTTGATCTTTTATCATAGGCATCTTCTTTTTTTTTTTTTGAAGAGAAACGAAAGAATTTTATAAAACAAAAGAATACAAAAGAGAAAAAAGGACACCACATGGAAAAGAGATCCACCTGGAAGAAGAAAAAAATAGCACAGACCCCTAAAGAAAACTAATTGAACAGAGGAAGGGCTAGACCAAATCAAATAACGGCTGCTAACAAATCCCTAAAATTAGAAGAGAAATTGTAATCTCTAAACTCCACTGAAACCGAAGCCCAAAGGGCTGCCCAGTGTTTTACTCTATCCCAAAGCTCCTCAACCCCCACTCCCTTGTAATCCTCAAAGATTCTTTTATTACGCTCCAACCAAATGTTCCAAAAGAGGGCCATCAGCAGAGATCCCCACAAAGTTTTGGCTTTCCTCCCTTTCCCTAGACCTTCGAACTTAGTGCTAAGGAGCTCGAAACAGCCCCTTGGGGTGACCCATCTTGCTCCAACTTCCTTGAGCAATTTCCACCAAAGTTGAATGCTGTACGGACAATGGAGGAAAACATGGTTGACGTTTTCCTCCCCGGAATTGCACAAAGCGCACCAATGGGGGGAGAAGCATGCAAAAGGCATTCGTCTTTGGACTTGATCACAAGTATTAACCTTCCCGAGCACCACTAGCCACACGAGGATTTTGACTATTGGAGGCACTTTTGCTTTCCATATCTGAGCGAAAGGGGGAAGTTGTTGCACAACTTCATTGTTGCATAGGAAAGAGTTATAGGATTTGCAAGTGAACTGGCCAGAACCTTCTAAATTCCATCTTCTCCTGTCTTCTCTAGAATGGCGCAGCCGAACGGACATCTTCTAAGTTATTGAATATCATGCTCGCCTTGAATTGTCTTTGTCAATAACATGCTCGCCTTGAATTGTCTTAGTGAGTTGATTGTCTACATATTGGGTTTGCCTTGCAAAATGTGGAATGGATATTTGACACTGTTTCTATTCTTACTAGTTGTTCTATGACCTAAATCCTATACTTCCATAATGTGACTCATCAATTTAATTCCTTTGTAATTTCCTCAACTGGTCTCATTCACCATTGCACCTTGAATTAAAGTCTTGTTAAATGATTTTGTTAGCCACTCAATTCTTGAGTATTCAAGAGTTTTTTACACTAATACAGCTATTTTATGCGGTCCTAGAACTTTATATTTTCCTCTCTTTTAATTAACTTCCCTACTTCTGTGGATTGAGCATATCATCCCAATATTATTATCTTTTCCTATACATTTAACTTGCTTCATATCTCTATTATCTAGTGAGACTGTTATCCTATTCATTGTTTTACACTGCCTTGTAATTTTATCCTAACCACTCTTTTATTTATTTTTAATTTTGGTAGGATTTCTTGGAAGATTTGTGGGGCCGAATACAAGTTTTATCTAGCAATGGATGGAAACTTGATAGTGGTAATGATCAAGTTTCCCAGAGATCATTTAAACTTAAACATTATATTTTGATTGTCAGTCTTCTTTATTCTATATTTTCTCAAGATTTTTATTTCACTGTTTGATCAAATTCTATGCACTCACTTGGCAGTTCCTAGACCTCACCTATCATTTGAAGCACAGCTAGTTGCAGGAAAGTCTCACGAGTTTGGACCCATCAGCTGTCCTGACCAACCTGCTATGCCTTCAACAATGTCTAATATAAGTTATGGTAAACAAAAGCATGATGCAGAGTTTATCTATCCGCAAAGGATACGAAGGCTGAATATATTTCCTGAAAGCAAAACTGAGGTAGTTTGCTATCTGAGAACTAAATTCCTATGTCTAAACCAACTTTCTCATTCTTAATGTTTGTTAATTTTAAGCTCGCTACTGATTTCTTATTACATTGTCCCTCTTTTATTTTTCTTTCTTTTAATTTTCTGTATGACTTGAGTGCCACACTGCTGTGACCAGCTTAAAATATCCAAAGTTTAAATTTTTTGTTTCGTAACTCTCTATTCGGCACAAAAAGGATAAAAGATGTTCCCTCCTCAATTGTGTATGTCGTATGGTTAAGTGTATGTTTGCAGTGGGTTGTATTGTTACAGTGAAACAAGCCGTAGTATTTTTTTGACAATAGTGTAGATCTTTTCTGTAAGGTCTGCACTTAGCCATATGAAGATGAGTTTTTTTATTATCAAATGATATTCAGCATTGGGTGGACAAGAGTGTCCTGTCCCTAGGTGTCCAACCAGGGAATTTTGTTATTTTTTATTAAGAAGCATCCATAAAATCATAATTCTTGAAGTTTGTTGGATCAAATATTTGCTAATTTTTAGGCTGTTTTTCTCTCCTAAGCCTAAAAAGAATTCATATATGTTGTGATTGTTGTTTATGGCCTTGAGATTAAACCAGTGGCCCAGATTTAAAAGCTTCTCTTTGTTCAGGTATCTGCTTCTAGATTTGATTTTCAATTCAAAGCAGTATTTTTCTAGGATTTTAATCCTTCTGGGATTATTTATGGAATTGTATTGGTAAAGAGTGAAAAGAAATTTCTTCGTGCAATCACTCTTGAATTTTTTATAGAATGAAGCTCCAGTTCAAGTTGGTGTTTGTAAAACTATTTTGTAACACATTTACATGATGTATACTTTATGTTAACTTATACAAACTACAAAGGCAAAAAGTAAATTTTATTCTTAGAGTTTTTACAATAGTTTCTGTTCAGTATGTAGTCCAATTATGTCAAGAAGTTTTTGAACAGTGCACAGTTAAGAAGAGAACGATAATATGGGATAAATTAATAAATATGGATCCTCTATAGGCAACAGAAGAATTTGGTTGCATCTGGTACTGGTACCGTTTTCCACAGTTCTGATTTCAATATAAACTTAATGGATTCTGTCATATGTTGTCATTTTTACTTTATTATTTTGAGTTACTAGCTTATATCATGTTCATTGCATACTTTTTTTCTGCTTGTTTGAATGCATTTCTGCAATAAATTTTGCACATCGATTTTATTGGTGACTGGTTGTCAAATATGTTCTTTTAGTTATTGATGACATGAAAATCTTTTGTTTTTGTTGATGACAGGATGTGCAACCCATGGATCGCTTCATCGTGGAAGAGTATCTGCTTGATGTGCTATTTTACTTAAATGGCTGGTTTGTACCTCTCAATGACCTCCTAATAGAAGACATAACTAAATTTCTTGTAGCTTGCTCACTTTAATTAGTTTGTTGACTTTCTGATGAGTAGTATCACTTTGTATTCTGCTTTTTTCTTTTTCTTTTTGGAATTGAGTATATGCTACCAGTTCAAACCAATAGACCAACTCATTTTTCTCTTGAAAAGATACCGTTAGGTGTCTTGTGTTTTTATTGTTGCGAAAGGGTTTTATAATGTATATGATAGCAGAATTGTGTGATGGCTAACTGCTTAGTTTATGCATTTCTTGGAAAGGATGAACTTCATTTTAAAATGTTAGATAATTTAGTCAGATACTATGTAAAATCAAACTCGTTTGAGGCATTTAAACATTCAAACCTAATAGTCAAATTTTGATGCATGTCGTATTGCTTAATTTGTGTCTGTCTTTGCAAAATAATGTATAAGTGCGGGTTGGGGAGAGGTTGTGATTTTGGATATTCTGTTGGAGGCTTGCAGCAATATATTTGTTGTGTTTGTTTGTTCATGTGAACAAATATGTTTGTTGCTTTTAAGTCATGTCCTGCTAATGGTACCAAAGCATTGATTGGGGGCAGAGAAGCATAATTTGGGTGTTCCCTTTTAGCGGTTTTAGTTATAAGATTTTTTAAACTAGCTAGATGTGTGGAAGAGAAAAACAAGCAGATACCTAGTTGAAATTTTACTGGTGTTTTGAAATCTGGATTACTTGGTGATATCTTACCATCTTGTATTCATTAATGTGTATGCAGGCGAATTGATATCAAACACTGCAGTTTTACTTTCTGATTCCTTGTACTTAGAATTCTTCGTTATTTCTGTTTTTATTTGATTTTTGCCCTTAACATTTATTCTATTTGTTCTTCTTTCATGCAAAGCTAGTCGAAAAGAATGCGCTTCATATATGGCTGGCCTACCTGTGCCCTTTAGATATGAGTATCTTATGGCAGAGACAATTTTCTCCCAGGTAAGTTGTTAACCTTTGCATTTTTGCTGTCTTTTAGTTCATATTTTGATGAGGTATTTTATTCTCTTTCCAGTCATACTTTATCCATACGTGAAATATATATGATTTGTTAATCGTATGAGTTTAACACATTGTAGCAATATTTGGTGGCTTAGTTATGAGCCAAGAGTTAAACGGGCTGTATGGGTGGAGTTGTTTCTTCAGTTTGGTTGCTACAGTTTTTCCAGTGTTATTTGCAAGTAATCCTTTTGTAGGGTGATTCTCCAAAGCTGCATATAGTTTGCCTAGGTTTAGGTTTTGGAACAATCGGTTTATCTTCATTTCAACGGAAATATTTCAAGGAGAGTTTTTTCTTTTATTTGGAGAAATAATCTGTATACATCCATATGGACATAAAACATTGGCAGTCTGAATTTAATTTTCAATCCCAATTTGCTAGCTGATTAATAACTCTTGGAAGATTTTTTTCATTTAAGGTTATGGAATCGTTTTCTAAATTAATATGGGTGCCTTTTGTTTAAATTCATCTTGATTTATTGTTCAAATCTTTAAGGATATTTTAGGGGGAAATACCATGTTATAGGGTTATAAAGATTGTAAATGAATTTATTGATGATGAAATAGCTTAAAATGCAAATTATTCTTTTACAATTATATGTTAATAACGGATTTTTGTCACAAAGTATATAATAGTCTAACATGGAGTTTGATAATGAGATTCATATTAGAATTCAATATAATTTTAGTGAGTATTTTCATTGAGTAGAGTACAAATGAACTTCCCAAAGTAGAAAAAGTTTATAAAATTTTCCTTTGAGTACAGATTTCAATAACTTTAACTCCACTGAGCAAGCTTAACGGAATAAGATAGGATTAGATCCATATTTTCCCTGCTTTCTTGGACATTAATTTTTTTTAACAGATTTGTACCTTGACTATATCATTATAAAATTGTATAGTTTAAACTTTCTTATGTAAAGCAAAATGATGTGTTTTATATTTGCGCAGTTGCTTATGCTACCACAACCCCCTTTCAGGCCAATATATTACACACTAGTTATTATCGACCTCTGTAAGGTAATATGAATGCGATTATTTTGTCTCTGTCTTGGTCTTTTGTCTGATTGAATTGAAGTAGACGTCAATTTAAAGCAATCTGACAATGAAGTTTAATTCTTAGGCTCTTCCCGGAGCCTTTCCTGCAGTAGTTGCTGGTGCTGTACGAGCTCTTTTTGACAAAATAGCTGATTTAGATATGGAATGTCAAACACGACTCATCCTTTGGTTTTCACACCACTTGTAAGTTCCAGCATAAGCAGTACCATTTTTAAGTGATGAATATTTCAAATATCCTTTCTAACTTGCCATTTTGCAACCTTGCTACATTACCTTGTTAAGTATATTACTTTAAGGGGATAGACTGCTTGAAAAGTTATTAGCCTCATTGCTGTACTCATGTTTGGACCTTGCTCTACAGAAATAGCATCTTTTTTGTAAACTCCTATCTCATGTGAAGGTGGAATTCTATCCTATGTCCCATAACTGCCAAGGACATTACTGAAATTTTGGTAGGGGAATTACTACCAAGCTATGAAGCACGGATACTCCAAAAATTATAGATATTTTTTTTCCCTATTGTATATGGTGCTTGCTGGATAATTCTGAGATAGAATACATAGATGGTACTTCAAGTCTGTATCCATCGACTTTTTGGCAACTTTGACTTTTGGATACCTGTATCCACATGACGGACACACATGCTAAATTCAACATAATGATTATTTGCATTTATTTTAAAAGAAGTTTGGGCTATTGTATTTTTTGAAAGTGATAAGTGATGTATAACTGGAAATGAAAGAAGATCTTTTTTGCTCTGGTGTGACAGAACAAATTAAGGGGCTAGGACTATATTTTGCAACATAGAGAAAGAGAAGAAAAGCTGTAAGAAAGATATGAATGCTATAAACTCATTTTATTACTGTTGTATTCATGTTTTGTCCATATCCTAGCTTTTGGAGATTTTCCGTGTCTCTGTATCCTGACGTATCGTGTTCCATTACCCGTAACCGTATCCATGCAACGTAGCTGCCGAGCTATCTAGCTCTGTAGACATGGATAGAATCTGGATTTTAGTTAATATACTGAATTTGTTAACATGCATAATTACTAATATACTATGCCTTCCCGACCATGCAGATCAAACTTTCAGTTCATCTGGCCATGGGAAGAGTGGGCTCATGTCTTAGACCTTCCAAAATGGGCCCCACAGCGTGTTTTTGTTCAGGAGGTGCTGGAGAGAGAAGTCCGTTTATCTTACTGGGATAAAGTGAAGCAGGTACTTAACCATTCTTAAGGATATTGATAACTAGAATTGAGGTTTTTACAGCACAAGGCTTGACACCTTGAACTAAATAAACTCTTGGTTTGTAGGATATCATGCGAGCACTATTTGTTCCTTGGTTATTCTTTTTCTAATATAGTTCTTTAATAATATTCCCTTTAGAGTATTGAGCATGCCCCTGGTCTAGAAGAGTTGCTTCCTCCCAAGGGAGCACCGAATTTCAAATTTAGTGTTGAAGAAACCAGCGAAGGAAATGAGCTAAATGCACTTTCTTCTGACCTCAGAAACATGGTGAAAGCTAGGGCATCTGCCCGTGAAATGATAGTATGGATAGAGGAAAGTGTGTTTCCTGTTCATGGGATGGAAGTTACCCTCAATGTGGTTGTGCAAACTCTCCTTGACATTGGATCTAAAAGTTTCACTCATTTGATTACTGTATTGGAGAGATATGGCCAAGTCATTGCAAAACTATGTGCTGACCAGGATAAGCAGGTCATGCTGATAAATGAGGTTGATTCTTACTGGAGGAATAATTCTCAAATGACTGCTATTGCAATAGATAGGATGATGGGCTATCGACTTTTGTCTAATCTGGCCATTGTCAGATGGGTCTTTTTACCTGCAAACATTGAGCAATTTCATATATCAGATCGTCCATGGGAGGTATGCTTACAGCATTTCTATTGCATTAAACTTAAACTTGTCTTTCTGCTGTTATAACTATTTGCGTTATGAACGCATGATTGAGTTTTGGTGTACTTGGTAGTTGTAAGGTCATGTTTTTCCTTATTGGCAAACAACATGAACAGAACACTTCAGAGTGGTACAAATCTATATAGCTACTTCTAACGTGAGATAGTAAAGTTAATATGGCATCTACCTTGCTCAAACAAATGGAAACTGAATTAGTATAAGCTTTAAACTTGGTCTAAATCAAAATCATCATGCTAAGATATGCAATTCAAGATAATGCCACTCTAGTGGCAAATGTGGATGATTGTTAAAACATGAGACTAATCAAAATGAAAAAAGAAAGAAAAGGAAATAGCGCCTTTGCAGGTTTTCTCTTGTTTTGGCCTGCATTCTTATATTCTCGAAGGTTTTTCTGTTGTAATTTTACTTTGTGTGAGATCTTCCAAATTTTAGAGCTTTCCAGATTCTTGCTTGCATGATGTTGGTATGGTTGATATTATAACTAATACACTGCAATTGTTTTCTCTTATTGTGGCCTTCTTGATTTGTGTAAAGGATTTAGTCAACCAGATTGAAATCATCTTTGATATATTTCCAAACTTCACCTTTCTTACCATTTTTATTATATACATGGCCTTTGTTTCCATAATGGGAATTTACCCTGCTAAGGGTCAGATAAATGAACATACGTGTTCTTCAACTTGGCTTCAAGAATAATTGTGAATGTTTCTGGCATCAGTTAGAACTCAAAACCAACCTACATTTACTGGTTAACATTTAAACAATATTGAACAAATTAAAGATTTACTAGTTGTGGCCATCTTGTGTCCTTGTAAATTACTTGTTTATGGTAATTCAATTTGTCAACTAAAAACAGCCATGAGTATTGGATGGCTAGTGAAGTTAGGCTAGTCAACTTTCTTTATGTAAATTAGGCAAGTTAGGTAAGTTAGGCAAGTTAGGCAAGTTAGGCAAAGTTAGGTCTTATGTCTTCTTTCTTTCCCTATATATATGTTCATCTTGTAATGAGAAATAATCATCAAATATATCAAGGAATTAACTCTATTTTGGCATGGTATCAGAGCCATTCTGATCCAAAAAGAGTTTCTATTCCGATTCACTTACTGGCACTACTGCCATCTACCCAATAAGACCTGCTATTCTGCAGGTCTTCTACTTTCATACCAATCCATTCTTACTCTTTTTCATTTGGCCATATCTGCCAACATTATTACCCATATCCAGCTTGTTAACCACACATCTTCCGCTGCATCTTTTCCCATATTCTTCCCATTTGCAGTATCTCTGCAAAACCCAGAAATCTTTCCACACAAAAAAAATATACTACCCAATACCCCATAAGCCATACCCGTTGGAATCACCCAACAAATTTACCCATAACCTCTGAGGCAGTAATAATGGGTGACTCCAAGACCACTGTTTCAGCTACTGTTACTCAAAGTGATATGTCTCTACATATCACCCCAGACAAGTTGGATGGGTCCAACTATTCCTCATGGTCCCAAAGTGTCCGCATCTACATCACTGGCAGAGGTAAATGGTCTTATGTCAGTGGAACAAAAAAGGCACCAGCAGAAGCTGATGCATTGTATGCTATATGGGAGGAAGAGAATGCCATGGTTCAATCTTGGTTACTCAACTCCATGACCAGAGATGTACGGGCCATTTTTCTCCGACTCTCTACTGCAAAGGATGTTTGGGATGCTGTTACCCAAACTTACTCAATTGAAAAAGATGCATCAAAGTTATACGAACTTCGCCGTCAAGCACTGGCGACTCGCCAGAATGGAGAACCTTTATCTGCATATTATGGTAAACTTCAGCAAACATGGCAAGAAATTGATTTCTTGCGTCCTGGAAAATTGAAGTGCGCTGATGATATTGCTACCTGAGAGACAGAAATTTCGGAAGAAAGATTGTATGATTTTCTGGCTGGTCTTGATCCTCATTTAGATCATGTTCGCAGTCAAGTTTTGACTCAAACAACTCTGCCTTCTGTTCGTGTTGCTTATGCTCTTGTGAATGCTGAAGCAAGTAGGCAAACCATTATGTTGGTTGGCCCACAAGTGGAAGGATCCGCCATGGTAGCTGCTCCGTCTCGATTTCCCCGTGGAGTCTCCAATTCCCGATTAGGTGGATCCAAAACTACTGATACAAGGAAGTGTACTTATTGTGACAAAGATAAGCATACTAGAGACACTTGCTTCAAGCTGCATGGATATCCTGATTGGTGGGTTCAAAAGAAGGAAAATCAAAAGAAAGGCATTGGTGGATCACAAGCACACCTGACACCAAAGCCTTCCATACCTCGGGTGGATCAATCTGCTCACTTAGTTTCTCCTACTATTGCTTCTACTTCCTTAGTCGATGCAGGTAACTTTGGTTTTGCCTTGAACACTACAATTGTTCCTCCCAATAAACCTTGGATCATTGATTCAGGGGCTTCTGACCACATGACCAATGACTCTACATGGTTTGTTTCTCACACTACTCCACCTTTAAATACCGTTAAAGTTGCTAATGGTATTTCTACTCCAGTGCTTGGAGCAGGCTCCATCTCATTAACACCAGGCTTATCTCTCTCATCTGTTTTACATGTTCCTAATCTTTCTCACAATTTGCTTTCCATTGGTAAACTTACAAATCAACTAAATTGTCTTGCCATCTTTTCTCCTACCCATTGTTGGTTTCAGGATATTCGAACGAAAGCATTGATTGGTCATGGTAGAGAAAGGGGAGGTCTATACTACTTGGACTTACCACCAGATTGTGAGAAGACAAGTTACAGTTGTCAAGTGGAGGCCAAACAATTTGAAGCTTCTGAAAAAATTTGGTTATGGCACAGAAGATTGGGACACCCTTCCTTTCAGTACCTGCAATATCTATTCCCTTCTTTATTTTCTAAAGTCAAGGTTTCTGATTTCCATTGTGAAACTTGCATTTTTTCTAAAAATCATCGTGTCTCATTTCCTTTAAGTTCCCATAAAAGTAATGTTCCTTTCTCTCTTATTCATTCTGATGTTTGGGGACCATTTCATATTCCTACTTATACTGGTGCTAAATACTTTGTCTCTTTCATTGATGATTGCACTCGAGTTTCTTGGGTATACTTACTCAAAAATAAGAGTGAGGTTATGTCTATTTTTCCAATCTTTCATCAAATGATTCAAACCCAATTTAATGCTAAAATTCAAGTTGTTCGATCTGACAATGGGAAAGAATATTTGAATTATGGACTTGGAACATTTTTTCAACAACACGGTATCATTCATCAAACATCTTGTCCACATACTCCTCAACAGAACGGTATAGCAGAACGTAAAAATCGTCATCTCTTGGATGTGGCTCGCTCTTTATGTTCTGCTATGCACGTTCCTAAACGTTTTTGGGGTGATGCCATTCACACAGCTGTTTTTCTTATCAATCGCATGCCATCACGTGTTCTCCAATTTCAAACACCTATCCAGACCCTTTCCCAATATCATTCTCTTCCTTCACTCCTTCATATTCCTCCAAAAGTGTTTGGTTGTGTCTGCTATGTTCACGTCCCCATGCAAAATCGTGATAAGTTGGATCCTAGAGCCATCAAATGTGTGTTTATTGGCTATTCTGCTACTCAGAAAGGGTATCGATGTTACTATCCTTCCACTGGGAAATTTTTTGTCTCTATGGATGTTACCTTTCGGGAACACGAGGCATTTTTTTCAAAAGAAGATTTGGCCACTTCTCTTCAGGGGGAGATATGGAGTAAGGAGGAAGAGAAGTTGCCGCTTGACATTGGTGGTATGCATTTTTTAGATGAACACTTGTCTGATGTCGGTGATGGTGCAAATTTGCCTAATGATGAGGCACAAGGTGAAAAAATATTGAAGGTGTATGAGAGGACAAGAAAAAAGGGAGATAAAGAAAAAAGGGATGATGAGATAGACCACCCACAAACAGATCCCCACATTGACCAACTCTCTGACCAATCAGCTGCTACTCGTACGAATTATCCTGAGGTAACCACTCATTCTCCCTCTCTTCAGCCTACTATATTTGATGAGTCCAATCATGAGATTTCATTAAGTGATGATCCAAATGATTCAAATGAACCACATCGTGAGTCTCAGGGTTCTCGTTATCCTATTCGAGAAAATCGAGGGATACCCCCTGTTCGTTATGGTCATTCTTCTACAAAGGGTATTCAATATCCTATATCTAATTTTGTTTCATCTCATCGCTTGTCAGACTCTTATATATCTTTTGCAAACCAATTGTCATCAGTCTCAGTTCCTAATAAGTTACAGGATGCTCTTAAAGATCCAAAATGGAAAAAGGCTATGATTGAAGAGATGGAAGCGCTTCGAAAAAACTCCACTTGGGAACTGGTTGCACTTCCTGAAGGCAAGAAACCTGTTGGGTGTAGATGGGTGTTCACAGTAAAGCATAAAGCTGATGGTTCAGTGGAAAGGTACAAGGCTAGACTGGTAGCCAAAGGTTATACTCAAACCTATGGCATTGATTATCAGGAGACATTTGCTCCGGTAGCAAAGATCAACACTATCAGGGTTCTTATGTCATTGGCAGCAAATCTAGGGTGGCCTCTACGACAGTTTGATGTAAAAAATGCATTTTTACATGGAGACTTGGATGAAGAGGTATACATGGATCTTCCTCCAGGATTCACTACCACTTGCGATATTGGCAAAGTATGCAGGTTAAGAAAGTCCTTGTATGGATTGAAACAATCACCAAGGGCATGGTTTGGCAGGTTCGCTCAATCAATGAGAAGTTATGGGTTCAAGCAAACTCAAGCTGACCATACCTTATTTCTTAAGCATGATAGAGGTAAACTTACAGCCTTAATTGTTTATGTGGATGATATGGTGGTTACAGGTAATGATGTCGAGGAAATTCAAAAACTTCAAAAGTATCTAGCCAAGGAATTTGAAATGAAGGACTTGGGTACTCTGAAATATTTCTTGGGTATTGAAGTTGCAAGATCAAAGCATGGCATTTTTCTTTCTCAAAAGAAATATGTTATAGACTTATTAACTGAGACTGGGATGTTAGCTTGTAAACCTGCAGACACACCAATTGAGCAAAACCATAGATTGGGAGACTATCATGATCAAGTTCCGGCTAACAAGGAAAGGTACCAAAGATTAGTTGGGAGGTTGATTTATTTGTCTCATACACGACCTGACATAGCCTATGCTGTAAGTGTAGTGAGTCAATTTATGCACAGGCCAAGTGAAGCTCACATGGATGCTGTACAACGCATTCTCAGGTATTTGAAGTCTGCCCCCGGAAAAGGCTTGATGTTTTCCAATCATGGACATCAAGAAGTTGAAGGGTACACTGATGCAGATTGGGCTGGGTCAGTAACTGATCGCAGATCGACTTCTGGATACTTTACATTTGTGGGAGGAAATCTAGTTACTTGGCGCAGTAAGAAGCAACATGTAGTGGCTAGATCCAGTGCCGAAGCTGAATTTAGAGGTATGGCACATGGTGTGCAAGAATTGTTATGGCTCAGGACTTTGTTGAGAGAATTAGGTTTTAATTCTGCAAAGCCATCAAAACTTTATTGTGATAACAAAGCTGCCATTAGCATTGCTCATAATCCAGTTCAACATGATCGTACTAAACATGTTGAAGTGGATAGGCACTTTATTAAGGAAAGGTTGGTTGATGGTACCATTAACTTGCCCTATGTGAAGAGTGATGACCAGCTAGCAGATATTTTAACAAAGGCAGTGTCAAGTAGGATTTTCCATCTTTCACTCAGCAAGTTGGGCATTCGAGATATTTACGCACCAACTTGAGGGGGAGTGTCAACTAAAAACAGCCATGAGTATTGGATGGCTAGTGAAGTTAGGCTAGTCAACTTTCTTTATGTAAATTAGGCAAGTTAGGTAAGTTAGGCAAGTTAGGCAAGTTAGGCAAAGTTAGGTCTTATGTCTTCTTTCTTTCCCTATATATATGTTCATCTTGTAATGAGAAATAATCATCAAATATATCAAGGAATTAACTCTATTTTGGCACAATTTGTTTTCTTTTAAAACAAAATTACTGGTAAACATTTAGTTTTATTTTGTTTAGAATACTAATATAGGGTAGCGTTCTTTTACCAAATTTATGAAATGTTCTTTGACACTTGACGCAACACGATTCCCCATGGTCAATGGTTGACAGAGTGGCAACATGACATGCAAGATATTTGGTAAGAGAACATTTTGTCACATAAATTTTCTTCTAAGGTTTTCAAATGGGGTTTGTTTCTCAGATCGGTCTAAGTTTGATAGTTGAGATGCCAATAATTTCACTGAACCGTCTACAGAATAAAATATACGGTTTGGATCGTTGAAACACACGTACATATTTGTTGTGTATTGATCATTTGTTTTCTTCACTGCCCGGTAGCTTTAAATATATGCTTAAAGTTGTTTAGGGAGTTTGGTATCAGCTGGGTTTTACCCATGGATTGTTTTCCTTTTATGGTAGAGAAGCATAAAGTACCAGGAAAGTGGAAGAAAGCCAAGGTCTTATGGGGGTTGTATAGTTTCAGCTATCTTCTGGGCCATTTGGATGGAAAGAAACAGGCTGATTTTTTAGGACTACGCGGTCAGTAGAAGGGAGGATCTTTGGGATAAAACTCGGTTATTGTCATCTCTATGGGCATCTTTTACTTCAGAATCTAGATATTTTTCTTTTTCAGAAGTTTGGCGTAGTTGGAATGCTGCTATTAGTTAGTTTTCTGGTGTTATCGTAGTGTCTAAGTGTCAGGGTGATGTTGCTATTTATCCTGGCTTTGTTTGCGCTTTTGCAGACTTCTTGTCCACTCTTGTATTGTAAAAATTGTTTTGTATATATTAACTGGGGATGTATCACTTCAATATTGTACTGCTAACATGGCTTGCTGTCAGTTGAACACTCTTCATATACTCTGCTGCATTCCCAATTTCCCATCTTCCCCTTTCATAAGAATGTGAAATTAATTTTTTATATTAGTTGTTTGCTAATGTATTTATTCTTTTTGACCTGGAGCTGTTGCCATATAGACTATCCTTTCTATGCTTATATCTTCATACGTGTTTTTCTTGATTGCTTATACATTTTTGTCCCTATCCTCCCAACAGATACTAAGAAATGCAGTTAGTAAGACATATAACCGTGTGTGTGATCTAAGGAAGGAGATTTCATCTATGAAAAAGAGTGTCGTATCAGCTGAAGAAGGTGCAGCAACGGTGAAAGCAGAGTTAGAAGCTTCTGAATCAAAGCTTTCACTCATGGATGGTGAACCTGTTATGGGGGAAAATCCTATGAAGCTGAAGCGTTTGAAGTCACGTGCTGAAAAGGCTAAGGAGGATGCCGTGTCTGTACGTGAATCTTTAGAGGCTAAGGAGGCTCTTCTAGCCCGATCCCTTGATGAATTTGAGGTACGGAATAGTCCTTTTCATCTGTTGAATCGTTTTCCCACAATAGATATAAAAATTATGTATATATTTCGGTCTTGTAGGCACATGTTATAATCTGAACTTTTAATTAATCAGGCTGTTGGCACTCCTCATCATTTCCTTGTATTAACCATGATGCTCACATGCAGGCATTGTTCTTCTCCTTGTACAAAAACTTCCTCAATGCGTTGACGGAACGGCTGCCAGAAGCATCCAAATGTGTTACATTGCAGGGATTAAAGGGGATTCATGCAGATTCTATGGCCGTTGACCATGAGGAATCATCCGCAATGGATGTCGACAATGAGAATAGAATACCCAAGAAAAGGTATTTCTTTCGCCTCACTAAAATAGAAAATTATGTATTACATGTAATGTAAATGAAAAACATGTTGACTAGAAGGTTAGAGCGGATGAGGATGTTATGGAGGGGAGAGATTGGGATATGGATTATGTATCATAATCCTTCGTAGTTGACTAGCTTTATTTTCGTGTAGTCTCCTATATTTTCATAAGATATCTTGTTTTTTTATTTATCATAAATTAATAAATTGTTTTGACATCGTGTGACATGATATCCAAGTGTATTTAACTTGTTTTCTCAACTTTTGCAGTGAACTGAATGGTGGGAAGACGAGTAATGTTTATAATGTGGGTGAAAAAGAGCAGTGGTGTCTATCGACTTTAGGCTACCTCAAGGCCTTCTCGAGGCAATATGCTTCTGAGGTAAATAGAGTGTTGCTTCTCGTTCTTTTTGCGACTTCCCTTTTTTGTTTGTTTTCCTTTCCGCCCTCCCCCGCCCTTCTCTGGTATAATTTACTGTTTTCTCCGTATTTTTGGGTGAAGTTTTTATAGACATGCTTAATATTCTTTGCTACTGAATCTCTGACCTTGTATATGTACCTGGCAGATTTGGCCTCACATGGAGAAGTTGGATGCAGAGGTTCTAACCGAAGACGTGCATCCTCTTATTCGCAAATCAGTTTATTGTGGTCTTCGTCGAGCAACTGATGGTTTTTTCCAAGCAAGCAACAATGCATGTTAACGTCGATGAGGGAACCTTATAGATTTGAAGGAGATGAGACTAGCTACAGCATGTATAATGAGTGTTAGGTGATTTCTTTGGCTGGTTGCAGATGTGTAACCAAATCAACTAATTAGAGGCTTAGTATTGTGAAAATTCTTATGGATGGGAGCACTTTGTTACAATTCAGCTGCTTCTCGCATTGTTTTGGGGTTTTGCATGTATGAAATGGACTGTCGTTGCCTCCGATAATTGCCCGCTCGGTATGTTGATGTGTTGGTTGTTTTCGTTGCCAAGGAATGGGAACGGCACCATTTTGTTGGACGTCTCGTACCGCGTTAAGTGTTGGTGCTTAGAATCGTAGTTCCGACGGTGTAAAAAGTGTCGTATTGACAAAAAACGTCCCACGCTAGTCTTTAGTCTTTTGTGAGTATTAGTTGCAAGCCTACCACCAAGGTTTATGTAAAATACATCAAATTTCAGAGTTGACTGAAACTTTCCCAAAAACCCACTTTTGGCCCTTAAAAGGAAGAGTTCCCCTTTTTTTTTTTAAATAAAAATGGGAAGGCTTCTCCCCTTGTAAAATATTAATCAAATCAGAAATATTTGAGGCATTTAATTGAGTTCAAAGAAATTAATGAACACTTTGTTTTCTAAGAAACATTGAAATTTCATAGTGATAATTAAACAGACAAACGATTTTGGATTGAATTCTCACCTCTCTCCTTTAATGCCTCAATCTCATCTGAAATAAAATAAAATACTAAATGTTGGTT
This sequence comes from Malus fusca, assembly GCA_035220775.1. Lineage (NCBI taxonomy): Eukaryota > Viridiplantae > Streptophyta > Magnoliopsida > Rosales > Rosaceae > Malus > Malus fusca. Next base: position 25,365,912 of record CM069069.1, read on the forward strand.
AAGAATATAGGGCATTGCTATTTGCTAGAGTAGTATTAATAAGTGAAGCGATTGGTAAAATAGAATATGGCTGTATACATATCATTGAACTTGGTATGACGAGAGCTTTAATGAAAATGGCTTGGATCAATAAATATTTAACAAAAAACCATCCTAAAATGTTATTTAACCAAAAGGGTTCAAAGTTTAATAAAAAACTATCCAAAACTATTGTCCACGATCCAAACTTACAAGCCTAACCCACTACAAATCTACACTTCCGTAAATACCCCTAAATAATTCGATATTGTCATGACTCTTCACCAACCTCAAACCAGCACGAAATTGCCATAATAACTCTCTATCTTCCTATTAAATCGAATTCCCCCATTTCAAAAATCACCAAATCAAAGTTGAAAAAGGAAGCAGTCATCGGAACAAAGCCATCGAATCAAGTTCAATGGCAGAAACTCCGTTGAAACAAACCGGCAAAAAAGCGATGCAAAACGTACTAGAACCTCCCTTGGAACAAACCGACGACAAAGATGTGGAAAATGTACTAGAACCTTCATGTGAACAAACTTGAGAAAAAGAAGTGCAAAACGCACTAGAACCATCGTCGAAACAAATCAAAGAAAAACTAACACTGTTTCTGGAAAAAAACTAACAGTCTCTGGAAAAAAAAAAAACCAAAACATAAAACTGTTTTTGGAAAAACATAACATTGTTTCTGGAAAAAAAAAAACACTATTTTTGGAAAAAATCAGATACAATGTGTAAAACCTAACATTGTTTTTGAAAAACTAAAACTAGTTATGGAAAAAAAATCAGAACCACCGTCGCAACAAACCGGCGAAAAACTAACACTGTTTCTGGAAAAAAAAACTAACACTATCTCTCGACAAAAAAACCAAAATATAAAACTGTTTCTGGAAAAACAAAAAAATAACACTGTTTCTAGAAAAAAACTAACACCGTCTTTGAAAAAAAAAGAACCAAAACATAAAATTGTTTCTGGAAAAACAAAAAAATAACATTGTTTTTTGAAAAAACTAACACTGTCTCTGGAAAAAAAAAAAACCAAAATATAAAACTGTTTCTGAAAAAACCAAAACATAACACTGTTTTAGGAAAAATAATATGATACAGTGTTTGTTTTGTTTGTGTACAAACAAACACTATATCTGACCAAAAAAAAAAGCAAAATATAACATTGTTTCTGGAAAACAAAAACAATAACACTGTTTCTGAAAAAACCAAAACATAACACTGTTTCAGGAAAAATAATCTGATACAATGTTTGTTTTGTTTGTGCACAAACAAACACTATATTTGAAAAAAAAAGAAGCAAAATATAACATTGTTTTTGGAAAACAAAAAAAATAACACTGTTTCTGGAAAAAAATGTTGGCAAAATTGTATCTGGAAAAAAAAAATACATTGTATCTGAACAAAAAACTGAACAAAAAGCTAACAAATCTCAAATTTATTTTCTGGAAAAACAAACGATGAACTCCACTGAAGAAGAAAAATTGAAAAACAGTACCTCGAATTCTTATTTTCTTCTTCATCAAATTGAAAGGTTAATAATCAGATGAATGAGAAGGGAAGGGCAGAAATTCACCTTTGGTTTTTTTGCCGATGTCGATGAAAGTGCAGATCCCTTGCTCATCTTTATAGAGAAGAGAGAGAGAGAGAGAGTGAGTGAGTGAGAAATTTTGGGAGGGAGGGAGAGAGAGTGTGTGACAAAATCATACCGTTTTGCTTGTAAGAGATCGTTTCCAATTTTCACAGAGATGGAGACGGCTCAAAATTAGGTTTGGGGTCGAAGCTGTGATTTTTACATAGTGATAGAAATGGAGTTGCTATGTGAGAGTAGAAAGAAAAATGGAAGGTTTGGAATGTCAGGAAAAAATGGGGGAGAGAATATGAGAGAGATCCATAATGAAGAGAGATTAACGGACAAAAGCTTGCCGTTAGGGATAAAATCGTAAACTCAATATTTGGGCCATTTTAATTAGACTGATTTAATATTGGTTTTTGTCCTAACCATTAAAAAAAGTTATTACATGTTTTTTGGTTAAAACTCAAAGTTTTCAAGCCATTTTCATTAGTTTTCCTTTTAAATAAAGGTAAATAAACGTTTTCATTCTATTTCCTAAATCATTGACTAATTTCTTTTCAACACTCCCCCTCAAGTCGGAGAATGAAGATTGAGATCTCCCAACTTGCGGAACATGGATAAGAACACATCTTTACCAAGGGGTTTAGGTATCGTTTGGTATGCAGACGGGACGGAACGGAATGAGACAGGACGGGACGGAACGGAGATGGAGCAAAGATGTCCTCGGATGGAAACAAGGAGGAGGAAGAAGGAGACAGAGAGGTTATAATTTTGTGTTCCACGGATGTGGAACGAGTCGTTCCAGGGGGGTGAGGTGGAACGAAAATTCACCAAAAACTCGTCCCGTGGAACAACATGTTCCACCCGTTTTAGACGCACTAAACGTGGGACGGAACACCCTGTCCCACTCTGTTCCGTCCCGTCCCGCATACCAAACGGTACCTTAGGGAACATGTCGGCCAACTGGAAAGAAGGAACATATTTCGTGACAAGTAAACTACCCTGTATTTTGTCTCGGATAAAATAAAAATTTCTTGAATACGTCAGGTTTGTTTGTGAAAGACAGGATTAACAATTGTCTCAAGCGACTTTGTTGTCACAATAAGTTTTTGTATCGTTTGGATGTGGAAGTTGGAGAAGGCGCAGCAAACTACAGAGTCAAGTGAGTTCACAACATGTCATTGCCCTGTGTTCTGGCTTTGCAAATTACAATAAAACTGTTTTCTATCTTTTTTGGAACGAGAAACTTCAATCCCAAAGAAGTATTTCAGGTTCCCGAGCTTTTCGATTCGAAAGTTCTTGAGATTGGTAATTGCCTTCTCATCATTCCCAATAATTAGTATGTCATCTGCATAAATCAAGAGAGCATTAGAAAAGGGTACTTCACTTGCATGTGAGAGAGAGTGGTCTGCTTTGGATTGGTAAAACAGGCGGCCTAAATGGCCTCAGTAAATTTAACAAATTGACGAAATGCCTATTTGAGATCATACAAGGATTTATTGAGGTGACTATTGGAATTGTGTCCAAAAAGCTAACTTAGTAATATTTGTCATTTTGTAAGAACTCCATTTTAATTAATTAATTAATAATATGGCTTATTTTATTCATGAGTCTGACTTAATATTATAGAGATAATATACTATGAATAAGTTCATAGGATTTAAGGTATGAAAGCAATGTCCTAAACGAGGTTAGGGCTGGAAGACTTGTATTCCATAGTCATTTAGTCCTTAAATAAAAGTCATAGTCGTTTGGAAAGTCATCATGAGATTGACATATCTGGAAAGGTCGATATATATCACATTAAAGTCAGCATGGTCTCGTGCTTCGCGTGTTGAACACATGGTGGATATACAGGTGCTCGTTTATTGATTAAAAGAGGTCTAAGTCACAAGCCCAAGAGGGCAAGTGAAAGTGGGCTTGGCGCAAGGCACAAGGTCTTAAGCGTCAAATTCTAAGAAGGTGTGGCAAAGGAGTCTATATATGCCCTTTGTGTTTCCCTCATAATTCTAATGCAATCAGTTTTGTCCATCATAGAAAAAAGAGAAAAAAACTCTAGGCCAAAAACACATTTGTGTTTCCCAAATTCTATTAATCCATGTGAGAAATATAGTCAGCACATTTAAATCAATCACTCCATTATTTGTTGCTAGTTTATTAGTGTGGATACTCTTAGAGGCTCAACACTTGAGGAGCTTCACGTGATCAATAATGAAGATGAAGATTCCAAATACGAGGATGATTCTATAGAGCGGCATGTGGATGACTAAGGATTTATGTAAGTAAATCTCTTTGCCTTTATTCTTTACTACATTATCGATTACAAGCAACGGAACACAAAAGCTCTCAAGTTGCGCCGTATCGTCTCGTTGCAAACCTAGAAGCTCCCTTGTTGATGCAAAACCCAGAAGCTACAACCCAAACTTGATCCTACAGGCTACAAACCCATAAGGTAGAAGCTCTCGCAATTTCGCAAACCCAAAAGGCAAAACCTTTTCCTGATCTGAGATTGCCAAGAAAAAGGGAGAGATACAAATTGTAGAGAGAAAAAAAGGGAAGGTGATGGGTGGCACAACTTCCATCGTCTTCTGCTGGAGTGTTTCTCTGTAAATAACGAAATATGGAAGGCATTTTTGGTTTTTGTGCTAGTTGATTCAATTGGATACATTGGGTTGTAAGGTACTGTTGCTTTTGGATTTCTTTTTGCAGTTTTTAGGGTTTTAAAAAAAAAATAGTTTTGTACAAAGTGTTGTAGCCTATTTTATCTGACAAGATTAAGGGAGGTTGGCGGCAAGGGTAGAGAGATTGAGAGAGATGTATTTGTAGAATTGTAGGGGAATATGTGTGTTATCCCTCCTACATAGTGCCTTTATTTAAAGTAGTAAAAGGAGAGAATAAATTTCTTCATCCCCAAGGAATACAAGTTGTAATAGGAAAGGATAACTAGAATCTAATCTAATCTAGGATTTACACAATCACACTTAAACTAAGAAAGTTTACAACACTCCCCCTTAAGTGTGTAAATACTCAAGGTAGATTTAGCATCATGCAGAAGTTGAGGAAGTCGACTCGTGGACACTTATTCTAAGGAACAACGCTTATTCTCAATAAGGTAGGAACTTGCATAAATAGTAAGTCTCACTAAAAAACCCTAAGGCTATGGCAAAAACCCGAGAAGGGACAAAATCCATAGTCTAAGGAAAAATGTGTGAGAAATGCAAAGTCAAAAGAAACATCTACGGGAAGTCATCAAGGATATGACCAGCCCAAGGTGGGTGCCTCGTTAAAACCTAGTTAGGTAGCAAACACCCAGTGGGAAAATGCTCCTAATCGTAGGAAAAAATAGTACATTAAGATGAAGCAAGTATTCTTCAGGATACTCTCCCTGAGTTTGACACAATTCCAAAGAGAAATAGCAATGTTACCACTCAGAAAGTTTACGCATACCAATTCCATGAACAAGCTTCTGAAATGTCTCTTCGGCAATGATTTGGTGAAGAGGTTTTCCAGATTGTCTTGTGAATGGATTTGTGTGACTTCAATCTTCTAATGCTTTTGTTGTTGATGTGAAAAGAAGAACTTTGACGCAATGTGCTTAGTGTTGTCTCATTTGATATAACCCTTCTTGAGTTGTTCGATGCATGCTGCGTTGTCTTCAAATATCGTCATCGAGACATCAACGGCGGGATGAAGATTGCATGAGCTTCGAATATGGCCCACTACTGCTCTCAACCAAAAGCATTCTCGAGTTGCTTCATGTAAGGCGAGAATTTCAGCATGGTTATACGAAGTGGCAACTAAGGTATGTTTAGTTGACCTCCAAGAGATTGCAGTGCCCCCAGCGGTAAAGACATAACCCATTTGAGAACACACCTTGTGCGGATCAGACGAATATCATGCGTCGACATAACCAACAAGACGAGAATCGACTCGAGAAGCAGAAGGTGCAACATCACTCGAGGATCCGTAGGGATAGAATAAACCCAAATCCGTAGTACCCTTAAGGTAACAGAAAATATCTTTCACGCTAGTCGAGTGTCTGCGTGTTGGTGCATTATTGTATCTTGCCAAAAGATTAACAACGAAGGAGATGTCGAGTCTAGTGCATTGAGCTAAGTACAATAAAGCGCCTATTTCACTTAGATAAATAGCTTCAGGCTCCAAAATCTCCTCATCATCCTCATTTGGACGGAAGGGATCTCGTTTTGCATATAGCGATCGAACGACCATATGAGTACTCGAAGGCTTCGCTTTATCTTCATTAAAACGGGGCAACGCCTTCTGGGTGTAGTTCGATTGATGTACTAAGATTCCATCCGAATAGTGTTATATCTCGAGACTGAGACAGTATCGAGTCTTATCTAGATCTTTCTTCTCAAATTCCGACTTCAGGTGCGCGGTAGTTCTCGCGAGCTATTTAGAAGTTCCGATGAGATTCATGTCATTGACATATACTGCAACAATCGCAAATCGGGAATGTGACTTCTTAATGAACACACAAGGGCATAGTTCGTTATTCACATATCCCTGACTAGTCAAATACTTACTCAGACGGTTATACCACATTCTTCCGGATTGTTTCAAATCTTAGAGTGAACGCCTCAACCGAATTGAGAGCGTGTTCCGGGGTTTGGAAATATTTGAACCAGTCAATGTAAGTCATTCGAGAACTTTCATGTAAATTTTCGTATGAAGATCCCCATAGAGATATGCAGTTACTACGTCCATCAGCTGCATACTCAATTTTAAAGAAACTACCAAATTGATAAGGTAGCGAAAAGTAATCACATCCATAATAGGTGAATAAGTTTCGTCATAGTCAATTCCGGGGCGTTGGATTTCCTCTTCTGGGGGTGTGAATCCTTTGAACCAAAGGGTCTGCCACATTTTTTTGTAGAGGCAGATGATTGGCTAGCCGCTAATGTATGTGGGTCACCAAGATTGAGGCCCCGGGCTTCTAGGAGGGAAGTTCGTCGTACATTTGGTACATCCATCTTTGCAGGCGTATTCGCCCGCGCTAGATCGATGAAAGCATCTGTCATGCTCTAAGCTATGCTCTGGAGATCTAATATGCGTTGTACTTCAGTTTCAAACTGAGCGGTGTGGGGATCTAAATGAGACAAAGTGGGAGTCGTCCATGATAATTCGCGTCGTTCTTTAGGAATGTTGACGTTTTTATCTCCCTCTAACGACGGGAAGACTGTCTCATAGAAGCGACAATCCGTGAAACGAGCGGTAAACAGATCGCCTGTCAAAGGTTCTAAGTAACGAATAATCAAAGGAGAATCATATCCAACATAGATTCCCATCCTTTGCTGAGGCCCAATTTTTGTACATAAAAGCGGCGAGATCGACACATATACCTCACAACAAAAAACGAGCAGATGCAATATGTCGGGTTCGTATCCGGTAACCAACTAAAGGGCTCTAAATGGTTGTGTCGCAACAGGCCTTAGGCGGACCAACTTTGTTGCATGCAATATTGCATGGCCCCAAGCTACGATTGGGAGCTTGGTACGTATGACCAACGATTGAGCAATCATTTGTAAGCGTTTAATGAAAGCCTTTGCCAGGTCGTTTTGGGTGTGAACATGGGGTACGTGATGTTCAACTTCAACCCCAACCGAAATGCAATAGTCATCAAAAGTTTTAGATGTGAATTCTCTAGCATTATCTAATCGAATAGATTTGATTGGATAATCAGGGTGGTGAACCCTGAGCTTGATAACATGAGCCAACAGTTTGGAGAATGCAGCGTTCTTTGTGGACAATAAGCACACGTGTGACCAACGTGTGGAAGGGTCAACCAAAACCATAAAGTATCTAAATGGTTCTCAGGGAGGGTGAATCAGTCAATAAATGCCCCCCTGAATTTGTTGTAGAAAAATGGGAGGATTCGAACGAATATTGTCATAAGAAGGCTTAGTAATAAGCTTTCCCATATAACATGTTTGACATGCGATTCCTTGGATTGAACCTAAACTTCGGGTTAATGGATGCCCGTGTGATGATTTGAGGATTCAGCGCATAGCTATTTGTCTAGGATGTCCCAAACGATCATGCCAAAGTGTAATTTCGTGCGCAGTCCCAATAGTTGGGCCAGCCACATAGTGGCATTCTATGGGGCGTATGGTTGTAGTATACAGACCACTCAGGATATGCTCTATCTTATCTAGAATACGCTTCTGACCATATTCGTATGAAGTTATGCACATAAATTCAACTCCGTTTTCTACGTGGATTTCAGCGTGGTAATTGTTATCTCTAATGTCCTTGAAACTTAACAACGTTATTCCGGAATGTGGAGAATAGAGTGCCTCAGCAATGGTTAAGATTGTACCATTGGACAACATTATACGTGCCTTACCATATCCTTCTATCAGATTGGATGGGCCTGAGAGGGTTGTCAGAGGTTAGGTATGAAGTTAGTGAAATAGATGCGTTCACGCAAAATAGTGTGCGTGGTTGCTCTATCTGCTAGATAGCTAACTTCCCCACTAGTAATACCTAGAATGAAAAATTAATTTGAATCGGTCATATGCATAAAAGTTCTAAAAACAAATATCAATTCAAAATAATTTCATTTATTCAAGGATGGTAATTAATTAAAACTTAATATCCAAAAACAAATCACCAACAAATAATCCAAACATAAAGGAAAATTGTTCAAAAATTAACCAAAAAACAAGGGGGGTTTGGCCACTAGGTGGAATTCGGCCCCATTGTGCAATTTTTACTAAATAAAATTGTTTATGTCTAAGATTCTAATCTTCCATAGGGGTGGTATCCTCTTGAAAGTTAGAAACCTCCATCTTTGTAGTCTCTGGTTCGTCCACTTGCACAAAGTTTGATTCAAACTTCTTATGACGAGAATGATATTAAGCTACAACCTTCTGGGGAGCTCGGAAAACACGGGACCAATGGTCCTTTGAACCATATCGATATCACATGTCTGCATCCATGGTTTCAGGTGCTTTGCCTTATTCTTGAAGTTCGGAGCCTTGAGAGCGATGTTTGAGAGCTTCTGGGCTTTGTTTCCTCCTTTGGATGGGCCTTGACTCTGTTGACCTTCGTGGGGTGGCTTCTGGCCACCCCTACCACCCCTCTTTTGGTGTTTTGGGCGTTGATTTGTGTTATAATGTGCTTCAGGCACATCAGTCGCCCTAGTAGGTCGAGCTTGATGATTCTTCATGAATAGCTGGTTTTGCTTTTAAGTGAGAAGTAAAACAGAGATCAAATCCAAGAACTTAGTGAACTTCTAAGCTCTATATTGTTGCTGCAGGACAATATTAGAAGCATAGAAAGTCAAATAGGTATTCTCCAGGAGATCCTCTTCGGTGAAAGTTTCGTTACAAAACTTGAGAACTAATTAGATTCGATAAACTTCAGAATTATATCAATTCACAGACTTAAAGTCTTGGAAGCGCAAATGCTGCCAGTCATGTCTTGCTTCAGGCAAGAATATGTCATTTTGGTGATCAAAACGATCAACAAAAGCGACCCGTATTGCATGTGGATCCTCCTTAGCAAGATATTCAATTTGCAAGGCATCATGGATATGTCTTTTGATGAAGATCATATTAGTGGCTTTTTCAGCTTCGCTATCAGGGTTTTTCATCTATTCTTGAATGGTGGGACGCAAGTTCTTTGCAGTGAGGTGGAGCTTTACATCTTGGACCCACTTGAGGTAGTTCCTACCAAAGACCTCCAAAGCGGTGAAATCGAGTTTGTTCAAATTCAACATGTTCCTATCACAAAATAGATGGACAAGATGTGGTTAATGTAATGGAGAAAAATCAATCCATTCACATAGAAGTAGAACATACAGGTTATAATAGACATGTATTGGTTTAATTTTGCATGAAAAAATTCGAGTTTTCATGGGTGATGTTTTTAAATAAAAACTTCAGGTTTTCAAACAAGGCATGTTTTTAAGAAACTTCAGGTTTCGAAATAATTAACTTCAGGTTCATATGTTCCTGTAGGCAAACACAAATATATACACATAAATATGCAACAAGAATATACAAAAAGAACTTTAGGTCTACAATTATAATTGAATTAATTATTTGGACTTCGAACCAAATTTAAAGTGTGGGTGAAAAATATAAAACCCATTGGCTAATAAACTCGGGGCTCAAAAGAAGGCCTAAGCCCACGGATGGGTTAATAAAATGGGTGTCGTGCATCCCGGGCCCAAGAATGGGCTGGGTTTGGTTTCAGGTCAAGCAAGCATGCATGCCCTTGCATCACAAGGTAATTGGGCTGGATGTGCAAGCCCAAAAAAAATAAAAGGAAGGCCCGTAAAGGGCATGGCCTGCCTGTGATGCGGCGCATGAGAGACGGTAGGAGCCCAGTGGGCTCGATTGCGTCTGTGGGCCAGATTATCACCAAAACCCAACAGGCTAGTGATGTGGATTGAAAAACCAGCGACACAAGCAAGGCCCAATGTCGTGGGTGTTGTGTGAATGGACCGAGAGGAAATCGAGTCCCGTTAGGGCTCGGGTGTGATTTCAAGGCCACCTAGAGGCGCTAAGTGTAGGGATCCGCCGAATTCATGCGACAGTGTCACTTCAGGCGACGTTTCCATGGTCGATGCAAGCTATGGTTTGTTGGAGAACCAATTATTTGTCAGCATATATGAAATCTCAATGTCAGGGAGGGGGAACCGAAGGAATTTAACCGAATTCAAATGAAAAACCCATGAAATTCTTCTAGAATTTTGAGAAATCGTTGGTGAAAACGATGGGTTTTGTCCAATTTACACGACTACCGGTCGTGTTTGGTCGGAAAAATCGACGGGAAGGACCTGGGCTTCATGCCGTGGGTAGGGACAAGGTGCTTCAAACACACCGTTTTCGGTTCAGGCTTACAGCCTAGGTTTCGATATTGGGCGGGGTTTGCCAGGCGATCGCAGGCTACTGGCCTGGTGCTGGCAGCTTGCACGGTGCAAGGTCGGGGGTTCGAAGAACCCATTGTTTTCCAATTTCAATTTTTTTTTTCAATTCATATATAATTCAATTTGATGCATATGCAATTTAATAATTTTAATGCATGTACATATATTTGATGCAATTCATGGCAAATATCAAATTCACATAATTCAACAATTATGAATATAATGCATACACGATTTATGTAGAATCTAAAATTCGAAAAACGTAAAGTTGGGTCATGCATTATGGTGAATGTTCATGCTATCATGGCTGCAAAAATATCGAGATAAAAACCATTGTTTTGAAAGAACTTGATTGCATGATGATATGGATGAACTGGTTTGATGCAGAAAATCTCCTCGTTAAATTCCTAAGCACAGTGGTTGGAGCGTACTGATAACGTGTTGTAGCCTATTTTATCTGACAAGGTTAAGGGGGGGCGGTGGCAAGGGTAGAGAGATTGAGAGAGATGTGTTTGTAGAATTGTACGGGGATGTGTGTGTTATCCCTCCTACATAGTGCCTTTATTTATAGTGGTAAAAGGAGAGAAGAAATTTATTCATCCCCAAGGAATACAAGTTGTAATAGGAAATGATAACTAGAATAAAATATAATCTAGGATTTATACAATCATTTTTAAACTATGCAAGTTTACAACACAAAGCAATTTGTTGCATAATTAAATCCAACAACTTCCCCCGAAATCCAGTTTCCCATAGGCCTTGGAAAGAGAAATTATTCAGGTAATAAAAGCCTTTTGAACCCTTTCAGATTACAAAACCAATTTGTATTCTTCACATTTTATTTTATCCAAATTTTCCAATATAATAAATTTATTTAAATCCACCTAATTCACCTAGGTGCCCGTCTAGCTGCCTAGGCGCTAGACTCCAACCCACTGCCCGACTAGTGTGACAGCCTGTCCCTGATTTTAAGAGTTTTAAAGTTTTAATAAAGGATTTTACAAAAATGCCATTTGAGGCACGCGCATTATTCGAGGTTAATCATTGTGTCGTGCCATCTAAGATTTGTTTTCTTGACATATCCTCGTAGTACTCGTCGCTACAGACGTGTGGGCGCTGACGGTTCGCTATTTGGAGTTATAACGAAAAAGATTTTAAAGTTCGAAGTTTGGACATTTTATGAATTTTTTTATTAAAATTTGGATGGCCCAGATTTAATGAAGAATTAAATGGATGGCTTGGATGTAAGGGAAAGGAAATAAAAATAAAAAGTGAAGGAAGGTTTTGTGTATGTGTGTGTGTGTGAGGAAGAAGAAGAAGAAGAGATTGGGCAGAAACTGCCCAACCAGAGAAATAGAGAGCAGGAGCTTCGGGAGAGAAAGGAGAGAGTGCTGGCGAATGGGGAGAAGAGAGAGATGAGACTGGCTAATCGGAACAGAGAAAGGAGAGAGGGCGAGAAGCGGAGGAGAGAAGGAAGAAAAATGGGTCTTCACCCACGACCCGTTTCGACCCGCGACACCCACACCCAAATTCCGACGATTTTCACCGGAATTTTCACAAATTGGATCAAGGTACCACTTCCAATCAACACCTAGGCCTTCCCTCTTCATGTTTCACCCCAAAAATCATGAAATTTCGTGGTGATTTCGCGAATAACACCCACACGGGTGCCGCGACTTTCTTGTTCAAAATTCGCCCAATTCTGAAGCAATTTCTTTTAATTTCCACCACCCATACACTTCTCTTGTGGCCTAGAACAAAGCCCAAGCATTGGTTGGGACGACGAAGTTGAATTGAAGACGAATTGGAACTCATCCATTTCTAGGGTCTGCACAGATTTTGGTGAAATTGGAGCCTTTCCAGGCCAAATTGGCCTTGGCCTCAGGTATAAAGTTTACTCTACTCATTGAGATCTTCAATTCTGTATTTGTTGAGAATTTTTGGAAATAGTTGGATTTTCCGGCGAGTCGGGGCGGCCAACCGCCACCCGCGGCGGCCTGTGCGGTGGCGCGTGGCCAATGGCCCGCCAATGTCATTCTTAGCATGTGTTTAAGGTTCTAGGTTCAGTTTTGATAATTGATGGACGTAAATTGAATAATTAACCTAAATTCGTTACGATTCGTGGTTAGGTGAAAATGTGAATTGACGATCTGACCGTTGGATCGTCACCAAACTTTGATACGTTGTAATACGTAATATTTGAGGATTATAGGAACTTACGGATTGGGAATCCAATTTACGGATCTTCCGGAATTGGAGTTGTAAGTTCATAAAATAGAATGTTAACCGTCACTTGGTTTTGACAATTGACGGAGATCCGACCGTTGGATGGTAAGGAAATTTTAGGATGTTGTTCTAGAGATTTATTGTGGACCTCTGGAAGTTATGGATTGGAAATCTGAGTTGCAGATCTTCTGGATCAATCTGCGTAGTGGCGTGTTTTATATAAGTTATATATTCTATCGATATGATTTCTGAGGTTGGATTTGATTATTGTTCTAGGCGCTGATCGTCATGACGCATTGATGTATTGTGCTAGGGAGTTGTAGGGCGAACTCCAGGTGAGTGGGCAGTATTTCTGTTTATACCTATATGTTATTGAATTTCCCAGAAATTGAGTTTTAATGAAAGTATGTTTCTAAAATGCCATGCATGCATGATATGAATGATATGAGTTATATGAATTGATAATTGATGCATATATATATATGTGAATTGGTGTTGTGGACGCACAGGTAAGTATCAGGTGAGTTTTATATTATTCATGTGAATCATTGATGATGTATATTATGTTGATAGCTCATAACCTGCAATCTTGGTGTTAGTGCTTATATTATTCACCTCGCACCGCACGCTCACCTTGGATCCAAGTAGGTGCATGTCGTACAGACCATGAGAGGGTTCCGACTGATAGGTGACCTTAGATTATGTGCACAGATGATTGATGAGAGAAGCACTAGAGCGTATTATTACACCATTCATGTCGTACATACTACTTTAGGTAGTTCCGACTTATATGCAGTGTAGTACCGTACAGGTCACCGAGGTGACTCCGGTTGGATTGGATGTTGAGCTATAGAATTAACCGTACAGGACCAACTGCAGGGTCTCCGGTTAATTCATCATTTCACCTGTTACATTGATGCATCATTCATTTTGTTTTTGAAATTATAACATGGCATACTTTCTGGTTTTTGAGAAAAATTGATGATTTGAGATTTATGAAAAGTATTATGCTATTATGCTATTTTATGGGAAAGTATACATGTTTTACAGCGAGGGGTTAGAAATGTTTTAAATGAAAGGTTTTCGAAAAGCTTTGTTTTACTGACCCACTCAATTTTGTTTTGCGCCCCTCCAGGTTCTAGATAGCAGAGCTTTGGTGGCCACGAGGAATCCAACGGTGTTCTGACAGAATTCACAAATGTAGGACTCACCCTCGGGTGTTTCATCTTAGTAATTGTATTTTTTAAAGCTTCCGAACTGTGTAAATGGTTACGTCACTCTCACGTGATGGCCATCATGCCCTCCTTCGGGACGGGGTGTGTCAACTAGCGCCTAGGTTTTTAGAACCATGAAAAAATCACGAATAAAATAATATTCTTAACCATTGCCTACATGTATTTATCTCACTTTGGAATCAACTTATATATTTATGCTTAGGCAAAAGGGATTTTAGGAGCTCTTGTAAGTCACTCTTATGTTGCATGAGAAAAATTAAAAAAAATCTCGTATAATTATCAACCACAGTAAGAAAATTATGTGCATCAAAAGGAAGATTGTTTGTGTGGACCCTGTATATCACAATGAATGACTGCAAATGGTTGAGAGGTGAAAATTGAACCAGAAGCCAAAGGTAAACATGTTTATTTTGCTAAGGAACAAATGTTGCAAACTTCATTCAACGAAAAAAGAAAATTCAATAATCTTTTTGACACAAGTCAAACAAGCCGAAGATAAGTGGCCCAAACAAGCAAAAACTGAATGACAAGTTAATTGTGAATTGTTGGGAGGACTTTGGGAGGCCAATGTCACAAGGCTATACAGGTCCACATGTGCTAGAATCTCAAATCAATTTGGGTTGTATCATGTTAACCAAGTCAAATATGCATTATATTTATCTCGTTCATTTGATTTCCAAAAACGTCTCATGATAATCCCAGCGGATATCAAAGATAATTATCATGTCTAGAAACACACTAATTATCAAGGAAATCATGAAATAACATCTTGATTTATCTCTCCATCCAACGGCCTAAAATGCATGAGCCGATGGTATAAAATCGGGTCCAAACATGTGGTTATTAAATTCTCTCTTAATATGGTCATTGAATTTGTGTCAATTTATAGGAAATTGATTTTTGTTAATTTATAGGAAATTGATTTTTGCCTTCAATTTATAGCAGCATTCCCTTGATATCAATTATTTGTTTTTATTTCTTTAAATAAATGACCAAGGGCATAGTCATCTTGGAATGGTATATAAATCAGCACAAACGTGGGAGTAGATACACGGCCGAATGATGAATTCCCATAATCTCTTTATAATCTCTCTACATAATTTTGTGTGTATTAAGTTCCTCAGAAGAGTTCAACTCAACTTCATATTGGGAGTATACCCCAATCTACGAGAGGGATGTCGAATCCTGGAGACCAACGTCATCACCTTGCTGCATCAGTTTGAGAACCTAAGGGGGGAAAATCGATTTTAAAGACAACAACCATCGTGCTTTAGCCAATTGATAAGCCTCTCTATTTCCTTGTTTGTTCAATCTTATTTTATTTACTAGCAACTATAATACTCTGGCCTTACTGTATTTCTACAACATTTTGTTTTAGAAGATCTTGTTTCTTGTGTTATTTTTTATGTAAGTTATGTTATCTAATTTGTTTGTTGCTGGGCTCTGCTCCTCTTTTATATATGAACAAAGAACACTTACACATAACAGACTTTGATTGGCTTTCTATGTTGTAAAAGTAAAATACACGAATTTTTTGAGATGAAGAAATATATACTCTGATAAATTTGAGTTTTATAAAACATGATTTGTAATGAAATGTTTATAATTTCAACATAAACAAAGTTTACTCCCATTTAATTCAGTTATAACAGTCTTTGTCCTGATTTAGATTTTTGGTTTCTTTTATGTTCATTGATTTGAAATTACATAAGTCATCTTCATAACAACAGTCAGTAAGCCTCTCTATTTCTTCTCATTTCATTCAACTCTTTCTTTTAATAAAACGATACCATGTATATGTAAGTTGTGCAGGGAAAACAAGGCTGGAAAGAATATATTTTAGTAAAACGATGATTTACATGTTTCAAGAAAATTTAGGGGATGTATTGTATATGGAGTTTGATGAACTTTGCTCGATTCTAAATCCCAAGTGTATTCAATATAGACTTTTAAGGAGTCAATAAAAGTCACCTTGTATTGAATAAAGACTTTTTATTACTTCTAAAAAGTCTACAAAATGATTGTGGTATTCAATTATAATTTTTTGTGAGTTTACAAAAATCCAGGTGTACTCAAAATTTCATTGATTTTAAAGGATTTTAGTAAGTCATGGATTTTGATGGATTTCACTGTTTCTCAATTCTCTAATGATAAACTCTACCACCCACCATAGTGTAATGACTGTTATTATTACCACTTCCACCATCATGTCGTCAACACCGTCTTACCATGACCACTCCTCCACCCTACAACCACCACTGTCACCATCACTGCCACCACCGTCACTGACACACCCCGACCTAGATCGAGGCATGCTGGCCATCACGTGAGGGTGACGTAGCCATGTGCACAGTGCGGAAGCAATAGAGATATAAGGAAATGTGAATGAATAAAAACCATACTACTAAAAGTACAAGTTAAATAAGGTGCTAGTGCGAGATTAAGTGTGAAATACACAATCAGAGCATAAATAGCCTAAGTGCAGTCCGACTGGACAAGTACTAATTATACAACACCCAAAGGTGATCCTACATTTGTGATGTTTTGTCAGAACCACCGTCGAAATCCCCGTGAGCCACCAAAGCACTTCTACCTAAAACCTGGAGGGGCGCAAAACAGAAAGTGTGAGTGGGCAAAAACAAAGCTTTTCAAATTCATTTCATTTATCAAAAGCGTTAACCCATCGCCGTAAAACCTGTATAATTTCCCAGAAAAATAATATATGCTATATCAGAAATCATGCTCAGGATGAAAATCCATAGAAATATACCATGCCAAAGTATCTCAATGAAATGCTATAAGTAATCCAGTTAAAATATATCAATGCCAGATATCATATCAGCCGGATTCACCTAACATGACCTGCCCGACTGAGTCTATAGCTCGTAACCAATCTCAATCATATCAAATCCTGCACACGAGTCGGAACCACCTAAAGTGGTCTGTACGACAAGACTAGGTGTAAAATAAATATGCTCTAGTGCTACAATCATGTGAAGACTGTGCGAATGATTGCGGGTCACCCACGAGTCGAAACCACCTATAATGGTCTGTATGACAAGCATGTGCACCTAACTTGGATCCAAGATGAGCATATGGTGCGGGAGGTGAGCATCACGTGAAAGACTGTGCCCTAACTCTGGGCGGGAGCACTAACACTGGGGTGCAGGTTTATGAGCTCTCAATGCATCACATTATATCGCATAACTAAAGTAATCTCATATCTTTAATTTATGAACTTACCTAAAACTTACCTGTGCGTCCGCAGCACCAATCATAAATATATGCAACTACTAATGCATAAATAAAATAGGCAGATACTTTGCATGGCATTTCAAAACGTATAATCATTCAAATTCATTTTCTGGGAAAAATCTCAAGTATATAGGTATATATGGAAAACCAAAAGCCCACTCACTGGTATGTCGAAGGGTCATAGCCCCCAAGTCTCGATTGATGGCGCTCGTCCTCTGGATAGGTCTCACCTATATGCGAAATAACTAAATAAACGTTAATTAAAGCACACAACCAAAATTAGCTAATAACTTCTCATACAATGCTCAAATAGGGTGTTTGAATATACCAACGTGATCTACTCAACCTCATGAACATCTCCATATTTTAAAAATAATTTTTGGACCACCCACGCGCCGGCAAGGGTACTGCCAGACGCACCCCCACACGCGGCCAAACCCTAACTGAGCCTAACGGCTGTTAGGAATATTCCGTTAAAACCTTAATAAAAGTTAACGGCGTTACTTGACGCTGTTAGAATATTCTGTCAGACTTGACGGAATATTCTCCTTCGCCTTCCTTGGTTCGCCGGAGACCGTCGCCGGCGCCGCTGCGATCGTCGATTTCTGGAAAATATTCAAACCTTCATTTCTCACTCATTTTTGCACCAATATCCATGAAATTTGTCTCAAAATGAAGCTTAGAGTGAGTATAACACATTCTTACCACTTTCAAGCCTTGAAATGCACGGGATCTCGCCGGAGAAACCTCAATAATCCTGCCAAAATTTGAAACTCGTCAAACTAAGCTTCCCGACGTCCAAAACACTCCAACTTTCTTCCCCGAGCTTCGTGAAGATGTTCTAAAGCTTCTTAGGACCTCAAAACTCCTTGAAAAGTCCACAATTACGATCACATGAACAGTGCTCAAAATCGGGGTTCTTGGTTTCTCGGGAAAACGAAGGCTTCACGTCCAATGAAAGCTATGGATAGGTTCCTAAGCTCACAAGGAACACAAAAATGGCTTCCAAAACCTCGATCCATGCCTGAATTGATTGGTTCATGAGTTGACCGTACAATTATATGGATAATGGATGAAAACCGAGAGAGGGATGAGAAAGAAAGGTCAACGGGTAAGGGTATGAGTGTGTGTGAGTGTGTGTGGTCCTAGTTGGCAACAAAACAACCAACCACAAACTAGGAAAAATGTTAGTTCTAATTGGGTCCAAACAATTAGGACTTAACATGAATTGGACCACAACCAAAACGCCATCGATAAAAAAATAAATTCGGGACGGGCTGTGACAGTCACTGCCATGAACATCATCTCCAAATTTACTATGATCACCATCGACACCACCATCACTATGACCGCCACCACCATCACTATGCACGTTGAAGGCATTTTGTCTTCCTCTATCTCCAAATCCATTTTGAACATCATCTCCAAATCCATTTTGTCTCCCTCTATCTCTATGCACGTTGAAGGCATTTTGTCTCCCTCTATCTCTATCTCTATGCACGTTGAAAGTTTACTCCCATTTAATTCAGTTATAACAGTCTTTGTCCTGATTTAGACTTTTGGTTTCTTTTATGTTCATTGATTTGAAATTACATAAGTCATCTTTATAACAACAGTCAGTAAGCCTCTCTATTTCTTCTCATTTCATTCAACTATTTCTTTTAATAAAACGATACCATGTATATGTAAGTTGTGAAGGTAAAACAGGGAATATATTTTAGTAAAACGATGATTTACATGTTTCAAGAAAATTTAGGGGATGTATTGTATATGGAGTTTGATGAACTTTGCTTGATTCTAAAATCCAAGTGTATTCAATATAGACTTTTAAGGAGTCAATAAAAGTCACCTTGTATTGAATAAAGACTTTTTATAACTTCTAAAAAGTCTACAAAATGGTTGTTGTCACATCCCGGCCTAGGGCCCCACCACATCCCGGGCTCGACTCCACCGTAGCACGATATTGTCCGCTTTGGGCCCCGACCATGCCCTCAAGGTTTTGTTTCTGGGAACTCACACGAGAACTTCCCAGTGGGTCACCCATCCTGGGATTGCTCTCGCACGAACTTGCTTAACTTCGGAGTTCCGATGGAACCCGAAGCCAGTGAGTTCCCAAAATGCCTCGTGCTAGGTAGAGATGATAATATACATATAAGGCTTACATGATCCACTCCCCTGGGCGATGTGGGATGTTACAGTTGTGGTATTCAATTATAATTTTTTGTGAGTTTACAAAAATCCAGGTGTACTCAAAATTTCATTGATTTTAAAGGATTTTAGTAAGTCATGGATTTCACTGTTTCTCAATTCTCTAATGATAAACTCTACCACCCACCATAGTGTAATGACTGTTATTATTATCACTTCCACCATCATGTCGTCAACACCGTCTTACCATGACCACTCCTCCACCCCACAACCACCACTGTCACCATCACTGCCTCCACCGTCACTGCCATGAGCATCATCTCCAAATTTACTATGATCACCATCGACACCACCATCACCATGACCGCCACCTCTACCATGTCAACACCATGACACTACCCCATCACCATTGCCCCCATCCCTACTCCACCACCCCAACCACACCCCTGCCACTGCAATCATTACCCCTACTATTATCACCGCCACTAAAGACACTAATTTTACTACCATCATCTTGCTGACAATGACCGCATGATACTTCCACCAACTAACGGTGCCACATCATCACAATTTCAATAGTAAAGACTTAAAAATAATAATACTTATGAATAAATTGGTTATTAAAAAGTACAATCCATAGAATTCTAAAAAAATCTAGCAATTAAACTCACTAAAATTCTGTAAAAGTCTATCATTTAACTCTTTTCTTTCCAGAACAATATATCATAAAGTCTATGAAATTTGATGGAGTTTATAATAGTCCGGAAAAGTCTACTTAAATCTATAAAAGTGTATCAATAAAAAACTAAACAAAAATCCATATAAATCTTAATACACTGCTCCTGTAGAAGGCTGTGGAGTTCAAACTTGATAATCACCCACAACTGACAACCTTCTATAAGATGTAAGAGCTAAGTCTACTAGGTACGGCTCTTATTAAAGAAGATGAAGCAAGTAGAAAACTCTGAATATGACGTTTAAGACATTTCTGTCCAGCTCATCGCGTCTCGACTTAATTCTTCATTTTCTATCTCATTCATTCATCTCCATCTTTTAATTCTAACTTAATGATAAAAAGATTATAAAGTGGAAACCTCGAATAAATAACTTTTACGAAACCAAGAGCATCAAATCAGTCTCCAAACATGATTAAAACCATATTGGACAGTAAACTTTAGAGCAAGGCATCTACTTTTTTGTTTTAATCTTTTATATTCTTAAGAATTCCCAATCAAAAAAGAAATAAAAAAAAAGGGGAAATGCCACCCTGAAAATAAGAAGACGAATTTCCGATGTTTCTCACCAACCTTATTTTTCTAGAGAGAGATAGAGAGTAGTTGCGCTTACTTTCTCTCTCCTCTCTCTCTGCTCTTTGGAAATTGGAGTCAGAGTCAAGCAGTTTTAGAGAGAGGGGGAAGAAAGGAACCCAAATCCATTTTGTCTCCCTCTATCTCTATGCACGTTGAAGGCATTTCTAGAGAGAGAAAATTACCAAATTTCCCTCTCCCTTCTCTCTCTGTCCGACCCCAAAAGACAAAGGCAGTTAGAGAGAGAAAGAGAGAAAAGCAGAGGGTCTTCTTCCTATTTCTGGACCGGGTTCGGGCTGCGGATCACAGGAAATGGAGTTCGTGGGAAGAAGTGTGAAGAAGGAGCTCGAAGGCCACGGTTTTTTCACCGGAACTGTGAAATCGTACGCCGCCACATCTGGGTTGTTCGAGGTCGTCTATGAAGATGGAAATACTGAGGAGTTGAGCTTCGATGAGGTCTCTCTGCTCCTTGGTTGCGGTGCTGAGGTTGACCTCGTGGAGGCCGCCGCCAAACCGGGCCGGAAGCCCAAAAAACGGCGGCGTATTGAAAGGAAGCGAGAAATTCGAGGTAATGCTGCTCTTGGAAATGCTTCTGGGTTTGATGGGGATTTGAATGAAAATTGTAATTTGAGTGATGGGTCTGAGGGAAAATTGGAACTTGAACAGAGGTTTGGAGGGAATTTGAGGGAAAATGTGGCGGTTAGTGGGAATTTGAATGAAAATGTTGATTCTAGTAATGTAGTGGATAAGACCCTAGAACAGGGAACTGGGTTGATTACTAATGGGGATGTGAATCGAGTAGGTAATTTGAAAAATGGGATTGATTTGAATGCTGGGTTTAATTTGAATTTGAATGATGGATGTGACTTGAATGTTGATTCAAATGTTGGCATGGAGGGGGTTGTGGAGAAAAGAGATTGTATTGATTTGAATTTGGATGCAAATGACGACTTTTCTGAGAATCGGAATGGGGATAGTAGTTTGGGAGGTTCAACTTTGGTTACCCATGGAACCCAGAAGAGGGGCTGCGATTTCGATCTCAATTTAGAAGTTAATGAGGAGTTTAAGGATACAGAATGTGACTGTGAAGAAAAATTCAAGGTTAATCCCAAGTTTGAGATGATTGAAGGAAGTCTAGAAAAAGAGAGGAGTGGAGATGCTGAAGAAAAGATTACCGAAGATGGTAATTCTAATGGGATGTGTAAGGAAGTGTATATTGATATTAATGAAGATGTTCCCATGACGAACGTTGATGACCCCATTGACTGTGCAGCTGGTGAACGACTTGATGATAAAACTTGTTGTTCCAGTGGAGATTTGAAAGCTGATAATTCGCTTGGGATTTTTGACACTGGCTACATTAAAGATAGTGGATTGGTGGAAATTCTGGTAAAAGATAGTCTCTCTGAGGCTCGCACTCCAATGATTCATGGAAACCTAGGCGATTCAGGAAGTCTATGCATTAAAAAAAGTAGCCGTAGAAAGAGGAGAAAACTACTGGATAATTTGAAATCTACGACTACAGAGACAGTTTTGAGGAGAAGTGCTCGTAGAGGTTCTGCTCTAAATCATGTTTCTGTCAGTGATCCATTGTCCTCTTCTGCAGTGAGTGCATTAACAGAGGAAAAACCAGTGATTTCTGGTTGTGAAGGGAATGAAAAGCCTAGTGTTCTTCCTCAGTCTCTGGAATTACCTCCTTCATCACAACATTTAAATCTAGATGGAATTCCCGTACTTGACCTTTTTTCTATTTATGCTTGTTTAAGATCATTTAGCACTCTATTATTTCTGAGTCCCTTCAAGTTGGAGGATTTTGTGGCCGCACTAACGTGCAAGACTCCTAGCTCGTTATTTGATCATGTTCATGTTTCTATTTTACAAACACTGAGAAAACACTTGGAGTGGCTTGCAAATGAAGGTGACGAATCTGCTTCTAATTGTCTGAGGTATATTCTTTGCCCTCCTTTTACTATATTAATCTGATGTCACCCCTTGGGTTACTTGAAACTTCCTTTATTGATTTTGAACATTTTGTGTTAATCTTTGATGTAGGAGTCTCAATTGGGATTTTCTTGACTTGATTACGTGGCCAATTTTTATGGTGGAGTATTTCTTGATCCATGTTTCGGGACTAAAACCGGGTTTTGATCTCAGTTGCTTCAAGCTATACAAAATTGACTACTACACACAACCTGCTTCTGTAAAAGTTGAAGTACTGCGGTGTCTTTGTGATGATTTGATAGAAGTGGAAGCCATAAGGTCAGAGATTAATAGAAGGTCTTTGGCAGCTGAGCCTGACATGGTGAATGACCGGAATTTGAACTATGAGGTTGGCAAGAAAAGGAAGGCTCCAGTGGAGGTCGCTGGTACCTCGAATTTGAATGATGAGGTTGATGATGACACCAACGACTGGAATAGTGATGAATGCTGCCTCTGTAAGATGGATGGAAATTTAATATGCTGTGATGGTTGTCCTGCTGCATATCATTCAAAATGTGTTGGAGTTTCTAATGATCTTTTGCCGGAGGGTGACTGGTACTGCCCTGAGTGTTTGATTGACCAGCATAGACATTGGATGAAATTGCAGAAGTCACTCCGAGGTGCAGAGTTATTAGGGATTGATCCTTGTGGCCGGCTATATTTTAAAAGTTGTGGGTACCTGTTGGTGTAAGTTTATCTTTTTTAATCTTTACATGGCTTTGTATTATATCACTGCTGGTGTTACTCTTTTAAATTGCAAAGATGACTAGTTTTGTTATTCATAGGTCAATTTGCTCTTAATTTTGGCCTACACAAGCATCTTGCTTAAAATCATTATTCATGAGAAACAAACATTAATCTTATGCTGAGTTACATTGATATATATTAAAAAACCTATCAAGAAGCATGAAGTATGTTGGTTGTCCCATATTCATATCAAAGTGAATTTGTAATAAACAATCATTTTAAGATGCATCATACCCGGATATCTAACCAAACAAGGTCTTAAATCTTAAATAATTATTTGTTAGACCAATCAGCTCTATTTCCATTTTGCCTAGTCAATTAGCATAGGTAATCTTTTCTCCTTTGATTCCTCCCCTGCACAAGTTGTCTATTTATCATTCCTTAATCTTTCCTTCCGGTATCTCAACATCTTCAAATTGTTTTCAATTCTTGGTTTTTAGTTTTCATTTTGTGCGCCATTCCACATGCATACCGTATACATTCTTTGCAGCACCCTTCCTCCACCCCTTTTTATTCCTCCTTTCTTCTACATACTTTGCCTATATTTTAGCATAAAAAAATGATAAAGGAAAATAAAATAAAAACCAAATGGGCCTTTAGTGATTGAGCTATTCTCAGTTTCTTATGCGCATTGATATGTTCAAATTTTTTTTATTGAGATAATAATTTGTTGATTAAATGTATATTTAAAATGTTGTATTTATTTCTCTAGGTTATGTTCCACTTCTCATCATATTTGGTATGTGTTTGGCTTCATCTGTTATGGCTGTTGCTCTTGCAGATCAGATTCTTTTGATCGTGAGTCCACATTCAACTATTACGACAGAAATGATCTGAATAAAGTTATTGAAGTGCTAAGGTCTTCAGGTTTTTTCTATGGTGAGATATTAGTGGCAATCTGCAAGCACTGGGACATTCCTGTTAGTTTTGAAGGAGCAGATGGCAACATTGGTTACTCGACGCCCCTGGACCCTTTGGCATTTTCAGAAACATGTGCTACTAAGAATGAGACTGATGAAGATAAAAAACTGCAAGAAAATTCAGTGACTGTGACAACAATTCCAAATATAACTTCTGAAGTGCCAGCTGAAACCATGCAAGTGGAAAGGTCAGTCATGCCGTGCGATTTAGATAGACCTGACTTTGTGAAAAAACCTCAGCCTGAAGACTGTTCTTTACCATCTACTAGCTTACATGTTAGAAGGGGAATCAATAAACATAATATGGATCTTGGCAATGCTTTGTCTTCAATAACCGCTAGAAAAGGGGGCACTTCAGAAGTGTATTGTAGATTTGGTTATATGAACTATTACAGTTTTGGCCAAATTGCTTCATCTGTTGCCGAGGAGTTGATGCGTAAGTCATCAGAAAAAATTAAAGAAGATAAAATAATAACAGAAGAGGAAATAATATCAGCACAGATGAAGACCATTTTAAAAAAATCGTCCAAATTTTTCTGGCCAAATATTGAGAACCTAAATACAGGTGCACAGAAGGAGAAATGTGGTTGGTGCTTTTCTTGCAAAGCTCCTGCTGATGACAAGGATTGCTTGTTTATCATGAGTATGGGGTCTATTCAGGATGCTTCTTATAGTGATAGAGTTGGCCTTCAATTGAAAAAGAGTGGGAAAGGTCATCTTAATGATGTCAGCTGTCAAATCCTATCTATTCATGATCGTCTGCAGGGACTTCTGTTGGGCCCATGGTTGAATCCACTTCACGTAGAACTGTGGCGTAAAACCCTTATTCAGGCATCTAGCATTGCCTCCATTAAATATTTACTTCTTATGGTAAGGATTTTATTTATTTATAATCTGTCTGTAGTATAGAGTTGGTTAGTTTACGTATGCTAAAACTTTAAGCTGGTGTTCTTGTCAACCTTTTGTTTTAATTATGCTCTGCTTTTTCTGGTTTTTTATCAAAATGCTCTTTAGCCATCATTTGGAAATCTTTGCCTGCACCGTGTTCATATAAAATCATTTCTTTTACGTGTGTTTATTTATTGTAATGTATCTCATTGATTTATTGCAAAGAGTCTTTTGTATTACCATGACTTGCTTGGCTATCTTGATTTTATTCTTTGATTTCATCTCTTAACATTGGTGGATACACATGATACAGTTGGAGGCAAATCTGCGTCATCGTGCACTTTCAGCAGACTGGTTGAAACATGTAGATTCTGTTAATACCGTGGGTTCAGCTTCTCATGTTGTGACTTCATTACGTAGCAGAAGAAGGCTCAAGTGTTCAGATAGTGAGTCCAACCCCTCTTTAAATGCTGCCAGTGGATTGGGAATGTTTTGGTGGAGGGGTGGTAGGCTTTCTTGTCAGGTTTTCAGTTGGAAGGTTTTGCCTCGTTCCTTGACTTCCAAGGGTGCCAGACAAGGTCTGCTAATTGTTTACTATTTATTATGTGTAATTTTACATTGTGGAGTTCTTTTACAGTTAAATCAACTGAATAATGATTCTGAATTCATTCGAAGTTGTATATTCTGCAGCTGGGTGTACAAAGATACTGGGTATTTTATATCCTGAGAATTCAGAATATGCTAAGAGAAGCAAATCTATTGCCTGGCGAGCTGCTGTTGAGGCCTCAACTAGTGCAGAACAGCTTGCTTTACAGGTATTGTCCATACCTTTTTCATTTAAATGGTGATGTTCAGATGTTTTACTGGCTTCTTGCTTGCTGTGGTATAAATAATAGCTGATGCGGCAGCCAAGTTCAAACTTCAATAAATTAGAGTCTTTGTACTTTCCTATGTAATAAATGCAATTTATGCATGTAATCTGCAAGTTAATTGTTTTGAGTCTCTCTATGTTACAGTTTTAACGTATTAGGTGAAGAAAGTTGAGGTTTCACCATAAAACCAATTGGCATTATGTGGAGTAGCCCAACTTAGTTATAAGTCCATGCAAGGTCCCCCCTCCCATGAATGTGGGATTCATTCTCTACATTAGGTGTCATAAATTAGTCTTTAGAATTCCTTAGGATAGTAATGCGGACCTTTCCAGATTCATGTACCAATTAGGGGAATATTTTTGCTCACCACCCTTAAGAGATGTTTATGCTCACCAACCTATTTATCACTGTTAAACGAGTTTAAATTTCGAGATCTGTGTAGTAGATAGACCCAAATCTCAAAATTTGAACTCATCCAACGGTGATAAATAGGTTTTGAAATAAGCTTTTAGAATACTTGAGGGTGGTGAGCATTATCACTACTTGAGGGTGGTGAGCAAAAATGCACCCTACCAATTAGCCTATAAAAGGGGCTACTTTGTAAGCTTTTGAAATAAGATTATTAGTGAAAGAAATTTTGGGTTTCCTGCTTGTGTGTGAAGCACAACATCGGAGTGATTCCAATGCACCTTAAGTATGAAGCTGAAGACCGTTGTGATGCCGGAATTTTTCTAATTTCTGTATTGGAGTGATTCCATTACACCTTTGGTGTGATGCCAAGGCCGGAGTGACTCTGGATCTCTGTCCTACATCAATTGTTTTTCTCTTTTGTTGATTGGTCTCAAAACTCTGTGATTTTAACATTTTTTTGGTCGCCATTATAATTCACGGTCTTGAATAGTTACCGCCTAGAAATTTGGGTCCCTAAAATTTGTTATTGTTTCAGGTTAGAGAGCTTGATTCAAACATTAAATGGGATGATATTGAGAATTCACACCCTCTGCCCACGTTGGACAAAGAGTCGAGAAAATCAATCAAGTTGTTCAAGAAAGTTATTGTCCGCAGGAAGTGCTCTGAAGGGGGGGCGGTTAAGTATCTTCTTGATTTTGGTAAGAGAAGAGCTATCCCTGACATTGTGAAGAGATGGGGTTCTCTGGTTGAAGAACTGTCCAGTGAGAAGAAAAAGTATTGGCTGGATGAATCATATCTTCCCTTGCATCTTTTGAAAAATTTTGAGGAGAGAAGGATTGCCCGAAAGTCTACTGATGTGAAATCTGGGAAAGTTCTTGAGGTTGCCAGAGTAACAAAGAGGCCCCGGGAAGAAAAGGGATTTATGTATTTGTTTTCGAAAGCTGAAAGATCTGAGTATTATAAATGCGCACACTGCAACAAAGATGTCCTGAAAAGGTAACAAAAATTTGTTCTTCTGCATGTAATTGCCATCTCGTATTTTTTTGTGCTTGTCATTGCTTATACTTCCCATAGTAGCTTGTTTTCTTTCGATAAAAGTAAACTGAGGAAATCCTTGTTCTGGAATTGTTGCTTTTTTAAGTCAGTTTCAGAAATATTACTCCTGATATTGGATAGAAATGGACATTAAACGAATGGCATTTGGTAAGCCTTTCACTTAGGTTCATCTGTCAAAACATTGAGGTTCCTGTAAAGGAAAAATTAGGAGGGATTGGGAACATCAATAGCTGTGATGTTTGAGGATTAAGTTCTATGATATGAAAAGATGGGCATCTCTTGTGTATTCCTAGTCTTGTAAAGGACCAATTCTTGAGATGATATTGTCATGCTACGTGTTAAATGTTGTATTATTTATGTTTTTACTGATTATCTTGTATATTATTTTCAATATAACAGGGAAGCTGTGAGCTGCCAGTATTGCAAAGGTGTGGGTTTCCTCCTTCTCCTCTCTCTCTCTCTCTCTCTCTCTCAGTTTTTTCCCTTTCCCTTTGGTATGCGGTTTTGAAACATTGCTGGCGGAACACGTAGTATCAATATTTTGTGAAGTCTTGAAGCTTTTATTTATTTTATCAACTCATTAACCTCACAAATGAATGCCTTGTATCCCAGTCTTTTGAGTCTCCGTTAGTGGTCTTTTGCTTTCCTCTTGGCCCTGCTTCAGGCTTCTACACTGAACCCTGTAGTTATATTTCATGCTTGAAAGTAACCATGTATTATGTACCATTGATGGGACAGTTCATTCCGCATTCTTTCCATTGCATTTTGGCAACTATATTGAAGTGGTAATGTATTAAAAGCGTGAGGCGTGGGCGAGGCGTCCGAGGGGAAGCCCGGTCTAGACGTGAGGCGAAGCCTCATGGAACCTAAAATTTAAATATATATTATATGTAAGTATAGTTATAACAATATAATACTTTGTAAAAACAAATATAACTATAACTAAATCAAAGATAATATCATCTTCTTTATTACTAAGTCTAGTTGTACTTGGAAACTATGTCATATAGTGTCAAAATGTTATAATTATTTATTTTATTGTAAGCAATTACAGAGAACTTCAAGGAAAATAAGGTTGAATGGTCACAATTATAGGAAAATTTCAAGCAAAATAAAGGCTTGATGTTGCAATTATAAGTAATTTAAAAGGAAATAAAGGCTAAGTGGCGTATTTATAGGGTATTTAAAATGATATAAAGCAATAATTATGGGAATTTAAGGAAAATAAAGGGTTGAGTGGAGTATTTATAGGGTATTTAAAATGAAATAAATGGGGTGGAGTATTTATAGGGAATTTAAAATGAAATAAATGGGGTGGAGTATTTATAAGGTATTTAAAATGAAATAAATGACGAAAATAAAGAGTTGAGTGGAGTATTTATAGGGTATTTAAAGACAAAAATTAAAAAACAAACTCAGCCTAAAAACCCTAGCCGCTGTCTTCATCTCCATCTCCATCTCCTTCGCCAGTTTCTTGGTCTACAACTCAAAAACAGCCCTGCAACTAAAAGAAATCCAGATTTCTTCAACCTAAAAAAGAAAAAGGGACGCCCAGTTGACGCCCAGTTGACGCCTCAGGCGCCTAGGCGCGCCCCGACAAGCCTAGGCGAGTATTTCGCCCACTCCCACAAAACAGAGGCGAAAATGGTGAAGCCCCGCCTCCAAGGGCGCCTAGGCGCGCCCCGAGGCGAGTTTTTTAAAACATTGTGTACAATGTATATACAAGTTAGACCCATTAGGAGGTAGCATTACCTATTGACACACAGCATGTTCTTTTTGTTACTTTCTAATGAATAATTGGTGCCCCTACAACTTTATGCTTGATACAGATTTCATTTGTTGTCTTAGCATTAGTATCTGATTATTATTGTATAAATTTCAGGATTTTACCACAAAAGGCATGCCAGAAAGTCTGCTGGGGCAGTGGTTGCTCGGTGTAAATATACATGCCACCGATGCCAGAATGGATTGCATCCTAAGATTGACACAAAAAGAAGGAAAGTTGAAACAAAAGGAGGGAAAGTAAAGCCACAGAAATGTAAACCGAAAGGAGGGAAAGTAGAGTCACAAAAATGTACAAATTCTCAAACAGGTCGCAGATCAATGCGTTTGAAAAACAAAAAAAAAGCTTTGGCTGGAGGACGACGAGTAAGATTGAAAAATAGCAAAACAGTTCCAGCAATTGTACCTCTACGTCGTTCTCCTAGAAAAACTAAAGGCTTACCAGTGCAAAATAAAAAGCTTAGCAAATGCAAGAAAGGGAAAAAAGGCAAATCCAATAAGGGCACTTATAAGGAACCAAATACAGTTACTTGGCAGAAGAAGAGAACGCAAGTCTATCACAGTTACTGGCTTAATGGTCTGCTATTGTCTAGAAAGCCAAGTGATGAACGTGTTACGCATTTTAGGGATAAGAAACTCCTTGTGCATTCAGAATGTGCGTCGACCATTCTTGATCAACCCAAATGCCACCTTTGTTGTGAAGCAAGATATACGTCTTCTTTAAATTATATTTCTTGTGAAATCTGTGGAGGTAAATGACTAGTAATGCAACTGTAGTTTTAAATGCAACTCTTTTTATGTCATTATCGTTAATTCAGCAAGTTTTAGCTGAATTATTCTGCTCTGATTTAGTATGTCATAATGCTATTAATCTCCACAGGTTGTTACCAATTCCTCTTCAATTTAGATATTTTAACATATCCTTCATTACCTTTTGTACCATGCAGTGTGGTTTCACGGTGAGGCTTTTGGACTGAATTCAGAGAACATTGGTAAGCTTATTGGATTTAAGTGCCACATGTGTCGTGAAGGGAACCCTCCTGTCTGCCCCCATTTGGAAGATGTGAAAACTGATGTCCCCCAATTGGCTGAAGCTCAAATTGATGGTACCGTTGATTGTTCTGAGGAAGTACCCAACTCTGTCCCACCTTTAAGTGAGGTATATATGCATGTCAAACTTTGGCTAAATAAATTGTGCCGGTTGTGTTGATGCAATAGCATCCGTACAATGAATATCTATGTCTCTTGTCAATTTGGGCTTATATGGTATTAAATTGTGATTGGTTCAGTTTCCTTCACTCTAATAGTTAATATGTCAACAGTGTGCTTAACCCTTGGCGATTCTTGTAAAGAATTGGCTTTTTTTTAGAAAAAATAATAATAATGAACATTAACCTCCAAGCATTGACAAGTTCTTTGGTATTAAATTTTGAGCTTCTTCTGTGTCAAAGATTTTAAAAGGTGTCCCTTCTAGTGCAACTTTTATTTCTTATTATTCCTTTTTTTTGGGAGGGGTTTGTACTTGAGGTTATAATCTGTTTGGGTTTTGAGGTTGGTTAGTTACTGATGGGCCCCTTATCTATCTTATGGTTTCTTACAACTTATTTTTTAAGTAAAGTTTATGTTTTGTATGAAAATGAAAAAGGTCGTTAAGATGAAGTTTTGACTTTTGAGTTAATGGAGTAGTGAAAATATTTGTCGTTGGTAGTTCAAAGTTTGTGATATGCTTACCAATTATCTACCTGCGATTTGCAGATCACATGCAATTGAACACTTTTGGCATTATTGGAAGATGGGTACTTCAGTGTGTTATCTGTTCTTTCTACATGAAGGCATTCTTATTAGTTGAGGTACTTCATTGATATTATTAAAGGCAGAGTTGTGAGAACAGATGGGTTTCAGGATCCTCCACTCGAGATTTTTCAGTTAGGTGAAGAGGAATATCGTGAGGCGAGTTACTTTCCTGTGCGGTGAAGTTGTGGCAGTGGTGCCATATATCAAGAACCATCACAAAGAGCAAATGAAGCAACAAAAGAGGCCGAAGTGGTACAAAATAGAAAAGAATGTCTTTTTCTTGCTACAAGATCTCTATATGTTTGTTCTGTGCACCTTATGATGGCTTACTTTTTTATTTTTCAACTGTCGCTCTCTTCAGAGACACACCAGCACCCACAATCACATTTCTCTCTCTTCAGACGCACCCACACCCAAACCCAAACCCACGATCACATCTCTGGTTTGGTTGAGTGCTAGGGCGAGCATTTAACGCTTGTGCAAGGACTTCAGTTAAGCAAATGTGATTTTGCTTACGGTGGTTACTTCTTGTATCAAGATATCATTTTTTAGCATTCCCATCTCCATTTTAGAGTACTACCCAGTTGGGCCTATTCCCATAATCAAGTTCTGTTTTTCGATATCTCAAAGCTTTGGTTTTGCTTTATCTCATCATAAAAGGGGGAGGGCATATGTTCTGGATACTCATGTGTAATGCTTCTCTTGTTGCAGGTTTCTAATTATCTTTATAGGTGATCTGCTTGTAGCGATTGAGGACGACGGGTGGAACACCCGAGGCTGCGTTCCTGGTGGAGTTACTACCTGACGATGTTTAGATTTGATCGTAGGAGGTCCTGCATTTTCCGTCATTTGTGAGGCAGGATGATTAGGTGATACTAACAATTATTAATGAAATTTCAATTGGATTTGAGTAGAGACCGAAGAGAATTAATTTCATAGACAGCAGATGCTATTTATTCTTTCAGTCAAAGTAACTGAGAGCAACAGCATTCAGACCGTGACAGACAGCTTCTCAAGTTTGAGATTTTCTAGTCGGCTTGATTGTATTCTTACAACTTGCAATGATATTGTATAGGTAAGTACATAAGATATTTCTGTTTATGAGTTACCTTGTTTTCACCACATGAAAACAAAACATGATTAGTTTAAGAGTCTCTTTGGAGAAGAACATGGGGCACCATTTGGAGAAGGCAGCATCTATTGCTTTGGTGCTCTCCTTGAGCTGCTTCATTTGTTATTTTCTAAGCAATTACTCATATTGGTGCTACATTCTGTATCTTTTGGGAGATAAATTTGTTATGTATTTTCGTCACACAAACCGAAAACTGTTCCAAACCAATCCGCTACTGTTGGTTAACCAATCTGATCGGTTTTAGACCCAGCTTGATTGGTTTCAATTTGCAATTTTGGCCCAACCAACTAGGTTGGTTTGGTTTTGGTTTTGGTTTTGACCCAAAACCAACCCACGCCTGCCCCTAGAAATTCCTCGTGTAGAAAATAAATAAATAAATAACCCTTGGAATTTAGAGATCACAAGTTTTAACTTTAAATTTTATCTAAATAGTTGGTTTTTAATAGAAATAATATTGGGGAAAAGGAGAATCGAGCAAGAAGAATGTTGTCTTAACTTTAAATTTCATAAAAATAGTTGTTATTTTCTAAAATTTCACGGCAGATTTTTATTATTTATTTTTAGAAGAAAACACCATGTATGTCACCCTCACTGTGCACAGCCACCGTTGCTGCCACGATCGTCACCGCCACCTCCTCAACTCCAGAACAATCCCGTCGCCGCCACCATCTCACTATCATCATCTTCACCACTACCACCCACAACCTTCCCATGGCTATAAGAGCAGTTCCACCATGGGCAATAGCCCGGTGGACTGGCTCTCAAACAGGGCCAGAAAGCCCAAGCAACTTGGTCCAGCGTGTGCTGGCGATGGAGCCCGAGCGGGTCTGAGGGAGAGGCCCGGCAGGAGTTGCTAGCTCGAGAGACCAAATGGCATGTGACACAAGGCTGACGTCTGGGCGACGTCAGCCACGTGGTGAACGGGCCTGGACAGAGTCGAAGAGCGGCAACACCTTCATGCGGTGGTGGACGGGCCTGGACAACTCTTCGCGGAGGTCGATCTCGACGCTGGTGACGCCGATATCCCGGAGATGGAGGGCGAGCTTCTCGCCGACGCGAGAGGCGGCGACGACTCTCCCCAATGCCTCCTCCTCCCTTCGCAAAACGATGCCCAGCCGAAGTCCTCCGCATCCGCGACACGTGTCTCGCTCGCCAACATGCCGATCATCCTGCTCGTCTGCTTCCACAAGGCGCTGCAGGCCGAGCTCCTCGATCTCCGCCTCGTGACCACTGCCCGCCTTGGAGAATGGATCACGTGACCGCCAAGACTGCGACTTCGTTCTCCTGCTTCTGCGGCGGTTTGAGTTCCTCAAGCTCGCGTATGAGTACCACTGCTCTGCAGAGGACGAGGTCAGCTCAAAGTTTTTGAATTGATTAACAGTTCCTAATTTTTCGTAATTTAACTAATTAACTAAATCAAATTCTTTAAAGCTGAATTCTTTAGTTCCGAATTAGAAATTAGAATTGCATAATTTGATTAGTTAATTGCTTGACCAAACTGTTTTAAAGATGAAAACTTTAGTTAAAATTTGACTAGTTAAAATGTGAAATGGAATTTGCATTTTTAACCTTAAATCTTTAATTTTTACTTTTCTTAAAATAATTATTTTATAAATAAATAAAATACTATTATTTTATTGCCTATTGTCAGGGCTATTCAATGTAGGGATAGAGATGCAAAAAGCAGTTACTGTTCATTAAGGACAATTACTGTTCAATTGGTGAATTAAATAGTGAATAGCCATGGGGGCCTTAGGAACGGTGGAGTTGCTCTAACCACAACCACCAAAGTCACCACATTTTTATGGCCATCCTTCATTCCCATCATTTGAAAATTTTATAGTACTTGGCGCTTGTTGAACAGAATTGGCATGGACTAATTGTAAGGATTAGTTTGGATAGACAGCCTTGTTTAAGGCCCATGTTTTAAATGGCTTAATAAGGCTATCCAGTTTTGTTTGAGGATTAAGATATTGTGTAGTGTCGGACACCTGCAATTTGAATATTTTATTAGAGGTGGTTAAAATGTGTAAACATGAAGGAATAAAAAAAGTGAACATATTCTTAGCTAGTTGGTGGTATTTTTGTTTAATAATTAGTACTACGAGTTTGTTGTATTTTTGTTTATTTGCAAGTGAGTAGTTTGAGATTTGGCTCATATGAACGGCAAGAACATATAATATTTGTATTGAATTCAATACATAGTTATGGTTGACTAATTGTATGTCTTAGCTCAATCTTCTTACTCTAAGCATGTTTAATTGCAAGGAATGAATATCATTTATATTCATGTGTACAAGTAATGTATTAAATTGAAATGTTTTAAAGATATTATATGAGATTGCAATTAAGGTGTAAAATATAATTTACCCTTTATTTATCTAATATCCCCTTTCTCCTCTCCAGTCCACAATAATTACAATTTTGATTTACAAGAAGGAAACTAACAGAGCAGATTCCTAAGTGATTAATTCCAGTCTAACATTGCCCTCCCTCCCCCCTTCACGCAAAATGGTTAATTATGATTAGCATCCTTGGGTTTAGGTAATGTTCCTCCCAATGATTGTAGTACCAAGTACTTCTTGGCTAGCTTTATTATGATCAGATTTTATAAGTAAGCTTGTAAAATCTGAGCAACGCCAAATCCTTCTAGAGCCCAAACTTTCATTTCTCCTACCCGTTGTCACCCTTGCTTGGCCCTTCCACTAAGGGGTTGTTGTGTAACAAGTGCATAATGTCCTCCATTTAGTTTGCTTGGGGTAGAAGTTTTGTATAAATTGCATCGCCATGATATTAAGTATTTTGATTTAAGTTCTTTTCTTTCTAAGAGGTGGAATAGAATAACTCGGTTGAAGCGTAATGATCATACATCTATAATGCTTGTAAGTCCCATAATAGTTCCCATTCTTCTACCCTTTCCCGAGAGTCCACACCAGAATAAATGAAGTTTTCTGAAAATACCTGCTAGTGGAGGAAGACCTCCTAAGGATAAGAGACATAGCGCTAAAGAGAGAGCCAAAAAAGAATCCCTTGTGTATAATCCCGTATAATCTCGAATGTTATTAGTTCTGGTACGTAGACAAATGGTACAACGCAAGCAAAAGTTCCTAGATTCATGGAGATATAGAACAACATATAAGTTATCATGCTTGCATATCCACCATTTGAGTCCCTAACAATGATTCCAATAACTACATGTCCAATTTGACCTATGGACGAATACGCAAGCTTGATTATCTTCATGCATAAAGACACTAGATTACCTAGTAAAAGATTTTAAAATCATCATGGACCTCCCTTTTTTTTTCTATCGCAATTTCTAGATTATTATATGATAATTTTTTAACTTTTCAGGACAAGTTTGGAGTAAAGAACACCATGAAGCGGCTGGTAGAGAGCTTTGGTAAACAAGTCAACAAGAAGTTGATCATCATAGGCAATATAACATGCTTGACGACTACTAAGATTCATTTTCTCCTGAACAAAGTGGTAATTAAGTTTAATATCACGTATGACAACATAATAAACAAGAGTAGCAGCAAGATAAGTGACACTGATACTGTTGCAATGAAGCAAAACAAAAAAAATGGCAATCGAACACCAAGTCCTCTAAGTAGAAAGAAAAGCCATGTGGTCTCAACATAGATATAAAGTAGGCCTGACAATTCCTGACACGACCTGATAACCCGACACGACACAACACGAAATTAACAGGTGTTTGGATCGACACGATAATGAATCGGGTCGTTATCGGGTAACCTGATAAGCACCTGTTAAGATAACGGGTTGGTTCGGGTATACACGTAAGTAACACGATACACGATAAGCAAAATATTAATTTTATAATTTTATAACCCTAAAAAAATACTACAATAATTATATATATTAATTTAACAATTGTATACCCCTAAAAACTATAATAATTATATATATATATATATATATTAAATTAAATATTAAAAATTGATGACCATTTGTGACGACCCGTCCCTAATTTTCATATGTAATTTCTCCCCGAATATGTAATTTGACGATTATGCCCTTATTGGCAAGTGACGTGGACTTATTCTTATCTCTTTCCTTTTTATTTCTCGCTATCGCATTTAATTGTACACATTGTTGCGGGTGTACGTAAATATTATCAGTACGAAATACTATTCCGGATAGAT
Source organism: Malus fusca (assembly GCA_035220775.1). NCBI lineage: Eukaryota > Viridiplantae > Streptophyta > Magnoliopsida > Rosales > Rosaceae > Malus > Malus fusca. Next base: position 25,402,336 of record CM069069.1, read on the forward strand.
TTTCGATACTATTTTCTATACAAAAGTCTAAAGCCTATCCCTAGCTTCTACCTAGTCCATCCCGTGCACCCTCCTCCATTATTTACTCCCTCACCTATCCCATCTCTCCCTCATTTTTGTCCCCCAATAAGAAAAGCAACCTCACATCACTCTCTCTCTCTCTCTTCTCTCTCTCCCTCGCCGAGCTCCCTCTTCCTCTCTGCAACCTTCACAAAAACACACCAAAACTCACAAACGTGACAAACCAACTACACCATTGTGTTCATATCAGTCCCACGATCACAACCATGTCCTTGAAATCTGGTGTAGACGAGTTTTGACTCACCAACTCAGAAGGTCGACTCGGCGAGTTCGACATAACGATTTTCAGGCCATTCATGGCTTAGGTAAGCCTCGAGAAACCATTAGAACCTTCATTTCACTTCTATGGGTTGATATTGATCTCTTGTTTGTGTTTTGAACGTATGGTTTTACCCAGAAAACTCAAGAAGAAGAAGAACCCGCACGTTTTTCAGTCAAGGACAGTGACAATTTGGTCACTTTCAACCCATTTTTACGGTCAACCTCGACCACATCTGGGCTCCTACTAGGTACAAACTTGTTCTCTACATTCCTAACTTCAAAATGGCTTTTGAATCAATGAGTTTGGTTAAGTAACGAGTTAGAAATCAACTCTGGAAGTTGGGAAGAAAATTTCAGTTTCTGGAAAATTTGCAACCGTGGTCATTTGGCCACTTTCAGGCAAAATTTCTGAACAACACGAACCGTATTCGGACTTTCTGTGAATTGGGATCGGTACATCACATTCCTATCTTTAATTTGGATTTTGTAGAAATGAATTTGGTTGAGAATCGAGCTCGTTAGGAGCTCTGGAAGTTGGCCAAAAATATGCAAAAACTGCAGAAAATCGCGATGAAGGCGAGTACGCCTGTACTCGCGGGCACGCATGACCACTTTGTGCAGCCACTTTGGGCGGCGCGTGACGGCACGTCAGGCCTCCGGCCGGTGTGTGGTTGACACCTGTGTGTTTGTGTCATCGAGTAGATCGATTTCATATATTTAAACCCTAGATTTGAGCAAACTATGGGGGTTTTATTTAGGTTTCCATTATGTGCTTTAATTAATGTTATTTTAGTTATTTCACATATAGGGGAAACTTATCCCGAGGATTTATGAGGCCAAGCTAGGCTCGGGGGCTACGACCCAGCAACGTACTTATGAGTGGGCAATTGTTTTATACCTATACATATTTATAGTTTCCATAAATGTGTATTTACTTCACTTTTACGCTTATATTGCCAAGTATCGTTATTATGATATATATTGTGATAAATGCTGTTATATGGCTGAGATATTACTGTCATGACATTCATACATACTTATATACATGCTCATCTTGCTGCACCTCGGTGTTAGTACTCGCCCCAGGGCCAGGGCCAGTCCTTCACGTGTATGTTCACATCCGCACCATTCGCTCACCTTGGATCCAAGTTAGGTGCCCGTCCTATTGGGTAGATTGCATTAGGCAATCCGACTTGTATGTGAGGTGCTTCTGCACCAGTTTTCACGTGATCGTAGTACTAGAGCATATTGATTACACCCAGTCATGCTCGTGTCAGAAACTATCTGTTCGAACTTGTGTGTCAGCTTAGATGGATGAGCACTTAGTTATACTTGATTATCACATGATTATTACTGTGGCATTTGATACATCATTACTTGGCATATTCCTGGTTATATTACTGCCATAATATTATCGAATTATTGTTTATATACCTGAGTAGTATGTTTTAAGGAAACTATACTTGTTTTACGGCGAGGGGTTAGTATTTTCAAAGTTAAAGGTTTTCTTATAAGCATTGTTTTGCTGACCCACTCAACTTTGTTTTTCGCCCCTCCAGGACCTAGATAGTTGTACTCTTTGTGGCACTCGAGGAATCTCGGCAGTTCTGACATTTCCTTCTATTTAGACGTACAAACTTATCACTATTATGTAATAAGTGTACTTTGGTTTTTTTGACTACTTTTCTGTAGTCTCACTGTCTATTACGCTCTGAATAATTGTAGTGGGTTCAACTCATGATCGCGTACTCTTTCACTGTTTAGTTCTAATTAGTTTTAATTTTATTCACTTTTTGCATCACTTACCCTTATGGTTACGTCACCTTACGATGATGGCCAACATGGTTCGACCTTTCCAGGTCGGGGTGTGTCACCATTGGATCAGCTTAAATATACATACCATTCAATTTCTTAAGTGTTATACGTACAATATATATATATATATACACACACCATTGAACTTGACGGGATACGAATTCTATGAAACTAATTTCAACAATCCAACCGTCAAACTTGTTTGTATATGCTTCGAGATCGCACTAGCAAAAAATCGCAAAAAACAAACATTCAGAGATAAAGTAACGGGACAAAACTTTTCAACGGTTATCAAAGAAAAATTACGATTTAACGGTTATTTTAACTCCGATTTTGATGATTTTTTACAACTACACTCCTTGACCCTATATGAATACAATGAATGAACTCGATCTTCAATTTAAAATATTTACACTAGTGGATACAACAAAATCTTATGTTATACTTAATGAAAGTATGAATGAACTCTTAAGTGTTAGTGAATCTATTGTTTTGATGGGATACGCATTCTACGAAACTAGTTTCAACGGTCTAACCGTCAAACATGTTTGTATATACTTCGAGATCGCATACGCCAAAAATTGCAAAAAAAAACATTCAGAGATAAAGTAACGGGACAAAACTTTTCAAAACAGTTATAAACGAAAAATCACGATTTAACAGTTATTTTAACTCCGATTTTGATGATTTTTTTACAGCTACACTCCTTGACCCTATATAAATACAATGAATGAATTTGATCTTCAATTTAAAATATTTACACTAGTGGATACCAGAAAATCTTATGTTATACTTAATGAAGGTATAAATAAACTCTAAGTGTTAGTGAATCTATCGTTTTGATGGGATACACATTCTACGTAACTAATTTCAACGATCCAACCGTCAAACTTGTTTGTATATGCTTCAAGATCGCATACGCCAAAAATCGCAAAAAAAAAAACATTCAGAGATCAAGTAACAGGACAAAACTTTTCGACGGTTATCAACGAAATATCACGATTTAACGGTTATTTTAACTTCGATTTTGATGATTTTTTACAGCTACACGTCTTGACCCTATATGAATACAATGAATGAATTCGATCTTCAATTTAAAATATTTACACTCTTATGTTATACTTAATGAAAGTATGAATAAACTCTTAAGTGTTAGTGAATCTATTGTTTTGATGGCATACACATTCTACGAAACTAATTTCAACGATCCAACCGTCAAACTTGTTTGTATATGCTTCGAGATTGCATAAGCTAAAAATCGCAAAAAACAAACATTCAGAGATCAAGTAAATGGACAAAACTTTTCAACGGTTATCAACGAAAAATCATGATTTAACGGTTATTTTAACTCCGATTTTGATGATTTTTTACAGCTACACTCCTTGACCCTATATGAATACAATGAATGAACTCGATCTTCAATTTAAAATATTTACACTAGTGGATATCTTATGTTATACTTAATGAAAGTATGAATAAACTCTTAAGTGTTAGTGAATCTATTGTTTTGATGGGATACGCATTCTACGAAACTAGTTTCAACAATCCAATAGTCAAACATGTTTGTATCGCATACGCTAAAAATTGCAAAATAAAAACATTTCGAGATCAAGTAATGAGACAAAACTTTTTGACAATTATCAACGAAAAATTACAATTTAACAGTTATTTTAACTCCGATTTTGATGATTTTTTACAACTACACTCCTTGACCCTATATGAATACAATGAATGAACTCGATCTTCAAGTTAAAACATTTACACTAGTGGATACCACAAAATCTTATGTTATACTTAATGAAATTATGAATAAACTCTTAAGTGTTAGTGAATCTATCGTTTTGATGAGATACGCATTCTATGAAACTAATTTCAACGATCCAACTGTCAAACTTGTTTGTATATGCTTCGAGATTGCATAAGCTAAAAATCGCAAAAAACAAGCATTCAAAGATCAAGCTACGGGACAAAACTTTTTTATGGTTCTCAACGAAAAATCACGATTTCATAGTTATTTTAACACTACTACAAAAGGGTGTTATAGTGTCAGTGGGTGGTGTCGCTTTAATCTAATATAGTGGCGGATAAGACAGTTGCGACACTAACTGAACATGACGTCGGATTTACTATCGCTTATAAGCGTCATAAAATATTTATGTCGCTTTTAAACCGACATAAACATACATTTTAATAAATTTTAAATACTAGTGTCGCTTTTAAGCGACATAAAGTATTTTTTAAATACTGGTGTCGCTTTTAAGCGACATAAATTATATATATATATATATATATATATATTAAATTAAATTTTATACCCCTAAAAACTATAATAATTATATATATATATATATATATATTAAATTAAATTTAAAAAATTGGTGACCATTGGATTGGCTTAAATATACATACGATTCAATTTCTTAAGTGTTATACATACAAAATAAATAAATTTAAATCTACTTAATAAATAAATAAATATATATACACACACACACACACACCATTGAACTTGATTGGATACGAATTCTATGAAACTAATTTCGATTGTTATAAACGAAAAATCACGATTTAACGGTTATTTTAACTCCGATTTTGATGATTTTTTTACAGCTACACTCCTTGACCCTATATCAATACAATGAATGAATTTGATCTTCAATTTAAAATATTTACACTAGTGGATACCACAAATCTTATGTTATACTTAATGAAAATATAAATAAACTCTAAGTGTTAGTGAATCTATCGTTTTGATGAGACACGCATCCTACGAAACTAATTTCAACGATCCAACCGTCAAACGTGTTTGTATATTCTTTGAGATCGCATATGCCAAAAATCGCAAAAAAAAAACATTCAAAGATCAAGTAGCGGGACAAAACTTTTCGACGGTTATAAACGAAAATTCACGATTTAACGGTTATTTTAACTCCGATTTTGATGATTTTTTACAGCTACACTCCTTGACCCTATATCAATACAATGAATGAATTTGATCTTCAATTTAAAATATTTACACTAGTGGATACCATAAATCTTATGTTATACTTAATGAAAGTATAAATAAACTCCAAGTGTTAGTGAATCTATCGCTTTGATGAGATACGCATCCTACGAAACTAATTTCAACGATCCAACCGTCAAACGTGTTTGTATATGCTTCGAGATCGCATACGCCAAAAATCGCAAAAAACAAACATTCAGAGATCAAGTAACGAAACAAAACGTTTCGACGGTTATAAACGAAAAATCACGATTTAACGGTTATTTTAACTCTGATTTTGATGATTTTTTACAGCTACATGTCTTGACCCTATATGAATATAATGAATGAATTCGATCTTTAATTTAAAATATTTACACTAGTGTATGTTATATTTAATGAAAATATAAATAAACTCTAAGTGTTAGTGAATCTATCATTTTGATGGGATACGCATCCTACGAAACTAATTTCAACGATCCAACCGTCAAACTTGTTTATATATGCTTTGAGATCGCATACGCCAAAAATCGTAAAAAACAAACATTCAGAGATCAAGTAACGGGACAAAACTTTTCGACGGTGATAAACGAAAAATCACGATTTAACGGTTATTTTAACTCCGATTTTGATGATTTTTTACAACTACACTCCTTGAACTTATATGAATACAATGAATGAACTCGATCTTCAATTTAAAATATTTACACAAGTGAATACCACAAATCTTATGTTATACTTAATGAAAGTATAAATAAACTCCAAGTGTTAGTGAATCTATCGTTTTGATGAGATACGCATCCTACGAAACTAATTTCAACGATCCAACCGTCAAACTTGTTTGTATATGCTTCGAGATCGCATACGCCAAAAATTGCAAAAAACAAACATTCAGAGATCAAGTAATGGAACAAAACTTTTCGACGGTGATAAATGAAAAATTACGATTTAACGGTTATTTTAACTCCGATTTTGATGATTTTTTACAACTACACTCCTTGACCTTATATGAATACAATGAATGAACTCGATCTTCAATTTAAAATATTTACACTAGTGGATACCACAAATCTTATGTTATACTTAATGAAAGTATAAATAAACTCTTAGTGTTAGTGAAAATTGATCCGAGTTTATATTCTTGCTTATGTGGTTTTCATTATTTTCCATGGAATGATCTTTCGTTTCCTTCTTTTTGTCCAACAGATAGTTTTGCTACCTTGGCTTTCTCCTTTGCTTTCATTTAACATGTTGAACTATCTCTCGGTGACTCATGTTAACGTAGCGGACTATGTGTTGGCATCTTGGTTAGGGATGGTGGTATTCACTTGCTTTGTTTAAATACCGATTTAGCCATGAAGATCATTTTTTTACCAGAGCTCATAATTTACTAATCTATCTAAATGTCAAATCCGAAAAGTTCAGTGCCCACTACCAATTTAGCCACAAAGATCATTTTTTTTACCAGAGACCATTTATACCCTATTGTTCCCAAGTTAAAAATTCGGTTTTGCAATCATGCTTGAATGATATTGCAACCCCACCCATCCTAAGAAATAAACAGCAAGCATGCTTAAAAAAATTTAGCAAAAGAGAAAAAAAACACCACTAAACTATCTCAAAGAAAATTTGAATATTTCAGAATATATCTTTGTCTATTATGTTGCAGAATACTTAACAGTTAATAAAAAAAACATAATGACAAGACATTGTGAGTGCAGGTGTGTACAAACTACACAATTATAAATAAACTTACGGGTAGTTTTAGGATTTTATTTTTCATGATTTGGGTGTAGGAAGAAAATAATTGCTTCTTTTTTTATTTTAGATTTTTTTTTTGAGAAAAATAGGGTATAAATAGTCATTTTATACAAGTCATTTAACATTAAATATTAAGTGGGGTGTATTCAATAATTTGTGGGGTGTTATTAAAAAACCCTTAAATATAACATAAAATTATAATATTTAGTAATATAAGAATATATTATGTTAAATTAATTTGTTTTGCACTCTAGATATTCAAAATAAACTAGGCGGGAACGTTCCTGCTTGTAAGTAGTCGTGTCGGTTTAAACCGACACCAAGTGAAACTAAAACGACGCAAATGCCACCTCATTAAAGCTTGTCAGACCATGGTGTCGGTTTTAATCGACACCAAGGTTTATTAAATCGACGCCTTATTAATTTCAAAACACTATGTCAGAAGTAAGTGATTGATTTAATGCGTGTCAGTGATGGTGTCGGTTTAAACCGACACTAAGTGCAACTAAACCGACGCCAGTTTTTGTTCAAAAAAACTAAAAAACTATGTCAGAAGTAGTGGATTAATTTAATGCGTGTCAGTGGTGGTGTCGGTTTAAACCGACACCAAGTGCAACTAAACCGACCCCAGGTTTTGTCAGAAAGTGGTGGATAATGAATGTGAGAAGTTAGTGGCGGTTTAAACCGACACCAACTCTCACTTATTACGACGCCAGGGGGTCCTTAATGACTCTGCATTCATATTTAAACCTCTTCTTCCCCATTTCGCCGTGCATTCATTTGAGTTTCAGTTTCAACTTCTCCCTTCTCAGTTTTTAGGGTATTTCTTCTTGAAGATTGTTTTCCTATGGATCATTTTGAGGATGAACATGCTGATGAACTCCAATTCGAAGAGGAAGAAGTCGAAGGTTTTTAGTTTCAGTTTTTGGTTTTGTAGTCTAACTATTATGATGCCGAAATTGATAATTGTTTTTTGGTTTTTAGTTTTAGTTTATGGTTTTTTATCGGAACCCAGATGGAAAATCTTTCGAAATCGAGCTCCAAATTTAACCATTTGACGGTTCTTCCTGTTCGCGTTGGCTTACAGGCACGGTTCTTCTGGTTGCCTTCTCAGGTCTGGTTCGCTGATACATGTCCGATGGAGCCTTTGAGACTGTCTTCCGAAGATGATCTCTCCTGACTCTTCCTCGTCTGTGACTCTCTCCCGGCGAAGGCCTCTGCTGCTACGGGGACACTGCGGCGACGGCTGCATAGTTGAGGGGAGGGGGGGAAGGTTTACTTTAGATCTGTACTTTTTGAGTTTAAAAGTGAGAAACACATAAGACGATAGATATGTGAAACACACCGACATATACATACCCACTTGATGAAGGGATGACAAGTTGTGTGGCTGACGTATTCTTTCACCAAGGGCTTCCAAAGGATCATATCCTAATTTCACTCTATGAAATTAGGTTCGAATTTCTGTGAATTGTTGTTAAAGATTCTATATTTCATATGGGTTTTGCGATTTACTGTGAATTATTGTTGGGTTTTGTTCTTTACCCACTATGAGAAAACCTAGCCAGCAACATACCTGGTTTTGGCTACCAATTTCATATGGGTTTGGTCATTTTGGTTATTATTAATTAAAAACGGAATTTTTTTTATTATTAATATATTTGGTGTCGCATATGGACGACACTAGCTTAATTATTTTATTTATCTAGATGGTAGGTAATGTCGGTTACGACCGACAATAGCTTGACTATTTTATTTATTTAAGTTAGGTGATGTCAGTTTGAACCGACAGTAAGTGTGATATTTTAATTGTTTATTTGTTACTTAATGTCGGTTTGAACCGCCATCATATCAGATTTCCATGTCGCTTTTATGCGACGTAAGAACCGATGTCGCTTTTAAACGACGCTGTTGTTCTTTTTTATTTTATATTACTTTGCTTCTTGGTGGCGGATTAAGGAAGATAATCGACGTTAATACCCTTTTGTGACGGTAGTATTGGCGTCGCTTCCACTATCCGACATTGCATGATTTAATGTCAGATTTTTACCAAAAATCCGACAGTAAGTGGTGTTTTTTGTTGGTTTTATAGCGCCAGTGATATCCCTTTTTGTAGTAGTGTAACTCCGATTTTGATGATTTTTTACCAGCTACACTCATTGACCCTATATGAATACAATGAATGAACTCGATCTTCAATTTAAAATATTTACACTATTGGATACCACAAAATCTTATGTTATACTTAATGAAAGTATGAATAAACTCTCACGTGTTAGTGAATCTATTGTTTTGATGGGATACGCATTCTACGAAACTAGTTTCAGCGATCCAATCGTCAAACATGTTTGTATAGCATACGCCAAAAATTGAAAAATACAAACATTTAGAGATCAAGTAACGGGACAAAACTTTTTGACGATTATCAACGAAAAATCATGATTTAACAGTTATTTTAACTCCGATTTTGATGATTTTTTACAACTACACTCCTTGGCCCTATATGAATACAATGAATGAACTCGATCTTCAAGTTAAAATATTTACACTAGTGGATACCACAAAATCTTATGTTATACTTAATGAAAGTATGAATAAACTCTTATGTGTTAGCGAATCTATCATTTTGATGAGATACGCTTTCTATGAAACTAATTTCAACGATCCAACATGCAAACTTGTTTGTATATGCTTCGAGATTGCATAAGCTAAAAATCGCAAAAAACAAACATTCAAAGATCAAGCAATGGGACAAAACTTTTCGACGGTTGTCAACGAAAAATCACGAGTTCACGGTTATTTTAACTCCGATTTAGATGATTTTTTACAACTACACTCCTTGACCCTATATGAATACAATGAATGAACTCGATCTTCAATTTAAAATATTTACACTAGTGGTCTTATGTTATACTTAATGAAAGTATGAATAAACTCTTAAGTGTTAATGAATCTATTGTTTTGATGGGATACGCATTCTACAAAACTAGTTTCAACGATTCAACCGTCAAACATGTTTGTATGTACTTCGAGATCACATATGCCAAAAATTGAAAAAAACAAACATTCAGAGATCAAGTAACGGGACAAAACTTTTCAACGATTATCAACGAAAAATCACGATTTAACAATTATTTTAACTCCGATTTTGATGATGTTTTACAACTACACTCCTTGACCCTATATGAATACAATGAATGAATTCGATCTTCAATTTAAAATATTTACACTAGTGGATACCACAAAATCTTATGTTATACTTAATAAAAGTAAAAATAAACTTGAAGTGTTAGTGAATCTATCATTTTGATGGGATACGCGTTGTACGAAACTAATTTCAACGATCTAACCGTCAAACTTGTTTGTATATGCTTCAAGATCTCACACGCCAAAAATTGAAAAAAACAAACATTCATATATCAAGTAACGGGACAAAACTTTTCGACAGTTATCAACGAAAAATCACAATTTAACTGTTAATTTAACTCTGGTTTTGATGATTTTTTACAGCTACACTCCTTGACCCTATACGAATACAATGAATGAACTCAATTTTCAATTTAAAATATTTACACTAGTGGATACCACAAAATCTTATGTTATACTTAATGAAAGTATGAATAAACTCTTAAGTGTTAGTGAATCTATTGTTTTGAAGGGATACGCATTCTACGAAACTGGTTTCAACGATCTAGCCGTCAAACATGTTTGTATATACTTCGAGATCGCATACACCAAAAATTGAAAAAAACAAACATTCAGAGATCAAGTAACAGGACAAAACGTTTCGACGATTATCAACGAAAAATCACGATTTAGCGTTATTTTAACTCCGATTTTGATGATTTTTTACAGCTACACTGCTTGACAGTATATGAATACAATGAATGAATTTGATCTTCAATTTAAAATATTTACACTAGTGGATACCACAAAATCTTATGTCATGATGATCGATGAAAATTGAGGATTTTGTAAAAGGAATAACATGCAAGCTTTGAGTTCCATTGGCAAGGTTTAAACTTTTGAGGAAGGCTTCACAACCTTGAAAACAAAAACTCTTTCATTTTGCATATCCTTGCACATTTAATATTTTGTAATAGACTAGTAGTGTATGAATGTTTGTTTATTGGGTTCTTATTTTTTAGTGTAGATGTAGTACTTAAACGACAAATGTGTTTTAATGTTTTGAAGTAATATTTATGTGGCAATGTGTGGTATGTGCAAATTTAAGACAAAAAATATATTTTTTTTAACTAGTCATAACGGATCGGGTCACTTTACTCGTTGGGTAAAGTGACCCGACCTGTTAAGGATCTGTTAAAATAACGGGTGTGACACGATATAACTCGTTAAGATAACAAGTGTTACACGAACACGACATGCACGACCCGTTTGCCAGGCCTAATATAAAGAAAAGACCTGTATTCAGATTCATCATAATTGAACATCAAGTTTTCCTAGTAAAAAGAAGTGTTTTTTACAATAATTTAATTGTGATTGAGTAATGCTAGGTAGACTAAATTTGTAAATTAAATGATGTGTTACCAACAAAAAAATAAGCATGTTAATCAACACTTAAGTAATAATTCAACCATCAACTTTCATGTCATTTAGTTCACAAAATTTTGTCTATAAATTTAGTCTCCCTAGCATTACCCAATTGTGATATATAAGAATATAAGGAAACCAACGATTGTGGAGAAGATTTTGGAGTGATTAATTCTATTCCAACAATCTCTTGCCCATTTATTCTCGTCTTCCTACCAAGTAAGGGTTCGTTTGGACGTGTTTTTAAATGACTAAAAGCGCTTTTCGTGAAAATGCCTTTGGAACCAATCCTGAATAAAAATGCAAGTGAATCTTGGAAAGCACTTGAAGTGCTTCCTGCAAGAAGCACCATCTATGTGTTTCTTCCAGGATGCTCTTCAAGTATTTTTGGAACCCAAAAACATTTTCTATAAAAACGCTTTTAGTCATTTCAAAAACACTTCCAAATGAGCCCTAAGTAAGCATGCTCTTTATTAAAAGTAGGTGGGTCTCATGGATTCTGGGTATAGAATATATGGAAAATGAAATGATATGATAATGAAAAAGAACTGTTTATCTCATACTCATTTTTTCTCATCGCCGTACCGAATAAATATGTCATTAGAGTAGAATATCATTGTCTAAAAGACAGTTATAGAGAACTATACTAGCATTCACTACCCACAAGAGCATCAAGAGCAACTTCCATATCACAACTACACCAATAACGCAGTATCCCGATAACAATAATACATTACTATAGCGTGTTTCTTCGCTTAATATTGTACTAGTATACTATATGCCCACACACAATGTGTGTGAAATTTTTTACTTTTGTTTTTAAAATTGAAAGAGAAAGAAAAAGAGAGAGAGATATATATATAACGTGAGAGTGGGGATAGAGTGAGAGAAGTTTGTTTGTTTGTTTTTTTTTTTTCAACTAGATGTGATAAAATCACCTGCAAGTGAGACTTAAACTAAACTAAAATAAAAAATATGTTTTGTGAAATTACATTACTATCATTAACTTTTTTGTTGTGATAGAAGACAAAAATATCTTTTTACTCTCTTTTGGTTGACAAAGACGTTTATTTTTTATTTTTTTTATTTTTTATGCAAAGAAATTCATTAAAGCACGAAACATTTAGTACAACCCTTTCTAATCCAATCAAAATTAAAGGCCGGAAGAACAACATCAGGTAAACAGAAATCCCAATAATGAGATTCGAGAGGGAGATACCAAGGTGAGCTAAAGCATCTGCAACAAAGTTTGCCTCCCTGAAAATGTGCTTCCAATCAACATGACTAAAAGGCCTAGCCAGGATACGAATATCATTGATTATAAAGCTAACTCTCCAATGAATCCCCAAGTGACCATGCACATCTTCAATGATGAGTTTAGGGTCCCCCTCCACCATCACTTTGGTGAAACCCTTGCGCCTAGCACACTGGAGGCCTTCTCGTAAACCCATTGCTTCTGCTACCGAAATAGTAGCGCCATCAAGGTTAAGAGCCCCCCCCCCCAATCACCTGTGAATTACTATTACGGAGCACAAAGGCAGCAGTAGCACGATTGTTCGAAACTGAACCATCAAAATTGAGTTTAATCACATCATGCTGATCAGGAGGATGCCATTTAATAAAGGAAGAGATAGTAAAGCCTCCTTGGGGTCACACTTCCCCATAGCCTTGAAAAAAGTCGAACCAACACTACAGGCGATAGAAACACAACGCGCCGGGACCGGGGGCACACTTCTGAACACCAAGTTATTTCTTTCCATCCAGATTTGCTAGCAGTTCAGAATTACTTTACTAAGATCAGAAAGGCCGTCTTTGTCATTAGAACTTATGTTACCATTGTTAAAACTACCAAAAGTTAAGCTCCAAACTTTAGTAGCAAAAACACAATTACAAAAGAGATGACATTGATCTTCTTCGGTTGTATTAAATAATGGACAAAACTTATCAACAAAGACAGTTCATTAATATGTAGTTCAGTTTTTAAATTTTTTTTTTTTATAATTAGAGGTGATAAAATCACTTGTAAGTGAGGCTTAAACAAAAAACAGCAAAATTTTGTTTTGTGAAATTACGTTATTGTCTTTAACATTTTTTTATGACAGAAGACAAAAATATTTTTTGGAAAAATTACACTTAGAGTATACTTTCAATACTTAATTATATATTGAGACAACACTTTTTAAGTATTTCAAGAAAGGACATTTTTAAATTCTGCGTAAGATGACGTCATGTCAGATTTTTCCGTTAGAAACGGAGTTCCCGTATTTTGTTAAATAGCGATCGGCGGTGATTCGAATCATTCGAATAATAATTTTGTTTTCTCTTGTTTTTTTCTTTCTCTCTGACGTTTATCTGTTCTGATTTATATTTCGTCATCTCCCTCAATTATCTCTCGCCATAATTTCTATTCGAATCATTCAAGCTTTCTGTGAAGGTAAGTGTTTATCTCATGTTTATCTCTCTGAATTTTATGTGTTCCAATTTAGATTTTCGAAGTGTTTGTGTGTTTTTGAATTTATTTTGGTTTTGATTTTGAAAGAGTCTCTGATTTTTCAATTTTTATTCGTCGCATTTAGTTTTTTTGGATTGTTCTTGTTTTTTCAGTCACAGTTTTTTAGTTTTGAAGATTTTGATATGGTTTTGAGCTTATTTGATCGAGTGTTTGGTGAAGGCAATTTTTCGTTGTGCTGCTTTTGGTTTTCATTGAAATTCCTTTTGTTTTTTGCAGTATAGTTATCATATATATTAGTTTATGTAGCATTAGTTCATAGAATCGTGAATAATAAATTGGCATAAGTTTTTTTTGGGGGGGGGGGGGCACCCCCATAAACATTTAATATTTTTCAACGTAATACGTGTTAGAAATGTGCCCTAAAGCCAATCATATGATGATCTAGTTTAATATAAAGGGAAAAGATTATTGTTTAAAGCCGTCTCATATAAACGTTATATGCTTAAACGATATGTCCAAGGAATATGTAATTGGGAGAATGTGATATAAAGACGTTAGATTCATGAGACCATTCTCTTTAGTATACATATCCTAAACGTTCTTGATCATAGGATTGCCAATTGGACATTGACAGTCCGTTAAGATCAGTACATGATATGTCTTCTCTTAGAGAGAGTGATTGGTCTCGAGTCATTGGTGTGACTGACACCAAGACAAGCATGTAGGTGCTCAATAGAGAATGAGTTCATTCAACACGATCAACAATGAGTTCTCATACTCATGTCACATGAGAACTCATGGTTGGGATAATGCAAAGTAGTCATTTGAGCATCATAGTTGTCTTATGGTTAGGTCCTTGATCTTTGACTATGTCAAAGTCACTCCGTCAAAGGGTGTCCACAACATAGTTGGGGTTAAGCCACTTAGTCATGGAGGCAAGTGAATGCATAACAAGGGATCTCTAACCTTCAAACCATTTGAGGGAGAATTCTCTATGATATGATTAAGAATCTTTGGCCAGAGTATGAATGAGATTTAGAAAGTCGTTCCGAATCACGTTCAAGGTAATCATATAAGTAAGAGAATCACATTGGATAGTAGACATGAATAAACTATCAAACCAAAACAATGTGGTCAAGAGTATTGTAGTAGAGAAAGACCGTATTGCATTGTAATCCCAAAATGAATAGGTTCTCCACCACTTCTGATTAGCTTGGGTAGCCATGACATACTGCTAGGTGTCACTCATTGTTTGTGGAAGCCCTAAAGGTGTATAATCACTAAAGGGAGAATTGAAAGTAAGTTTCAATTCACAATCGATTTGAAGAGTTCTAATCGCCCACTGCCTCGCTAAAAGGAACCTAATGGACCATACACCGTGTAAGGTAGAAATTGAAGAAACAATGGAGATGAGTAAGGATAATTAAATTGTTTAATTATTTATGGCCAGGATTAATTAATCTGTTAATTAATCAAACGAATAAGTTCATTTTAGACCTTGGGTTAGTTTTGGGCCTCAAGGCCCAATGAGCTTCGAATGTTAAGTCCAATAACTCAAGTTGTATGACAACTTGAAAAACACAAAGGGCATGAAAGCCCAATGAACCCACATGGCCAGCCATAGAGATTGTGAGGGAGAGTTGGTTTTAATTTCAATTATGCCACTCAATGTAAGTATCTATAGAAAGGAAATTATAACCTATTCCCTCATTAAGGGTTTTCTAGAGAGAGAAAGAGAAAAATACAAAAGCTCTCTCTTCTCTTAGGAGGCCGGCCACCCTAGGAAGAATGCACTAGCATCCATTTCTTCCTAGGTCACTCATCTCTTCCTCAATGCTCTCCTTGGTGTGGAAACTTAGAGGTTCCCTTTCTTGGGAACCTGGAGAATCCATTCCTTCATCCATATCCAAGAAGTCATAGAGCTAAGAAGCAAAGTTCTTCCATCCACATCCATGGAGACAAGGAGCAAGGAGACTAAGGAAAGAAGGCCCTTCACATGGGTGAATATCCTTTGCTAAGCAAAGAAGTGCTTCAAGGGTATAAAAGTTTCTAAACTCTTTTCTTTAAGATTTGAGTTGAGTATTGGTTCACCACAACTACTAGGCCTTGAATTTCGTGGGTAAAGTTTTGTTTTTGAGTGCGTACAAGCATGATTCCACCTTTAATTGTTAATTTCATATGTAGATGTTGCTCAAATGAACTAGTTTTCATAAATTTTTCCTTCAAGTGGTATCAGAGCCTAGGTCTAGGAGTTGGTGAATCCTTTTGGGTTTTGTAGTTCATAGTCTTTGATTTGAATGTTGTAATTGTTACAAGCTTTATTCTTACTTCTTTGAATGTTAATTTTGCTTGAAAATTTGCCATCTCAAATCTTGTAGATGTAGTTCATATGAGCATGAATTTTGGAGCTAAAAATTTGGTGCCATGTTTATGGGGAAATTCGGCCAAATCCAAAGGGTTGATTTTTGGGTTCATGTTTGTCTTGTTAAAAGTGTTTTAAAATGACTTTTGGAACCCCTAAGTACCCTAGGATGTTAACCCTCTATTGAGTAGTGAAAATTTGTTTATGGAGTGAAAACATTTATGGAGCTCTTTTGGGTTTTCATGGATGTTCTTCAATGTTCTTGCTTTGTTCTTGTTGTTCATACAAGAACCAAAAGGTTTGTTGTTTTGATTCAAAAAATGTGTTTGGTTGTTTATTTGTTTTTGTTAGTGATGGATGGTATGATTTTTCAAACTACGGTATGGTTTGGGATTGAGGTGATTTAAAAAAATCTGGTATGAAAAAAAGCTGGGAGAGTTTTTAGTGTTTGGTAAACTTCCAACTTCAGCTTTTTTTTACAGTTTTAGGTGAAAAAAAGCCAAAAAATAGAAGCAGCAAAAGGCAGCTTTGAAAAACTGGCTTTTCAGCTTCTGCGCAAACCTCTAAAACGCGGGTGAACAGTAACCCTTTAATGAAAGTTTCTGGCAATCCTACCATTTCCCGATTCCACGGCGAAGCTTCTTCATAATGAAGAAGATGGCGCATGAATTGTTTTCGCAGGTCGGTAGCGGCGTCGACGACTCACAGAAGCCATCGTCGTCTTCTTTGCTAGCCGATTGGAACTCCTACGCTGTTTCACAATCCACTGACGAGAGCTCCTCTTTGGGACTTGGATTCGATCTCCAATCTACAGTGCGCTCTGCTAACGACACTGTTTCTGGCACTTTTAGCGTGTAAGTTCGTATCTGATCTTAGTTTCCTGCCTAATTAACTAAGTTTTTTTGTTACTGTAGAGTTATTTGTGGGCGATTTTGGCTGTGGGTTTCTGATTTTGTGTGTGTTTTAAGTGAATCTGATAATTGGGTTTTCGATTTTGTGCGTATTTAGGCGAACTTGATCATGGGTTTTGGAATTTGTGTATAAATAAGTGAATCTGATATGGGATTAATGATATTTGTGTATATTATGCTGGGATGTTAATGATTGTGTGCATATTTAGGTGAATCTGATATGGAGATTTTGGTTTTTAGGGGTTTAGGAGCTGGTGGATTTGTAGAATAAGCTGATATCTCAACCCGTATCATCAAATTTGTGTATGTGATAGATTTTGATTATGGGTATTTGATTTCTGTGCTTGGATCTGGGATTAGTAATTTAGTATTTGATTGAGTGCATGATACTTGCTTATGTTGCTTCATATTCTAATTTGGGGTCTATGGATTTCCTTCTGACTGTATGATTGGATTGTAGTTAAACGAAGAGGTGCCAAGCTATATGAGTTACATGACTTGTGGAGTGTCCTGTCTGAGGTGCTTAAGAAATGGGATGTTAGCTCAAAGTGGAGTGAATTCAGGTTTTTCTCAATTACATCTCTCATTTTGTTTATTTTGTTAACACCAGCAAGACGAAGCCGAGATGCTTGCGTGGCACTTGGATTTGATCGAAGGCACTCAGCCTGTGAAAGGTTTTATTTTTCGATAATTTGATGTTTGAAATTCTTAATTTTGTGTTTGTGTTGGGATTTTGAAGCTTTTATGTGTTGCATAATCTATCTGGTGTGATTAGAGTTTAAGTGATTGCATTTTCTTTAGGGTTTTTCAATAATGACTCTTGATTAATGACTCTTGTATGTCTCAATAATGACTCTTGATTAACCTTATTAGATTGTATCAACTGTTACTGCTTGCAATCAGATTTGGTCATATTGGTGAATTTCGCTCTAGTTGTTTCTTCTTTTTTTTGTTCAGTTTCCGCCAAGCGAAAATTGTCTGCTTATGCTGATAATATGTGGTCTATTATGAAGGATTTTCATTATTGAGTGACTTTTGATTTCTATTATTACAGTGAGTGAGAAATGAAAGTAAAGCTGCTGCAGTGGTTAAAAGAGCAGAGATGAAAATTTGAGTATATGGTTGTATTTGCTTAGTTCAGTTCTCTTTGTATAAAAAATAGAGAGATCATATAGTTGTAAATGATTCAATGGTGATATGACATTGGAAATTTGGAATAAAAGAATTTCTTGGTTGAGTTAGTGTTTCGAAGTGATATGTGACTGTACAATGATTCCATAACTGCTATAGTTGTTTCCTATATGCTACCATATGGTATGGATTGTACAAGAATGCTATAAAAAGCTATAACAACATTTGGAAAATGCTATGAAAAGTTTACAATAGCATTTGATGAATGCATCTAATTAGACTACTTTCAAGTACATTAACAATATTGTACTAATGAATCCTAGCTATTCAATCTAAAATATTTCAATTGAAGTAGTTTGTCATACTAATTAATATTTAAGATAAAGTTTATAAATATTTTTCTTTTCAAAATAAAGTATATTTAGTAATTCACCTTTATTTGTTAAGAAAATTAAATTAATAGCACATCTAGTATTATACCCTTTTTGGCCATTTCACACAGTCACAGCTGTTTTACATAAAAGTTTACCAAACACTATCATACTGCTTTTTTTCTTTTCCAAAAGCATTTTTACAAAAAAGTTTACCAAACACTCTGCTGCTTTATTTCACAGCTGCTTATTCTCACAGTACAACATAAACAATTTTTTTTCAAAGCACAACAATACCAAACCAACCCTACATCCATGCCTTTTTCTATTCACACCATACCAATCACTTACAACTTTCAATCACCTTTCAAACACACAAATCAACTCACACACCCCATCACTACTCACCATGACAAGCCACCCCTATAATGGGGGTACTTTTGGAGCTTTTATGCAATTACATAAAGTTTTGATACTTTTGTGTCTTTGCACTTTGACCCGAAAGTTTATGTTTTTACGTAAAGGCCCAAAATCACTAAAGGACAAATTGTTTTGCTCCCTTAATGAAGTTTTGCATTTGTTGAAATTTTTGGGTTCTAGTTGTAATTACATGAAGTAGTGGACTTTTGTGTTTTTACAAAGTGACCTCAAAATTTGTGTTTTGCAATATAGCCCAAAAGTTGAGGTTATTGCATTTTGACCCAAATTAGTTGAGAACAAAATAGTTTTGTATCTTTAAATGAGAATTGAATTTTCATTTCATTTAGCTCCATCTAAATCAATTCTATGGATACAAAAACCAAATGACAATGTTGCATTCAAGTTCAATTAGTTAAAGCATTAATTAATTAAAGAAAAGGTGATTATGAACCTAAGCCTACGATAATTGAGCTATGTTAAAGGTTGTCTCTCAAATTTGTTTGAACCATGTGAATGTGTAGATTAGATTTTGATTGTAATTTGATATGATTAAATGTTGTAAAAGAGCATAAGCTCTTCTTTACTTGAAAGTAATTTGATTTGATCAAATGTTGTAATAGAGCATAAGCTCTTCTTTACTTTGAAGTACTCCTTTCTTGTTTTATTTGATATGCATGAAATTGGAGTAGTAGGGTCCAACACCCAATAAGAAAACACGCCGTAATGTGATTAAACACGTAACTAAAATCAATCACCATCCCTAGACTGAGATCCAACACTAGGCTCGTGTTGGATCGAATCAAATGTTCATAGTCATCCTAAGGCCCTAAGGCAACTATATAGTCCATCAATAAATGCAAAGCTTATGTTAGTAGTACCATATACTTTTGCTTTAAAAATCGTTTTACAAGCATAGTGGGAGTATCGTATACTACTAAAACAATCACATGGACCAATAGTTGTAATAGGACCAAAATTGTTTTAATGAGATTAAAATGCATGCTTATATGTGATGAGACCTAAAAACCCTCAACCAAATCATTATTAAGTTGACAAGCGTGAGAGTGCTTTGAACACTATTTCGTGTCCTTCCACCATGGTAGGCTCTGATCATTTGTGACTCATACACCGACTTCACCCTATCATGGGGGAGTACAAAGTATGTGCTTACACTTAGGAGGAGTTCTATACGCATACATGATGTTGTGAAGGTAGGCAATGAGAATGATCAACATCGTATCATTGTGAGGTTGTTCTTGAACCCCTACCTGAACTTGCATGGTGGGAATGACTTAACTAAGTGCAATGAAGCCAACATCTTATCCTTGTGAGGCATCATTCTCTAGAGGCCAAATAAGATGGGTGCTTACATGAGATGCAAATGAGTAAGCGTACTCTCTCATTATTATTGATGCTAGCCAACATCATATCATTGTGAGGTGGGCTTGGTAATAGTGAGCCTCTCATACCCTACTAAGAGTTTCCTCCAAAACTCTCAAATTCCAATAAGGGATAGTGGGTGGTGCTATTTGATTTAAAGACACAAATAGCTTAAAATAAATCAATTTTTATTCGTTTTGTATTTGTTTACCGATATATTTGCAAACGCAATCCAAAACTTGACAAAGAAAAGCCGAAGGCTTTAGTTTCCGGACTTGGTACCACAATCCCATAGATTGTCTTGAATGGATTATTTATGTACATAAATAGTCTCATCCTCACAATCTTCCTATTGATAATGTATCATTGGAAGAACATGTTAGATAAGTCTATCATAAAGAGGACAACACAAACAACAAGTGCTTATTCCTTTTTTGTATGAACAAAGGAACTTATGAAGATTAGCACAAAGACATGGATGCTTTTAGTGTCATAGTTCTTCACTTACAAAGCGTTGTATGAAGAATTAAAAGTTGCTATCCTTAGTTAAAGCAAACACTAGTGCTGTTTCTTTGTTAAATGAACAAGGAACTTGAGAAGTAAGCACAAGGGCATGAACAGTTTTTGTGCCATGATTCTTCACTTATAAATTGTTGTATGAAGAAATGAGAGTTTCCTTGAACAACTCTTGAAAGTTTGTAATCATGTTTAGAACATAATGGTTGTTTGACAAAAATAGTCCATCAACATGGGCTTATGATGATTTTGAATCATTGAGTGTTGAAGTGTTAAGCCACTTCAAGAGACAGAAACTAGGCAAGGATTCACCATTGTGTCCCTATCCAAATGGTTCACTAAGTTTATTGTAAACTATATAGTGAACAATAACCGCATGCTCTCCAAATCGTTTTATGTGTATAACACAATTGAAATAAGTTTCAAGAGAGATAGTGGGAGTTTAGGGACCATGACTATTGTAGTCAATGGAGAAGTCAAATGAAGAAGGCGAAATAACTCCAAGGGAACAAACTTTCTTTATGAAAGGATGGACATTGGAAGGGGTATTTGCAAGAAACGTCTTGCAAGTGTCAAGAACACATCGTTCGAAGGTGTTGTAAATTGTTCTTGAATAAGTTCAAAACAGTTGGTTCTTCTACTTGAATGCTTGATTCCATATTAGTAACTATGTTTTACAATCATTGTAAAAGTGTGGCTAATAAGAAATAGAAGATTAATGAGAGAATAGAAAGTACTTCACATTCGGAACATGAATAAACTATAGATCTCGGCGAAAGCAGATAGTACTTACTTCCTCATATGAACTACCAAAGAAATTGGAAAAACAAAGATTGTCTTTACATTTCAATTTGAATAAGGAACTTAATTCCGTCACTATAATTTTAAGAGATGAATGAATGTTTTGTTTGGCAAAACATTGTTCTTTATTAATGAATGATTGGATTACTGTAATCTAATTGATTGTCTCTATAGTAGAGATGATGTGGTAGTGTTAACTGTTTAGAATATAACGATGCTTAAAACCCAAAAGGTTGCAAGGTAGTGACTAATCCCACTGAGTTGTGACACCTCTAAAACATAAATTACAAGTTGGTCATACATGGATGCTTTGGATCGTTAGATCCGAATCCAATACATTCTTGTTAAAATTGTATAGAGGCGAAATGTTCGAATATTTATTCTTTTGAAAAGAAGAAAGAATCACAAAGTTGTTGAGGTTAATTCACTTAGATGTTAGTGGCACTTGTCTACAACATAATACTACTCATGTTGTATGACATTCACCGAAGATTGCTCTCGGTTGGACTATCATTTATTTTGAATAAACACAAGTCCGAATACTTTGCAAAAGGTTTCAAAGAATTCAAGAATGTAAGTTGATGAGTAAGACGTCTAAAGTATTTACCTCCTTAGATTTGATCCAAGGAAAAAGAACACTTTAGAAGAGTTTCCTTGAAAGATATCAAGGAAAGTAGCATCATAAGATAATGGATTTCTCCATTGGGAGAAGAATGAACTCGAATAAGCAATATTTATTTGAGAACAATCTTGTGTGATATCCTTGAATTAACCTTTGGACATCACTTCTATAAACCAACTAACAAATGTTATTTGTTGGGTAGTTCATTGTAATCCTACAATAGGATTTGCCTAAGATAGAGCAAATGAACGAGAGATAGAACTCAAAGAATGGGTTCTTTGAGAGACAAGATGATAATCAACAAATATAACAACCTAATTCCTACACCACTAGCTCCAAGGTAGTCGAGAAGGATCTATTAACCATCTCAGTTGAATGGTTTGAACTTTATGACTATGTTATAGAGTTACACCTCTTAATTCGAAAGAAATAAGAATGAAAATCCTTATGACTACATTAAGTGTATATACAAAATATACTCAAGGAAATGATATAATACCATTTGATCCGAAATAGTGAAACCTTCATAGCTAATTGGTAGCTTAAGGTGACTACAATCAACGAGATTGGTTGGCTTGGAAGAAACCACCTTTGATGTCATCTTGGTTCTTATTAATTCAAAGATTGCTAGCTACAACTAAACGGTGATTCAATGTTTGGACATAATATGGGTTTCCGAAACCATTATCAAGATAGTCTTGATAATATATGTCTAAGACTAGGAATCACAAGATATGTAAGTTGTAGAGATCCATCCATCATGAATCTTAGTGGGAGCTATAAGTGTCTTATGAGAGAAAGATCAAATAGTTTGATTTCTCATAAAGACGTAAATGAATTTTTTGTTTACTAGGTTTACAAAAGATTAGTGGGAGTTAATCATATTCCTAAATTTGAAAATATATGTGATATATTAATCTTGGAAATGAAAGGAATTCTTCTTCGTTAAAGTTATGACTTTAAATGTTCTATAATGATAGAATGTATATGGGAGACATAGTCTATATACATGGGATGTAAATCTATAATGACAGATTTCAAGATATAATTGGATTATCTCAATCCCTATGAATAGACGATAGATGTAGGAAGTTTCTCGAATGATAAACTTCAAATGAAAGGATAATTCCAGTCAGACTGGGAACGTGCTCTTCTAAAAGGGAATGTACCCTTTTGACTCCCAAAGAAGCATAATTCGTAAATAGAATCCTTTATGCATAGGCAGAAAGGTGATTTATGTATTTCATATCGTATGAAAAACGATGATATGAGTTGTACCAAGAAAGGTACAAGACGATATCAGTGCAAGCCCAGGATCCAAACCATGGCAATTGTCAAGTGAGTCCTTAAGCATTTGAAAAATACTAAAGTATAGATTCCTCAAGAATGAGGAAGAATTATAGTAACACAATGGAAGCGTAAATGTATTAGATTATGAATCTAATATCGTATCCATCATTGGATATCTCTTCATTATGAATGAAGAGATAATAGGATATCTCTTTATTATGACTAAAGAGATATTTGGATGGTGATGTGAAAATTAACTTGACACACAAATTAAACCCTATTAAGATAGTTGTAGTATATGAAAGTAGGGATCGTTCTAAGCCGGGGATTAACTAGGGCTACTAATCTACACAAATATGACTCAAAAACACAAAACTAGACTTAAAAACACTTAACTAGACTCAAAGAACTCAAAACAAACTAAAAAGACTCAAAACAACACAAAACAATCAAATAGACTCAAACTAGACACTAGAGGGTGAATTGGACGAAAATTGATTTTAACTTGACTCAAAACACTTAAAAACACAAACTAAGATAGATTCTAACTAATTTGACACACTAAAGTAAAGGGGATTGGGTTTTGGACGAAATTAAAGTGAAAACAAGTGAATTAAAGACTTAAACAAAGTTGAACGAATTTGGTGAATTAAATGGATGATGGGCTAGCTAAAGGGTCCTTCTCCACACATGACACACTTGCATACAAATCAATCTCTAGTTGCTTTTTCGATAAACCATGAATGACAATGCCTCAGATTAACCGTGCCATCACTAATTAACCCTCAGATTTTCCTTAAGTCGTTGAATTGGATGGAATACGCATCATCAACCCAAATTATTCTTCAATGGTCCCCTACATGCACATCATAATAGAGATACAATCAAAGATCATTAAGTTCTATGAAAATCATAAGCATTGACAAAGCATTCGTAACTATGACATCATGATACTCATGCTAGGAATTTAACTTAACGCGATCGTGACCAACGACCTTCACTACTTGTGAATATAAGTTTGCAACGATTATGTGAAACTCCCTTATATCCTAGCATCAGATTCAAGCATGCAAACTAAATAGGCCTCCTTAATCAACATACAAGAATAAGTTTTGATAACGCAGAGAATCAAATCACAATCAAGACTCAAGAAACAATAACTGGATGTAATCAATTCATATAAAGCATATAGTCATGGCTTCGAATTCACCTCTAACTAAAAAGAAATTAGTTCCTCATGTCTTTAAAAACATAAAACCAAATTAAAACAAACATTGAACTAAAACTAAGGATATAATACACCTAGGAATGTCCAGCAATCCAAGCTTGAATGGCAGGGCACGACTTCAATGGTCTCCTCTCCTTCCTTCCTTGCAAATATGCCCACAAGTATGTATTTTCTGATGTTTTGGCTTTTGTATGTGTGGTGAACGAAATTGTGGTGGATGGTGTGGTGATCTGATGGTAGATGGTGGTGATCTGAATGAATGATGCATCAATTATATTTATAAGGAGAAAAGGCACGACATAGGTATCATTGGAAAAGGATTGGCACTCCAAAACCCAAGTGGAATGGGTTAAAACAATCATAAACCAAGGGAAATTAGGATGACACATCAAAAACCATCAGGAACAAGCATATAAGGTGCGACACAACTAGGAAAAAGGGTTCTAGAAGGGGTTGGGGCGCCACTTTTGTAGGGAAATGAGATAAGGCTTCTAGAATCTGAAATATGTATTTTAAATGCATATTTATCCCTTATAAATGGCTGGAATTAAGGCACAAACTGATTTGGATAAGATAAGATTGGATAATGCTAGATTAGGAAAGGATAAGATAAGATAAGGTTAGTTTGGATAAGATAAGGTTGGATAAGGTTTTGGATAATGACTCTTTCTTTTGAGCTGATTCCTTATCTTCTTTGTCTTGGATTTATTTTCTTCATCTTTTCAGCACATGCCTAGCCTCTTGAACTTCAAATTCGTCCATCCATCTGGCTCCACTCATAAGCTATCCATTTCAGCCTAAAACTGCACCAAAATGCACCAAAATGCACTTTCTGGCCAACTTTGCCATTAGGACCTACAAACACACGAAAATAGCTTAAAACACTAAAATAAACACAAACTCGCTATTAAAATGCAAGAAAACAAGCTAACTAAGTCGCATAAATATGCTCCTATAAGGTGGAAACGTTATAATTAATTACTTTAGTGTGTTCTATCATGCATGCAAAATATATCACCATATAGAAGCTTACAACAATGTTGTTTGGATGGGAAAGTTCATTTATGAACTCTCCATTCGGTTCCAACTAGAAAGTGTCTCTAGTGTACCCATACTATGACATTAATGGGGCGATAGCTCAAGCCAGGGAATCAAGGTCTCATCAAGATCCGAACTCAAATAAGAGACTGAACCACATGATTGAGAATCATGTATAATGGTGATGTCGTTATTCTCAAGATTGCTTCTATGGATAACATATAGATATCCATTGTCTAGGCCTACTGCTCAACCATTTCTAAAATGACTTCAGAAGAGGTATCATCACTGATGACCAAGCTGATTGGCTCTAGTGCAAGTGGGAGATTGTTAGAAATGTGCCCTAAAGCCAATCATATGATGATACTTTATGAACATTTCACATGTTAAACTAGTCTAGTTTAATATAAAGGGCAAAAATTATTGTTTAAAGCCGTCTCATATAAACGTTATATGCTTAAACAATAAGTCCAAGGAATATGTAATTGGGAGAATGTGATCTAAAGAAGTTAGATTCATGAGACCGTTCTCTTTAGTATACATATCCTAAACGTTCCTGATCACAGGATTGCCAATTGGCCATTGACAGTCCGTTAAGATCAATACATGTTATGTCTTCTCTTAGAGAAAGTGACTGGTCCCGAGTCATTGGTGTGACTGACACCAAAACAAGCATGTAGGTGCTCAATAGAGAATGAGTCCACTGAACGCGATCAACAATGAGTTATCCTACTCATGTCACATGAGAACTCATGGTTGGGATAATGCAAAGTAGTCATTTGACCCGAGGCATCATAGTTGCCTTATGGTTAGGTCCTTGATCTTTGACTATGTCAAAGTCACTCTGTCAGAGGGTGTCCATGACATAGTTGGGGTTAAGCCACTTAGCCATGGAGGCAAGTGAATGCACAACAAGGGATCTCTAACCTTCAAACCGTTTGAGGGAGAATTCTCTATGATATGATTAAGAATCTCTGGCCAGAGTATGAATGAGATTTAGGAAGTCGTTCCAAATCATGTTCAAGGTAATCATATAAGTAAGAGAATCACATTGGATAGTAGACATGAATAAACTATCAAACCAAACAATGTGGTCAAGAGTATTGCATTAGAGAAAGACCGTATTGCATTATAATCCTAAACTGAATAGGTTATCCACCTCTTTTGATTAGCTTGGGTAGCCATGACATACTGCTAGGTGTCACTCATGGTTTGTAGAAACCCTAAAGGTTTATAATCACTAAAGGGAGTATTGAAAGTAAGTTTCAATTCACCATCGATTTGAAGAGTTCTAATCATTCACTGCCTCGCTAAAAACAACCTAATGGATCGTACACCGTGTAAGGTGGAGATTGAAGAAACAACAGAGATGCGTAAGGATAATTAAATTGTTTAATTATTTATGGCTAGGATTAATTAATATGTTAATTAATCAAACGAATAAGTTCGTTTTAGACCTTGGGTTAGTTTTGGGCCTCAAGGCTCAATGGGCTTCAAATGTCAAGTCCAATAACTCAAGTTGTATGACAACTTGAAAAACAGAAAGGGCATGAAAGCCCAATGAACCCACATGGCCGGCCATAGAGAGTGTGAGGGAGAATTGGTTTTAATTTCAATTATACCACTAAATGTAAGTGGCTATAGAAAGGAATATTTCTTATAAGGGTCAAAATTATGGAGATGGTGTAGTTGAGTTTCGTAGAAAACTTACACAATACTCTATTGAGGTTGGTTTTGATTTCAAGTTACTACTGTTTGCTCAAAGAAACTATCGGAGGGGTGTCAATGACGTGTTCATGCTATTGTGCAACAACCTAGCTATTGTTTTATCATTAAAAATTTTAAATAATATTCATACTTGCACTGGACTTATTCGTCAAAAAGAGAATAAAAGGTTTGGCCCTTCTGTTTTGTCTTCTTTGTTGGCTGTTAAGGTTCGTTCGAATCCGTCTATTAAGGCAAAAGATGTTATGAGATAAATGAATGAGAGTTATGGTCTTGATGTTAAACGCCATGCAACTTGGCGTGGCAAAGAGATTGTATATAATGAGGTTAATGGTGATGAGGCTTTCTCATTTGGATTTTAGCCTTGTTACCTTGAAGAGTTTGTGTGTGCCAATGATAGATCGTTTTGTGCACTAGAACTTGATAATGATAGAAATCAGTTTGAAAGGTTATTTATTTCTTTTGGAGCTTGTGTTAAAGGATTCATATGGTGTAGACCAATGTTATTCCTTGATGGTACATTTTTTAAGGGAAGATATATTGATACTCTTCTTGGTTGTTATGCCAAAAATGCAAATAATAGTAAGTTTTTTTTCAAGTTTATTAAAGTGCAACATCAGTTTAATAATGTGCAGCATCTGTTTATCAAAGTGCTACACCAGTTTAATAATGTGCAACATTTGTTTAATAGCACCGGTTTAATAATGTGCAACATCAGTTTATTAAAGTGTAGCATCAGTTTCATAATGTGCAGCATCAGTAATGTTTATATGCATAACTTGTTTTTTGATATAATTTTTTTTTTATATATACAGAGATTTTTTCTGTGTTATATGTTATGATATTGTTGACATAGGAAATGAAGAGAATTGGACATCGTTTGTTGAACATTTGGCTCAGATATTAAATTACCAAAGAAGGAAGATCACGTTTATTACCGACCGACATAATGGGCTTTTGAATGCTATTCGAAAGTAGTACCCTACTGCTTTTCATGGTTTTTGCATTATACATTTGAGGGAAAATTTAGAAAGACGATGTGCAAGTAATAAATTTTTGAAGGATCAGTTGTGTGAATATTTCAAGAATTGTGCATATGCATGTAGTGGTGAAGATTTTGATAGGAATGTTGAGAAAATGAGAAGTGTTGGCGGAAATATTTCTAATTCATTTTTAGATGATCTTCCAATTGGGTGAATTGAATGGTGAAATAGGCTAGTTAGAGGATCCTTCTCCACACATGAACATATGCAACATAAATCGATTTCCAGTATTGTTTCTTTAAACCATGAACGACAATGCCCCAAATTAATCGTGAATGCACAAATTAACTCTCAGATTTCCCTAAATTCATTGAATTGAATGGACAACGCATCACTACCAAATTATTCTTCTCAAGTTCCCTATATGAACAACATGATAAAGATACATTCAAAGATCATTAAGTTCCATGGAAATCATAAGCATTGACAAGGCAATTATAACTATGAACTGCATGATACTCTTGCCAAGAAACTACTTAACACGATTGGGACTAACAATCTCCACTACTTGTAATTATAAGTTCATAACGATTAGGTGAATGTCCCTTATAATTTAGCATCAGATTCATGTATGCAAACTAAGTATGCATCCTTAATCAACACACAAGAATAAGTTATCAATCAAATAGATAAGTAAACCACATCCATGTTTTACGAAACAATAACTGAAAGGAATCAATTCATATTAAACATATGTCCATGGCTTCGAATTCACCACTAACTAAGAAGAACTTAGTTACACATGTTCACAGCAATTGAAAAGCAAATTGAAATAAACATTGAAACTAAAACGAGGGAAGAAAAAACTCTTAGAACTCCCAAGGATGCAGGTGGCTTGTGCACAAGGTCCTCCTTCATCAATGGAAGGCACGGCAAGGGTATCTTCGTCTCCAAAGTTGCGGCACAGGTTGTAGAAGGGTGTCTAGGGTGCGGCAAGATATGTATGTTGGTGTAGAATGATGTAGAATGGTGTCGAATGGTGTATGAGTTGCGGCAGATTGTATTTCTGAATGGTATGGGGGTGGTGGACGAAATTGTGGCTAAAAACACATATTTATAGCCTAGGGTTTTGACAAATTCTGATGGGAAAAGGCTTAGGATTTTCGGCAAAGGCTTGGGCCTCAATCCAAGGGGGAAAAGAACTAGGGTTTGTGCAGATTTTAGGGTTTCTAGAAGGGTTTGGGGCGCCACTTTTGTAGGGAATTCTAGAAACAATGTTATGTGGCTGATTTCTAGAAGAACAAGGCCTAAAAACATGCAGTACCAATGTAGGAACAGATAAGGCCTTCTAGAAAGGTTTCTAGGTGATTTAAATCAGAAATTAACTCCCCCTTGCAGCAGGAATTAAGTTAGGAAAAGATTAGGATAGGATAGGATAAGATAAGGTTTGTTTGAATAAGATAAGGTTGGATAAGGTTTTGGATAATATCTCCTTCTTTTGAGCTGATTCCTTATCTTCTTTGTCTTGGATTAATTTCTTCAACTCTTTAGCACATTCCTAGCCTCTCTTGAACTTCAAATTCGTCCATTCCTTGTGCTCCGTATGTAAGCTATCCATTCTTGGCCCAAAACTGCTCCAAATTGCACTTTCTTTCTTGCCAACTTTGTCATTTGGACCTATAAACACACGAAAATAGCTTAAAACACTATAATAAACACAAACAAACTATGAAAATGAAAGAAAACAAGCTAACTAAGTCGCATAAATATGCTCCTGTCAAATTCCCCCACACTTAGCTTTTGCTAGTCCTCGAGCAAAACGAAACAAACAAAACAAAACATGACCTAGACCTTCCAACATTCGCCTCAGGGATTTCCAATGGAACATGACATGCTAAAAATCACTACTCACATAGATTTTAGCTATCCTTACCCTCGAGCGCATACTTAATCGCAGTCACCACTCACTAGCTCGCATTTAATCAATTTAAAACATGGTTTTGATGGTAGTAACATGCCTTAGAGAATTCCCTCAATTCCTCACCGGATATACTCTCTATTTTCACACAGATTTTCTGACTACACTCCCTATACTAGATATATGTGAGAAGATTGATGTAAACATGTAGACTAGCCACTCACATATGTTATAATCAAAGAAAGCACTTTCTGGAATTATCAATGCATGTATATATAGATCTCATAAACGGAATGCCACTACTTATACGAGAGAACCAGGGATACCACATGCTCATACCAATCCCAAACTCCACATATTGAAACACATAACAACCAAGATTACAGTCTAAGGGTTGTAACGGGGCTAAGGGTATTGGCTAACAAAGGTTTTTTGCACAACTCTCATTCGCTCCTTTAATTGCCTCCCCAAACTGTGCTTTAATTCTTTCATTTTGGCTTCATTGTTTTCATAGGTGTTGTAGTTCATCTGTTTATCCAGAACATAATTAGTATATGCAACATCAGTATGAATCATCAATGTGGATGTGTGTATGAAACATCAGTATGCAGCATCAATGACATTGAATAGATTTTGTCTAAATTCAATATTTATAACTTACAAAGAGATTGACCGAGAAGTAGAAGTTTTGATGATCCAAACTGCTTTCTTGGTTCCTGATAATGTAGTTGTGTGCATCAATCACAGTGTTTGTAACTCTCTCATCTACAAGGAATTCATCTATGTCTTCTTTCATCACAAAATTGTTATAGTAGCCGAAATCTTCTCAGCTTTCTCTTCTTTTTGTGGTTCAATCTCATTGATGAAACCCAAGGTCTTGTTTAGCTCAAAAATTTCAGACTAAGTATGCAACATCAGTTATAACATAATTAGCATGCAACATCACTTATAACATAATATTAGTATATAGCATCAGTTATAACATAATATTAGTATGCAGTATCAGTTATACCAGAATATTAGTATGCATCATCAATTATACCAGACTAAGTTTTTAGCATACATTATTACTTATACAAGAATTAGTATGCAACATCAATTATAACATAATTAGTATGCATCATCAGTTATATGCAGCATCATTTAGCATGTAAGTTATATGCATCGTTACATAGCTCACAAGTAGATGCACCATCACTTAACAAACAAGGTAGATGCAGAATTGGTTGTTAACGCACAATGTAAATGGATAATTGTGCAGAACCAATTTACAAACAGAAAGTAGAACCAGAATTAATTTACAAAGTGCAGCATCAGTTCAAAGTGCAGCATCGAAGCTAGACGGTTAATGTTTTTACTTACAAAATTTAGAAGCATATTCATTTTCTTTTTCAGATGTTTAAAAATCAATTTACAAACAGAAAGTACAACCATAATTAATTTACAAAGTGTAGCATCAGTTTAAAGTGCAACATCAATTTCAGAGTGCAGCAAACACTTGAAAATGCATACGTTTTTACAAGTGCAGCATCAGTACAAAGTGCAAAATCGGTATACATATAAACTAAATAAGCGAAACTGAAACATCTAAAACACGAAAATTGTTTTTTCACGAATTGGAACACTAAGTTTTTTGTAAAATCAAGTGCAAAAAACACTAGATAATGCATGCGTTTTTTACAGTTTTCTTTTGCACAAACAAGTGCAAAAACACTTGATAATGCATCCAAAACTTTGTTAATGCATTCGTATTTGACAGAGTTTGAAATATAATCATGCAAAAAGGACGATTTTGAGTAATAGGAAAACCTTTGAAACACTGATATTTTCTGGGAATCCGGCTGAACTTGTGAATCATTTTACTGAAAATCCGACTTAAAAGTATCGGAAACTATGGAGATTTTAGGGTTTCTGGGGAAGTATCTTTTGCGTGATAGGACTTAAATGATAGAGGTTTGGGGAAGAGTAACGCGGGTATTGAATGGAAAAGGGAAAGGAACAGGGTAGTTTTTATGATTTTTTGTCATGTAGTGGTTAATGTGGTCGTTTATTAACGGTTATAGTCGAGTGGCATGGATCGTGATTTAGTCGGCCCGTTTCTTTTTGGGTTGGGCTTTGTTTTCTGTTATTGAGTTTTTTGTCCCTCCTTGTAATGTTTTAAAATGTGTGGAGTTGTGTGAAATATGGCATATATTTTTGTCTCTATACGTAAGGCTCCCATATTTTTTCACCCTTTTTTAATTGACAAAAAGAGTTTGATTAATAGGTAATTTAAATAACATAAGACACAGTAACACTGTACACGTCTCATAAAAATCCTCCACAAATCACTTTCGCGGTCACGCCTCCTACATATTATAATCTCACTCACTGTCGCAGTTACAGATATTGAGAAAATGTATTTTCATTTCACAAATGAATAAGGTTACAATCTAAGTATATATACAAGTTGTGAGACTAACACAATCATAACTTTCTAATCAAGGGAAAGCTAATAATAACAAACTAACAATTTTCCTTAACCTCTAAGTATTATCCCTAGAAGATGAATTTACAATATTGCCCTTAATATCCCCCCCCCCCTCAAACGAAACTGGGGAACTCAAAGTTGAAGTTTGTCTCAGAGAAATAGAAATTTGGTCTTGGAAATAGATTTGGTATAGATATCAGCCACCTGGTCTTGTGTGCAAATGAAGTGAATAGAGACTTACTTTGCCAAGACCTTTTCTCGGATGTAATGATAATCAATCTCTACATGTTTTGTCTGAGCATGAAAAACAGGATTCTTAGCAAGGGATATAGTAGCTACATTATCACACCAAAGTGGAGGAGAACAAGGCAGAGAATACCTAATATCAGTGAGCAATTTACAAATCCAAGTAATTTCAGAGGCAGTGTTTGCAAGGGATCGATATTCTGCCTCTGTAGAAAAGCGAGCAACAGTTGGTTGCTTTTTAGCACTCCAACTGATAATTGAGTTGCCCAGAAAAATGCAATAACCTCCAGTAGATCACCTATCTAACTCACAACCGGCCTAGTCAGCATCAGAGAATGCCGTGATAAAGGGAGGTGAGGAACATTTAGAAAATCAGAGGCCAAGATTAATAGTGCCGTTAAGATACCTGAGGATTCGCTTAACATCTTGGAAATGAGACACTCAGGGAGTATGCATGAATTCGCATACAAGATTGACAACAAAACTAAAGTCTGGTCTTGTCCAGGTTAGATATTGGAGAGCACCAACTAAGGACCGATACTCGGAAACATTCTAAAAAAGCATGAGAGTCATGATCAAGTTTGGACGTACTGAGTGGTGTGCTGAAGGGTTTAGCACCAACCATGTTTGCTTTAGTGAGCAAATCAAGGATGTATTTTGTTTGAGATAAGAAGATACCATTAGAAGACCTATTGACCTCAAGGCCAAGAAAATAGTGTAAAGCTCCAAGATCCTTAATGGGAAACATGGTGCTGAGTTGTTTGATCACAGCTTGGCAATCGACAGATGAAGGACCAGTAACCAAAATACCATCCACATAAACCAAAATGAATACCAAGGAAGGGTCCGTTTTGACATAGAGTGAGTGATCACTTTGAGAACTAACAAATCCAAGTGAATCAAGGGCAACATCCAGTTTATCATACCAGGCTCGGGGAGCCTGTTTCAGGCCATATAAGGATTTATGAAGCTGACATACATGATGTGGTTTGGTGGAATCTGCAAATCCAGGAGGTTGCTGCATAAAAACAAATTCAGAGAGATTGCCATGCAAAAAGGTGTTGCTAACATCAAGTTGATTCAAGAACCAGTCAAATTGAGCAGCTAAAGTAAGTAGAAGTCGAATTGTCACAGGTTTAGCCACATGACTAAATGTCTCAGTGTAGTCGAGACCTTCCTGTTTGTGAAAGCCCTTGGCAACAAGTCGGGCCTTATATCGATCAATAGATCCATTAGGTTTTCGTTTGATCCGAAAAACCCATTTGCAGCCTACAATATTTTGAGAGGAATGTGGAGGAACAAAAGACCATGTGCCAGTGTTTAGGAGAGCATTAAATTCCTCATGCATTGCATGGCGCCAATGTTGATGTTTAGAGGCTTGGAGATAGGTTGTGGGAACATAGCCTGGTGAAAGATGAGATGGGAGATGATGTTTGGTTGTAGTGAGAGCTTTAGGCTTGTATATACCGGACTCAGATTAGGTTTGCATAGAATGAAGGTTAAATGGTGATGGGGAAGGATTTTGGGTTGATGAATCTGATGAAGGTGTAGAAATATGTGGAGAAACATGTTGATGTGAAGGAGAGGATTCTGCAGATATTGTAAGTAGTGGTGATGTTGGAGTAATTGAGGTAAAGGTTAAGGATGATGGAATGGCAGAAAATGGAGTGGTAGATTGAGGTTTGGAATGAGTGGAGGAATGATGAAGTTCATGGAATGGAAAGATGCTTTCATCAAATAGCATGTGCCGATAGATGTAAAGTCCCCTTGTAACTGGATTAAGGCATTTGTACCCCTTCTAGTTGAGACTATAGCCCAAGAAAACACAAGGCTTGCTCTTAGCATCCAACTTGGATGAGGTATAAGGCTTCAACCATGGGAAGCATAGGCAGCCAAAGACTTTCAGTGTGTTATAACGAAGCACCTTCTTGAAAAAAGACTCCCAAGGTGAAGGTCGAGATAAAGTATGCAACCTGTTAATGAGATAGATTGCAGTTGCAAAGACATCGACCTAATATAAGTGAGGAACTTTAGATGATGCAAAAAGAGTCTGTGCAGTTTCCACAAGATGCATGTGTTTACGTTCTACACATCCATTTTGTTTTGGGGTGTGTGGACAGGACAACTGATGTTGGATGCCATGTTTTGCCAAGAAATTAGAGAACATAGTGCTCATGAATCACCACCAGAATCAGATCTCAAAGTAATAATTTTTGTGCATAGAACATTTTCAACCAAGGATTTATATTGCATGAAGACGGATATTACATCAGATTTGTATCTCAGAGGGTAAAGCCAACAGTATCGAGTAAAATCATCCACAAATATGACATAGTACCTGAAACCATCCTGAAAAGCTATAGGGGAGGGTCCCCAAACATCTGTATGAATGAGTTTTAATGGTTTCTTTATGGTACAAATGGTGGATACAAATGGCAGCCTAGAACACTTTCCTAATGCACAAGCTGAGCAAAGGATGTAGTCTTATTCTGTAACATAGAGATACAAGATTGAGAAGCTAGCTTATTTAGAATCTTTTGTAGTACAGAGTCCTGGAAGCTAGCTTATTCTGTAACACAGAGTCCTGGAAGCTTTTGTAGTAGCAGTGAGTGTTATATGCTTGTCATCAGTGTGAGAAGGTTGATAAAATGGATAGAAACCATGCTTGACAGGACCTTTAAAATGCATCATCCCCGAAGAAAGATCCTTCACAGTGAAGTGAGAGGGATAAAGATGCATGGAACATTGATTATCAATTAGAAATTGATTTGCATAGAGGAGATTATGTTTCAGATCAGGCACATATAACACATTTTTGAGTGCAAAATTACTATGTGAAGTAGTAATAGAATAAGAGCCAGAGTGAGTGATAGGCAAACCTTTGCCATCACCAATGTACACTTGTTCAGGGCCTGTGTATGCTTCAGGATTCTGGAGAGTGGCATAGTTGTTGGTTATATGAGAGGTGGCACCAGAGTAAACAATCCATGGAAAAGAAGGATTGGAGGTGTTGGCAACCAAGGCAGTTTGTGATGACTTGCCATTATAGTGGGGATCCATACGATGAGGACAGTTGCAAGCTTCGTGGTCAAATTGATGACGTGGTCAAATTGATGACATATTTGACAAGAAAGTTTCATGTTTGATGAAATTTTTTTTCGAGCTCCACGATTTGAACGCTGATTGTTGCCTCGATTGAAATTTGTGAACCTCTGATTGGTAGTTTGCCTGAAATTGCTACGATTATTGTGGTTGCTCCGAGTAAAGTTGCAATCCAGGCCAAGATTTTGATTGTTGAAAGAGGACGAATGATGGGCAACATAGCCTTGAGATATAGAAGTAACAGGCACAGGTAGAAGACCAGTAGAGGTGTTATATGCCTGAAAAGAAGACATCGGTGCACTTTGCTTGTGATTGTTCAGTTGGATCTCTTTGTTAAGGAACAAACCATGTAACTCATCAATTGTAGTTAAACCGAGACGAAACTGAATGGCATCCACAAAGGAGTCAAATTCGGGAGGTAAGCCATGAAGAATCACAAAGATTAATTCAGAATCTTCAACTGGAACACCAACACTGGCAAGAGCATCAGCGATCTCCTCAATGCGTTGAAGATATTGAGCAGCTGTGAGATCTCATTTGGTGAGACTACGAAGTCGAGATCTGAGTTCGTGGATGTGAGAGTGTGAGGCAGCTACAAGACGTGACTCCAATTTGGCCTATAGTTCTCGAGTAGAGGAAACTCCAACAATATAAGGAATTAGAGATTCCGAGATAGTTGAATTGATCCAGATGAGAATGTTTTGATCATTTTCAAACCAAGCAACATACATTGGATTAAGATTGCAATTTCCTGAGGAATCAGTGAGAAATTGAGGTGGCACCGGCGAAGAGCGATTAATTAGACCTGTGAAATTGTATCGACGAAAAATCAAAGCGAAAAAAGCACTCCATGTCAGGTAATTGGTAATGGTGAGCTTAATCGGAACCATATATCCGATGTTCTGAATTGTAATTGAGGCGAAGTTTGAAGAATTAGGGTTTGAAGATTCAGTCGGTGGAAGAATGTGAGAATCTGATGCCGAGGAGGGAGAGGCGGTAGTCGACATGGCCAAAGATACAAAGAGGAGAAGAACACAGACAGAAAATCAAGATCGAAGATACACAAGATCAAAGACAATCAAGATCGGAGACGATCATTCTGCAAGAAAGCGCAGAGAGAAGTAGAGAAGCGGGAAGATTTTGGGATCGAATAGAAAGGTCGTCAGACTAGGGCGAGTGATACCATATTGAGAAAATGTATTTTCATTTCACAAATGAATAAGGTTACAATCTAAGTATATATACAAGTTGTGAGACTAACACAATCATAACAACTTTCTAATCAAGGGAAAACTAATAATAACAAACTAACAGTTTTTCTTAACCTCTTAAGTATTATCCCTAGAAGATGAATTTACAATATTGCCCTTAAGGTCTTAAATGCTGATAATAGAAGATTATGTAGAAAGATAAGAGAGCAACACGCACCTGTTGATCACACTCAAGGTCTTAAATGCTGATAATATCGACGATATTTCGCTGATATTATCGATTTTTCGCGTTACCGATATTTTAATGGTTATCCAATTAGTTTTCGTCAAAATATCATGATATTATCGATAATATCGCGATATTACCAATAATATCGGGAAATTTTGGATCTGTGCAAATCGGAGAAGAGCGCCGGAGCTTCTACAGCTCCGGCCAACTGTAAAAGAGCACCCTAGACTTCGATCTAGGTATCAAAATGAAATAGAAGACGAGAGGAATGTTTTTATAACTTCTGTTTGCCGTGAAACGGTTGGAGGTGTTCGGAAAGTTCGTCGACACC
Organism: Malus fusca; assembly: GCA_035220775.1. Lineage (NCBI taxonomy): Eukaryota > Viridiplantae > Streptophyta > Magnoliopsida > Rosales > Rosaceae > Malus > Malus fusca. Next base: position 25,440,525 of record CM069069.1, read on the forward strand.
CACGGCCTCGCCGGAGATGGGTGTGCCTATTCCCGAGCCGATTTCATCCCAAAAACCTTCCTAAAACACGAGATAGAACTTCAATTTCACATTTAAGCTTCGATCTAGAACAGAAAGAGGTAAACTCGAAGCTTACCTAACTGGAGAAATTCAAGAAACTCGTCGGAGGGTTCCTGCGTTCGCCGAGTTCCAGAGACGAGAATGAGAGGGAGAAAGACGAGGTGGGTGTCTTCCTAAAGCAGATGCGATGGTGTGCGTGTGTGTATGTGGGTCTCGGTGCAGAGAGAAAGGAGAGAGATGAGAGTTTCGAGAGAGAGACAGCGTCGACGAGGCGGAAGATGCGGATGAGGAGGAAGTCGAGGGATGAGCAGAAGGCCATGTGGGAGAAGGATCGAGAGACTGAGGTCTCTGTGCGTGTGTGGGGGAGAAGGGAGAAGAGAGATCGAGAGATCTCTGTGTGTGTATATGGGAGAATGGAGAATGGAGAGAAGAGAGAATGATCGAGAGAGAGACTGAGGTCTTTGTGTGTCTGCGTGTGTGATGTTTGTGTGCGTGTGTTGTGTGCGTGTGTGGTGGCGTGTCTGTGTGTGTGTGTGTGTGTGGTTCCTGTCAGGACTCAGGAACTTTCTGACAACTTTTACAATTACTTTTGACAATTTCAGACCATGGACAAAAATAATGGTGATTTCATTGAAAAGAATCTAAATAATTCAAAACCCAGACAACTTTTACAATTATAACTTGTATAATTTCAGACCATGGATGGTAGTTTCATTCAAAACCGTGTGCCACTGTGATATTCTTTCACATTCTCAAAGGTGGAGTATCATATCATCACACATTTTTTGACCCTTCGAAAATTAAAACCTCTATTACACCTTTTCGTTTCTTCTTCTTCCCTTACCCCTTTCAGAGCCATTCCAGATCCATTCCAGAGCTTCAACACAAAGGGTTCCATATTTAAGGTAAGTTTACAAACTTATATTTATATTATTGTAATTTACAACAACAAAAAAATTTGTGTGGACTCGTATTATAATTTTTTTAAGTAATTAATACTTGCATGTTAATTTTTTTAAGTAATTAAGTAATGTTAACAATTACATGTTAATTTTTTTAAGTAATTAAGTAATGTTGTATAATTATTCCCTAGGATAATTTTAATATGTTTAATGTTATTTATTATTTTATTAATATTAGGTTTTATTATCAAATTGGATTATTATTCATTAATATTAGGTTTTTTTTATTATCAAATTGGATTATTATTCATTAAATTGGATTATTATCAAATTGGATTATTCATTAAATTGGATTATTATCAAATTGGATTATTATCAAATTGGATTATTATTCATTAGAATCATTACTATGTTTAATATTAGGATTATTTTTTTTATCAAATTGGATTATTATTCATTAATATTAGGTTTTATTATTCCATATTATTTTTATAATTACTTAAATTTTTACAATCATTTTCTTTACTTCGTATTTAATTCTTATGTATAATAACTTTATTATTTTGGTTCTCTTATATAACCGTCATCACTACTATATTTTTTGGCCAAAAAAAAATTGTCTAATTTTCATGAAAAATAAATATAGGTACGTTTAAGATGTCTAGTGGAGTTACTAAACGTGATCCAGCTTGGGAACATGAAGACCCAATAGACGGAAACAAACATGGCACAATTTGCAAATATTGTGGTCGGGTAATGAAGAGTGGCGGAGTGACACGACTTAAATACCATCTTAGTGGATTAGATCCAGCAAAAAATGTCCAACGATGCGATAATGTCTCCCCATAAGTGGAGGCATTCATCACCACATTATTAAAAAATAAAAAACAACAAAAGGAAAAGATAACACATGGAATGGAAAATATTCGAGCTGGGCTTCGAGGAGAAGTCATTGGCCAAGCGGTTGACAGTGATGATGATGACGATGAGGACGAATGTGATGATGACATAGGACCTGAAAAACGACGCAGTTTGAAACAAGCATTACGTGCCTCCAAACAGTCAGCATGGGAAAGAGAACACCTTCATAAAATTCCTAATAGAGCACAAGGTTCCGGGACAAGTGGTGGTGCACAAATGAGACGGGGAGGCAGTGTTAGAGAATCACAACCAACACCATCAATAGCCCCAAGTTTATATAAGTCATCCAAAGCACATCAAAAGAGTGTTTGGAGTTATTTCACTAGAGGTAATGTGAAGGAGGGAATGGGGCGTCTAATTAGCAAGTTCTTTATCTATGAAAATGTCCCTGCTGAGAAGGCATCATCACATCATTTCAAAAATATGGTAGTGGGATGTCAACAGGCCGGTGTTGGAGTACAACCTCCCACTCCCTACAAGGTAAAAAACAAATATTTGGATATGGAGTATAAAGACATTGGCGAGTATGTTAACAAGTTGAGGTCAAAGTGGGAAACTAATGGTTGCACAATCATGTGTGACGGATGGACTGGCCCGACCAGATTGTCTATCATAAACTTCATGGTATACTCCAAGGGAAAGACAATTTTTTTGAAGTCTGTTGATGCTTCAGACCATATAAAGAACTACAAGTATATTTACAAATTATTGAGGGATGTAATCATGGAGGTGGGAGAGCATAATGTTGTCCAAGTCGTGACCGACAACGGTTCTACATTTGTCAAAGCTGGAAAAAAGTTAATGAAGCATCATAATGTGTTTTGGACATCATGTGCAGCACATTGTATTGATCTCATGTTTGAGGCAATGGGGAAGAGAGAGAATGTTGCTACTGTGGTAAAAAGAGCTAGAACGATCACAAATTATATTTGGTTGTTGGCAAAGATGCGTGAATTTTGCAAAGGAGAAATTATTCGTCCAGCTACCACTCGATTCGCCACCAACTATATTGCATTAGACAGCCTACTTAAGAAGAAAGCAGGGTTGAAGCAACTATTCACTAGTGACAATTGGGCCAACCACAATTTGAGCTGCTCAAATGCAGGTTGTATGGTGGAAAGTATAGTGCTTGATCATGCTTTTTGGACTCAATCAGAACATGTGTGCCAAGTGTTTGAACCTCTTTACAAAGTTTTACGGATCGTTGACACATAAGTGTATCCTACTATGGGGGCAATATATGAGTTGATGCGTGTAGTGAAGGATGAATTGGAAAGAAAACATGGTGCAAAGTAGGTCATAAAGATAATTGAAGACCGATGGTATAAAACATTATACCACAATTTGCGTTCAGCAGGTATAAATTATGTCATAATTTGCAATTCATTTCTTTAGTTGCATAAGTATTATTTCTCTTATTAGAGTATGTGTTTCTTTGAACATCATATTATTTGAATCCTCGATACCAATACAGACCCGGTGTTGGAGATGATGGTACCCTTATACGTGTTGTACATAATGTATACTCTAAATTAGACCCTGCATCACTAGCAGTTGGCCAATTTGGAAATGAGGTACACAATTACTTAAATTATAATAATTACTTTGTTGGATTAAACTAACACGATTTATTGAATTCAGCTAACATGGTTTAAAGATGCAAGAAGAACTTTTGGAGAACCAACATCATTTGCTGCTCGAACAAAAATGTCTCCTAGTGAGTGTAAACATATTTCACTATCAATTTATAATAGAATTTGTTGGAGTTATTAGGCTTATCAACATTGTTTTTCATTGTAGCTGAATGATGGATCATGTATGGGACTGATGCACCAACTGTGAGAAAGTTAGCAATCAAAGTATTATCACAAACAGCTTCCTCATCTGCTTGTGAAAGAAATTGGAGCACATTTGCACTCATACACACAAAGCAAAGAAATAGGTTGGCTCATAGTAGGTTGGAAAAATTAGTTTATTGCTATTACAACATAGAGCTTCAAATTCGAGATAAGGAAGCAGAAATAGATCATGTTGACCTTGGTGACCCACTAGATGTGTTTGATATTGTTGCTGAAGATGATGATACAGAGGGTAACCAACTTTATCAATGGATTAGACCTCTTCATTTAGATGATGATGAAGGCAACCCAGCTCCCAGAGTTGCTGAAGAAGCACGTAATGAAGAGATAAATGTAGAAAGAGTATTAGAGGAGGAGGTGGGATCTAGCAGCGTTGACTCTTTGGAAGAACTTTTGCGCCCAAGACCAAGAAACACTGGAATTCCACCTTCTTCCAATCCTACACAACCACAACATCGTGCTGATACTAATGATAGCTCTAATACAAGATCAGGAGACTCACCTACCACCAGAGGTGGGAATGATGAAGGATATAGTGGTGGTGGATATGGAAACTATGTTGGACCACCTCCCGGATTTATGAGCCCCTTCACTGGTAAGGTAAACTTCACGCATGCAACACAGGATGAGGACCATGGCAGTAGGTGGGCAGGACCAGGAATTGGTGCCATAGGGAAGGACTATACTCGTAGAGAAAGAGGCAAGGGGATTTTGTCAAGTCAAGAAGATGACTCGTTATCTATAACTTCGGACTCTGTTGAAGTGGGAAGTAGTAACTATGGTTATACTCATAACCAACCATTTCCCTACCCTTCATATCTCATTCTTGTTGGGATGGAATCGAGCGACTCATAGAAACAATCCGAGACTCAATCTTCAAATGATTTTGCTTATGGACAACGTTAACCAATCTCGGATCCATATTGGTGGCATGTTAACAATTACATGCAAAACTATTTTTTGGGATTTATCATTTGATGACTACTCTTCACAATACACTCACTCTACACATAGAGATGATGAAGATAGTGAAAAATTTGAACCTCATAGGAACTCTATGTGGTACTAAGTCACTCATGTATCTTACCATGCAATGTATAAAGTGTAAAATATTGTACTAATTCATTATATATAAATGATTATGGTGTGTTTAAACTTCTTTCATTAATTACTACATATTTTCTACACTCACAATGTTTGCCAGCTCACTATATAATCAACTTAAATCAATTAAATCCATCATGCAATGCATTTCCTTCCAATTTTTTGTGATAAACTAATAGATAATTGACTAAATAAACATCCTGCAAAGTTTCAATAAAAATTTCCAAGTTTTTCTTATAATTTCCGTGGTTTCCATATTATTTTTATTGATATCGATAATATCCCGATATTTCCATCGATATTTCCGTGTTTTTGGATTACCGATATTTCATATATGATCGATATTTTATACCTTAATGACACTCACATCAGCTGTCTCCTCTCTTCTCTCCAGTTTCAATTCAATGGCTTTCTCACTAACATCTTCACCATGTACATCTCTCCCACACCTCCAATCTTCTTCCGCACTTGTTCCCGTTTTCAGATTACAGCACCCTCTTCTCCTCTCGCCTTCCTTTTCTTCTTCTCCGTCTTCTTCTTTCAGTGCAAAACGTTTCGAGAGCCGTCCCACTCGCATTCGCATTACTGCTTCTGCGGCTGCTGCCACTATTGAGTCTGGAAACGGCGCCTTACTCTCTCCAGAAAAGAGCTTCGACTCCATTTCCTATGGAAGACACTTCCTTCCTTTAGCTGCTGTTGTTGGCCTGGTAAACAAAACACATTATTTCCCATTTTCTTTCTCTCCAAATAATGCTGCTTTGGAATTTTGACGCTGCATTTTCTTGATCAAGTGTGAATTGGGGTTTTGGATTTTCTTCAAGGAATTAATTCTGTCTTGGAATTTTTCCCCCCTTGAAGTGTTAAGTGTTAATATTATGATGTTGGAATGGTTTTTTCATAAATGTGGTGTTTTGTGGATTGGACGCTATACGCTTGGTAGACATTTCGTCAGGAATAATCTTGTGGCTGAATTTTCTATAAATGGGAGTATTTTTGGTTAAACTGTTGCATATGTGGATTAGGCAGTTGCCACGGCATTGTGCCCGCCCCCTTGCACCCAAGTTCCAACTTCCACCCCTACATTATTTCAGTATTTTAAAATACCGTCTTGTCTTATAACCCGGAAGAGGGAGCTGTTCGTGAACACTTACTAGATCGCATTGCAATTAATTTGAGGTACAGATTTTGTATTTACCTAGTGAAACAAGTTCTCTCTTTTTATAAGCTTCTCATTCTACTAATGATGCACACTTGTTTTGCAGTGCAGATTTTGAAATGGGTTTCGATGATCGTGTTGCAGCTGTGGCAATTGCAACACAATTTCAGGAGCACAGTTCTGAAGTCTTTAAAATGGTTGAAGAAGAAACAGAATATGTGAAAACTCAGGTACAAAGGCAGGAAAAAGTTAGTGGTTTCTTTTGCATGCTAGATTGTTATTCTCATGAGATAGAGAGACATTGGGTGTATTGACATTACTATCATATACTCATAGTATACAAGAATGTCACTGAGATTTAAACATCATTTATTTGCACCCTACATGATTGATAAGTTTTATTTATTTGAGAAATGAAAAGGATGTTGTAAAAAGGATGTTTTATTTACTCTTTAGATATGTTCAAGGACATTTGGTATAGTTACATAGAAGCATGTGCACCCATAACTTGTGGGCAATAGATTTTTTTCATTGAATATATCATGATATATGTGATAGTTGTTATTGCGGAACTTTGTGATGTTGGGAGATGAAATTTAATTGATTTTTTACATTTTATTTACATGTTGCAGATCATTTTAGCAAGAGAGTATCTAAAGGATGTCACTATAAGCAGAGAACAAGTAAAGTACCTGGTTTTGGAAGCTCTTCGAGGTGGTTGCCAGGTATTTTCTGTGGAACTCCTCATTAAGATCGGAAAGATTTTGCCTGAGTTTTTCTCTCCTCTCAGGTTAACCAATATCAGGTGAAACCATGGATTATGCTTCCATTGCATTGACACTTGAGCTTCCAACTGAATTGAAGATTTATAGTGTACTAAGGCGCTCCCTGCCCCTCATTGCAGCCCTGAACCTAAACTACCTGGGACTAGATTAACATTTAGCATTGGCTATGCAGTAGTGAATTGTGAACTATGATCGTTAGCTTTTTAGAAGATAGAGTTTTCATATGAATTTCTTTACCTATTTTTGCATAATCTCCCAACTTTACTTTTACTTTTGCATGCACTCTGTTGGATGAATGCAGCCAAAAACTAAAAGAAAACAGTAGGTTTTTTTATTTTTTATTTTTAAAATTTAAAATTTATTATTATTATTATTATTTTTATGCGTAATGCATGGGGGTATGCCATAGACATTAAATGCCAGTTTGAAGGACTATTGCGGGAAGCTTTTTCGTTATGCCTTTGTGGATTTTTCTGGTTCGCATGTTCTTAGCTTGAGTTCAGTTTTGTTAACTTGGATCCCCACATTAATGTGCTTCTTTCATTCAAATGCTTTTTGGAGTCCGGGATCAATTATTATGTCCTTGTTGATGTCCTATTAGTGCCCATATTTGGCAATGGCATTTAAGAAACCTGTTAGGCTCAGGATTTTTAGGGCGCAAACTTGAAACTTGTCTGAATAGTTGCAGTGATAAATTGTATTGCCGAAGACGTAATGTATTTATGTGAGATCTGTAACAATCGAGAGTAAAACTAAAAACCAATGTTGATTCTTACAATTTGGGAAACACAATGGAAACAGAATTTGGTTTCCATGATATTTATTGCCCTAGGCCACCATGGATCATATAATAAAGTCAGATAAAAGACCTCTTTGAAAACCGGGGTAGGGCTGCATCCGTTTTGTCATCACCAGAACTAGTATTTTCAAGAGCCTAGGGGACCATCCTATTTGTTTTATCTGTTCTATTTCATCTCTTCATTTTATTGATGTGGACTTAAGGAGTAAAGAAATTTTTTATTCCTAAATCTTAACTTGACCAACTCTTAATATTTGTTTCTTTTCTTATGCTTCTGATTTTAACATGTTATCTTTTTTGCCATAACTGGGCCAGAAATTAACCTTCAAATTTCCTTGTGAAATATCAGGGGCATAGAGCTGAGTTATATGCTGCTCAAAAAGCTTAGCTGTGCTAGATGGACGAGAAAAAGTTAATGTTGATGACCTCAAAAAAGCTGTTAAGTATATTTCTCTCTTATAAAAACAGGAACATAAAGTTGTTATCTTCTGAAAGGCTATGCAAATCTTTGCCTGCATACACGCATGCACTAGTATTTTTGCATGTTGCAAAATATTGTTATTCAAAACAAATCCTTGTCTGCATAAGCACAGGCACTAGTAATCTTAAATAATTTTTGTTTCATGACCATGCTAACCCTATGTACTACTGCTTATTATGTTATGAGTAGAGATGCATATAACTGTGATAAAAAGGAGCAAATCATCCACAATTCTCTTTGAACCATATGATTTTCCCATAAAAACAGCAAGAGTTGAAGTTGCTATGATTTTGTGGAGAACAGTAAGGTTTGGTATTGCTGTGCTTTGAAAAAAAACTGCTTTTGCTGTGCTGTGAGAATAAGCTCATTTTTGCTGCTTCACGTTTTCAGCTTTTTTTCACCCAAAACTGTGAAAATAAGTTGTTTTTAAGTGTTTACCAAACACCTTTTTGAGCTCAGCTTTTTTTTATACCCACTTTTTATAAAAGCACCTCAGTACCAAACTAGTACTAAGAATGGTGAAGAAAACTTTTGCACTTTGCATTGTAATAGTTTTACCATTCATCAGTACTTACATCATGATATTTTTCAATTTGCCGGAATATACCCTGAATTTTAGTTCTGAGGTGGTACCTACTTCAGGTAGAACTGGTCATTCTTCCTTGTTCAATCATCAATGAGAACCCACCAGAACAGAAAAATCAGCAGCCTCCACCTCCACCACCTCCTCCACAAAATGAACAATCTGGGGAGGAGCAAAATGCAGAGGAAGAAAAAGAGGTTTGTTAACATTGATTAAAATTTAATCTTCACATAGAAATCAGTGCGGAGGGATTTCTTTGTTTACAGAGGGAACATCACATGTTTAACTATTCTGCGAACTTCCCGATGTAACCAGGATGAAAATGATGAAGAAAATGACGAAGAAAATGATGAAGAGAATGAACAAGAGCACGACCAAATACCTGAAGAGTTTATCTTTGATGCAGAAGGGGGTTTGGTGGATGAGAAGCTTCTCTTTTTTGCACAACAGGCACAGAGACGTAAAGGGAAGGCTGGGAGAGCAAAGAATGTGATATTTTCAGAAGATAGAGGTCGATATATTAAGCCAATGCTACCAAAGGTTTAATCACCCCATCTTGTAGACTTTCAGAAGTTTAAAAAAATTATGTTTGCTTTTTAAAAATGGGTGGTTGACTTTTCTGAACAAGCTTTGTTTTTAACAGGGCCCGATAAGGAGATTAGCTGTTGATGCAACTCTTAGAGCTGCTGCACCATATCAAAAGTTGCGTAGGGAAAAGAACACTTAAAGCAGTAGGAAAGTTTTTGTTGAAAGATCTGATATGAGGGCGAAGAGAATGGCACGAAAAGCAGGAGCACTGGTATTAACACCCTAGTTTAATTACATGCATTCATTCTCGCCGTCATGGGTGGCTGATGATGCAAAAGTGCTCTCACTATTTTTCATAAGAATTTTTTAGCCCCAGTTGTGACATAGGTTGCCATACTCATAGTCCATATAATTTGATAATCAGCTTTCCTTAGAATCTGTGAAACTTTGACCAATATAGTGACCCTTTTCTATTGACATCTTAAATTATTCATGTGCTCATGCAAATACTTAAAGTAGTTGAACGGTTTTCAATTTGCTTCATGGCAGGTTATATTTGTTGTTGATGCAAGTGGAAGCATGGCCTTGAATAGAATGCAGAATGCAAAAGGTGCAGCACTTACTAGCAGAAAGTTATACAAGCAGGGATCAGGTGACAAAAAATTTCATGCTAGATTTAAAGGATGTGACTACCACTAGTTTAGTCTCAAGAAGATTTCTTCTGTCATTTTCTTGGCAAGAAAATGAGAAAAAACGAAGTAGAAGAGAAGCAGTATGCACTGATGAGTCGGTTTTATACTATATATTATTCCCTATTCTTAGTATATTTTGGATATTATTTTGGAAGAATTTCGATACTTTGAATTGTATTTTCGATATAGGACTTTCGACTTCTTCTGGAGCAAAACGTGGTCAAATGGATGAATTTTGGAGTAACTCTAGTTGGAGGACGTTCGTGAGTCACTTGGCTTGATCATATCAAAATATCAGATTTTTCTACCAAGCGATGATTTTCTGGCGATAGAATAAAGGAGCAGCGTGCAGTGCTGTCAAACTGACGTATTGGGTTTCTTTGGGCTTTTTGGCATCTAAGATGATGTCTTTTGGGTTCAAAGCCTTCTGCAATTATGTTCGGGACATCTCAAGCTTTATTTCTAGTCGTTTTGGACCTGTTTTGGAGCCCTGAAGATCCAGAATCGTGGCTGTTTTGAGGCTGTGCAGATTTTGGGCGAATTTATCTAGTTAATTTAGGATTATGTTTCCTATTTTATTTCAATTTATTTGGTTTCCTAGTTTTATTCTAAGACCTTTTAGGGTTTTATTTTGTATTAGTATAAATAAGACTTTTAGCCATTAGGGTTGAGGCAAGAGAGGCAACATAGGAGAGAATGCACGCACTAATTTAGAGAGACTTTGAAGTTTATTTTCAAGGTGTTCTCTATCCTTATTTTTAATAATATTTCGTTGTATGATTGTTAGTAACTAATTTTCGTTTGCTAGGGCGAAGCCTTGAGCCTTAGCATGAATATGTAGTCTTTATTCAATTGCTTATGATATTATGCATGTATACTTTGAATTATTAATCATTGTGCTTGAACTGTCTCTATGTCTTAATGCTTAGTTACCATTAGGATGTTTAGATAAGTAATCGGATGCAATTCGGTCGGAATATCACCGGAGGATTGAGTATTGCTTCTTGTGGTTAATAATTGTAATTTCACCTAAGGCGAATATCACGCTCTTAGGGGTTGCATGGTTTTTCAAAAGGTTTTCATAAAACTTAATGAGTCTTGCATGTTTATATTTGATCTGAATATCACAGACGGATTGCGTGTTAGATATACGTTCTTGCTTGAATATCACGAGGAGAATATGCATAAGGAAAACCTAACATTCAAAGTTGCATGTGTAATTCATAAGTACTTGGTAAAACTACATAGGATTGTTAAGGGGACGGCGGAACCCTAGGTTTTTAACTTTATTTTCAAAACTATTTTCTTTAGTTTTTCTTTGTTAACTTCTTTAATTGTTTTATTTTAAAATTCGTTTTTATTATTTTAAATTCCAAAATCAACCTTTTAGAAATTTTGTTCTAAATAATTAGCTAAGGATTAGTTTAAATACAAATTATTCAATCAATCTCTGTGGAAAACGACCTTGCTTAAGCTGCTATACTACTACAACCTTGTACTCTTGCAAGTATTTTTAAGTGTTTTTATCTCTACTTTTGCAAGTGGTAAAAATACCTATCATGCACCAAGTAAATGGTGAAACGTAATTGTGTTGAATTAAATGTTTTATTCATTGACCCGGAAAAAAATAAATTCAACTTAATAGGTGTGAATGCCATGCTCTAGAAAATGATGATATGCTTTGAAGGACATCAGTAATCAAATAACGGCAAGTTCGACGTCATTCTTTGAACAAATTCTTACTTTTGAAATTTTGAAGAAGCTTTCCTTATTTTAAGTGTCAAAGGAGAGGGTTTTTTCAGTATGGAATCATCAGATCCAAAGTGCAGAACGTTCATAGGGCTGGTTATCAACTAGGTATATATTCGATTGGCTTGCATTATGGAAGAGCTTAACAATGGTGGTAAAGAAACATAACTCAACAGGAAAGTAGAATTGAGAAGGGAAAAGTTATGATTGTTAAAAGAGTTGTTCGTATAAGAGCTTGTATTTATTTAGCATGGCATATGCACGTCATGGAAAGTAATACATTGAACAGTTATTTTTCACATGAAACTGAGCTGTTCCCTTCGCCTGCATGAACATATTCATCAAAATAAATGATAGACATGATACTCCGTATGATATAGTGCACAACCGTATTCTGGGGATTGCACTTCAGAAAGGACATACTGATTTCCATTTTTAGTTTAGACATGTCATGAATCCTTCCCCAAATTTCTATAAGAATTTAATTAAGGGGATTAATGTGTGCTTCTGATCAGCAAACCATGGAAGAAGATTCTGGTGATTATTCTTGTAACAGTTTGACTAGTAATGCCGTTTAGGTTTCTATCATTCCTTTCCAGGGAGATTCAGCAGAAGTTCTTCTGCCTCCTTCTAGATCAATTTCAATGGCACGAAACCGTCTTGAGAGACTTCCATGCGGCGGAGGTTCTCCCCTTGCTCATGGTCTGACCAGGGTATGTTAGCTTCCCTCTTGAGTACTGGCATCTCCACCCCCACGTAACTGACTGTATTCTGAAATTTATACTGCTTAGGCTGTCAGGGTTGGAATAAATGCAGAGATGAGTGGTGATGTTGGACGTATAATGATTGTTGCAATAACGGATGGTAGAGCCAATATCTCTCTAAAGAGATCCACTGACCCTGAAGCTGCTGCTGCTACTGACGTTCCAAAACCTTCGTCACAGGAGTTGAAGGTAAATCTTGAGTGCTGTTGTTGGCATATTAGTTGTAGCCTGGACCTCACAGCACATGGCATTATAATGGGCACCTGATCTGAGATTGCATAAGACTTGGTTCCGAAAAATACGTTAGTATCTAAAGTTTTTATACAAGACCCACATATTTTTCAGACACTCAAGAAATAAGGAGTTTATGTAGTTGCACATGTTACCCCTCAGCTTTTTTCTTTTGCATTAACTTGTGGTATTTCTTACTGGTGCTTCTCAATGAAGGACGAGATTCTCGAGGTTGCTGGTAAAATCTACAAAGCAGGGATGTGTCTCCTCGTCATTGACACCGAAAATAAGTTTGTTTCAACTGGTTTTGCTAAGGGGATTGCCAGAGTTGCTCAAGGTTCGTTGTCCAACTTGTATCATATATCGCCTATTCTTCTTCATCTGTGAAGACTATCATAATCTCATTGTAACATTTGCCCTGCAGGAAAATATTACTACTTGCCGAATGCCTCAGATGCTGTAATCTCAGCTGCAACGAAGGACGCTTTATCGGCACTGAAAAGCACATGCAGCATGAAAAATTGTTGTTTATATTGTTCTATTCGGCTAATTTGACTGAGAACAGCTTAGTTTCCTGTAAAAGTAAATTTCTTGAGTATGGTGTCATTCTTTCTTTGATATGCAGCAAAGGATGAAAAAATCACTAGAAAAACGAATTAAATTCACTTCAATGAGAGCAACTTTTATAGCATGTATCTGCTGCCAATGTAGCATCCCATGCCAACCGTACAACGAATGCAGAGAAAAACTTACACGTGTCGTATGATTGGCAGGGAATGCCACAATGGCGGTGTACTCATGTCATGAAAGTCTTACATCAGACACAGTAAAATCTCTATATAGTCACAATCAATTTTATTATTCTAAGGTGGTTATTACCTTAAGAATATTATTTTTGACTTTGTTATGCTTAATGAAAGTTATATGGATACAAAGAACTACATCAGTAGTGGATCATGTCAATTTTCAAGATATAACATTGGAAAAAGAGAGACAACTAATCTCTAAACAAACCAAAAGTTTCATGTCAAGAAGTTGAAAACATGCATAAGAAGCTTGAAACAATTTGGCTTTAACATGAAGGTGCCCATGTTGATGAGGTATGACGTACCTGCAAGCTCAAATACATGGCATCAACTTTAAAAAAATAAAGTATTGTCCCAAACAACTCTAGAGAAATATTCTTAACCTCCAACACAGTACACAACACTTTATCCCTGTAAGTTGTAAATACGAATGCTGATTGGGCGGGATATCAAGTTGATCGCAAATCACCACTGGAGATTGTGTGTTTGGTTGAAACTTAGTGACCTAAAAAGGAAAAAACAAAATGTTGTGGCAATCAAGATGCTATGTACGTTGCAGCTAATTCAATATTTCACGAGAGAATAAAGCACATTGAAGTGGATTGTCATTTTGTTAAAGTAAAAAAATATATTCCAATATCATTAGAATGTAATCCGTTTGAAGAAGTACGTAGTTGACGAGCATATTAATCAAAGGCATCTCTTTCAAAATTATGTCCAAACTTGACTAGCACAACATCTTTGCTTTAGCTTGAGGGGGAATGTCGTAATTGTAAGATCCCACATCGTCCAGGGGTGAGAATCTTGTAAGCCTTATATGTATATTCTCATCTCTACCTAGCACGAGGCCTTTTGGGAGTGCACTGGCTTCGGGTTCCATCGGAACTCTAAAGTTAAGCGAGTTCGCGAGAGAGCAATCTCATGATGGGTGACCCATTGGGAAGTTCTCGTCTGAGTTCCCAGAAACAAAACCGTGAGGGCGTGGTCGGGGCCCAAAGCGGACAATATTGTGCTACGACGGAGTCGAGCCCGGGATGTGGTGGGGGCCCGGGTCATGATGTGACAATTTGGTATCATAGTCAATCATTGGCTGGAAGTGTGCCGAAGAGGACGTTGGGCCCCTAAGGGGGGTGGATTGTAAGATCCCACATCGTCCAGGGGTGAGGATCATGTAAGCCTTATATGTATATTCTCATCTCTACCTAGCACGAGGCCTTTTGGGAGCTCACTGGCTTCGGGTTCCATCGGAACTCCGAAGTTAAGCGAGTTCGTGCGAGAGCAATCCCATGATGGGTGACCCATTGGGAAGTTCTCATCTGAGTTCCCATAAACAAAACAGTGAGGGCGTGGTCGGGGCCCAAAGTGGACAATATCGTGCTACGGCGGAGTCGGACCCGGGATGTGGTGAGGGCCCGGGTCGGGATGTGATAGTAATAGCAATTTAAATTTGTGTAATGCTAGAGAGACCAAATTTTAATCTAAATTTTGTAAACCAACTGATGTAGTTGTTAGTGATTGGTTTATTGCTCAAGTGTTAATTAATGTGCTTATTTCTTATTGGTGACGCATCATTTAGTTTGCAAATTTGATTAACATACTTATTTATTTCCACGAAGAGAAAGTGCGCATTTTTTCTCACCGCCATAATCTATGGTGTATACTTATCATACACTTAATCATTTGCTACGTGTCCTTTCACTTAACCTTAGTTAATTTTGTTCAAAATTCAAAATGTAACATTTAATGTGAAAGTTAACTAGAGTTCGGTGAAAGGATATGTGGCAGATGGTTAGACGTATGGTGAGTATGTACCATAGTTATGGTGTAGATCAAAAATGCTCCCAATGCACCCCGACCGGAGTCGAGACGTGCTGGCCGTCACGTGAGAGTGACGTAGCCATGAGCGCAAAGCGGAAGCGATAAAGAGTAAGAGAAAATACGAACAAATTTAAACCAAGTGACTAACAATCCCAAATAAGAAAGGATGCTAGTGAGAGTCTAAGTGTATAAATACACTTTCAGAGCAATAAGAAAGTCTAGTTGCAGTCAAGTAGGACAATTACTAAGATACAACACCAGAGGGTGAATCCTACTTTCTCGGATTCTGTCAGAACACCATTGAATTCCTCGTGGCCACCAAACTCTGCTAACTAAAACCTGGAGGGGCGAAAAACAAAGTTGAGTGGGTCAGTAAAACACATTTACATGAAAACCTTATTTTCCTTTGAATATACTAACCCCTCGCTGTAAAACAAGTATAATTTTTCCCAGAATTAATATATAAGAATATACATAAATATATATGTGTAATTATATCATTTCAATCATGCGTCACATAATCATAAACATATGTATGGCATGCCACGATATAATAGAGTAAGCAAATAAGGTAAGAATAATTTCATAGAAATATAACATGTTAGCCGGAACCCATGTGGTAGTCTGTACGGCTGAATTCATAGCTCAAACGTCAATCTAGCTGGAGTCACTACAATGACCTATACGGCAACATACTGCACAATAGTCGGAACCAAATGCAAGGGTCTGTACGACGATAATGGGTGTAATATAATTATGCTCAATACTCCTCTCACATAATAGCCGGGCGATAAATCGCCAGTCACCTACGAGTCGAAACCATAAATAAGGTATGTACGACAAGACTGTGCACCTAAATTGGATCCAATGTGAGCATATGGTGCGGGAGGTGACATAATAAACAAGCATGTATCATATCTCTACCTAAATCACAATCACCCTAGGTGCAGTTTTATGAGCTCAACATTATTCAATCACATATCACATCATTGACAATTCACATAATCAAAACATAACTCACTTGAGCTTACCTGGGCCTCCACAGCACCATGCGACAATATGCATAATTATGATAATGCATATACTAAAATAAAATATAGGCATTGGCATAGCATGGCATTTAAATCACATTTCCTTTAAATACGTTTTCTGGGAAAAACGTCAAGTGTATATATATATATATATATATATATATATATATATATACTGAAAATAACTACCCACTCACATATATGTCGATGGGTCGTAGCCCCCGAGCCTTGATTGATTACGCTCGTCCTGAGAATAGGCCTCACCTATAGGCATAATAACCGAATAAACGTTATTTAACGCACATAACCAACAATAGGTAATAACTTCTCATATATAGCTCAATTTGGGTATATGAATATACCACAGTGACCTACACAATCTCAGGATCATCCCCAAATTTTTAGAATATTTTTCCAAGCTCCCATGCGCCACCACGCGCCGGCCAAGGCACGGCCAGACACGCCCCCCACGTGCGGCCATGTGCCAGGCACACTGACGGTGTCAACTGACGCCGTCAGGTATATTCAGGAATATTCTGTTTATTCCTTAACAAAACTTAACGACGTGACCTAACGCCGTTAGAATATTTCGTTAAACTTAACGGAATATCCTCTCGTCTTCTACCTTCAGCTCCGGCGACCGTCGCCGTCGCCGGAAAACTGGAAAATTTTCAAAACTCTATAACTCATTCGTTTTTCATCCATTTTCTACGAAATTACCACCAAAATGAAGCTTAGGACATAAGGAAGAGAAATATACCACTTTAAAGCCCCAAAGTCGACTGAATCACGCTGGAGAAATTCCACAAAAACCGGCCAACCCTTGAACTCGTGATCTCGACATCCAAAACACTCCAACGATACACCCCGAGCTTCGTGACAACCTTCTAAAGCTCCATGTGAGCTTGAAATCCCCTAAAAACCTCACAATAATTAGTGCATGAACAGTACCTCATTCGGGGTTAAGGTTTTCACGTGATTTTGAAGTATTTCTTACCTGAAAATGGTATAGATGAACTCAGGAGGTTACAAGGATTCCAAATCTCACCTTTTTACCTTCGATCCATGCTTGAAAGTTTGGTTTCTAGATCGTCCGTACGTTTTGTACGGAAAAGAAACAGAAAATCGAGAGGGATGAGAGAGAGAGAAGACACGAGGAAGAGAGAGAGAGAGCTGATGTGTGTGTGTGTGGTCCTAAAGTCACTAACCAAAACTAAGAAAATCTTAGTTCTAATTGGGTCACCAATCCCAAATAATTAAACCAATACATATCACACACACATTATTCAACGTCCGAGGGTATTTCCGTCTTTTCACAATTTCAAAAATAACTTCCCGGGACGGGTTGTGACACCCAATCTAAAGAGACTCTTTCAAAAAATGAGACTCTTCATGAACTCTTCGCCACCTTATGTTTTTGGAATGATGTTTTATAATGTTGACACGAAAAATATACTAAAACATGAGGTGGCGGAGTCTATGAAGAGTCACACTTTCGAGTCTCCTTAGCATTTCACTTCTATAAATTAATATGGAAACGTGGGATGTTGTATATATGTTGCTAGCCGAGTAGCTGGCGTTCATCGACTTGCGAGACAATTTAAAAAAGGAAATTTTAGTTGGATCCATATAACTTCTTTTTACACCCAACTTACTTTCTACACCCATATTACTTTTAACTAATCTATCAATATCTTTTTAACCTCAATTTTACAATCTAAACAACCCTCACAAACCCAATTCAATATGTAAATTTATCTTTAGGCCCATTTAGAAAATACAAATCCAAAATCAAGATGTGTATAATACTTGAAATGAAGCATTAAGAACTGTACCAAAGCATGTTGCAAAGAAGGTCGATACCAAAGCAGCAAGGTACATCAAAGAGGTGAACAATTGTAGGCCTTGATTGTTAAATCATAGACTGATGCCAAGGAAATTAAAATTTCATAGCATAGTCTCCATCTCCATGTTCTTTATTTCTTTTTATGTTTTAAAATACAAAAAAATTATTGTAGTCATGATCACATTCTTATGAGAAAAATAGAGTATTGACTTATTGTTGTGATTGGCTCATATAATTATGAGTTGGCAACAATTTCATCTCAACCATGTGGAGTGCTAGCTACTTTCGGCTAAAGAAAGGGACAAAGGAAAAGGGAGACATCTACTTTTTGGCTAAAGAAAGGGACAAAGAAAAAGGGAGACATCATCATGTCTAGCCCTTGATTTGTGGCTTTTTCAAAGGTGGTTTTCTTTTGTTGTTATAAGTGGAAGGATTTGCCGAAGGATGAAAAGGCTTGCAGAGTGAGAGGGTAAGTATTGAGAGAGCATCCGAAGGAGAACACAAAGGAGAGAAAATATAGAGTGAGAGTGAGAAACTCTTGGGGAGAGTGAGGCTCTTAGTAAAATTCTGTGAGGGTACAAGGGATTGGGGTTTGGGTTATGTTGATTTAACTCAAGTGTATCTTGTACTAGTTATTCTCATAGTGAAGAGCAATATCTCTTGGAGGACGTAGGCAGATTTTTGCCGAACCTAGTAAATTTCTCAGTGTATTTATTTCTTGTAATTTAAACTGTTCAACTATGGGTCTGTAGTTTGGTGAGACAATCTGAATCCCACTTCCGCACTGACGAACGGCCAAGGCACAACACTTAATAATTTAATTCAACTGGAGTTTTGGTTTTTAATTTAAAAATTGGTGAGTCATAGTTTCGAATTTGTTATAGTGTAGATTAGACCTGGCAGTTTTTGACACGACACGAAAACGAATCGAAAATAACGGGTTTCGGGTCACTATCGGATGACCCGTTAAGAACCCGTTAATAACGGGTTCTTAACAGGTATACACGCAGGTAACACGTGGGTAACCCGTTTCGACCCGTTAAGAAAAAAATTATTTTAATAATTTTAAAGTTTAATTACTAAAAGATTTATTATAAAATACAATAGTCATATTAATATATACAATATATTCTATATTAAATATATAGTTTTGTATTATTGTTCTATATAAATTATAAATAAAAAAAAAAGTTTTAGTCATTATTTATTTTTATTATGAGAGTTCCTTATTATCATTACTAGGATAAATTTTACATAACATATTCTTGTCCAAAATTAAAATATACGAGTATAGTATTTGTATATGCAAGAACTAAGAAGACATACATACAAGTATGAAAAATGTGAAAGAATATATAAACACTCGGGATTTATCATTATTCCTTTACGAATAGATAATTGTTACACTTATATTATCGTTCAGATTTTTAAAATCCTTCAAACCCTCATGAATAATGTTTTTTATTTGAGGGCAAAATTAATAATAATTATTGTACAAGTGTAAAAAATGTAAAAATATATATATACAATCACTCATATATAAAAAAATGTAAATGCTTTAAATTAAAGATCAAATTTATTCATTACATTCTTATAGGGTCGAGGAGTGTATATGTACAAAATCATCAAAATCGAAGCTAAAATAACCGTTAAATTGTGATTTTTCGTTTATAACCGTCGAAAACTTTTGTTCTGTTACGTAATCTCTGAATGTTTGTTTTTTACGATTTTTTAAGTTTGCAATCTCGGAATGTGTACAAATAAGTTTGACGGTTGAATTGTTGAAAAACGTTTCGTAGAATGCATATTGCGTCAAAACGGTATATTAAACAAACACTTAGAGTTAATATTATACTTCTATTAAGTATAAAATAAGTTTTTGTGGTATCCACTAGTGTAAATACTTTAAATTAAAGATCAAATTTATTCATTACATTCTTATAGGACCGAGGAGTGTATCTGTAAAAAATCATCAAAATCGGAGCTGAAATAACCGTTAAATTGTGATTTTTCGTTTATAATCGTCGAAAACTTTTGTTCCATTACGTAATATCTGAATGTTTTTTTTTTACGATTTTTTACGTATGCGATCTTGGAATGTGTACAAATAAGTTTGACGGTTGGATCGTTGAAAAAAGTTTTGTAGAATGCATATTGCGTCAAAACGATAGATTAAACAAACACTTGGAGTTAATATTATACTTTTATTAAGTATAAAATAAGTTGTTGTGGTATCCACTAGTGTAAATACTTTAAATTAAAGATCAAATTTATTCATTACATTCTTATATGGTCGAGGAGTGTATTGATAAGCTCATATTTATACATATTTTACATCAAATTCACTCGTCTTTTCTTAGTTAGTTCCTTATATTTTTGAGCTATTTACGTTATTTTTGTGTTTTTAGGATTTGTTATACAAAGAGAATAAAAATGGCACAAATAAGCTTTTCTATGGTCTGTTTATGTTGTAGTGCCTTAGAATATTATTTCTATGAATTTTTCTTTTACTGTGGCCGTCGAAGTTGTGGCCATCTTGTCCGTTCAGTAAGATTTAAATGTTCCAAGATAAAGTTTTTGTTGCATGGGTTATTAATTGCTAATACCTTAGGGTGATCTATAATATTTTATCAGTCACAAACTTCTGTGAACATTTTCCTCCCCTGGACTCTTATGTGAGCATTTTGCACTGAGAATTTCTAATGGTACGAAACTTATGTTAGCTTCATGTTTCATAATTATTGTCAGCTGGCAAGTGCATGCTATGTGGAAGACCAAAAAGAAGGAATAAAATAAGCTGCAATTGCAGGTGGACTTGGTAGGTGGAACAAAAGAATAAATAAAAAAAGAAGGTGATGACTGGTGAAGCATTTGCGGGAAGAGCACCAAGAAAAGAATAAGAAGCATAAAAGCTTCTGAAGAAAGGAGGCGAAGGAGAGGGCCTCGGGGGGAAGGAATAAACAATCTGCCTTTGGGCAGCAAGATGAGAGAACCGAGAGCCTCGGGAGAGGGTTCTGCCCTTTAGGCAGTGGGAAAAACAGAAAAATAGAAAAAGAGAAAGGCTGCTTCTTGCAGCGTGCAGAGGAATTAGGAAGGCTGCTGTGCAGCCTTGAAGCGCAGCAACTTTGAGGCTCGGCTACAGCTGCTCTTGGCAGCGCCTTGGGCAGAAAACAAAAGAATCTTGCGGTGGCTTTGCTGCCTTGTGCAGCGCAAGAGCTCGGGGGGAGAGCTGCCATAAGGCAGCTTGCGAGAAAGGTTTGGGGGACAGTGAGGACAGGAACTTGGGAAGGCAGTTGCTGCCTAGCAGCACGGAGGACAGCAGTGCGCAGAAGTCAGAAGCTGGCAGACGTGGACAGTGAGGGCAGAGAGCAAAGTTTCACTGCAATTTCTCTCGGTTTAATCTCTCCAAACTTATATTTTATTTCTGTTTTAATAATGTGTAACTAATTTTGTTTTGGCTAGAGGTTAATTCAAAACTATGGATATATTTGTAATTTGAATTGATTACCTTCAGTTGTGATTTCTGAGTTGTGATTTAATTTGCTTAACTGCTTGATTGATAACTTATTTTTGTATGTCGATTAAGGATGCATACTTAATTTACATGCATGAATTTGATGCTAGAATATAAGTGAATTTCACCTAATCGTTATGAACTTATATTCGCAAGTAGTAAAGGTTGTTGACCACAATCGTGTTAAGTAAATTCTTGGCATAAGTTTCATGCAATTCATAGTAACAAGTGCCTCGTCAATGCTTATGATTTTCATAAAACTTAATTATTCTTGCTTGTATCTCTATTATGCAATTCATGTAGGGAACTTGTAGGGAATGTTTTGGGTTGTCGTATGCAATCATCCAATCCATTAACTTAAGGAAAATCTGAGAATTAATTTAAGCGGACCTAATTAATTTGGGGCGTTGAGAATTTACAATTTATTGAAAGAACAACTGAAAATCAATTTAGGTTGCATATGTGTCATGTGTGGAGAAGAATCCTCTAGCCAGTCCGTCGTCCATCCATTCACTTTAATTTCATGTTTTTGTCAATTCTGTAATTTATTTAAGTTTAATTTACTTTTCATCAAAAATCAATCCCCCATTTATTTTAAAGTGTTAGGTTTGTTAGAAATTAATTTAGTTTGTGTTTTCTTGAGTTTTGAAGTATTTTGAGTCTTTTGATTTGTTTTAGTTTATTTGTTAGTTTTATTTTGAGTGATTCTATTTAAGTGTTTTGAGTCTAGTTTAGTGTTTTAAATTTTGTTTTTACGTTTTTAATTTAATTTTACTTTGGTTAGCATCCCTAGTTAATCCCCGGCCTAGAACGATCCCTACTTATCCATATACTACAATTGTCACAAATAGGGTTTAAATTTGTGCGTTAACTTATTTTCGCATCATGTATCTGTAAAAAAATCATCAAAATCGGAGTTAAAATAACCGTTAAATTGTGATTTTTCGTTTATAACCGTCGAAAACTTTTGTTCCGTTACGTAATCTCTGAATGTTTATTTTTTACGATTTTTTACGTATGCAATCTCGAAATGTGTACAAATAAGTTTGATGGTTGGATCGTTAAAAAAAGTTTCGTAGAATGCATATTGCGTCAAAATAGTAGATTAAACAAACACTTAAAGTTAATATTATACTTAAATTAAGTATAAAAAAAGTTTTTGTGGTATCCACTAGTGTAAATACTTTAAATTAAAGATCAAATTTATTCATTACATTCTTATAGGGTCGATGAGTGTGTCTGCAAAAAATCATCAAAATCGGAACTCAAATAACCGTTAAATTGTGATTTTTCGTTTATAACCGTCGAAAACTTTTGTTCTGTTACGTAATCTCTGAATGTTTGTTTTTTATGATTTTTTACGTATGCGATCTCGGAATGTGTACAAATAAGTTTGATGGTTGGATCATTGAAAAAAATTTTGCAGAATGCATATTGCATTAAAACAGTAGATTAAACAAACACTTAGAGTTAATATTATACTTCTATTAAGTATAAAATAAGTTTTTGTGGTATCCACTATTGTAAATACTTTAAATTAAAGATCAAATTTATTCATTACATTCTTATAGGTCGAGGAGTCTATCTGTAAAAAAATCATCAAAATCGGAGATAAAATAACCGTTAAATTGTGATTTTTCGTTTATAACCGTCGAAAACTTTTGTTCCATTACGTAATCTCTGAATGTTTGTTTTTTACGATTTTTTACGTATGCGATCTCGGAATATGTACAAATAAGTTTGACGGTTGGATCGTTGAAAAAAGTTTCGTAGAATGCATATTGAGTCAAAACAGTAGATTAAACAAACACTTAGAGTTAATATTATACTTCTATTAAGTATAAAAAAAGTTTTTGTGGTATCCACTAGTGTAAATACTTTAAATTAAAGATCAAATTTATTCATTAAATTCTTATAGGGTCGAGGAGTGTATCTGTAAAAAAATCATCAAAATCGGAGTTAAAATAACCGTTAAATTGTGATTTTTCGTTTACAACCGTCGAAAACTTTTGTTCCGTTACGTAATTTCTGAATGTTTTTTTTAATGATTTTTTACGTATGCGATCTCGAAATGTGTACAAATAAGTTTGACGGTTCGATCGTTGAAAAACATTTTGTAGAATGCATATTGCGTCAAATCAGTAGATTAAACAAACACAGAGTTAATATTATACTTCTATTAAGTATAAAATAAGTTTTTGTGGTATCCACTAGTATAAATACTTTAAATTAAAGATCAAATTTATTCATTACATTTTTATAGGGTTGAGGAGTGTATCTGTAAAAAATCATCAAAATCGGAGATAAAATAACCGTTAAATTGTGATTTTTCGTTTATAACCGTCGAAAACTTTTGTTCTGTTACGTAATCTCTGAATGTTTATTTTTTACGATTTTTTACGTATGCGATCTCGGAATGTGTAAAAATAAGTTTGACGGTTGGATCGTTGAAAAAAGTTTCGTAGAATGCATATTGAGTCAAAACGGTAGATTAAACAAACACTTAGAGTTAATATTATACTTCTATTAAGTATAAAATAAGTTTTTGTGGTATCCACTATTGTAAATACTTTAAATTAAAGATCAAATTTATTCATTACATTCTTATAGGGTCGAGGAGTGTATTTTTAAAAAATCATCAAAATCGGAGCTCAAATAACCGTTAAATTGTGATTTTTCGTTTATAACCGTCGAAAACTTTTGTTCTGTTACGTAATCTCTGAATGTTTGTTTTTTATGATTTTTTATGTATGCGATCTCGGAATGTGTACAAATAAGTTTGACAGTTGGATCGTTGAAAAAAGTTTTGTAGAATGCATATTGCGTCAAAACAGTAGATTAAACAACCACTTAGAGTTAATATTATACTTCTATTAAGTATAAAATAAGTTTTTGTGGTATCCACTAGTGTAAATACTTTAAATTAAAGATCAAATTTATTCATTACATTCTTATAGGGTCGAGGAGTGTATCTGTAAAAAATCATTAAAATCGGAGATAAAATAACCGTTAAATTGTGATTTTTCGTTTATAACCGTCGAAAACTTTTGTTCCGTTACGTAATCTCTGAATGTTTGTTTTTTACAATTTTTTACGTATGCGATATCGGAATGTGTACAAATAAGTTTGACGGTTGGATCATTGAAAAAAGTTTCGTAGAATGCATATTAGGGGTGGGCACTTAGAACCGAAAACCGAAACCGAAACACGAACTAAATCGAACCGCACCGAACGGTTTGGTTTTGCGGTTTTGAAACGGTTTCGGTTTTGAAACCAAACCGCAACATAGAAAACGGTTTGGTTTCGGTTTTGGCTTTTGAAAACCACACGGAAACCGAACCGCACCGAAAATATTAATAAACATTTAATTAAATGTCCATATTATATTTCATGTTTTAATTGGTTGTTTGTTAGAATCCATACACTTAGTATGGGACTCAACCACACTAGAATATCATCATTCATCACTTTCTTTCGTTCATTAACTTGAAGGACCTTTGTTATTTTATACCATCACACATAGATATATGTACAAGGGTGGACTAATCTTGTTATCAAGAGTCGAACAATGATCTAATGAAGTCCACTCATTTGAAGCATGATATCACATATTCTAGTATCAAAGTTTCGCTCACGTTTAATGAATTCAAATTTATTCAACTTGTTTTATGATAAACATTGTAAGGGACACCCTTTGTTGCACAAACATGTTTTAACATCACAACTGCATGTAACATGCTAATTGTTTACATAACAAATGTCTTTTTCCTATTGCTATTGGGAAATGCTTATTAATATGTTAAATTGCAAATTGTACATTTTTTCTTAAAAACCAAACCGAAACCGTTTGAAACCGCACCGAACCGAACCAAACGGTTTCGTTTCATTTCGATTTTGGCTTCAAAACCGCACCGAACCAAACCGTAAAAAATTTCGGTTTCGGTTTTGGTTTCACTCAAAACCGCACCGAACCAAACCGTGCCCACCCCTAATGCATATTGCATCAAAACGGTAGATTAAACAAACACTTAGAGTTAATATTATACTTCTATTAAGTATAAAAACTAGTGTAAATACTTTAAATTAAAGATCAAATTTATTCATTACATTCTTATAGGGTCGATGAGTGTATTTGTAAAAAATCATCAAAATCGGAGCTCAAATAACCGTTAAATTGTGATTTTTCGTTTATAACCGTCGAAAACTTTTGTTCTGTTACGTAATCTCTGAATGTTTGTTTTTTATGATTTTTTACGTATGCGATCTCGGAATGTGTACAAATAAGTTTGACGGTTGGATCGTTGAAAAACGTTTTGTAGAATGCATATTGCGTCAAAACAGTAGATTAAACAAACACTTAGAGTTAATATTATACTTCTATTAAGTATAAAATAAGTTTTTGTGGTATCCACAAGTGTAAATACTTTAAATTAAAGATCAAATTTATTCATTACATTCTTATAGGGTCGATGAGTGTATTTGTAAAAAATCATCAAAATCAGAGCTAAAATAACCGTTAAATTGTGATTTTTCGTTTATAATTGTCGAAAACTTTTGTTCTGTTACGTAATCTCTGAATGTTTGTTTTTTACGATTTTTGACGTATGCAATCTTGGAATGTTTACAAATAAGTTTGACGGTTGGATCGTTGAAAAAAGTTTTTGGACCGCCAGCAATAGATAATTTTGTAGTAGTAAAACCTTAAATTTATTTAACCGTCGATTGTCATTTACGCTTTATTCTTCTTACTGAATTTCATTTTGAAAATTTTATTTTTTGAAAACATGATCATCTGGCGGATGTAAGAAGATGATACCACGTTTCGATATTTACGGTTAACTGAAATATGAGTCAATGTCATATAATTTGTAGAAACTTTATAAACATCAAGCAATATTTTCACTAACCGTAAAACTCTAAATATAATATCAACGATCCAAACCGTTCATCTACCTACACCCTCTAATAGATCATGTTTTCAAAAAAGAAAATCTAAAAAAAACGAAATTTGATGAGAACAATGAAGCATAAATGTAAACAACAATCAACAGTTAAATTTTGATCTATGATTTATATGATTATAGTGGCGAATTTCAAAGTTAAGCTCTGCATGAAAGTTATAAAGCTTGTCATTACGAGTGTTTATATATTTGTTTTCTATATTTTTTTACACTTCTACATTAATTAAAAAACTATTAAAGACTTTAGGTAAGCGAAAATATACTTAAAACAAAATTGCGTTTTTATGTTTTGGATGTGATAATATGGAATGTATATACTTATTTAGTATTATGTTTTTCATTTGATTATTTATTGGTTTAAAATATATTTTCCTTAACGGGTAACGGGTCGGGTCATATTACCTGTTAATATTATCGGGTCAATTTCGGGTCGGGTCATTTTACCCGTTTATTTTAACGGGTGTTACACGACACGACCCGTTAAGATATCGGGTATGACACGAAAACGACACGAACACGGAAAACACGACACGAATGCCAGGTCTAGTGTAGATTAATGATATTTTTGGATAATTCAGTTAAAACTTTTGTCTCTTATTTTTTTTTCTCTTGTAACTCTTTATTTTAGTCAGAATGAACATAAGATAAAGATTGTGTGGTGGTAGGGTTTGATTATTAAGTGTGGGTTTATTGATAAATTGTAGTGTCATTGTTAATTTTATCTTGTACTTGATGGTAATTATGCAATATGATAAAAAAGAATATTCACATTTAAAATTTAAATTAGATATAGATTGATGTTTAAAATTTAAATTAGATGTAGATTGATGTTTATATGGATTCAAATAATATTTCTCAAAAACACAAACAATGTTAGATAAGTTTCTCATTCGATTCTCGCTAAAGCAACCCCAGAAAAGCCAATCCCCGCGTACGACGTCGCATTACTTGTGGAGCTGAGCTATCCCGTTTGTTCTTTCTCCCGCTCCTCTCCTCTCCTCGTGTCTCGATCGGAGACGGAGACTGACAAAACCTCTTCCCCTCCCTCTCCTTTTTGAATCTCCAATTTTCCCGCCTTATCTCCCCTCAGTCTCCGACTCTCACAGAGTCGTCGTCCTCCTCAGTTTACAAGTAGCAGGGCGATTAGGGTTAGGGTTGGGGTTTTCGCCTGGGGAAGGCCTCAGGGCTCAGCAATCGTACTCGTCATCGAAAGGAAGATTTGGTCAGGGCTTCTGACAAATGTCGACCGTAGGATTTCCCCTCCGTTTTATATTTCCAAATTACAGATTACTGTTTCTTCTGTATTTTCATTTTTCTGAAATTTTGTTCGTTCACAGACAGAAGCGCTCTACTCCAAACTCTACGATAAGTACTCGAAAATCAAGGTGTTCTTTGCTCTTTCCCATTTCTTTTATATTTTATTTGTGCATTAATTTTTGCTTAACCAGTTAATTGTGTGTTACTGGCGTTATAGGATTCATACAGCATACCTCACTTAGTGGGATACGGCTTTGTTGTTGTTATAGTTAATTGTATGTTAAATTTGTCGAGACCAAATTGAAGGTTAGGGAAATAGAAAGTAGTTGTCTTTTTGTATTTCTGAATTTTGGGTGTATTGTAAACGTATTCGTAAGGACCTGTTGTGTTGGCCATTTTTCCTAATCGGCGGTGGTTGTTTTGCCAGACAAAGAAATGGTCGGAGTTGGAAGATATTGGTAAAGATCAAGAAGAAAAGTTCAAGCATTATGTATCTGGTATTTATTTCTCCGTCAGGATTTGTTTGAATATTGTATTTGAGCTCATTTCTCGCATTTTTTAGTAAAACATGATTTTTGTGGTAACTGTGACTGAGGCTCAGACTTGACTGCTTCTCTCTGACCCAACTTTGTTGTTTATTTTCTATTTTGCAGTTGCGGAGGAGTATATTCAACATTTGCGAAATGAAAATGAGAGGTTGTGCTCGGAAGTTGGTGATCTGAGAAGTGAAGTTGCTTCTATTAGGCATGAAATTCTAAGTTCAGTCAGATCCATTGGAATTCCGATTAGTTTTTACTATAACCTACGTAACGGGCTCTTGAAACATATATCAAATTGAATGCAGG
This sequence comes from Malus fusca, assembly GCA_035220775.1. Lineage (NCBI taxonomy): Eukaryota > Viridiplantae > Streptophyta > Magnoliopsida > Rosales > Rosaceae > Malus > Malus fusca. The sequence goes on from CM069069.1 coordinate 25,469,217, forward strand.
TCCACCAAAGCTGAACAATGTACCGAGTACCAGAATCGTTTGTTGGAAGAGAACAGGAAAAGTAAGACAACACTGTTCTGTTTAGTTATGGTGCTTTTAACGACTATCCATGTGGAAGTATCTGGATCCTGAGTTTCTTTCTTAATTCTAAATGAGATTTATAGGAATTTTCTATTCACGTACACTATGGATTGTGATCTCGGTGAATCCCATATTTATTTTCTGATAGGAACTAAAATGTCACTTAATTTATACATCTTCGGGAATTTAATGACTGATTTTGCATATGTTGTTACAAAAAGTTATATATAAAGATTTTTGTTATTTTTATCATTAAACATGTGGAAATATTGTTCTGAAATTCTTGTTGTGGTTGCAACTTATGAATTAGTTCAGGTACGCTGCCATCACCTGGATGGATTTAAAGATCTCTTGTAACATCGCGAGAGTTCACCTGTCCCTTTTTTAGTTTCATGGATTTTAAGTCATTGCATGTTTCAATAGGAATGAATATAATCACGATGGTTTTTATAAATCCCATAAAAATGAAGAGGATATTAGATGGACATCAAATGTGGAGGAAAGGCAAATCACCTAAAAGAGAAACAAAATGGAAAATCTTTTTCGCTCGTGTCTAGGAGATCTTAAATTTGGAAGACCTTGGTTAATATGGATTCTGTGAAACATTCAGATTGACTGAGACAATTGTTTGAATATATGTATATATATTTTCCATTGTTCCATGTGGGATAAGTGTAACCTACACATTTTATTGTTCCTTGTCCTTTTTAGAGTATTTTATGAACATGCAAACTAGTAGGGGACTGGTTTCTGTATATTTCTGACACACGCACACGTAAAAAACATCTCATTTTTATCTTCATTTCCCCCCCCCCCCCAAAACAATCTTAACTAGCATTATTAAAAGAAATTCCTAGGGCAGTTCAAGTTTTAGCTAGGAACTATTCGTGCTAAAAGTATTCGAGTTAGCATGTGCTACCACTGAGGAACATTTATGAACTTCTTTAGTTTAGTTTTCTTTGCTCAATCTGTGATGGTAATCTAATACCTTTTTCTGTTTTTTGATGACTCAAATTTTTGACAGATGAAAAACTTTCTGAAGAAGTAGAGAGGCTCCGAAAGCTGCAACAGGAGGGAAATTTTAGCAGATCGAAAGGTAGCAACACAGACAATGGACTTTGTACACCTGCTAGTGGCCAAGTATCAGGAGCAGCGGGAAATCTCTCAAAGAGAAGAAGGACAAGTAAGCGTAGGAAGAATTCCCAGTCTGAGGCAGAGGATTTAGTTATGCCTTCTAGTGTGGCTCTTGTAACTGTTCAAGAGGTATTTCTGATAATCCTATTAAGAAATATATTTGAGCAGAAACTTATTGGCTCCTCTTTCTTCTCTGACTAATGTAATCTTTCAGCCACAATGGTGTAGAACTATTGAAAGACCAGGTATGCATCTCCATCTCTGAAACTGAGGTTTCTGCTATATTACTTGTTCACATGGTATTGGGTTATTTTATGTGTTGTATGTTGTTTCCAGGTTGTGCAAAACCAATTGGCCAAGTTAACTGCGTGTTTCAAGTGCTTGTTGAGTATATGGTGGATTTAAAGTTCTCGACTGTTAGTCAAGCTGAAGAAATATGCATCTCAGCTGTTCATCAATCAAGTGGTAATTCTTAGAGTTTGAGCGGATTCTAACCTAATAACTTATGAACATCAATGTGTCACATTGTAGGTTTAATTTCTCAAATAAGTGGAAATTTTTGTCATTTGACACGATTACAGTTGAGTATCAGATGCAGGCTTGTAGATAAGGTCCCTGTGTATGCTCCAAATTTTTGCATAGCCTCCTAAGCTCATATGAAATTATGCAAAATATATCGGAAAAAATTGAAACGTTAGACATTCAAGGCAAGCACTAAAATTGCAATCCATTTCTGACATTCTGAGCTAGCTAATACATTTGCCCAAATTACTGAATTGAACAACAGGTCAATGCTAGGCTGGAGTCGGACCTACACTATCAAAATTACAGCCCTGTGGTGTTTGCATCCATTAATTCAGTTTTGCAGGAGTTTGTTTAAATTTTGAATACTTCTGTTTACATTTCTGTTTGTGAGCTTGAAACTCTAGGGTTTGACAACTTAATCCACTGAATGTGGCTTTGGGCTCTATATGTCAATGCTTGGCTCGGGACATGATTACAAGGAAATTACTAAAACTTATTCAATTGTTATGACTTTCAGAACAGAATCCCATTTTTTGCTAATATCTGTATCAACTAATATGGATTTCATGCGTCTTATGAATTAGTAGGTGGTATCAAAATTTGATAATTATCTGTGGTTGTAACAGGTTACGCCTTCAATCTTACATGGATGAACAGAGCTGCTGGTAGCGAAGTAGAACTTCTGTATCGCACCGCATCCTTGGGGACGCTTGAGAGGGAAGCACCAGAATGGATGAAGGATGACATAGTTTTAAGCACAAACATGTGCCCTATCTTCTTTGAAAGGTTATCTCGTGTTGTCAAGCTGCACTCCTAGTACCCCCCGCCCCTCATATTCATCTTTTTAAGGATCATTGTAGGTTATGTATACTGAAAATTCTCCCCCAGTTTTTTTTTTTTTCCGAGTGAACGGTTGAAATTTAACTAAGTCTCACACCAGATATTGATAACATGATCCTTTGCATTTGAATTGAAATTTAGAACATTTTATTTGAGAAAGGGTCAAACCGCATGAGCCAACACTAGCAGTGCTACCTCACTAATGCTCTTGTCAAACCTGTTGAAGCCAAACTCCAAGTCGTCATGAGGCTCTACCACGTAAAAGAGAAGTGCCGGCAGTAGCACAGGTTCAAGACCCTCCGCAACCACAATCTTGATGAACTGTGTGGCCTTGATTACAATACGATCTTGATGTTCTGTTCCCTTCATACGAAGTTCATTCACTGGTCTTGGCGTCATCAAAGCTCGAATTGAAGGAAGGATAGGTCCCTGCACTTCACTTTATCTCTGTAAGCTCCTTGGCCATAGTTTTTCCGGTCCACTTGGTGTACTACGGCACCAGAGAGTTTGTCCACCTTATTCAGTGCAACAATGAGGTATTCCTCGTTTTCAAAAGATTATGCGACTCTATTGTTTGAGGTTATAAGCCATCCATAATGCCAACAACCAAAACTGCAACATCACATAAATCTGAACCCCGTGAGCTGATATTAGCGAATGGCTTTTATGCCCCGGGATGTCAATGACCAATAGATCTGGGACCTTCAGCTTTGCGTCAGCTTTCAATTCTTTACTTCTTTCGCAGATGTTCTCTGCAGGAATATCAAAATGCTGCCTCAAGAAAACTATGATAGGCCATTTTGTTGGCCTGGCCTATCATAGTTTTCATGAATGAGATTATTATCAAACGAATAATAACTTTTATTGTAGCCATAAGTTGGCCAATCCTTAGGATTATTATTATTTAGTTGATAGCCATTAGTTGGCCAACAATCATATTCCATGGGACTTGAGAACCCTCCAGCTGTGTACCCATAAGTTGGCAGCTCATAGGTTGGCTCCATGTGATTTTCATCATAGCCATAGCTTGGCATTCTTCAACACCGTCATCCTCTTCATAATATGTAACATAGTGGTCGAAAGCATGTTGAGGAAAACCATGAACATAAAGATTGTTCATGATCTAACTCCACACAAGGATCCCACTGAGGGTGCCAATTTGTTCCCCTTAAATTTGCCATGGGCCTGGCGGTGGGCATGCCGAGAATTTACTCAAACAAGAGATTGCTGATTGCAAGCGTGCCACTACTAGACAAGATTTGAATGATTGAGATTTGATAAGCTCATATTTATACATATTTTACATCAAATTCTCTCGTCTTTTCTTAGTTAGTTTCTTATATTTTTGAGTTATTTGCTTTGTTTTTGTGTTTTATCGAATTTATCTAGCTAAGAAAATAAAAATAACATAAGTGTGATTTTATGTAATAAATTCGTGTCAAAACTGTTTAGCTTTTAAATTAAATAAAATATAGATATATATATATATATATATAATAATAATAATTGTTTGTTTTGTAAACAGTGGGGAACCAAGTGGAGCACGAAGAAAAGAAAAAATAAAAGCTGCTGAGTGCAGCTTGGTAGGTGGGCAGCTGGTGGGAAAAGCACTGAGGAAAATGGGCAGAAAGGAATAAAAAGAAGGAAGTCAGACGTGAGCTCTAGCGTGGGGGGAGAAGCTGCCTTTGGCAGCTTGAAGGAAAGAAGGGACGCAGGACAGCAAGCTTGTGCAGCTTGCGAGGGCAGAGAGAAAGAATAATCAAGGCTGCCTTTTAGCAACTTGGAAGTTGCCATTGGCAGCTTGAGAGAGACAAGCTTGCGGGAAAGTAGAGGTCAGCACGTGAAGGACAGCGCAGCTGTCAGCAAGGCAGGCGCTGCCAATTGGCAGCTTGAGACAGATGCTGGCGCGGAACGAGGGAAGCTGGCAGCTGGGGCAAAGAGTGAAGGAAGACATGCAGCGCAGGAGAAATGTGAAGCCAGGGGTCAGCGTGCAGCGGAAACGACGAGCTGCCTTGGCAGCGTGAGGTGACTGACGCGGAAGGAGGAAGGAGTCTCGGCCGAGGTTGGGACAGCTGCCTTGTGCAGCGTGACAGAGAGCTGGGCAGCTGGCGGTCAGCACAGCAAGAGAGACGAGGGGAGACACCAGCGACGTGGCAGCGAGCGAGCTGCCTTCCTGGCAGCTAGGAGCAGGAACTGACAGCTGGCAGCGGGAGCTGAGAAGAAACATAAGCTGTCCATCTCTCTCGGTTTAATCCTCCAAACTCAAGTTTAATTTCTGTTTTAATTTATAAATAATGTGTAATTAATTTGTTGTGGCTAGAGGTTAATTCAAAACATGGATATATTTGTAATATGAATTGATTACCTTCAGTTGTGATTTCTGAGTTGTGAATTTAATTTGCTTAACTGTTTGATTGATAACTTATTTTTGTATGTCAATTAAGGATGCATACTTAATTTACATGCATGAATTTGATGCTAGAATATAAGTAAATTTCACCTAATCGTTATGAACTTATATTCACAAGTAGTAAAGGTTGTTGACCACAATCGTGTTAAGTAAATTCTTGGCATAAGTTTCATGCGTATTCCATAGTAACAAGTGCCTCGTCAATGCTTATGATTTCCATTGAACTTAATGATCTTTGATATGTCTCTCTATCATGCGTATTCCATAGTTAGGGAACTTGATAAGAATAATTTGGTTGTGATGCGTATCCCGTCCAATTCAATGAATCTAGGGAAATCTGAAGGTTAATTTAAGCGGACCTAATTAACTTGGGGCGTTGAGAATTTACAATTTATTGAAAGAACAACTGAAAATTAATTTAGGTTGCATATGTGTCATGTGTGGAGAAGAATCCTCTAGCCAGTCTGTCGTCCATCCATTCACCTTAATTTCATGTTTTTGTCAATTCCGTAATTTATTTAAGTCTAATTTACTTCTCTTTAAAAATCAATCACCCGTTTATTTTAAAGTGTTAAAATTGTTAGAAATCAATTTAGTTTGTGTTTTCTAAAATCTTGAATTATTTTGAGTCTTTTAATTTGTTTTAGATTATTTGTTAGTTTTATTTTGAGTGATTCTAGTTAAGTGTTTTGAGTCTAGTTTAGTGTTTTAAATTTTGTTTTTACGTTTTTAATTTAATTTTACTTTGGTTAGCATCCCTAGTTAATCCCCGGCCTAGAACGATCCCTACTTATCCATATACTACAACTGTCACAAATAGGGTTAAATTTGTGCGTTAGTTAATTTTCGCATTAAATTTTTGGCGCCGTTGCCGGGGATTAGCAAATTTGCTAATCCCTTGTTTATGTTTTTGTTTGTGTTTTATTTTATTTTATTTTATTTTATTTGTGTTTATTTTATTTTATTTTATTTTTGGTTTGTTATGTCTTTTACTTTTGATATTTGATTTAGTTTTCTTTCTTTGATTTTAGTTACAAATGGAGCGAGACATGGCACTTGCATCCATCCAAGCTCAATTGGCGAATCTCACGTCTCAATTAACTCAGAATGCCGGAATGACCACAATGCCAAGTGTCCCTACATTTGGTGCATCGTATGGGCAAGGATATCAAACTCATCAATATCCCCAATTTTCTGCAAATGAAGATGTTTGGGGATATCAAGGCCATAACCAATCAAGGGGCAACATGTTTTCCAACGCTTACAATTCGGATTGGAGAAATTATTCAGATCATAGGTGGGATGAACCTCAACACTTTCAACAAAGCGGATATTGGCAGCAAGACGAATTCTATTCAAGATCTATGCAGCCACCACAGCATCCCCCACAACAATTCCAATCAAATCAAAGTATGCCCGTGGATTATAATCAAAGGCTTGATGAATTAATTTCTTTGGTGCAGGGCTCACAAAACGAAGAACAATTACAGCCATCAGAGGAGTACTATCAATGGCCATGTGCACCACCACAGCCTCCATCACAATCTTCCCAACCAAATTCAGGTTCGTCGGTTGATAATGATAAAATTTTTCAACTAATCACCTCTTTGAACCAGGAAGTAGAAAATCAAGACAACAAGATGGATGCTTTGGAGAAGCAAGTTGGGCAGATTATGGAAATCATGGCACAAATTCAAGATCAAAGAGAACTCTCCAACTCAAACATTGCAAATTCAGAGGGAGAAATGGAAATCGATGAAGCCATCACTTTGGGAAGTGATATGGAGGATGAAGTTGTTCCAGAACCATCCAAACATAGCCCGAACATGGATGAATTGCCGCTTCAAGAAGAAGATGAGGATGACTACTTGGGCAGTTTAGAAGAATTCTTATCGCAAACCCCTCAAGTCCTTATGCCATCCAACTCAGGTGAGGAGGTTCTAAGTTCAATTCATTCTAACATCGTTCCACCAAATGTCCTTTTTCCTTGCAGGTTTTTAAATCCCAAGGAAGAAGTGAATGAAAAATACGTTGTGGAAGATCTTCCCAAGGTGCAAAGCGATATCCAAATTCTTGGTGTACCAAATCAAGTTCCCGATGGTATTGAAACGTTCAAAGAGACTTGTACACCAAGAAGAATTATTCCAGAAAATGAGGTGGCCGGAGAATTTGTTAAATACATCCAAGAGGCTGTGCATGAGACAAATGCCAAGGAAGTTGAGTTTGATAACAGGGGCCATGTCACAATCATCACATGCAATCTGGCTAAGTGCAAAGTCCCTGAAACATTCAAAGATGTGGTGTTTGTGATTGAGTTTGATCGAGAATGTAAGCCATCTTCTCCATTTTTAATTTTAATTTATACTAACTTGTTACTAATTTTGATGATTCAGGCACCGTCACTAGAACTTAGACCGTTGTCGGATCATTTCAAGTACCACCGTCCGTTCAAGGATAAACCCATGCATGTGAATAATGAAGGGAGGCCTAGGAATCACCCACAATCAGATTTGCATTCCTAATCCCTTCTCTTTACTGCTTTCATTTTGTTTTGTTTATTTAGTTGTGAATTTTGTTTTGTTTATTTAGTTGTGATTTTTGTTTAGAAAGTTAAACATAGTCTTCTTACTTTGATTTACTTATTTTACATTGATATATAAAAAAAAAAAAAAAACACAAAAATACTTATATTTATATATATAATTAAATAAACTTTAAAGCATAAATATTTTACAATAAATTAAACTAATAGCTTTCACTGGTCGTTGGTAGGTGGTGCCTCGGAGGTCGACGGAGCCCCTGAAAGACGAAGCGCCAGAGTTGGATCATTCGGAGCCTCAATACTTGGTGCTGCTCCCGAGGACGAAGGCAACATAAACCTCGGGAGTAACGCCATAAACCGTTGATGATCACTCTGAATCCGCACTTCGGACTCCTGCATCTGATCCAGCTTCCTCTTCATGCTTGTTGAGTAATTGGTTGCGAGCATGTGCAAATCCCTGTTCTCATGCCTAAGCACTCTGACCTCTTGCCGAAGACTAGCCACTTCAGCCATCAACGACTCCACCTGACGAGTTCGTGGAAGAAGGCGCTGGCCCATGTTTGATACTGATCCTGCGCATCGGACGCTGTAGGCCATAGAGTCCTGGACAGCTAGTTCGTCGGACCGCCTAGAAAGTATCCTAGTGTCTCTAGGAGTGAGCAGATTTCTGGCCACCACCGATGCGGTTGTTTCATTCATCATCATGGAATCCCCAACTGTAAGAGGACCATTTGGGGATATGAAGGACGGCTGCCAAATGTTGGTTGGAGAAGATATATCACTATCTTCCCCAACATTCAAGTTAAGGCGACGGTCAGAAGGGCAAGACATTTTCTGAAGGTGTTGAGAATGAAGAGTCGGAATGATCAAGATTAAAAGAAGTGCAAGATGGAGTGTTTGCAGGAGTGAATGTTTACAGGAGGGAGCTCAAGTGTGTTGTGGAACAAAATTGCGCCTCTATAAAAAGAAGAAATCAAGAGGCGCTCCTCAGAAGTCGAAGAGGCGTCCTCTCGCAAATCGAAGAGCCGGGCTCCTTTCTCAAAAGCCAGATTCTTTTCTCAAAAGCGGCGTCTCCGTCTCAAAAGTCGGACGCCGTTCTCAAAAGTCGGGCGCCTTTCTCAAAAGTCGGAGCGGTCAGGAATCACGAGGCGAGCAGCTTTTCCAGATTTGTCGTCACTCGTCACGCGCTGTCAGCTTTGCGCAAATTACGGGTTGCTTTTTCAGAAAGCGCGTAACCTGTACTGTTCATCCATCCACCGGCTGCCGACAGGGGTAAATGAGCAGTTTCGGTTGTGAAGAAAAGTCCTATAAACGTCTACCTTCGCCATCCATTGCGAAGGCAAACTCTCTCAACACTTCTTCATCTCAGAAATTTTTCATCTCCGAAAATGCCTTTCCAACAAACCCTCTCGAGTTACTCTGTGTTTCTCATTCCCTGGGATACCTTTGCAAATAAGTCATCTAGAGCTAGAGTATTTCATATCATGAAGGTTGAAAGCAAGAGTATCTCATATCACACTTTCTTCCTGTCCTTTTCCTTGTCTTTGTGATAAGGAGAAAGCGGGCAATCAGCCAGCACTCGGTGTCAATCTTCCGATCTAAGAACCGACTGCCTGGAAATCCTTCCTGATTGCTTACCTAGCATTGCTTACCTAGCATTGCTCTTGAGTGCTCATCTTCAACCGCTGATGTACTTCCGAAGAAGACGCCACATCTGCCTGGAGAACAACCAAGGCAAGTGAAAATGTTACTTGAAGCATGTGGAGACAAGGTGCTGCTTCATCTTCAAGATCAAGTCTCATTTTCCTTGCTAAGAAGTTCCCCAGCCCAGTTCAAGCATACACCTGTGGAACGATACTTCTTCAAAAGCAAAAGTATCCCATATCATCAGAGTCAGAGGCAAAGATTTCTCATGGCATGCTTTTCCTTTACCCTTGCTCTTAGCTACGGGACAAGGAGAAAAAAGGCAATCGGTCGGCACTTGGACAGATTGAACAAAGAATCAGACCACCACCTCTTCCTCGTGCCTACCTGCCATGCAGAAGAAACAAAAAGAGAAGAATGTAGCCTGCAGACTCAATCAACCCGGCAGAAGGAGTCCGAGTTGAAACCAAGAGCTCGAGAAGCTTCAACAACACCACCAATCAAGTCTCATTTTCCTTGCTAAGAAGTTCCTGAGGCCAGTTCAAGTTCAAAGCTGTGGAAAGTCACCAAACAGGACCAATGATCACTTTTAGTTTTATTCATTGTCTTTTATTTTCATTTTTAATTTTTCGTTTGCATTTTCTATATTTTCTTGCGTGCTTAACTGAATTATTTCTTTTCTTTGCAGGAACTTTTGGTTATTTCCACTCTTGAAGTTGATTGCAGAATTTTAGCTTGGGGGTCATCGCTTGATTTTTTTCTGCAAATTAGGGAAGTTTTCAGTCCTATTGTTTTATTTTGTTTCTTTATATTTATTTATTTTATTTTTATTTGCATTTTATTATATTTTCTGACATTGGGGACAATGTCTAGTTTAAGTGTGGGGGTAAAGAGTATAAAAATGACCAAATTGAAAATTTTTGTACCTTCGACTTTGAACTGGTTTCATTTGTTTCCATGTTATTGCTTTGTATTTTCTTAATTAAGTTGTGGTTTAAAAAAAAAAAAAAATCGAAAAATTTAAAAAAAAAAAATCCAAAAAAATTTTCTTGTTTTCCTTATTGTTTTGAATTAGATTTTTGTTAGTTCCCCGACCCAATGATATAATCGGATAAAGTTTGAACCATGATCATCAAGAACTTAGTTAACATGTGTTTTGTGAAATTCCTAATTCTCGTGTTAGTTTGTACATATTTGATCATCTTTGAAAAACTAAACGCACATAGCCTTGTTGATGTGAAACTAAAGCATGATTTAAAGCTCCATATGTGAATTTAGTGACCATATACATCCTATGTGAGTTTTTGAGCCTATTGAAAGTGTGTGCATTTTTCATACACTCCTATTCTTTCATGTGTGATGAACTTATGTGAGATACATCTCTAGAACTTGCATAACGATCTTTCGAAATTTTTTGTCATTGATTGCATGAACTTGAAAATGATAGAGGCATTAGGTTTACCACCATGGCCCAAATAACCTTGTTTCCCAAAGAAAAATGATATCATTAGATTGCCAATTTGAGCCGTATTTGTGAGCCTTTTATTTCTTATCACCAGATATGTCTACCCTTATGCCTGAAATATTTTTTTTCCTTACCCTTTCCAAGCGAGCAATGCGAGATTGTCTTATGAGAAATGTTTGTGAAGTACTTTGAAGGTGTTTGGCAAAAGAATAAGTGTGGGGGTATTTCATGTTTGTATTTAAAAAAAAAATAAAAAAAAATAAAAAGAAGAGAAGAAAAGAAAAAGAAAAAGAAAGATTGTATACGAAAATAAATAAAAAAAAAAAAAATGTTTTAAGTTTCAGTTTAAGGTTGTGGTTGGAGGTGACTAGAAGAATAACTGGAAAGCTTGAGTTCTTATAAATCTAAAGAAAAGAATTGTTTGCAATGTAACTTGGAACTTGTGTTTTCCTATTCTTTCGTTTCAATAACCCTATCCCTAAACCTCATTACATCCAATAAAAGTCCTCTTGATTTAAGTTTTGCAATTATGACTGTGGAGAAGTGATCTTTATGCAAGCTTATGGTAGAAATTTCACATTTGATTCTTTGAGCGAAACACATTAAAACTAAACACATGTGTGATTGAGTGTAAATCCAGTGAGAAGGTCGCTAGTTTGCATATGGTGATTTTAAAAATAAAAATTTGAAATTGCATTAGCATGGCTATCTCACACACTACACTTCAAGGATGTTTCAAAGATTACTGCTAATATTTGAGTAAGGAAAATGAACTTGAATTGCTTATTGGTGTTAGCTATGGTTCTTGATGATTTGTGTTCTCGAATGAAGTTCTATGAGGGTCATATAGGGGGAAACTAATAATTTTCATGTTATTACTTTTTCTGTTTTCGTTTGTTTTGCTCGAGGACTAGCAAAAGCTAAGTGTGGGGGTATTTGATAAGCTCATATTTATACATATTTTACATCAAATTCTCTCGTCTTTTCTTAGTTAGTTTCTTATATTTTTGAGTTATTTGCTTTGTTTTTGTGTTTTATCGAATTTATCTAGCTAAGAAAATAAAAATAACATAAGTGTGATTTTATGTAATAAATTCGTGTCAAAACTGTTTAGCTTTTAAATTAAATAAAATATAGATATATATATATATATATAATAATAATAATTGTTTGTTTTGTAAACAGTGGGGAACCAAGTGGAGCACGAAGAAAAGAAAAAATAAAAGCTGCTGAGTGCAGCTTGGTAGGTGGGCAGCTGGTGGGAAAAGCACTGAGGAAAATGGGCAGAAAGGAATAAAAAGAAGGAAGTCAGACGTGAGCTCTAGCGTGGGGGGAGAAGCTGCCTTTGGCAGCTTGAAGGAAAGAAGGGACGCAGGACAGCAAGCTTGTGCAGCTTGCGAGGGCAGAGAGAAAGAATAATCAAGGCTGCCTTTTAGCAACTTGGAAGTTGCCATTGGCAGCTTGAGAGAGACAAGCTTGCGGGAAAGTAGAGGTCAGCACGTGAAGGACAGCGCAGCTGTCAGCAAGGCAGGCGCTGCCAATTGGCAGCTTGAGACAGATGCTGGCGCGGAACGAGGGAAGCTGGCAGCTGGGGCAAAGAGTGAAGGAAGACATGCAGCGCAGGAGAAATGTGAAGCCAGGGGTCAGCGTGCAGCGGAAACGACGAGCTGCCTTGGCAGCGTGAGGTGACTGACGCGGAAGGAGGAAGGAGTCTCGGCCGAGGTTGGGACAGCTGCCTTGTGCAGCGTGACAGAGAGCTGGGCAGCTGGCGGTCAGCACAGCAAGAGAGACGAGGGGAGACACCAGCGACGTGGCAGCGAGCGAGCTGCCTTCCTGGCAGCTAGGAGCAGGAACTGACAGCTGGCAGCGGGAGCTGAGAAGAAACATAAGCTGTCCATCTCTCTCGGTTTAATCCTCCAAACTCAAGTTTAATTTCTGTTTTAATTTATAAATAATGTGTAATTAATTTGTTGTGGCTAGAGGTTAATTCAAAACATGGATATATTTGTAATATGAATTGATTACCTTCAGTTGTGATTTCTGAGTTGTGAATTTAATTTGCTTAACTGTTTGATTGATAACTTATTTTTGTATGTCAATTAAGGATGCATACTTAATTTACATGCATGAATTTGATGCTAGAATATAAGTAAATTTCACCTAATCGTTATGAACTTATATTCACAAGTAGTAAAGGTTGTTGACCACAATCGTGTTAAGTAAATTCTTGGCATAAGTTTCATGCGTATTCCATAGTAACAAGTGCCTCGTCAATGCTTATGATTTCCATTGAACTTAATGATCTTTGATATGTCTCTCTATCATGCGTATTCCATAGTTAGGGAACTTGATAAGAATAATTTGGTTGTGATGCGTATCCCGTCCAATTCAATGAATCTAGGGAAATCTGAAGGTTAATTTAAGCGGACCTAATTAACTTGGGGCGTTGAGAATTTACAATTTATTGAAAGAACAACTGAAAATTAATTTAGGTTGCATATGTGTCATGTGTGGAGAAGAATCCTCTAGCCAGTCTGTCGTCCATCCATTCACCTTAATTTCATGTTTTTGTCAATTCTGTAATTTATTTAAGTCTAATTTACTTCTCTTTAAAAATCAATCACCCGTTTATTTTAAAGTGTTAAAATTGTTAGAAATCAATTTAGTTTGTGTTTTCTAAAATCTTGAATTATTTTGAGTCTTTTAATTTGTTTTAGATTATTTGTTAGTTTTATTTTGAGTGATTCTAGTTAAGTGTTTTGAGTCTAGTTTAGTGTTTTAAATTTTTTTTTTACGTTTTTAATTTAATTTTACTTTGGTTAGCATCCCTAGTTAATCCCCGGCCTAGAACGATCCCTACTTATCCATATACTACAACTGTCACAAATAGGGTTAAATTTGTGCGTTAGTTAATTTTCGCATTAAGATTGTGCCTGAATTCGACTTCTAACCAAGAGATTGCGCCATTGCGTGAGAGTGGCTCAAATCAAGGTTCTTTCTTTGCCTTAATGATAAGGACTTTACTTATGTAGAGAAATATAACAATATGTAAATGGCAAGTTTGCTGGAAGTGTAGATGACAGAGGAAGGTAAAGAAAGTAAGTGTGAGTGCATTGGAGGCGTAAATACTGTATATGAAATAAGTAAATACAATGGCAACAAAAATGTAAATAAGAACACAAGGAAATTGATACTACTCGGAAGAATAGCAGAGCTTTAAAAGAAAATACAAGGCTTTTGCATAATTGAAGTATTAAAAAGGGTGCATAGCTTGAATTGAGTTGAATTGTTTGATTGGTTGAGTCTCGAGTCCTTTGCCTATGCTTCCTTTATATATATATATATATATATATATATATATATAGAGAGAGAGAGAGAGAGAGAGAGAGAGAGAGCTTTTTTGATAAGGACATTGAATCTGTGCAAATAAGTTCCATTGCCAACTTCACTTGCAAGAATAAGAAAAGATGCCAACTTGCATATGAAATAATAATAAAAGAAGCAAGTTGATTTTCCACCACATGTGTATTAATCCCACTTGTGTCTATCTCCTAAGTCTGCCAACATCCTTACTTACAATAAAGTTACTGCTTCAAACCATGTGGAGAAACATTCTCACATGCAACTTTTAGTCTATTTGCACACTAATCCCCAAAATGTCATATTTTGGCTTTAAACTCAAATAAGTAAAATTATGCATATTTTAGGTGCAAACAACTCATTTTCCTGTTCCTTTTTGTGATGTTTGACCTCCTCCTTTTCCCTTCGAGTTGCTCTTTCCTAAGCCTTTCCTCCTATTCTTTCCTCTGTCTCTCTTCTTCCTCCTTTTTCATCCTCTCTTCCTCCTCCTTCCACCGAGCAAAGGCCTCTTGCTTTTCTCTGACATACTTTGGCACTTTCTTGTCCGCGGTCGCTTTACCATCACCTATCACCTTCTTTTTCACCCGGATCGGCGATTAGGGCAACTGTATCAAGTTTTCAACTCATGGTAACTTGAGAATTAGCTAGGGTTGGCAACCATTCGGTTAGGAGATAGAAATGTCATATCATCCCCATAATCACAAAAATTAACCATATCCATAATTGCTAAGAAATTATCCATAACCATACCACCGAACAACAGATTTTCCATAGGTTAATGGTTATATTCATCTTCGTCAATACATAACAATTATTTGTTCAACTGACATAAGATACTAATTCTGTTATTAAATATCCACATATAAAACATAACAAGACTTTCCGGAAGTGTTCATGATAAGCCAAATATGATAGCAAAGTAAGGCAAATTGGTTCATTAAAAAGGGAGAGGGATGATGATAGGAGCATATTTATGCGACTTTGTTATCTTATTTCTTTGCATTTACTTAGTTAATTTCCATTTATTATGGTAATTTATGTTATTTTCGCATTATTGTAGGTCCAATTGGTAAAGATGATAATAAATGGCAAAATGGAGCAATTTGGAGCAGTTTTAGACTTGGATTGGACAGTAGGCTTGGATAGCATATGGGCTAACGTTTTTATGTTTAAATGGTGCTAGATATGTGCTAAAATCTGGTGAAATTAAAGTTGAGGCTTGGAAGACAAGGAATTACACAACAAAGAGGAATCCTAGTTGGAGAGGAACCTTATCTTATCCAATCTTACCTTATCTTATCTCCAGCTAGAAGGAGGAATCCTTATCATATTTCAACACTTCCTATCTGATTCCAGGAGTCCTAAAATAAATCAAACAACCTAATCCTTTTCCTCCTGGGATTCAGCTGTGCCTTTACCCTATATATACATTATTGCCGTAAATTAGAGGGGGACGAGTGTGCCGTAACCTGCAATCATCCATTGAAGTCGCTGGAGTTTTCTGGGTTATTTCTATCTTTATTTTAAGTTTCAATGTTTATTTTAGATTATTTTTCAGTTATGATGAACATGTGTAACTAAGCTTCTTTTTAGCTAGAGGCGAATTTGAAGCCATGATCATATGTTTTATATAAATTGATTACATCCAGTTATTGTTTCATAAAACATGAATGCGATTTACTTATCTGCTTTTCATAGTTACGAATGCTTTGTCAATGCTTATGATTTTCACAAAACTTAATGATCTTTGAGATGTATCTGTATCATGCTTTTCATAGTTAGGGAACTTGAGAAGAATAATTTGGTTGCGTCGCTGAGTCCAATTCAACGAACTTAGGAAAATTTGAGAGTTAATTAGTGATGTTCACAGTTAATTTGGGGCATTGTCATTCATGGTTTATAGAAAGAATAACTGTAAATCGATTTGTATGCATATGTTTTATGTGTGGAGAAGAATCCTCTAGCTATCCTCTCACCCATATTTCATTCACAACTTAATTTACTTGTTGACATTTACTTTTGTTTTCATTAAATTCGTCTCACTGTTTTAATGTTAGTTTAGTTTGGTTTTCAGTTTTATAAGTTTAATTTGAGTTGATTAGCATCCCTTCTAATCCCCGGAATAGAACGATCCCTACTTACTCATACTACGATTGCATAATTTATAAGGTTTAATTTGTGTGTTAGTTTCTACCACATCAGATGACAAAAGCCAAAAGCAAATACAACAACCATTACGGAAGAAAGATGAAACAAATTATCAAATAATTTCAATACTTATGAATATTATACTATATTATATAGCATATAATATTCAGGGTGCATTCGATGACGAATATAAATCGAGGACCCTATAACCATATCCAAAGCCATAATTGAATAATATTTACAGTTTTTTCTCATATTTGGAAAATACCTGAATTTCAAGGCTCAAACAAAGTCATTCTCCACAAGGTTTGAATGAATAATTTGTATTTAAAATCAACTCTTAATTAATTATTTAAAACAAAATTTGGAAAATGTTGATTTTGGAAAATAATAAAAACGAATTTAATAAAAACAATTTAAAAGATTTGACAAATTGAAAATCTAATTAAAAGAAAACGGTTTTGAAAATCAATTTAAAAAGACACTAGGGTTCCTGCGTTGCCATTAACAATCGTATGCAATTATACTATCATTCACTACCCACAAGAAAAGCCACAACATCAAGAGCAACTTCCGTAGCACACAACTACATCAATAGCGCGATATCCCGGTAACCATATCTGAAGCCATAACTGTTTGCTCAGGTGGCAAAAGTGGGATTTTATATAAAAAAAAGGTTTGGATGTGTTATTAAAAATGAAATCGTGTAGTTATAACTTGTAAGTTGTTTTGTCAAACTCCCGATGTAGGATTTCCAACAACATGAAAACCACGAACAATTTTGAACTCTGAGTTTTGATGACAATTGGCTAAATACTCTTCTGGAAAACAATAGAGAGAAACACAAGAACAAATCAAGGAATCAATGGTACACAATCCAATCCGATCCGATCCGATCCGATCCGATCCAAGTTAGAGAGGCTTGGTATCTATAATAATCACTCAACCCTCCCTAATCTAACACAACTTCGTTGCCATCGTCCCGATTATCAAGCCTTTGGAGCTTTGTACAACTTCTCCACCATCTTCCTATATTCTGCAAAACACACACACAGAGGAAGCATTACTCAGTCACACACTTCTCATGGTAACAATTCTTTTTCGAAAAATTAGTAAAATAAATGATAAGTAAAAGGGAAGTCAATTCAAATGTGTCGTTACCTTCTTGGTTGCTCCACAATTGTGCTGCTTGGGCATTCAAAGGAGAGCTGATGTTTGGTTCTGCAATTCACATAAACAAAAATTGAAATTCGATACGCACTCCACATTCGTTTCAATTCAGCGTTTATTCAATTCGATAAGCAAAAGTGTTAGAGAAAAGTGATTACCTCCAAGAAGACTCTGGATGGATAAGAGTATGGTTCTCACATCATAAGCAGATGACCATTTATCCTGCAATCAATTCATTGAGATACATTGGTCAAATGATATCGTGCTTGGTTTCTGAACGATATTATAACTGAGAAAGTGCGAGACTAGTACAAGTTTGGAGAAGTTACCTGTAGAATATCCAGGCAAATGTTGCCGACAAGATCGACATTTGGGTGAAAGAGGACGGTCTCAAACTTGACCTTTGGGGGTTTGAATGGATAGTCATTGGGAAAGGTGAGGGAGAGTCTGTATTCTGTGCCTTCAAACACCGTCTCTTTGCTTCCAATGATTGTCCCTTTCCAGCAGAAAATATTGTCTTCCTCGGGGAATGCGGATATCCCGGAATCCCCACTCATCTGCAATAATCCAATCCAATCAATCCAATCCAATGTTAATTAAACAAACATCAAGATTCTCAGAATTCAAACAGAAAATAAGGTGAAAAGATTGGGTCTTTGGTGTCTTACCATTAAGGCCATCAACTCAGATTGCAGCCTGTTTAATTAAACAACAATAAAAGGTTAGATTAAAAACAAATTGAAACCTCCAATTATCAATACAAATTTAGTGAATCTAAATCCTAATCTCTTCCAATCATCAAAAGAAATAAAATAAATTTCATGAATCTCAGAGGAAATAAATCAAACACCTGATGTGCAAAAGAAAATCCCCAAAAAAACAAAAACCAGTTTTCTTTGAATTAGAAGAATACAGAAAATCAAGAAAATAAATCCAACCAAATACCAAAGAAATCACATTTGTTCTTGACTGGTAGATTAGGATGAAGATGTACCTTTTGAGAACGGACTGAGAATCAAGGGTCTTGGGGCGCGGCTGAGATTGCTTTGAGTTCGAGGGAGCAGTGGCTCCGGCCACTACTAGACTGTTATCTTGGTTCACAGCAGCCATAATCCTAATTCTTTTTTCTCTTCGTTTCCGAAAACAGAGATCAACGGACGCTTTTCTGAGAGAGAGAGGGTGATAGAGAAGGGCTTTCCTTCCTTCCTTCCTTCCTTCCTTCCTTCTTTGCCTCTTCTGAATGACAAGTGAGAGAGAGAGAGAGAGAGAGAGAGAGAGAGAGTATGAGATGTGGAAGAAGATGGGGCTGCAGAGATTGGTTTAAAACGCTGTTGGGATGGGACTCGGACAGAGCGGTGTAAGGTATTCAAAAAATTTCGAACGTTGCAAATGCCACTGGTGTCTTATTTTAATTTTTCTTCAACGGCTAGTTATTTGGTTTTCTTTTTTTTTTTTTTTTTGGGTTATGAAATTGAGAATATGTATGTAGTGAAATATAAAGAAGTAATAAGACACAATATTTACGCAGATGACCAACCATTTTTTCTTCATTTAACTTAACAAACGTACCAAACCACTTTCTTTGACAATGTTGTATACACGTGAATGTAAATGTTTAACATCTGTTGTTATTAATTGGGACTATAGTGTAGGGTTAAAAACCTATATGAATTAGAAAGAAAATAAAATTAGGCGACTGAAGGCGGCAGCGCTGCAAGTGGTGATGAAGGTTGGGTAACTTGGAAGAGCGAGCATCTGCAATGCTAGCAATGTGTTCATCCAGTCTTGAATCGATGCTAGAGTGGGTCTCCAGTTGGACCACTCAGCTAAACCCCTCTCAGTGTGTTTTGCTGCAGCCACGGCTGCCCGTGCGGGTTTGCTCTTGGTGACACAAAGGGGATTTCAAAATATTATCCTTGAAGGCAATTCACTCCAGATGCCTGATGTTGGACTTATTATTATTGAAGATTCTAGAGAGGTTTTGTCCTCAACCACTGGAACGCAGGTAACAACTTCTCCACCATACCTGCCCACACACTTGGAGGGTCCTCCAACATCAATCACAGAAGCTTCTTCGGGCACCCGGTGTATGGATCCGCCCGGCCTAGTATACCAAACCGAGGGGTTTTGCAATTTTTATAACTTCCTAGTTGGAAACAATTATAAAACTTCCTTGACAACTCAGATGGAAATTACCCGACAGAGTATCCCTCAACACACAGGGACCGTCTTAGCTCTCTTCATCCGATCGCCGCTTCCTGACATTTTTTCAAGCAGCAGATCAAAGTTTATGGTCAAGAAGCAGAGCAGAAAATAGAGCCAACGCTAATTCCAGCAAATACTATGGCGATCAAGATTCTCGATCGTATACAAGTAACCATAATCGAACCAATCACAGGTATAAAACCATGTAATGTAGTCATTATGATTAACAGGAATCTAAATCTCTAATACTACGTGAAATCAACAAGTAACAGGCGTCTAAGCTTCTCTCTCAATTTGTAAACCCAGATTATTTCTTCGAGTTAAACTATCAGATTGGCAGGGTTTACATACATGAAGAAAAAGTAAATACAAGCTCGATTGGAGGCACAAAACTCCTATGGCTTCGATGATGTGAGCTGCCTCAAATTGTACTTTGCTAACTGCTTGTACTTGTCAACAACACCGATCATGCAAATAGTCTGTCAATCAAAACAGAATGAGATTTTTAGCTATAAAGGAAGGAATCAACAGTTCAAACACAAGTATCTTTTTACGACAATTCTTCCTTTGAATGGTGGTGTGACGAAAGAGAAATTGGAGCATGAGGAAAGGAAACTTTCTTACCCTGCAAATTTCAACAACAATGGTCTTATCGGGATTGTTGAGGTCAACTTTGTGAGGCGCAGGCACAGATTTTGCCACTGCATTTATGATTTTCATCCTGTCTATACCGGTATTTGCACGGGCTTCATACAGGACCGCAAACTGAATGGAAGATTTAGTAAAATCAGAAAATATCTCGAGATATCTACTAGTTTGAAGTTTTGTTTATTCTCAACTCAAACAACTTGTAACCTCATAAATATAGGTTTATGTCAAAAATAAAGAAAAGGTCATCAGATTTATTTCCCGTTCATTAATAGAGATAGCTATTCCATCACAGAACGCTTGTGTCTTATGGTGAACGATGGCAGTCAAAACAGAATTAAAAAAAAAATCAGTTTGTAATGACAAGAGAGATGTGGGTTTCTTTTTGTTAATAAGAACAAAAGGCAGACGAGGATTAGTGATGTATCTTACCTTCTGAGGATTCGGAGTTTCCACTGGAAAGTGCTGTTCAAGAAGTGGTTTGATTGCTCTTGAAATTTCCTCTTCTGAAGAATAGCATGCTACTTCAACGGGTAATACTCTTAAGATAAACCTATAATATGCAAGTAAGAACAGCCAGTTTGAGGTCTCTCTTCCATACTCGTTCTTTGTAAAAATAACCTAACAAGTAATATATGAACCTTGACATGTGTTTCTTTGTTGCAGCAGCAGATGTCATCATATGCTGCACAATTGCGCTAGGGCTAGGATCTCCCTCTCTTTTCCGCATTTGAACAAAGACGACACCGTTGCA
This sequence comes from Malus fusca, assembly GCA_035220775.1. Taxonomy (NCBI): domain Eukaryota; kingdom Viridiplantae; phylum Streptophyta; class Magnoliopsida; order Rosales; family Rosaceae; genus Malus; species Malus fusca. The sequence goes on from CM069069.1 coordinate 25,490,143, forward strand.
ACCCGATTCAAGGGTGAAAAAGCGTCTCTATAAATTAATCCAACATCGGCATGAGAAATCATTTCCTCAAAATTGGTTGCAAAAGTTAAAAGGATTATAAAGCACACACACCAAGATATCTGAAGAGATATGCTAAGAAAAATTAATGAAAACCCATCTGCAACTAACCTAAAACATGCTAGAAAAAGATTATTCCGCATTCAAAACCACTGGGAAATGAAGGAAGAGATGGTCATGCTAACTAAAGATAATGAACAATTAAAATTCCGTATGCTAAAGTTACTACTAAAAAACATGAGGGACATGGGAAGAAAACCGTGATTGTAAGACAGGGTTGGGACGGAACATTACTCCTTAGACATTAAATTCAATTAATTAAGAAGGTGTTCTTGCCCTTCAAAAGAACCAAACCTTAAGTGAGAAATTTCCAGTATCCATTCATAAACCTACGAAATGAAGGAGGAGTTGGTAATACTAGTTAAAGCTAGTGAACAATTCAGTATGGTAATGCTAGTACTAAAAAGCAAAATAGGCATCACTGGATGAAACTTAGGCAAGTACAAGAGAGTAAAAACACAATCTAAATTAGAAACCTAAACACGTAAATAGGGTAGTGCAAGACATATGACTTGCAGAAAACAAACAGATGTGTAAACAATTAAATGGCAAGGGCATTATATACAATATGCTCATCTATTTTTAAACTGTTAAAAAAATACGGAACATGCAAATGTAATGCAAAAGAGATGACTACTAAACAAAATGATTCATAGCCATATCAACTGCAAGCTTATTTAATCTTAGCCTGCATAAGAGGTGTGACGCAGAAAAATAAAAAATAAAAAACTCTGAAGAAGCAGAGCTTGCTAGCTGAATTTGTAATTCAGACAAAATGAGGTTCGGCATCCACAATTTCACATAATCTTCTCTTGAACAATGTACCCAAACAATCTTGATAAATAAAAGGGAAAGAATGTGACACACACAAGTGTGCACAATCAACTTATATATTATCATATCATAGAAGCTCACCTTGTTCTTATCTCCCAGTTCTTGAAGCTCAGCTTCAATTAGCTTATCGATGGACTTCTCTTCCACTTTGTATGGGATTGTAAATTTTGATGAATCTGTTCCTAGACATTGTTTCTTTGCTGGTGGCTCCTCAGCTTCATTTGCACAAATTTCCCTACTTATATTATCCTCTTTCTTGTCTTCAGTGTTTTCCTCAGTTTTATTTTCGTCACATGCATCATCCTTCTTCTGGTGTTCTGATTTCTCACTTGTTGCATTATCATGACTGGCATCATCACTACGAGAATCACCTTTACTCTCTTCACCCACTTCGCTCTCTTCTTCTGCTTCCTTGTCCTCTCCTTCTTGTTTCTTTTCATCATCATCATTGTCATCACCCTCACCACTGGAAGAATCAGAATACGAGAACACTATTTTCTTATTTGAAGGTTTACAAGGTGCCTCAGAAAGCTTCAATCCCGAACCCTTTCCACTGACTAGCTCTTCATAAAACTGCAATACAAACCAAAACAACCTAAGACATCAGTTTCTCACCTAAAACAGCCAAGAGATAAATAAACAGTCCATAACATTATCTCATAAGTTAAAGAGCACTCAGCATTTTGATTTCATGCGAAAGAAGAACAAAAAGCAGAAACTAAGATACACTCTCTCCATATGTTATGAATTCTCTTAAAAGAAGATACATATACACACAAACCAATACGTATGAAAATTGTAATCTTATTTATTTATCTGCACCGATTCGTATGCAAAGAGCTTTCTATGGCCCTTAAACTTTTAATTCTTCAAATTTGGTGGCGCACATTTAAAGATGAAAACAAAATTAATAGGGGGGGAACCAACGGATTTTAAACGATACCCTCTTGGCCCTGTCACTATCAGTTCCCCATATTCGGTTTGCACTCTTACTTCTCCCAAAGGGATAAACTCGGATAGTCCATGAGTGGATGTGGAGGTACTACTCTAGGAACCACCGCAAATCTTGCGGCTATGTGGAAGAACGGTTCATTACATGGTATTAATACTATTATTCACCCTTTGGCAATCAAAATGAAACACAGATAATAATAGGACTCTAAGAAGCAGTTTAAAAAGACGGTTACGCTGAAGTCAGGCCAATCTATGTACAATCACAATTAAGCAAGACGATAAATCCAACACGAAAGCAGAAAAGTAGCAACAAAAGATAAACCCCACATAAATTAGTAGCAAAAACAGCAGAAATTTGGGGGAAAAAACCTCACATAATAGCAAGTTGAGTATGAAATAGCTAGATAAAGTAAAAACCCAGATAGAAAATTGGGGAAAAAGATTATGGGATTTGAAGAAAAGAGAAAAAGAGAGAGCTTACAGAGTCAATAACGTTAATGGCTTCCTGAGAGGCTTGGCGTTCCCTTCCGCCATCGCAAGTGATGAAGAATCCTTCCACTCCTGGGTGTAATGGGTACGCCCCTTTCTTCTTCACTGCTTTCTGCACATCGTTACAATTTAACAGCAATTAACTAAATTAACTTCTCACTTAACTAACAATTCAACTCTGCCTAATTATCTCAAAGAGAGAGAGAGAGAGAGCTGACGTTGTGAGGGAGATAGCGCTGCTTCCCCTTCTTGGACTTGGTGGGTTTGTTGTCCGTCGCCATATGTGAGTTTCAGTTGCAGTTTGAGAGAAGACGAAGGAAGAAGACGAGTACATACAGCAGTTGCAATTGGGTGAGTTACTGTTCCACAACGCTGGGCCTAAGAGCAACTCTACCTTGGAGCCCTCCCGCAATCCACTTGTGAACAGTAAATGTTCTAATGAACAGTAAATGTTCTAATGAACAGTAAATGTTCTAATGAACAGTAACTGTCTTTTGCATCTCCACCGTTGCACTTAAATAGTCCTGGCAATAGGCAATAAAATATTATTAATTCTTTTTTTACAAAATAATACTAAATAAATTTATTTGTAATTTCGGATAAGATATTTTAAATCGTTCTCGTTGCGCCACGTGTCATTTACCCAAAACGACTATAATTGGTCATAGATTTCAATAAGATTTTTATCCAATGTCATCGTGCCACGTGTCGTTATCTTTTCAGAATCTTTGAGGATAGATTTCGATTAAATTTTAAATCGTTCTCGTTGCGACACGTGTCATTATCCGAAAAGATAATTATTGGTGATAGATTTCGATAAGATTTTTATCCAATGCTGTCGTGCCACATGTCATTATCTTTTCAGAATCTTTTAGGATAGATTTCGATCAGATTTTTAACGGATTACGGCATGCCACGTGACACTATCTACAACCAAGGTATAAAATATCGATGATATCGGAAATATTGGTTGTCCAAAAACACGGAAATATCAGGATATTATCGATATCGATAAAAATAATATGGAAACCACGGAAATTGTAAGAAAAACTTGGAAATTTTTATTGAAACTTTGCAGGATGTTTATTTAGTCAATTATCTATTAGTTTATCACAAAAAATTGGAAGGAAATGCATTGCATGATGAATTTAATTGATTTAAGTTGATTGTATAGCGAGCTGGCAAACATTGTGAGTGTAGAAAATATGTAATAATTAATGAAAGAAGTTTAAACACACCATAATCATTTATATATAATGAATTAGTACAATATTTTACACTTTATACATTGCATGGTAAGATACATGAGTGATTTAGTACTACATAGAGTTCCTATGAGGTTCAAATTTTTCACTATCTTCATCATCTCTATGTGTAGAGTGAGTGTATTGTGAAGAGTAGTCATCAAATGATAAATCCCCAAAATAGTTTTGCATGTAATTGTTAACATGCCACCCATATGGATCCGAGATTGGTTGACGTTGTTCATAAGCAAATCATTTGAAGATTGAGTCTCGGATTGTTTCCATGAGTCGCTCGATTCCATCCCAACAGAAATGATTCTAATGAATAATAATCTAATTTGATAATAATCCAATTTAATAATAATCCAATTTAATGAATAATTCAATTTGATAATAATCCAATTTAATGAATAATAATCCAATTTGATAATAAAAAAAACCTAATATTAATGAATAATAATCCAATTTGATAATAAAACCTAATATTAATAAAATAATAAATAACATTAAACATATTAAAATTATCCTAGGGAATAATTATACAACATTACTTAATTACTTAAAAAAATTAACATGTAATTGTTAACATTACTTAATTACTGAAAAAAATTAACATGCAAGTATTAATTACTTAAAAAAAATAACATACGAGTCCACACAAATTTTTTTGTTGTTGTATAAATTACAATAATATAAATATAAGTTTGTGAACTTACCTTAAATATGGAACCCTTTGTGTTGAAGCTCTGGAATGGATCTGGAATGGCTCTGAAAGGGGTAAGGGAAGAAGAAGAAACGAAAAGGTGTAATAGAGGTTTTAATTTTCGAAGAGTAAAAAAATGTGTGATGATATGATACTCCACCTCTGAGAATGTGAAAGAATATCACAGTGGCACACGGTTTTGAATGAAACCACCATCCATGGTCTGATATTGTACAAGTTATAATTGTAAAAGTTGTCTGGGTTTTGAATTATTTAGATTCTTTTCAATGAGATCACCATTATTTTTGTCCACGGTCTGAAATTGTCAAAAGTAATTGTAAAAGTTGTCAGCAAGTTCCTGAGTCCTGATAGGAACTCCACACACACACACACACACACACACACACACACACACGCCACCACACACGAACACAACACACGCACACAAACATCACACACGCAGACACACAGAGACCTCAGTCTCTCTCTCGATCATTCTCTCTTCTCTCCCTTCTCCATTCTCCCACACACACACACACAGATCTCTCGATCTCTCTTCTCCCTTCTCCCACACACACGCACAAAGACCTCAGTCTCTCGATCCTTCTCCCACATGGCCTTCTGCTCCTCCCTCGCCTTCCTCCTCGTCCGCGTCTTCCGCCCCGTCGGCGCCGTCTCTCTCGAAACTCTCATCTCTCTCCTTTCTCTCTGCATCGAGACCCACATACACACATGCACACCATCGCACCTGCTTCAGGAAGACACCCACCTCGTCTTTCTCCCTCTTCTTCTCGTCCCTGCAACTCGGCGAACGCAGGAACCCTCCGGCGAGTTTCTTGAATTTCTCCGGTTAGGTAAGCTTCAGGTTTACCTCTTTCTGTTCTAGATCGAAGCTTAGATGTGAAATTGAAGTTCTATCTCGTGTTTTTCAAGGTTTTTGGGATGAAATCGACTCGGGAATAGGCACACCCATATCCGGCGAGGTCGTGGGTGTCGACGAACTTTCCGAACACCTCCGACCGTTTCACGACAAACGGAAGTTATAAAAACATTCATCTCGTCTTCTATTTCATTTTGATACCTAGATCGGAGTCTAGGGTGCTCTTTTACAGTCGGCCAGAGCTGTAGAAGCTCCGGCGTTCTTCTCCGATTTGCACAGATCCAAAATTTCGCGATATTATCGGTAATATCGCGATATTATCGATAATATCGATAATATCGCGAAATTTTAATGAAAACTAATTGTATAACCATTAAAATATCGGTAACGCGAAAAACCGATAATATCAACGAAATATCGCCGATATTATCGGTATTTAAGACCTTGTTTACAACCTAATCATTTCAGAATCCTCCATATAATCCATCATCCATCCTTTTAAATCTCACACCAATTTTCTCAATATCTCTATCATTATTCATAATTTATGCTTCCTTCTTCACCAAATCAAAATCTGTATCATTATTCATAGTTTCTACTTACAATGTATTATTCTTCAAGCATGATGTGGGAAATCGATCAAGAAGAGGAAGAATTGTTTAACCAATCTGAAGGAATGTTCAATCTCCATATAGCCCAAAATGAGAAGGAATAGGATGAGGAGCGGAGAAGGAGAGATGACGAAGCAAGAATGGCCAGAGACTCACATTCCCGTTTAGTCATCCAAACTGTGGCTCAGATATGCAGGCCCACCCGTTCGGGAAACCTTGATAGAAGCAGGAAACAACGAGGTGTGGAGCTGTTGGACGATTATTTTGTCCATAATAGTGCATTTCCTGATACGTACTTCAGACGTCGTTTTAGAATGGAACGACATTTGTTCAACAAAATCATGATTGTTGTTTGCAACCTTGATTCTTACTTTCTGCAAAAGAAGGATGCTTGTGGTGCTATGGGTCTCCTTCCCGAGCAAAAAATTACTACTGCGCTGCGGATGCTTGCGTATGGAGCATCTGCAGACCAAGTGGATGAGATAGCGAGGATGGGGAAATCAACCATTCTTGAGTCCCTGATGAGGTTTTGTGGAGCAATCGAATCTATCTACATCGCAGAGTACCTCCAGAAACCTACTCACATGGATTTGGAAAGGCTTCTGAAGAAGGCCGAGATGCGAGGTTTTCCTGGGATGATTGGGATCATTGATTGTATGCATTGGATGTGGAAAAACTGTCAAAGTGCATGGCAAGGCGCTTATGAAGACAGAAAATGAGCAAAAAGTATCATTTTGGAGGCAGTGACATCTTTTGATACATGGATTTGGCACGCCTTTTTCGGGGTTCCGGGAGCTCAAAATGACCTCAACGTCCTTGCCCAATCCTCAGTGTTCAATGATGTCCTGCAAGGAAAGGCACCAAAAGTCACGTATGAGGTCAACGGACGTATGTACGATGGGCCATACTACCTAGCTGACGACATTTACCCAAGGTGGTCAACATTTGTCAAAACAGTGCCACGTCAAGAGTCAAGAGGGGTGCAGGAAGGATGTGGAGCGTTGTTTCGGTATCCTCCAAGCTCGCTGGGCAATCGTCAAGAGTGCTGCCAGATTGTTTGATGTAGAGTCGCTTCGATCCATCATCATGACGTGCATCATTCTTCACAACATGATTGTGGAAGATGAGTACGATTATGAAGTCGTTGATGAATATGAGCCAGACACGATGAACAATTCAAGAACACGTATATATTGTGCTCATGACGCCACCGATGAGCCCATGCAACATGAGCCATTAGAAAGGGATGGACGTTACAATGAAAGGTTCATTCAACGATATACTGCATTTCAAAGGCCAGATATGCACAATGCCCGACAAAATGACTTGGTGTGTTTTATTTGGTGTGTTTTATTTTAGTTCATTTAGTGAGGTTTTTATTATTTGGTGTGTTTATGTAATTTTATTTGGTGTGTTTTATTTTTATTATTTGGTGTGTTTATGTAATTTTATTTGGTGCGTTTTATTTTAGTTCATTTCGTGAGTTTTTTATTTGGTGTGTTTATGTCATTTGAATAAAGATTCTCTTATAGTGTAAATATATTACCATATTAAATAAATTTACTCTCACTTTAAATAAAGTACTAAATTCAATAAATTGGAAACAACATAAAATACTCAATTCAATAAATAATAAATTACAACCCAAGGTGATTGGAAAACTATGGGCTCCGATTACAAAAAGTACTCTATTCATCATCACTTAACCAATTTGTGGTGCTAGGACCATCTCCTCTTGCTCTCGCTTCTCTTGCACGCCTCCTACGCACTACATCCTCTTTCTCCGACTTCCAAAAATATTTAGAATTTGGAGACTTCCCTTCTAAAGGTGTGTTCATAATCTCACGATCTTGTTGAGCCATTCTTTCTTCTCTAACCAGTTCCCTTTCTTGCCTAAGTAGCTCTTTTTCTCTCTGATTAGCTTGAAATTCTCTCTTAACAATTGCAGCTTTTGCCTCCTCTCTAGCCTCATCAGCCCCAAATTTCGCCATTTCCCGCGCCAAAGTCAATTCACTATGGCGAGTAAGTTCTTCCATGTACTTTGCATAATCATGCTTGGAAGCACTTCCTTTTCTCTTTGAAGCCTTCTTACCTTGAGGCCTAATTGGATAACGGGTCGAACCCGACGCTTGTTCAGGGATGGGCGTTTTGGGCACTTCTTCTACATCATCTTCATGCGAGCCATTATCAGGTGTAGAGTATAGCGGGGTGCTGTTCATGACAACTTCTGGACCGACATGCACAACTCTGAATTTAGGACAATCTTTGACAATATTCCAACATTCCCACAAGTTGAATGATTTATTTTTGGTTTTGGTTTTGGCACCATACCAAGCTTATGCTTGAATTAGCTACACAATGGGGGAGAAGAAATAATTATAATCAAAGTAGGTAACAAATAAATAATACAAACAAATAATTATAATTAAAGTAGGTAACAAATAAATAATACAAACAAATAATTACAATGTAAATTTGGGTATAGTACAAACAAATAAATAATATATTGTTACCTGATTCGTGTAATTTTCCCCACTTCGAAGATTACTACTAGCTTGTGCCAAGACATCTCTCCAAATAGTAAACGATTGGCTAAGTAATTTCCAACGACTAGACATCGATTATTTGGTTCTACTCCCACCCATTTTCTCAAGATAATTGGTATGAATAAGACTCCACATTTTTCGCAACTGCATCTCATTACTCGTACGCGAACTATGAGTAACTTCAACCCAGATAGTACACAATGCAACATCTTCAAGAGACGTCCAATTCGTATCTGCATCAGTAGTCATTTTGTTGAAAAAAAATTGGATTGAAATTTTGAGAGAAAGATAGGAATGTGATTGAAAGTAGTTGAGAACATATGAATTTGTGGTGTAAGGTAGATGATAATGAGAAGGTATTTATAGAAAAGTAGAAACATTTTTTTTTTTAAATTTCAGATATTTTTTTCGGATTTTTTACAATTTTTAAATTTTTTTTATTCAAATAATTAATCTCTGCCGTTGGATTTAAAAAAATTTAAATTCCAACACTCCAGATTGTGCCATGTGTCACAACGGTAACTTTTCTTAGTTTTAAAACTATTTTTTTTAATTTATCAAGCAGATTAATATCAACTGTTGATCTCAGATCGAACGGTTGATATTAAATCAGTTTTTTTTATTACCGTTTCAAATCGGACGGCTCATATTAAAGAGCCGTTGAGATCGAACGGACTGTGGGAAGCCACGTGGCTTCCCAACGGTCACCTGCATTTACTGGCGCGCGGGCCCCGTGCCCTGTAAACTTGTCGACTGACGCGCCCCCCACTCGCGAGTGAGGGGCACGCGCCTGACAAAGAAAAAAAAAACATCGACACCAGGCCTGACGTCACACACACCTCGGGCTGCAGGGTTGGCAATCCTCCACGGGCTTGGCCCTCGGGCTCCCACCTTCACTTGGGCTGCCCAACGCTGGAGCCCTATCCACCGGCCCTCGGGCCCTTTCCCTTCGCCTGTCCCCCAAGGAACCACCAAGGGTGGAGTTGCTCTAAGGGCCTCTTCGTTAAGCTGGACTACAACAACACCGAATTGGATTTTTTTTTTTTGAGATCTTTAATTAAAAGAGTTTTGACTAAGTTTAACGTAACCAAAAATCATCATATATTATTATTTAATTAAAATAACTTCATATTTAATTATAAGGAAAAAACTAATCTCTATGAAAGCCCCACACACATGGACTGAATTAAAAGCCCAAAACGAAGTAAATTATTTTTCCACCCTTGCCCCTAACAGAAATCTCAACTTGGGTTAGAAATAAACTTCCCTTTATTTACAAGTATGCCATTCTGTTAGCCAATTCTTCTCTCGTGCATTTTTTTCTTTTTGGCCGTTCATTCTCTCTTCTGGTTTTCCATTTTTTTTCCTTCTTGTCATGAATATGGTTGCAGAGGTTTCGCGGTTGTTGGTCATTTTTATGATCACTCTTATACCTAGTTCAATAGCTTTCTCAATTCAAACTTTGTTTTGGAATTAATTATATTATATAAAATTAAAAAAAAAAAGTGTGAGTTATTTTAGTTCAGTTTCATAAATAATGTGGGTTACTAAGTTCCAGCAATAGTGTGGGTTATTTGGTTTAGTTTCATAAATAGTGTGGGTTATTTTGTTATAGTTCCATATATAATGTGAGTAATTTTGGTTCATTTTTAAATAGTGTAGTTTATTTTGCTATAGTTCCGGAAATAGTGTGGGTTATTTTGGTTTAGTTTTATAAATAGTGTGGGTTACTTTGTTATAGTTCCAGAAATAGTGTGAGTTATTTTGGTTCAGTTTCATAAACAGTGTGAATTATTTTGTTATAGTTCCAAAAATAGTGTGGACCATATCAATAATATAGGAAAGGTGATGGGTAAAGGCAATTAAGCCATAAATGACGTTTTTGGTTTTATTTACGAGAGGGATGAATAAGGATATGTTGACCCTAAAAACTACCAAGCCTACGTGGCGCGCAGACCGAGTAATCTATGAGCTAACTACCTCTTTCGGTGAATACGGGGCGTGCCAACTTGTCGGCTGAGGAGTAAAATTTGTTGATGTTGCGTTGGGTGCATGGCTGACTTCTGCGTCTTGCGATTGCGGTTTAGGAAGGAACACGTCTCGACCTCTTGGGTTCTCGAACCTGAAGACAAGGCTACTATTCTTACGAAGTTCACGAATCGTCGTCGTCGGATTCAGTCACAGTGATGGTATTCGTCAGAGTAAACTCACGCCGAATCGACACCAAAGTGTAAGGACACAAATACTCAAAGCGGATATAAGTCTTAATAGTGAACGTGGTTCGGCCGTACGAATGCCGAACTCTAAATCCCACTTGAGAGTATCTAATCATAAAATAACTCGGCGTGCAATGCGCCGAGCTCAGTAAGCTGTAACACCTCACTTCGCCGAGAAGGCTAATGAGATGACCTCGATCAATAAGGATTCGGAAACCCTTCTCAACCGAGACTTGGATAGGTAACCAACCATCCTCGCCGCAGTGCTGTTGATGCCAACGGAAGATGCTGCGATATCGGCTGATTCTACGGCGACAGAACTATCTATGCCGACTGAAGATATCACCGGTTGCTTTGACAGTGCTGTTGATGCCAACAGAAGATGTGTCAGCGAAAAGAGAAAATAAAAAAAATCTCAAGTTGTTGAGTGATTTTGCGCAGGGCAGTTGTGTGTTGAATTGGAGGGGGTTGAACAATGCACAACCTCCTCTATTTATAGCATCAGATACTTCCTAAGTAGAGTTAATTCGAGTAGTTAAACCCTACTCGGATTAGGACTTCTTCTTCTAATCAAACACCATCTCGAGTAATCCTACTCCCATCAGGATTTTGGACCTAACCTTTCTATCAGGCCGCATTCAAAATGTGTCTCGACCTCCTCATCTCACCGGGACTCCTTATCACACCAGGATTTCTGTTAACCGCAGAACTTCCCCCGCCTCTTCCTTATCCAGGCCGTTCCTTTTCCTACTAGGATTCAAATGACCTTAACCATGCGGCCCATGAACAAGACGACCCCTAGCAGTTTTTAAATAAATCCTTCCAGGCCGAGAATGATTCTACACTCGGCCCAAACCAATATTTTGGGCCTAAACATTGCCCCCTTGCTTCTGAGGTCTTCGGCCTAAATTCTCTGGTCGAGCTCCGACCTTGAAGAAGAAAATCTAAACCTAAGAATCTGAATACTCTATTTCCAAGGCGCATTAATGGAGCACGATTGCATGTCCTTGATCCTGCCAACCAGTCCACCACGTGGCTGTTGGAAATGTGCCCTAAAGCCAATCATATGATGATACTTTACGGACATTTCACATGTTAAACTAATTTAGTTTACATATAAAGGGCAAACATTATTGTTTGAGCCGTCTCATATAAACGTTATATGCTTAAACGATAAAGTCCAAGGAATATGTGATTGGGAGAATGCAATCTAATGAAGTTAGATTAATGAGACCATTCTTTCGTAGACACATCCTAAACGTTCCTGATCATAGGATTGCCAATTGGGCATTGACAGTCCGATAAGATCAGTACGTACTGTGCCTTCTCTCAGGGAGAGTGACTAGTCTCGAGTCATTGGTGTGTGTGACATCAAGACAAGTACGTAGGTGCTCAATAGAGAATGAGTTCACTGAACACGATCAACGAGGAGTTCTCATACTCATGTCACATGAGAACTCATGGTTGGGATAATGCAAATTAGTCTTTTGACCTGAGGCATCACAGTTGTCTTGTGGTTAAGTCCTTGATCTTTGATTATGTCAAAGTCACCCCATCGGGGTGTCCACGACATCATTGGGGTTAAGCCACTTAGTCATGGAGACAAGTGAATGTGCAACAAGGGATCTCTAACCTTCAAATGGTTTGAGGGAGAATACTCTATGACATGATTAAAATCTCTGGCCAGAGTATGAATGAGATTTGGGAATGCGTTCCAAATCACATTCAAGGTAATCATATAAGCAAACGAATCACATTGGATAGTAGACATGAATAAATAAACTATCAAACCAAACAATGTGGTCAAGAGTATAAGATTAGAGAAAGACCGTATTGCATTTGTAATCCTAAACTGAATAGGTTCTCTACCTCTTCTGATTAGCTTGGGTAGCCATGATATGCTGCTAGGTGTCACTCATGGTTTGTGGAAGCCCTAAATGTGTGTAATCACTAAAGGGAGAATTGAAAGTAAGTTTCAATTCACAATCGATGTAAAATGGTTTTAATCGCCCACTGCCTCGCTAAAAGGAACCTAATGTATCGTACACCGTGTAAGGTGGATATTGAAGAAACAAAGGAGATGAGTAAGAATAATTAAATGGTTTAATTATTTATGGCAAGGATTAATTAATATGTTAATTAATCAAACGAATAAGTTCGTTAAAGACCTCGGGATAGTTTTGGACCTTAAGGCCCAATGGGCTTCGAACGTCAAAGCCCATTGACTTAAGTTGTATGACAACTTAATGAATAAAGATTCACAAAGGCCCAAAAGCCCATATCCATTAATGTGGCCGGCCATTTAGTGTTGAATTAGGGTTTTTGGTTCTTTAGGTCATTTAATGAAGTGACTATATAAAGAACTTTATAGCCTAAAATTTAGAAGTTGTTGATTTTAGAGAAAATTGGTGAGAACACAAAGCTTCCATTTCTCTCTAAGAGGCCAACCACCTTGGGGGAAATTATCTAGCAATTTTACTTCCTCAAGGTCACTCATTTCTTCTCCAATCCAACCTTGGTGTAGAATCTTTAGAGGTTCTCTATTTTGGGAACTTGGAGAATCTAATTCATTCAACCAAATCCATGGAGCTAAGAAGCAAGGAATGAAGGCCCTATCTCTTGGGTGATTATCCTTTGCATATGCAAAGAGGAATCTACAAAGGTAAATATTTCTCAACTAACAAATGTTGATTTAAGTTGAGTCAAGGTTCACCAATCTACTAGGCTTTGAATTTCATGGTTGATGTTTTTGTTTTGAGTGCATGCAAGCATGATTCCGCCTTTAATTTGTTAATTGCATGCTATTGATGTTGCTCAAATAAACATGTTTTTTCACAAAATTTCCTTCAGTGGCATCTTCTAACCCGACTTCCCCCTAATAATGACGCTTAAAGCGTGTGGCTTACTGAACCGTTTCGTTATCACGACCCTATTGCTGAACACAACCACGCCACCTTGATCCACGAACCCTCCAACATCGTGCAGATGCCAAAACGTCCTTTCACCATAAATCTTGCCGCCACACGCAATCGTGCGTCCCCCAGAACACGAAATCCTCAGTCATTTCAACCGGATTCCTTGAATGTTCGTAATGATTAGCGAATTCTTCGGTCGATTTTACCCCTTATTTTGAATTTCAAACGTTTGACCTTATTCCTTTCCACAAGCCTAGAAATATCGAAATTTTCCATTTGTACTTTACGCTTTCAAATTCTCTGAAACTTCTTGCCATTGTTCTCCAGAAAATCCCCTTTTTTTAGGTCTTCGTCTTCACCCTAACCCAGAAGATTCTTTTCTTTTCATCCCTTCAAACCACTCACGATGGCCTCTTTTATCTCCAAGCTTTCTAAGGAATGTGACCAATGCTAGAAAATCATTGATCGGAGTTCAATCAAGACCATACGTTTTGAAAATGACATGAGCACCTCTCACCAAATTCTTGGTCCTCTTTTCAAAGCGGCGGCGCCACTAACTTTCACCAGACTTCTCAAAGAACACTGCCTATCATCCCTGCTGCAAGGATTTGAATGGTCGAAGTGGGATTTGGCAAGGCCTCAAGGCTCTTGGCCATCGACCACTACAACTTGGGCAGCCTGGGTTGTACGAATGGAAAAAATCTTCGGCGAGCAATGGAAAGCCCTAGGCATCTATGACGCCATTCATCTTTCATCTATGGACGTCGTCCTGGACAAGGAGCTTCTCCTACCAGCCTTATGCTTCTGGTGTTCGGCCACCAACACCATGGTCCTCCCTCTCGGTCCCGTTGGTCCCACCATTCTCGTCATTACCGCTATTTTGGGGATTTCCCCATCTGGAATCCCAATTGATGATGCCCTCTCTGGGTACCCGTCGAACCTTGATCTGAAGACGTTCTTCGAAAAACGGGCTCTTGAGACATTGAGCGGTGTGGATCAAGCACCCTCGAAAGAAGAAGTTCATAAGCTTCAAAAGAAATTCTTCAACTACAACACCCTCTATCTCCATTTTGCCGGCCGAGGAGAAGATGCTCTGCAAGAAGGGGAACACGAGGCTTTCCTCTTCTATTGGTACAACAAATATATCTGTTGTACCAAATCTAACAAGTGCATGGTCGAGCACATACCAGTGGCCGAAGCCCTAGCTAGCGGTCACACTCTGGCACTTAGCTCAGCCGTTATCGCCCATCTCTTGCGCTGCTTGGCCGAGATGACCCAACACAAGATCGACCCGTACCAGAACGGTCCCCTCTGGATTTTTCAACTCTGGCTACAAGTTTACTTCGCCTCTCTTCGGCCAGAGATTGCCGATTTCTCACATACGGAAGCGCTTGGACCTCAGCTAGCTTTCCGGCTGATAAGCTCATATTTATATATATTTTACATCAAATTCTCTCGTCTTTTCTTAGTTAGTTCCTTATATTTTTGAGCTATTTACATTGATTTTGTGTTTTATATGATTTGTCAAGCAAATAAAAGAAAAATAGCACAAGTGAGATTTTATGTAACAAATTCGTCAAAAATGCCTGTGCAGATCAGCCCATTTTGGAAGCAATTTGCGAACGGCCCAAAATGAACTAGAGAATGAGCCTTATATGCTTGGAAGCTACAGATGTCTATTTTCTGGAGCATTTTGCGGATTGTTAAGATCATTCTTCTAGAAGAAGTTATGGGCATTTTAGTAAGGGAAGGTCAAGAGAGCACATGGGGAAGGATGACCCACGGCATGGATGATGGATGATTATGCTTTGCAAGTGTGCTAGCTTGTTTAATCATGAAATACAAGTGTGCTAGCTGTTTTGCAAGTGTTCGAGCTGATTCATCATGAGAAGACCAAGAGGAATCCAAGGCATGGACCAAGGAGGATGAATGCAAGTTGTTTCATCATGAAATTTTTGCAATGAAGCATGTGTGCTAGCTGTTTTTGATGATTAATTCTTACTTTGTATTTGTTTATTAAAATCACTTGAGTGGCTCCTTACCTTTGTGCACCTATAAATAAAGCCTTCTTGCAAGGCTTAGAGCACCAATTCACATAACAATCCCATTTCACACACCCTAAACTATCCTAGCCGCAACCTCCCTTCTTTCCTCCACAAAATCTGCCCATAAACCTATCCTAGCCATCATAAACACCACCATACATCCCCCTATCCACTCTTCCATACAACCAAACCTTCAAACCACATCCACTCCTTGTGCCATAGCAAAGGAAGGGAAGGAAAGTGGTTGGACGTGCATACCACTCAACGAGGACCGTTGGAGCGTTTAGGTGTTTTCTTTCTTTCATTTTCAATGTATAAATGTATTTACCTTTGTTTTATGATTATGAGGAACTAAACCCCCCTTTTGCTAGGGGGGGATTCAAAGCCATGATTACATTTGCATTATGAATTAATTACTTTTGGTTGTGATTTAATAATTTGTGATTTCAATTTGCTTAACTATTTGATTGATAACTTATTTATGTATGTTGATTAAGAGTGCACACTTAGTTTTCATGCATAAGTTTGATGCTAGAATATAAGGGAATTTCACCTAATCGTTATGAACTTATATTCAAGAGTAGTGAAGGTTGCTATCCACAATCGTGTTAAGTGAATTCTTGGCAAGAGTATCATGCTTTTCATAGTTACGAATGCCTCGTCAATACTTATAGTTCTCTTGAATCTTAATGATCTTTGATTGTATCTATATTGTGCTTTTCACGTATGGAACTTTTGAAGAATATTTTGAATTGTTATATGTGCTTTCCCATTCAATTCATTAAACTAAGGAGAACTTGAAGGTTAAAAAAGTGCTATCACGGTTAACCCGGAGTATTGAGTTTCATAAGTTATCGAAAGAACAACTAAAAATTAGTTTATATACAAGTGTATCATGTGTGGAGGAAACCCCTCTAGCTAATCCATCATCCATTCAAACAACCATATTTTGTGCTTAAATCTATCTAGTTTTCAATTTATTTATTTTCAAGTTATTCTCATCAAGATCAAATCCCCCTTTTTCAATTTTTGTCTTTTGACTTGAATTTACCTTATTTGATTTCTTTTGAGTTATTTGAGTAATTTAGTTTAGAGTTGGTTAATTTTCATAGCTTGAATCTTTTAAATTCATTCGTGATTTTGTTTTAGTTTATTTATTAATTTTATTTTAAGTTATTCTAGTTTATTTGGAATCATTTGAATCTAGTTAAATGTTTTGATTTAGATTTGTGTTTTTAAAGTTTTATTTAGTGCTTCTAAATTCATTTTATATAGATTAGCAATCCCTCCTAATCCCCGGTTTAAGAACGATCCCTACTTGCATATATACTACAATTGTCAACAAGAGGGTTTAATTTGTGTGTTAGTTTATTTTCGCATCAAATTTTGGCGCCGTTGCCGGGGATTAGCAACTTTGCTAATCCCTTATTTTTTTTATTTATTTTTTTATTTTTTATATTGTAATTTAGATAGTAACTTTGCTTTATTCTTCTTGCTTCTTAGGTACTAGTGTATGACTCGAAGTTCTCATCCAGTTCAAAAGCATATCTCTGACTTTGACAATGACTTTGAGCGAACTTTGAGAAGGACAAGGAAACAACAAGAAGCTCAACCATCCAATCTTGAACCTAAGCTTGAGGAAAACAAAGTAGAAGAGGAAAAGGAGCACAAGGCTCAAGGAGTTGAGCAACCACAAGTCATGGCAGCGGACAATCGGACCATTAAAGAGCTCCCAGCCTCGGGGTTGGCCAATGCCGCACCATTATGCATTCAATACCCCGCGGCTGCCCAAGGCAAGACTGATGAGTTCGAGTTGAAGTCGAGCTTGTTGCACCACATTCCGAAATACCATGGGCTGTCCATGGAAGATCCCAACAAGCATCTCAAGGAGTTCGAGGTGGTTTGTTCGAGCATGACACCCATTAATGTCGATGGGAATATTCTGATGATGAAGGCTTTTCCATTCTCACTTTTGGAAAAGGCTAAGGATTGGCTCTACGAGTTAGCACCTGGAACGGTTACATCTTGGGATAGTATGAAAAGAGCATTCTTGGAGAAGTTTTTCCCGACTTCAAGAGTCATTCTCTTGAGGAAACGGATTAGTGGCATCCAACAAAATCAAGGTGAATCGTTTCCATCTTATTATGAACGTTTTAAATCTCTTGTTGCTTCATGTCCACATCATCAAATGAAGGAGGAGCTGCTCATTCAATATTTCTACGAAGGACTCCTTCCTATGGAACGCCAAATGCTAGATGCCTCGGCGGGAGGTGCATTGGTGGACAAGACTCCGGTGGCTGCCAAAGTTCTAATTGCCAACCGAGCACATAATGCACAACAATACGAGGGTGTTGGACAAAGAGACTCCCCACGGCCACAAGTGAATGAGGTAAGTTCTACGTCCGATATTCAATCCCAACTAGCTAACCTTACTTCTATTGTTTCTCAGTTGGCCGAAGGAATGAAGATTCATGGACCAAGTGTTTGTGGCGTGTGCTCGATGCAAGGACATGCCAATGATCAATGCCCTCAATTGATTGAGAATGGAGGGTGGGAATCTGCCAATGCCGTGGGTTTTGGAAGCCAAAATCAGCCACGCCATGATCCATATTCAAACACCTACAATCCGGGGTGGAGAGACCATCCAAATTTCAAGTGGCGGGATCCTCAACAACCCCAACAACAAGGAGGACTTAGGCAGCAACCACCGGGCTTTTATACAAAGCCATTTGTCCCTAATCAAAATCAATTGCAATCGGCCCCAACAAACTCAGGTATGTCTTTGGATAATGATCAAGTTGTTAAGTTACTTACTACTTTGACGCAGGAAGTACAAACTCAAAACAAGGAGAGACAAATCCAAGACAAACGAGTGGACAATTTGGAGAAGCAAATGGGTCAAATTGCCGAGTTCATGGGGCAGATTAGAGAACAAGGCAGATTGCCTAGTTCAACCGTTGTGAATCCCAAGGGAGGATTTGAAACCGCTAAGGCAATCATGTTGAGAAGTGGTAAACAGGTTGGAACCGACTCAAATACATCTAAATCAAGTCAAGAAGAGGAGGACAAGTTGCTGCAAGAAGAGGCACAGGGAGCAAAGCCCACGGCCAATGATGCTCAAGCAAGGCCGCAACCATCTAATGCTTCTAAACCGTCCCAAACTACCAAGGTAAGTCCAAATTCGACTTTTTCTAGTTCCATTCCACTAAATGTGCCATTTCCTGGCAGGTTTAGGCAATCAAAGAAGGAAGAAGCCGAGAAAGACATTCTAGAGACCTTTCGGAAAGTTCAAGTGAATATCCCGCTCCTTGATGCAATTAAGCAAGTCCCAAGGTATGCTAAGTTTTTAAAAGAACTTTGTACAACAAGGAGAAGGATTTCGAACAAAGAGGTGGTTCAAGTAAGTGAAAATGTGTCTGCTGTGTTACAAAGGAAATTACCCCTTAAATGCAAAGATCCGGGTAGTTTTACAATTCCGTGCGTTATTGGTAATACTAAGTTTGAACAATGCATGTTAGACTTAGGGGCTTCGATTAATGTTATGCCATACTCTATTTATGCATCTATGAACTTAGGTGAGCTTAAAAACGATGGTGTGATCATTCAATTAGCCGATCGTTCTAATGCATATCCAAAGGGTGTTTTGGAAGATGTTTTGGTGCAGGTTGGTAATTTGATTTTTCCAGCGGATTTCTATGTGCTTGACATGGAGGAGGCACCCCATTCTACCCCATTGCCGATTCTATTAGGGAGGCCTTTCATGAAAACTGCCCGCACCAAGATAGATGTGTTTAAAGGGACTTTAACGATGGAATTTGATGGGGAAGTTATCGATTTCAATCTTTCTGAAAGTATTAAATTTCCAAAGGATGATCACTTTTGTTTTTCTATTGATATAATTGATGATTTGGCGCAGGATTATCTTGATTCGTTGGAGAGGGATGCCCTTGAAACCACAATTGCACAAGGAATAGGGAATAAACTCAAAGATGTCGTGCCTAGAAGTGAAGAAGAGGCTGAGATTGTGGCCGCCCTTGAGTCATTGCCTCAACACCATGGTAAGCTTTCAAACCCAATTTCAATTCCCGTTTCTACTAATAAGTTGTTACCCTCAATTATTCAGGCACCCGTACTTGAGCTTAAACCGTTGCCCGACCATTTGAAGTACGCGTTTTTGGGAGATAACGAGACGTTGCCCGTCATTGTCTCCTCATCACTCACGGCCTTAGAGGAGGAGAAGTTGATTCGAGTGTTGAAAGAGCACAAGACGGCCATTGGGTGGACTTTGGCCGATATTAAGGGAATTAGCCCTACGACGTGCATGCATCACATACTTCTAGAGGAGGGGGCTAAACCAACTCGAGAGGCTCAGCGCCGTCTCAACCCTCCAATGATGGAAGTTGTGAAGAAGGAGATTATCAAACTTCTTGATTGTGGAGTGATTTATCCGATCTCTGATAGTCGTTGGGTTTCGCCTGTGCAATGTGTTCCAAAGAAATCTGGAGTGACCGTGGTGAAGAATGCCGAGAATGAGCTTGTGCCAACCCGTATCCAAACAGGTTGGCGAGTGTACATCGATTATAGGAAGCTCAACGCCACCACAAGGAAGGACCACTTCCCTTTGCCGTTCATCGATCAAATGCTTGAAAGGTTAGCCTGTCATTCTTTTTATTGTTTCCTTGATGGTTATTCTGGATATAATCAGATTGTCATAGCTCCGGATGACCAAGAAAAGACAACTTTCACGTGCCCCTTTGGTACCTTTGCCTATCGTCGCATGCCTTTTGGTTTATGCAATGCTCCGGCCACGTTTCAAAGATGTATGGTAAGTATCTTTTCAGATTTTGTGGAGAAGATAATTGAGGTATTTATGGATGATTTTAGTGTATTTGGTGAGTCATTTAATGGTTGTTTGGAAAATCTCACAATAATCTTGAAACGATGTGTAGAAACTAACCTTGTGCTTAATTGGGAAAAATGTCACTTTATGGTCAAACAAGGAATAGTTTTAGGGCATATTGTTTCAGAAAGAGGAATTGAAGTAGATAAATCGAAAATAGATCTTGTACGCTACTTACCCTCTCATACTTCGGTTCGAGAGGTTCGTTCGTTTCTTAGACATGCAGGATTTTATAGGCGATTTATCAAGGACTTCTCCAAGATCTCAAATCCTCTTTGCCGTCTCCTCCAGAAAGATGTGGCATTTGACTTCAACGAGGAGTGTGAGAAGGCGTTCAAACACCTCAAAAAGATGCTAACGTCAGCCCCTATCATAGTTCCACTGGATTGGAGCCTTCCTTTTGAGCTTATGTGTGATGCTTCCGATTATGCATTAGGAGCAGTTTTGGGACAAAGGAAGGACAAACGGCCCCATGTTATCTATTACGCATCCCGGACTTTGAACGATGCGCAATTGAATTACTCTACCACTGAAAAAGAACTTCTTGCTGTTGTGTTTGCTTTAGATAAATTCCGTTCTTATTTGCTTGGTACTAAAGTTATTATTTATACTGACCATGCAGCATTGAAGTACTTGTTCACCAAGAAAGAGGCCAAACCACGACTCATTCGTTGGATGCTTCTTCTCCAAGAGTTCGATATTGAAATCCGGGATAAGAAAGGAAGTGAAAACGTGGTGGCTGACCACTTGAGCCGTATGGTGCATGAGGAGGATGCCGTGCCTATCATAGAGACATTCCCAGATGAGCAATTAATGTCCGTCAAGGTAAGTGAACCATGGTATGCTGATTTGGTGAATTATTTGGTGTCTAAACATGTTCCAAGTGAATTACTGAAACACCAACGTGATAAATTGAAGAAAGAGGCGCGGTTTTATGTGTGGGATGACCCGTATTTATGGAAATAGTGCCCTGATCAGGTTATACGTAGGTGTGTGCACGATTCTGAGTTTAATGCTATTTTAACCTTTTGTCACACTTATGCTTGTGGAGGACACTTTGGCACTCAAAGAACAGCACTTAAGGTGTTAGAATGTGGTTTCTATTGGCCTACAATCTTTAGGGATGCTAGAGCATTTTGCATGTCTTGTGATAGGTGCCAAAGAACGGGCAATATAGGTCCTAAACAACAAATGCCGCAAAACCCCATTTTTAGTGTTGAAATCTTTGATGTTTGGGGTATTGATTTCATGAGTCCCTTTCCTTCATCACATGGGTTTCTTTATATTTTGCTTGCTGTGGATTATGTGTCGAAATGGGTGGAAGCCAAAGCCACCCGGACTAACGATTCTCGAGTGGTTGCAGATTTTGTGAAAACTAACATTTTTGCAAGGTTTGGAATGCCAAGAGTATTAATCAGTGATGGAGGTTCCCATTTTTGTAATCGAACCATCGAGGCATTGCTCAGGAAGTATAATGTCACGCATAAGGTGGCCACACCTTATCATCCTCAAACAAGTGGGCAAGCCGAGGTTTCGAATAGGGAAATCAAGCAGATTCTTGAGAAGACCGTTGGGCCTACAAGGAAGGATTGGAGTTTGCGCTTAAATGATGCATTGTGGGCGTATCACACTGCCTACAAAACCCCGATTGGGATGTCCCCTTTTCGGCTCATCTATGGGAAGCCATGCCATCTTCCCGTCGAGCTAGAGCATCGTGCACATTGGGCCGTCAAAATATTTAACATGGACATTGATGCCGCAGGTCTACATAGGAAGCTTCAATTGAATGAGCTTGATGAAATTCGGAATGAAGCTTATGAGAATGCCCGGATCTACAAGGAGAAAACCAAGGCGTTCCATGACAAGATGATCCGGGCCAAAACGTTCTCTATTGGGCAGAAAGTGTTATTATTCAATTCTCGCCTTCGATTGTTTCCAGGTAAGTTACGCTCCAAATGGGTTGGTCCTTTTATTGTCACTAATGTTTTTCCTCATGGTGCAGTGCAAATCAAAAGTTTGAGGACACAGCAAGAATTCAAAGTGAATGGGCATCAGTTGAAGCCATATTACGAGACGTTTGAGGAGCATGTCGTGGAGGATGTACCCCTCCATGCCAGGGGGCCTAGTCAAGCTTAAACGGAGGTACTGTCCAGCTGGAAGACGTTAAAGCAAGCGCTTCATGGGAGGCAACCCATGCATTCAACAAAGGAAGACCTAGGAATCACTTCAATTCCAGATTTGCGTTCCTAACTCTTTCTCTTTGTTGTTTCTATTCTACTATGTTTAGTTTGTTTAATTTGGTTTGAGTTTCTGTTTAAAACATTGAGGACAATGTTTGATTCAAGTGTGGGGGGGTAAACAATCTGTTTTGCATGATTTTCGTGGGTTTTATTCACCTATCACTTCCAATGTTGTTTTTCACTGTTTTAAAGTGCTTTTAGTGTGTTTTGAAGCATTTTAGTGTGTTGTGGCTTAAAAATCCGAAAAACTCATAAAAATTTAATAAAACTGTTTTTTTTTTTTTAAAAAAAAAAAAAAAAAAAAACCTAAAAAGAGTTGTTTTTGAGTTGTTTTGGTGTGTTTGTGTCGTAGGTACCTTCCAACACAATGATGAGGATTTGGTTTTGAATTGCATGGCTGTTAAAAAGAGTTATAAGCATGGATTGAAGTTTGATATGTTCTTGGCTTATGCTTAGTTGTAGTTGATGTTTATGAACTCACATTTGATCATAAAGTGGTTAAAATCAGTTTTTGTAACATGCTTGAAGGAAAGAACTCAACTAACGCTACATCCTTGTGAGACTTGAGCCTTTACTTCTTTTGGAGAGTTATAATCTGTGATTTCTTGTGTTCTTAAGTCGTTGCATGATCTCATTATTCTTTGCTTGGTTGCTACTTAGAATGCATGCGTATCATGATAGAACTAAATGCTAGAACTTATATCCGTTTCATTCAAAGCATGATATTGAATTGCATAACACACGATCAAGATGAAGTTGTGTAGTTGCCACTAAAGCCAAATAGCCGTGCCGCCCTTGTTCATTTGTAGGATTTAACCCCGTTGAGCCTTGTTTAGCCTTTATTCTTTGTTAAACCACATTATCCCTACCTAGCCTAGAATAGGACCATCCACACCCTCGTTCTTAAAAGATAGTGAGCATGACTTAAATGAATTCCTTTTGAGTTACATTATGCAAGAAAATGAGTGTGGGGGAAGGAACAATTGTTCTTAAGTTCAATGTATGTTTTGGGGTTTAAAAGAGAAGAAATGAAGTGAAAAACGTATGAAAAAAAGAAAAAAAAGAAAAAAAAAAAGAAGATAGAATGAGTTTGAAAGAGTTGATTGTTGAAGAAAAGGGTCCAAAAGTTTGAATTTGACCCTAAGTGTTGCATGAAGCTCCCCATGTGTTCAAATTTGAGTTTGCATTCAAAAGTGAATTCTAAGTTGATTTCATTGCTATTGCTCACTATGTTTTTAAGAACCCTTGTTTTCCATATCTGTTCGCTGTAACCTATCACCCTTAGCCCCGTTACAACCCTTACACTTCTATCTTGAGTGTTATGTGTTCAATATGTGGAGTTTGGGATTGGTATGAGCATATGGTGTCACTAGTTCTTGCATCTAAGTAGTAGCATTCATTTCATGAGATCATATTCATATATTCACTTATAACTCCAGAAAAGAGCTTTCTTTGTTAAAATATGTGAGTTTTAGTTTTCATGTGTATATCAATCTTCTCACATATACCTAGTGTAGGGAATGTAGTTTGAAAATCTGAGTGAAAAATGAGTGCATATCTAGTAAGGAATTGAGGGAATTCTCTAAAGCATGTTATTACATTCAAAATGATGTTTTAAATGATTAAAAGAGAGCTAGTAAATGGTGACTGTGGTTAAGTGTATGCTTAAGGATTTTGATAACCAAAATCTGTGCAAGTAATGTTTTTTAACATGTGCATTAGAAATCCCTGAGGTAACGTTGGAAGGTTTAGATTGTGTTTTGTTTCTTTTTATTTTCTTTGTATTGCTCGAGGACTAGCAAAAGCTAAGTGTGGGGGTATTTGATAAGCTCATATTTATATATATTTTACATCAAATTCTCTCGTCTTTTCTTAGTTAGTTCCTTATATTTTTGAGCTATTTACATTGATTTTGTGTTTTATATGATTTGTCAAGCAAATAAAAGAAAAATAGCACAAGTGAGATTTTATGTAACAAATTCGTCAAAAATGCCTGTGCAGATCAGCCCATTTTGGAAGCAATTTGCGAACGGCCCAAAATGAACTAGAGAATGAGCCTTATATGCTTGGAAAGCTACAGATGTCTATTTTCTGGAGCATTTTGTGGATTGTTAAGATCATTCTTCTAGAAGAAGTTATGGGCATTTTAGTAAGGGAAGGTCAAGAGAGCACATGGGGAAGGATGACCCACGGCATGGATGATGGATGATTATGCTTTGCAAGTGTGCTAGCTTGTTTAATAATGAAATACAAGTGTGCTAGCTGTTTTGCAAGTGTTCGAGCTGATTCATCATGAGAAGACCAAGAGGAATCCAAGGCATGGACCAAGGAGGATGAATGCAAGTTGTTTCATCATGAAATTTCTGCAATGAAGCATGTGTGCTAGCTGTTTTTGATGATTAATTCTTACTTTGTATTTGTTTATTAAAATCACTTGAGTGGCTCCTTACCTTTGTGCACCTATAAATAAAGCCTTCTTGCAAGGCTTAGAGCACCAATTCACATAACAATCCCATTTCACACACCCTAAACTATCCTAGCCGCAACCTCCCTTCTTTCCTCCACAAAATCTGCCCATAAACCTATCCTAGCCATCATAAACACCACCATACATCCCCCTATCCACTCTTCCATACAACCAAACCTTCAAACCACATCCACTCCTTGTGCCATAGCAAAGGAAGGGAAGGAAAGTGGTTGGACGTGCATACCACTCAACGAGGACCGTTGGAGCGTTTAGGTGTTTTCTTTCTTTCATTTTCAATGTATAAATGTATTTACCTTTGTTTTATGATTATGAGGAACTAAACCCCCCTTTTGCTAGGGGGGGATTCAAAGCCATGATTACATTTGCATTATGAATTAATTACTTTTGGTTGTGATTTAATAATTTGTGATTTCAATTTGCTTAACTATTTGATTGATAACTTATTTATGTATGTTGATTAAGAGTGCACGCTTAGTTTTCATGCATAAGTTTGATGCTAGAATATAAGGGAATTTCACCTAATCGTTATGAACTTATATTCAAGAGTAGTGAAGGTTGCTATCCACAATCGTGTTAAGTGAATTCTTGGCAAGAGTATCATGCTTTTCATAGTTACGAATGCCTCGTCAATACTTATAGTTCTCTTGAATCTTAATGATCTTTGATTGTATCTATATTGTGCTTTTCACGTATGGAACTTTTGAAGAATATTTTGAATTGTTATATGTGCTTTCCCATTCAATTCATTAAACTAAGGAGAACTTGAAGGTTAAAAAAGTGCTATCACGG
Organism: Malus fusca; assembly: GCA_035220775.1. Lineage (NCBI taxonomy): Eukaryota > Viridiplantae > Streptophyta > Magnoliopsida > Rosales > Rosaceae > Malus > Malus fusca. The sequence goes on from CM069069.1 coordinate 25,516,114, forward strand.
TTAACCCGGAGTATTGAGTTTCATAAGTTATCGAAAGAACAACTAAAAATTAGTTTATATACAAGTGTATCATGTGTGGAGGAAACCCCTCTAGCTAATCCATCATCCATTCAAACAACCATATTTTGTGCTTAAATCTATCTAGTTTTCAATTTATTTATTTTCAAGTTATTCTCATCAAGATCAAATCCCCCTTTTTCAATTTTTGTCTTTTGACTTGAATTTACCTTATTTGATTTCTTTTGAGTTCTTTGAGTAATTTAGTTTAGAGTTGGTTAATTTTCATAGCTTGAATCTTTTAAATTCATTCGTGATTTTGTTTTAGTTTATTTATTAATTTTATTTTAAGTTATTCTAGTTTATTTGGAATCATTTGAATCTAGTTAAATGTTTTGATTTAGATTTGTGTTTTTAAAGTTTTATTTAGTGCTTCTAAATTCATTTTATATAGATTAGCAATCCCTCCTAATCCCCGGTTTAAGAACGATCCCTACTTGCATATATACTACAATTGTCAACAAGAGGGTTTAATTTGTGTGTTAGTTTATTTTCGCATCACCGGCCAACACCCCCTCACCAAGCCGAAGAGGTATTTAGATATTTTTTTACCCTCGACGATCTTTCTGACGACGAGTTCTTGATATGTCGTCGTCGAGAATACCCTTCATCAATTAAGCTTCCTACATTAACGTGAGGCGCGGATGAAGATGCTGACCTTCGTCAGTCCTAGGGGTCATTCGTGCTTACCCGTGACCTGCCCCTCGGCTGTGATGATCGCCGAGTGGGCTGGGAAGTGTATCATCCCAACTTCCTCGCTTGACAACTTGGCTACCTCCAAGGTTGCCCGATCCCCCTTATCTCCTCACGATCAGTCCTAAGCCATGGACGCGAACCTGGTTTTTAAGAGAAAGAATGTAAGGACGCCAAAAGGGAGTTTCAGGAACAGTGCCAGAAATTCCGCCTTCGACCAACCGTTCCAGAATCTCTTTGCACTGACACTTTCGGTGATTGGTGGGAAGAGTATACCCAACACTTTTTGGTGTTCCGGTCGAACCCGTTCTGGACAAGATCTTCTGTGGTCGACCTAAGAAGGTATCTGCCCCCCCAATCCCAAGGTAATGGTTTATTTCCACCTTTTTCCTTCAACTTTGAACTATACTGATTTGCTTTTACTTTCTCAGGTAGTCGGTCACCGAAAAAGGTGGAAGTGGTCGCTGTGGCTACGGCTGAGAAAAAATCGATCGTCTCTAAGAGGGCTAAGACCATTGCGCATGCCTTGCTGAGCAAACGGCCTCGTGAAGAGGCCGAGCCGGCCATCGAACCCCCTCAGCCCGCCAAGCGGGTCAAAAAGCTGGCGAACAAAGGAGAACGGGAGATTCATGTTATCTCCAGTCAAACTACGGGAGCAACGATTCCTAGTGTTTCCCCTTCTCCCCCCATCGCCCAAGCCTTGGCGGAGAAACGACCAACTCCGACCGAAGAAACAGCCCAAGTACGGCCTGTTTCTAAGGTCGCTAAACCAGCTGGTGCTCCATTGGTCGAGGCGTCTGTGGTTTCGAGGTCGGCCGCTGCACCTGTCCTGGAAGAGGCAGTCCCCTTGGCCTAGAGAACTCATCCTAAAAATCCAAAACACGCGACAGTCGTTCTAGAAGAGAGTGACGGGAACGAAGAGATTCCACTGGCGGGTCACTTTCAACCACGCAATCAACCTCCCATGCGTCCGAGGCAGCTGTCCAAGTTGGCCCTTCTACGGCCAACCGTGGCAAATGACCTGTCGTAGAGCCAGAAGAGAGCGACGGAAGTGAAAAGATTCCACTGGCGGGTCACCTTCAACCATGCAATCAACATCCCCCTGCGTCTGAGGCAGCTGTCCAAGTCGGCCCTTCTGCGGCCGACCGAGGCAAACGACCTGCTGTAGAGCCAGAAGCGACGGCGGAAACGCCCGTTCACCCGCAGGACCAAGACCTCAACATTCATCCTCAAGAAGCCACTTCGGCCTTTGTAAGTACCCCTACCGCTTTTCCTTGGTTATTTTTCTACCTTAGAGCTCTGAACTAGGAAAATATTAAGTGTTAGGTGCCTGCCCACTCTTTTCATCGAAAATTCTATGCGCCGAAGGGTGTTATCTATATTTCTTGGCTGCCTCAGTGGCCATCGAACATAGATAACCTCCATCGGCCGCGTGAATTGATAAGCAGTCTAAGACACTAGGCTCGGCCATTAAGTTCTTTAGGTTCGAGCAACAAACCTGAAAACATGGCCGAAGTCTCCTCTCGGCAGGTTTAAAACAAAACCTTCTTGCTATCTTTTTCGTGATTTCCTTGAGCTTAAACTGATTTTTTGTGTGCAACCTTCATGGGAAGTCGAGTTCAAAGCTCTCTTGTCAAGCACTACCGGAGCGGCTGGTCCTTCGACCACTACAACTGAACCCGCTGATTCATATGCTCTGGTTCGGTTGCAAGAAGTCTTGTCTCTCTCGACGTCGCAAGTCCTTGAGCGCAAAGGTCTTGATTTGTTGGGTGCATGCCTAAACGACCTCGGAGCTGATGGTCGAATGAGCGCCGAGGCTATCGTTCAAGCGTCGTCCGCCTTGGAGCGGGAAACCTTTAGTGTCATCGAGAACGCTCTGAGGGCTGAACAAGATCTAAAAGCTGTCGTGGCTGTCCAAGACACTCTTCGTCCGAAGATCGATGCTTTAAAGGCGAAAGGAGAAGCCTTGGCCGATCTCGACCGTCAAATGGCCGAGTTGGCAAAACGAAGGTCTGCTATTGCTTCTTAGCTTGCGAATGACTTCGAGTCGGGCAGCAAAGATTGTTTAACCGAATATGCGGCGAGCACAAAGCGAATCGAGCAGTTGAAAATGGACAAGAAGAACCGACATGCTGAGGTCATAATGGGCGAGGTGCGGTGGCTGAAGCTGAAGGCACTTCCTGGAACTCTTATTCCTTCGTCGCCTTAGAATATTTTGACTGTAACCCATCTTATTCATGAAATAAAAGAAAACTTTTATTCTTGCATCTCCCATGTGACTGGGTAATATTTCTTTAAAAACTTTCCATTAATTGGTGACCTGTGAATAACACTGGTTCGATATTTAAGATGGTATGCCCCCTTGCCGAAGACTTTATGGATGACGAACGGCCCTTCCCAGTTCGGTTACCATTTGCCGAACCTGGGGTCTTTAATCCCCACGGGTAGGACAGTTTGCCAAACTAATTCCCCCTCGCCGAACGTTTTTTGTTTGACCATTTGATTATATGCTCGCTCGGCAATTTTCTTTTGTGCCATTAGGAGGTTGTAGGCGTCAAGCCGATCTTCTTCCAAATCTTGTAACTCTTGTAGCATGGCCTGGTTGTATTCGGCACTGGACAAACTACTCTGCTCGATCACGCGTAACGAATTTACACTTAGCTCGACTGGCAACATCGCGTCATGTCCATAGGTTAGCGCATATGGGGTGGTCCCTGTTGCCGACCGAGGTGAAGTCCAGTATGCCCATAAGGCTTCATTCAATTTTAAATGCCACAAGCCTGGTCTTTCTTTTATCATTTTTTCGAGAATACCGATCAAAATCTTATTACTTGCTTCGGCTTGTCCATTCGCTTGTGGATAATATGGTGTGGACTGCTCAAGCCGAATTTTTAAGCTTGCTGTATACTCTTTGAACCTTTCGGCTGTGAAGACTGTGCCATTATCAGTTATGATCGTTTCTGGTACGCCGAACCTGGTCACAATATGTTCATCCACAAAATCGCAAACCTCCTTAGATGTTAATTCGGCGTATGATTTTTCTTCAACCCACTTAGTGAAATAATCCGTTGCCACGAGTATCCATGCATGTTTCGCTGATCCAGAGGATGGTTTGCCGATCACGTCCATTGCCCATCCTTTGAACGACCAAGGTTTAGTGACCGAATGAAGTAATTCGGCCGGGGCCCTTTGGATGGGTCCATGAATTTGACACTGGATACATCCTCGTGCATACTCAATACAATCTTTCAACATGCTTGGCCAAAAGTAACCGTGCCGGCGAAGTAACCAACACATCTTGCGTCCTGATTGATGGGCTCCACAAATTCCTTTATGTACCTCTGTGATTGCTTGGGCAACTTCTTACGGGCCGATGCATAACAGTAATAAACCGTCCTCGCCTTTTCGATACAACTCATTCTGGTATGAGACATAGTTTGTGGCATGGGCCTTTGTTTTTCTGTCGTGTTTGCCTTTGGGATCATCAAGGTATTGCATAATTGACCTTCTCCAGTCGTTTGGTAGCGTTTCAACCGCGCAAACATCTACAGGATCCTCCCGTTCCAACTACGATGGTAAAGACATTACCCGTGTACAGATGACTTGGTTTCGCTGAAGGACTTGTTGATTAACCAAAATTGGACATGATTGCCGTAAGACGGGTATCATTGGTCCACTCTTGCCCCCCAGGAGTTGTGCTCCAGAGGCTATCTGCGCGAGTTCGTCTGCGACGGTGTTCCATCCACGGGAAATATGATTGAATGTGATACCGTCAAACGACTCGGCTAAGTAACTGGCCACCATGTGATAAGGCGCCAGAGTACAACTTATGCACCGAAAAGTTCCATTAAGTTGGTTAATCACCAGCTTTGAATCCCCGAATACGAGGACGGGGGCAGCGTGCAAGTCATGAAGTACGCTAAGGCCGATAACAAGAGCTTCGTACTCGGCTTGATTATTTGTACAATCGAAATCCAACTTGAGGGAAAAGAACCAACGGTGTTGGTGGGGAGACTGGAGTACGATCCCTACACCAGTCGATGTTGACGTGCTGGAACCATCGAAATACATCGTCCAATAATTGTCCCGTGCTTCCACCATTCCGATTTCAACATCGGTGCCCCCGAACCCATATGGAGAAGGGTGGTGGGCTAAGAAATCGGCAAGCGCTTGTCCTTTAATGGCTTTTTGTGGGACGTACTGCAAACTGAACTCGGATAGTGCCAGCGTCCATTTCCCGATTCGGCATTTGACTATTGGCCGAGTAAGCATATATCGAATAACATCTGTCTGGGCGATGACCTGCGTAACGGATGGGAGCATATAGTGCCGGAGTTTTGATGCAGCGAAGAACAAAGCCAAACAAAGTTTCTCGACGGGCGAATAATTGATCTCTGGAGGGTTGAGGTGTCGGCTGAGATAGAAAATAGCTTGTTCTCGCCCATCATCAGTATCTTGTGTAAGGAGGCAGCCGATGGATTCTTCGGCCGCTGAAATGTAAAGCTTAAGGGGTTTATGACGTCGAGGTAGTACGAGGACATGTGGAGTCGCAAGAGCAACCTTGATTTGTGTGAAAGCCGCTCGATGTTCTTCATGCCACTCAAACTTGTCTGAATCCTTAAGTTTTAAAAGCGTAGAGAATGCCGTCATTTTGCCAGCGGAATTAGCTATGAAGCGACGAAGAAAATTTATTTTCCCCAGCAATGACTGAAGTTGTTTTTTGGTCGTCGGGTGTGGGGCGTCAATAATCGCACGAGCTTTGTTCTCATCTACCTCGATGCCATGATGGTGGACAAGAAATCCTAAGAAGTTGCCGGCCGACACACCGAAAGCGCATTTGGCCGGGTTCATCTTAAGGTTATGTCGACGCATGCGAAGGAAAACTTGCCGAATATCATCAATATGCGTTCGGTGACTTTTCGATTTGTCCAAGGCTGTTTTAAGTTTATCATCGCCGTTAGTTGACTCGTCTTCAAGAGTAGTGACGAAATCAACCTGTGTTGCCTCCTCGGCGACCACATCGCCGTCCAAGGAACTTGGTTGGTGCGTAGTCAACTGAAATTCGGCAAGAATGACATGGACCATGCTGATTTCCATATTTTCAAGGACTGAAGGGCCCATTGGATCCTGGTCGTCATCTTCCGGAGTGGGGAGGACTATATCATTGTGTGTTGGAGCATTAGCGGCCAATTCACTGTGTGTCTCAACATATTCAGGCGCTTGTGTCACACAATCCGACATTGTATCCTGTTGACTATCGTCTTCGGACTTGCATGCATCTGGCTGCAGATTCTGCTCCTACCGTATTTGGTGAGTTCGTTCTTCATAGGAGATTCGGGCATTCCTGGTGTCCAGGTAAGCATCCAGACGTGCCACCCGTTCTGTCTTATCGGCCGTTAAACTGAACAAGGAGACAGCCGAAAAGACTTCGAAGTGATATCGAAGATGTTGAAGGTCGTCAAGAGAAAAATGGAGCTCGGCTGTGTCACTGTCCGTGTATGGATCAACCTCGAAGTCGAGAACCTTAGCCTTTTGAATGTGATGGAATCTGGCTTTCATCGCCGGATCGGTGGTTTTTTTGGAATATCTGCTCAGCATCGGGGCAAGTTAATGCCAAGTCAAGAGCTTTTTGACAGGCTTTGGGCAACCCATATAAATCATTGGCGGAATATTTCTTGTGAAATTCTTTCATATATTCTAATGATTCGTTGAGGAATGGGGGATGCAGATTCCATCGAACTTTGATTAGAGGTTCTTTCAACGGTAACAGAGGCAGTTGGCTTTCGACCTCTTTCTTGAATTGCTCGAAACGAGCTTTCATTTCCCCGGGCCGAAGAAGAAGTTTGATGCGCTTCTCAGCTGCTTCAATGGTAGTTTCGAAGTCCCGATTAGTTTCCTTTTGTCCCTGTAATTCAGCCATGATTGTTGGGGTTGGCCGATCATCTGCGCTTCCTGCCGTCTCTTTCGGCTGCCATTTAGTGACCGAAACAGGCTGTACAGCTTGTCGTCGAGCCAAACAATCTATACGCTGACGTCGACGTTTCTGGGATTTGGATAGCGCGGTATACATGCCGGTAGGAGAATTGTAGCTGTACCAACATTGGTCACGTGGTCCATCTGTCTGTTTTCTTGGGCCGAGCCTGTCGAATACTTTCTGGCGCTGGCCTTCACTAGGGTCATTTGAAGGTTTTGCTGTAATCGCCGATTGGTGTTGTGATGTCTGCATCTGCATTGGAGACAGTTTCCCCTTGGGCTCGGTTAATACAACGTGTGCCTTACAATTGCTACATAGAACTATCGCCCCGCCATTCCCATCTTCGCTGGAGTCTGACATGGACTCGACTATGACAGGTCCTGAGAGTTCGGTGGGTGGTGCATTAGAAAATAAGTCGATCTTGAGTCGAGGTTGGGAACCTTTCTTTAGGATCTGTGGTACTATTGGCCTGCCATTTTCTTCGTTGATGTAGTTCGACATTGGTTCAACTATAGCTGGTCCTGATAGCTCGGTAGATGGCGCGTTGGAAAATAGATCTATCTTGAGTCGAGGCTGGGAGCTTTGCTTCCGGATGTGTTGTACTGGGGTAAATTCGACCTTTTCTTTTCCTTTGCTTTTGGGAAAGCGGGCGTCTACCATGCCGACTGTCGCTGAAGGGAATGGATCCGTATCAACCGTCATGCGTTTTTCAGGAAACTTTAGCTTGCTTTTGTGAATCCAACTCTGGATATCATCACGAAATACGACACAATTGTTTGTGGCATGTTTGGTCGAGTTATGATATTCTTTCCTTTAAGCTCTTCGGTCGTGGGAATGTTATGCCCTGGCCGAAGCTTGATGATCTTTGCTGATAGCAATTGATCAAAAATTGCTTTGGCCTTTGTAATATCAAAGGTGTAAACTTTTGAAGTCTTCGCCGTTCCTTCCGTGGTCGAGCAAATTTTGGAATCCTTGGAATTAATTTGAGTCAACGCCTTGCAAATGTATGGTTTATCTATTACTATTTCGACCACGTCCACGCTGACGTACTAAGACTCTTTGCCTTCGGTCGATGCATAACTGACTGTGGGATTTTTGTATATCGTCTATCGAGTTGGGGATTTCGAGATCTTCTCTTCTCGGAGCAAATAATCATATTGCTCAACATGTTGGGCTAGTTCATACATATCCCGAAAGTTTGCCCCTAAGAATTTCTTTTTGTATTCCACATCGAGGCCGTTCAGAGTGAGTTTGACAAATTCGACTTTGGGTAGAGGCACTCGGCACCAATTCCTGGCCGATTTGAATCTGGTAAGATAATCCATTGGTGACTCATCAGATGCTTGAGCCATCCTTGCTAATGAAGAAACTGACATTTCCATCCCTGGCCGATAAAACTGCTCGTGAAATTTCTCGACCAACTCCTCCCAACTTTGGATGGACTTAGGAGGGAGGTTGATATACCAGGCAAATGCTGAGCTGGTCAACGAAAAGTTGAACAGCCGTAGCTTATGAAAGTCACTATTAACATCTCCGCATTGCGCGGTAAAACGAGCCACATGTTCCAACGAAGACAAGGACGATTCACCGGCAAAAAAGCTAAAATCTGGGATTTTGAAACCTTTAGGGTATTCGATCTTTTCCACATAAGCTGGATACAGATGGATAAATTTAGGGAAGTTCGGCCTTTTTTTCATGGCCGAATCGATCATCCGCTGAACCTCGGTCATATCAACGGGTTTTGCTTCTACTCTATGGTCGGATCCGTCTGACCTGCTATTCGATCCTCCTCCTTTTTCCAAGTTAATTGGTTTAAGCCGAGCAGGGATTGACTCGGCCTGTACAATTGGTAACAGATTATTTCTTGGTGGCAAGTGCTGGGAAAGATCGAAAGACCTGCCGTCGCTGACCTTACTAACCAGTATTTCGAGCAATCTGCTTTGTGTCTCACCGGTACTGCTTATCACGTCATGCAGTTTATCGATTCCTCAACTAAGCGTATGTTCAACCGTCCAAGACTGCTCGTCAAGTTGTTTTCGAAGAAACGACCTTGTTGGTGAATCAGATCCTTCACCATCCCTTCATTGAGAACGCAGGTGTTTCTGTTAGGGATTTCTAGACTGCGAAGCTGACCGCCGAGATTAACTTCCCTTTCTCGACGAGTCGCGCATGTGGACTCAGGTGTCACGGCGTTAAGGGGATTTTGCGCCTGTGGCACACTTTGTCCTATGTTCTGAATTGGCAAATCGGTTGTTGATTTTCCCATAGCTGTTTTCTTTTTTACCGATCGCGTTTCAATTGGCATGAACTTCGTAGTTTAGCACTAGGTCCCACTGGGCATGCCAAAATGTTGACCCTAAAAACAACCAAGCCTACGTGGCGCGCAGGCCAAGTAATCTATGAGCTAACTACGTCTTTCGGTGAATGCGGGGCGTGCTAACTCGTCAGCCGAGCTCGGCCGAGGAGTAAAATTTGTTGACGTTGCGTTGGGTGCGCGGCTGACTTCTGCGTCTTGCGATTGCGGCCGAGGAAGGAACACGTCTCAACCTCTTGGGTTCTCGAACCTGAAGACAAGGCTACTATTCTTACGAAGTTCACAAATCGTCGTCGTCGGATTCGGTCACAGTGATGGTATTCGTCAGAGTAAACTCACGCCGAATCGACACCAAAGTGTAAGGACACAAATACTCAAAGCGGATATAAGTCTTAATAGTGAACGTGTTTCGGCCGTCCGAATGCCAAACTCTAAATCCCACTTGAGAGTATCCAATCATAAAATAACTCGGCGTGCAATGCGCCGAGCTCAGTAATCTGTAACACCTCACTTTGCCGAGAAGGCTAATGAGATGACCTCGATCAATAAGGATTCGGAAACCCTTCTCGACCGAGACTTTGATAGGTAACCAACCGTCCTCGCCGCAGTGCTGTTGATGCCAATGGAATATGCTGCGAGATCGGCTGATTCTACGGCGACAGAGCTATCTATGCCTACTGAAGATATCACCAGTTGCTTTCACAGTGATGTTGATGCCAACAGAAGACGTGTCAGCGAAAAGAGAAAATAAAAAAAATCTCAAGTTGTTGAGAGATTTTGCGCAGGGCAGTTGTGTGTTGAATTGGAAGGGGATTGAACAATGCACAACCTCATCTAGTTATAGCATTAGATACTTCCTAAGTAGAGTTAATCCGAGTAGTTAAACCCTACTCGGATTAGGACGTCTTCTTCTAATCAAACACCATCTCGAGTAATCCTACTCCCATCAGGATTTTGGACCTAACCTTTCTATCAGGCCGAACTCAAAATGTGTCTCGACCTCCTCATCTCACCGGGACTCCTTATCACACCAGGATTTCTGTTAACCGCAGAACTTCCCCCGCCTCTTCCTTATCCAGGCCGTTCCTTTTCCTACTAGGATTCAAACGACACTAACCATGCGGCCCATGAACAAGACGACCCCTAGCAGTTTTTAAATAAATCCTTCCGGGCCGAGAATGATTCTACATTCGGCCCAAACCAATATTTTGGGCCTAAACAGGATATAGGAAAGGTGATGGGTAAGATGCGGAACAAATGCAGATGGAATCGTACACATTTCTTCCAATTTTTCTTTTTCAATAATGAAGGATTGGATGAGGCTTTCGAGTAGAACAATGTAGGAGCGGAGACTAAATATATTAATAAAGAGATTACATTGCCACAACTACATACGAGAAGCGAATCAACAAAAAACCTGATCGTATCCATTAAGCCACCCATTGTGGAAGTATGAAATACGCCGGTGCGGTGATCAATCACGAATGCAGATGCAATTTGCAGCATGAAACAGGGTGGATATCAAAAATCCCAATGAGGTATTATTACACAAGTTAATGACATAAAATTTATAATCCGACTTGTTAAGAAATGGAAGAGTTGACAAAACAGCTCATTCAGAAATCAACAAAAACATCACCGCGGATGGAGTCATTATCTACCAAACTGACCAAAAAGTAGCTGCTCTGCACCTGCAAAATTTGAGAACAAGATTGTGTCAATATTAATAACTTAATTTCCATCAAAAGGTCGAGCGGAAAGGTATCCGGGGCGTCTAGTAAGCATACATTTCAACAATCAAATCATAAATATGTTAACAGGCAAGAAGAGACATTTCAACAATCAAATCATAAATATTAAAGGTGCTCTTGGGATGATTAGCCTTACCATCAATTGCCAGGACGATTAGATATTTTCTTTGGGGTGTGTTCGCGTCAGGAATTTCCGTCGGGGAAGTTTCCTGGTCGGCGAGATGCACAGTTCTCCGAGAGAGGTTTGGCGTCGGTTGAGGGCTGCTGTCGGGCTTCTTCTTTACTGTCGGGCTCGTCGGGCATGACTCGTCGGGCAAGGCCTGTCGGGCGCGGCTGAAAGAGAAGGACATAGTTAACTCTGAAAGGTGCCTTTGTGGGGCCTTAGGTGTAGGCCTTAAGGCTCACAATCAAGGTTAACTTTTACGTGCTCAGGCGTGCCACTGCCATCTTTAGCATGGCAGATGTAGAACGGATGTTGAGTCCAATTATGTACATATATATATATACCCGAGAGACTGTATTGATTATGACAGGTGCCTTTGTGGGGCCTTAGGTATAGGCCTTGAGGCTTCCGATCCATAACCAATCCAGTACTTGGACATATACACTGTCTGTTCTATTTGTCACACATAGTATTACCACCGTTATATTTCTAATTAACTAGCCCACAGAGCTTAGAACGAATCCAAAATAGGTGCCTTTGTGGGGCCTTAGGTGTAGGCCTTGAGGCTTCCTATCAGAACTCATTCCATACTCAAACGTTCTAGCTCGCAGAGCTTAGAACGAATCCAAATAGGTGCCTTTGTGGGGCCTTAGGTGTAGGCCTTGAGGCTTCCTATCAGAACTCATTCCATACTCAAACGTTCTAGAATTATCATAATATAACAGTGGTAAAACTACGAGATCAGTCGATTACTTGAACCCCAAGTAACTTCGGACTTCTTCGTTTATCAAGGATTGTCGTGGATGGGTTAAGTCCACATCAAGTTCTTTTTTATGCCTTGAGACCAAGGACTTTTACATGGTCACTCTTATATGTCCGAAAGATTAGAACTTAGATCTGATTTAAATAGTGAAGACATCTTTAAATCGGATTCAAGAACTGAAACAGTCTTTTAATCATCATTTTACTAGAAACAACTTGAATACAACTGAAAGTATACAACACATTGCTAGTTTAATAAATGAAAAGACAAAACCAAAGAGGGTCGGGCCAGGTTTCACCTTGTCGGGCAAAACTGGGCGTCCTGCAACTTCCTATCTTTGTGGTTTATCAGGGGGTTTGAGAGTTTAGAAGAAGAAAAGGTTTAAGAGGTGAGTATACAGAGAGAAATCGATACTACAGCAAGTGTTTTAGACAAGGTAGCAGAGCTATAAAAAGGGGGTTGAGTGAGAGTTGATCCCGAGAGGGATGAAGGCTTTGGCTGACTACAGCTATCGTTTGAAGGCAAATCTGGCTTTGAGCAGAGTTTGTGCTTTTGTTTGTTTGTTTGAGTGTCCTTAATCCTGATTTCTTTTTCTTATTTTATAGACAACCCAGCATGTCCTTCTGTAGCAGCAGCCTTGCCCGAATGCGATTTGAGGGTGATGACTCATCAGCTTTTTTACATGTAATGCCACCATAAAGTACTTTATGGGCTGTGTAGCTGGTCAGTCTATATACCACTTGGCCTTTGGGTAGGTGGGCAAGTGGCCTTCATGAGCTGCATCAAGTTAGAAGAGGCCATTTCCTGCTTTTCTGGGTTTCGGCTGGGCTTCGGCCAAATTGCTGGGCCTCGACTGACTCTTCCTTCAGGCCTCCTTTTGGGCCAGCCCCTTTCTGGAGCCCAAAGTTTAAGTTTTGGTCCAAACAGTGCCCCCTTCAATTGATATTTAGCCTAGAATTCCAGGCGCCAATATTAATTGAAAAGCTTCATGCGGCTGCATCCTTGCCCTTGGAACTTGTGTTTTCTGGATGAAATTAATGGCACCTGGAGTCTCTTGATCTTCCCACGACCTTTGAACTGTCCTCTGGGTCCTATAAATTCTGGCTTGGAACCCCTTCTGTCAAGCCATCCAATCCTCCTCGAGAGAAAACTGAGAAATGGGTTCCTCAGGCTTTGAATGGAGTTTCCTAAAACTCCCTTTCCGTGAAAAAAAGTTTTCATCAAATGACTGCTATCTCCAACATCCTTGGTCGAACATCTCGCTATCTCCAACACCTTTGGTCAGGCGGTTTCCTCACGAAGGCTTGCTTTCCTGCTTGCTGCCGTCATAAGTCAAGCTTCACCATCACATATGATGGTGACTTGGTTTGAGGATCCTCTACCAAGCTCATGTTGGCCGCACAACCCGATCATCTAATCGGGCTCCATCCACGAAGACATCAGAAAAACCAGTTGAGCCATCATTGTATTCCAACATAATTGAATGTAGCATGTCGGATTTGAATCGTTGTAGCATGTCACATCAGAAAAATCAGTTTTATAACATGCTTGAAGGAAGAAACTCAACTAACGCTACAACCTTGTGAGACTTGAGCCTAAACGTTTATTTGGAGAGTCAAAATCTGTGCATTCTTTGTTTTCTAAAGTCGTTGCATGATCTCATTATTCTTTGCTTGGTTGTTACTTAGAAGGCGTTTCATCATTTAGTTCCAAACTCTAGAACTCATGCCCATTTCATTCAAAGCATGTTATTGATTTGCATAACACATATTCAAGATGAAGTTGTGTAGTGACCACCACCTTAGCCAAATGCCGTGTGCCCTATGTCATTATGTTTTGTAGGTTTTTAACCCCGTTGAGCTTTGTTAGCCTTCATTATTTGTTAACCCATGTTTTCCTCACCTAGCCTAGTTTAGGACCATCCATACCCTTGTTCTTTAAGCATAGTAAAGCATGATTCGAATTGAATTCCTTTTGATCTATGTTAGCAGAAAACAAGTGTGGGGGAAGTATTTTTCATGAAGAAAAGAAAAAAATTCGTGGAAAAAGGAAAAAAAAAAGTATGAAAAGTATGAAAAAAAGAGTTGAAAAGTTGAGAAAAAGAGTTCCAAAGTATTGTTTGTTGAAGTGAGGGTCCAAAACAATGAATTCGGCCCTAAGGAGTTGTTTAAGTCTCCCCCTTGTGTGTTAAAGTTAATTTCTGCAATCTAAGTGAATTCTAAGTCTCAATTTCATTGCTTTGCTTACTATTGCTTGAAGAACGTTTGTTTTCCCTATCCTTTCTATGTTAACCAATACCCCAAGCCCCGTTGCAACCCTTAACTTCTATCTTGAGTGTTATGTGTTTCAATTTGTGGAGTTTGAATTTGGTATGAGCATATGGTGTCACTGGTTCTCGCATCTAAGTAGTAGCATTCCATTCATGAGATCATATCTAAACATGCTTGTTAACTCCGGAAATTGCGTTCTTTGTGATACATATATGTGAGCATTCGTTTTTATATCTACATCCATTCTCTCACATATAACTAGTATAGGGTGTGTAGTTAGAAAATCTGAGTGAAAATAGAGTGTATATCTTGTAAGGATTGAGGGAATTCTCTAAGGCATGTTACTACATTCAAAACATTGTTTTAATTGGTTAATTGTGAACTAGTAAGTAGTGACTATGATTAAGTATGTGCTTAAGTGTTAAATTGACTCAAATATGTGGGAATGATAATCTTTAACTTGTCATGTGCATTGGAAATCCCTGAGGCAAACGTTGGAAGGTTTCTGTTATGTTTGTTGGTTTTGTTTTGTTTTATTTCTTTGTTTTGCTCGAGGACTAGCAAAAGCTAAGTGTGGGGGAATTTGATAGGAGCATATTTTTGCGTCTTAGCTTGCTTGTTTTCTTGCATTTTGGTAATTATTTAGTATTTATAAAAGTGTTTAAAGATAAATTCGTGTGTTTGTAGGTTTTATGGGCTAAGGGTGCATTTTGAGCCAATTTGGAGTAGTTTGGAGTGTTTTTGGGCCCAAGATGGATTGCTTATGATCCAAGCTAGATGGATGGACGAATTTGAAGACAAAAGAGGCTATGAACATGCTAAAAATCTGGTGAAACAAATACAAGTTGCAAGAAGGGATAAATTTCTAGAAGGATTGACCAAAACTTCACTCAAAACCAAGAAATTCTTCAATGCCGTGGGCATTGATTCACTTTCACCAGAAATTTGAGTGATGATGCAATGCTTAAATCACCATGACATGTGAGTGGATGATGCAATGCTTAAATCACCATGACATGTGAGTGGATGATGCAATGCTTAACTCACCATGACATGTGAGTGGATGACTCAAAACCTACCCTCACCAACAATTCTCCACCTTGCCATGCCTTACCTACTTCATTCAACCAGATTTTTGCATTAAACATGTCCATCCTCTTCCTATAAATACCATGGCAGCAACCTCATTCAAATGATCCAGAAATTAACCATTCTCCAAGCCTTCCCTTGCCTCTCCCTACATATCTAAACCCCTTCCCATCCGTTCCTCGAAATAACCAACCCTTCAACATCATTCCAACCTTGTTGTTGCGGCAAAGAGAAGGAGAAAAGTCCTTGGACGCGCTTGCTATCCAACATGGATCGTTGGAACGTTTAGGTGCTTTCTTTCCTTTGTTTTTCAATGTTTAAATTTGTTTATCTTTGTTTTGTAATAATGAGGAACTAAACCCCCCTTGGCTAGGGGGGGATTCGAAACACATGTTCATGCTTGCAATATGGTTTGATTACTTTTAATTGCGTTTCATAAGTTATGAATTCAATTTACTTATCCGTTCGTATAAAAACTGATTTGTGTATGTTGATTGAGGGTCGACACTTAGTTTGCATGCATGAATTTGATGCTAGAATATAAGGGAGTTTCACCTAATCGTCATGAACTTATATTCACAAGTAGTGAAGGTTGCTAGTCACAATCGCGTTAAGTAAATTCTTGGCATAAGTTTCATGCGTATTCCATAGTAACGAGTGCCTCGTCAATGCTTATGATTTTCATAGAACTTAATGATTCTTGCTTGTATCTCTATTATGCAATTCATGTAGGGAACTTGTGAGGAATGCTTTGGGTTGTCGTATGCAATCATCCAACTCAATAAAAGTAGGAAAATCTGAGGGTTAATTTAAGCGTACCTAATTAACTTGGGGCATTGAGAATTAATAAGTTATTGAAATACAATTGGAAATCGTTTTGTATGCAAGCAAGACATGTGTGGAGAAGAACCCTCTAGCTAAAGCCCATCATCCATAGTTTTTAAGTTTTAGTTATTTGTTTTACTTTCACTTCACAAGAACCAAATCCCCCCTTTTACTTTCTTGTCTTAAAAGTCTTTTGTTTACATTTTTTTTAACTTTGTTTTTATGTTTTTAAATTAGTTTTGAGAGGTTTTAGCAAGCCCTCCTAACCCCCGGTTTAGAACGATACCCTACTTACATCTATACTACAATTGTCACAAGTGGGTTTAATTTGTGTGTTAGTTAATTCTCACATCACTGACCTCTTGGAAGTTATGTATGCCCACAAAGTGTTCCCCAACCTTTCATGCCACTTTTCTGGACTTTCTATCACCATTTTTTTGATGATGTTGACCAAGATCTTGTTGCTGGCCTTTGCTTGGCCATTTGATTGAGGGTAGTATGGACTGGACTGGATCATCTTTATTTTGTACTTGCTTGCAAACTCCTCAACTTCTTTTGAGATAAAAGATGGCCCACGATCCGTCACTATAGTTTCGGGCACCCCATACCTGTGCAGAATCTTGGTCTCGATAAAATTCTTGACCGTGGCTGAAGTTATGGATTTTACTGCTGATGCTTCCACCCATTTGGTGAAGTAATCCGTTGCCACAATTATGAAAGTGTGCCCTTTACTAGAAGCTGGATAGATTTGCCCGATGAAGTCCATCGCCCATCCTCTGAAGGGCCAAGGCTTGACCATTGGATTTAAAGGTACTGAGGACACATGCTGGAGAGGTCCATGCCGTTGACATTCTTCACAACCTTTGGCGTAAGACTTGCAATCTTTTTCCATGTCGGGCCAGAAATAACCATATCTTCTAAGCAACCACCTCATCTTGGTTCCCGCCTGATGTGCTCCACATACCCCTTCATGTACTTCGGCCATTACCCTCATGGATTCTTCTTGGCCCAAGCATTTCAATAGTAATCCATCTGGAGTTTTCCTTAGCAAGTCCTTCACCCACAAGACATACTTGGTCGCTTGCTGCCTATTCTTTCTGCTTGTAGGTGAAGAGGGATCCTTCAAATGATGAATGATAGGGGACCTCCAATCTTCTATTTCGGTTTCTAGAGCCATTACATCCAGGCTGAATCCCCTTTCTAAGATAGAAGGGAGGTTTCTTCTTTGGATCTCGACATCTACTCCATATCTTCTCTCCTGTATTGGCACCCCTGAGGCTAGTTGTGCCATCTCGTTAGCCGCCAAGTTGGATCCCCTGGGAACATCATTGACTGATATCTCAGAATCCCAGAAACTCAGTAATTGCGTAGCCGCCAAGTAATATCCTGCCATGGTAATATGTCTGCACTTGAACTCCCCGTTTAGCTGGTTTATTACTAACTCTGAATCTCCAAAGATCTCCACCTCTACTGCCCCCAGATCCATCAAGATTTCCAGACCAATTATCAAAGCCTCATACTCTGCCCGATTATTAGTATTTCCTTGGTAGTCTAGGAGGAATGAATAATAATGATAGACCCCATGAGGGTTTATAATCACAATCCCTGCCCCTGAAGCCTTCTGAGTGTGAGATCCATCAAAATATAGCCTTCAATGAGTGATCCAGAGACCAGTCACTCTTTTTATCTCTTGCTGGACCCAATCTTCTTTGCCCGAGATATCTTCTCTCGGCGGGATCCAAATGCTAGTGACCTACAGGCTTCCTGGGATATGGATTACCTCGTCTTGAGATTCTTGATGCTCGGCCAGAAAGTCAGCAATTGCTTGGCATTTGACCGCCCTCTGGGGTACATACTGGAAACTGAATTATGATAATGCTAGAATCCATTTCCCAATCCTTCCTGCTAGCATTGGTTTTGACAACATGTATTTTATCACGTCTGTCTTGGCGATGATGTGCACGTGACAAGGTAACATCTAATGCCTTAGCTTGCTGGCAGTGAAATATAGAGCCAAGCATAATCTCTCAACTGGGGAATATCTAGTTTCTATCTCGGTAAGAATCCTACTGAGGTAGTAGACTGCCTGCTCCTTCCCGCCTTCATTATTTTGGGCTAGCAAACTCCCGATTGACTTCTCTGAGGCAGAAATATACAGCTTTAAGGGTTTTCCCCTTTGAGGTGGCACCAACACTGGTGGAGAAGTTAAATAGGCCTTGATGCTGTCAAAGGCTTGTTGGTGTGGTGGTCCCCACTCAAAGTTTTCTTTATCTTTCAGTCTTAATAAAGGAGTCAGCGACTGAATCTTGCCCGCTAAATTGGCAATGAATCTCCTCAAGAAATTGATTTTGCCCAATAGCCTCTGGAGTTGTACCTTGTTGGTAGGTGAAGGTGACTCCATTATAGCCCGAGCTTTGTTTTTATCCACCTCCACACCTCTTTGATGAACCAGGAATCCCAAGAAGTTGCCCGCTCTTACTCCAAATGCGTACTTCTTTGGATTTATCTTCAATTTGTGGATCCTCATCCTTGTCAAAGCTTGCCTGAGGTCTACCAGATGTTGTCCTTCTATTTTGGACTTTACCACGATATCATCAATGTATACCTCCATATTCTGGCCAATCAGATCGTGAAAGATGGTATTCATTGCCCTCTGGTAGGTTGCACCAGCATTCTTGAGCCCGAATGGCATAACCAAATATTCATATGCCCCCACATGTCCGGGACACTTGAAAGCTGTTTTATGTATATCTTCCTGAGCCATCTTTATCTGATTATACCCGGCATTCCCATCCATAAAAGATAAGACTTTATGTTTTGCTACTGCATCTATGGATAGATCGGCCATGGGCATAGGATACTCGTCTTTTGGCGTAGCACTATTAATATTTCTGTAATCAACACAACATTGTACTGCTTTTGTTATAGCTTTTAAAACAGGTCCAATGTTGGCTAACCACTCCACATATTTGGCTGGTCTGATAAAGCCAGCTTTTACTAGCCTTTCGATCTCTTCTTTGACCTTTTCTTCTATCTCATTTGGCATCCTTCGTGGTGCTTGCTTAACCGGTTTATATCCCTCCTTGATGGGCATTCTATGTTTCACCAAGGCTGAATCTAACCCTGGCATCTCAGTATAATGCCAAGCAAATAGTCTTTGAATTCTCGCAAAAGACAGATAACCTTTGCCCGATCATCAACCCCTAATAAACCACTAATCTGTATTGGTCTTGGATCCTCCTCTGTCCCTAGATCAATAACTTCCAGAGGATCTTGGACTTCTGGTGGTGGCTTATCCGGTTCTGTACACAAAAATTCAACCAGCTCCGGGCTCTCGGGCAGGTCGTCTGGCCCATCTAGATCATAAATGCATTCGGCCATTTGAATGGCCCTATCCGGTTCTTCTCTGCAAGATTCCTCTTTGCTTTCATGCTGGCTGGTTGAAGCTCTCACCTGCCATTCCTGCTCTTCCTTGTCCAAAAGCTCTCTTTCTTGCCTTCTTCCCTTTCCATACACCAACAGTCTTTTAATCAGGGATCTGACTGCCATTACCTGATCTTTCTTCTTCTGTCCAGTCATTGATGGTGTAAGGGATTTGGGATGATACAAGGTCTATCCCACTCCTCTCTAGTAAGGAGCATTCCTTGTTTCAAAAGCTTTTGGGCCGTCACCTTGGTAGGGCGGCCGTTCTCGTCAGCTCCTGAACATTTCAAGATTCCTACGTTGGGGTTGTAGAAACTTACTTCCGCAACGTTGGCCGTGGGGAGGAATGGCCGTGATTCGGCCTCCACCATTTCCCAGAAACCTGGTCTTGTCGGTCCCTCATCATGGTAGACAGCGACTTGTTGATGCAGAGTGGAGGGTATGGCAAGACTTTGGTGGATCCAGTCTCTTCCAAGTAATGCTCCATAAGTGGAAGTGCAATCTACCACAAAGAATGCCAGCATGATTTGTTTAGACCCCAAATCCACTTTTAAAGGCAATATCCCATGGGTCTTGGTGATAGCGCCTGAGAAGCTAGAGACTGTGAGGTCTGTAGGAATAAGATCCTCCGTACCTCTTCCCATTTTCCCCATTTGCTTGGCTGGTAACACATTAACAGTTGCTCCGCCATCTATCAAAATTCTCTTGAAATGCACCCCTTCCAAATGAGCCGTGACATATATGGGCTTCAAATGATTGGCCATCGAGGTGTTCGGGTGGCTAAACACCATTTCGTCGGTATAAATCCTTAAAGGTCCTCTTTTGGCTGCTTCAGAAGTTTCAGCCTCGCCCGATTCTCCTTTTTCGACTTCCTCTACATTGACATGTGCCATCATTGGCTCAGTTGTCAAGTAATCACCCTCCATAGTAGCGGGCTGATCAGGTCGGGCACCAAACGTGGCAGATAATACGTATGCCATGTTGATATGAAAATCATTAGGCTCGAGCAAATCTTCTTTCTTGTTCTCAATCTGGTCCATGAATTCATCAAACCAGGCCATGGCATCGGGTGGTAGTAGTGGTTCTGATGCCCACTCCAATTGATTCCTGCCCGCATCCAACGTTTGCTTTGGAACCTCACCAAAAAGATCCACCAATGGCAGAGAAGGTGGTTTCCTTTCAGATGAAACAGTTCATAAACAAACAGGCTTTGGCTTCCATCCGGGGGTTGGTACCATGATTAAATCTTCTTGAGCCCGCCTCAAGATCCTATACTTCCCAGGGTGCTGGTTCTGCGGCACATGATTCCCCTCGCCTTCTTTTTTGCTACTGGCCTTCTCCACCTCTTCCTTACTTTTCCAACGGAGTTGATTACTTCATCCAGATGATGTCTTCTCCAGTTTTTTATTCTGGGAGGCTTCTGATGTTGTGGGGGTCTTCAGGGAATTCATGTAGGCTTTGTGCTGTCTTTGAACTCTCCTGATCATAGAAGCTCCCATTGGTCTGGTAGGCTGTCCATTCTTTCCAACCACGTACCATTTTCGTCCGAAGTGGGCAGGGTTATTTCTCTTGACAGGATTTGTTATCCCATCATTCTTCTTAGCTTCTCCCCCCATATGGCCATATTGAGGATGATCCGCACTTCTTCGTATTTTGGCCTCCATGTCTTCTGCCTCTTCAGAAGCTTCACGGTTTCGAAAAACTTCTGATAAAGCTTTAGGCTGGGAATCGCCTCCTAAACGTTGAAAGACACTTCGGGAAGCATCTTTTCCTGCAGTCCGTCTAGATTTCTCACGGGCCTCCTTTCTTCTGATCAACTCCTGATCAATGAGAACTCCAGAGGGTGGTATTTCGAGCTCGCACTCGCATTGGCACTTGCTGCATAAAACCATCCCTTTGATTATGGCAGCTTTTGGATACTCGGGCAACTTAATTACCCCTTTTATAGTTTTGCCAGCCAATCTTTCTTCATCTATTGGCTCCGTGACTTTTTCCTTCCCCTTCTCAGCCCATGTCATATTGATCATATTTATTGGGGCTTCTGAGAAGGGCTCTGAGGGTCTGTTCACCACTGCTTCTTCTAACTGGCTAGTTTTGAGCCTTTTTTTTTCTTATTATCTTTTTCCCCAGGCTGAGGTAAAGATGTAGAAATAGTTGGTCTCGGGACCATACCAGCTTCCTTTTTGAAATCTGTGGAGACATCCTCCAATCTTTGCAGCATCTGTAGCAGGGTAGTTTGCAAATCTTCTGGTAATCCTGACATATTGCTTTGATCAAGTATATCCCACCGGGCGTGCCAAAATTATGTTCGCGTCAGGAATTTCCGTCGGGGAAGTTTCCTCGTCGGCGAGATGCACAGCTCCCCGAGAGAGGTTTGGCGTCGGGCTTCTTCTTTACTGTCGGGCTCGTCGGGCACGACTCGTCGGGCAAGGCCTGTCGGGCACGGCTTGTCAGGCAAGGCCTGTCGGGCGCGGCTGAAAGAGAAGGACAAAGTTAACTCTGAAATGTGCCTTTGTGGGGCCTTAGGTGTAGGCCTTAAGGCTCACAATCAAGGTTAACTTTTACGTGCTCAGGCGTGCCACTACCATCTTTAGCATGGCAGATGTAGAACGGATGTTGAGTCTAATTATGTACATATATATATATATATACCCGAGAGACCGTATTGATTATGACAGGTGCCTTTGTGGGGCCTTAGGTATAGGCCTTGAGGCTTCCGATCCATAACCAATCCAGTACTTGGACATATACGCTGTCTGTTCTATTTGTCGCACATAGTATTACCACCATTATATTTCTAATCAACTAGCCCACAGAGCTTAGAACGAATCCAAATATGTGCCTTTGTGGGGCCTTAGGTGTAGGCCTTGAGGCTTCCTATCAGAACTCATTCCATACTCAAACGTTATAGCTCGCAGAGCTTAGAACGAATCCAAATAGGTGCCTTTGTGGGGCCTTAGGTGTAGGCCTTGAGGCTTCCTATCAGAACTCATTCCATAGTCAAACGTTCTAGCTCGCAGAGCTTAGAACGAATCCAAATAGGTGCCTTTGTGGGGCCTTAGGTGTAGGCCTTGAGGCTTCCTATCAGAACTCATTCCATACTCAAACGTTCTAGAATAATCATAATATAACAGTGGTAAAACTACGAGATCAGTCGATTACTTGCGCCCCAAGTAACTTCGGACCTCTTCGTTTATCAAGGATTGTCGTGGATGGGTTAAGTCCACATCAAGTTCTTTTTTATGCCTTGAGACCAAGGACTTTTACATGATCACTCTTATATGTCCGAAAGATTAGAACTTAGATCTGATTTAAATAGTGAAGACATCCTTAAATCGGATTCAAGAACTGAAAGAGTCTTTTAATCATCATTTTACTAGAAACAACTTGAATACAACTGAAAGTATACAACATATTGCTAGTTTAATAAATGAAAAGACAAAACCAAAGAGGGTCGGGCCAGGTTTCACCTTGTCGGGCAAAACTGGGCGTTTTGCAACTTCCTATCTTTGTGGTTTATCAGGGGTTTTGAGAGTTTAGAAGAAGAAAGGGTTTAAGAGGTGAGTTTACAGAGAGAAATAGATACTACAACAAGTGTTTTAAACAAGGTAGCAGAGCTATAAAAAGGGGGTTGAGTGAGAGTTGATCCCGAGAGGGATGAAGGCTTTGGCTGACTACAGCTATCGTTTGAAGGCAAATCTGGCTTTGAGCAGAGTTTGTGCTTTTGTTTGTTTGTTTGAGTGTCCTTAATCCTGATTTCTCTTTCTTCTTTTATAGACAACCCAGCATGTCCTCCTGTAGCAGTAGCCTTGCCCGAATGCGATTTGAGGGTGATGACTCATCAGCTTTTTTACATGTAATGCCACCATAAAGTACTTTATGGGCTGTGTAGCTGGTCAGTCTATACCACTTGGCCTTTGGGTAGGTGGGCAAGTGGCCTTCATGAGCCGCATCAAGTCAGAAGAGGCCCTTTCCTGCTTTTCTGGGTTTCGGCTGGGCTTCGGCCAAATTGCTGGGCCTCGACCGACTCTTCCTTCGGGCCTCCTTTTGGGCCAGCCCTTTTCTGGAGCCCAAAGTTTAAGTTTTGGTCCAAACAGGGTGTATGTGTATTTGGGGGAGCAGTTGGGTTGCAGACCAGAAAATTGGACGAACATCTTCTTTAACACGGAAAACATTTGCAGGGCGTCTCTAAGGCAAGGGCCTTGATATTTTGGACTCTTCAATCAGACCAAGATTATGCCAAAATCTTCTTGCACATCTCGGTTCCAAGGTGAATTCCGTATAATCTCACAGCTTCTTCATTGTCCTTGATAGGCTCCAAGGCAGCAGTAACCTCAGCTGGTATCTACAGTGTGCCATTTTCTTTTTTGTATAGTGGGGGTGATGAGGAAGAGTGAAAAGGCAATAAATAATACCTTGGTTTTGCAGAAGCCAATCATGCGTATGAAACCCTTGTAGTTCTTAATGGGCATAATTCCTGGAACAATGGGACAAGTAATTCCATTTTGGCGACAGTCATTCACGAATTCACTGCCCCAGCATCAACCTTTCTCTTCAAATAAGCTCCGATCACTCTGATATGCTTCTGGAGAGGCGAGCCCATCAACTGCAATGGCGTCTGAGTGGCTCATCTTGAACTACAATTCCTTCATCCTCAAAGGTTCCTAATATGGTGATTCGAAAAAAATGGTGGAATTCGAATGCAATTGAAAATGAAAACAGAGATGTGGAAGGATCGAGAGAGAGGTAGAGAGATCAATCCGATTACAAAAGTGGAGGAATTGTTTCTTTGCAAATGAGAGATCGAGATTAGCCAGAGAGATTGAGAATGGAGATCGAGAAATATGGATTAGGTGGAAAGATTGAGAAACGGAGAGAGGATCTGACGGAAAGGGTTTGCCGTTAGGGGTAAACCAGAAACTCATTCCTTGGGCTAGTCTTATTGGGCTGGTTTGATATTGTGTTTTGTCCTAATCATTAAATAAACTTATTACCTAGCTTTGGTGAAAATTCAAAGTTTTGAAACTTTTTTTATTAGTTTTTCTTTATTTTTTCGGGTGGGCCTATCCATTCGGTTACAGTCCACCGTATTGGAAATTCTCATCGGCATGTTTAGAGGTTATTCTTAGCCATGCTCGTTAGAACTCAATTTTAATCTCACTTTGTTTATTGTAACTTAAAAGTTACCATTTTACTCTTCAAAACTCAAAATTCGCACCACTTTGCCCCCTGAAGCTCGATTGTGATCCCATTTTGCCATCTGAAAATCAAAAGTAATCTCTATAAATCACAAAATTTGCTTCACATTACTGTAGATATTTTATGTTCCTATGTAGGTTTGATTTGGGTGTACCAGGCTAATCAATTTCTTTTTTCTTTTTTTCATCTCTTCAATTTCTTTTAAACTTAATATTTTCTAGTTGTTGGAGATTTATAATCAAATTTATTGCATATGTGACATAGTCTTATTGGTGTTTGGTTCTGCATATGTTTTAGGAGACAACCTATGAGTTTCAGGGAGAAGAGAGAGTTTGCAAGTCAAAATGGAACGAATTTTGAGATTTAGGAAGTAAATTGGTGACTTTTGAGTTACATGAGATCAAATAAGATCAAAATCGAGTTCCGTAGCTAAAAATAAGCCTTTTTTTTTCTTCATGAGTGAATGGTTAAAATCTAAATAATTGATCAAGACTTAACTAATCAGATTTTGTTAAATCTCAACCATTGACACGTGAAAAAAAATATGCAGGTGAGGAAAGCTCCTCCAGCAAATACGTATAGCCATCGTTTATAGAATTTTAAATTAAATTAAATTAAAAAAAATTTCAATCCCTAATGACAAAAAAATAATCACACACAATTTTTTTTCTTCTTAAACACCTTTGTTTAATTATGTTTGCTATTTTTCTTTAGTTTATTCAATTCAATAGTGTTTTTTTTTTTTGTCAAACGATAGATTTTGTTAAATTAGTCACCGACGAGGTTTGAATCTACGTCATCATGCAAGAGCTCAACTCCCTTCCACCATTGCGATAAAATGCCACTTGCAATTCGATAGTTAGAGCTAAATTAAAAAAAGTGTTATGGAATAGATTTGTTTGGGCTATTAGTTGAATAAGTCACGAGGAAGAATACCTTGAAATACTTGTAAATAAATTATTATGAATTTTTTTAATGTGCATATACAATTCTGAAGACTATGATGTCTCAGGTCAAATGAATGCTTACATTATTCCAACCAGTAGAGTTACTTGCTTGACATGTAAGTAGACCTTGATACAAGTACTCTAGTTTGATTGTTCAGTGGACTCATTCCCTTAACAAGCACCTACATACTTGTCTTAGTGTCCCTACATGGATGGCTTGAGATTTTCCATCCTTCCAATTGAAGTAGACATAGCACATATTGAACTATCCGGATTGTCAGCATCCCTTTCCTATGACCAGGAATCTTTTGGACATTATGGTTATGTGAAGAAGGTATATGTAGTCTAACATCTTTAGATTACTCCTTCCATCGATTCATTGTCCATGTACTCACTATTTGGACATATGTCGTTCATTAAGATAGTCTTAATAAGTGACTTTGCCCTTTTGTTGTATTAGACTACCATACATTCATAAATTGTCTTGAACTGCTTCTTTCAAAGATTGACTTTCAGGGCATCTTCAACATTAAATCCTACAAACCCTCATGAATAGTGTTTTTGGGGAGTTCAAATAAATAAAAATTCATAATAATTAATGTACAAGTTGAAAAAGGTGAAAGAATAGACAATGATTACTTCGTCGCTTAGATTTTTTAAAACCCTCCAAACCCTCATGAATAGTTTTTTGTTTGAGTGCAAAATTATAAAAATTAAAGGAAAACTAATGAAAAAGGGCTTGAAAACTTTGAGTTTTAATGATAACGACAAAATAAAGGGTAAAGTCAATAGCACCAGGATTGACTTTTTAGTGTAAAAATGTGGTTTTTCGTTAAAATGAACAGTACTGGAAGCTTTTCGTTAAAGTTCCTAAAAATTAATGTAGAAGTGTGAAAAATGGAAAAAAAAAAAAAAAAAACACACACACACACATACAATCACTCTTAATGACAAGCTTTATAACTTTCATGAAGGGCTCAACTCCGAAATCCGACACCCCCATAATCCATAATGTCATTTACGTTCTATTATTCTCACTGAAGTTCATTTTTCAAATTTTTTTTTTGAAAACATGATTTTTTAGTGGCTGCAGAAAAATGAACAATTCAAATTGTTGATATTATGTTCTGATGTTGACAGTTAACTAAAATATGAGTCGATGCTAAATTTTCTAGAGACTTTATAAACTTTGAGCAATATTTTCACTAACCGTAAAAATCTGAACGTGATATCAATGATCTGAACCATTCATCTTTTTGCACTTGCTAAAAGATCATGCTTTCAAAAAAGAAAATATGAAAATGACACACCCCGACCCTATAACCATCAAGTCAATGGGGTTGTAATGTGCTAGCTGCCACTAAACCAACAATGTGTACGCATCGAAAAGATAAAGAAGCATCGTTAACCTACTGACGTAAGCCATAGTAAGGACTGAATGATGTGAATGAATTTGAACAAAATGTTCTTTATTAAACTCAAATAATAACTATCCTACAAATCTTGAACAACCTTCCCATTTAGGGAGAGAAGTTAAGGGATATCATCCCATGATTATCAAATCAATCCATAACTGATAGTAGTTGTGACATCCCGGCCTTGGCCTCTACCATATCCCGGGCTTAACTCTGGCATAGCACGATATTGTCCCTTTTGGGCCCCAACCACGCCCTCACGGTTTTGTTTCTGGGAACTCACACGAGAACTTCCCAGTAGGTCACCCATCATGGGATTGTTCTCGCGCGAACTCGCTTAACTTCGGAGTTCAAATGGAACCCGAAGCCAGTGAGCTCCCAAAAGGCCTCGTGCTAAGTAGAGATGGGAATATACATATAAGGCTTACAGGATCCACTCCCCTGGGCGATGTGGAATGTTACCATCCACCCCCCTTATGGGCCCGACATCCTCGTCGGCACACTTCCGGCTAAGGATTGGCTCTGATACCAAATTGTGACATCCTGGCCCGGGCCCCCACCACATCTCAGGCTCGACTCCGTCTTAGCACGATATTGTCCGCTTTGGGTGTTGGAAATGTGCCCTAAAGCCATTCATATGATGATACTTTACGGATATTTCACATGTTAAACTAATCTAGTTTACATATAAAAGGCAAACATTATTGTTTGAGGCGTCTCATATAAATGTTATATGCTTAAACGATAAAGTCCAAGGAATATGTGATTGGAAGAATGCAATCTAATGTAGTTAGATTAATGAGACCATTCTTTCGTAGACACATCCTAAACGTTCCTGATCATAGGATTGCCAATTGGGCATTGACAGTCCGATAAGATCAGTACGTGCTATGTCTTCTCTCAGGGAGAGTGACTAGTCTCGAGTCATTGGTGTGTGTGACATCAAGACAAGTACGTAGGTGCTCAATAGAGAATGAGTTCACTGAACACGATCAACGAGGAGTTCTCATACTCATGTCACATGAGAACTCATGTTTGGGATAATGCAAATTAGTCCTTTGACCTGAGGCATCACAGTTGTTGTCTTGTGGTTAAGTCCTTGATCTTTGATTATGCCAAAGTCACCCATCGGGGTGTCCACGACATCATTGGGGTTAAGCCACTTAGTCATGGAGACAAGTGAATGCGCAACAAGGGATCTCTAACCTTCAATTGGCTTGAGGGAGAATACTCTATGATATGATTAAAATCTCTGGCCAGAGTATGAATGAGATTGGGGAATGCGTTCCAAATCACATTCAAGGTAATCATAAAATGCAAATGAATCACATTGGATAGTAGACATGAATAAATAAACTATCAAACCAAACAATGTGGTCAAGAGTATTAGATTAGAGAAATACCGTATTGCATTTGTAATCCTAAACTGAATAGGTTCTCTACCTCTTCTGATTAGCTTGGGTAGCCATGATATGCTGCTAGGGGTCACTCATGGTTTGTGGAAGCCCTAAACGTGTGTAATCACTAAAGGGAGAATTGAAAGTAAGTTTCAATTCACAATCGATGTAAAATGGTTTTAATCGCCCACTGCCTCGCTAAAAGGAACCTAATGTATCGTACACCAAATAAGGTGGAGATTGAAGAAACAAAGGAGATGAATTAAATGGTTTAATTATTTATGGCAAGGATTAATTAATATGTTAATTAATCAAACGAATAAGTTCGTTAAAGACCTCGGGATAGTTTTTGGACCTTAAGGCCCAATGGGCTTCGAACGTCAAAGCCCATTGACTTAAGTTGTATGACAACTTAATGAATAAAGATTCACAAAGGCCCAAAAGCCCAAATCCATTAGAGTGGCCGGCCATATGGTGATGAATTAGGGTTTTTGGTTCTTTAGGTCATTTAAAGAAGTGACTATATAAAGAACTTTATAACATAAATTCATAAGTTGTTGATTTTAGAGAAAATTGGTGAGAACACAAAGCTTCCATTTCTCTCTAAGAGGCCAACCACCTTGGGGGATATTGTCTAGCAATTCTATTTCCTCAAGGTCACTCATTTCCTCTCCAATCCAACCTTGGTGTAGAATCTTTAGAGGTTCTCAATTTTGGGAACTTGGAGAACCTATTCTTCTAACCAAATCCATGGAGCTAAGAAGCAAGGAATGAAGGCCCTATCTCTTGGGTGATTATCCTTTGCATATGCAAAGAGGAATCTACAAAGGTAAATATTTCTCAACTAACAAATTGTTGTTTTTAAGTTGAGTCAAGGTTCACCAATCTACTAGGCTTTGAATTTCATGGTAGATGTTTTGTTTTTGAATGCATGAAAGCATGATTCCGCCTTTAATTGTTAATTGCATGCTATATGATGTTATTCAAATGAACATGTTTTTCACAAAATTTCCTTCAAGTGGTATCAGAGCCTAGGTCTAGTAGTTGGTGAATCATTTTGGGTTTTGTAGTTCATAGTTTTTTGATTTAAAAGTTGTAATATGTTACAAGCTTTATTCTTGTTTCTTTGAATGTAAATTTTGTTAGAAAATTTGCCATCTCAAATGTTGTAGATGTAGTTCATATGAGCATGAATTTTGGAGCTAAAATTTGGTGCCATGTTATTTGGGAAATTCGGCCAAATCCAAGGGGTGATTTTTTGGGTTCATGTTTGTCTTGTTAAAATGGTTTTAAAGTGACTTTTGGAACCCCTAAGTACCCTAGGATGTTAACCCTCTTTTGAGTGATGAAAATTTGAGTTTTGGTGAGTGAAAACATTCATGGAGCTATTATGAGTTTTCATGAGTGTTCTTCAATGTTCTTGAAGTTCTTGCCAAGAACAAAAAGTTTTGAAGTTTTGATTCAAAATGTTTTATGTTTTTACATAAAGTTTTGATTTAATTTTAGTGGGTGATTTTAGTGGGTGATGATTATTTGTAAAGTATTATTAATGGTTTTAATGGTAGACAAACTTTTTTAAAAGTTTGACATAAATTCAATTAATTGCTATAATGGTAGACAAACTTTTTAAAAAAAGTTTAACATAAATTCAAAATATTTCATCTTTACCTCACCTAACAAAACCCACTTACAAAAACTTTGTAAAAATCATATTTTTCTATCATGGCCGGCCACCCTAATAGAATAGGGTATTTTTGGGTCTTTTATTCAATTACATAAAGTTTTGATACTTTTGTGTATTTGCACTTTGGCCCAAAAGTTTACGTTTTTACGTTAAGGCCCAAAAACGTTAAAGGACAAATTGTTTTGCTCCTTTAATGAAGTTTTTTGTATTTGTTGAAATTTTTGGGTTCTAGTTGTAATTACATGAAGTAGTGGACTTTTGTGTTTTTACAAAGTGACCCCAAAAGTTTGTGTTTCGCAATATAGCCCAAAAAGTTGTGGTTATTGCATGATGACCCAAATTAAGTAGGGAACAAAAATTGTTTTGTCTCTTTAAATGAGAATTGGATTTTCATTTCATTTAGCTCCATTTAAATCAATTTTATGGATACAAAAACCAAATGAAAATGTTGCATTCAATTTAATTAATTAAAGTGTTGATTAATTAAAGGGTGATTATGAACCTAAGCCTACGATAATTGAGCTATGTGAAAGGCCGTTTCAAATTTGTTTGAACCATGGGAATGTGTAGATTAATTTTGGTTGTAATTTGATTTGATCAAATGTTGTAAAAGAGCATAAGCTCTTCTTTACTTTAAAGTAATTTGAATTATGCAAATGTTGTAAAGAGCATAAGCTCTCTTTTACTTTGAAGTACTTCTTTCTTGCTTTATTTGATATGCATGAAAATGAAGTAGTTGGGTCCAACGCCCCTAAGACAACACGCCTTAATGTAATTAAACGCGTAACTAAAATCAATCTCCATCCCTAGTCCGAGATTCAACACTAGGCTCGTGTTGAATCTAAACAAAGGTTCATAGTCATCCTAAGGCCCTAAGGCAACTATATAGTCCATCAAATGAATGCAAACCTTATGTTAGTAGTATCATATACTCTTGCTTTAAAAACCGTTTTATAAGTATAGTGGGAGTATTATATACAACTAAATTGAATCAAATGGACCAATAGTTGTAATAGGACCAAAATTGTTTTAATAAAGATTAAAATGAATATGTTTATGTGATGAGACCTAAAACCCTCAACCAAACCATTATTAAGTTGAAAAGCGTGAGAGTGCTTAGAACACTCTTCCGTGGCCTTCCACCGTGGTAGCTCCAATCGTTTATGACTTGTACACCGGCTTCACCCTATCATGGGGGAGTACAAAGTGCATGCTTATACTCAGGAGGAGTCTATATACATACTTGATGAGGTTAGTGTAGGCAACGAGGATGGCCAATATCATATCATTGTGAGGCTATTCTTGAACCCCTTCACGAACTAAGCATGGTGGGAATGACTTAACTAAGTGCAATGGAGCCAATATCATATCATTGTGAGGCAACATTCTCTAGAGGCCAAATTGATGGGTACTTGCATTAGTTGCAAATGAGTAAGTGTACTCTCTCATTATTATTAATGCTAGCCAATATCATATCATTGTGAGGTGGGCTTGGTAATAGTGAGTCTCCCATAACCTACTAAGAGTTTCCTCAAAAACTCTCGAATTTCAATGAGGGATATGGAATTTGCCAAAAATAGTGGGTGGTGCTATTTGATTTAAAGACCCGAATCAAATGGCTTAAAATCAATCAATTTATATTCGTTATGTATTTGTTTACCAATATATTTGCAAACGCTATCCAAAACTTGACAAAGAAAATCCGAATGTTTTAGTTTCCGGACTTGGTAACACAATCCCAAAGATTGTCTTAAATGGATTGTGCATGTACCTAAGAAGTCTCATCCTCACAATCTTCCTATTGATAATGTATCATTGGAAGAACATGTTAGAAATGTCTATCATGAAGAGGACAACACAAACAACCAATGCTTATTCCTTCGTTATATGAACAAAGGAACTTAAGAAGATTAGCATAAAGACAAGGACACTTTTAGTGCCATAATTCTTCACTTACAAATTGTTGTATGAAGAAATAAGAGTTGCCTTGAACAACTCTTGAAAGTTTGTAATTATGTTTAGAACATAATGGTTGGTTGACAAAAATAGTCCATCAACATGGACTTATGATGATTTTGAATCATTGAGTGTTGAAGTGATAAACCACTTAACGAGACGGAAACTAGGCTAGGACTTCACCTTTATGTCCCTATCCTAATGGTTCACTAAGTTTATTGTAAACTATGTAGTGAACAATAACCAAACACTCTCCAAAATGTTTGATGTGTATAACACAATTGAAAAAGGTTTCAAGAGAGATAGTGGGAGTTTAGGGACCATGACTATTGTAGTCAAAGGAGAAGTCAAATGAAGAAGATAAAATTAACTCCAAGGGAACAAACTTTCTTTATGAAAGGATGGACATTGGAAGGGGTATTTGCAAGAAATGTCTTGCAAATGTCAAGAACACACCTTTCGAAGGTGTTGTAAATTGTTCTTGAATAGTTCAAAACAGTTGGTTCTTCTACTTGAATGCATGATTCCGTATTAGTAACTATGTTTTACAATCGTTGTAAAAGTGTGGCTAATAAGAAGTAGAAGATTAATGAGAGAAGAGAAAGTACTTCACATTCGGAACGTGAATAAAATATAGATCTCTGCGAAAGCAGATGGTACTAACTTCCTCATATAAACTACCAAAGAAATTGGAAAAACCAAAGATTGTCTTTACATTCCAATTTTAAGGAACTTAATTCCGTCACTATAATAGAGATGGATGAATGTTTTGTTTGACAAAACATTGTTCTTTATTAATCAATGATTGGATTATAGTAATCTAATTGATTGTCTCTATAGTAGAGATGATATGGTAGCGTTAACTGTTTAGAATATAATGATGCTTAAAACCCAAAAGGTTGCAAGATAGTGGCAATTGTCCACAACATAATACTACTCATGTTGTATGACATTCACCGAAGATCACTCTCGGTTGGACTATAGTTTATTATGAATAAACACAAGTCCGAATACTTTGCAAAAGGTTTCAAAGAATTCAAGAAATGTAAGTTGATGAGTAAGACGTCTAAAGTACTTACCTCCTTAGATTTGATCCAAGGAAAGGTAACACTTTAGATGAGTTTCCTTGAAAGATATCAAGGAAATTAGCATCATAAGATAAATGATTTTCTCCATTAGGAGAAGAACGAACTTGAATAAGATTTAGTTCGTTGGATATTATCAATTACCCATATATAGAATATATATGCTTCTAAGACAATATGATTGTCAATTAGAAGATCTTCCAAAATTTTCATAACTCCATAGGATGTAGTTGGAAAGAAAGACAAATCTTAATCATGTTAAGATTTGGGGTTGTGTGCTAATAAGCAATATTTGTTTAAAAATTATCTTGTGGATATCCTTAAATTAACCTTTGGATATCACTTCTATAAACCAACCAACAAATGTTGTTTGTTGAGTAGTTCATTGTAATCCTACAATGTGATTTGCCTTAGAGCAAATGAACTAGGAATAGAACTCAAAAGAATGGGTTCTTTGAGAGACAAGATGATAATCAACAAATATAACAACCTAGTTCCTATACCACAAGCTCCAAGGTAGTCAAGAAGGATTTATAAACCGTCTCAGTTGAATGGTTTGAACTTTATGACTACATTGAGTGTATATACGATATATACTCAAGAAATGGTAAAGTACCATTTGACCCGAAATAATGAAACCTTCATAGCTAATTGGTAGCTTAAGGTGACTACAATCAAAGAGAATGGTTGACTTTGAAGGAACCATCTTTGACGTAGTCTTAGTTTCAATTAATTCGAAGATTGCTAGCTACAACTAAATGGTGATTCAATGTTTGGACATGATATAGGTTTCCGAAACCATTATTAAGATAGTCTTGATAATTTATGTCTAAAACTATGAATCACAAAACATGTAAGTTGTAGAGATCCAACCATCATGGATCTTTGCAAGCTAGTGGGAGCCATAAGCGTCTTATGAGAGAAAGATCAAAATTGTTTGATTTCTCATATAGATGTAAATGAATCTTTTGTTTACTAGGTTTACAAAAGATTAGTGGGAGTTAATCATATTCCTAAATTTGAATATATGTATGATATATTAATTTTGGAAATGAAAAGAATACTTCATTGTTAAAGTTATGACTTTAAAACTTTCTATAACGATAGAATGTATATGGGAGACATAGTCTATATACATGGGATGGAAATCTATAATGATAGATTTTAGGATATAATTGGATTATATCATGCCCTAATAATAGACAAAAGGTTGCTAGGAAGTTTCTCATATGATGATAAACTTTAATAAGAAGAACAACTCTAGTGAGACTAGGAGGTAGCTCTTCTCAAAGGGAACGTACCCTTTGACTCCCAAAGAAATAATGCGTAAATCGAATCCTTTATGCATACGCAGAAAGGTGATTTATGTATTTCATATTGTATGAAAAACATTGATATGAGTTGTACCTAGAAAGGTACAAGGCGATATCAGTGCAAGCCCAGGATCAGAACCATGGCAACTGTCAAGTAAATCCTTAAGTATTTAAGAAATACTAAAGGATAGGTTCCTCGAAGAATGAGGAAGAATTAGAGTAACGTAATGGAAGTGTAAATGTATTAGATTGTGAATCTAATCCATCATTGGATGTTTCTTCATTATGAATGAAGAGATAAACAGATATCTCTTTATTATGACTAAAGAGATATTTGGATGGAAACATTAAAGTAATGACTTTAGTGTGTTCCATTATGAATGCAAAATATATTGCCATATAGAAGTTTACAACAATGTTGTTTGGATGGGAAAGTTCATTTATGAACTCTCTATTCGGTTCCAACCAGAAAGTGTATCTAGTGTACTGACACTACGACACTAATGGGGCGATAGCTCAAGCCTGGGAATCAAGGTCTCATCAAGATCCGAACTCATATGAGAGACTGAACCACATGATTGGGAATCATGTATAATGGTGACGTCGATATTCTCAAGGTTGCTTCTATGGATAACATATAGATATCCATTTCCTAGGCCTACTATTCAGCCGTTTAGGAAATGACTACAGAAGAGGAATCATAACAGATGACCAAGCTGATTGGCTCTAGTGCAAGTGGGAGATTGTTGGAAATGTGCCCTAAAGCCATTCATATGATGATACTTTACGGATATTTCACATGTTAAACTAATCTAGTTTACATATAAAAGGCAAACATTATTGTTTGAGGCGTCTCATATAAATGTTATATGCTTAAACGATAAAGTCCAAGGAATATGTGATTGGAAGAATGCAATCTAATGTAGTTAGATTAATGAGACCATTCTTTCGTAGACACATCCTAAACGTTCCTGATCATAGGATTGCCAATTGGGCATTGACAGTCCGATAAGATCAGTACGTGCTATGTCTTCTCTCAGGGAGAGTGACTAGTCTCGAGTCATTGGTGTGTGTGACATCAAGACAAGTACGTAGGTGCTCAATAGAGAATGAGTTCACTGAACACGATCAACGAGGAGTTCTCATACTCATGTCACATGAGAACTCATGTTTGGGATAATGCAAATTAGTCCTTTGACCTGAGGCATCACAGTTGTTGTCTTGTGGTTAAGTCCTTGATCTTTGATTATGCCAAAGTCACCCCATCGGGGTGTCCACGACATCATTGGGGTTAAGCCACTTAGTCATGGAGACAAGTGAATGCGCAACAAGGGATCTCTAACCTTCAATTGGCTTGAGGGAGAATACTCTATGATATGATTAAAATCTTTGGCCAGAGTATGAATGAGATTGGGGAATGCGTTCCAAATCACATTCAAAGTAATCATAAAATGCAAATGAATCACATTGGATAGTAGACATGAATAAATAAACTATCAAACCAAACAATGTGGTCAAGAGTATTAGATTACAGAAAGACCGTATTGCATTTGTAATCCTAAACTGAATAGGTTCTCTACCTCTTCTGATTAGCTTGGGTAGCCATGATATGCTGCTAGGGGTCACTCATGGTTTGTGGAAGCCCTAAACGTGTGTAATCACTAAAGGGAGAATTGAAAGTAAGTTTCAATTCACAATCGATGTAAAATGGTTTTAATCGCCCACTGCCTCGCTAAAAGGAACCTAATGTATCGTACACCAAATAAGGTGGAGATTGAAGAAACAAAGGAGATGAATTAAATGGTTTAATTATTTATGGCAAGGATTAATTAATATGTTAATTAATCAAACGAATAAGTTCGTTAAAGACCTCGGGATAGTTTTTGGACCTTAAGGCCCAATGGGCTTCGAACGTCAAAGCCCATTGACTTAAGTTGTATGACAACTTAATGAATAAAGATTCACAAAGGCCCAAAAGCCCAAATCCATTAGAGTTGCCGGCCATATGGTGATGAATTAGGGTTTTTGGTTCTTTAGGTCATTTAAAGAAGTGACTATATAAAGAACTTTATAACATAAATTCATAAGTTGTTGATTTTAGAGAAAATTGGTGAGAACACAAAGCTTCCATTTCTCTCTAAGAGGCCAACCACCTTGGGGGATATTGTCTAGCAATTCTATTTCCTCAAGGTCACTCATTTCCTCTCCAATCCAACCTTGGTGTAGAATCTTTAGAGGTTCTCAATTTTGGGAACTTGGAGAACCTATTCTTCTAACCAAATCCATGGAGCTAAGAAGCAAGGAATGAAGGCCCTATCTCTTGGGTGATTATCCTTTGCATATGCAAAGAGGAATATACAAAGGTAAATATTTCTCAACTAACAAATTGTTGTTTTTAAGTTGAGTCAAGGTTCACCAATCTACTAGGCTTTGAATTTCATGGTAGATGTTTTGTTTTTGAATGCATGAAAGCATGATTCCGCCTTTAATTGTTAATTGCATGCTATATGATGTTATTCAAATGAACATGTTTTTCACAAAATTTCCTTCATTGGGCCCCAACCACGCCCTCACGGCTTTGTTTTTGGGAACTCACACGAGAACTTCCCAGTGGATCATCCATCATGGGATTGCTCTCGCGCGAACTCGCTTAACTTCGGAGTTCAGATGGAACCCGAATCCAGTGAGCTCCCAAAAGGCCTCGTGCTAGGTAAAGATGGGAATATACATAAAGGCTTACAAGATCCATTCCCCTGGACGATGTGTGATGTTACAGTCGTTCATACACAATTAACACAAAGAGAGTGCAGTGATATGCATAATCAAAAGTACGATCATGCAGTTATTAATACAACTAGAGAAAAGAAACAGTAAAGGGGTCATCACCTAAATCCGTAGGTGAAAATCCTCACTGGCAAGCCCACTTGTCACCTCCAAAGGTTTCCTTGTTATCACTAAGTCCTGAGGGGTCGAAAAAAAAAAAGTGTGAGTGAATCAAATTTATCTCTTCAAAATCATTTGAACTTACTAACCCCGTTTTGAAATCACATATAGAGTTAAAAACTACATAATAATAGCACTATCATAATAGTAATAAAATTCATATCACAATGCTCTTCATATCAAAAAAAGTAAACCAATCATTCACATCACAATATCAATTAGTATAGCAAGCAGGTGTTGTAGCATCTACCTAGGGCTGGAAATTTTCCCGAAAATTCCAAACCAAACAAAAAAAAATCATGATCCCATACCGAAATTTCCAGGACTCTATACCGAATTGAACTCGAACTATCGGTATGGCGTATTCAATGGTTTGAGAATCCTAAACCAAACCAAAAAATATGTACATCTATTTTGGTTGCATGCATATTGATAGTTGAATTTAAGTAGTTTGATAGTATACTATATTAAAAATTAAGTAGTTTGGAACTTTGGAACGTCAATTTGACTTGGTATGAATGAATTGGCATTTCAATTGGTATATGCCTAACTTTCAATTGATATGAAATTGGGCAACAAAATTTTAGATCAAAAGCTCAAATTTTAACCCACGGTCCAAAAGTCTCAAATTTCCAAAAGTCAAAAGCCCAAAATCCAATCTCGATCCATCTTGAAATACTGAAAACATTTCAGGAATCCCAAAAATCAGGAATATTGAAATTTTGGTGCGGGATGAGTCTTGAAATTCCAGTCTTGAAAGTTTTGAGTTTGGGATTCAGAACCTCGTTTTCCGTTTGAGATCCCATACCTAACCACCCCTACATCTACCTGATCGATGACTAGTGTCTACAAGTGTAACTAGCCTCTACTAGAAATATCGGTACCTGCATTAGTCTTACCGCCGTAGCTGATAAGCTCATATTTATACATATTTTACATCAAATTCTCTCGTCTTTTCTTAGTTAGTTTCTTATATTTTTGAGTTATTTACTTTGTTTTTGTGTTTTATCGAATTTATCTAGCTAAGAAAATAAAAATAGCACTAGTGAGGTTTTAAGTAATAAATTCGTTAAAACAACCTTACCCACTATATTTGGTTAATAAATTTGTTCCCTTTTGTTTGAAAGCAGAAAATAAAATAAGAGGAGATGTGGGCAGAGCACTGACACAAAGGAAGCTGCTTAGGCAGCTGGCAAAGGAGGCGTGCAGCTGGAAAGGAATAAGAAAAGCCTAGTGGCAGCGGGTGGAAATAAGAAATAATAAAGAGGAAGGGCACTGGGGTGTACAGGTGGAAGGCTGCGTGGAAGCCATTAGCTGCCAAAGGCTGCTGTGCGAAAGAAATAAATTGGAGAGACAGGAAGAAGTGTGGAGTGGAGGGGAGCTGCCTTCCTGGCAGCGAAAGAACGGAAAGAAGAAAGGAATGGACTGACAGACAGAAAAATAAAGAAAGAATAAAGAAATAGAAGAAGGCACGCTGCCTTGTGCCAGCTAGAGGAGAGACGTTCACGGGAAGCAGCAAGCTGCTTGGGGCAGCTGAGAGGGGCAGGTCAGCACGGGGGAGCTCGCAGGTCAGCACGGGGGAGCTCGCAGATCAAGCTTCCTCTTCATGCTTGTAGAGTAATTAGTTGCGAGCATGTGCAACTCCTTATTCTCATGCCTAAGCACTCTGACCTCTTGCCGAAGACTAGCCACTTCAGCCATCAACGACTCCACCTGACGAGTTCGTGCAAGAAGACGCTGGCCCATGTTTGATACTGAGCCTGCGCATCGGACGCTGTAGGCCATAGAGTGCTGAACAGCCAGTTCGTCGGACCGCCTGGAAAGTATCCTAGTGTCTCTAGGAGTGAGCAGATTTCTGGCCACCACCGAAGCGGTTGTTTCATTCATCATCATGGAATCCCCAACTGTAAGAGGACCATTTGGGGATATGAAGGACGGCTGCCAAATGTTGGTTGGAGAAGACATATCACTATCTTCCCCAACATTCAAG
The DNA here is from genome assembly GCA_035220775.1 of Malus fusca. Lineage (NCBI taxonomy): Eukaryota > Viridiplantae > Streptophyta > Magnoliopsida > Rosales > Rosaceae > Malus > Malus fusca. Next base: position 25,555,365 of record CM069069.1, read on the forward strand.
TTAAGGCGACGGTCAGAAGGGCAAGACATTTTCTGAAGGTGTTGAGAATGAAGAGTCGAACTGATCAAGATTAAAAAAAAAAAAAAGTGCAAGAGGGAGTGTTTACAGGAGTGAGTGTTTACAGGAGGGAGTGTTTACAGGAGGGAGCTCAAGTGTGTTGTGGAACAAAATTAGCGCTCTTATAAGAAGAAGAAATCGATGAGGCATTACTCAGCAATCAAAGTGGCGCCCTCTAGCAAATCGAAGAGCCGGGCTCCTTTCTCAAAAGCCGGATTCTTTTCTCAAAAGCGGCGTCTCCGTCTCAAAAGTCGGACGCCGTTCTCAAAAGTCGGGCGCCTCTCTCAAAAGACGGTGCGGTCAGGAATCACGAGGCGTGCAGCTTTTCCAGATTTATCGTCACTCGTCACGCGCACTGTCAGATTTGTGGAAATTACGGGCAGCTTTGTCGGAAAGCGCGTAACTTGTACTGTTCATCCATCCACCGGCTGCCGACAGGGGTAAAGGAACAGTTTCGGTTGTGAAGAGAAGTCCTATAAGTTTCTACCTTCGCCATCCATTGCAAAGGCACACCCCCTCTGCACTTCTTCATCTCCGAAATTTTTCATCTCCGAAAATGCCTTTCCAACAAACCCTTTCGAGTTACTCTGTATTTCTCATTCCCTGGGATACCTTTGCAAACAAGTCATCAAGAGCTAGAGTATTTCATATCATGAAGGTTGAAAGCAAGAGTATCTCATATCATGCTTTCTCCTTGTCCTTGTCCTTGTCCTTGTCTTTGTGACAAGGAGAAAGCAAGCAATCAGCCAGCACTCGGTGTCAATCTTCCGATCTAAGAACCGACTGCCTGGAAATCCTTCCTGATTGCTTACCTAGCATTGCTTACCTAGCATTGCTCTCGAGTGCTTATCTTCAACCGCTGATGTACTTCCGAAGAAGACGCCACATCTGCCTGGAGAACAGATAAGGCAAGTGAAAATGATACTTGAAGCATGTGGAGACAAGGTGCTGCTTCATCTTCAAGATCAAGTCTCATTTTCCTTGCTAAGAAGTTCCCCAGCCCAGTTCAAGAATACACCTGTGGAATGATACTTCTTCAAAAGCAAAAGTATCCCATATCATCAGAGTCAGAGGCAAAGATATCTCATGGCATGCTTTTCCTTTACCCTTGCTCTTGGCTACGGGACAAGGAGAAAGAAGGCAAACGGTCGGCACTTGGACAGATTGAACAAAGAAACAGACCACCACCTCTACCTCGTGCCTACCTGCCGTGCAGAAGAAACAAGCAGAGAAGAATGCAGCCTGCAGACTCAATCAACCCGGCAGAAGGAGTCCGAGTTGAAACCAAGAGCTCGAGAAGCTTCAACAACATATGGACGCATCAGTCACCACCACCAATCAAGTCTCATTTTCCTTGCTAAAAAGTTCCCGAGGCCAGTTCAAGTTCAAAGCTGTGGAAAGTCAACGAGCACGACCAATGATCACTTATTAGTTTTATTCATTGTCTTTTATTTTCATTTTCAAATTTTCGTTTATTTTTTTTTATATATATATTTTCTTGCGTGCTTAACTGAATTATTTCTTTTCTTTGCAGGAACTTTTGGTTATTTCCACCCTTGAAGTGATTGCAGAATTTTAGCTTGGGGGGTCATCGCTTGATTTTACTGCAAATTAGGGAAGTTTTCAGTCCTATTGCTTTATTTTGTTTCTTTTTATTTATTTATTTTATTTTTTGCATTTTATTATATTTTCTGACATTGGGGACAATGTCTAGTTTAAGTGTGGGGGTAAATAGTATAAAAATGACCAAATTGAAAATTTTTATACCTTCGACTTTGAACTGGTTTCATTTGTTTCCATGTTATTGCTTTGTTTTCTTAATTAATTTTGTTTTAAAAAAAAAAAAAAAAAAAAAAAAAAGTTCCAAAAATATTTCCTTGTTTTCCTTATTGTTTTGAATTAGTTTTTTGTTAGTTTCCCGACCCAATGATATAATTGGATAAAATTTGAACCATGATGATCAAGAACTTAGTTAACATGTGTTGTGTGAAATTCCTAATTCTTGTGTTAGTTTTGTACATATTTGATCATCTTTGAAAAACCAAATGCACATAGCCTTGTTGATGTGAAACTAAAGCATGATTTAAAGCTCCATATGTGAATTTAGTGACCATATACATCCTATGTGAGTTTTTGAGCCTATTGAAAGTGTGTGCATTTTTCATACACTCTTATTCTTTCATGTGTGATGAACTTATGTGAGATACTTCTCTAGAACTTGCATAACGATCTTTCGAAATATTTGTCATTGATTGCATGAACTTGAAAATGATAGAGGCATTAGGTTTACCACCATGACCCAAATAACCTTGTTTCCCAAAGAAAAATGATATCATTAGATTGCCATTTTGAGCCGTATATGTGAGCCTTTTATTTCTTATCACCAGATATGTCTACCCTTATGCCTGAAATATTTTTTTCCTTACCCTTTCCAAGCGAGCAATGCAAGATTGTCTTATGAGAAACGTTTGTGAAGTACTTTGAAGGTGTTTGGCAAAAGAATAAGTGTGGGGGTATTTCATGTTTGTATTTAAAAAAAAAAAAAAAAGAGAAAAAAAAAAAAGAGAAAGAAAAGAAAAAGAAAGATTGTATACAAAGAAAATAAAAAGTTTTTAAAGTTTCAGTTTAAGGGTGTGGTTGGAGATGTCAGAAGAATCGTTAGAGAGCTTGAGTTCTTATAAATTTAAAGAAAAGAATTGCTTGCAATGTAGCTTGGAACTTGTGTTTTCCTATTCTTTCGTTTCAATAACCCTATCCCTAAGCCTCATTACATCCAATAAAAGTCCTCTTGATTTAAGTTTTGCAATTATGACTGTGGAGAAGTGATCTTTATGCAAGCTTATGGTAGAAATTTCACATTTGATTCTTTGAGCGAAACACATTAAAACTAAACACATGTGTGATTGAGTGCATATCCCGTGAGAAGGTCGCTAGTTTGCATATGGTGATTTTAAAAATAAAAATTTGAAATTGCATTAGCATGGCTATCTCACACACTACACTTCAAGGATGATTCAAAGATTACTGCTAATATTTGAATAAGGAAGATGAACTTGGATTAGTTTGTTTGGTGTTAGCTATGGTTCTTGGTGATTTGTGTTCTCGAATGAAATTCTATGAGGGTCACATAGGGGGAAGCTAATAATTTTCATGTTATTACTTTTTCTGTTTTCTCTGTTTTGCTCGAGGACTAGCAAAAGCTAAGTGTGGGGGTATTTGATAAGCTCATATTTATACATATTTTACATCAAATTCTCTCGTCTTTTCTTAGTTAGTTTCTTATATTTTTGAGTTATTTACTTTGTTTTTGTGTTTTATCGAATTTATCTAGCTAAGAAAATAAAAATAGCACTAGTGAGGTTTTAAGTAATAAATTCGTTAAAACAACCTTACCCACTATATTTGGTTAATAAATTTGTTCCCTTTTGTTTGAAAGCAGAAAATAAAATAAGAGGAGATGTGGGCAGAGCACTGACACAAAGGAAGCTGCTTAGGCAGCTGGCAAAGGAGGCGTGCAGCTGGAAAGGAATAAGAAAAGCCTAATGGCAGCGGGTGGAAATAAGAAATAATAAAGAGGAAGGGCACTGGGGTGTACAAGTGGAAGGCTGCGTGGAAGCCATTAGCTGCCAAAGGCTGCTGTGCGAAAGAAATAAATTGGAGAGACAGGAAGAAGTGTGGAGTGGAGGGGAGCTGCCTTCCTGGCAGCGAAAGAACGGAAAGAAGAAAGGAATGGACTGACAGACAGAAAAATAAAGAAAGAATAAAGAAATAGAAGAAGGCACGCTGCCTTGTGGCAGCTAGAGGAGAGACGTTCACGGGAAGCAGCAAGCTGCTTGGGGCAGCTGAGAGACGTGAGGGCAGGTCAGCACGGGGAAGCTCGCAGGTCAGCACGAGGGAGTCAGCTGGGACTGACACGGCAGGAAAGCAGGAAGAGGACAGTCTGCAGTGGGCAACCAGGAGGCGCTGTCTTGAGGCAGTGCAAACAGATGGCAGCAAGGCACAGAAGCTTACGCACAGAAGCTTCCTCACTTGGTTTTATATTTTCATAAACTCATGTTTAATTTAATTTGCTTTTCAATTATATTAAACATGTGTAATTAATTTCTATTTAGTTAGAGGGGAATTTGAAACCATGAATATTTGTTTATTATAATTTGATTTACTCCAGTTATGAATTCTTGAACGTTGGATGTGGTTTATTTTTCTGTGTTGATTAAGAACTTGTTTATGTATGTGGGTTGAGGGTCGACACTTAATTTGCATGCTTAGACTTGATGCTAGGATATAAGGGAATTTCACCTAATCGTTATGAACTTATATTCATGAGTAGTAAAAATCGCTAGTCACGATTGTGTTTAGTAAACCCTAGGTTGGATTAACATGCGTATTCCATAGTTATGAATGCCTAGTCAATGTTTATGATTTCCGTTAAACTTAATGATCTTTGATATGTCTCTCTATCATGCGTATTCCATAGTTAGGGAACTTGATAAGAATAATTTGGTTGTGATGCGTATTCCGTCCAATTCAATGAATCTAGGGAAATCTGAAGGTTAATTTAAGCGGACCTAATTAACTTGGAGCATTGTCATTTATTCGTTTGTTGAAGTCATAACTGGGAATCAAATTATATGCATTTGTTCATGTGTGGATAAGGACCCCTCTAACTAACGTCTCATCATTTTAATTCTATAAAATATATTTTCTTTGAAGTTTGTTTTTAAGTTTCTGTTTTAAATTCAATTTCGTCAAAAATCAATCCCCCGTTTATTTTAAAGTGTTAGATTTGTTAGAAATAAATTTAGTTTGTGTTTTCTTGAGTCTTGAATTATTTTGAGTCTTTGGATTTGTTTTGGTTTATTTGTTAGTTTTATTTTGAGTGATTCTAGTTAAGTGTTTTGATTTTAGTTTAGTGTTTTAAATTTTGTTTTTACATTTTTAATTTAATTTTACTTTGGTTAGCATCCCTAATTAATCTCCGGCCTAGAACGATCCCTACTTACATCATTACTACAATTGTCACAAATAGGGTTTAATTTGTGCGTTAATTAATTTTCGCATCAGTAGCTAGCTATATATACGTATGATCAAGGAAGAAAAAATCGATAATATCGGCGAAATATCGCCGATATTATCGTTTTTTTGAAGGTCCGAAATTTTTTTAACTATCCAAATAATTTTCGTCAAAATATCACGATATTATCGTTAATATCGATAATATCGCGATAATTTAAAAATTATCGATAATATCGATAATATAATATTAAAATATACTTAAAAAAGTTGAGAAATCTCAACACATATTACACTTGATCAAAGCCAAAAGGCCAACCAAGACATGCTTAACCTCAGCATGTGAATGTGCCTTTTATAGGCATTCTTGGGTTGCTCACTGCCCTCGCTGGGCGATGTGGGACGACCAAGGAAGAAAATACAAATTTCGGCCGAAAATTCACACCCACTTTAAACGGCCATAACTTTGTCAAAACTCAACCAAATCAAGCAAGACAAAAACGAAAGTTGTAGCCCTCGAAGAGACGAAGAGAATGGTACATCACACGACGTCTGAATCGTCGTTGTTTGGCCGGAAAATTCCTCGAAAGTCACTGAGGTCGCCGGAAACTGGGTAAGATTCAAATGAGTATAACTTTTTCAATACTCAACGAAATTGAGTGAAACAAAAAGGAAAGTTGTACTACTCGACGAGACGAAGAGATTGACACCTTGAACGCCGGCCAACTCGCCGTGGTTTGGCCGGAAATTGCCTCGAAAGCCACTGAGGTCGCCGGAAACTGGGTAAGATTCAAATGAGTATAACTTTTTCAATACGCAACGAAATTGAGTGAAACAAAAAGGAAAGTTGTAGCCCTCAAAGAGACGAAGAGAATGGTACCTCACACTACGTCTGACTCGTTGTGGTTTGGCCGGAAATTGCCTCAAAAGACAAGTCCTTGCACTAGATATACTTTCAAATTACGTTGAGTAGCAACCTGATATATGTATTCGGACGAATTATAAAACAATTTTCACACTCCTGACTTCCAAAATTCAATTCTTTTACTTTATATAAACTTGAAAAAACATAATCGGCATCCAAATTAAAGTTTAGTCTTATTCAATGTATTGATTTTCAATCGTTAATTGATATACTATAATTTGGAACTTCAACGCCTAGACGCATGCTTATGTGTAAGAAATTTAAAGTGTCAAATTCGGCACATTATTCTTCATCATTTTATTCACTTCCCTTTTTTTTTTTAATATCCTAAATAAAACCTCCAAATATTGTACTAATTCATTATATATAAATGATTATGGTGTGTTTAGAATTCTTTCATTAATTACTACATATTTTCTACACTCACAATGTTTGTCAGCTCGCTATATAATCAACTTGATAATGTTAAATCCATCATGCAATGCATTTCTTTCCAATTTTTTGTGATAAACTAATAGATAATTGACTAAATAAACATCCTACAAAGTTTCAATAAAAATTTCCAAGTTTTTCTTACAATTTCCGTGGTTTCCATGTAATTTTTATCGATATCGATATTTTACCGATATTTCCATCGATATTTCCGTGTTTTCAGACTACCGATATTTCCGATATTACCGATATTTTCTTCCTTGCGTATGATGACCATGTGGTGAAAATAAATCACCAAGGTCTCAAGATATCAATATAATAATTCTAAGTTTCATTGAAGACTATTCAAATAAGATATTCATCAGCATAAATAATTTAATTAAAAAGTCATTTTCGAAAGGATTCACTCACAGATAAGTTGAGTGCACTTCCTTGTTAGGCTCCTTGCTTGATTCTTTATTAACCTCGATCAACCATGTGAATGTTATATTTTGTTTAATTAAGCTTTTCTAATCATTTCACGAATATTCATCTAAAACTGCTTTTTAGGCCTCAAATTTGCACAAATGTAGGGTGCTACATGATTCAGGACGTCGAAAAACCTTAGATAGGTCTCTAGTCCGCCGTCTCACGCTCAGCCACACATTGCTGTGCTCCGGCCACGAGCCGCTGTGGTGGTGTCACCCGTCGAAAAGACACGCCGCCATCATGTCGCTGTCGCTAGCGAACGCACCGCCACGGTTCGGCGAGTAAGAGTCACACTCGCCATCGCCAGTGCCCATGCGCCGGTCATCAGAAAAATATAACAGAGGGACGGAACATACCTTCGTTGTTTGGAGATTCCATCAAATCTAACGGAATGGCTAATGTCATTGTTAACTCTCACAGTGACCGCCGTCTGCCGTCGTTCATCAGCACTGAAAACTCGTCGAAATCTGCAAATAATTCCCGAGAGCTGCAAGGCTCAATTTCAATCCCAAGTTTAGCGAAAATCACTCCCAATTTTGTAGACAACACTCACAAAAAGTTTAGGAACATACCTAAAACAGATTTGGGTGCAATGGGGGTCGAATCCACGTCAGATTCGACGGATTCCTTTTGAACGAGCTCGTCGAATTCTAGGCAAACATGATAGAGTGCATGCAGGAATTAGAAAACGAATTTTAAGCTCAAAACCTCACAATTCCATCCCAAACTAGAGTAGAACCAATACTGAGGAAAAATAATCCCAGGTGACTTCAAACTCAACGGTTTCACCTGAGTCCGTCGTCGGAGCTGGGTAAGCATGCACAGAAAATGACAGGGGTTTTAAACCCTAGAATTCGAACTCAAAACCAACCAAAAATCCATCACAAAACAAGCTTATGACTAGGGATGGGCAATGGTTATGGTGGGCGGGTAATCGTGGTTATTTACCCATAACCGTTTATGTTCATACCCGCAAAACCGTTTACCCGTTGGGTAATTGCATAAACGGTTATACCCATACCCATAACCGTTTATAAATGGTTAACCATACCCATAACCGTTTACCCATTTAACCATAACCGTTTATCCGTTTACCCATTTTTGAACCCGTTTATCCTTTTTTTACCCATTTTTCACTCGTCTATATGTTTTTTTTAACAACTTGAAAATTACAAAAAAATAAAAATAAAAATTTGTCATAATTTTCATTATAACCGCGGTATATGCTTATCAATATATCGTTATAACGGGTATCAATTTAAAGCAGTCTGTACAAGGCCTAGCTAGTTCTGGAATCACAAATGCTTGGCTTTCTCCACCCTCTCATGCCAGTTCAGATGATGGTATGTATCTATCCTAAGCTCTCTTTCGAACCTTGTCATTAGTCCAGACCAGATTTTGTTTTAAGTTTTTGTGTTATATGACAATTCTTGTACTGAGGCGTCACCTCATATCTTTCCTTTCTACAGATACATGTCGGGAAGGCTCTATGATCTCAATACAAAATATATAAACAAAGATGAATTGAAGTCACTGGTAAGCACATACCGCGACAATGGAATAGAGTCTGTGGCAGATATAGTACCCGTTATAACCGTTATATATTGAAAATTACAATATATAAACAAAGATGACTTTCGTTACAAAAGTAAAAAACAAAAATAAAGATTAGTTTTTTAAATTTTACATATATTAAATTAAATGGGTAAATGGATACCCGTTATAACCGCGGGTAATACCCATAACGATGGATACCTGTTATAACCGCGGGTAATACCCATAACCGCGGGTAATACTCATAACCGATGGATACCCGTTATAACCGCGGGTAATACCCATAACCGTCCATTTAAATTTCACGGATAAACGGTTATACCCATAACTGTGAACTTTAAATGGGCGGGTAACCGCTGTTATCCAAACCCATGGGTATTTTACCCATCCCTACTTAAGACCATCACAAAACTAGTTCAGAACGAAGCTTGGGGTCTTCGGTTTTAATGGGACTGCACCTCACAGTGCTCCGATAACACTGCAAGGCCACAGTCATTTTGCCCAAGTCCTATAGATTCTAAAATATGATTTGGGATTAGGTTTGTAAAAGATGGTGATGGTTGCTGGTTTGCTACGTTGCTAGAGAGAGAAACCTTCGAGAGTTAGAGAGAGATGGTTTCAGACAATGGAGAGAGACGCACGGTGTGGGGTTAAACCCACTTACTAATTTCTTGAAATTACAATTATGCCCTTGATCATTTTAACCCTTGATCATTTTAACTTCGTCATTTTACCCTCGTACCTCCAATTTAGATTCCGTCTTTGTTCACACCATTGTGAATAAAAGAAACATCCAGAGAGACTAAGAAAGTTTTAGAAATGAAAATTCGAGTCGTGACTCGTTATTTACTCAAGACACCTAATAAAGGACATTTTGGTCATTTCACGTAATTCGAGAATAAAATACAATATTTTAAGGTACGGATTGTAACTGAAAAAATAAAATTCGGTGAAAAGAATTGAGCATAAACGTAAACGACAATCAGTGATTAAATTTATGTCTATGGTTTAGGGGATTATAGTGTCGAATTTCAGAGTTGATCTCTTCATAAAAGTGCAAGCCTTGAGTCTGATTGGTAAGGTTCTGACTATTGAGAAAGACTTCACAGTCTTGAAACAAATCCCTTCATTATGCATATCCTTGACATATGATATTTTGTAGTAATCTACTAATGTTTTTTTTATTAGGTTCTTATTTGGGTATATAATACATGAAAAACAAACGTTTTTTATTTTTTATTTTTTTATTTTTTTATGTTTGAAGTAATATTTATGTGGTATGTAGATTCTAATTTAGCATTTAAAATATATTTTCTTTAACAGATAATGGGATTAATGGGTCGACTTCGAGTTAGGTAATTACTCGTTTATTTTAACAGGTGTTACATGACACGATCTGTTAAGATATCGGATATGTCACGAAAACGACACGAATGCCGGTCTGGTATGTCGCTTAGTCTTGATGACTTTTATTTATTAAGGTTATTTATTTTTTAATAATACCTTTCATTTAAAAGAAAATAAAAATCTTCTTCTCCTGGACCAATTCCACAATCGTAATAGAGGATAACTGTGAAGTCTAGAATTATTGTTTGGCTTTCCTTGTCAAATCTTGTAAATTGTACTACACATGCTCTAGATAGATTTAGGTTCCAGTGTCACTTTTTGGATCTTTCTACTAGAAATATTCTCTCAAGAGCTTAACTTCTCACATAAAATGTTTGTTCATATATGTGTATTTCATGCCAATATTTCTAGTTCATTCTGTTTAGTGGTTCTGTCTCGTCAAAATTTCTAACTGCTTTCTAGTTTGCTGGGCACACACTTTAAGACAGCCCACATGGGTTAACTGACACATTTTTTTTAGAGTGATTTTTAACCCTAGATCTTTCCTAATTGTTTGTGGACATGACACATGGCTTTTCTGGTGTCCTTTCTTGTCTGAACATCAAGCCTTCTTTAAAAGTTAAATCTAGGGTTCATTTGTTTTTGGGGCTGAGATTGGAAAAGTTTTTTAGAGCTTTATTTTTCATCTCCATCTCAGATCTTCTAGAAGCATCAAGCATATTTTATGGGTAATGTTGTTTATCAAATATTTCTATATCTATCTTTGAAATTGCTTGCTTAAATTCGTTTTATATGCTCATTTGTTTTGGCTAGGAGTTTTACGTTTTCAGAAAAGAGTTGTTTTAGCTTTGAGTTGCCTCTTTAAGTTCGTCATCAGAAACCCTAGCCACAAACTCACACTCATGCATTAAACACCCAAATAATTGCATATTAGGGTAGCATTGTCATTGTTAATTTGTTTTAAGTTTGTGGTCAAAATTTTCAAGTTTCAAATCTTCAAACTAACCTCTTTTTGGATTCCCATCAGTTTTATCTTTTAAGTGTTTTCCTAGTGAAACTGACTGGACATTTGAATCCAGATATGCACATCATTTTCATATCATCATATGCATAGTTTGTGTGTTGGTATCGGTGCCACAAGGTGAAGAGTTCAGAATGAGCTGCCATCTTGTGAAGACTGGAGACGACACGATTTCGGTGCCACAAGGTGAATAGCTCAGGAGGAGCTGCCACTTCGTGAAGACTGAAGGAATCCGTCTTGTGTAAGACAAGGTTGCACAAAGGTAAAGTTGCTTCGTATACTAGGTCTAGGAATTGAGCTTTGCGTGATACTTTGTAAGAATCTTGTTTACACTTGTGGATTGGACTCAATGGAGAGTTCCCAATTTTTTAACCCAAAGGTGGGGTTTTTGGGCCAAAACCTTCTTGTGTTCTTTATCTCTTAAGTTTGCCCACATATCTTTTTACTTGCATATGTTTCATGCATCCTATGAACTGTTATTTGATATGTGTTAGAGACTAAGTTTACACTGCTGCATATTATGAGCAATGAACCGAATTGTTGTTTACTAGGATAACTTGTAGTTAACTAAGTTTGATTAGTAAATTTGTGTTTGATTAACTGGCGAATTTGTACTTAGTTAACTAGTGAGCTTGACTAGTCAATTCAACAATTCATAATTGCTTTATCATTGCTGTTTGCATAGTGAACTAATATGTAAATGTGTTCAAGCTTCAAAATTATTATTGTGAAACTAATCTGGGAAAACTCTTATTAATTGAATGTATTGGTCAGGTTTTGTTCTTGCAACTGCACCTTATATCACTGACTAACTTGTGACTAGTTGACTAGCTGATTTGACTAGTCTACTATGCAAAGTTAATTTTTATTTGCAAGATATTCCGCCTAGTACCCAATTTCAATAACCATTTTTTTGCAGTTTCTGGTGTTTTGCTAACTAATGAATATTAGAAAGAAACGAGAGAATCCAAAGAAAAAAAAAATCAATACTTGGGTGTTACTTAAATTGAAAAAAAAACCACCAAGAAAAAAAACATATGGGTGCCCTTTTTTTTGGGTCCGAAGCAACATTTCCTTAGAAAAACAAATTTTACAAAGCCTAAGCAAACAACCTAAAAAGCGGCCTAGGAGGCCGTCTAGGTGCTAGGCGGTGGTGTGCCATCAGGATTTATGCTAAAGCTTTTATAAAATCATGTAGACGTTAATCAGCGGCCTAGGCGCTGGCTAGGCGGTCTAGGAGGTCTCGTCGGAGCCTTGACAGTTCTCCGTTTCGCTATGATCTGACAAGAAGAAAGAGAGCGCAGTGGAAATCTCCTTGATCATTGAAAGAACCCACCCCATATTTGTTCACAAACTGTGATAGGAGCTTTGACGATAGGAGTAGCTTGTGGAGGCAATGGGAGCTCTGACGATGGAAGAAGGCCTGATTCTGAGAGATAGAGAAAAGAAGACGCAGGATCTCTGTCTCGAAGATAGAGAGGAGGCGATGGAAACAAGGTGTGGAAATGAGGATATTGAAGGCTAGTTATAATAAAAGAGAGAGGGTTGTTTGACCAAATAGAATGAGAGAGAGAGAGTTACATGATTTTGTTCTTTTTATTAGTTTATAGAAACGAGGCGCCTTATAATAAAAGAAAGAGAGGCATGATGCGGCAGAAGAGTGAGGATGAGAGTATAAAGAAAGAAAGGGTGGGGTTAATAATAATAGCCCATTTTATGTATAACTTGGTTTTGTTATAATAACTTTAATTAAATTAATAAAAATTATAAATTCGCCTAGTCCGTCGAAGTGTCCGTCTAGGTGCTAAGCCCCAGACAGCCGTCCGACTAGTACTCTTTTAGAACCATGCAAACAACTAACTAAAAAGAGGTCGAACAATAACTACAAGTAGAAGTTGAGCCAAGCCCAATAATATTAAAAGCAACCCCAAAACAGTAACCCTAATAGCCACAAAATAACTCCACGAACCAGCCGCTGCCACAAAGCACAACACCACCACGATGATCACCATAGTAATCACCAAAACGTAGGTGCAGAAATAGACCTGAAGAGACTACACGAGGATAGGGGCGACCTAACACATACTCTTTTGGTCAGACGATGGATCCAAAAGAATCCTCAGCTCCGAAGACCTTGCAACCGATATCCATCTATCATCGAAGATGTGATGGGGGGCGAGGATGTAAAATGAGGAAACCGTGGTGACTTTAGTGGCTATGGAGGGAGAATATAGTAAGGATGCGTTGGGTTATCGATTTGGGAAAAATAGAAAGAGCAAAAGCTAAACAGGAGGTGGGTAATGGAAATATGGAGGAAGAAATGAGCGGGGGAGGTGATTAAAGTGGGAGGCTAGATTTACACAAGGATAAAGGTATTAGCTTCTGACTTCGACCCTTGATATGATATTACATAATGCATGTCCTATTATTATAAATTCTAGGAACATAATTATGGCAATATTACAAATTGAAAAAAAATTAAAATTTTTATGCTTCTTATATCCCAATATCATCCAAAGAATTACAGCATACACCGAGAAGTTGTAAGTGTAGAAGTTCATGTCTCTGTAAAAGCAAGAATTTAGAGAGAGAGAGAGAGAGAGAGAGAGAGAGAGAGTTTTACAAGAATTTAGAGAGAGAGAGAGAGAGAGAGAGAGAGAGAGAGAGAGAGAGAGAGAGAGCGAGAGAGATCGATTGTAGAGAGATTGTATTGAAGAAAATGATTTCTCATTAACTATTTCATTACAGAGTACAAAGAATGTATATATATCTCCATAAATATCAAGCATTGCTGAGTCAGCAATATTACATAACTAATTGTAACAAACTAAGACTTAACAACTAAGCTAAGTATTAATCTGGTGCCTTGTGCTCATGATAGTTTGGTGGCCATTCACTACCCGTAACGCACCCCCTCAAGCTGAATAAAGGGGATCGAATTGAAAGCTTGCTACTCAAGGTTTCAAATCTATTTGCAGCAATTTGAAGCTAGGAACCAATGAGGAACACTGATATGACCCAGAAGGGCCTTCTCTCGAATGTAGGAATAATCTATCTCTACATATTTTGTTTTAACATGAAAGACTGGGTTGAAAACTTAAAAGCTAGAGCAATGTACTTTTGTTGTCACGGAATAGACTAGGAGTTCTGAGCGGAGGAAAAGAAATGTCTTGCAAGATTTTGCAAACCCAAGTAAACTCTGCAGCAGTATCAGCTAATAACTTACTCAGCCTTAGTAGAGGACTTTGCCACTGTGCTTTTCTTCTTGGCATTCCAAGAAATGAGATTAGGACCCAAAAATACACAGTAGCCACTAGTGGATCTTCTATCCACAGGGCAACCTGCCTAATCAGCATCAGACCAAGCAGTAAGTACTTGTTTTCCTTTGGTAAACCACAATCTTGAGTCAATTGTACCCCTCAAGTACCTTCAAATTCTTTTGATAGCCTGCAAGTGAATAGTTCTGGGAGTATGCATGTACTTAGTGGCGGATCCAGGATTTTAATACTGGGTGGTCCCAATATAAATGGTGCAATCAGTTTTCGTTAAGTACTATTTATATTTAATTTTAAATTTTAAATTTTGAAATAATTTCTGACCGCACAATATATGATGAACAATTACGATAACGGGATCCTAGGGATCCCCAGGAAAAGGATCCGGCGATGATCCTTTTTCCATATAAATGCTCCAAAAAATATTAGATGAAATATAACTTTGAAAATTTAAACGATAGATTACAATTTTTCATTCATAATATGTGTACAAACAACATTACAAGCTATAAAGACTAAATTTGTCCATGACGAGGTTTTTATACTCTAATGATTTTTGCTTGTAATATCATTTCATACTCCTAATTTCTACACATATCAATTAAGCAAAACAAAAAAATCATATCAATTGATGAAGTAAAAAATATAAATGAACTAACCAACACATGATCCAAACTATAATTTAACATTCTACGTGGTTAATTTAGACTAAAATGAAAATTTTACTTAAATTTAAAAATGAAGAGATTAAATGGTAGTGGAGAAAAAACAGCTTACTGGTTGTCCTTGGACCTGGTCGTCGAGGAAGGGGGTGGAATTGGGGAATGGAATAGCCAATTAGGGTTGTTAGTATTGGAATTGGAAAAGTCAGATCTCTTCGAAAGTTTGAATCTTTTTTTTTTTTTTTAATTAAAAAAATGGTAAAAACTATATATCAAAGAACGGGATTTAGTATAGGGCCTATAGGCTCAAAGGAGGATGTCTTTCCAAACCATTTAACCGAACGCACCGTTTTACTTAAATGACTTGGCTCAAAACGACGTCATTTTGGCCAAGTCATTTGAAATAGAATTAGTCTTCTTCTTCCTCCTGGTTTCCAGAATGCAGAATACCAGAACGATGTGCAGCCACGCTCCTCCTCCTTCACTACATGCCTAGACTTGGGTGGTCCTTGGAGGTCCTCACAGCCACTTATTCAGACTTTCGGGTGGTCCTGGGACCACCCGGGTCCCTTAATAGATCCGCCCCTGCATGTACTAGTAGACTTGGTTAACTGCAAAAGCTAAATCAGGTCTTGTCAGAGGAAGGTAGTGAAGAGCACTCACTGTAGATTTGTAAAATGTAGGATCAGAAAGAATGGAACTAGAGTGATCAAATTTAGTTGAACCAACTGGAGTAGTACAAGGTTTTACTCCAAGCATATCGGTCTTCTTTAGCAAGTCTAAAGCATACTTAAACTGATTGAGAAACAACCCTTTTGTAGACCTGTGAACTTCTAATCCCAGAAAATAGTGTATCACCAAGTCTTAGACAAGAAACAAAGATTGTAGTTTTGAAATGATGGATTTACAAACTGTAATAGAACTCCCAGTAATGATTATGTCATCAACTTAGACTAGAATAAAAGTAATTGTAGAATATCTTTTGATGAAGAGACTAGTATCAGAGCAAGAGGATGAGAAACCTAAGGAAAAAATTACACTATAAAAAGCTTTATACGAAGCTCTAGTGCCTGTTTCAGACCATATAGAGATTTTTGAGTTTGCGAACATGTTGAGGACTAGATTGATCCACAAAACCTGGTGGTTAAATCATATACACATCCTTTTTGAGATAACCATGCAGAAATGCATTACTTACATATAACTGATGTACAAACCAGTCAAATGTCACAGCAATAGACAAGGGAATTCTAATAGTTGTTGGCTTTGCCAATGGGCTAAAAGTCTATGAGAAATCAAGACCCTCTTGTTGATGGAACCCTTTTGCCACTAATCGAACCTTGTACTCTTCTATGGAACCATCTGATGTATGTTTGATTTTGAACTCCAACTTGCAGTTTACTAAGTTAAAACTTGGATGTAGAGGTACTAAATCCCAAGTACCAGTGGTTTGAAGTGCTTGATATTCATCCTTAATAGCTGCCACCCAATTTGGTTCTTGGAAGCTTGTAGACAAGTAGTGGGTGTAGGTGGAATAATAGTGAAGGGATCAAGAAAGGATGGAAGTTGGTGCTTAGTAGTGATGTGGTAAAAACTAACACACAAATTAAACCCTATTAAGATAGTTGTAGTACGCGTAAGTAGGGATCGTTCTAGGCCGGGGATTAACTAGGGATGCTAATCAACACAAATTAAACTTAAAAACTGAAACTAGACTTAAACAACTCAAAACAAGATAAACTGACTCAAAACACACAAACTAAGTTAAATTGACTCAAAACAAGAACTAGAATGTAATTTGGACGAAATTTGAACTAAAAAAACTCAAAACAATGAAAAAAACCAATCTGGACAGATTCTAACCTAAGAACATGAAATAGAAAGGGGGGGTTTGTTTTTGATGAATTTAGGACTAAAACTAAATAGATTTAAGACTCTAAATAACTTTGAACGAAATTGGTGATTTAAAGGGTGAATGACTAGTTAGAGGGTCCTTCTCCACACATGACATACATGCATACAAATCGATTTCCAGTTATTCTTTCGATAAACCATGAATGACAATGCCCCAAATTAATCATGAGAAGCACAAATTAACTTTCAGATTTTCCTAAATTCATTGAATTGGACTCAGCGACACAGCCAAATTATTCTTATCAAGTTCCCTACATGAACTGCATGGTAGAGATACATATCAAAGATCATTAAGTTCTATGAAAATCATAAACATTGACAAGACATTCGTAACTATGAACTGCATGATACTCCTGCCAAGAATTCACTTAACACAATCATGACTAGTGAATTTTACTACTTGTGAATGTTCATAACGATTAGGTGAAATTCCCTTATATTCTAGCATCAAATTCATGCATGCAAACTAAGTAGGCCTCCTTAATCAACACACAAGAACAAGTTATCAATCAAACAGATAAGTAAATTGCATTCACGATTTATGAAATCATAACTGGATGTAATCAATTCATATCACATATATGTTCATGGCTTTGAATTCTCCTCTAACTAAAACGAAATTAGTTCCACATGTTCATCATAATTGAAAACCAAATTAAACTAAACATTGGACTAAAACTAAGGATAAAAAGAACCCAGAAACACTCCAGCACTCCAATGGCAGATTGGGCACAATCCTTGGCTGCTAGGCACGGCACAAGTGTTCTCCTTCTCCTTGCAAGCACGTCACAAGTCTCCAAAATCCCTCAGAAACTTGCGGCACTCATGTGTATTAAAATGCTCCAAATTGCACTTTCTTGCCAACTTTGTCAATTGAACCTGAAAACACACGAAAATAGTTTAAAACGGTCTAATAAGTAGAAATTAGCTATGTAAATGCAAGAAAACAAGCTAACCAAGTCGCATAAATATGCTCCTATCAAGTAGCAATAAAGACCTTAGGTTTATGAATGTCATCTTTAGCTCTTGTAATCATATAATGGTTATTGACTAGAAGAGGTTGTGAGGGATGTGCTACTGATTGAGAATTAGGATCACGTATTGATGATGATACTGTGGATGGTGCAGAGGGTGTATATGAGGGTGGAGGCATAATTGGAGACATAGGTGTAGAAGTAGGAAGAGGTATGGTGATTGAAATAGGATTAGAGTGTCAAAAAGTGGGTGAGATGGGTGGAGTTGAAAGTGATGAAAATTGGGTCTGTTAAAAAGGAAGTGAAACTTCATCAAATAACACATGCATAGAAATGTACAACATGTTAGTTACACGGTCTAGACACCTATAACCAGTGTTATTCAAGCTATAACTCATGAAAACACGAAGCTTGCTTTTGTATCCAATTTATTTGAATAATAGGGTTGTAGTCAAGGGTAGCAAGCACATCCAAAAGTCTTCAATGTGTGATTTTAGATCTGGAAAATTTTCCCAAAAATCCTAAACCAAACCAAAAAAAAATCCCGATCCCTTACTAAAAAAATTCTCATACTGATAATACCAAAATTTTTGGGATCCATACCGAACCGATCCCGAACATTTCGGTATGGGAATCGAGATTACATATTCAATGGTTTGGGAATCCCAAACCAAACCGAAAAAAATATATATATTTATTTTGGTTGCATGCATGTTGAATGTTGAATTTAAGTAATTTGATAGTAGATTGTATAAGAAATAAAAGTATGAAATTAAGTAATTTGGAACTTTGGAACATCAATTTGACTTGATATGAATGAATTGGTATGAGGTAAAAAACCTAAATTTCAATTAATATGAAATTGAGAAACAAAATTTTAGACCAATAGCCCAAATTTTAGCCCATAGCTCAAAAATCTCAAATTTCAACCCAAAAATCCAAAAGTCCAAAACCAAAAATCAAATCCCAATCCATCCCAAAATACTAAAAACATTTCGGGAATACCGAAAATTTGATTTGGGATTGGTCTTCAAATTTAACATCCCGAAAATTTTGGATTTAGGATTCAGAATCCCATTTTCGGTTCGGTATCCCATACCGAACCACTCCTAGTGATATTTAGGAGTAGCTTTGAATAATAATTCCCAATGACTAACATGAGAAGATTGAGGAGATAAGTTATTATGAGATAAACAACAATTTGAAAAGCCTCTACCCAAGGTGAACCACTGTGAGATAGCAAGGTCCCACCCGTTTCAACTTTCTAAATAGTTTGGATCTTGGACCTAAGGCTATGAATGTGAGTATGCGACGCTCTGGCAACACAATGCTCAAGAGATTGCCACATAGAGAAAAAATATTCCATACCAATCGTCAAAGGAAGGAGATCTTCATCGAGCGTAGAGTTGGTCCAAATCATCAAGATTTGATAACGTTCACACCAAACCTTATGTGTAGAATTGAGAATTCGTGATCCAAGCGAATCACGAAAAAATTTAGGTGGACAGAGATCTTCACCATTGATAAGCTCTAAAAGCTTTGATAGTTTTAGAACAAAAAGGAACAAGCCGCGCCAAGTGATGTAATTCTAAGAACTGAGCTTTGTCGGCACCATTTCGGCAATATTTTGAACTGTAATAGATGCAAGTGATGGAGGTAAAGGATTAGAGACCTCACCATGAGGATTAGGGCCAGATGAGGTAGCAGGAAAAGTAGAATTAGAGAAATTCATAGCAGTTGCCATAGATGTTGCAGACGAATTGCAAGAGCGAAAGAAGAATTGAATTAGTTAAGACCTCTTTTGGAGAAGAGAAAATTCAAGAAAATGAATCTATCAAAAATGAATCATAGGATTGATGTCGGTAGACTTCGGCGAAGATACCATGTAGAAGTTTAAGTATTTGTGAAAGCAAGAAATTAGAGAGAAAGAGAGAGAGAGATTGTAATTAATGAAAATGATTTCTCATTAACTGTCGGGATGAACAATCAATTTAATCCTTAAGTTATCACTTAGTGAAAATTAGGCCCTTAAACTTTTTTTTTTCCAGAAAAATCAGTCATTGAATTATAAAAATCTGTCAATTACATCCTTAATATTAGATTCAAAGCTACTATATTCAATTTTCCATCAATTTAAATCACGTTACTTGCATATGATACACATTGGAGGGTAGATGAGTAATTTTCCACAAAGAAATAGTATATGGAGTTAACTTTAGAGGGTAAATTAGACGTTAGCTTCACAACCTATATGAAATGTTAAGGGCTTATAGGCGATAAAAGGGCGGTATTACATTCTAAAATGTGTCAAGTGACTTAAGTTGGCGAAAAATTGGATAAAATAGCTTTGAATATAATAGTAGGGATGAAATTAGCAATTTTTAAGGAATTTAGGGACTTATTTTACCAAACAATAATTCAAATACCTCATTTTCACTGAGATGATAGTTTAGAGACTAAATCGGCAATATATATATATATATATATATATATATATATATATATATCCATCAACATCTAGTGATGCGAAATATATAAGCACACAAATTAAACCCTATTTGTGACAATTGTAGTAATGATGTAAGTAGGGATCGTTCTAACCGGGGATTAACTAGGGATGCTAACCAAAGTAAAATTAAATTAAAAACGTAAAAACAAAATTTAAAACACTAAACTAGACTCAAAACACTTAACTAGAATAACTCAAAATAAAACTAACAAATAATCTAAAACAAATTAAAAGACTCAAAATAATTCAAGACTCTAGAAAACACAAACTAAATTTATTTCTAACAAATCTAACACTTTAAAATAAATGGGGGATTGATTTTTGACGAAATTGAATTTAAAACCGAAACTTAAAAAAACAAACTTCAAAGAAAATATATTTTGATGAAATAAAATGATGAGATACTAGTTAGAGGGGTCCTTATCCACACATGAACTTATGCATATAATTTGATTCCCAGTTATGATTTCAACAAACGAATAAATGACAACGCTCCAAGTTAATTAGGTCCGCTTAAATTAACTTTCAGATTTCCCTAGATTCATTGAATTGGACGGAATACGCATCACAACCAAATTATTCTTATCAAGTTCCCTAACTATGGAATACGCATGATAGAGAGACATATCAAAGATCATTAAGTTTAATGGAAATCATAAACATCGACTAGGCATTCATAACTATGGAATACGCATGTTAATCCAACCTAGGGTTTACTAAACACAATCGTGACTAGCGATTTTTACTACTCATGAATATAAGTTCATAACGATTAGGTGAAATTCCCTTATATCCTAGCATCAAGTCTAAGCATGCAAATTAAGTGTCGACCCTCAACCCACATACATAAACAAGTTCTTAATCAACACAGAAAAGTAAACCACATCCAACATTCATAAATTCATAACTGGAGTAAATCAAATCATAATAAACATTTATCCATGGTTTCAAATTCACCTCTAACTAAACAGAAATTAATTACACATGTTTAATATAATTGAAAAGCAAATTAAATTAAACATGAGTTTAAGAAAAATAAAACCAAATGAGGAGTTGGGGATTTTGGTGGATAGGGACGATCAGGGGACTCTGCTTCTTCTTGGTTCTTTGCTGCTCGTGGAGAGCAGCTCCTGTTTTTCTGTTTCCCTCTTCACTGCGCATGCTGCCAAAGTAGCTCCCTGCTGACCTGTCCTCCCTGCTACAGTCTTCTTGCTAACTTCTGCGTTCTCTCCTTAGCTGCGCAAGGCAGCTGTTATTCTCACTGCCCGTCTCTCCTGTTGCTCCCCGTGTCTCGCTCCTGGCAGCTCTCGGCCCTATCTCAAGCTGCTTCAAAAACTCAGTGCTCTCCCCTCTCGCGTCACGTCTCTGGTTCTGCACCTTCCAAGCGTCTCGCCAGCTGCCCGTTTCTTGCCAGCTGCCAAGCTTTCCGTTCTGTCCTCCTCCCTTCTTGCTGCTCGAGGCAGCTTACCCCCCCCAATCCTCACGTTTCGCTCCTCTTTATTCTTCTCTTTCACGCTGCTTCTGGCAGCTTTGCCTTTTCCACGCCGTCTATCCACACCCTGCGAGTTGTCCCGTGCTCCTCTGTATGCTGCCAGCTGCAAAAAGCAGCTTCTTCCTCTTTCCAGCTTCTCGCTGCCTTTGGCAACGTGCTCCTTCTGGTTCCTTTTATTTCTTTTTCTGCTTTCCACTAGTCCGTGTCAGTTCTTTCTCCAGGCAGCTTGTCCTGCCTTCATTATTTTCCGCACGCCATCCCTCTCTTGCGCACTACCTAAGGGTAGCCCTCCTATTATTATTTTCTGCTTTCAAACAAAAGGGACAGTGACAATGCAGTTAATAAATTTATTAACCAAATAGAGTGGGTAAGGTTGTTTTAACGAATTTATTACTTAAAACCTCACTAGTGCTATTTTTATTTTCTTAGTTAGATAAATTCTATAAAACACAAAAACAAAGTAAATAGCACAAAAATATGAGGAAATAACTAACAAAAGACAAGAGAATTTGATGTAAAATATGTATAAATATGAGCTTATCAAATACCCCCACACTTAGCTTTTGCTAGTCCTCGAGCAAAACAGAAAAAACAGAAAAAGTAATAACGTGAAAATTATTAGCTTCCCTCTATGTGACCCTCATAGAATTTCATTCGAGAACACAAATCATCAAGAACCATAGCTAACACCAAACGAGCTAATAATCCAAGTTCATCTTCCTTATGAATATTAGCAGTAATCTTTGAATCATCCTTGAAGTGTAGTGTGTGAGATAGCCATGCTAATGCAATTTTAAATTTTTATTTTTAAAATCACCATATGCAAACTAGCGACCCTCTCACTGGATATACACTTAATCACACATGTGTTTAGTCTTAATGTGTTTCGCTCAAAGAATCAAATGTGAAAGTTCTACCATAAGCTTGCATAAAGATCACTTCTCCACAATCATAATTGCAAAACTTAAATCAAGAGGACTTTTATTGGACGTAATGAGGTTTAGGGCGAGGGTTATTTAAACGAAAGAATAGGTAAACACAAGTTCCAAGCTACATTGCAAGCAATTCTTTTGTTTAGATTTATAAGAACTCAAGCTTTCCAGCTATTCTTCTAGTCACCTCCAACCACAACCTTAAACTGAAACTTTAAACATTTTTTTATTTTCTTCGTAAACAAACTTTCTTTCTTTCTTTCTTTTTTTTTTTTTTTTTTTTTTTTTTTTTTTTTTTTTTTTTTCAAGCAGAAACAAATATGAAAAACCCCCACACTTATTCTTTTGCCAAACTCTCTCCGAGTACTTCACAAACATTTCTCATAAGACAATTTCACATTACTCATTCGCTTGCTTGGAAAGGGTAAGGAAAAATATTTCAGGCATAAGGGTAGACATATCTGGTGATAAGAAATAAAAGGCTCACATATAAATTGGCAATCTAATGATATCATTTTTCTTTGGGAAACAAGGTTATCTGGGCCATGGTGGTAAACCTAATGCCTCTATCATTTTCAAGTTCATGCAATCAATGACAAATATTTCGAAAGATCGTTATGCAAGTTCTAGAGAAGTATCTCACATAAGTTCATCACACATGAAAGAATAGGAGTGTATGAAAAATGCACACACTTTCAATAGGCTCAAAAACTCACATAGGGTGTATATGGTCACTAAATTCACATATGGAGCTTTAAATCATGCTTTAGTTTCACATCAACAAGGCTATGTGCGTTTAGTTTTTCAAAGATGATCAAATATGTACAAACTAACACGAGAATTAGGAATTTCACACAACACATGTTAACTAAGTTCTTGATCATCATGGTTCAAATTTTATCCAATTATATCATTGGGTCGGGAAACTAACAAAAAATCTAATTCAAAACAATAAGGAAAACAAGGAAATATTTTTGGATTTTTTTTAAATTTTCCGATATTTTTTTTTTTTTTTTTTTTTTATATAACACAAAACTAATTAAGAAAACAAAGCAATAACATGGAAACAAATGAAACCAGTTCAACGTCGAAGGTATAAAAATTTTCAATTTGGTCATTTTTATACTCTTTACCCCCACACTTAAACTAGACATTGTCCCCAATGTCAGAAAATATAATAAAATGCCAATAAAAATAAAATAAATAAATATAAAGAAACAAAATAAAACAATAGGACTGAAAACTTCCCTAATTTGCAGTAAAATCAAGCGATGACCCCCCAAGCTAAAATTCTGCAATCAACCTCAAGGGTGGAAATAACCAAAAGTTCCTGCAAAGAAAAGAAATAATTCAGTTAAGCACGCAAGAAAATATAAAAAAAAACAAACGAAAAATTGAAAATGAAAATAAAAGACAATGAATAAAACTAATAAGTGATCATTGGTCGTGCTCGTTGACTTTCCACAGCTTTGAACTTGAACTGGCCTAAGGAACTTCTTAGCAAGGAAAATGAGACTTGATTGGTGGTGATGACTGATGCGTCCATATGTTGTTGAAGCTTCTCGAGCTCTTGGTTTCAACTCGGACTCCTTCTGCCGGGTTGATTGAGTCTGCAGGTTGCATTCTTCTCTGCTTGTTTCTTCTGCATGGCAGGTAGGCACGAGGTAGAGGTGGTGGTCTGCTTCTTTGTTCAATCTGTCCAAGTGCCGACCGATTGCCTTCTTTCTCCTTGTCTCGCAGGCAAGAGCAAGGGTAAAGGAAAAACATGCCATGAGATATCTTTGCCTTTGACTCTGATGATATGAGATACTTTTGCTTTTGAAGAAGTATCGTTCCACAGGTTTATTCTTGAACTGGGCTGGGGAACTTCTTAGCAAGGAAAATGAGACTTGATCTTGAAGATGAAGCAGCACTTTGTCTCCACATGCTTCAAGGAATCATTTTCACTTGCCTTATCTGTTCTCCAGGCAGATGTTGCGTCTTCTTCAGAAGTACATCAGCGGTTGAAGATGAGCACTCGAGAGCAATGCTAGGTAAGCAATCAGGAAGGATTTCCAGGCAGTCGGTTCTTAGATCGGAAGATTGACACCGAGTGCTGGCTGATTGCTCGCTTTCTCCTTGTCACAAAGACAAGGAAAATGACAGGGAGAAAGCATGATATGAGATACTCTTGCTTTCAACCTTCATGATATGAAATACTCTAGCTCTTGATGACTTGTTTGCAAAGGTATCCCAGGGAATGAGAAACACAGAGTAACTCGAGAGGCTTCGTTGGGAATGCATTTTCGGAGAAGAAGAAGTGTTGAGGGGGTTTGCCTTTGCATTGGATGGCGAAAGTATACGTTTATAGGACTTTTCTTCACAACCGAAACTGTTCCTTTACCCCTGTCGGCAGCCGGTGGATGGATGAACAGTACAGGTTACGCGCTTTCTGAAAAAG
The DNA here is from genome assembly GCA_035220775.1 of Malus fusca. NCBI lineage: Eukaryota > Viridiplantae > Streptophyta > Magnoliopsida > Rosales > Rosaceae > Malus > Malus fusca. The sequence continues at coordinate 25,580,380 of CM069069.1, forward strand.
CTACCCGTAATTTACGCAAAGCTGACAGCGCGCGTGACGAATGACGACAAAACTGGAAAAGCTGCTCGCCTCGTGATTCCTGACCGCTCCATCTTTTGAGAGAGAGCCCGACTTTTGAGAACGGCGTCCGACTTTTGAGACGGAGTCCGGCTTTTGAGAAAAGAGTCCCGACTCTTCGATTTGCGAGAGGACGCCACTTTGATTTCTGATGAGCGCCTCTTTGATTTCTTCTTTTTATAGAGGCGCTAATTTTGTTCCACAACACACTTGAGCTCTCTCCTGTAAACACTCCCTCCGAGTACTTTTTTAATCTTGATCAGTTCGACCTCTTCTTTTTCTTCACATCTTCAAATATGTCTTGCCCCTCTGACCGTCGCCTTAACTTGAATGTTGGGGAAGATATTGATATGTCTTCTCCAACCAACATTTGGCAGCCGTCCTTCATATCCCCAAATGGTCCTCTTACAGTTGGGGATTCCATGATGATGAATGAAACAACCGCTTCGGTGGTGGCCAGAAATCTGCTCACTCCTAGAGACACTAGGATATTTTCCAGGCGGTCCGACGAACTAGCTGTTCAGGACTCTCTGGCCTACAGCGTCCGATGCGCAGGCTCAGTATCAAACATGGGCCAGCGCCTTCTTGCTCGATCTCGTCAGGTTGAGTCGTTGATGGCTGAAGTGGCTAGTCTTCGGCAAGAGGTCAGAGTGCTTAGGCATGAGAATAAGGAGTTGCACATGCTCGCAACTAATTACTCAACAAGCTTGAAGAGGAAGCTTGATCAGCTGCAAGAGTCCGAAGTGCGGATTCAGAGTGATCATCAACGGTTTATGGCGTTACTCCCGAGGTTTGTGTTGCCTTCGTCCTCGGGAGCTGCACCAAGTATTGAGGCTCCGAATGATCCAACTCTGGCGCTTCGTCTTTCTGGGGCTCCGTCGACCTCCGAGGCACCACCTACCAACGACCAATGAAAGCTATTAGTTCACATTATTGTAAAATATTTATGCTTTTAAGTTTATTTAATTATATATATAAATATAAGTAATTTTGTGTTATTTTATTTATTTATTTATTTTTATTTATTTTTATTTTATTATATGGATGTTTATTATTATTATATATATATATATTTTTTTTTTTAAGGAAAAACAATAAAAAAAATAAAAATATCAATGTAAAAATATGTAAATTAAAGTAAAAAGACTATGTTTAACTTTCTAAACAAAAATCACAACTAAATAAACAAAACAAAATGAAAGCAGTAAAGAGAAAGGATTAGGAATGCAAATCTGATTGTGGGTGATTCCTAGGCCTCCCTTCATTATTCAAATGCATGGGCTTATCCTTGAACGGACGGTGGTACTTGAAATGATCCGACAACGGTCTAAATTCTAATGACGGTGCCTGAATCATCAAAATTAGATTGTTAGTATAACATAAAATTAAAATTGGAGAAGATGGCTTACTTTCTCGTTCAAACTCAATCACAAACACCACGTCCTTGAAAGTTTCAGGGACTTTGCACTTAGCCAGATTGCATGTGATGATTGTGACATGGCCCTTGTTATCAGTCTCAACTTCTTTGGCATTGGTTGTCTCAACTACATCCTCTTTGATGCATTCAACATATTCTCCGGCCACTTCCTTTTCTTGAATAGTTCTTCTTGGTGTACAAGTCTCTTTGAATGTTTCAACATCATCGGGAACATGATTTGGTGCACCAAGAATTTGGATATCACTTTGCACCTTGGGAAGAGCTTCCACAACGTATTTTTCATTCACTTCTTCCTTGGGATTTAAAAACCTGCAAGGAAAAAGGACAATTGGCGGAATGGGGTTAGAATGAATTGAATTTAGAACCTTCTCACCTGAGTTGGATGGCATAAGGACTTGAGGGGTTTGCGACAAGAATTCTTCTAAACTGCCCAAGTCGTCATCCTCATCTTCTTCTTGAAGCGGCAATTCATCCATGTCCGGGCTATGTTTGGATGGTTCTGGGACAACTTCATCCTCCATATCACTTCCCAAAGTGATGGCTTCATTGATTTCCATTTCTCCCTTTGAATTTGCAAATGTGGAGTTGGAGAGTTCACTTTGATCTTGAATTTGTGCCATGATCTCCATAATCTGCCCAACTTGCTTCTCCAATGCATCCACCTTGTTGGTTTTATTTTGCATCTCCTTGTTTCGATTTTCTACTTCCTGGTTCAAAGAGGTGATTAATTGAATAATATTATCATTATCAACCGACGAACCTGAATTTGGTTGGGGAGATTGTGGTGGAGGCTGTGGTGGCTGCATAGGCATGGTGTAGAACTCTTCCGATGGCGGCAATTGTTCTTCTTTTCGTAAACCCTGCGCCACAGAAATTAGTCCTTCAAGAATTTCATTATAATTCATGGGCATACTTTGATTTGATTGGAATTGTTGTGGGGGAGGCTGTGGTGGCTGCATAGGCATGGTGTAGAACTCCTCATATGGCTGCCAATATCCACTTTGTTGAACTTGTTGAGGTTCTCCCCACCTATGATCTGAATAATTTCTCCAATCCGAATTGTAAGCGTTGGAAAACATGTTGCCCCTTGATTGGCTATGGCCTTGATATCCCCAAACATCTTCATTTGCAGAAAATTGGGGACATTGATGAGTTTGATATCCTTGCCCAAACGATGCACCTAATGTAGGGACACTTGGCATTGTGGTCCTTCCGGCATTCTGAGTTAATTGAGACGTGAGATTCGCCAATTGAGCTTGGATGGATGCAAGTGCCATGTCTCGCTCCATTTGTACCTAAAATCAAAGAAAGAAAACTAAATCAAATATCAAAAGTAAAAAAAAAAAAATAACAAAAAAATAAAATAAAATAAAATAAAATAAACACAAATAAATAAAATAAATAAATAAAACACAAACAAAAACATAAACAAGGGATTAGCAAATTTGTTAATCCCCGGCAACGGCGCCAAAAATTTGGTGCGAAAATAAGTTAACGCACAAATTAAACCCTCTTTTGTGACAATTGTAGTAATGATGTAAGTAGGGATCGTTCTAACCGGGGATTAACTAGGGATGCTAACCAAAGTAAAATTAAATTAAAAACGTAAAAACAAAATTTAAAACACTAAACTAGACTCAAAACACTTAACTAGAATAACTCAAAATAAAACTAACAAATAATCTAAAACAAATTAAAAGACTCAAAATAATTCAAGACTCTAGAAAACACAAACTAAATTTATTTCTAACAAATCTAACACTTTAAAATAAATGGGGGATTGATTTTTGACGAAATTGAATTTAAAACCGAAACTTAAAAAAACAAACTTCAAAGAAAATATATTTTGATGAAATAAAATGATGAGATACTAGTTAGAGGGGTCCTTATCCACACATGAACTTATGCATATAATTTGATTCCCAGTTATGATTTCAACAAACGAATAAATGACAACGCTCCAAGTTAATTAGGTCCGCTTAAATTAACTTTCAGATTTCCCTAGATTCATTGAATTGGACGGAATACGCATCACAACCAAATTATTCTTATCAAGTTCCCTAACTATGGAATACGCATGATAGAGAGACATATCAAAGATCATTAAGTTTAATGGAAATCATAAACATCGACTAGGCATTCATAACTATGGAATACGCATGTTAATCCAACCTAGGGTTTACTAAACACAATCGTGACTAGCGATTTTTACTACTCATGAATATAAGTTCATAACGATTAGGTGAAATTCCCTTATATCCTAGCATCAAGTCTAAGCATGCAAATTAAGTGTCGACCCTCAACCCACATACATAAACAAGTTCTTAATCAACACAGAAAAGTAAACCACATCCAACATTCATAAATTCATAACTGGAGTAAATCAAATCATAATAAACATTTATCCATGGTTTCAAATTCACCTCTAACTAAACAGAAATTAATTACACATGTTTAATATAATTGAAAAGCAAATTAAATTAAACATGAGTTTAAGAAAAATAAAACCAAATGAGGAGTTGGGGATTTTGGTGGATAGGGACGATCAGGGGACTCTGCTTCTTCTTGGTTCTTTGCTGCTCGTGGAGAGCAGCTCCTGTTTTTCTGTTTCCCTCTTCACTGCGCATGCTGCCAAAGTAGCTCCCTGCTGACCTGTCCTCCCTGCTACAGTCTTCTTGCTAACTTCTGCGTTCTCTCCTTAGCTGCGCAAGGCAGCTGTTATTCTCACTGCCCGTCTCTCCTGTTGCTCCCCGTGTCTCGCTCCTGGCAGCTCTCGGCCCTATCTCAAGCTGCTTCAAAAACTCAGTGCTCTCCCCTCTCGCGTCACGTCTCTGGTTCTGCACCTTCCAAGCGTCTCGCCAGCTGCCCGTTTCTTGCCAGCTGCCAAGCTTTCCGTTCTGTCCTCCTCCCTTCTTGCTGCTCGAGGCAGCTTACCCCCCCCAATCCTCACGTTTCGCTCCTCTTTATTCTTCTCTTTCACGCTGCTTCTGGCAGCTTTGCCTTTTCCACGCCGTCTATCCACACCCTGCGAGTTGTCCCGTGCTCCTCTGTATGCTGCCAGCTGCAAAAAGCAGCTTCTTCCTCTTTCCAGCTTCTCGCTGCCTTTGGCAACGTGCTCCTTCTGGTTCCTTTTATTTCTTTTTCTGCTTTCCACTAGTCCGTGTCAGTTCTTTCTCCAGGCAGCTTGTCCTGCCTTCATTATTTTCCGCACGCCATCCCTCTCTTGCGCACTACCTAAGGGTAGCCCTCCTATTATTATTTTCTGCTTTCAAACAAAAGGGACAGTGACAATGCAGTTAATAAATTTATTAACCAAATAGAGTGGGTAAGGTTGTTTTAACGAATTTATTACTTAAAACCTCACTAGTGCTATTTTTATTTTCTTAGTTAGATAAATTCTATAAAACACAAAAACAAAGTAAATAGCACAAAAATATGAGGAAATAACTAACAAAAGACAAGAGAATTTGATGTAAAATATGTATAAATATGAGCTTATCATCTAGCATTGCTGAGTCAGCAATCTCACAAAACTATAACAAACTGAGAATTAACAACTAAGTATTAATCCGGTGCCTTGTGCTGATGATAGTTTGGCGGTCATTCACTACCCTTAACAGTAAGGGAATCTCTTAGACAAGTTGAATTGGGGTAGAAAATGCAATGTAAATTCCCTTAAAACATGAAAAATAGGAGATTAAATACACCAATCCTAATTTTTGTGCCTCTTATATCATTATATGTTCTCTTCAAAGGGCAAAAAAGATTTTGCCATCATCTTTATTAGCTAGACGTTTACATTGATCTAAGCTTCTTCTAATTACAACCTTGTTCGAATCCAACTTATCCCCATTAAATTCTTCTTGCTTTGTACTTATTTTAGAAACCAATTCCTGCAACTCACTACAAGAAAAATAAGTTTTGGGTACAAAACTAAGGACACAATTGAGAATTTTGTGTCTCTTTGACCTCCAAAAAACTGAAAAGTTCCCATTGCATACATGCACCACCTATGGTGCCCATGAAGGAAAAATTTTGTCCTAGCTAAGAACATGTATGAACATTTGAATACATATGCTAACAATTAACACTTTAAAGTAGGCATGCATCCAAAAACAATTCATGAAACCCATGACTTTCAAAGCCTAGTATATGGTGAACCAAAATACTCTTTAACAACATTAAAGATAATTAAGAATTTAGAGATTCTTTACCCTTGAAGCTCATCCTTGATTACACAAGGGATTCACCCAAGTGGAGGGCCTTCAAGTCACCTCCTTGCTCCTTGGATCTTCCTTGTGATTTTCCTCCTTTTAGTGCTCCTTTGCTTCTTTGAGGATTTGAGGATTAGTTCTCCAAAACACCAAAAGTTTGATGTCTCTATGTCTCTTCACCAAGGATGTAATTTGTTAGGATGAAAATGGATCACTTAGGGAAGTAAATTTGCTAGATAACTTTCCCCAAGTAGCTTAGAAAACCCTAATTGAAAACAAAGCTATAAAGATGAATTTATACTTCATTTCTTAGGTGAGTGGCAAACTTGCAATTAAGCAAACTTGCATACCCTCACCCTAAATGGTTGGCCTATATGGTTATTGGGCTTATTGCCCATTTTGTTTTAGTTGTCATACAACTTAAACATAATGGGCCTTGTGGACCAAAACACTTTTGGGCCCCGAAGCCCTAAAACCAACTTAAAAGCCCAATACGAACATTTCGTATAATTAATTAATCTTGACCATTCTTCAATTAAACCATTTAATTGCTTATCCATTTCATTTAATTGCTTCACATATATCCTTATTTGGTGTGCGATCCATTAGGTTCCAATTAGCGAGGCAGTGGGCGATGTTACTCTTAACTATCGATTGTGAATTGAAACCACATTTCAATTCTCCCTTTTTGATGATTAGTGTTTGCTAATCAATAGGGCTTCCACAAACCATGAGTGACACCTAGCAGTATGTCATGGTTACCCAAGCTAAGTAGAATTGGTTGGAGAACCTATCCAGTTACAATTACAATGCAATACGGTCCTTCTCTAATACAATACTCTTAACCACATTGTTTTAAGTGATAGTTTGTTTCATGTCTACTATCCAATGTGATACTTTCTTATATGATTCCCTTGAATATGATTTGGAACATCTTCCTTAGTCATATTCATTTGCTTTGGCCAAAGACTTTAGAATCATATTTTAGAGTATACTCCTTCCACCATGGAAGGTTAGAGATCCCTTGTTGTGCATTCATATGCCTACATGACTAGATCACATGACCCCAACAATGCCGTGGACAATCCGAGGGAATGCCTTTGTCATGATCAAAGATCAAGGACCTAACCATTAGACATCTATGATGCCTCAGGTCTAAGGACTACTTTGCATATTGTAACCTTAGAGTTCGTACATGACATGTATGTTTGAACTCTCATTAATCGCAGTTCAGTGTACTCGATTACTCTTTCGAGCACCTATGTGTTTGTCTTAGTGTCCAACACCAAATGACTTGAGACTAGTTCATACTCACGTTTGAGTCAACATAACACATACTAACCTTAGCGGATTGTCAATGCCCAATTGGCAATCCTATGGCTAGGAACGTTTTAGGAATGAACATAAGAGAAAGGTCTCCTTAATCTAACTCATTAGATCACTTATCTCTTATGTCAAATACATCCCTTGGATTCTCTTATTGATTAAACACATGATTCAATAAATAGTGATTAACAATAAGTATTGCCCTTCCGTTAAACATATAAAAGTTTAACATATTAAGTATTCCAAAAAGCTATTACATCAAATGAGTGGCTTTGTGGGCATACTTCCAACAATCTCCCACTTGCACTCAAAGCCATCCTCCCATGTATCTAATACTCATCTTATCCATATGACGATCAAGCTGGATTTGAGTCATTGGCTTTGTCAGTGGATCTGCTACATTATCGGCTGAAGCAACTTTGAGGATGTTGACTTTCCCCTCGGCAGCATATCATCTTATGATATTAAAGCGCCTATCAAAATGCTTGTTCTTTTGATGAGCCCTGGGTTCCTTGGCTTGAGCTATCGCCCCACTATTATCACAGTACAAAGTTACTGGTGATGTGATGGTTGGAACCACTCCAAGTTCAGTAATGAACTTTTTCATCCAGAACGCTTCTTTGCCGGCTTCAGCTGTAGCGACATATTCAGCCTCTGTCGTGGAATCAGCAATTACACTTTGTTTCTTACTTTTCCAACTGACAGCCCCACCATTCAGAGTGAATACATATCCGGAGTTGGAACTTCTATCATCGACGTCAGATTGGAAATCTGCGTCTGTATAAGCTTCCACTCGCAACTCTGATGCTCCTCCATAAACGAGGAACATGTCCTTAGTTCTTCTTAAGTACTTAAGGACCATCTTGACAGCTGCCCAGTGTTCTGATCCTGGGTTAGATTGATATCGACTAGTAGTGCTCACAGCATACGCGATATCAGGCCTTGTGCATATCATGGCATACATGAGACTCCCTATGGCGGAAGCATAAGGAATTTCATTCATTTAGCCGTATCTCTTCAGGAGTCTTAGGTCCCATGGACTTAGAAAGGTGAATTCCATGTCTCACAGGAAGAAAACCTTTCTTAGATTGTTCCATCTGGAACCTACTTAGCACCTTATCAATGTACATCGATTGGGATAATCCAATTAATTTTCTGGATCTATCACGATAGAGCTTTATCCCAAGTACATAAGATGCATCTCCTAAATCTTTCATGTGGAAGGTTTTAGACAACCACACTTTTACAGAAGAAAGTACTGCAGTGTCATTCCCGAATAGTAATATGTCATCTACATATAACACTAGGAATACTACTGCATCCCCAACGACTTTTTGATAAACACAATTGTCGTCTTCGTTTTGAGTAAAACCAAACGTTTTGATTTCAGTATCGAAACGAATGTTCCAGCTCCTGGAGGCTTGCTTAAGTCCATAAATGGACCTTTGAAGCTTGCATGCCTTAGTCTCTTCAGACTCGGACACGAAACCTTCGGGTTGAGTCATATAGAGCTCTTCCTGTAGGTAGCCGTTCAGAAAGGCCGTCTTCACGTCCATTTGCCATCTCTTTGAATCAATGTCGGACATTGCTTCAGTGTAGTCCCTAGGGTCCTCCTTTGTTTCATTGTCACCTAAAAGGTACAATTCATCAAAGTCATTATTTAAGCCAAACCTCATAGGTGGCTTACTAACCCGTTCAGATCTACGTGGAGCTAGGGGTTCAGGAACAGGGTTGTCAATATGTCGAGTGCTTGTTTGTGGTTCATTATTAATCTCATTAATTTCCATCTGTTTGCTTATAGTTCCTTTGAGAACAAATTCGTCCTCTAGAAACTTAGCAGTTCTGGCGACAAAGACTTTCTGGTCGTCAGGATGGTAGAACTCATATCCCATAGTTTCTTTAGGATATCCCACAAAATAGCATCTTACTGATCTCGCTTCAAGCTTAGTAGCCTCAAGCTTCTTGACATATGCTTCACAACCCCAAATCTTAATATGATTAAGACTTGGCTTTCTTCCATGCCATATCTCATAGGGTGTTTGTGAAACTGATTTGGAAGGTACTCTATTAAGCAAGTAAGCTGCTGTATATAGAGCGTATCCCCAGAATGTTACTGGTAGATCAGCGGAACTCATCATAGAACGAACCATGTTCATCAAGGTTCGATTTCTCCTTTCAGAAACTCCATTAAGTTGTGGAGTTCCCGGTGGAGTCCACTGTGATATTATTCCACACTCTTTGAGATAATCTAGGAACTCATTACTCAGATATTCACCCCCTCGATCCGATCTTAGGATTTTTATCTGTTTCCCAGTTTGCTTCTCAACTTCATTCTTGAATTCTTTGAACCTTTCAAAGGATTCTGACTTGTACTTCATAAGATATACATAGCCAAACCGAGAGTGATCGTCGGTGAATGTGATATAGTATGAGAAGCCTTCTCTCGACGTAGTAGACATAGGTCCACATACGTCAGTGTGGATTAACCCTAGAATTTCAGTGGCACGCTCTCCTTTTCCAGTAAATGGAGATTTGGTCATCTTCCCTTTCAAGCAACATTCACAAGTACCCATCCGGTCATTACCTAATGGGTGGAAATATCCGTCTTTCGACATCTTGCGAATCTTATCAAGGTTCACATGTCCAAGTTTAAGATGCCACATCTTTTCTTGGTTAACTTCTTCTCTAGCCCTTTTGGGTTTTGAGGTATTCCCGCTTTCAATACAGTGCATCCCACTATTCGTCTCTAGGTGAAAAAGTCCCTCTATCATATTACCATGAGAGATAATACGACCGTTCAAGTATAAAGTGCAACTCATTTTGTCAAACAACACTGAGTGCCCATCTCGTAAAAGCTTAGAGATGGAAATCAAATTCTTTATACATGAAGGAAAATATAAACAATTTTTAAGTTCCAGGACTTCCCCAGAGGGTAGGTTAAGCATATAGGTGCCTATTGCTTTTGCAGAGATTTTAGTGCCGTTCCCAACTCGCACAACCATCTCCTCATTGCGCAGTGATCTGCTCCCTGTTAGTCCCTGCAACGTATTACAGATATGTTGACTAGCGCCTGAATCAAATATCCAGGAATTGGAGCTCACTGTAAAAGCACTCTCTATGACAGAAATAGTCTCTTCAAAAGTCCGTGTCATAAGGCTCGCAATGCGCACCCTGTATTTCTTCTTCCAACGTTCATCCTTTCCATAATGAAAGCATGTTCCTTTGGATTTCTTTGCCTTCTTCTTACGCAACCTTTTCCTTATCATTGCATTCTCACTCCCACTGTCCTTTTTGAAACCTTTTTCAAATTTACAGCACATGTCAATCATCTCTTTCAAAGAATGATCGAATCTATTCACTTTATAGTTTACGATAAACTTAGTGAAATCATCCGAGAGAGATGCAAGGAAAAAGTCTTGGGCCATTTTCCCATCGATGGAAGTTCCTAAACTTTGAAGATCTTGAAAGATCCTTTCCATCTTTTGTCCATGTTTATGGACCGATGTCCCCTTTGCCATTTTGGCATTCATTAGACTACAAATATTTGAGAATCGTACATTACTAGTCTCAATGTCATGCATCTTATGCAAACTTTCAACCATGGCACAAGAAGTGTCCATGTGCTTATGTAGCTTCATAAGCTCCTCACTAAGTGAAGTGAGGATTAAGCATTTGGCTTGTAAGTCATCCTCATAGTGTCTAACATAATTTTGACACTCCTCCTTTGAAGCTAGTTTCGTAGGAGGTACATGAGGAGGGGATTGCTTAAGTACATACAATATGTCTTTCACCTTTGAGACATTCTCAATGTGGCGATACCAAGCAAGGAAACGTTGGCCCTTTAGGCCCTTTTTGTCAAGTATAATGGTGGGTATAATTTTAGGCATGTCGTTCACTACATAACATAACAGAAATCGAATTAGCATTGTTGTTTAAAACTATTTTGATTGGGTCTTTTAATCAAATAGTATCACCCACCATTTTTGGCAAATTCCACATCCCTCAATAGAATTCGAGAGTTATATTGAACTCTTAGTGGGTTATGGGAGACTCACCATTACCAAGCCCACCTCACGATGATACGATGTTGGCTAGCAAAAATAATGATGAGAGAATAACGCATTATTCATTTACAACCTTTTGTAATTACCCATCTCGTTCGGCCTCTAGAGAATGTTGCCTCACGATGATACGATGTTGGCACCATTGCACTTAGTTTAAGTTATTCCCACCATGCTTAGTTCGTGAAGGGGTTCAAGAATAGCCTCACGATGATACGATGTTGGCTATCCTCGTTGCCTACACTCACCTCATCATATGTATATGGATTCCTCCTGGATATAAGCACATGCTTTGTACTCCCCCATGATAGGGTGAAGCCGGTGCATGAGTCACAAACGCTTGGAACCCACCACGGTGGAAGGCCTACGAAGAGATATTCTAAACATCTCTCGCTTATCAACTTAAATATTTGTTTGAGGGAATAGCGTTGGGCTACATCAAAACATTTTAATCACATTAAAAGAACTTGGGCCTATCACAACCATTGGTCCAAGTTTATATGAATTAGTAGTATATAATACTCCCACTGTTTCGTTGAAACAAGCGAGACTATATGGAACTACTAACGAATGCTTTGCATCCTCATATGGACTATATAGTCATATTAGGTTTTAGGATGATTATGAACCGTTTGATTTGATCCAACACGAGCCTTGTGTTGGACCTTGGGTCTAAGGTATGTAGTTGTTGATTTTAGTTACGCGTTTAATCCAATTAAACCGTTATTTCCTATTGGGCGTTGGACCCAACTATTCCATTTTGCATACATTTAAACAAAAGGAATACATGAAATAATAATAAGGGCTTATGCCCTTTTACAACATAAATGATGGACTTATGTCCATTTACAACAATCTTGAACTAATCAAATTACATTCAAATCTACACTACCAAGCCCAAACATTCATAATGTAAAGCGGCCAATCACATAGCTCAATTATCGAGGCATTTGGTTCATAATCACCCTTCTCTTAATCAAACACATTTAATTAAGAAAACAACTTTAAAACAATTGGTTTTCGGATCCATAGAATTGATTTAAATGAAACTAAATAAAATGAAAATCCAATTCTCATTTAAAGAGACAAACCATTTTGTTCTCATCTAATTTGGGCCATTTTCTAAAAACAAAAACTTTTGGGGTCACTTTGTAAAAACACAAGAGTCCACAACTTCATGTAATTACAACTTAGAACCCAAACATTTTTAATAATGTCAAAAACATCATTAAAGGAGCAAAACAATTTGTCCTTTAAAGTTTTTGGACCTTAACGTAAAAACGTAAACTTTTGGGCCAAAATGCAAATACACAAAAGTATCAAAACTTTATGTAAGTGCACAAAACACCCAAAAATACCCTATTTAATAGGGTGGCCTGCCATAAGTGGTTTTTATTGGTAAAATTCAAATTTTATACAAAGTTTTGTAAGTGGGTTATGTTAGGTGAGGTAAAGATGAAATAAAATTTTGTATGAAATGATTTATGTCATTCTTTAAAACAAAGTTTGTCTCCCATTAAAATTACTTAATCATTAACCATCACCCACTAAAATTAAATCAAAACTTTATGTAAAAACATAAAACTTTTTGAATCAAAACTTCAAAACTTTTTGTTCTTGGCAAGAACTCCAAGAACATTGAAGAACACTTATGAAAACTCAAAATACATGGCACCAAATTTTTAGTTCCAATATTCATGCTTAAATGAAATACATCTACAACATTTGAGATGCTAAATTTTCTAGCAAAATTTATATTCAAAGCAAGAACAAAGCTTGTAACATTTACAACATTTAAATCATAAAACATGAAAATCACAAAACCCAAAAGGATCCACCATACACTAGACCTAGGCTCTTGATACCACTTGAAGGAAAAATTTTGTCCTAGCTAAGAACATGTATGAACATTTGAATACATATGCTAACAATTAACACTTTAAAGTAGGCATGCATCCAAAAACAATTCATGAAACCCATGACTTTCAAAGCCTAGTATATGGTGAACCAAAATACTCTTTAACAACATTAAAGATAATTAAGAATTTAGAGATTCTTTACCCTTGAAGCTCATCCTTGATTACACAAGGGATTCACCCAAGTGGAGGGCCTTCAAGTCACCTCCTTGCTCCTTGGATCTTCCTTGTGATTTTCCTCCTTTTAGTGCTCCTTTGCTTCTTTGAGGATTTGAGGATTAGTTCTCCAAAACACCAAAAGTTTGATGTCTCTATGTCTCTTCACCAAGGATGTAATTTGTTAGGATGAAAATGGATCACTTAGGGAAGTAAATTTGCTAGATAACTTTCCCCAAGTAGCTTAGAAAACCCTAATTGAAAACAAAGCTATAAAGATGAATTTATACTTCATTTCTTAGGTGAGTGGCAAACTTGCAATTAAGCAAACTTGCATACCCTCACCCTAAATGGTTGGCCTATATGGTTATTGGGCTTATTGCCCATTTTGTTTTAGTTGTCATACAACTTAAACATAATGGGCCTTGTGGACCAAAACACTTTTGGGCCCCGAAGCCCTAAAACCAACTTAAAAGCCCAATACGAACATTTCGTATAATTAATTAATCTTGACCATTCTTCAATTAAACCATTTAATTGCTTATCCATTTCATTTAATTGCTTCACATATATCCTTATTTGGTGTGCGATCCATTAGGTTCCAATTAGCGAGGCAGTGGGCGATGTTACTCTTAACTATCGATTGTGAATTGAAACCACATTTCAATTCTCCCTTTTTGATGATTAGTGTTTGCTAATCAATAGGGCTTCCACAAACCATGAGTGACACCTAGCAGTATGTCATGGTTACCCAAGCTAAGTAGAATTGGTTGGAGAACCTATCCAGTTACAATTACAATGCAATACGGTCCTTCTCTAATACAATACTCTTAACCACATTGTTTTAAGTGATAGTTTGTTTCATGTCTACTATCCAATGTGATACTTTCTTATATGATTCCCTTGAATATGATTTGGAACATCTTCCTTAGTCATATTCATTTGCTTTGGCCAAAGACTTTAGAATCATATTTTAGAGTATACTCCTTCCACCATGGAAGGTTAGAGATCCCTTGTTGTGCATTCATATGCCTACATGACTAGATCACATGACCCCAACAATGCCGTGGACAATCCGAGGGAATGCCTTTGTCATGATCAAAGATCAAGGACCTAACCATTAGACATCTATGATGCCTCAGGTCTAAGGACTACTTTGCATATTGTAACCTTAGAGTTCGTACATGACATGTATGTTTGAACTCTCATTAATCGCAGTTCAGTGTACTCGATTACTCTTTCGAGCACCTATGTGTTTGTCTTAGTGTCCAACACCAAATGACTTGAGACTAGTTCATACTCACGTTTGAGTCAACATAACACATACTAACCTTAGCGGATTGTCAATGCCCAATTGGCAATCCTATGGCTAGGAACGTTTTAGGAATGAACATAAGAGAAAGGTCTCCTTAATCTAACTCATTAGATCACTTATCTCTTATGTCAAATACATCCCTTGGATTCTCTTATTGATTAAACACATGATTCAATAAATAGTGATTAACAATAAGTATTGCCCTTCCGTTAAACATATAAAAGTTTAACATATTAAGTATTCCAAAAAGCTATTACATCAAATGAGTGGCTTTGTGGGCATACTTCCAACAATCTCCCACTTGCACTCAAAGCCATCCTCCCATGTATCTAATACTCATCTTATCCATATGACGATCAAGCTGGATTTGAGTCATTGGCTTTGTCAGTGGATCTGCTACATTATCGGCTGAAGCAACTTTGAGGATGTTGACTTTCCCCTCGGCAGCATATCATCTTATGATATTAAAGCGCCTATCAAAATGCTTGTTCTTTTGATGAGCCCTGGGTTCCTTGGCTTGAGCTATCGCCCCACTATTATCACAGTACAAAGTTACTGGTGATGTGATGGTTGGAACCACTCCAAGTTCAGTAATGAACTTTTTCATCCAGAACGCTTCTTTGCCGGCTTCAGCTGTAGCGACATATTCAGCCTCTGTCGTGGAATCAGCAATTACACTTTGTTTCTTACTTTTCCAACTGACAGCCCCACCATTCAGAGTGAATACATATCCGGAGTTGGAACTTCTATCATCGACGTCAGATTGGAAATCTGCGTCTGTATAAGCTTCCACTCGCAACTCTGATGCTCCTCCATAAACGAGGAACATGTCCTTAGTTCTTCTTAAGTACTTAAGGACCATCTTGACAGCTGCCCAGTGTTCTGATCCTGGGTTAGATTGATATCGACTAGTAGTGCTCACAGCATACGCGATATCAGGCCTTGTGCATATCATGGCATACATGAGACTCCCTATGGCGGAAGCATAAGGAATTTCATTCATTTAGCCGTATCTCTTCAGGAGTCTTAGGTCCCATGGACTTAGAAAGGTGAATTCCATGTCTCACAGGAAGAAAACCTTTCTTAGATTGTTCCATCTGGAACCTACTTAGCACCTTATCAATGTACATCGATTGGGATAATCCAATTAATTTTCTGGATCTATCACGATAGAGCTTTATCCCAAGTACATAAGATGCATCTCCTAAATCTTTCATGTGGAAGGTTTTAGACAACCACACTTTTACAGAAGAAAGTACTGCAGTGTCATTCCCGAATAGTAATATGTCATCTACATATAACACTAGGAATACTACTGCATCCCCAACGACTTTTTGATAAACACAATTGTCGTCTTCGTTTTGAGTAAAACCAAACGTTTTGATTTCAGTATCGAAACGAATGTTCCAGCTCCTGGAGGCTTGCTTAAGTCCATAAATGGACCTTTGAAGCTTGCATGCCTTAGTCTCTTCAGACTCGGACACGAAACCTTCGGGTTGAGTCATATAGAGCTCTTCCTGTAGGTAGCCGTTCAGAAAGGCCGTCTTCACGTCCATTTGCCATCTCTTTGAATCAATGTCGGACATTGCTTCAGTGTAGTCCCTAGGGTCCTCCTTTGTTTCATTGTCACCTAAAAGGTACAATTCATCAAAGTCATTATTTAAGCCAAACCTCATAGGTGGCTTACTAACCCGTTCAGATCTACGTGGAGCTAGGGGTTCAGGAACAGGGTTGTCAATATGTCGAGTGCTTGTTAGGGGTCCACGATTATCATATGCTGGTGCAGGTCTTCCTCCTTATTGCAATACGGAAAATGTTACCGAAATCGGTTGTTAAGGTGTTGTTAGAGTTGAGCAGATTTTTTTTGCCATCTTTGTTAAAAAAATGGAACTGAGGAATTGTTCAATGGCTTGTAAAAAACCATTGCCTTACCTCTATGCCATCTGGAGAAGCTATTTCCGCCGTCATTCTTTACTGTTATGGTACACTTGATAATTCACCTTGCCGATGAAGCTGTTGTTGCTAGTCCGGTCCCATACCGATGGATGTACCAATAAGGTGTCAGTCTCATAAAACACCTCCTCTGTTCACTTTCTAATTTTAGTATTTCTTTTCATAATTACCTTTTGCTTAAAGATTTTTGTTTAACAATCAGGTACCTACAGCTGCAAAAGTCATATGTGCGCAACAAGAGTCGGTCATAAGGATGTATTCCAGTGGCTATTAATTTAGTCGTATGTGCGTAACTATGATGTGACGCAATGTGATGCACAACAAAGACTTCCTCTATCTGGTAGCCAAGGCA
Source organism: Malus fusca (assembly GCA_035220775.1). Lineage (NCBI taxonomy): Eukaryota > Viridiplantae > Streptophyta > Magnoliopsida > Rosales > Rosaceae > Malus > Malus fusca. Next base: position 25,597,168 of record CM069069.1, read on the forward strand.
AACCAGCAGGCACTGTCGAAACTGTTTTTCTAGATGTCGAAGGTTTGAAATGGTTCATTGATATGTCCTAATCAATTGTTCTCAAATAACAGAATACTTAATGTACGATTATAACAATGTGTTTGGACCCAAAATGTTGGTGTGGGTCGAGTTTTATTCTCGGCCCGGAAGGTCTTACGAAAAGTTATCATGGATCGTTTAGTTCATGGGCTTCCTAACCTAGGTCGGCTGAGTCGTGCTGCAAGACGAGTAATTGAATCCTGGCACAATAAGGAGTCTCGGCAAGATATAGATATTGATAACCCGGAAGTGAATGCGGCTTGATAAATGACTGGGTTCATAGTCATAGTGAAAATAGGATTGGTCGAGATAGTGTTTGGTTAGAATAAGGAGTCCTAATCCGAGTAGGGATATAACTCAATCTAGAGAAGACCTGATGCTATAAATAGAGGAGGCTGTGCATCATTCAAGCCCCATTCGATTCAACACACAACTGCCCTGAATAAATTCTCTCAACAACCTTGAGATTTTTTCCTTTTCTTTTTTCGCCGACACACCTTCAGTTTGGATAAACAGCACTGTGAAGGCAACCAGTGATATCTTCAGTCGGCATAGATAACACTGTCACCGTAGAACCAGCCGGTCTCGCAACATCTTCAGTCGGCATAGATAGCACTACGTCGAGGGTAACTGGTTATCTATCCAAGTCTCGATCGAAAAGGATTTCCGAATCCTTATTGGTCGAGGTCATCTTATTAGCCTTCTCGGCGAAGTGAGGTGTTACAGTTTATTAGGCTCGGCACATTGCACGCCGAGTTAGTTTATGATTGGATACTTTCAAGTGGGATTTAGAGTTCGGCATTCCGACGGCCGAACCACGTTTATTGTTAAGACATATATCCGCTTTGAGTATTTGTGCCATTACACTTTGGTGTCGATTCGGCGTGAGTTTACTCTGACGAATACCATCACTGTGATTGAATCCGATGACGACGATTTGTGAACTTCGTAAGAATAGTAGCCTTGTCTTCAGGTTTGAGAACCCAAGAGGCCGAGACATATTCCTTCCTCGATCGCAATCGCAAGACGCAGAAGTCGGCCGCGCACTCATCACAACATCAGCATATTTCACTCCTCGACCGAGCTCGGCCGACGAGTTGGCACGCCCCGCATTCAACCGAATGACGTAGTTAGATAGATTACTTGGCCTGTGCGCCACGTAGGCTTGATAGTTTTTAGGGTTAACATTTTGGCACGCCTAGTGGGACCCAGTGCTAAAACTACGAAGTTCATGCCAATTGAAACACGATTGGTTAAAAAGAAAACAACTATGGGAAAATCAACAACCGATTTGCCACTTCAGAACATAGAACAAAGTGTATCACAGGCACAGAATCCCCTTAGTGTCGTGACACCTGAGTCCACAAGCGCGACTAGCTGAGAAAAGGAAGTTGGTCTCGACGGTCAGCTTTACAGTCTAGAAATCCCTAACAAAAACACCTACGTTCTCAATGAAGGGATAGTGGAGGACTGTGATGAGGATGGTGGTGAAGGCTCTGATCCACCAACAAGATCGTTTCTTCGAAGACGACTTGACGAACAGTCTCGGACGGTTGAACAGACGTTTAGTCGAGGAATCGATAAACTGCACGACGTGATACGCAGTACCAGTGAGGTACAAAACAGATTGCTTGAAATACTGGTTAGCAAGGTCTGCGACGACAGGTCATTCGATCTTTCCCGGCAATTGCCACCAAGGAATAATCTGTTACCAATAGTACAGGCTGAGCCAATCCCTACTCGGCTCAAGCCAATTGACTTAGAAAAAAAATGAGGATCGAGTAGCAGGACAGATGAACCCGACCAGATAGTGGAAGTAACGTCCGTCGATATGACCGAGGTCCAATGGATGATTGATTCGGCCATGAAAAAGGGGCCGAAGTTCCCTAAATTCATCCATTCATATCCAGCTTACGTGGAACGGTTCGAATATCCTAAAGGTTTCAAAATTCCAGATTTTAGTCTTTTCGCTGGAGAATCGTCCTTATCCTCGTTAGAACATGTGGCTCATTTCACCGCGCAATGTGGAGATGTCAACAGTGATTTTCACAAGCTGCGGTTGTTCAACTTTTCATTGACAGGTTCAGCATTTGCATGGTATATCAACCTCCCACCTAATTCCATCCAAAGCTGGAATGAATTGGTCGAGAGATTTCACGAGCAATTTTATCGGCCAGGGATGGAAATGTCAGTTTCCTCGTTGGCAAGGATGGCTCAGGCATCTGATGAGTCACCAATGGATTATCTTACCAGATTTAAATCGGCCAGGAATTGGTGCCGAGTACCTCTCCCTGAAGTCGAGTTTGTTAGACTTGCTTTGAACGGACTCGATGTAGAATACAAAAAGAAATTTTTGGGGGCAAACTTTCGGGATATGTATGAATTAGCCCAGCATGTCGAGCAATATGACTATTAGCTCCGAGAAGAGAAGATGTCGAAACCCCCATCTCGAGGGACGATTCACAAAAACCCTACGGTCAATTACGCGTCGATCGGAGGCGAGGAATCACAAAGGCCGAAGCAATTTTTGTTCAATTGTTATCAGCGAAGATCATTAAACTTCGGCCAGAGCATAACATTCCCAAAGCCGAAGAACTTAAAGGAAGGACATATTGCAAATACCATAACTCGACAAAGCATGCAACAAACAATTGTGTCATATTCCGTGATGATATCCAGAGCTGGATTGACAAAGGCAAGTTAAAGTTTCCTGAAAAACGCATGACGGTTGATACGGATCCATTCCCTTCAACGACAGTCGGCATGGTAGACGCCCGTTTGCCCAAGAGCAAAGGAAAAGAGAAGGTCGAATTTGCCCCAGTACAACACATCCGAAACTAAAGCTCCCAGCCTCGACTCAAGATCGACCTATTTTCCAACGCGCCACCTACCGAGCTCTCAGGACCGGCCATAGTTGAACCAATGTCAAACTACAACGACGAAGAAAATGGTAGGCCAATAGTACCACATATCCTAAAGAAAGGTTCCCAACCTCGACTCAAGATAGACTTGTTTTCTAATGCACCACCCACCGAACTCTCAGGATCTGCCATAGTCGAGTCCATGTCAGACTCCAGCGAAGATGGAAATGGCGGGCCGATAGTTCTATGTAGCAATTGTAAGGCACGTGTTGTATTAACCGAGCCCAAGAGGAAACTGCCTTCGATACAGATGCCGACATCACAACACCAACCGGCGATTACGGTGAAACCTTCAAAGGAACCTAGTGAAGGCCAGCGCCAGAAAGAATTCGACGGGCTCGTCCCAAGGAAACAGATAGATGGTCCTACATCGGTCAGACGGCGCCTTGATTTCGACTCACCGTTTTACAACGAAGATTATTATTCCCGTAATTCCAATAGTTCGAGCTCATCAGCAAATAAAAAAACCTTCAGGCCACCTAAACCACGTGACCAACGTTGGTACAGCTACAATTCTCCCACTGGCATGTATACCGTGCTCTCCAAATCTCAGAAACATTGACGTCAACGTATAGATTGCTTGGCTCGAATGCAAGCGGCCCAGCCTATTTCGGCCACTAAATGGTAGCCGAAATAGACGGTAGGAAACGGAGATGATCAGCCAACCCCAACAATCATGGCTGAATTACAAGGGTAGAAGGAAACCAACCGGGACTTCGAAACTACCATTGAAGCAGCCGAGAAGCGCATCAAACTTCTTCTTCGGCCCAGGGAAATGAAAGCTCGTTTCGAGCAATTTAAGAAAGTGGCTGAAAGCCAACTGCCCCAGTTACCTTTGAAAGAACCACTAATCAGAGTTCGGAGGAATCTGAACCCCCCATTTCTCGGCGAATCATTAGAATATATGAAAGAATTTCACAAGAAATATTCCGCCACCGACTTGTATGGGTTGCCCAAGGCCTGCCAAGAAGCTCTTGACCTAGCATTAATTTGCCCCGATGCTGAGCAGATCATCCAAAAAACCACTGATCCAGCAATGAAAGCCAGATTCCAGCACAATTGAGAGGCTAGGGTTCTCGGCTTCGAGGTCGACCCATACACGGATATTGACACAGCCAAACTCATTTTTTCTCTTGAAGACCTTCAACACCTTCGATACCACTTCGAAGTTTTTTCGGCCGTCTTCTTGTTCTGTTTAACGGTTGATGAGACAGAGCGGGTGGCACGTCTGGACGCTTACCTGGACACAAGGAATGTCCGGATCACCTATGAGGAACGAGCTCGCAAAATACGGCAGGAGCAGAGTCCGACACCAGATGCATGCAAGACCGAAGATGACAAGGACACAGAGTCGGATTGTGTGGCACAAGCGCACGAATATGTTGAGACACACAGCGATACGGCCGCAAATGCTCCAACACACGATGCTATAGTCCTCACCACCCGGAAGATGACGACCAGGATCCAATGGGCCCTTCAGTCATTGAAAATATGGAAATCAGTATGGTCCATGTTTTACCTGCCGAATTTCAGCTGACTACACACCAACCAAGTTTCTTGGACGGTGATTTCGTCACTACTACTGAAGACGAGTCAACAAACGGCGACAATAAACTTAAAACAGTTTTGGACATTTTGTTTCCCCGTTCTTCCTCGACTAATCTTCAGCATTTAAAACCCTTGTATGTTACGGCCCATATTGAAGGCTACCCAATCTCCAAAATTTTCGTCGATTGCAGAGCAACGGTCAATATCATGCCTGTATCCGTCATGAAAGCATTACGATGATCCAACGACGAACTCATTCCTTTAGGAATCACCATGAGTAGCTTTGACGGTGACAAGTCTCAGACCAAAGGGGTACTCCCTCTAGAGGTCAACATTGCAGGTCGCAATCACATGACCGCATTTTTTATCGTCGACTCAAAGACCGAATATAATGCTTTGCTCGGTAGGGATTAGATTCATCAAACGAATTGTATTCCTTCTTCTTTATACCAAGTCCTTATTTTTTGGGATGGTAAATCGGTCGTGGTCCACCCAGCTGATACTCAGCCGTTTGAAACCAACAAGATTCAGGCCCGCTATTATGATGATCATGTCGGCTATATTACCCTACAAGGTTTCAATGAAGATGGACGACCGACTCGGATATTAGTCCAGGATTCTGCGAGACTCAGTTTGGCCAATTTGCTCCCCACCTCTGATGTTTGACATCAAAAGAGAAAGGTTTCGGGCTGCGGTTTCATCCACGATGGAACACATGTTGGCCCATTGGTATGCTATTTCCAAACATCCACACTCGGGCATCAACTTAATCGAATTCTGGTCGAGGAAGATAACGGCCCGGTACTATCGTTGGACAAAGTTCAGGCCGCACCGGCCGAACTCGAAGACATTCAGCCCCAAGTTAAGGACCCTCTGGAGGAGATAAATGTTGGAACAGCCGACGATCCTCGATCGTTGTTTATTAGTACATTACTACCCCATAACATGAAAGTTGAACTCCGTCAATTACTTCACGAGTTTAAAGACTGTTTTGCGTGGAGCTACCATGAGATGTCTGGCCTTGACCGCACCCTTGTCGAGCATGAATTACATATCAAACCTAGATGCAAGCCATTTCGACAACCTCCCCGACGGTTCTCGACCGAAGTACAACTCGGTATTAAAGATGAAATTGTTCAACTTTTAAATGCCGGATTTATCCGAACTGCTCGATACGTCGACTAGCTGGCAAATATTGTACCAGTCCTAAAGAAAAATGGGCCCATCTGCATTTGCATTGATTTTTCAAAATTTGAATATGGCAACACCTAAGGATGCATATCCCATGCCAATTTCAGATTTGCTAATCGACGCCGCAGCTAATCATGACATGTTGTCATTCATGGATGGACATGCCAGTTATAACCAAGTATTTATTACCGAGGCCGATGTTCATAAAACTGATTTCCGCTGCTCGGGGGCACTTGGAACCTATAAGTGGGTAGTCATGCCATTCGTTCTCAAAAACGCTGTATATTGATGATCTTCGGCAAGCTTTCCTTCGCATGCGTCGACATAACCTTAAGATGAACCCGGCCAAATGCGCCTTTGGTGTGTCGACAAGTAACTTTTTAGGATTTCTTGTCCACCATCGCGGCATCGAGGTAGACGAGAACAAAGCTCGTGCGATTATTGACGCTCCACACCCGACGACCAAAAAATAACTCCAGTCGTTGCTGGGGAAAATAAATTTTCTTCGCCGCTTCATAGCTAATTCCGCTAGCAAAATGACGGCATTCTTTACGTTTTTGAAACTTAAGGAATCAGACAAGTTTGAATGGCGTGAATAACATCGAGCAGCTTTTACGCAAATCAAGGTTGCTCTTACGACTCCGTCTGTCCTCGTACCGCCTCGACGCGATAAACCCCTTAAGCTTTACATTTCAGCGGCCGAAGAATCCAGCAGTTGCCTCCTTGCGTAAGATACTGACGTTAGGCGAGAACAAGCTATTTTCTATCTCAGCCGACACCTCAATCCTCCAAAGATCAATTATTCACCAGTTGAGAAGTTTTGCTTGGCTTTGTTCTTCGCCGCATCAAAACTCTGACACTATATGCTCCCATCCGTTACTCAGATCATCGCCTAGACAGATGTCATTCGATATATGCTCACTCGGCCAATCGTCAAAGGCCGAATCGAGAAATGGACACTGGCCCTATCTGAGTTTAGTTTGCAGTACGTCCCACAAAAAGCCCTCAAAGGACAAACGCTTGCTGATTTCTTAGCCCACCACCCCTCTCCACATGGGTTCGGGGGCAACGACGTTGAAATCGGAATGGTAGGAGCACGTGACAATTATTGGACGATGTATTTCGATGGTTCTAGCACGTCGACATCGGCCGGCGTGGGGATCGTACTCAGTCCCCACACCAACACCGTTGGTTCTTTTCCCTCAAGTTGGATTTTGATTGTACCAACAATCAGGCCGAATACGAAGCCCTTGTTATCGGCCTTAGCTTACTTCATGATTTGCACGCTGTTCGTGTCCTCGTCTTCAGTGATTCGGAGCTTGTGATTAACCAACTCAATGGAACTTTTCGGTGCATGAGTTGCACTTTGGCGCCCTATCACATGGTGGCCAGTTACTTGGCCGAGTCATTCGACGGTATCACGTTCAATCATATTTCCCATGGACGGAATACCGTCGCAGACGAACTCGCTCAGATAGCCTCCGGAGCACAATTCGTGGGGGGCAAGAGTGGACCAATGATACCCATTTTACGGCAATCGTATCCGGCTTTGGTTAATCAACAAGTCCTTCAGCACGACCAAGTCATCCGTACACGGGTAATGTCCTTACCTTCGTTATTGGAACGGGAGGATCTTGTAGATGTTTGCGGGGTCGAGACGCTACCAAACGACTGGAGAATGCCAATTATGCAATACCTTGATGATCCCAGAGGCAAACACGACCGAAATACAAGGGTTCATGCCACAAATTACATCTCGTACCAAAATGAGCTGTATCGAAAATGCAAGGACAGCTTACTAATGTTATGCATCGGCCCGCAAGAAGCCGCCCAAGCAATCACAGAGATACACGAAGGAATTTGCGGAGCCCATTAATCAGGACGCAAGATGCGTTGGCTACTTCACCGGCACAGTTACTTCTGGCCAAGCATATTGAAATATTGTATTGAGTATGCACGAGCCCCGACCGAATTACTTCATTCGGTCACCAAACCTTGGCCGTTTAAAGGATGGGCAATGGACGTGATCGGCAAAATTACGCCATCTTCTGGAGCAGCGAAACATGCATGGATACTCGTGGCAACCGATTATTTCACTAAATGGGTCGAAGCAAAAGCATACGCCGAATTAACATCTAAGGAAGTTTGTGATTTTGTGGAGGAGCATATTGTGACTAGATTCGGCGTACCAAGAACAATCATAACTGATAACGGCACAATCTTCATGACCGAAAGGTTCAAAAAGTATACGGCAAAATTTAAAATTCGGCTTGAGCAGTCCACACCATACTATCCACAAGCGAATGGACAAGCCAAAGCAAGTAACAAGGTTTTGATCGGTATTCTCAAAAAAATGATAAAATAGAGACCTGGCATGTGGCATTTAAAATTAAATGAAGCTTTATGGGCATACCGGACTTCACCCCGGTCGGCAACGGGGACCACCCCATATGCGTTAACCTATGGACATGACGCGATGTTACCGGTCGAGCTAAGTGTAAACTCTTTACGCGTGATCGAGCAGAGTAGTTTGTCCAACGCCGAATATAACCAGGCCATGTTACAAGAGTTAGAAGATTTGGAAGAAGACCGGCTTGACGCTTACAATCTTCCAGTAGCACAGAAGAAAATTGTCGAGCGAGCTTATAATCAAAGAGTCAAACAAAAAACGTTCGGCGAATTAGAGTTAGTTTGGCAAACTGTGTTACCCGTGGGAATTAAAGACCCCAGGTTCGGCAAATGGTCGCCGAATTGGGAATGACCGTTTGTCGTCCATAAAGTCCTCGGCAAGGGGGCATACCATCTTAGAGATCGAACCGGTATTATTCACAAGTTGCCAATTAATGGAAAGTTCTTAAAAAAATACTACCCAGTCACATGGGAGATGCAAGAATAAAAAGCTCGTTTAATTTCATTGATAATTCAGATTACAACCAAATCGTTCTATAGTGATGAAGGAAGAGGAGTTCCAAGAAGGGCCTTCAGCTCCAACCACCTCACCTCACCCATTATGACCTCGGCCTGTCGGTTCTTCTTGTCCAACTTCAGCTGCTCGACTCGCTTCGCGTTCGCCGCGAATTCGGTTAAACAAGATTTACCGCCCGACTCAAAGTCCCTCGCAAGCTCAGAAGCAATGGCCGACCTTCGTTTTACCAGTTCGACCATTTGACGGTCGAGGTCGGCCAAGGCTTCCCCTTTTGCCTTTAAAGCATCGATCTTCGGACGAAGAGTGTCTTGTACGGCCAGTGTAGTTTTCAAGTCATCATCAGCCCGAAGAGCGTTCTTGAAAATACTGAAGGATTCCCTAACTCGCTCCAAGGCGGATGACGCCTGAACGACAGCTTCGGTGCTCATTTGACCATCTGCTCCGAGGTCGTTTAGGCATGCACCCAACGAATCAAAACCTTTGTGCTCAATGACTTGTGACACCGAGAGAGATAAAACTTCTTGTAGCCGAACCAGAGGAGCTGAATCGGCAAGTGCAGTCGTAGCGGCCGAATGACCAGCCGCTCCAGAAGTGCTTGACAAGAGAGCATTAAACTCGACTTCCCATGAAGGCTGCACACAAAAATCATTTTAAGCACAAGGAAATTATGAAAGAATATAGCAAGAAGGTTTTTGTTTTAAACCTGCCGAGAGGAGACTTCGGCCATATCTTCGGGTTCGTTGCTCGAACCTAAAGAACTTAATGGCCGAGCCCAGTGTCTTAGACTTCTTCTCAATTCACGTGGCCGATGGAGGTTATCTACGTTCGATGGCCACTGTGGCGGCCAAGAAATATAGATAACACCCTTCAGCGTGTAGAATTTTTGATGAAAAGAATGGGTAGGCACCTGACATTCAGTATCTTCCTGGTTTAGAGTTTTAAGGCAGAAAAGTAACCAAAGAAAAGTGGTAGGGGTACTTACGAAGGCCGAAGTGGCTTCTTGGGGAGGAATGTTGAAGTCCTGGTCCTGCGGGTGAACAAGCGTTTCCGCCGTCGCTTCTAGCTATACGGCAGGTTGTTTGCCACGGTCGGCCGCAGAAGGGCCAACTTAGACAACCGCCTCGGACACAGGGGGAGGTTGATCGCGTGGTTGAAGGCGACTCGCCAGTGGAATTTCGTCGCTCCCGTCGCTCTCTTCCAGAACGACTGTCGTGTGCTTTGGATTTTTGGGAAAATTTTTCTCGGCCAAAGGGACCGCCCTTTGGCCAAAGCTGACCCCAAAGCCGCAGACGCCTCAACCAGTGGAGCAATAACTGATTCAACGACTTTAGAAACAGGCCGTACTTGGGCTGTTTCTTTGGCCGGAATTGGCCGTTTCTCTGTCGAGGCTTGAACGACGGGGGTAGAAGGGGAAACACTAGGAGTCGTTGCTCCCGTAGTCTGACTGGAAATAACATGAATCTCCCGTTCTCCTTTCCTCGCCAGCTTCTTGGCCCGTTTTACGGGTTGAAGGGGTTCGATGGCCGTTTCGGCCTCTTGACGAGGCCGTTTGCTCAGTAGGGCCTGCGCGGTAGTCTTAGCCTTCTTAGAGATAGTCGATTGTTTCCCAACCGCAGCCGCGGCGACCACTTTTACCTTTTTCAGTGACCGACCACCTGAGAAAGTAAAAGTAAATCAGTAGAGTTCAAAGTTGAAGGAAGAAGGTAGAAATTAACCGTTACCATGGGATTGAGGGGCAGAAGTCTTATTAGGTCGGTCACCAAAGATCTTGTTCAGGACGACTTCGACCGGAGTACCAAAAAAGTTGTGGGTATACTCTTCCCACCAGTCACCGAAAGTATCAGTGCTGAGAAATTCTAGAACGGCTGGTCGAAGGTGGAATTTTTGGCATCGTTCCTGAAACTTCTTTTTGGAATCCTTGCACTCTTTTTCTGAAGAGCCAGATAGGCACCCTCGGCTCATCATGGAACGAGAGGCAAGAAAAGACACCGAGCAACCCTGAAGATAACCGAGTTGCCGAGAATTGAATTGGGGGTGATATACCTCCCAACTTGCTCGGTGAACATCACATCCAAAAGGAAGGTCACGGGTAAGTACAAACGATCCCCATGATTGACGGAGATCAGCATCATCATCTGTACTTCATGCTGATGTGGGGAGTTTGATTGACAATGGATACTCTCGACGACGACAGATCAAGAATTCGTCGTCGGAAATGACATCAAGGCCGAAGAAGTATCTAAACACGTCTTCAACCTGGTGAGGAGGTATTGGTCGAGAAGCCACCTGAAGGCCGAGCGCTTCAGTATGTGAGAAGCTGGCGAGTTCTGGCCGAATAGTGACGAAATAAACCTGCAGCCAGAGTTGGAAAACCCAGAGGGGGCCACTCTGGTGTGGGTCGATCTTGTGAAGGGTCATCTCAGCCAAACAGTGCAGAAGATGGGCAAGAATGGCTGGACTAAGCGCCAGGGTGTGATCGCTAGCCAGGGCTTCGACCACCGGCATGTTCTCAACCAAGCATTTGTTAGACTTGGTATAACAAATGAATTTGTTATACCAGTAGAAGAGGAAGGCTTCATGTTCTCTTTGCCGTAGGCTCTCCTCCCCTCAGCCGGCAAAGTGGAGGTAAAGGGTGTTGTAGTTGAGGAAGTTCTTGTAAAGTTTCTGAACTTCCTCCTTTGAGGGTTCTTGACCTTCTCCGCTCAGCGTTTCGATGGCCCGATCATTGAAAAGAGCCTTCAGGTCGATGGTCGACGGGTACCCGGAGAGGGTAGCGGCAACTGGGATGCCGAAAGGGGAAGTCCCTAGGATCGCGGTAATATCAAGGATAGTGTGGCCAATAGGGCCGAGAGGGAGGACCATAGTATTGGTAGCTGAGCACCAGAGGCTTGAAGCTGCCATGAGAAGCTCATTGTCCACGACAAGCTCCATAGACGAAAGACGAATGGCATCATAAATGCCAAGAGCTTTCCATTGCTCACCAAAAAGTTTTTCCATCCGTGCAACTCAGGCTGACCAGGTTGCAGTGGCCGAGGGCCAGGAGCCTTGGGGTTTTGCTAAATCCCACATCGACCATTCAAACCCTTGTTGTAAGGGTGTTAGGCATTGTTCCTTGAAGAGTTGGGTGATGGCTGGTGGTACTGCGTCCTTAAAAAGTGGACCAAGGATCTGGTGGGGGGTGCTCATGTCGCTCTCAAAGCGCAGAGTTTTGATTGAGCGTTGGTCAATTATTGTCCCGCATTTGTCGTATTCCTTAGAAATCTTGGAAATGAAGGAGGCCATTGGAAATGGTTTTGAAGGTTTTTTTTTTCTGGGAGAAAGTCAGGGCGGTTTTCTTTTAATCTCTGAACAGGAAGGAGTTGGGAGAATTTGAAAACGAAAAGAATAAATAATAAAAGGCCGGGTATTTATAGACTTGTGGAAGGGAAGATCAAGCGGGTAGAAAGAATTATGGAATGATCGGGAAGATCGCTAATAATTGTGGAGTGATGGAGAATACTAACAGATCTAGGAGAAAGAACCAAAAAACTCGCAGATTGAGGGTTCATGATGATATCGTGACGGCGCCTTTTTTATGAAGAAAGGACATTTTGTTGTCAGCACGATCTCGAGGGTACCGAAAGATTCGCAAATCGAGATTGCATGATGGCATGCGGCGACAGGTATAATGATTTGAGGACGTTTGGACATCTGATAAGCTCATATTTATACATATTTTACATCAAATTCTCTCGTCTTTTCTTAGTTAGTTTCTTATATTTTTGAGTTATTTGCTTTGTTTTTGTGTTTTATCGAATTTATCTAGCTAAGAAAATAAAAATAGCACAAGTGTGATTTTAAGTAATAAATTCGTCATTTCTACCTTGCTCACTTATTTTATTAACTTAAGAAAACATTTTGTCAGCTGTGAAGCAGAAAAGAAAGGCGTGCAGTCAATGGGGAATGGAGTTGGAAGAAAAGAAAATAAAATAAAAGAAAGTGGGGGAAGCACAGCAAGAAAGAAAAGAAGGCATGCGCAAAAACAAACAGAAAGGAAATAAAAGGGAGCACTTCGTCGTGAATGGCAGAGGTCAGGAGAGACGGACAGAAAATAAAAAATGGACAGTGGGCAGAGCACTGACGCAGAAAGAAGTGGAGGAGGCTGCCTTTGCAGCTGGAAAACCAGAAAGGGAAATAAATAATTAGAAGGAAATATAAGTGCAGGGTGAGGCACGACACGCGGAGGAGAGAAAGACGTGGGAAGCTGCCCTTGGTAGCTTAAAAGCGCAGGAAATAAATAGAGGAAGAGAAAAAAACTGGACGGGGAAAAACTGGCAGGGCAGCTGCCTTGCGGAGACAGTCGGTGCAGAAAAGAGAGAATAACTGGAAGGGGGGACTGCTGCTTTAGGCAGCTGGCGGGAGGAAACTGTGCGGGGACAGGTGCCATGCCTTGGCAGCTATGAGACAGGAGTCGCAGGAGCAGGTCAGGCGACAAAAACATAGGGAGATACGGGATTGGGGGGAAGGGAGAGCTGCCTAAGGCAGCGTGAAGCAAGTCAGAGAGCAGCAAGAAGAGATAGCAGCGGGCAGAAGGAAAGGCTGCCTTGGGCAGCGGGGAAGTCAGCAGGAGGACGTGCTGGGTGTTGGAAATGTGCCCTAAAGCCAATCATATGATGATACTTTACGGACATTTCACATGTTAAACTAATCTAGTTTACATATAAAAGGCAAACATTATTGTTTGAGGCGTCTCATATAAATGTTATATGCTTAAACGATAAAGTCCAAGGAATATGTGATTGGGAGAATGCAATCTAATGAAGTTAGATTAATGAGACCATTCTTTCGTAGACACATCCTAAACATTCCTGATCATAGGATTGCCAATTGGGCATTGACAGTCCGTTAAGATCAGTACGTGCTATGTCTTCTCTCAGGGAGAGTGACTAGTCTCGAGTCATTGGTGTGTGTGACATCAAGACAAGTACGTAGGTGCTCAATAGAGAATGAGTTCACTGAACACGATCAACGAGGAGTTCTCATACTCATGTCACATGAGAACTCATGTTTGGGATAATGCAAATTAGTCCTTTGACCTGAGGCATCACAGTTGTTGTCTTGTGATTAAGTCCTTGATCTTTGATTATGTCAAAGTCACCCCATCGGGGTGTCCACGACATCATTGGGGTTAAGCCACTTAGTCATGGAGACAAGTGAATGCGCAACAAGGGATCTCTAACCTTCAATTGGCTTGAGGGAGAATACTCTATGATATGATTAAAATCTCTGGCCAGAGTATGAATGAGATTGGGGAATGCGTTCCAAATCACATTCAATGTAATCATAAAATGCAAATGAATCACATTGGATAGTAGACATGAATAAATAAACTATCAAACCAAACAATGTGGTCAAGAGTATTAGATTAGAGAAATACCGTATTGCATTTGTAATCCTAAACTGAATAGGTTCTCTACCTCTTCTGATTAGCTTGGGTAGCCATGATATGCTGCTAGGTGTCACTCATGGTTTGTGGAAGCCCTAAACGTGTGTAATCACTAAAGGGAGAATTGAAAGTAAGTTTCAATTCACAATCGATGTAAAATGGTTTTAATCGCCCACTGCCTCGCTAAAAGGAACCTAATGTATCGTACACCAAATAAGGTGGAGATTGAAGAAACAAAGGAGATGAATTAAATGGTTTAATTATTTATGGCAAGGATTAATTAATATGTTAATTAATCAAACGAATAAGTTCGTTAAAAGACCTCGGGATAGTTTTGGACCTTAAGGCCCAATGGGCTTCGAACGTCAAAGCCCATTGACTTAAGTTGTATGACAACTTAATGAATAAAGATTCACAAAGGCCCAAAAGCCCAAATCCATTTAGTGTTGAATTAGGGTTTTTGGTTCTTTAGGTCATTTAAAGAAGTGACTATATAAAGAACTTTATAACCTAAAATTCAAAAGTTGTTGATTTTAGAGAAAATTGGTGATAACACAAAGCTTCCATTTCTCTCTAAGAGGCCAACCACCTTGGGGGATATTGTCTAGCAATTCTATTTCCTCAAGGTCACTCATTTCCTCTCCAATCCAACCTTGGTGTAGAATCTTTAGAGGTTCTCAATTTTGGGAACTTGGAGAACCTATTCTTCTAACCAAATCCATGGAGTTAAGAAGCAAGGAATGAAGGCCCTATCTCTTGGGTGATTATCCTTTGCATATGCAAAGAGGAATCTACAAAGGTAAATATTTCTCAACTAACAAATTGTTGTTTTTAAGTTGAGTCAAGGTTCACCAATCTACTAGGCTTTGAATTTCATGGTAGATGTTTTGTTTTTGAATGCATGAAAGCATGATTCCGCCTTTAATTGTTAATTGCATGCTATATGATGTTATTCAAATGAACATGTTTTTCACAAAATTTCCTTCAAGTGGTATCAGAGCCTAGGTCTAGTAGTTGGTGAATCATTTTGGGTTTTGTAGTTCATAGTTTTTGATTTAAAAGTTGTAATATGTTACAAGCTTTATTCTTGTTTCTTTGAATGTAAATTTTGTTAGAAAATTTGCCATCTCAAATGTTGTAGATGTAGTTCATATGAGCATGAATTTTGGAGCTAAAATTTGGTGCCATGTTTTTTGGGAAATTCGGCCAAATCCAAAGGGTGATTTTTTGGGTTCATGTTTGTCTTGTTAAAATGGTTTTAAAGTGACTTTTGGAACCCCTAAGTACCCTAGGATGTTAACCCTCTTTTGAGTGATGAAAATTTGAGTTTTGGTGAGTGAAAACATTCATGGAGCTATTATGAGTTTTCATGAGTGTTCTTCAATGTTCTTGAAGTTCTTGCCAAGAACAAAAAGTTTTGAAGTTTTGATTCAAAATGTTTTATGTTTTTACATAAAGTTTTGGTTTAATTTTAGTGGGTGATTTTAGTGGGTGATGATTATTTGTAAAGTATTATTAATGGTTTTAATGGTAGACAAACTTTTTTAAAAGTTTGACATAAATTCAATTAATGGTTATAATGGTAGACAAACTTTTTTAAAAGTTTAACATAAATTCAAAATATTTCATCTTTACCTCACCTAATAAAACCCACTTACAAAAACTTTGTAAAAATCATATTTTTTCTATCATGGCCGGCCACCCTAATTAAATAGGGTATTTTTGGGTCTTTTATTCAATTACATAAAGTTTTGATACTTTTGTGTATTTGCACTTTGGCCCAAAAGTTTACGTTTTTACGTTAAGGCCCAAAAACGTTAAAGGACAAATTTTTGGGTTCTAGTTGTAATTACATGAAGTAGTGGACTTTTGTGTTTTTACAAAGTGACCCCAAAAGTTTGTGTTTCGCAATATAGCCCAAAAAGTTGTGGTTATTGCATGATGGCCCAAATTAAGTAGGGAACAAAAAAAGAAATTGTTTTGTCTCTTTAAATGAGAATTGGATTTTCATTTCATTTAGCTCCATTTAAATCAATTTTATGGATACAAAAACCAAATGAAAATGTTGCATTCAATTTAATTAATTAAAGTGTTGATTAATTAAAGGGTGATTATGAACCTAAGCCTACGATAATTGAGCTATGTGATAGGCCGTTTCAAATTTGTTTGAACCATGGGAATGTGTAGATTAATTTTGGTTGTAATTTGATTTGATCAAATGTTGTAAAAGAGCATAAGCTCTTCTTTACTTTAAAGTAATTTGTTTTATGCAAATGTTGTAAAGAGCATAAGCTCTCTTTTACTTTGAAGTACTTCTTTCTTGCTTTATTTGATATGCATGAAAATGAAGTAGTTGGGTCCAACGCCCCTAAGAACAACACGCCTTAATGTGATTAAACGCGTAACTAAAATCAATCTCCATCCCTAGTCCGAGATTCAACACAAGGCTCGTGTTGAATCTAAACAAAGGTTCATAGTCATCCTAAGGCCCTAAGGCAACTATATAGTCCATCAAATGAATGCAAACTTTACGTTAGTAGTATCATATACTCTTGCTTTAAAAAACCGTTTTATAAATATAGTGGGAGTATTATATACAACTAAATTGAATCAAATGGACCAATAGTTGTAATAGGACCAAAATTGTTTTAATAAAGATTAAAATGAATATGTTTATGTGATGAGACCTAAAACCCTCAACCAAACCATTATTAAGTTGAAAAGCGTGAGAGTGCTTAGAACACTCTTTCGTGGCCTTCCACCGTGGTAGGCTCCAATCGTTTATGACTTGTACACCGGCTTCACCCTATCATGGGGGAGTACAAAGTGCATGCTTATACTCAGGAGGAGTCTATATACATACTTGATGAGGTGAGTGTAGGCAACGAGGATGGCCGACATCGTATCATCGTGAGGCTATTCTTGAACCCCTTCACGCACTAAGCATGGTGGGAATGACTTAACTAAGTGCAATGGCGCCAACATCGTATCATCGTGAGGCAACATTCTCTAGAGGCCAAATTGATGGGTACTTGCATTAGTTGCAAATGAGTAAGCGTACTCTCTCATTATTATTAATGCTAGCCAACATCATATCATTGTGAGGTGGGCTTGGTAATAGTGAGTCTCCCATAACCTACTAAGAGTTTCCTCCAAAACTCTCGAATTCCAATGAGGGATATGGAATTTGCCAAAAATAGTGGGTGGTGCTATTTGATTTAAAGACCCGAATCAAATGGCTTAAAATCAATCAATTTATATTCGTTATGTATTTGTTTACCAATATATTTGCAAACGCTATCCAAAACTTGACAAAGAAAATCCGAATGTTTTAGTTTCCGGACTTGGTAACACAATCCCAAAGATTGTCTTAAATGGATTGTGCATGTACCTAAGAAGCCTCATCCTCACAATCTTCCTATTGATAATGTATCATTGGAAGAACATGTTAGAAATGTCTATCATAAAGAGGACAACACAAACAACCAATGCTTATTCCTTCGTTATATGAACAAAGGAACTTATGAACAAATAAGAGTTGCCTTGAACAACTCTTGAAAGTTTGTAATTATGTTTAGAACATAATGGTTGGTTGACAAAAATAGTCCATCAACATGGACTTATGATGATTTTGAATCATTGAGTGTTGAAGTGATAAACCACTTAACGAGACGGAAACTAAGCTAGGACTTCACCTTTATGTCCCTATCCTAATGGTTCACTAAGTTTATTGTAAACTATGTAGTGAACAATAACCACACACTCTCCAAAATGTTTGATGTGTATAAACACAATTGAAAAAGGTTTCAAGAGAGATAGTGGGAGTTTAGGGACCATGACTATTGTAGTCAAAGGAGAAGTCAAATGAAGAAGATAAAATTAACTCCAAGGGAACAAACTTTCTTTATGAAAGGATGGACATTGGAAGGGGTATTTGCAAGAAATGTCTTGCAAGTGTCAAGAACACACCTTTCGAAGGTGTTGTAAATTGTTCTTGAATAGTTCAAAACAGTTGGTTCTTCTACTTGAATGCTTGATTCCGTATTAGTAACTATGTTTTACAATCGTTGTAAAAGTGTGGCTAATAAGAAGTAGAAGATTAATGAGAGAAGAGAAAGTATTTCACATTCGGAACGTGAATAAAATATAGATCTCTGCGAAAGCAGATGGTACTAACTTCCTCATATGAACTACCAAAGAAATTGGAAAAACCAAAGATTGTCTTTACATTCCAATTTTAAGGAACTCAATTCCATCACTATAGTAGAGATGGATGAATGTTTTGTTTGACAAAACATTGTTCTTTATTAATCACTGATTGGATTATAGTAATCTAATTGATTGTCTCTATAGTAGAGATGATATGGTAGCGTTAACTGTTTAGAATATAATGATGCTTAAAACACTACTCATGTTGTTTGACATTCACCGAAGATCACTCTCGGTTGGACTATAGTTTATTATGAATAAACACAAGTCCGAATACTTTGCAAAAGGTTTCAAAGAATTCAAGAAATGTAAGTTGATGAGTAAGACGTCTAAAGTACTTACCTCCTTAGATTTGATTCAAGGAAAGGTAACACTTTAGATGAGTTTCCTTGAAAGATATCAAGGAAAATAGCATCATAAGATAATGATTTTCTCCATTAGGAGAAGAACGAACTAGAATAAGATTTAGTTCGTTGGATATTATCAATTACCCATATATATAGGATATATATGCTTCTAAGACAATATGATTGTCAATTAGAAGATCTTCCAAAATTTTCATAACTCCATAGGATGTAGTTGGAAAGAAAGACAAATCTTAATTGTGTTAAGATTTGGGGTTGTGTGCTAATGAGCAATATTTGTTTTAAAATTATCTTGTGGATATCCTTAAATTAACCTTTGGATATCACTTCTATAAACCAACCAACAAATGTTGTTTGTTGAGTAGTTCATTGTAATCCTACAATGAGATTTTCCTTAGAGCAAATGAACTAGGAATAGAACTCAAAAGAATGGGTTCTTTGAGAGACAAGATGATAATCAACAAATATAACAACCTAGTTCCTATACCACAAGCTCCAAGGTAGTCAAAAAGAATTTTAAACCGTCTCAGTTGAATGGTTTGAACTTTATGACTACATTGAGTGTATATACAACATATACTCAAGGAAATGGTAAAGTACCATTTGACCAGAAATAATGAAACCTTCATAGCTAATTGGTAGCTTAAGGTGACTACAATCAAAGAGAATGGTTGACTTTGAAGGAACCATCTTTGACGTAGTCTTAGTTTCAATTAATTCGAAGATTGCTAGCTACAACTAAATGGTGATTCAATGTTTGGACATGATATAGGTTTCCGAAACCATTATTAAGATAGTCTTGATAATTTATGTCTAAAACTATGAATCACAAGACATGTAAGTTGTAGAGATCCAACCATCATGGATCTAAGCAAGCTAGTGGGAGCCATAAACGTCTTATGAGGGAAAGATCAAATTGTTTGATTTCTCATAAAGATGTAAATGAATCTTTTGTTTACTAGGTTTACAAAAGATTAGTGGGAGTTAATCATATTCCTAAATTTAAATATATGTATGATATATTAATTTTGGAAATGAAAAGAATACTTCATTATTAAAGTTATGACTTTAAACTTTCTATAACGATAGAATGTATATGGGAGACATAGTCTATATACATGGGATGGAAATCTATAATGATAGATTTTAGGATATAATTGGATTATATCATGCCCTAATAATAGACAAAAGGATGCTAGGAAGTTTCTCATATGATGATAAACTTCAATCAGAAGAACAACTCTAGTGAGACTAGGAGGTAGCTCTTCTCAAAGGGAACGTACCCTTTGACTCCCAAAGAAATAATGCATAAATAGAATCCTTTATGCATAGGCAAAAAGGTGATTTACGTATTTCATATTGTATGAAAACGTTGATATGAATTGTACCTAGATCGGTACAAGGCGATATCAGTGCAAGCCCAGGATCAGAACCATGGCAACTGTCAAGTGAATCCTTAAGTATTTAAGAAATACTAAAGGATAGGTTCCTCGAAGAATGAGGAAAAATTAGAGTAACGTAATGGAAGCGTAAATGTATTAGATTATGAATCTAATCCATCATTGGATGTTTCTTCATTATGAATGAAGAGATAAACAGATATCTCTTTATTATGACTAAAGAGATATTTGGATGGAAACATTAAAGTAATGACTTTAGTGTGTTCCATTATGAATGCAAAATATATTGCCATATAGAAGTTTACAACAATGTTGTTTGGATGGGAAAGTTCATTTATGAACTCTCTATTCGGTTCCAACCAGAAAGTATATCTAGTGTACTGACACTATGACACTAATGGGGCGATAGCTCAAGCCAGGGAATCAAGGTCTCATCAAGATCCGAACTCATATGAGAGACTGAACCACATGATTGGGAATCATGTATAATGGTGACGTCGATATTCTCAAGGTTGCTTCTATGGATAACATATAGATATCCATTTCCTAGGCCTACTATTCACCCATTTAGGAAATGACTACAGAAGAGGAATCATAACAGATGACCAAGCTGATTGGCTCTAGTGCAAGTGGGAGATTGTTGGAAATGTGCCCTAAAGCCAATCATATGATGATACTTTACGGACATTTCACATGTTAAACTAATCTAGTTTACATATAAAAGGCAAACATTATTGTTTGAGGCGTCTCATATAAATGTTATATGCTTAAACGATAAAGTCCAAGGAATATGTGATTGGGAGAATGCAATCTAATGAAGTTAGATTAATGAGACCATTCTTTCGTAGACACATCCTAAACATTCCTGATCATAGGATTGCCAATTGGGCATTGACAGTCCGTTAAGATCAGTACGTGCTATGTCTTCTCTCAGGGAGAGTGACTAGTCTCGAGTCATTGGTGTGTGTGACATCAAGACAAGTACGTAGGTGCTCAATAGAGAATGAGTTCACTGAACACGATCAACGAGGAGTTCTCATACTCATGTCACATGAGAACTCATGTTTGGGATAATGCAAATTAGTCCTTTGACCTGAGGCATCACAGTTGTTGTCTTGTGGTTAAGTCCTTGATCTTTGATTATGTCAAAGTCACCCCATCGGGGTGTCCACGACATCATTGGGGTTAAGCCACTTAGTCATGGAGACAAGTGAATGCGCAACAAGAGATCTCTAACCTTCAATTGGCTTGAGGGAGAATACTCTATGATATGATTAAAATCTCTGGCCAGAGTATGAATGAGATTGGGGAATGCGTTCCAAATCACATTCAAGGTAATCATAAAATGCAAATGAATCACATTGGATAGTAGACATGAATAAATAAACTATCAAACCAAACAATGTGGTCAAGAGTATTAGATTAGAGAAATACCGTATTGCATTTGTAATCCTAAACTGAATAGGTTCTCTACCTCTTCTGATTAGCTTGGGTAGCCATGATATGCTGCTAGGTGTCACTCATGGTTTGTGGAAGCCCTAAACGTGTGTAATCACTAAAGGGAGAATTGAAAGTAAGTTTCAATTCACAATCGATGTAAAATGGTTTTAATCGCCCACTGCCTCGCTAAAAGGAACCTAATGTATCGTACACCAAATAAGGTGGAGATTGAAGAAACAAAGGAGATGAATTAAATGGTTTAATTATTTATGGCAAGGATTAATTAATATGTTAATTAATCAAACGAATAAGTTCGTTAAAAGACCTCGGGATAGTTTTGGACCTTAAGGCCCAATGGGCTTCGAACGTCAAAGCCCATTGACTTAAGTTGTATGACAACTTAATGAATAAAGATTCACAAAGGCCCAAAAGCCCAAATCCATTTAGTGTTGAATTAGGGTTTTTGGTTCTTTAGGTCATTTAAAGAAGTGACTATATAAAGAACTTTATAACCTAAAATTCAAAAGTTGTTGATTTTAGAGAAAATTGGTGATAACACAAAGCTTCCATTTCTCTCTAAGAGGCCAACCACCTTGGGGGATATTGTCTAGCAATTCTATTTCCTCAATGTCACTCATTTCCTCTCCAATCCAACCTTGGTGTAGAATCTTTAGAGGTTCTCAATTTTGAGAACTTGGAGAACCTATTCTTCTAACCAAATCCATGGAGCTAAGAAGCAAGGAATGAAGGCCCTATCTCTTGGGTGATTATCCTTTGCATATGCAAAGAGGAATCTACAAAGGTAAATATTTCTCAACTAACAAATTGTTGTTTTTAAGTTGAGTCAAGGTTCACCAATCTACTAGGCTTTGAATTTCATGGTAGATGTTTTGTTTTTGAATGCATGAAAGCATGATTCCGCCTTTAATTGTTAATTGCATGCTATATGATGTTATTCAAATGAACATGTTTTTCACAAAATTTCCTTCACTGGGAGTGTGCAGAAGCGGAGGACTGACGCAGCAAGGATAGCTGACGCAGGGAGCAGATCAGGAGGGAACTGCGCGGACGAAGAAGCTTAAGCACAGAGGATCATTTCCTTATTTGGTTTTATTTTTCTTAAACTCATGTTTAATTTAATTTGCTTTTCAATTATATTAAACATGTGTAATTAATTTCTGTTTGGTTAGAGGTGAATTTGAAACCATGGATAATTGTTTATTATGATTTGATTTACTCCAGTTATGATTTTCTGAACGTTGAATGTGGTTTACTTTTCTGATTTGATTAAGAACTTGTTTATGTATGTGGGTTGAGGGTCGACACTTAAATTTGCATGCTTAGACTTGATGCTAGGATATAAGGGAATTTCACCTAATCGTTATGAACTTATATTCATGAGTAGTAAAAATCGCTAGTCACGATTGTGTTTAGTAAACCCTAGGTTGGATTAACATGCGTATTCCATAGTTATGAATGCCTAGTCGATGCTTATGATTTTCATTGAACTTAATGATTTTTGATATGTCTCTCTATCATGCGTATTCCATAGTTAGGGAACTTGATAAAAATAATTTCGTTGTGATGCGTATCCCGTCCAATTCAATGAATCTAGGGAAATCTGAAGGTTAATTTAAGCGGACCTAATTAACTTGGAGTATTGTCATTTATTCGTTTGTTGAAATCATAACTGGGAATCAAATTGTATGCATATATTCATGTGTGGATAAGGAACCCTCTAACTAGTGTCTCATCATTTTATTTCTATAAAATATATTTTTTTTGAAGTTTGTTTTTAAATTTCTGTTTTAATTTCAATTTCGTAAAAAAAATCAATCCCCCATTTATTTTAAAGTGTTAGATTTGTTAGAAATCAATTTAGTTTGTGTTTTCTTGAGTCTTGAATTATTTTGAGTCTTTGGATTTGTTTTGGTTTATTTGTTAGTTTTATTTTGAGTGATTCTAGTTAAGTGTTTTGATTTTAGTTTAGTGTTTTAAATTTTGTTTTTACGTTTTTAATTTAATTTTACTTTGGTTAGCATCCCTAGTTAATCCCCGGCCTAGAACGATCCCTACTTACATCATTACTACAATTGTCACAAATAGGGTTTAATTTGTGCGTTAACTTATTTTCGCATCAAAATTTTTGGCGCCGTTGCCGGGGATTAGCAAATTTGGTAATCCCTTTGTTTATGTTTTGTTTTTGTTTTTTTTTTTTTTTTTTTTTTTTATTTGTGTTTATTATTTTTTTTTTTTTATGTCTTTTACTTTTGATATTTGATTTAGTTTTCTTTCTTTGATTTTAGGTACAAATGGAGCGAGACATGTCACTTGCATCCATCCAAGCTCAATTGGCGAATCTCACGTCTCAATTAAGTCAGAATGCCGGAATGACCACAATGCCAAGTGTCCAAACATTTGGTGCATCGTATGGGCAAGGATATCAAACTCATCAATGTCCCCAATTTTCTGCAAATGAAGATGTTTGGGGATATCAGGGCCATAACCAATCAAGGGGCAACATGTTTTCCAACGCTTACAATTCAGATTGGAGAGACTATTCAGATTATATGTGGGATGAACCTCAACACTTTCAACAAAGCGGATATTGGCAGCAAGACGAATTCTATTCAAAATCTATGCAGCCACCACAGCATCCCCCACAACAATTCCAATCAAATCAAAGTATGCCCATGGATTATAATCAAAGGCTTGAAGAATTAATTTCTTTGGTACAGGGCTTGCGAAAAGAAGAACAATTGCCGCCATCGGAGGAGTTCTATCAATGGCCATGTGCACCACCACAGCCTCCATCACAATCTTCCCATTCAAATTCAGGTTCGTCGGTTGATAAGGATAATATTATTCAATTAATCACCTCTTTGAACCAGGAAGTAGAAAATCAAGATAACAAGATGGATGCATTGGAGAAGCAAGTTGGGCAGATTATGGAGATCATGGCACAGATTCAAGATCAAAGAGAACTCTCCAACTCCACATTTGCAAATTCAAAGGGAGAAATGGAAATCAATGAAGCCATCACTTTGGGAAGTGATATGGAGGATGAAGTTGTCCCAGAACCATCCAAACATAGCCCGAACATGGATGAATTGCCGCTTCAAGAAGAAGATGAGGATGACGACTTGGGCAGTTTAGAAGAATTCTTGTCGCAAACCCCTCAAGTCCTTATGCCATCCAACTCAGGTGAGGAGGTTCAAAATTCATTTCATTCTAACATTATTCCGCCAATTGTCCTTTTTCCTTGCAGGTTTTTAAATCCCGAGGAAGAAGTGAATGAAAATTACGTTGTGGAAACTCTTCCCAAGGTGCAAAGTGATATCCAAATTCTTGGTGCACCAAATTATGTTCCCGGTGATGTTGAAACATTTAAAGAACCTTGCACACCAAGAAGAGGGATTCCAGAAAAGGAGGTGGTTGGAGAATATGTTGAACATATCAAAGAGGCTGTGCATGAGACAATCAAGCCCAAAGGAGTTAAGACTGAGGACACGGGACAAGCCACAACCATTATAATAAATTTGGCCAAGTTCAAAGTCCCTGAAACGTTCAAAGACGTGGTGTTTGTGATTGAGTTTGAACGAGATAGTAAGCCATCTTCTCCATTTTTAATTTTGTTTTTTACTAACAATCTAATTTTGATGATTCAGGCACCGTCATTAGAACGTAGACCGTTGTCGGATCATTTCAAGTACCACCGTCCGTTCAAGGATAAACCCATGCATTTGAATAATGAAGGGAGGCCTAGGAATCACCCACAATCAGATTTGCATTCCTAATCCCTTCTCTTTACTGCTTTCATTTTGTTTTGTTTATTTAGTTGTGATTTTTGTTTAGAAAGTTAAACATAGTTTTTTTTTACTTTGATTTACTTATTTTACATTGATATTTAAAAAACAAAAAAAAACAAAAAAAAAAAAAAAACAAAAATACTTATATTTATATTTATAAGTAAATAAACTTAAAAGCATAAATATTTTACAATAATGTGAACTAATAGCTTTCATTGGTCGTTGGTAGGTGGTGCCTCGGAGGTCGACGGAGCCCCAGAAAGACGAAGCGCCAGAGTTGGATCATTCAGAGCCTCAATACTTGGTGCAGCTCCCGAGGACGAAGGCAACATAAACCTCGGGAGTAACGCCATAAACCGTTGATGATCACTATGAATCCGCACTTCGGACTCCTGCAGCTGATCAAGCTTCCTCTTCATGCTTGTTGAGTAATTAGTTGCGAGCATGTGCAACTCCTTATTCTCATGCCTAAGCACTCTGACCTCTTGCCGAAGACTAGCCACTTCAGCCATCAACGACTCCACCTGACGAGTTCGTGCAAGAAGGCGCTGGCCCATGTTTGATACTGAGCCTGCACTTCGGACGCTGTAGGCCATAGAGTCCTGAACAGCCAGTTCGTCGGACCGCCTGGAAAGTATCCTAGTGTCTCTAGGAGTGAGCAGATTTCTGGCCACCACCGAGGCGGTTGTTTCATTCATCATCATGGAATCCCCAACTGTAAGAGGACCATTTTGGGATATGAAGGACGGCTGCCAAATGTTGGTTGGAGAAGACATATCACTATCTTCCCCAACATTCAAGTTAAGGCGACGGTCAGAAGGGCAAGACATATTTGAAGGTGTTGAGAATGAAGAGTCGGACTGATCAAGATTAAAAGAAATGCAAGAGGGAGTGTTTACAGGAGGGAACGTTTACCGGATGGAGTTTTTACAGGAGGGAGCAAGTGTGTTGTGGAACAAACTTAGCGCCTCTATAAAAAGAAGAAATCAAGAGGCGCTCATCAGAAATCAAAGTGGCGTCCTCTCGCAAATCGAAGAGCCGGGTTCTTTTCTCAAAAAGCGGGACTCCGTCTCAAAAGTCGGACGCCGTTCTCAAAAGTCGGGCGCCTCTCTCAAAAGATGGAGCGGTCAGGAATCACGAGGCGATCAGCTTTTCCAGATTTGTCGTCACTCGTCACGCGCGCTGTCAGCTTTGCGCAAATTACGGGTAGCTTTTTCAGAAAGCGCGTAACCTGTACTGTTCATCCATCCACCGGCTGCCGACAGGGGTAAAGGAACAGTTTCGGTTGTGAAGAAAAATCCTATAAGTTTCTACCTTCGCCTTCCACAGCAAAGGCATACCCTCTCAGCACTTCTTCATCTCCGAAAATGCATTTCCAACAAACCCTCTCGAGTTACTCTGTGTTTCTCATTCCCTGGGATACCTTTGCAAACAAGTCATCAAGAGCTAGAGTATTTCATATCATGAAGGTTGAAAGCAAGAGTATCTCATATCATGCTTTCTCCCTGTCCTTGTCCTTGTCTTTGTGACAAGGAGAAAGCGAGCAATCAGCCAGCACTCGGTGTCAATCTTCCGATCTAAGAACCGACTGCTTGGAAATCCTTCCTGATTGCTTACCTAGCATTGCTTACCTAGCATTGCTCTCGAGTGCTCATCTTCAATTGTTGATGTACTTCCGAAGAAGACGCCACATCTGCCTGGAGAACAGATAAGGCAAGTGAAAATGATAACTTGAAGCATGTGGAGACAAGGTGCTGCTTCATCTTCAAGATCAAGTCTCATTTTCCTTGCTAAGAAGTTCCCCAGCCCAGTTCAAGAATACACCTGTGGAACGATACTTCTTCAAAAGCAAAAGTATCCCATATCATCAGAGTCAAAGGCAAAGATATCTCATGGCATGTTTTTCCTTTACCCTTGCTCTTGGCTACGGGACAAGGTGAAAGAAGGCAATCGGTCGGCACTTGGACAGATTGAACAAAGAAACAGACCACCACCTCTACCTCGTGCCTACCTGCCATGCAGAAGAAACAAAAAGAGAAGAATGTAGCCTGCAGACTCAATCAACCCGGCAGAAGGAGTCCGAGTTGAAACCAATAGCTCGAGAAGCTTCAACAACATATGGACGCATCAGTCACCACCACCAATCAAGTCTCATTTTCCTTGCTAAGAAGTTCCTGAGGCCAGTTCAAGTTCAAAGCTGTGGAAAGTCACCAAACAGGACCAATGATCACTTATTAGTTCTATTCATTGTTTTTATCGTCATTTTCAATTTTTCGTTTGCATTTTCTACATTTTCTTGTGTTACTTAACTGAATTATTTCTTTTCTTTGCAGGAACTTTTGGTTATTTCCACCCTTGAAGTTGATTGCAGAATTTTAGCTTGGGGGTCATCGCTTGATTTTTTCTGCAAATTAGGGAAGTTTTCAGTCCTATTGCTTTATTTTGTTTCTTTATATTTATTTATTTTATTTTTATTTGCATTTTATTATATTTTCTGACATTTGGGACAATGTCTAGTTTAAGTGTGGGGGTAAAGAGTATAAGTATAAAAAATGACCAAATTGAAAATTTTTGTACCTTCGACTTTGAACTGGTTTCATTTGTTTCCATGTTATTGCTTTGTGTTTTCTTAATTAAGCTGTTTTTTTTTTTTTCAAAAAAATAAAAAATAATAAAAAATAAAAATCGGAAAATTTAAAAAAAAAAAATCCAAAAATATTTCCTTGTTTTCCTTATTGTTTTGAATTAGATTTTTGTTAGTTTCCCGACCCAATGATATAATTGGATAAAATTTGAACCATGATGATCAAGAACTTAGTTAACATGTGTTGTGTGAAATTCCTAATTCTCGTGTTAGTTTGTACATATTTGATCATCTTTGAAAGACCAAATGCACATAGCCTTGTTGATGTGAAACTAAAGCATGATTTAAAGCTCCATATGTGAATTTAGTGACCATATACATCCTATGTGAGTTTTTGAGCCTATTGAAAGTGTGTGCATTTTTCATACACTCCTATTCTTTCATGTGTGATGAACTTATGTGAGATACTTCTCTAGAACTTGCATAACGATCTTTCGAAATATTTGTCATTGATTGCATGAACTTGAAAATGATAGAGGCATTAGGTTTACCACCATGGCCCAAATAACCTTGTTTCCCAAAGAAAAATGATATCATTAGATTGCCAATTTGAGCCGTGTTTGTTGAGCATTTTATTTCTTATCACCAGATATGTCTACCCTTATACCTGAAACATTTTTTCCTTACCCTTTCCAAGCGAACAATGCGAGATTGTCTTATGAGAAATGTTTGTGAAGTACTTTGAAGGTGTTTGGCAAAAGAATAAGTGTGGGGGTATTTCATGTTTGTATTTAAAAAAAAAAAAAAAAAGAAGAGAAGAAAAGAAAAAGAAAAAGAAAGATTGTATACGAAAAATAAAAAAAAAAATGTTTAAAGTTTCAGTTTAAGGGTGTGGTTGGAGATGTCAGAAGAATCGTTGGAGAGCTTGAGTTCTTATAAATTTAAAGAAAAGAATTGCTTGCAATGTAGCTTGGAACTTGTGTTTTCCTATTCTTTCGTTTCAATAACCCTATCCCTAAGCCTCATTACATCCAATAAAAGTCCTCTTGATTTAAGTTTTGCAATTATGACTGTGGAGAAGTGATCTTTATGCAAGCTTATGGTAGAAATTTCACATTTGATTCTTTGAGCGAAACACATTAAAACTAAACACATGTGTGATTGAGTGCATATCCCGTGAGGAGGTCGCTAGTTTGCATATGGTGATTTTAAAAATAAAAATTTGAAATTGCATTAGCATGGCTATCTCACACACTACACTTCAAGGATGATTCAAAGATTACTGCTAATATTTGAATTAGGAAAATGAACTTGGATTAGCTTGTTTGGTGTTAGCTATGGTTCTTGATGTTTTGTGTTCTCGAATGAAATTCTATGAGGGTCACATAGGGGGAAACAAATAATTTTCATGTTATTACTTTTTCTGTTTCGTTGTTTTGCTCGAGGACTAGCAAAAGCTAAGTGTGGGGGTATTTGATAAGCTCATATTTATACATATTTTACATCAAATTCTCTCGTCTTTTCTTAGTTAGTTTCTTATATTTTTGAGTTATTTGCTTTGTTTTTGTGTTTTATCGAATTTATCTAGCTAAGAAAATAAAAATAGCACAAGTGTGATTTTAAGTAATAAATTCGTCATTTCTACCTTGCTCACTTATTTTATTAACTTAAGAAAACATTTTGTCAGCTGTGAAGCAGAAAAGAAAGGCGTGCAGTCAATGGGGAATGGAGTTGGAAGAAAAGAAAATAAAATAAAAGAAAGTGGGGGAAGCACAGCAAGAAAGAAAAGAAGGCATGCGCAAAAACAAACAGAAAGGAAATAAAAGGGAGCACTTCGTCGTGAATGGCAGAGGTCAGGAGAGACGGACAGAAAATAAAAAATGGACAGTGGGCAGAGCACTGACGCAGAAAGAAGTGGAGGAGGCTGCCTTTGCAGCTGGAAAACCAGAAAGGGAAATAAATAATTAGAAGGAAATATAAGCGCAGGGTGAGGCACGACACGCGGAGGAGAGAAAGACGTGGGAAGCTGCCCTTGGCAGCTTAAAAGCGCAAGAAATAAATAGAGGAAGAGAAAAAAACTAGACGGGGAAAAACTGGCAGGGCAGCTGCCTTGCGGAGACAGTCGGTGCAGAAAAGAGAGAAAAACTGGAAGGGGGGACTGCTGCTTTAGGCAGCTGGCGGGAGGAAACTGTGCGGGGACAGGTGCCAGGCCTTGGCAGCTGTGAGACAGGAGCTCGCAGGAGCAGGTCAGGCGACAAAAACATAGGGAGATACGGGATTGGGGGGAAGGGAGAGCTGCCTAAGGCAGCGTGAAGCAAGTCAGAGAGCAGCAAGAAGAGATAGCAGCGGGCAGAAGGAAAGGCTGCCTTGGGCAGCGGGGAAGTCAGCAGGAGGACGTGCTGGGAGTGTGCAGAAGCGGAGGACTGACGCATCAAGGATAGCTGACGCAGGGAGCAGATCAGGAGAGAACTGCGCGGACGAAGAAGCTTAAGCACAGAGGATCATTTCCTTATTTGGTTTTATTTTTCTTAAACTCATGTTTAATTTAATTTGCTTTTCAATTATATTAAACATGTGTAATTAATTTCTGTTTGGTTAGAGGTGAATTTGAAACCATGGATAATTGTTTATTATGATTTGATTTACTCCAGTTATGATTTTCTGAACGTTGAATGTGGTTTACTTTTCTGATTTGATTAAGAACTTGTTTATGTATGTGGGTTGAGGGTCGACACTTAAATTTGCATGCTTAGACTTGATGCTAGGATATAAGGGAATTTCACCTAATCGTTATGAACTTATATTCATGAGTAGTAAAAATCGCTAGTCACGATTGTGTTTAGTAAACCCTAGGTTGGATTAACATGCGTATTCCATAGTTATGAATGCCTAGTCGATGCTTATGATTTTCATTGAACTTAATAATTTTTGATATGTCTCTCTATCATGCGTATTCCATAGTTAGGGAACTTGATAAAAATAATTTCGTTGTGATGCGTATCCCGTCCAATTCAATGAATCTAGGGAAATCTGAAGGTTAATTTAAGCGGACCTAATTAACTTGGAGTATTGTCATTTATTCGTTTGTTGAAATCATAACTGGGAATCAAATTGTATGCATATATTCATGTGTGGATAAGGAACCCTCTAACTAGTGTCTCATCATTTTATTGTCGCTCTCAAAGCGCAGAGTTTTGATTGAGCGTTGGTCAATTATTGTCCCGCATTTGTCGTATTCCTTAGAAATCTTGGAAATGAAGGAGGTCATTGGAAATGGTTTTGAAGGTTTTTTTTTTCTGGGAGAAAGTCAGGGTGGTTTTCTTTTAATCTCTGAACAGGAAGGAGTTGGGAGAATTTGAAAACGAAAAGAATAAATAATAAAAGGCCGGGTATTTATAGACTTGTGGAAGGGAAGATCAAGCGGGTAGAAAGAATTATTGAGTGATCAGGAAGATCGCTAATAATTGTGGAGTGATGGAGAATACTAACAGATCTAGGAGAAAGAACCAAAAAACTCGCAGATTGAGGGTTCATGATGATATCGTGACGGCGCCCTTTTTATGAAGAAAGGACATTTTGTTGTCAGCACGATCTCGAGGGTACCGAAAGATTCGCAAATCGAGATTGCATGATGGCATGCGGCGACAGGTATAATGATTTGAGGACGTTTGGACATCCACACGTCTTGAGGAATCCAAAAATCTCGCGGATCAAAAGGGTAATGATGAAAGGACACTTCAGGTCATGCTGAGAAGATGACACTTGGCAAGATGTCTGACAAGATCAAGATCGTGCAATCGTGCTTCATAAATGCACCTCAGGAAGTGGAGTCTGGAGTCGCTTCTTCAAGGACAGGGCTTGGTTAGAGATTTCAGGCCTAAAAGGTCCTCAGAAGCGAGGGGGCAATGTTTGGACCCAAAATGTTGGTTTGGGCCGAGTTCTATTATCGGCCCTGAAGGTCTTACGAAAAGTTATCATGGATCGTTTAGTTCATGAGCTTCCTAACCTAGGTCGGCCGAGTCGTGGTGCAAGACGAGTAATTGAATCCTGGCACAATAAGAAGTCTCGGCAAGATATAGATATTGATAACCCGGAAGTGAATGCGGCTTGATAAAGGACTGGGTTCATAGTCATAGTGACAATAAGATTGGTCGAGATAGTGTTTGGTTAGAATAAGGAGTCCTAATCCGAGTAGGGATATAACTTAATCTAGAGAAGACCTGATGCTATAAATAGAGAAGGTTGTGCATCATTCAAGCCCCATTCGATTCAACACATAACTACCCTGCGCAAATTCTCTCAACAACCTTGAGATTTTTTTCCTTTTCTTTTTTCGCCGACACACCTTCAGTTTGGATAAACAGCACTGTGAAGGCAACCGGTGATATCTTCAGTCGGCATAGATAGCACTGTCACCGTAGAACCAGCCGGTCTCGCAGCATCTTCAGTCGGCATAGATAGCACTGCGTCGAGGGTAACTAGTTATCTATCCAAGTCTCGGTCGAAAAGGATTTATGAATCCTTATTGGTCAAGGTCATCTCATTAGCCTTCTCGGCGAAGTAAGGTGTTACAGTTTATTAGGCTCGGCACATTGCACGCCAAGTTAGTTTATGATTGGATACTCTCAAGTGGGATTTAGAGTTCGGCATTATGACGGCCGAACCACGTTTATTGTTAAGACATATATCCGCTTTGAGTATTTGTGCCCTTACACTTTGTGTCGATTCGGCATGAGTTTACTCTGAAGAATACCATCACTGTGACCGAATCCGACGACGACGATTTGTGAACTTCGTAAGAATAGTAGCCTTGTCTTCAGGTTCGAGAACCCAAGAGGCCGAGACGTGTTCCTTCCTCGGTCGCAATCGCAAGACGCAGAAGTCGGTCGCGCATTCATCACAACATCAGCATATTTCACTCATCGGCCGAGCTCGGCCGACGAGTTGGCACGCCCCGCATTCAACCGAAGGACGTAGTTAGCTCATAGATTACTCGGCCTGCGCGCCACGTAAGCTTGGTAGTTTTTAGGGTCAACACAATGACATTACCTTAGTACTTGGTATTTCACATGCAATTTCCACTAGTCGCAGAAGAACCACTATATGTGATGCAGGAAGAGAATCTTTAGATAGTTTCCCTCAATGGTGTCAGGATAATGTACCTTATGTACCTATTTAAGTTTCAGTATTAAATGTAGAACTCAAAAGTGTGTATTTTTTAACTATGTTTTAATTCAATGCAGGTAGATAACATTGTGGTGAATAATGAGGTAGCTATTAAAGGCAATATACGTGCATTGGTTGTTGTATCGATGCAGTGGGTAAACCGTTATACCATGTACATCATGAATGGTAGTCGATTTAAGGTTGCTTCTGCTGATCAACATGCACGAACCCAAAATAGTGGTGTTTTTTAGCATCAGAAGTTAGTAGTTTTGCTACTATATAGTCAACAAGAATCCAAGGTTTGGTATTATGGTGTTGACAGATATTATTGAGTTATATTATCACAATGGTCGAAGGGTTATATTGTTTGATTGTGATTGGTTTGATGTCAAAAGCAAAGGTTCCGTACTAGGAAGGATGAGTTGGGTTCACTTTAGTTTTTTGTGAACAT
The DNA here is from genome assembly GCA_035220775.1 of Malus fusca. Lineage (NCBI taxonomy): Eukaryota > Viridiplantae > Streptophyta > Magnoliopsida > Rosales > Rosaceae > Malus > Malus fusca. Next base: position 25,630,663 of record CM069069.1, read on the forward strand.
CATTTACCGCTGGGTGACTCCTTCATACTGGAGTCACAAGCAACGCAAGTATTTTATGTTCAAGATCATATTTACACTGATTGGTGTGTTGCTACCAAGACAAAGCCTTGAGACGTTTACAACATGCTTGATACGGATGCAGAATACCTTAACACAGCTCAAGATTTAGAATACTCGTCAGGGGATGATGATATAGTTCAAACTAGGCCGAATGTTGCAGAAATTATTGTTATGGAATGATTATCGGACTTGTAATGATCAAGAACTTATAGCTATTATGTAGCTTGGTAATGTATTTTGTTATGTCAGTTATGACATTAAGGTAAAAAGGGGTTTAACTGTTTTTTTTTTCCTCTTCGAACTCGGACAACGTTTTGTGCCATGGGATAAAAAAAGAAATAATTTCATTTTTTTTCCTGTTGCATGTTGGTGAATCTTCTTTCATGATGAAACACATGATGTGCAACAATTTGACAACATTCTATGATGAGACTAAGAATTATATCCAGGAAACAGGGAAAAAATTGGATTTTGTGGTGAAATTATATTAGTCAAGATTGTTATATGGAAAGAGTGATGTTGTATTTAGTTCTGTGTTACCACTAATAAGAGAGCCATTTTCCTACATGTGAGATTGTTCCTCCAAATTAGACTTCTCCCTCTATTTTATGGTGCAAATTTGGGTTTCCCACCATCTCTTTTTTGCTTTTGACACCACCTCACAACAATTTGTGGTCTGCCTTTCATTATAAAATTGTGGCCCACTTACTCTCATGAAAATAAATAAAAAGTGGCTCTATTAAAAGGATGAGATTTCATTGCTACCCTAATTCTACCATTTTCTCCAACTATCATTAGAGAACCATAGAAGCAACGGCAGCCCCAGTTTTTTGGGTAACTCTAAAAGGAAGACTTTATTGCTACCTTAATTTTACCATTTTCTCCAACTTTCATTTGAGTACCATAGAAGTAGCCGTAGCCGTAGCCACAGCCACAGCCACAGCCACAGCCCCAGCTCTTGGGGTAACTCTGAGTTTTTATAAAATCAAACATTTCTAAAATTAAGAGTCAAATTTTGGCTATTAAGTTCCAAAATGTCAATTTTTATAAAAACTTTCAAATATAACAAAAAGTTTACTTAAATAGACACAAACACCCTTATAATTTAACCCAATTACACCCAAAACAAAAACCCTTTTGATGTTCTACAACCTTCAGATATGGAGGGGAAAACTGTAGACCCGCATACCAACTGCCCAACAAACTTTTAAATTCAAAAGTCATTTTCACGATTTACAAAACTACCATGGATACCATTTTATCAAGCGATGCTTTGTCCACATTTCTTGAATTGTCTTCCACTTCTCTCTCTCTCTCTCTCTCAAAATTCCTACTTTTTTTTTCAGTTGTAATTTTTGGACTGAAAATATACTCTAATCAAAATCATTTATTCTCCTCTTATAAATTTGTATCTCAACATTTTCTTTGCAAAAAAATCATTGATTCTCTTTTATAAACTCAATTTTGAGCAAGCACCCATGAAGAACTTTTCATCTGATAAACAAATTCATATTGCTTTCCAAAAGATTATGGTTTTTCCCCAACGAAGTTGTCCCTTGTACAGTAGATAGAACAATGCCTTTGCATTCAATGACACAAGGAAAGCAGGTTCTGCATTAGAACTTATGAATTTCTCTTTTAGCATCTGAGGGTGTTTGGGTAAATTTATATATGTGTTTTGCCATATTTGAAAGTTTTTATAAAATCAAACATTTATGAAATTAAGAGTCAAATTTTGGCTATTAATGATAAATAATCGGTAACTCTGAAAGGAAGATTCTTTGACCACCACCAATTTCAGTAAGATCAAGTTTCCAATTTTTAAGAATTCTCTGTAATAGGGTTTTGCTAGTTTTGGATTTTATTTACAGTAGTCACCTTCCACTTTTGTTGTTTAGGAAGTTACTTTTTGCTTACTTGTCTGGTGTAACTTTATGCTCATTGGTATCAATGTTCTGTACTTGTTTATTTCACTTCATTTGCAGTTTGCAATGTAAATGGATAATCTGATACTTTATGATGATGCATTTTTGGCATATGTGGAAACTCAACCACAATCCATTTGGTGTAGTAGCTCCGAATGAATCATTCGCAACCTACCAACCCCATGAGACAAGAAGTGGATATACTCAATCAAATGGCTCAACTTCTGTGGCGCCCACAACTCGAAAGAGGCATAAGGGAGTTAACAAAATATGGTAGGGCAAGGGGAGCCATGAAAAACTGAACTTCAACCACTTAAGTCAGGCTGTTTCCCCCCGTGACAATGTAGGTAGATTTGGCTGCTACATAGCCAAGTTGGCTCGTGGTGGTGGACTGGTCCCAATTGATTCACTTGATTGGATATGATTAGATGATTCAAAACTTGATTGAGTGTGGTTGTTGGTCCAAGTATTGATGCAATAGATACTGCAAATTTAAATTTGATTTGTTGGATCTTAAAATTTTCTGTGACAACTTAATTATTGTTTATGTAGGCCAATGTAGATTGGACAAGTCCAAAAGCTGCTGGCAAGGAGGAGAAAGTTAGGGATATTGTGGAAACAAAATTAAATGATCGGTTCAGGACATGGAGGGCTAAACTCCGTAATTTGTATTATGTTCCCTTTGAGAACTTGGAGCAGATGAAGCACTGCAATGATGATAGGGTAATCCAGACATAATGGCAAGCCTTGGTAGCTTATTGGGATAAATTGAAAACAAGGTTTGTAAAACTATTCAACAATATAATTACTATACTTCACTAAACCTTATTCAATTGAAACTTAAGGTTCAATAAAATGATTATTTTCCTTTGCGGTGTTCTTTATTTGTTGTGAACTAGCAGAAATGTGCAACGAATGCCAAGAATCGAAAAATGTTAAAGATGAGTCACTGGGACAACGACTTTGGCTCAAATACAGAATAATTATGTGACTGGATTTTTTTTACTATTATAATTTGATGTTGCCATGAATATTTGTTTTAGATTAGAATGATAATTAGAGGACGAATATAAATTTACAGGAATAGTACTTAAGATAGTCAACATATCTCATGATTAACTATAAACCCTTGTCTTTTTTTTCATTCCTGTTATTAGTACATGCATAAAACTTGACTTAGTTTCTGTGATTTGTTCCTCATTTTGTATCATAGGGACCTACATCCTTAGTGCTATTCTAGCAGTATTTCATTAGTTTAGGGACGGTAGCAGGCATCATTTAACATCAATAACATAAGACATGATGACTGATGAGCAAATTTAGAGGAAAACATATGTGCCGTATGATGTTTGTGTTTATACATAGTGGACTATATGTAGTTTTCATTCATTGTACTTGGTATGTTTCTTTGGAGGATATGGTATGATTGATTGGAATGAAACAACCAACTCCAGTTACAAAACTATGCATGTATAAAAGTGATTGTTTAATAATTATGGTTGTTTCCAGGATCTCTTTTTGTGTCTTAGGCTGAAGAACATGATGGAAACGAACCTGATCGTGTGACTTTTTTCACTATGACACACACAAGAGGACCTAAACAATTCCCAGTTGATGCTGAATCTACCAGAATGATGGTAATTTGTACATTTTCACTTAACCAAATTTATTTCTAGCAACTTTTAATGAAAGTTTATGAATTTACAAACGATTAAGTCTTTTTCAAACAGTTGGCGTATGAAAGTCTGGAAGTGGAGGTTCGTGAGCGTGGTGAAGAGGTAACAACAGAAGTTCGCAATAGGATTTATGCAGAAATGTTAGGGCCAGAGAAGCGAAACCAAATGCGCAACTTTGGACTTGGGGTTGCTTGGGTAAATGTACCAGGAATTGTTACTGAGCAGCGAGGCATTTCTAGGGAAGTGAAGTATCTTCAGGAAGCTTATGAAGCTTAGAAACAAGTTACTGCTACTGCAGAAGAAAAAGTGACTCGTATGATACATGAGGCAAATGACAAAGATGAAAATATGAAAAGAGAGCAAGAAGAAAGCATAGAAAGACTTAGGGCTGAACAAGAGAAGAATTTGAGCTTAGCAAAGGTGCAAATGGCCGAGCAATTCAAAGCCATGTTGACACATATGGGCATCAACATTGATTCATTTGGATTTGGTGATCCTCAAAGTACTTTAACTTAGTAGCAAGGGTGTGGAAGCTCACATGCTCAGAATTCAACTAGTTTGGAAGGGGGAAATGACATATATGTGCAACATGGACCTCCAATTTCTAGTGCTATGATGCATGAGGACTGCCAAAGTGAGAATACTGGTTAGTTGTCATCAAGCAGCCTGATGCGAAATATATAAGCACACAAATTAAACCCTCTTTTTATCAATTGTAGCAAAGTATGTAAGTAAGGATCGTTCTAGGCCGGGGATTATGAGGGATTGCCAAATCACTTGAAACTAACTCAAAACGTAAAAACAAAGTTTAAAACACTAAACTAGACTCAAAGAATGCAAAACTAAACTATAAAACACCAAAACAAACCAAAAGACTCAAAACAGCAAATAAACACTCAAAACTGCCTTAAAAACACTTTCTGGGCAGTTTTGAACACCTAACACTGAATTGGAAGAAATTGTTTTTATGACTTGACTCAAGACACTTAAAAACACAAACTAAATTGATTTCTAACTAATCTAACACTTCAAAATAAATGGGGATTGAGTTTTGACGAAAATTGAAAACAAGAACAAACTTTGTAAATTGAACATATTCTAAAACGAATTTGATACAAGTGAATGGATGGAAAGCTAGCTAAGGGGTTCTTCTCCACACATGTCACACTTGCATACAAAACGATTTCCAATTGCTTCTCAATAAACCATGAATTCCCAACGCCCCAAATTAACCGTGAATTGCACTAATTAACCCTCAGATTTTCCTAAAGTTATCGAATTGGATGAATTGCATACGACAACCCAAAGCATTCCTCACAAGTTCCCTGCATGAATTGCATAACAAAGATACAAGCAAAGATCATTAAGTTCTATGAAAATCATAAGCATTGGCGAGGCACTCATTACTATGAATTGCATGAAACTTATGCCAAGAATTTACTTAACACGATTGTGATCAACGACCTTTACTACTTTTGAATATAAGTTCATAACGATTAGGTGAAATTCCCTTATATCCTAGCATCAAACTTATGCATGAAAATTAAGCGTGCAGTCTCAACCAACACACACAAATCAGTTTTAATTCATGTAGATAAGTAAATTGAACTCACAACTTATGAAACGCAATTGAAAGTAATCAAATCATATAGCAAGCATAAACATGGTTTCGAATCCCCCCTAGCCAAGGGGGGGTTTAGTTCCTCATACGTACAAAACAAAGAGTATAGAATTTAAACATTGAAATCAAAAGAAAGAAAACACCTAAACGCTCCAACGATCCTAACTTGAATGGCATACACGTCCAAGGCTTCTCCTCCTTCCTCTTTGCTGCGGCACAAGGTTTTGGGGACAGGTTTGGATGGTATTTGTATGGAGGAGTGGATGGGAGATGGTATGGTGGTGTTTAGGATAGATGGGGGGTGTGGCAAAAGAGAGAAAGATGGCTGAAAATGTGTTTGTGACGTAGTGTATGAATGTGTAGATGGGTTTGGCTAAAAGAATGGATGGAGAATGGGTGGTGTGGCTGATTGTGTTTTTGATGTAGTGTTATCTCTAGTGTTCTTCCCTTCACTCCCTATTTATATAAGCTCCAAAGCAAAGAATCACTCAAGTGGCTTCAATAAACAATACAAACAAAGACCAAAATGATGCAAAAACAGCTAGTTTACATGCTATTTTATCATTGTGTCTTGCCTTTAACAAAAGGCAATCATTCCTCTTTTGCTAATTCAACTCCTTTGTAGCTGTCCATGTGCCTTCATTCTTCAATTTCTGATGCATTTGCCTTGCATTTCATCCCTTTTCCACATGTACTAGCTATTAGACAACTTTCACACACATGTTTTGCATCATTTCATCTTGCAAACATCAACTTTCGGCCACTTTACACCTCTACACACATGCTATGCATCATTTCAGCTTGCAATTATGTTTGTAGTTGCTGAAAATGTGAATACATCTTGTAAAGCAATCCAACAAATGGCATCTTTCACTTCTTTTCCTTTCAAATTGTTCCTTAAGTGTATGTATCTGCACACTTCCACACTTCAACTTTATTATTCAGATTTTTGCATGTGTTGAAACCCTTTTTAAAACACCAAAAACGTCCATCCCACTTGCTCCATATGCATGCAATCCATTTTGGCCCAAAATTGCTCCAAATTGCACCAAAATGCACTTTCTTTCCAACTTTGTTATTAGGACTTACAAACACACGAAAATAGCTTAAAACACTCTTATAAGCAATAACTAACTAAGTAAATGCAAGAAAACATGTTAACTAAGTCGCATAAATATGCTCCTATCACAGCCCTTCTATATGTGTATTTTGTTTATATATTGTTGGTTTAACCATTAGGAGGTTTGAATTGAGGATACAACCTTGAATATGTTATATTTTGTTATATATAGAGAATCATGGGGTAATTCCAGCATGGGATAACATGTATTTTTTGGTTCAACATTTGGATGGGTTGTATTGTTAGGTTGTATAAATCATACTTAGCCAAAGAATATGGGTTATGTAATATATTAACTTCACTATTTTAGTGGTAACATTAATGAAGCTAACGTTGATTTATATTTAGTTTCTAATGGATGATTTGAAAGTTAGTTCCTGGAATTTGGTGGAAATTAGGTTTTGTGTGAGCAAGCTGGGATTGACAATGATTTCTATATTTAAAAAAAATATATGCAACGGTGCCACATTTTTGCAATTGTGGTGAAGCTTGATTGGATCTATTATAATAAAATATAATAGAGAGTGCCACAATTTTTAAAGTTGTGCTGCCTTTGGTTTTACACCTATACAGCAATATCAGCCTTTAAACTAGAAATTGTGCTCATCATCCACCATACATATGTCCATATATTCAATAACCTTTATTAGAGGTGAGACACAAAAAGGGTTGTATTTGTGATTACCCCTTTGAGCACAAAACACCCTATTGTGTGCTATCAACAAATGAGACGTCCATAGATGGCATACATAGAATTATAGTTGTTGCAGTGTTGCTATTGGTCTATGCATAGAGTACCTTAATACAAAATAACTTAGCAACAAAAGAGAAAACTTACGTTAGAAAATCATACTTTAGTATGTTACTTTCCACAAAAAGAGCACAAACACTTGCTACAGTATTGTAAAAAAAATCCACTTAAAAATAGTATTGTTGACATAATAAGGGGTGGGAGATTTGGGTTAGGCCATACAAGAGCCAACCATAGTAATTTAATATCCAATTTGCCATCCACGACAATTGTATTTAAGAATTTTGACTTATAAGTGAAGAAAAATACTACTGAACAATATATAATACTATGTGGTACAATCAAGGACCAAAATATCGCCGATATTATCGTTTTTTTGAGATGACGATATTTCGTGACTTATCCCCTTAATTATCGTTAATATATCGCGATATGAAATCCAAAAATACTTGAAAATCCATGTGGTACAATCAAGGACCAAAATATCGCCGATATTATCGTTTTTTTTAGATAACGATATTTCGTGACTTATCCCCTTAATTATCGTTAATATATCGCGATATGAAATCCAAAAATACTTGAAAATTTCTAAAAAGTCTCATTTTTGCGCATAGAGGGATTCGAACCCCTCCCATTTGACTCCTTCAACGCCTTAATCACCATATCACTTATGTTTTTTGTGATAATATGCTAAACTATTTATATATATGGTTTTGTTTTGAATTGTTTTTACAAGAAACAAATTTGCACATATTCCAAATTTTTTGTGGTATTATATTTTAAATTGTGTCAATTAATTACTTAGTCAATGGCATGTGGTTTTTAATTTTTCTATTTTTTATTTGGTCACTTACATGGTAGGGCTGGAAAAAATTCCCGAAAATCCCAAACCAAACCGAAAAAGTCCCAAACCCAAACCGAAAAATCCCAAACCAAAACCATCCCGAAAAATACCGAAATTTTCGATATGGGATTGGTTTCCAAATCCCATTTGTTTGGTAATCCCGAAAAATACCGAAGTATTCGGATTGACTTTTGGGTTTTGGTTCTTAAAAGCCATTGCCATGGTTGCTGACTACTCTTCACAATACACTTACTCTACACATAGAGATGATGAAGATAATGAAAATTTTGAACCTCATAGGAACTCTATGTGGTACTAAGTCACTCATGTATCTTACCATGCAATGTATAAAGTGTAAAATATTGTACTAATTCATTATATATAAATGATTATGGTGTGTTTAAACTTCTTTCATTAATTACTACATATTTTCTACACTCACAATGTTTGCCAACTCGCTATATAATCAACTTAAATCAGTTAAATCCATCATGCAATGCATTTCCTTCCAATTTTTTGTGATAAACTAATAGATAATTGACTAAATAAACATCCTGCAAAGTTTCAATAAAAATTTCCAAGTTTTTCTTACAATTTCAGTGGTTTTTATTCAATTTTTATCGATATCGATAATATCCCGATATTTCCATCGAAATTTTCGTGTTTTTGGACTACCGATATTTCCGATATCATCGATATTTTATACCTTGGGTACAATTTACTTAACTTTTATTTATGCGTAGAGAGAAAGTTACTAACATAATGTAGCGGTAAAGAATGAGAAAATCTACCACATCACCAGTTGTGACAACTATATGTATATGTTTCTCATGAAATAGATATATGATTGCATACAACCGACTCAAAAATCTTTCCGGAAAGAGCACCGTTTCCTATTTAAGCTTATAGCCAAAATCCAACAAGTGGAAAAGAAATGCCACCTCAATCACAGTGAAAAAACAGAACTCATCTGATGTTGACAAACATGAAGAACTCTGAAACTGCAAAAGTAACTCAACTTGCTTAGAAAATGAGTCACACGTACACACATAATCAATTTGAGAAATATTTCTTGAGAGTCAAGGCACTTGGGAGCAGAAAGACTGTTTTGGCTACAATTAATGATGGCTGCTAACATCAACCTAACTAATTGACCCTATATCTAAATTGGTCTCTGCATTTGGATTTTAATCAATCTCAATGACAACTACTCGGCGATTAAAAACGAAATTTGAGCTAGCCCTTCACATATAAAAAAGTAGATCATGTAATTCGTTATTTACAGGTAGTACCAGCACTCTAATCTCGTTTGGGGTTACTCTCTAAAGTAAAACTACAGTTGACAAAGATGAAGAAAGCCATCGCTCTCTCTTTCATGCTTGCGCTTTTGCTTGCCTTCTTGGCAGGTAATCTCTCTCTCTCTCTCTCTCTCTCTCTCTCTCTCTCTCTCTCTCTCTCTCTCTCTCTCTCTCTCTGCGCTGAAGTTTCAGTTTGCTGATTATAAATTTCTGGTTGTCCCTGTATACATACATTGCAGGTGGAGTGAGTTGCAGGGAAGTACCTTGCTCTGACAAGATTGATATGAGCCTAGTAGGAGGGCCGGATAAAGAATGCAAACCCGACACATGAAAGGCACTGTGTGAATCTAAATATCGGCAGGTTTACCGCACAACATGTTTGGACTTGAAGACTTGCTTATGATATATTTCTGTTGAAATTTGAAACCCTCCTGCAAGGCTGCAACCAGCATGCATACGCTCATACTCCTCCTCCTTATTTCTTTATATTGTAACTTGTTTGTAAGGATGAGTAATGGTTATGAAGATGGTCCTTGCTTTTGTTTTCCATGTTGATTTAGAAGACGGTACTCGTTGATGTCTGCCATGTTTAACTGTGAGCATCATAATGAGGCTAGCTAAATATAAGAGTATTGAAAATCTAATGAAAAAAAGAGAGTATATATATGTTTTCAGTCAAGCAGTTAGAGATTCCAAATAACTAGATATAAACAAAATTTACAAGCACTAGATACAACAATAACAACAACAACAAAACCTTATTCCAATGAGTGGGGTCGTTACAAGTACTAGATAAGATGAAATAATATAAGACAATCCCTGTTTTACTTTTATATATGATGCGAAAAAAGAGTTGAGCATAGTTGAGAAACTTCGGATTTCAACTCTCCAGTACGTTCGCTGTCAAATGTATAAACAGAATGTAAGGTATAAAATCTTCAACAAGTCGTGGATGATATAGGACAATCTTTTGAATAATCATAATGTTATTAATATATTATTAATCATAATGAGATACTTTCTTTCTTTTTTGTCGATAATGGAGGAGAGTATATTCAAACACAAAGTAATGGGATAATGAATAAATGCTCTTAATCACTTAGTTACAAACCCCTTACCTTGTAATATGAGATATCAGAGTGAAGTAAATTGAAGAGTTTTAATGGAGAGGTTGACCACAAACTCATTTGTTAATGTGTGTATATCTTTCTTCTTTTGATATTAATTATTAAATAATATTTGATCTAGAGATAAAGTTTTTTCATGTACTTAGAGAATCCTTTTTTACACATATCAATGTAGAGAACCCTAGAACCCCACTTCGAGAGCTCGTTTAAGGCCCCAAATTCTCAAGGCCAGCCCTGCTGCAACTCAACACCTTGTGATGAAGTAGGGTGTCCCTAAATTGCTATGTGCAAACTTTCTTCAGCTCACCAATGATTGCATGAATTGGTAGAACCACCACCACCATCTCATTATTAGTAAATAATATTTGGCAACGGAATGCCCGCAATACTAATTCCTCAAAGCTAATACGTACTAAGTGGATCAAGTATTTCCTTGACAAAGTACTATACACATAATGTAACCCTAAACATCACGTGTTGTTAACTGTATTGAACATCACTGTGGATAATGTATACATAAGGCCTCTTAGTATTTCTTTTTTCTCTCTTTTCAAATGATGAAGCACCATTGCCAAAATGTCTATGTACAAATTCTAAATGACAAAAAAATAAAACAAAAACGTCAACAGAAAGACAACAACATAAGATGCTACAAAACAAGGTTTGTCTGCTACCCACACCAAAGATGCCATGCAAATATCACGTGAAGACACAAGGTGCACGTCATAGAAGAAAGATGGTGACATTCACGTGAACCAAAGATGCCATGCAAATTCGTCCAAAAAAAAAAAAAAAAGATGCCATGCAAATTGCAATTCAAGATTCAAGACAGAGTACCAGGCATTATATATGGAGATGGGTGGAAGCTTAATTAGGAGGACACGTAAAATCAACAAGAGAGAGAATAACCAGATAGCCTTTGTTCTCCAATTTATACTTTCAAGCTCTCGTACATTCAAGGCAAGGATTGCACAGGGTTGATGTACATTCGTAGATCGCAGTAAGCTGTTGTGCTACACTTGTGGTGAGCTGTTGTAGATTGCACAAGTTTGTTGTAAAGTAAGTTTTTCTTACCCTTTTATTTTTTTTTGTTTCTTTAGCAAACTTCTAGTCTTTAACAAGAAACACTATCGTAGTTTATTATTATATGGGTAAATTGACAGTCGTACTCTTTTTGAGTGCTTTGTTATTGTTAAATGCTTGCCAAGATGATTATGTTCAATCTAAGGATTCTTGAGTACAAGAACCTCTAAGTTCTCGCAACCCTTTAAGTGGTATTTTAGGCAATTCCATGTGCTTGTTCCATGTTCAAGGCTTGGTATCTAGCAGTTGTATCGATAATTTGACTACTTGACAGAGCTTCCGTGCTCAAGTTTGGTATCCAAGTTATTATTCAAAACACCTCACTAGCTAGAGTCCCACAAATTATGTATCAAAGCCTTGATTTAGCTTTATAATAATATAATTATGATAAAGGAACTTGAGGATGGAAGTCAGACATACACCTGAAAAAGAACATAAAAACTCTCTGTTTATTTACTACTAAGAAAAAACTAAAAGATAAAAAAATATTTTTTTTTAATATTAATCACTTGTATTTTTTTTTTTTTTTAAGAAACAATATTATCTACACTAAGGGAGGATGAATCACTTGTATATTATCTTCACTTTATGTTAGAGTACCTTGATACAAAAAATAAAATAAAACTGAGCAACAAAAGAGAACTTACGTTAGAAAATCATACTTAAGTTACTTTTCACAAAAAGAGCACAAACACTTGCTACAGTACTGTCAAAAAATCCACTAAAAATAGTATTGTTGACATAATAAGTGGCGGCAGATTTGGGTTAAGCCATACAAGAGTCAACCATAGTAATTTAGTATCGAACTCATTATCCACGACATTTGTACTTGAAATTTTTTAATATTGATACAATTTACTCAACTTTTATTTATGCGTGCCTAAAGAGAGTTACTAACATAATGCAGCCCTAAAGAATGAGAAAATCTACCACATCAACGGTTGTGGACAACTATATGTATCTATTTCTCTCATGAGATAGATATATGATTGAATACAACCGACTCAAAAATCTTTCTGTAAAGAGCATCGTCTCCTATTTAAGCTTATAGCCAAAATCAAACCAGTGGAAAAGAAATGCCACCTCAATCACAGTGAAAAACAGAACTCATCTAATGTTGACAAACGTGAAGAAATCTGAAACTGCAAAAGTAACTCAACTTGCTTAGAAAATGAGTCACACATACACAAATGATCAATTTGAGAAATATTTCTTGAGAGTCAAGGCACTTGGTTGAGCAGAAAGATTGTTTTGGCTATAATTAATGATGGATGCTAGCATCAACCTAACCAATTGACCCTAAATCTAAATTGGTCTATGCATTTGGATTTTAATCAATCTCAATGACAACTACTCGGCGATTAAAAACGAAATTTGAGCTAGCCCTTCACCTATAAAAAAAAGTAGATCATGTAATTCGTTAATTTATGCAGTACCAGCACTCTAATCTCGTTCGGGTTTACTCTCTAAAGTAAAACTACTGTGACAAAGATGAAGAAAGCCATCGCTCTCTCTTTCATGATTGCGCTTTTTCTTGCCTTCTTGGCTGGTAATCTCTCTCTCTCTCTCTCTCTCTATGTGCTGAAGTTCCAGTTTGCTGATTAAAAATTTCTGGTTGTCCCTGTATACATACATTGCAGGTGGAGTGAGTTGCAGGGAGGTACCTTGTTCTGACAAGATTGATATGAGCCTAGTAGGAGGGCCGTATAAAGAATGCAGACCCAACATATGCAAGGAACTGTGTGAATCTAAATACGGCATGCAGGTTTACCGCACAACATGTTTGGACTTGAAGACTTGCTTATGTGATCATTACTGTTGAAATTTGAAACCCTCCTGCAAGGCTGCAACCAGCATGCACACACTCATACTCCTCATTTCTTTATGTTGTAACTTGTTTTTAAGGATGAGTAATGGTTATAAAGATGGTCCTTGCTTTTGTTTTCCATGTCGATTTAGAAGATGGTACTCGTTGATGTCTGCCATGTTCAACTTTGAGCATCATAATGAGGCTAGCTAAATATAAGAGAATTGAAAATCTAATGAAAAAGAAAGAGTATAGGTATTCAGCCAAGCAGTTAGAGCTAGATTCCAAAGCACTAGATATAAACAAAATTTACAAGCGCTAGATACAACAACAACAACAACAACAACAACAACAACAACAACAAAGCCTTATCCCACTAAGTACGGTCATTACAAGCGCTAGATAAGATGAAATAATATAAGACAATCCCATGTTTACTATATATATCATGTGAAAAAAGAGTTGAGTATAGTTGAGAAACTTCGGATTTCAACTCCAGTACGTTCGTTGTCCAATGTATAAACAGAATGTAAGGTATAAAATCTTCAAGAAATCGTGGATGATCTAGGACAATCTTTTGAATAATCTCATGTTAATTGTAATTAAACTAATTATTATTAACATTATTAATTGGTCTTCAGTCATGCAATGTTGATGGCTCAAATACGCAAAGATTTCTAATCCATCCAACCTTTTCTGGTTTAAAACCTTTTGCTACTTTTTCTGAATGTAAAAAAGTTGAATCATAACTTTCTCTGAATGTAAAAACGTTAAATCATACCCGCTACCAGCCTTCTGCCAAAATTTTCACGAGTCTGGATATGAGTGGACATGACTTGAAAATTTACATGGATAGAGAGTTTATTGCAAGTCGTGGATTAGACAATTATATATATATATCATCACGTGTATACAACAACCAACTCAAGAATTTTTCCTGGAAGAGCAGCATTGCCTAGTTAAGCTTAAGCTTTATAGCTAAAACTAGGCCATTGAAAAGGAAATTCCACCTCAATCACGATGAAATCCACAACCCGTCTGATGTCAAATGCCCAAATGGTTGCCATCGAGGGGTAGGGGGACAAACATGATGCGAGTAGAAAATGAGCCATGCACATACATAGGATAGTTGGGAAAAATTCCTTGAAGGTGAAGTCACTTGGTTGAGCATAACTAACGATGGATGCTAACGTCATCCTAAGTATTTGACACCAAGTTTAAATTGGTCTCCGAGTTTGGAAATTAAATCAATCCAAAACACCTGCCACCCGGAGATTAAAAACGATATTAGATCAGCGTATACTAGCTAGCTCTCCACCTATAAATAAGCAGATCAGGCTGTCCAGTACCAGTAGCACCAGAGTCTGATGTCATTTGAGGTTTCTGTAAAGTAAAACTACCTTGACAAAGATGAAGAAAGCCGTTGCTCTCTCTTTCATGCTCGCACTTTTGCTTGCCTTCTCAGCAGGTAGACTCCTCTCTCTCTCTCTCTCTGCTGAAATTATACGATAACTTATACACATTTGGGTATGGACAGAAGTTCTGTTAGTGTTACGCTTTTTGAAATGTTTTGATAGGTTCTGTATGTATGAAAACCTATCATTAAAGCAATGACATGCTATTCAAACTTGTGCCAAAACAAAAATATTACTGGAAAAAAAAAGAAGGAAATTTAGCTTGAAGTTCTCTGTCCCTGGATATATACATTGCAGGTGGAGTGAATTGTAGAGAGGTAACTTGCTACGACAAGATTGATATAAGCATAATAGGAGAGCCAAAAAAAGATTGCACACCCAGCACATGCAAGGCACTGTGTAAATCTAAATATTGGCAGGTTTACCGCACGATTTGTTTGGACTTCAAGACTTGTTTATGTGCTCATACCTGCTGAAACTCGAAACCCTCCTGCAAGTAATATTAATGCCAGGCTGCCAGCATGCGCTTACACAATAAAAATTGTGTGTAAATATACACACTCCTATTGAAATAATTTCTGATAATAAAGTTGGCATGCCTTCACTTCACCTATGCTTTATTATTTTTGCTATTGATAAATTGTTTCGTAGAGCAACGCATCACATGCCAAATCTGATGCCTCATATTTCTTTCCGCACAACTTTTCCAGCATCTTTTACAAATCTGATGCCATAGTTATATATGCGGTTAAGCTTCTAAATCATGAGCGTAAATGTCTCCGTTGTGCTTCACCAGTAATTGTTGGAGTATCAGATGCAAATGGCTACCCGCAATTTGGGGCATCTTCTAGATGTGATGCATTGCTGAATCACTAATCTGCTCCTAGAAGAAAAAAATGATATGATGCAGTTGGTTTACTTATTGTGATTCCAAGTTGCAGGCAGACATATGCATCTGATAATCCAACATGTAGTTTAGAGATTCCAAAGAACTAAATCCAATTCAGAAAACGTAACTTGTCAGATCACGCCTAAAACCACAACTATTAGATATTACTGAAGGGGAAATTTGCTCAGTGTATAGATGCATTAAGCAGCCTGTGCACAAACTATATCTAATAATGAACATACAAGCATTAGATAAGATGAGTTTAAACTCTTCAGTACTTTCACTGCCAAATGTACAAATCAGGATGTAAGGCATAAAATCTTCAACAAGCCAGGGGAGGCCAGCTTAGAAAGGAAATGGATAATCTTCAGTTATATGTTAACACGTCCAAATCCTGAAACATAATCATCTCAGAGATGAATTCTGCATTCCTTTCTCTTCTGATTAAGATCAACTGCTGTATAATCTTTGTAACAGGTCAATTTATTGAATAGAACTTGCTGTGAATGTAAAAAGGTTGAATCGTACCCACTTACCCCCTTTACGTGAGTCTGGATATGAGTAGAGATGACTTTTAAAATTTCCTGGATGGCAGGTTTACTTGTCGCTTGTGGCCTTGGAACTTATTGTGGGATCATGATGCACTCACCCAACACATGGAGGAAAGGCTAATCAATAGGGCAATTGATGAAGGTTCTCCAGCTCAAAACACCATCGCTGGAACTTTCACAGACATGCTAGATCATCCATTGCTACCTGAACACCAGTTGGTTCGTCTCAATGGTTTTTAGCTTCTAGTTTCATAACTGAGTGGATAAAGTTGTTAAACCTCCAAGCTACCCTGTAAAATACTTTTTTTCGCTTTCTCTTCTCGAATTGTGAAGCAGTACCATTGCCAGAACTTCAACAAGATATGCAGTAATATGATCATCATCTGCCTCAGGATCATCGATTATAGGACAAACAAAAGTTACATTGTTCTATCACCAAGCACCATGGTTTGTGTTAGTATGGTTTCGAATCTATGAACTTTTATCTTTGGATTTGGGCACTACCATTTCAGTCATTTTGTTTGACATGCTTTTGCATATATATGGGGCTATCCAATAAAGAGTAAAAAACTTGGGTCATTTAAACAAAGTGAAAATCAGGTAATAATTAAGAAAGTTACTAAGATAAACAACATGTAGAAAATCTACCTCTCATAGACAAACCACGTGCCTACCTCTATCGTACAGAGATATGATGAGAGAGATACACATAGCTAAGTAATGAGAGACGCCCACATGATCGTATACGGACAGTGAAACCTAAGAATCTTTCCCTAAAAATTAGCATTTCCAATTAAGATTATTGCTCAAACGAGGCATTGAAAATGAAATGCTAGGATTAAATGGTTGCTGATTACACTGCAATAATCATGAACATTGAAACTGCAAAAGTAAATCGACTTACTTAGAAATATGAGTCACACGTACATAGGATCGACTTGAGAGAAGTCCTTACAAGCAAAGCACTTGGTTGAGCAGAAACACACTGCTTTGGCTGCATTATGATATTTATAATAATGATGGTTTCTTACATCAACCTAAGTAATTGATCCCAAGTCTAAATTGGTCTATGAGTTTGGGTTTTTATCAATCCAACGCCGACTACGCAGCGATTAAAATGGCTAGCTCTTCCCCTATAAATAAGCAGACCATGTAGTCATTTAGGCAGTACAAGCAGCGTCAGAGTCTAATCTCATTCGGGGTTACTCTCTAAAGTAAAACTACTGTTGAAAAAGATGAAGAAAGTCATTGCTCTCTCTTTCATGCTTGTGCTTTTGCTTGCCTTCTCAACAGGTAGACTCTCTCTCTCTCTCCCTATATATATATATACATACATATATATATACATACATATATATATACATATATATTAAAACTTATGCACATTGATTATAGGTTTAAAATGAATGAGACTACTATAAGCTATATATTTATACGATGCAGGTGAGGTGAGTTGCAAAGATTTAACTTGCTATGACGGGTTTGATATGAGCATAGTAGGAGGACCAGAGAAAGTTTGCAAACCTGACACATGCGAGGAACTGTGTGAATTCCAATTTTATGAGCTTTACAGCACATGTTTGGACTTGATGACTTGCGAATGTGCTCATCGCTGTGAAACTTGAAACCCTCTTGCAAATGCAACCAATATTAATGCCAGGCTGCCAAAGTTGGCATGCCTTCACTTCACCTATCGCCTATGCTTTCTTCTGTCTTCTTTATCCTGTCTTTTTTCCATGTATATCCGTAGATAAGTTGTTTTTCAGAGCACACACAACATTCCAAATCTGATGCCCCATATTTTTTTAGCACAATTTTTCTTGAGGTCACAGTGATAATTGCACTAAAGTTCCTAAAATTATGAATGTAAATGCCTCCACTTGTCGCGCTTCGCCATTGCTTGTTAGAGTATCAGACACATAAGCTGATGTGTCTAAGGATGAGTGATGGTAAAGAAGATAGTACTTGCAGTTGTTTGACGTGTCGATTGAAGAGGACGGCACTCGTGGCTGTCTGTCGGTGTCATAATGAGGTTAGCTAAACATAATAGAAATGAAAATCTATTGAAAATGAAAGAGCATACGCATTCAACCAAGCAGTTCACATTTGAAAGAACTAGATACAAATGAAATTCAGAAAACTTAACTTGTCAGAAGACTTGGAACACAACAATGCTACAGATTTCAAATTTCTTAAAGCTGCAGATATTTCATTCTGGGGTGAGGGAGGGATCGTACCATTCGAGCCTATTTTTTCATGCTTTCCTTGGAGGTCTGGAGAAAGCTGCAATCAGTAGGATTTTCCTAATCCTCCCTTCCCGAAAGGAAGAACGTGAAATTCTTTTTCCTCTCCGCAGGGACAGGAGATTGGATCTAGCCGTAAGAAGAATGCTTGGCTAATAAATAACCCACTTCTTGGTCTTCAACCCCCTCAGCCACTACGAACGCCCCCGATCAGTGCTTATGAAATAATATAGAAGACATTAAGCCCCCCTTATCACTTATATTTGACGTGAAAAAGGAGTTGAGCATACTTCAGAAACTCCAGATTTCATCTCATCTGTATTCCACTATCAAATGTATAAATCAGAATATAAGGCATAAAATCTTCAAGAAGTCGGGGGTGGCTTAGAAGAGAAAATGGATAATCTTCAATTGTTTCTCAACACAACCCAATGCAGAAAAATATGCATCTCAGAGGTGGTCTGCATTCCTTTCCCTCTCGGCTAAAATCAACTGCAGCACAATCTTTGTAACACGTCAACGTGTTGTATGGAACTTTCTGGGAATGTAACTAAATGAATCCTATGCGGCATTCCAGCTACAGCCTTTTGCCAAAATATTCATAAATCTGGATATGAGAGGAGATGATGTGGCAAATAATAGATAACAAATTGAGTTGCAATGAAGTGATAACTGGTTACAAAAACATAACTCACAAACCTACCAAATGTAGTATACATGGATCAGTGTATCAGGGATCAGAGCAAGCTAGTTTCAGAACCTTGTCAAAGCTAATATTTTGGCTAATATTTTGATTGATAAGAATTCAATAAACGAGAAAAAAGAAGTATTGATTGATAAGGATGCTGCAAAATACCTTGTCAAAGCTAATATTTTGGCTGTGGTATTGGGAATAAAGCAGTTTTCTACTAGATCTGTGATGACTAGCATATTCGTACTACAGGAGAAGTGATTTCTTGCTGCATTTGTGAATTCCGGTAGTACAAATCAGGTGTTTCCTGATTCTTCAGTGTAGCTTCAGGCAGTATCGTACTATCGTGGATCTTGTATCTTTCCAAATATTTATTCCCTATGACGTTATTTTACAATATGGGAAACAAGCATCGCTCGTGTAGGCAATGTCATGAGAAGGACCATGCGGATCAAATACATGAGCATATCCAACTACATTTACACAATAAGCTCTCAGTAAATTTTGTCAGGTATGCAATTAGATGATAATATTGTTAATGTCACATCTTAGCATTACACTAATGCATGTCATTAAGTCATTGACGTCATCATGCCACAACTCAACATGACGTACAACAACTACAAAGCCTCATCCCACTAAGTGGCGAACTCAAAATGATGTACAATATGAGTAAAAATTTTATTTTTACTCTTTCAGGTACAAAGGACACCAAAAGGAGCGAGGGAGGTCTAAAATCAGGCCTTGGGTGAGGGAGTAGTGTTCTCTACCACTACAGGCCCTCGCGATGATACATGTAAATTTTACATAAGGCTAGAGACAGACCTAGTGCCAAAAGACTTGTCCACTAACCTGGGCGTTTTGTAATAACCTTGGATAAAGACACAAAAATATGGACAAATTTAAACGTATTTGAACAGATACTATATATATATATATATAGATAGAGAGAGAGAGAGAGAGAGAGAGAGAGAGAGAGAGACAGAGACAGAGACAGAGACAGAGAGAGAGAGACAGAGAGAGAGAGACAGAGAGAGGAGTTTGCAATCTCAACTCATATCTACCTGAGTTGAAGGTGTAATACTATATTGTTGAAAATGTACTTTACAGTATGAAAATAATTTAAAAAAAAGTCAGAGGAATATATCAGCAATGATTAGCTCAACTCAAAAAACTATCCTACACCACATGGAGACAAGTTTGTTCACTTAACACATTCCTGCAAACATGTTAACACCAGAGAAATACGATACAATTAAATAATAAGTAACTATCATCATAATTCATCTCACCAGAGAGTGACACTGTCTCAATCAGTATGTTGACAGAAATTAATACTGGTTGATTTTGTCTACCTGAATCTGACCTAGAAAAATGCAAAGCCAGTAGTTTCTCAGGTGAATAAACCAATTACTTCATCTTATACTCCCACTTATGCTGCATTGCACTCTAATCATTTCTTTATGAATCCATAAACCCCTCATATTTTAGTTTTTCTGTTTTTTTTTATCTTTCACACCAGTATAGCAATAAACAATTGAAATAAAATGCCAATTAAGGTAATCAAATGAGTTTTTCTTTCATTGCTTGAGCAATATTAAGAATTACATAAGAGGCATATATATGGATATTAAAAGAAACAACATACAGCATATGAGATGAGCATGAATAACATTTCAAGATAAATATGATTTACTGATGTGAACAAGATTTATTACAGTGAAACAGTGCGTCTGTAAAGTACTTCGTCATCACTCTCATCTTCCTCATCTGACCCCATCTCGCTTCCAGGTAGCTCTAACTTCCCACCCATACAAAATGATGGACCTGGAGTCTCTGTTTCTATATACTTCCCTTGCAATCTCTCTTCGAATCTTTGATCACTACAGTTTAGGAACCATTTCAAAGAACACCTGATCCCCTTGCTTTGCAACTTGTGGTACCTAGGTTTGATCCTGGATTCCAAGCTGTAAGTGAAGTACTCTGGAAATTCCACAAGCTCTTTCAATGGCCTCCCCATTTCACTCTTGAAGAAGTAATAACTATTTTTCATGAGCTCAACTCACGATGCAATTAACTGGGGACATTTTACAATCATCTTGGCTACATCCTCAGAAGGTATTCCGCGTCCAAGAAGGAACTCAACTGGCTTCATTATCACATGTTGATGGAGGCTGACAATCTGCGGCATCTACTCTATCACTTGTGCAAACCCTTCAGGATCAATCTTAAGCTTCAAACTAAAGAAATACTGTTGTGAGGACATTTTAGCCTTTAACGGCAGCCCAAGAATTTGTGGGTACTGAGCAACAACCGAAGCAAGCACTTCCCTCCGGATCCCAAAACTAATCAAACAATCCACATTCGGTTTAACAGTCTCCTCGAGATCATAACCAAGTAAATACATCCGCTTCTCCAGCATCCTAGCCAAAATCTTTTCGGTAAGCCTAAGGAAACCAAAAAATCAACAAATGGCTTAATCACAGTCCCAACTCTCATGCCCAAAAAGTAAGGATACTGCATGACCATTGGACCTATATCCCTAGGACTAACACCAATGCTAACAAGATACGCGACTAAAGTAGTCATTGTCCCCTCAAGTTTATACCCAAGAAGTTCGGGGATACTTCTGCAACACATAGCCAATATCCTGCTGCTTGACATCAAGCCCACGAAGGAACTTTAACAACTGGCACAAGCTCAACAACCACACTAGCATGCAATACTTGTGGATAACTCTTAACAAATTCACCAAGTTTTGGTCTTGGAATCCCAATTTCTCCAAGTAAGCCAACACAGGTATCATATTTTTTCTCACACTACATCCGAGCATCAATGGGTACTCATTGATATCGTCAACAGACAATCCCAGCTTCTGAAGAAACTCAACTCTCTCCCTCATGACTTCAACAGTAGAAGGCAGCTCTAAGTTTTCTAACTCATCAGGAACAATGCCTAAGCTCTTTAAATAGTCACAAATGATGACCCGAGAGACAAGCTTCTCTTTTCGGCCTTGGACCACACCCCACGTAACAGAGGGCATCTCATACTCTGGAAACTTAGAGGACTGAGTTGAAAATGCATAGTTCTGTAAAACCCTTGAAGGGTTTTGGGTACAGGGCAGTTGGGGAAGTGGGTTTTGGTTGGGACATTGGATTGATTGGGAGGTTGGAGTGAGTTTATGAGAAACTTGTGGGATTGGTGGAAATAGTTTGGGGATTTGGGTGATGGGTTTCCTTGCTCTAATCATTTCAGAGGGAGGAGTAACAGAAACTGCTTCAAAGTTCAAACCACACAATGAATCAATGATTCTAGTTATTTTCTGGTTTGCTATTATAAGGGAGAGAAAGGGCTTACTTGGAGGTTGGTACTGCTCTCAATCTTCAATCTGATTAGCCATGCTTTCAGGTTGCAGCAAGACAGAGTTCTTGTTCGGAGGTTTCGCGTGTACATTTTCGTCCGGCAGTCGTATACGGTTGCCCTTACCTTGAAAGACTAGAGATGGGGCCTTCGTATGGGAGTACAGAACCCAAAAGCAAATGCATGGGCCTATACTTTCAGAATTCTTAAATCAAGCTGGACATATTAGGCCCACCTAAATAAGAGCTTTTTTTAATTATTACAATGATATATTTTCAATGTTCTAAAAATCGGCCTAGGCGGCGCCTAGGCGCTGGGCGGCGGAGCTCCGACCCGATTTAGACCAAAACGTTCAGTTAGGGGGGGAGGATTTAGGTGGCCGCCTAGGCGCTCGCTAGGCGCCTTAGGCGAGTTAGGCGGTGCTAGGCGGAGGGCTAGGCGGTTTGAATCTCGCTGAAAATCCCAAACTCGCTGTTATTTTCGCAACGGATCTACAACTTCCGATCTCGTATGTAGCAGCAGAACCCCGGAGAGTTTCTGCAGCTCGCCTCTGTGAAGATGTGGGAAGAGAGAGTGTGAAGAGAAAGAGAGAGAGAGTATTAAACACTTTAGAGAGAGTATTAAACATTTCAATCTGTGGTGGCACAAGTTGGATTTGAGATCCAATTTTGAGGTTCTGAAGAAGAAGAATGAAGATGAGAGAGAGAGAGAGAGAGAGAGAGAGAGAGACTCAAAGAACCAACTGAACGAACAAAGAAGAAGAAACGAATAGCATCAGTTGCGTGAATGAGGTAAGGTGGAAATAAGTAAAGTCAAATGAACGAACAAAGAAGAAGAAACGAATAGCATCAGTTGCGTGAATGAGGTAAGGTGGAAATAAGTAAAGTCAAAAGCTGGTGGTTACTGTCTATCTTGATTCTTGGGTGATGTGAGAGGTAAGGTGGATATCAGATGTCCACCCACTTGAGTGAAAGAGGTAAGCTAGTATTTAAGGGTTATCAGATGGTTGTCATCATGAAAGCCACCCACCAGCGTGGGATTTTTATATTTTTAAAAGTTATATATTATATGAAGTGTCATCAGATGGTTTCATGAAAACCACCCACTTGCGTGGGCTTTTTATATTTTAAAAGTTTGGGGTGTATATTATATGTATATAAATGTTATATAAATTATTTAGATAATAGTTTGTTTTTTTTCCCTAAGCAAGCATATTATATATGTACATAAAACATTCACATATGTATTTTTTTTTATAAGAAATAACATATTATTCAATAATTATTTACATCTGATATAGTAAGTTTAATTAATTCATATAATATATAAGAAATTTACCTAAATCCGCCTAGGCCGCCTAGGCGCCCGCCTAGATCCCGCCTAGGCGCTAGGCGCCATCCCACCGCCCGACTAGCACCTAGCGTTTTTTAGAACCTTGTATATTTTACACTAGAGGATGAGGAGTTTGGCTAATCCACACAATGGGTAATATAATTTGGTATCGAAATCGTCATTCACGATATTCAAAACTAAAACCTTTCACTTATAAATGAAGAGAAATATCACCAGACCGTAGTACTGAGTGGCGGCTATTTTCATTTTTAGTTTGGGTTTTTATCTTTATTTTTTTTTTATATGGGAGGAAGTATGGCACCATATAATGATGACAGGTAAATTCTCTTCTTTGTGCAGTTCCAATACCACATGACGCAACAATGTACTTTTGGCTCTTGGGTCACGCGCTACGCCAAAGTAAAGCCAGTGTGACTCCAAAAAATGCATCTATTAAAATTCAAACTCGAGTTGGAGAGTTCAAACCTTTGTTCGTTTTCCACAAGACCAACCCCTTAGGTTAATGGTCACATTGTGGATGAAGCTAATATTGTAGCATGTTCCATTCATTATGCTAACTTAGTACTCTAGATGATGACTAGATATAATGCTCGCGCGTAACAGAATATTAATATCATTGATAACAAAAACATTAGAAAAACTTTACAGATAAACGGTTAAACTTGGAGAACTTCATTGATAAATATTACATCCATTTGTTAGAGCAACTCCACCCCTAAAAAGATGCGTCAACACCCAGCCCATTTAATCCACTCAGTGAATAATGATAGACACAATGAACAGTAATTGGCCAAAAGCATCTCCACCCCTACAAAAAATGCTGGCATCCAGCCCATTTAAAATATTATTAATTTTTTTATAAAATAATAAAATAAAATAAATATTTTAATTTCGGATAGGATTTTTAACCAATCTTGTCACGCCACGTGTCATTATCCGAAAGTACTATTTTGTGGATAGATGTCCAATAAGAAATAACATAAAGTACTAAAATTAAATAAGAAATTACATAAAGTACTAAAAATAAATAACAAATTACATAAAGTACTAGAAATAAATAAGAAATTATACAAAGTCTGAGGAGCTATTGATATGTGGTGCTAGGATCTTCAATGCTAGGATATGTGTAGCTATAACCTCCTAGACTTGTTTCCTCATCTCTTGCACGCCTCCTTTGCACCACGTCTTTTTTTTTTTCTGATGTCCAAAAATATTTAGAATTCGGAGACATTCCATCAAGAGGCTTGTTCATAGTGTCACGATCTGCTTGAGCCATCCTTTCTTCTCTAAGCAGCTAGCTTTCTCGATTAAGTATTTCTCTTTGTCTCCCATTAGCCACATTACATCTCTCAGTAGCTGCTAAGATTGCTTCCATAGCTGCAGCTTTTGCCTCATCCCTAGCCGTTTCTTGTGCCATGTTTAGTTCACCCTAGCGCTCAAGTTCGTCCATATATATTTTGTGTAGTCATTTTTGGAAGAACTCCTTTTTTTCTTTACAGTCTTTTTACCTTAAGGCCTTAAGAACAGACGAGTAGGCTGCGTCGCCGACACTTCTTCAGGCATCCCTTCCGTCTCTTCAAATGTGTCGCCTTCCTATTTCACCGGGTCTACTTCTGGCGAACGATGTAAAAGGACGCCGTGCATGACAACTTCTGGACCGGTTGGCACAATTTTGTATCTGGGACAATCTTTGACAATTTCCAAATATTCCCATTTGTTGAATGATTTGTTGTGGTTCTTCACATTGTAGAATGATTGTGCTTCTAGTGTCTATAATGTGACAACCCGTCCCTAATTTCACGATTTTATAAATTTTGAAAGAGTGATTTTACGAAAATGCCCTTAAAGGCGAGGATGTTTGACTTTGACTGTCTTTCCGTGACGTGTACAAGCTACTATTTTAACGTATTCTCAAAGTACTCGATTGTACAAACACGTAGGCGCAATCAGAATAAAAATTGGAGTTACAATTAAACTTTTATGGAACTACGAATTCGAAAGTTATTTTTGAAGAAATTACTATTCTAATTATCTTATATTATTTTATATTACTAAATTATTATTTTATTAGAGAAGTGTTATTGACACTCCAAAAATCTCATTACACTCCTCACAAGTGTATTTTTCTTTCCAAATATAGAAAGTTTGGAGTGTAGAATGAGATTTTTGAAGTGTTAATAACAATTCCCTTTTATTATTTTCTAATTGGATCTTTTTATTATTTTATTAGTTTTTCTGGCCGTGGGACTCACACCCACACCAAAACTCATCTCGTGCCTCCATATCTCTCGGGACACTATCTCTCAATATTCAAATCTCTCTCACCTCACTCTCCCAATGGATGATTGCCACCTCACCCTTCCCTCTAACCCTCTCAGCTCTCATCTTCTAATTCTTCTCTCACTCTAACTCTCCCTCTCTCCGTGAAACTCGCCGGACCACCACCACCATCCTCTCCGACAAGCATCGCTGCCACGAACCCGAGGCCTCACCTCGTCTCTTGGCCGTGGACTTGAATGCTTAGGCATCGAACTACAAACGCCAACCCAGTCCGCACCGTTTCTCCGGTGATTTTTCATTATTTCTGACGAGATGAGTCACAAAACTCCCTCAATCTTTCTCATCTCACCATCCTAAGTCTAATTCATAGGTTAAATGTGCATGTTGGTGATGTTTTGGTGTAGGAAACACCTTAGAACTCAAACCTAGTTTCTCCGGTGAAACCCGGCAGCTTTCGAGCCGTTTTCCGGCGAAATCCGGCCAGTGTCAAGGAAACCAATGGTATTATTTGAATCCTTGTTTCCTAATTTTCATTTTGGTATCAAACATGGCTAAGGTTAGTAAAAGTTTTGTTAGTCGAAGCTTCCTAGAATTCGGTGGTTGCAGTGGCAACCAGCCGGAGAAGAAAAAGGGAAAAAAAAAAAGGGCTAATCCGGACCCATAGGCCTAAGCCCAAACCTGATCCAAAACCTTAAGCCAAGTCTTTGGGCCTTTGTCCTAGACCAGCCCATTTTTGAATTGGGCTCAGAATATTCTGAGAATATTCTCTGGAATATTCCTTGGGTTGATTTTTCAAAATTTTCTCAGAAACCCTCCTAGGCTAATTTCACCCAAGTCCATTTTTGACATCCATTTAATGAATTTCCAAAGTTTTAACGTAGTTGACCACCGGGGCGTCTCGGTTAACTTTCTAAGGTTGACCGTTGACTTTTTACGAAAATTGCCCGATACCCTCCTTAGAGTATTTCGACTCACTAATTCCGAATCCGCCGTCCGTTTCTCCAAATTCAAGCGTTTTAATTGAGTTTTACAAGTGGGTCCCAATATTATGCTTAGTTGTGATTACTATCGGAGACTCTAGCTTCCTAGCTTGAACGGATGTGACATCACAAGTAACTGTGAGTGGGCCTTTTTCTTTTATATAGTATATATATATATATATATATATATAATGGTTAGTTTCCATTTATACATGTCATAAAGAGTTTTCTACAATACGCCTAGATTGGCGTGCTTTTATAAGATTTAGCCCATTGATATTATAAAGTTATGCTACACCCTACGGGATGCACAAGTATGCGTATCAATATTGATGCCATAATTCTATATATAGCTATCAATAATATTTTGTTGACTAGAATTATCGAATCAATGCGGCATGACTATATTTGTGTTATCTGCTCATCGTTTGCTGCACCGGTGTTAGTACTCGCCCGGGCCAGGGCTAGGCTTTCACGTGTATGTGTACATCGCACCGTACACTCACTTTGGATCCATTGTAGGTGTTAGTCCTGTCCTAGATTGTTATAGGCAATTAGGACTCGTATGTGTTGCGCATAATGCCAATCTTCACGTGATTGTAGTACTAAAGCGTATATCATTGTTGCACCCAGTCATGTTCATGTTAGAATAACTCTACATGAACTCATATGTTAGCATGTGTCGATGAGCACTCGATATGAGATGTTTGCTTATGCGAGATTATGTTGATTACGGACGTCATGCATTTACTTACGAAATATTGTGCCGTATTGAATTCTTGAGTTATTGCAGGCTATAGTAAGTACTTTCTTACTATACGTAGTATGTATTTTGGGAACTATATTTGTTTTACGGCGAGGGGTTATATTGTTTTCAAAAAGGTTTTTACAAAACTTTATTTTTAGGCCCACTCACCCTTGTTTTTCGCCCCTCCAGGTTTTAGTAGCTGAACTTTCCCATCGACGAGGATTCTTGGCAAACTTTGAGATAGGCGGTTACCTTCAACGGTACAACCTTATCCTATGTACTTTACTTATGCTCTGACATCACGTGTGAAATGGGTTCATTCCCACTCACCAGCTCACTCTTATAATTAGGCACTTTTAGGTTTAAATTTATTCACATTTTCCACATCACTATACTTTATGGCTTCGCCACCCTCCTGGTGTCGACCAGCACAGCTCGATTCGGAGTCCAAGTGAACATTCCGGGTCGGGGTTGTGTCATATAAAATATGGGATAAGACAATATTATAAAATGCGGGTGTAACACAAATAAATAAATTAAAATATTGATGCGGATGGAATACATATAAATAAATAAAAATATTGTTACCTGATCCGCTAAACTTGTCACACTATGCAAATTACTAGAAGCATGAGAGAGAGCGCTTTTCAAACAAGTAAAGGGTATTTTGAATTTTTTCCAACGTCCTTGAAGACCTTGGCTACTTCTTGTGTCTGTTTCAAGCCTATCGCAAAACACTTCTGAAATTCTACTCCATATTTCTCGCAACTCCATCTCATTACCCGTAAGCGGGTCATGAGTAATTTGAACCCAGCATTGACACAACATAACATCTTCGATAAGCTTCCACGTAGCCATTTTTTCCACAAAAAATTATATGAAAGCTTTGGTTGAAAGTGTTGAAAATATTCAAATGTGGTGTAAGGTGGAAGATGATGGTTAGGTATTTATAGGAAAAAATTAATTTTTTTTTTTTTTTTTTGTATTTTTAAACAATTTTTATTAATTTTAATTAAGTTAATTAATCTGGACCGTTGGATTTGAAAAAGATTCAAATCCAATAGCCCAGATGTTGACTCGTGGCCAACGGTAATAATTCTGATCATTGTGCCTTTTTTTCTCATTTTTGGGTCTACAATCGTGGACCATTGATCTCTAGATCGGACGGCCCACAAATCGCCACGTCACTAGCCGTTGGATATGATTTTCAAATTTTTTTTTCCGTTGAAAATCCAATGGTCCAAAAAACTAGCCGTTGGAAATCCAACGGCCTAGAACATGCCACATTGCATCTACCCCGCACCCTCTGTCGCGACTGGAACGCGCACCTACGAGCGTGTGTTTCTCACGCGCCTGACGCAAAAAAAATTCCAGTGCGCTGTGACATCATGCTGACGTGAGCATGACGTCACATAGGCCAGCTAATTGCTCAGCACATTTTGGGCTAGCCTATGGCCTGGCTTGGGCTAGGGTGGAGGATTTTTTAGGGGTACCAGTCCATTATTTGTGCTTTGAGCCAGCCTACCCCTTGGGGTGGACTTGCTCTTATAGTCTGTCAGTCATAACTATCATTCTACCAAAACCAGCACTTGGATACAAAAATTACAAAATGATGGTCTATGTACATTCAAAAAATATTACAATCATCCAAAATAGTTTGGTAGTTGTAGCTGTTTTCAACCGGAACCAGTAATTATATACAAAATATTAAGAAATGCTGGTGTATGAACATGCAAAAAATATTGTTAAGTTTTGAGAAAAAAGAGTTATTTACATTCCATAAAATATCTGGAACAGTTTTTTGTATGTGCTAATGGACCACAGTATACTCCTGAGTGGAGCAGCTGAAGTTTTGTTTGAACATTGTTGAAACAACCTAGGCACAGGAAAGAAAACTCAATATATTAACAAAATATATTTAGATAACTGTTAAATTTGTTTTTCAATAAACTTAGACTGAGAGAAAGGAGAAAGTTAGAGTATATTTACTTAGTCTTTTTTTTGGTGGGGTGGTGTCTCTTTTCATACCAGTCGGAGATAAAAAAAAATTCAACAATTTGATGGGAACCTCATCAAATTCTTTTGGATCAACCTCCGATATCACTGTTTTAAATGGGAATTGAGTGTTAGAATACATGATAACATGATGATTCATAATTGGTAATTAGAATGAGAAACATGAAACAAACCTTGTGTTCACCACTGGTAAAAAGAGCTTTTCTGATGGATTCTCTTTTTCGTTTACATGATGATCCACTTGTTTCTGGCATTGAAGCAGAGGATGACATAGTGGTTGAAAAGACTGTAATTTCTCTTGACAACGGTTGTGGAGTGATTGGTTATATGGCTGTATCCTCAGAGACATTGTAAATAAGGACATCACTTGAATTAAAATTGTTTTTTCTGTTCCCAAATTGTAGGTGAAATTTGTTTTTTTTTTTTCCCAATCAGTCTTAGAAACTTGTTTGGTAACTGTTGTTGGTCAACTAATATTTGATTTAGCACTAAGTCTTTACATGGCCACTAAAGTGACATTAGTCTCCAATCTCAAGTATAAATGTGAATATTACATTTTGTAGACCAAGTGGGAGAATGTTGGATTTATCCAATATAAATCAACCTTTAATTGGTCTACTACATGTAATAGGAATGTAATATTGGAGAATAATGTTAATTGTGATTTGATCTCTTAAGGATATCGATCCTATATAAGGTGTCTTATATTGGAAATAGGATTGATGGAATCCTTAATTGAATATGATTATGATACTTGACTTGGAGACTAAGAAAGTAAAGTTTAGGTTTCCTTTATGGATGGAAACCCTAGCTTTTAGCCTATATATAAACATCGGTCCCTATAAGCCCTAGAACACAACATAATGCTTCCCATAGAGTAGTTGTATTCGGCTAGGAGTTTATAGAAGATCTTAGTGTTGCCGTGCCCTTTCTCTTTCCTTGCTCAAGTACCATGATTACAACGGGAATCAGGTTTGTCACTCCTTCTTTTGTGTTTTAATTGTATAACCTTATAAGGTTAACAATAGTATTTTAAAGTTGTTGAAATAATTTGAAATCAGGAAAGGTTCCAATTTTTTGTTTAACGTCACAAAATTTAAGGAAATTATCATCCTAAAAAAGTTTTGGATACCAGGTGCAGAAAAAGATCAAGAAAAATAATCAATGAGCGTGAGGGTACAGACCTGATTTCATTCTAGATAAATGTATTGAAACCGTGTGTATACAAATATGCGAAAAGATGTGAAAATGTGAAAAAACAGATTTGGCAAAATATTAGATTATATACACAATGAAAAAAAAAATAAAGATAACAAATATTTTAAGCGATTTATCACATACTTTGAGCAATGCATGTTAAATCTTACCATGGAGTTGGAATTTGGTTCGGATGCTTATAGCAGATGAGTTGTCCAGTTGTCAAGTCCTTATACATTTGTTTTACACAGTTGGGACACGCAATATACCACCATTCGTAATGTGTGTCAAAACGTTTGATAGAGGCCTTACAGAGAAATGTATCATTCTGCAAAAACTGTTGGTAATACTTTTGTATAAGGAATAATAATCATCTATACAATGTTTATTCAAAATGTAAAAATGCAGTGATATGTTTTTAAGAAGAGTTAAAAACATGTAATTAAATTTTATACCTTGTGTATGGATCTAGAAAAGCCACTTTATCAATTGTCAATTGTTTGCCTATGCGTAAAATTTCAGCCTCGCTTACTTATCTCGAGGAGGGGCCAATATTTTTATATATAGGCTCTTTCTAATTTGAAAAACATATACGATCGAAATGTAAAATTGTTTGAATAATTTTATGAAATTGATATTTCTTTTATTTTTATAACAGTGAATACAGTTTAATTGTGTTAAGAGTTATAAAAATACTTACACCGACTTGTACGCATTAACTTCTGGGATGTCTGGATCAACAAAGAAAAGTGAGCAACCAGTACTATTCATCACAATTTTATCTATGCATTGAAAAAAATGATAAGAAGGTGCAAAGAAAATACTGATAAATGGTTTTACTCACATGGGCCAAGTATAAGAACGGCATGACACAATTACTTACTGCACCATGATTTTAATTGTAATGCACAAAGTTTAAAAAGCTGAAAATAAAAGAGAAAAATAATTAATAACAGTGATTGAGAACCAATTTATTAAGGTATTTGAAAATTAATTAATCAAATATAAAAGAAAGAGATATGATAAATCACAGGAAGTGAATATGATAAAATTATGTGAGGAGAAAAGATTTAAACAATTTATATAAAGTTATGTTAAAAAATAATAGTAAATAAAGATACAAAAAAAATTCGTTCTAACTAAAGCCAAGCACCTAGATAAAGCTTCACTTTTAAGCTTGTAAAAACGACAACAATTGGGAGAGGCAGTGTTTCGACAAATGAAGAGCAAAATTCTTCTGCAACATCTGCCCATAATGTAACAGTGAATTGTTCTCTTCTGCAGGCAAATCAAATCAGAAACAAATATATACATGTTTTTCAATACAAAGCAAGAAATAAGGAACAACCCTTTGATTAATATGTTTTGGCTCTAAACGATATACTGCAGTGAGATGACCGATGACATCT
Organism: Malus fusca; assembly: GCA_035220775.1. Classification (NCBI taxonomy): domain Eukaryota; kingdom Viridiplantae; phylum Streptophyta; class Magnoliopsida; order Rosales; family Rosaceae; genus Malus; species Malus fusca. The sequence continues at coordinate 25,663,107 of CM069069.1, forward strand.
TGCAATTTAAAAGGTAAATATAAGCATGTTGTGAAAAATAATTTACCAAAAATAAACATCAATGATTTTAATCTATATATATGCATACACATATGATAATTTCACCTGTAAGAATGTCAATTTTGTTCAAGTGGGGATAAAGTGTCACATCCCGGCCCGAACTCGCTTAACTTCGGAGTTCCGATGGAATCCGAAGCTAGTGAGCTCCCAAAAGGCCTCGTGCTAGGTAGAGATGGGAATATACATATAAGGCTTACAGGATCCTCACCCCTGGACGATGTGAGATTGATGCGAAAATAAATTAACGCACAAATTTAAACCCTATTTGTGACAATTGTAGTAATGATGTAAGTAGGGATCGTTCTAGGCCGGGGATTAACTAGGGATGCTAACCAAAGTAAAATTAAATTAAAAACGTAAAAACAGAATTTAAAACACTAAACTAGACTCAAAACACTTAACTAGAATAACTCAAAATAAAACTAACAAATAATCTAAAAAGACACAAAATAATTCAAGACTCAAGAAAATACAAACTAAATTGATTTCTAATAAATCTAACACCTTAAAATAAACGGGGGATTGATTTTTTGATGAAAAGTAAATTAAACTTAAATAAATTACAAAATTGACAAAAACATAAAATTAAGGTAAAATGATAAATGACTGACTGGCTAGAGGATTATTCTCCACACATGCCACATATGCAACCTAAATTGATTTTCAGTTGTTCTTTCAATAAATTGTAAATTCTCAACGCCCCAAGTTAATTAGGTCCGCTTAAATTAACCTTCAGATTTTCCTACTTTTATTAGGTTGGATGATTGCATACGACAACCCAAAACATTCCCTACAAGTTCCCTACATGAATTGCATAATAGAGATACAAGCAAGAATCATTAAGTTTTATGAAAATCATAAGCATTGACGAGGCACTTGTTACTATGAATTGCATGAAACTTATGCCAAGAATTTACCTAACGCGATCGTTTATAAGCGACCTTCACTACTTGTGAATATAAGTTCATAACGATTAGGTGAAATTCACTTATATTCTAGCATCAAATTCATGCATGTAAATTAAGTATGCATCCTTAATCGACATACAAAAATAAGTTATCAATCAAGCAGTTAAGCAAATTAAATCACAACTCAGAAATCACAACTGAAGATAAACAATTCAAATTACAAATATATCCATAGTTTTGAATTAACCTCTAGCCAAAATAAAATTAGTTACACATTATTAAAATTAAAACAGAAATAAAACGTGAGTTGGAGGATTAAACCGAATGAGGACTGCAGTGTTGTTGCGCTCCCTGCACTGTTGCCGTGCTGACCAGGCAGGATTGCTGCCGTGCTGACCTGGCAGGATTGCTGCCGTGCTGACCTGCTTACTGACCTGCTTAGCTGCGCAAAGCAGCCCACGTGTCTCGCTCCTGTCCGTCTTCCTCCTGGCCTTCCTGGCAGCGCCTCCTTCCTTCTTCGCGCTACTTGCTGCCCACGTGCAGCCCTTCCTCAAATCCCCGCGTCTGACCTCCCCACGTCCATCAAGCTTCTGTCTGCATGAGGCAGCATGCATTTCCTATCTTTCCCGCCACCTGTCTCCCATTTCTCTTTATTTCTTACGCTGCCTGGTGGCAGCCTTCCTGCTAGTCCCCTAACTCGCGCGCCAGCTGTTGTGCTCCCCTCAGCCCAAGGCAGCGCCTCCTTTCACGTCTCACGCTGCCACTTCTTCTCTGCCTTTTCAAGTAGCGTCCTTCCCTCCTCTGTGCAGCTGCTAAATGCAACTCTCTGTCCGTCTCTAATCCAAACTCGCCAGCTGCCAACTTTCCTCCAAGTTCCGCGCTCTGTCTTTCCTTCGTCGTTCCGTGCGCCTTCCCTCCTCTGTGCAGCTGCTGCAAGGCAGCAACCTATCCTCTGCGAACTGCCCACGTGCGAGACCTTTCCCGCGAGTCCTCCTCACGTCCATCAAGCTTCTGTCTGCATGAGGCAGCATGCATTTCCTATCTTTCCCGCCACCTGTCTCCCATTTCTCTTTATTTCTTACGCTGCCTGGTGGCAGCCTTCCTGCTAGTCCCCTAACTCGCGCGCCAGCTGTTGTGCTCCCCTCAGCCCAAGGCAGCGCCTCCTTTCACGTCTCACTGCTTGCTGCAAAAGCAGCGCCTCGGCCCTGCTTGCCTCTTCGCAACTCCAAACCTTCTTTCCTTATCCCCCCCTACCTGCGTGCTCCTTATTCCTCCTTATTTATTTAGTTCCTCCACTTCACGATGGGAGCTCCACTCCCGTGTCCCCCGTCCTCTAACCTTTTCTTAATTATTTCTCCTTCATCCCTGGTTGTCTGCTGCCCTTCTCTGACTTCTCATTCTTTTCTAAAATATGGCAGCCTAGCTGCCTTCCTTCTTTTTGTCTCCCACGCGTTGCTTTCTGCCAAAAACCCCACTCAATTAACATCATACCTTTTATTTATATATATATATATATATGTATATATATATAAATATATATAAATATATAAATATATATAAATATATATATATATATTTATAATACTATCTTATTTTTATTAGTCAAAAATAGTGGGCAAGACAGTTTTGACGATTTTATCACTTAAAATCTCACTTGTGCAATATTTATTTTATTTACTAGATAAATACTAAAAAACACAAAAACAAAGTAAATAGCTCAAAAATATAAGAAACTAACTAAGAAAAGACGAGAGAATTTGATGTAAAATATGTATAAATATAATCCGATCAAATACCCCCACACTTAGCTTTTGCTAGTCCTCGAGCAAAACAGAGAAAACAGAAAAAGTAATAACATGAAAATTATTAGTTTTCCCCTATATTACCCTCATAGAATTTCATTTGAGAACATAAATCATCAAGAACCATAGCTAACAACAACAAGCAATTCAAGTTCATTTTCCTTATTCAAATATTAGCAGTAATCTTTGAAACATCCTTGAAGTGTAGTGTGTGAGATAGCCATGCTAATGCAATTTCAAGTTTTTATTTTAAAAATCACCATATGCAAACTAGCGACCTTCTCACTGGATGTACACTCAATCGCACATGTGTTTAGTTTTAATGTGTTTCGCTCAAAGAAACAAATGTGAAAGTTCTACCATAAGCTTGCATAAAGATCACTTCTCCACAGTCATAATTGCAAAACTTAAATCAAGAGGACTTTTATTGGATGTAATGAGGCTTAGGGATAGGGTTATTGAAACGAAAGAATAGGAAAACACAAGTTCCAAGCTACATTGTAAGCAATTATTTTCTTTATATTTATAAGAACTCAAGCTCTCCAACGATTCTTCAGACATCTCCAACCACACCCATAAACTGAAACTTTAAAACTTTTTATTTTCTTTGTATACAATCTTTCTTTTTCTTTTCCTTTTCTTTTCTTTTCTTTTTTTTTTTTTTTTTTTTTTTTTTTTTTCAAACAGAAACAAATATGAAAAACCCCCACACTTATTCTTTTGCCAAACACCTTCAAAGTACTTCACAAACATTTCACATAAGACAATCTTGCATTGCTCGCTTGGAAAGGGTAAGGAAAATTATTTCAGGCATAAGGGTAGACATATCTGGTGATAAGAAATAAAAGGCTCACAAATACGGCTCAAAATGGCAATCTAATGATATTATTTTTCTTTGGGAAACAAGGTTATTTGGGCCATGGTGGTAAACCTAATGCCTCTATCATTTTCAAGTTCATGCAATCAATGACAAAAATTTCGAAAGATCGTTATGCAAGTTCTAGAGAAGTATCTCACATAAGTTCATCACACATGAAAAAAATAGGAGTGTATGAAAAATGCATACACTTTCAATAGGCTCAAAAACTCACATAGGATGTATATGGTCACTAAATTCACATATGGAGCTTTAAATCATGCTTTAATTTCACATCAACAAGGCTATGTGAATGGTTTTTCAAGGATGATCAAATATGTACAAACTAACACGAGAATTAGGAATTTCACACAACACATGTTAACTAAGTTCTTGATGATCATGGTTCAAATTTATCCAATTATATCATTGGGTCGGGAAACTAACAAAAAACTAATTCAAAACAATAAGGAAAACAAGGAAATATTTTTGGATTTTTTTTTCTTTATTTTTTTATTTTTTATTTTTTTATTTTTATTTTTAAAAACAACAACTTAATTAAGAAAACACAAAGCAATAACATGGAAACAAATGAAACCAGTTCAAAGTCGAAGGTACAAAAAATTTCAATTTGGTCATTTTTATACTCTTTTACCCCCACACTTAAACTAGACATTGTCCCCAATGTCAGAAAATATAATAGAATGCAAATAAAAATAAAAATAAAATAAATAAATACAAAGAAACAAAATAAAGCAATAGGACTGAAAACTTCCCTAATTTGCAGAAAAATCAAGCGATGACCCCCAAGCTAAAATTCTGCAATCAACTTCAAGGGTGGAAATAACCAAAAGTTCCTGCAAAGAAAAGAAATAAATCAGTTACGCACGCAAGAAAATATAAAAGAAAACAAACGAAAAATTGAAAATGAAAATAAAAGATAATGAATAAAACTAATAAAAGAACATTGGTCCTGTTTGGTGACTTTCCACAGCTTTGAACTTGAACTGGCCTCGGAACTTCTTAGCAAGGAAAATGAGACTTGATTGGTGGTGGTGTTGAAGCTTCTCGAGCTCTTGGTTTCAACTCGGACTCCTTCTGCCGGGTTGATTGAGTCTGCAGGCTACATTCTTCTCTTTTTGTTCTTCTGCATGGCAGGTAGGCACGAGGTAGAGGTGGTGGTCTGCTTCTTTGTTCAATCTGTCCAAGTGCCGACCGATTGCCTTTCTTTCACCTTGCCCCGTAGCCAAGAGCAAGGGTAAAGGAAAAGCATGCCATGAGAAATCTTTGCCTCTGACTCTGATGATATGGGATACTTTTGCTTTTGAAGAAGTATCGTTCCACATGTGTATGCTTGAACTGGGCTGGGGAACTTCTTAGCAAGGAAAATGAGACTTGATCTTGAAGATGAAGCAGCACCTTGTCTCCACATGCTTCAAGTATCATTTTCACTTGCCATGTCTGTTCTCCAGGCAGATGTGGCGACTTCTTCGGAAGTACATAAGTGGTTGAAGAAGAGCACTCGAGAGCAATGCTAGGTAAGCAATCAGGAAGGATTTCCAGGCAGTCGGTTCTTAGATTGGAAGATTGACACCGAGTGCTGGCTGATTGCCCGCTTTCTCCTTGCCACAAAGACAAGGACAAGGACAGGAAGAAAGCGTGATATGAGATACTCTTGCTTTCAACCTTCATGATATGAAATACTCTAGCTCTAGATGTCTTATTTGTAAAGGTATCCCAGGGAATGAGAAACACAGAGAAACTCGAGAGGGTTTGTTGGAAAGGCATTTTCGGAGATGAAAAATTTCGGAGATGAAGAAGTGTTGAGAGTGTGCCTTTGCTGTTGAAGGCGAAGGTAGACGTTTATAGAAATTTTCTTCACAACCGAAACTATTCCTTTACCCCTGTCGGCAGCCGGTGGATGGATGAACAGTACAGGTGACGCGCTTTCTGAAAAGTCACCCGTAATTTGCGCAAAGCTGACAGCGCGCGTGACGAGTGACGACAAAATTGGAAAAGCTGTTCGCCTCGTGATTCCTGACCGCTCCGACTTTTGATAAAGACGCCCGACTTTTGAGAGAGCGGCGTCCGACTTTTGAGAAAGGAACCGACTTTTGAGACGGAGTCCGACTTTTGAGAACGGCGACGCCGCTTTTGAGAAAAGAATCCGGCTTTTGAGAAAGGAGCCCGGCTCTTCGATTTGCGAGAGGGCGTCTCTTCGACTGCTGAGTGAGCGCCTCAACGATTTCTTCTTCTTATAAGAACGCTCATTTTTGTTCCACAACAAACTTAAGCTCCCCTGTAAACACTCCCTCCTGTAAACACTTCCTCCTTGCATTTCTTTAATCTTGATCAGTTCGACTCTTCATTCTCAACACCTTCAAATATGTCTTGCCCTTCTGACCGTCGCCTTAACTTGAATGTTGGGGAAGATAGTGATATATCTTCTCCAACCAACATTTGGCAGCCATCCTTCATATCCCCAAATGGTCCTCTTACAGTTGGGGATTCCATGATGATGAACGAAACAACCGCATCGGTGGTGGCCAGAAATCTGCTCACTCCTAGAGACACTAGGATACTTTCCAGGCGGTCCGACGAACTGGCTGTCCAGGACTCTATGGCCTACAGCGTCCGATGCGCAGGCTCAGTATCAAACATGGGCCAGCGCCTTCTTGCACGAACTCGTCAGGTGGAGTCGTTGATGGCTGAAGTGGCTAGTCTTCGGCAGGAGGTCAGAGTGCTTAGGCATGAGAACAGGGATTTGCACATGCTTGCAACCAATTACTCCACAAGCATGAAGAGGAAGCTGGATCAGATGCAGGAGTCCGAAGTGCGGATTCAGAGTGATCATCAACGGTTTATGACGTTACTCCCGAGGTTTGTGTTGCCTTCGTCCTCGGGAGCAGCACCAAGTATTGAGGCTCTGAATGATCCAGCTCTGGCGCTTCGTCTTTCAGGGGCTCCGACGACCTCCGAGGCACCACCAACCAAAAACCAATGAACGAAATTAAATTACAAGTTATTGTAAAAAATTTTATGCATTTAAGCTTTTTTTTTTTATTTTTTATTTTTTATTTATATGAATGTTTATGTTTTTAAGTTTTTTTATATTTTTTTTTTATTTTATTTTTTTTATTATTTTTTTTTTATTTTTTTATTTATTTTTAACAACTTAATTAAGAAAACACAACAATAAGTAAAACAAAGTAAAAAGACTAAGTTTAACTTTCTAAACAAAAATCACAACTAACTAAACAAAACAAAATGAAATCAACGTAAAAAGAAATCAACGTAAAATAAATTCACACAGAGCAAACAAACAATGAAAGAACTAAACAAAGTAAAATAAATTCAGTAAAGAGAAGGGATTAGGAATGCAAATCTGATTGTGGGTGATTCCTAGGCCTCCCTTCATTATTCAAATGCATGGGCTTATCATTGAACGGACGGTGGTACTTGAAATGATCCGACAACGGTCTAAGTTCTAATGACGGTGCCTGAATCATCAAAATTAAAAACAAGTTAGTATAAATTAAAATAAAAAATGGAGAAGATGGCTTACAGTCACATTCAAACTCAATTACAAACACCACGTCTTTGAACGTTCCCGGGACTTTGAACTTGGCCAGGTTTACTATGATGGTCGTGGCTTGTCCCGTGTCATCAAACTCAACTTCCTTGGCATTTGTCTCATGCACAGCCTCTTGGATGTATTCTTGAAATTCTTCGGCCACCTCATTTTCTGGAATCCCTCTTCTTGGTGTACAAGTTTCTTTGATTGTTTCAACATCATCGGGAACATGATTTTGTGCACCAAAAATTTGGATCTCATTTTGCACCTCTGGAAGATCTTCCACAACGTATTTTTCATTCACTTCTTCCTTGGGATTTAAAAACCTGCAAGGAAAAAGGACATTTGGTGGAACGATGTTAGAATGAATTGAACTTAGAACCTCCTCACCTGAGTTGGATGACATAAGGACTTGGGGGGTTTGCGATAAGAATTCTTCTAAACTGCCCAAGTCGTCATCCTCATCTTCTTCTTGAATTGGCAATTCATCCATGTTCGGGCTCTGTTTGGATGGTTCAGGAACAACGTCATCCTCCATGTTACCTTGATCTCGAATATGTGCCATGAATTCCATAATCTGCCCAACTTGCTCCTCCAATGCATCCACCTTGTTGGCTTTATTTTGCATCTCCATGTTTCGATTTTCTACGTCCTGGGTCAAAGAGGTTAGTAACTTATTCAAAATGTCATTATCCGAAGACGTACCTGAATTTGATTGGGGAGATTGTTGTGGTGGTTCATATGGCCATTGATAGAACTCTTCCGATGGAGGCAATTGTTCTTCTTTTTGTGAACCCTGTACCGAAGAAATTAATTCTTCAAGCATTTGATTATAATCCACGGGCATACTTTGATTCGATTGGAATTGTTGTGGGGGATGCTGTGGTGGCTGCATAGGTCTTGAATAGAACGCGTCCTCTTGCTGCCAATATCCACCTTGTTGGAATTGTTGAGGTTCTCCCCACATATAATCTGAATTACCTCTCCAATCCGAATTGTAAGCGTTGGAAAACATGTTGCCCCTTGATTGGTTATGGCCCTGATATCCCCAAACATCTTCATTTGCAGAAAATTGAGGACCTTGATATCGTTGCCCATAGGGCACATCAAGTGTAGGGACACTTGGCATTGTGGTCCGTTCGGCATTATGAGTTAATTGAGCAGTGAGCTGTGCCAATAGATCTTGAATGCTAGTAGAATCCAGGTCTTGCTCCATTTGTACCTCAATTCAAAGAAAGAAAAATAAATCAAATATCAAAAGTAACATACACAAACACAAATAAACATAAGCAAAAACAAAAATAAAAGGATTAGCAAATTTGCTAATCCCCGGCAACGGCGCCAAAAATTTGATGCGAAAATAAATTAACGCACAAATTTAAACCCTATTTGTGACAATTGTAGTAATGATGTAAGTAGGGATCGTTCTAGGCCGGGGATTAACTAGGGATGCTAACCAAAGTAAAATTAAATTAAAAACGTAAAAACAGAATTTAAAACACTAAACTAGACTCAAAACACTTAACTAGAATAACTCAAAATAAAACTAACAAATAATCTAAAAAGACACAAAATAATTCAAGACTCAAGAAAATACAAACTAAATTGATTTCTAATAAATCTAACACCTTAAAATAAACGGGGGATTGATTTTTTGATGAAAAGTAAATTAAACTTAAATAAATTACAAAATTGACAAAAACATAAAATTAAGGTAAAATGATAAATGACTGACTGGCTAGAGGATTATTCTCCACACATGCCACATATGCAACCTAAATTGATTTTCAGTTGTTCTTTCAATAAATTGTAAATTCTCAACGCCCCAAGTTAATTAGGTCCGCTTAAATTAACCTTCAGATTTTCCTACTTTTATTAGGTTGGATGATTGCATACGACAACCCAAAACATTCCCTACAAGTTCCCTACATGAATTGCATAATAGAGATACAAGCAAGAATCATTAAGTTTTATGAAAATCATAAGCATTGACGAGGCACTTGTTACTATGAATTGCATGAAACTTATGCCAAGAATTTACCTAACGCGATCGTTTATAAGCGACCTTCACTACTTGTGAATATAAGTTCATAACGATTAGGTGAAATTCACTTATATTCTAGCATCAAATTCATGCATGTAAATTAAGTATGCATCCTTAATCGACATACAAAAATAAGTTATCAATCAAGCAGTTAAGCAAATTAAATCACAACTCAGAAATCACAACTGAAGATAAACAATTCAAATTACAAATATATCCATAGTTTTGAATTAACCTCTAGCCAAAATAAAATTAGTTACACATTATTAAAATTAAAACAGAAATAAAACGTGAGTTGGAGGATTAAACCGAATGAGGACTGCAGTGTTGTTGCGCTCCCTGCACTGTTGCCGTGCTGACCAGGCAGGATTGCTGCCGTGCTGACCTGGCAGGATTGCTGCCGTGCTGACCTGCTTACTGACCTGCTTAGCTGCGCAAAGCAGCCCACGTGTCTCGCTCCTGTCCGTCTTCCTCCTGGCCTTCCTGGCAGCGCCTCCTTCCTTCTTCGCGCTACTTGCTGCCCACGTGCAGCCCTTCCTCAAATCCCCGCGTCTGACCTCCCCACGTCCATCAAGCTTCTGTCTGCATGAGGCAGCATGCATTTCCTATCTTTCCCGCCACCTGTCTCCCATTTCTCTTTATTTCTTACGCTGCCTGGTGGCAGCCTTCCTGCTAGTCCCCTAACTCGCGCGCCAGCTGTTGTGCTCCCCTCAGCCCAAGGCAGCGCCTCCTTTCACGTCTCACGCTGCCACTTCTTCTCTGCCTTTTCAAGTAGCGTCCTTCCCTCCTCTGTGCAGCTGCTAAATGCAACTCTCTGTCCGTCTCTAATCCAAACTCGCCAGCTGCCAACTTTCCTCCAAGTTCCGCGCTCTGTCTTTCCTTCGTCGTTCCGTGCGCCTTCCCTCCTCTGTGCAGCTGCTGCAAGGCAGCAACCTATCCTCTGCGAACTGCCCACGTGCGAGACCTTTCCCGCGAGTCCTCCTCACGTCCATCAAGCTTCTGTCTGCATGAGGCAGCATGCATTTCCTATCTTTCCCGCCACCTGTCTCCCATTTCTCTTTATTTCTTACGCTGCCTGGTGGCAGCCTTCCTGCTAGTCCCCTAACTCGCGCGCCAGCTGTTGTGCTCCCCTCAGCCCAAGGCAGCGCCTCCTTTCACGTCTCACTGCTTGCTGCAAAAGCAGCGCCTCGGCCCTGCTTGCCTCTTCGCAACTCCAAACCTTCTTTCCTTATCCCCCCCTACCTGCGTGCTCCTTATTCCTCCTTATTTATTTAGTTCCTCCACTTCACGATGGGAGCTCCACTCCCGTGTCCCCCGTCCTCTAACCTTTTCTTAATTATTTCTCCTTCATCCCTGGTTGTCTGCTGCCCTTCTCTGACTTCTCATTCTTTTCTAAAATATGGCAGCCTAGCTGCCTTCCTTCTTTTTGTCTCCCACGCGTTGCTTTCTGCCAAAAACCCCACTCAATTAACATCATACCTTTTATTTATATATATATATATATATGTATATATATATAAATATATATAAATATATAAATATATATAAATATATATATATATATTTATAATACTATCTTATTTTTATTAGTCAAAAATAGTGGGCAAGACAGTTTTGACGATTTTATCACTTAAAATCTCACTTGTGCAATATTTATTTTATTTACTAGATAAATACTAAAAAACACAAAAACAAAGTAAATAGCTCAAAAATATAAGAAACTAACTAAGAAAAGACGAGAGAATTTGATGTAAAATATGTATAAATATAATCCGATCAGAGATCTTACAATCCACCCCCCTTAGGGGCCTGACGTCCTCGTCGGCACAATTTCGGCCAGGGATTGGCTCTGATACCAAATTCTCACATCCTGGCCCGGGCCCCCACCACATCCCGAGCTCGACTTCACCGTAGCATGATATTGTCTGTTTTGGGCCCCACCATACCCTCACGGTTTTGTTTCTGGGAACTCACACAAGAACTTCCCAGGGTCACCCATCATGGGATTGCTCTCGCGCAAACTCGCTTAACTTCGGAGTTCCGATGGAACCCGAAGCTAGTGAGCTCCCAAAAAGTCTCGTGCTAGGTAGAGATGGGAATATACATATAAGGCTTACAGGATCCTCACCCCTGGACGATGTGAGATCTTACAATCCACCCCCCTTAGGGGCCTGACGTCCTCATCAGCACACTTTCGGCCAGGGATTGGCTCTAATACCAAATTCTCACATCCTGGCCCGGGCCCCCACCACATCCTGAGCTCGACTTCACCGTAGCATGATATTGTCTGCTTTGGGCCCCACCACGCCCTCACGGTTTTGTTTCTGGGAACTCACACGAGAACTTCCCAGTGGGTCACCCATCATGGGATTGCTCTCACGCGAACTCACTTTACTTCGGAGTTTCGATGGAACCCGAAGCCAGTGAGCTCCCAAAAGGCCTCATGCTAGGTAGATATGGGAATATACATATAAGGCTTACAGGATCCTCACCCCTGGGCGATGTGGGATCTTACAATCCACCCCCCTTAGGGGCCTGACGTCCTCGTCGGCACAATTTCGGCCAGGGATTGGCTCTGATACCAAATTCTCACATCCTGGCCTGGGCCCCCACCACATCCCGAGCTCGATTTCACCGTAGCATGATATTGTCTGTTTTGGGCCCCACCATACCCTCACGGTTTTGTTTCTGGGAACTCACACAAGAACTTCCCAGGGTCACCCATCATGGGATTGCTCTCGCGCGAACTCGCTTAACTTCGGAGTTCCAATGGAACCCGAAGCTAGTGAGCTCCCAAAAGGTCTCGTGCTAGGTAGAGATGGGAATATACATATAAGGCTTACAGGATCCTCACCCCTGGACGATGTGAGATCTTACAATCCACCCCCCTTAGGGGCCTGACGTCCTCATCGGCACACTTTCGGCCAGGGATTGGCTCTAATACCAAATTCTCACATCCTGGCCCGGGCCCCCACCACATCCTGAGCTCGACTTCACCGTAGCATGATATTGTCTGCTTTGGGCCCCACCACGCCCTCACGGTTTTGTTTCTGGGAACTCACACGAGAACTTCCTAGTGGGTCACCCATCATGGGATTGCTCTCACGCGAACTCGCTTTACTTCGGAGTTTCGATGGAACCCAAAGCCAGTGAGCTCCCAAAAGGCCTCATGCTAGGTAGAGATGGGAATATACATATAAGGCTTACAGGATCCTCACCCTGGGCGATGTGGGATCTTACAGAGAGATTAGAGGACTCAAGCATGAGAATAAAGAGTTGCACATATTTGCAAATAATTACTCAACGAACATAAAAATAAAGCTCGACCAACTAGAGGAATCCAAAAGTCAAATTGAAAGTGACCATCAGAGGTTCGTGGCTCTATTCTGAAGGCACCCATTGCCTCCACCCTTTACAGTTCTACCAAGTACTAAGGGTTCAAATGATCAACCTCCGGCGCCTCCCCCATATAGAGTTGTGCCAAATACTGAGGTTTCACATGATCAATCTCTAGTGCCTCACCTTTCAGGGGTTCTGCCAAGTACTAAGGCTTCATATGAGCAACCTTTGTGAAAGCTCTTTTTTTTTTCTTTTTTTAGTTGTTGTAATTGTAATTCATGTGTATGCACGTGTTAGTATAGAAAAGTTTCCTCTCTTCTGGTTTTTTACATGTCTGAAACTTCGAGTTTAGTTTGTTAGATATAGGAAACTATGGAAACTTCTGACTCCATTAATATGAATCAATAAATAAACGATGGAAACTTCTGATTCCATGAATATGATTCAATGAGCTTTTAAGCAAAGATGTTTTCTAATATGCTTCCACATGAATTCTCAGGCATTATGGATTCATGAAAGTATCTTGTATAAGATGTTGATGGTAACAAAATCGAGTTTTGCTAAGTTCACCATTTTCTTATTCCCAAAAGGAAGAAATTCAAGTATGGCGGAACTTGCAATAATTAATTAATATCATATATAACACATGTCTACACAAAATGTTAGAACTTCAAGTTCTTAACATTATTTATATTTTAAACTTCAGGCCAAAACATTATACATATGTACTCAAAATTTATTCTCGATATCGACATCATTAGAACCTTTAGATTCATATTTTGGAATTCATGCTCATACTTAAAATGTACATGGATTAAGGAATTATGGTCCTCATTTAATAGTCGATGGACTGAGGTACTTATGGCCGTCATTTCAATTGAGTTGAGGAACTGCTGTTCTCTCAATTGATTCAAAAACTTCAGGTTTTAATTTTGATCAAGGAACTTCAGGTACGATCTTTTTATATAATGAGGATCAAGGAACTTCAGGTCCAATCATTTTATATGATGGAACTTCAGGTCCAATCTTTTCACATAATGAAGATCAAGGAACTTCAGTATCTAATTTGATCTAGGAACTTCGAGTCCTGTATATACTTATCATAGAAAATGTGGAACAATAAATAAATTAAAGCAGAAGGCGATAATTCCAGCCACTATAAATTAATTAATTTAAATAGTAATGATTGTGACAATAGCTTTAATTCAGCACCATTCACATAAATATCAAAACTTAAAGACAATCATTGTTATTATAAGAAGGGCGACAGTGCCGCACCATTCACAAATATATATTAACATATGAAGGGTGAGGGTGGTCAATTGGTACCATTCATATTATAATATATATATATATATATATATATATATATATATATAGTATATGATGGGCGATTATACCGCACCCATCACATTAATAACAAAATTAATAATAATAAGGAAAAAGTAAATATTAACTTACTATACTCCCTTTCTCCTTTCTAACAGTGGTCATGTATCACAAGTAGGGTCTGAGAATTATAAGAAGATCAAACCATTGGATCTGGCTTAAATTTTAGTATGATATGAATAAGAAGATAACAAACAACTTTCCTGAAGAAACCGTTTCAATCTGAGCTACTACAAATGGAGTTTTGGCACTCATAAGATGGATGTCCAGTTTTCTGCGGAATTGGTGGATTGGTGTTTCAAACATCTGTGATGATCGGACTTTTGGATTTTTCTAAAATTTGGATATGTAATAGGTACTAGACGGACGAACAACTTTCAAAAATGAATTATTTCGATCCATGGATAAAAAGTTAGAGTTCAGAGGCTGTTTACATGGTTGTCATATTTTCTGCCAATAATAATAATAGTTATATAATCAGATGTATATTTGTTTTAAGAAAATTAGTTGTACATAAGTATGAGGGTAAAGTAAAAGGATTTTCTTATATGTGAGATTCCTGCTGACAGAGGTGAGAGGTAGGTAGTGCTTCACCGGATTTATGGCATTGTACTTTCCACTGACACAAGATCTTCTCGTGCTGATCACGTTGTGAAATTCCGGATATGTGTGCAGTGCAAGATTCTATAAAATGCTAGGCGCTACTCGAGCGGTGGGATAGAGCCTAGCGCCTAGGCATTTTTAAGTAATTTATTGTATATCTTTATCATATAAATAAGTTGGACTTAAAAAAAAAAACATTGTTCAAAAAATTAATAATTTATAAATATAAATAGTCAGGTCTTGGTTTATCATTAAAAAAATTAAAATGAAATTGTATTCTCTAGTTTAGAAAACTTAACCTGACTGTGACTATCAAAAGATAGTAGGTGGGTTGCCCTAGTTTTATGTGTAAAAAAATATAAACTATCAAATTACTCTTGGTTTCATCAATTCTTTTAATATTTTTATTTATTTTTCCACTATTTCTTTGTGCCTTGGGTCTTGGTTTTATAACTTCTTTGATATTTTATTAATTTTTCTACTCTTTCTCCATGCCATTTTTCCTCTCTCATTCAAACCCCCACTTTATCAGTCTTTCACTCTCTCACCTATACCGTTTCACTTTCTTTTCTTAGAAAATCAAGTCGTCTTCCACACCGCTCTGAGAGCACATCGACAAAATTGCAACCTTTTTGTTTGCTTCGCAAATCCACCGTTCTCATTTATCCACCACGTCATTGTTCTCTCTCTTTTCCACCCTCCCTCTTCTCATCAAACAAGCAGCGAGCGAAGATAAGAGACAACGGCGACCAAACATAACAGTCTGCAAAAAAAAAAAAAAAAAACCATCGCCTGGATCGTTGCCTAGACCGCCTAAAATTCCTAAAGAGCGCCTAGGCGGGCGTCTAACAACAACATGATTTTGCTGGACAATTTGGCCTAAATCGCGGTTGTACTCCATCGCATAGCACCTAGACCGATTTTTAGAACATTGGTGCAGTGGAATATAAAGTAAATAAGACACAATATTTACGAGGTTCGACAAGTGTGCCTACGTCATCAGGGCAACAATACTACTTTCTTTTGTTATCTAAAATATAGGAGTACAAAATAACTCTCGCTATTTTCCCTCTTCTAGCCTAGCTGTAACAACCCATTCCAATTATTTAACGGATTTTGAATCGGGATGATTTCTATAATTTCACAAAAATTGGGATATTTTGTTTTGGGTTTTGCCTTTGATCTTAATTGGTGTGCCCAAGGGGCCCACCCTTTAGTCTTGTCCCCATCCCATTTTTCCCTCTCCCTCTCTTTCTTCCCTTTTCTGTAGCATTCTCTCTCTCTCACTCTCACAACTCTCTCGCTCTCACTCTCGGACCTCACTCTCTTCTCCCCACTTTTATTTCCTTCTCCCCTAAGCTCCCCGAGCTCCCATTCTCCGCAACCACTCACCACCACCTGGAACATGTTACCACGAACCCCGAACTGTGGACCTTAAAGCTCGACAGTGGCGGAGTCTACTTTTCACTCTCTCCCCGACTTGCTCCGACATGGGTAAACTTCGAATCACCCTAAACATTTTCCTCCCTTGTCGTCATATTTCATTGTTGATCGTATTTATATGTTTTGGATGACAAAAACCACGAAGAAACACCACAGAAAGGTTTCCCAGATTCTGGCGAGAATGATGTGATTTTCAAACAATTTTCCGACAACCTTCCGGCCATGGCTGGCCACGAGGAAGGTATATTTCGATTCCTTATTTTCAAGGCTTCAATTTGGTATATTGTATGACATGTTTTGGTTGAGAATCAAGTTGATTGGAGCTGGGGAAACTCCGACGTCCTTTTTCTATCGAAACCAGGCCTTTGGGCCATGCTAACCCAAAACCCGTTGTCCTTGGGCCAAGCTACCAAGCCCAAGACCCATCCGAACCCAGCCCTAAACCCTCTAACCCAAAAACCCAATCCATATCCTTTGGGCCTTATGACCCTCGGCCTAACCCTACTGCCAAACCCAACCTAACATTCGGCCCAACCCATGCCACCCAGATGGAATATTCCGTGGAATATTCTGTCAGGGAATATTCCGTCAGGGAATATTCTTTGGAATATTCCGTCAGGGAATATATATTCCTGGAATATTCTTTTTGTTAACTTTTACGAAATTTACCTGGGATCCCTATTAGGGTAATTCGACGTCCTGAATCCGTTTCCGGCATCCGTTTTCCCAAATTCAATCGTTTTATTAGAGTTTTATTAATTGGACCCTTTATGTGCTTTGGTGCATTTATTGTGGCGTTTTTGTCTTCGCTAGTTTGCATGGCTCTCGGCGGCGAAGTATCTGTGAGTGGACCCCTTCTAAAATGCATGCTTTAATAGTAGAAATGCATACATGAAAAGCATGATTAAATGGTAACGTTTTATGAGTAAATTAGATTTACACTTTATGATTATCATGCTTTACTGAGAATATTTTGGAATACCATACTTTATCGAACTTATGTTCTTTGTAGTATATATGATAGATGACTATATACTATTTATGAACATGTTTTTACACTTTTTTTGTAGTATATATGATGGATTACTATATTCTATGAAGATGTTTTTGAGATATATGTACCTATGTTTGGAAAGAGTATATTTAATGTTTTTGTGCGTATCTAGTAGTCACTGTTTTGCCTACGGGCGAAGATACTTGTTTATTGGCTTCGGGCCTGGAGATATAGTTATTGGCTTCGGGTCGGGAGATATAGTTATTGGCTTCGTGCTGGGAGATATAGTTGTATTGGCTTCGGGCCAAGATATGTAGTACCACAGGCGCCACTATTTAGCACACTATATATGATATATGTTTTATGAAGGTTTTATGGCATGCTAGGGTTTTTGGAAAACTTATTACAAATTATGCTATGAGTTTTCATAAACTTTGGGGGTTAGTACGTTGAATAATTGTTTCAATATATATATATATATATATATATATATATCAATTTGGTCCACTCATGTTTTGTTTTGCGCCCCCTCAGGATTTAGAATCGAGGCATACAATCCTGGCGTCAGGGCACTTCCACATAGACATCTTCGAGTCCTCTCGGTGTAGGACCCATTCCTTTGCTCACTTAATTTTATATTATTTCTTTTAGTGTTCTAGTTAGTTGTATGCTTTGAACAAGTTCCTAAGTTGCATATTCATTGTATTTTAATTCATTTTTATTTACATTCGTTGTTCTCATGTATGTTAGTATGGCTTCATCACCTTCGGGTGTCAGCCAGCACGTGTCTACCTTGGTGTTCGATGGATATTAGAGTCAGGCGTGCCACTTGCTCACTGGTATTTTCTCGTACATACCTCTTCTTTCTTTTCTCTCTTCCTTTCCTCCGTATGTTTCTCACTTCTCTTCTTTCTTTTATTCTTCAATCTTTTATAGGCAAAATGTCTAACAAACCTACGAAACCTACTCTCTTTGACAATGTTGTAAAGGTGTGGTCATACTTAGATGCTTATTACAATGGGCATTCACACCTTCATTTACAACATAACCCTTATTTTGGTTGATATAATGATTTTGTTGCTCGAAAATTTTCTATTGATTGAATAATTTATTTTAAAAAATGCCCAAAACTCATGGCTTTGAATTAGAGTTGTTAAAAATGGAACTAAGATTGGTTTAGTAATAGATGTGGAAAAAGTAAAAAGTCTAAAATACTCTTAAATTTGACCGTCCTTTCATGGAATGAGATAAAGTGAGATCAAAATAATTGAAAATGTTAGTTTTGAGAGATAAAATGAGACAGAATCAATTACAAATAGTAAACTAAGATTAAGTGACAGTTTCAACGGCACTTCGATTAATAAGTCTTTATTTTATCTATTTAAAAGTTTTGAAGCTAGAAGCGTACGGAATGAAACATATCTTTTTGTCTTTGACAATTGACGCATGGCTTTCAATTCCATTTTGCTGATCATATCGGTCAAAAGCTTCATATGAGCGGAAGCTACATATTGCTTAAGCTACTAGTGGAAAAACCTCCCCCTCCTCCTAAAACCCTTGTCTTCCCTCACCACCGCCGCCCGATATCTCTTCCGAGCTTTTCGCCGTCCTCTCTCACCGGAATTGCCCTCTCCTTCTTCCGCTGGATCGCCGGAATCCCCCGCTACAAGCACACCGTCCACTCCCACTCCTCTTTGCTCCTCAACATTCTGCTTCCCAATCGCTGGCTCGATGCCGCAGAGAAGATCCGGATTTCGATGCTCAAGGCCTGCGATTCACCCGAGGACGCCCGCTTTGTGCTCGAACTTTTGCGCCGGATGAACCGCGGCGGCCATGCTGGTTTTGTCGAATTTAAGCTCACTCTCAGGTCCTACAACTGGCTCCTAATCTCTGTGTCTAAGTTTTTACTAATTGATGATGTGAAAACTGTGCTTTTGGAAATGTTGGATGACGAGATTTTGCTGGATATAGTTACGTTGAATACCATGGTGGTTGCTTATTGTAAATTGGGAATGTGGCCGAGGCCGAATTGTATGTCAGTAAGATAGTGCCGGCAGGTTTTAGCTCCACTAGTTTTACCTACAGTTCATTGATAATGGGGCATTGTAAGAACAAGGATGTGGATAATGCTTTTAAGATTTTTGAGATAATGCCGGATAAGGGCTGTCCGAGAGATGTGGTTTCGTATAATTATTTGATCCGCGGGTTTTGTGAGGCTCATCACATTGATGAGGCTCCCAAGTTGTTCTCTCGCATGGGGCAGGGGGGCGATAATTGTTTTCCAAATGTGAGAACATATACGGTTCTTATTCATGCCTTGTGTGGATTGGGAAGGAAACTAGAGGCAATTAATATATTTAAAGAGATGATAGAGAAGGGTTGTGAACCAAATGTATATACTTATTGTGTGCTCATTGATAGCATGTGTAAGGAAAAATAAGCTTAATTATGCCAGAAAGGTGCTAAACCGGATGCTGGAGAACGGATTGGATCCTAATGTCATCACATACAATGCATTAATTAATGGGTATTGCAAGGACGGAGCAGTTGAGGCTGCACATGAGATTTTGGCTTTGATGGAATCAAATGATTGTTGTCTAGATGTTTACACATTCAGTGCATTGATTGACGGGCTGTGTAAAAGGAATAATGTGCACCAGGCAATGGCACTGCTTAATAAAATGCTTGAACTGAAGCTCTCACCAAACTTGGTAACATATAACTTGTTAATCCATGGACAGTGTAAAGCAGGTCATTTCTATAGTGCTTATAGGTTGCTTAATTTGATGACTCATAGTGGTTTGGCTCCTGACCAGATTACTTACTGTGCTTTCATCGACAGTCTCTGTAAGTGGAACAGATTACCAGAAGTTCAAACCATGTTTGATACTCTCAAGAAGAATGGCATCAACCATCAAGTCAAGTACAGAGATGTTTACTGCTTTAATTGATGGTTACTGCAAGATTGGGAAAATCGATGCCGCCCTTCCTTTATTTGATAAAATGCTTACCGAGGATTGTTTGCCAAACTCATATGCCATCACTGCCTTGATACATGGGTTATTCAAAGAGAGAAAATTGATGGAAGCATCCTCAGTCATGGAAAAAATGTTAAATATAGGTGTGAAGCCTACAGTCCCTCATTACAATATTTTAATTAATCGTGTTCTGAAAGAAGGTGAATTTGATCATCCTCATGAGCTTCTCAATAAAATGGTTTCTGTCGGTAACCAACTTACTGTAATTACTTACAACACATTTATTCAGGCATATTGCGTGCTTGGGAATATAAAGGAAGCGGAGAAGGTGATGATTAAGATGAATGTAGAAGGAATTTCTGCAGATTCATTGACTTACACATTTTTAATTGATGCATATGTCCGTATGGGATTAATTGATTGTGCTTTTGATGTTCTTAAGCGCATGTTTGATTCTGGTTGTGAGCCTTGTCGTCGTACCTATTCCTTTCTAATCAAATATCTCTCAAATGAAAAGTTGGTCATGACAAACAGTAAAGCAGTGGGTCTCGATATCATGTTAAATGTCTCTGGCAATATTACTGATATATGGAAGACCATGGATTTTGAAATTGCTGTGGAGCTATTTGAGAAGATGGTTGGACATGGTTGTGCTCCCAATATGAACACTTATGGCGAGCTTATAGTAAGACTTTGCAAAGAGAGAAACTTGGAAGTAGCTCAGAGGTTATATAATCATATGAGAGATATGGGTATTTCTCCTAACAAAGGTATTTATAATTCTCTTGTTAATTATTGCTGTGAGATGCAAGTATACGGAGAGGCAGCAATGCTAGTGCATTCTATGATTGAGCATGGTTATTTACCAGCATTGGAGTCATGCAAGTTGCTTGTATGTGGACTTTTTGATGAAGAGGACGACAAGAAGGCTAAGGCAGTTTTTTGTAGTATGCTTCGCTGTGGGTATAACTATGATGAAGTTGCTTGGAAACTTCTCCTTGATGGTTTGGTTAAGAGGGGCCATTTAAATAGAGGATCAGAGCTGCTAACAATCATGGAGAAGATGGGTTGCCAGCTTCATCCGGAGACAAATAGAATGTTGACCAAGGGACTTAATGGAACATGATAATGATCCTCAATGTTGTATTTAAAAAGAATTGGATGTTGCAAGGGGCTTGTAGCTCAAGTGGTTTTGAGTGTTGAACCCTGCACCCGAGGTCTTGTGATCAAATTCCCTCCCTCCCCCAACATTGCTTGCATGAGAAAAAGAATTGGATGTTTTCGTCACACAAGAAGCCTTACAAACTGTGAATTCGATGTTGTGCCCTAGCTTCAGCACTGATTGTAGCTTCAGTGCTTACACAAAGTTTACAAGCATTTGTGAAGATCATGAGGCAAGTTTGTATTTAAAATCTCAGATTCATTTTGTTAGACGTCCTATTGTTTATTGTGCTTTGTATTTTTTATAATTTTTTCTAACTCAAATCCATGCATCACGTTTCACTTGTGCAATGAGTAAATTATCTCTATTTCTGAAGCGAACTTACGAATGAAGAGTTAAAATTTCATAATAAACTAGTGACAAATGGACAATTAATTTGGCAAAATATTAAAAAGAAAACGAAAGTGGATTAGTGATATTTAATAAACCTACCACCTAATAAACCTTCCTTGGAAAACTATGTATTACTTTCTTTTTCTGATTCATACATATCTTATCTGACACATTTCCTAATAACTTTACATTTTGAGTGTGAACAATCTGGAGTTTGTACTAGAGCCTGCCAATACACGTAAGCACACACACACATATGTATGCATGTATGTATATGCATATGAAGCTATACATTCTGATCCGTAGATATGTTTTGCAGGGTATAGCTAGAAGGTTACCACTTGGTTCATGAGAAAGCATTAAAGCAATATCAGTATCGTGTGCACCATAAGTGTGTTATATATCTTCCAATTCTTTGGGGCTTCATCAGTATCTTGTGCACCATAAGTGTGCTACTAAAGGTAAAACCCAATCTATTGTTTCATTAAATTCAGCTCCATTGTTGTCGTTTGGTGCTCCATTACTCCGTCTCTGTTTGCTAAGGAAGTGGAGGCAAATAAATGAGTTTGAATGGGTTTGAGGTTTTAAATTGGTCTTGGTGTCTTACTCTTTCGATTGTAGATTTATTTGGGTTGCTTTGGTTAATTATCAAGTAATTTAGTGCCTTTAAATTACCAAAGCTTAATTTCATTTGATTTTAGATGGGAAGTTTGAAATCATATTGAATTAAAACATTTCTTCAGTATATCCCTGGCTAAGAATTAAAATTAAATAAATAAATTACTGGTCAAGGTTAGGGATGGGCAATGGTTATGCGGGCGGGTAACCGCGGTTAATTTACCCATAACCGTTTGTGCTTATACCCACATAACCGTTTACCCGTTGGGTAATTGCCTAAACGGTTATACCCATACCCATAACCGTTTATAAATGGTTAACCATACCCATTTAACCGTAACCGTTTAATACCCGTTTACCCATTTATCATTTTTAACCCGTTTATCTTTTTTTTTTACCATTACCCTTTTTTCATCCGTCTACATGTTTTTTAACAACTTGAAATTTAAAAAAAAATTGTCATAATTTTTTTTTGACAATTAAACACCGTTATAGGTACATTCATCATACATTTCCATATTTTAATTTTTTAAGTCCTTATACCATTCCAATAATTGAAATAATAGTTTACGGACGATATTTTTAACTGTTACCAATGAAGGTAAATATAATATTTGTTAAGTATTATTGGGTTACAAAAATTGTTTATAAGACATTTTTGTCAAAACATTTTATGTCAATTTCACGGTTACCCACAAGGAATTTAAATTAATTTGGCCAATTCCTTGATGATGATAATCATCATTCATGTAGTAGTGTTATTGAGAGAATGACCGATGAATTCCTTGCTAATTTATTGGGTGCTAAGTATTATTGGATCGAGAACATGCTTTGTGTTAGTTTTTCATATATAAAATAAATGGGTAAACGGTTATCCGTTTATAACCGTGGTTAATACCCATAACTGTCCATTTAAATTTTGCGGGTAAATGGTTATACCCATAACCGTTTATTTATCTAAACGGTTACCCATAACCGTAACCGTTTAATTTAAATGGGCGGGTAACCGCGGTTACCTATAACCAATGGGTATTTGCCCATCCCTAGTCAAGGTAAACAAATTTATTAGCTTATAATTGAGATAAACTCATGTATAGAAATCTAGCCAGCAAGTTCTGAGAGTAATGATACCTAATTTCCAATCAATTTATTTTGTTTTATTGTATTAATGTAATTTTTTGTGACCGGGATTTGTAGGTCAGGGGAGATGATTGAGTAAAACTTCATTTTGTTCCAAAAGAAAAAAACAATTATGGAAAAATCATGCATTTCCCATGGCCTTATTTTTTGGGTTAGACATGCTTATGGTGTCAGTAGATATTGGATGTCGTATAACTATAAACTGTTAGGTTTTGGCTCGTCAATTAATGTCCTTTTCTGTGTAGGATTGTTTTAGGGAAAAAAGGGTGCACCAATTCTTCTCCTAAAAGGACTAGGAAAGAATCTTAGTTTCCTTATTCAACTTAGATTAGAAATCCTAGAAGTCTATTTGGAATTGGAAAGGAAGTCTAATTTCCTATTCCACTTAGAATAGGAAT
This sequence comes from Malus fusca, assembly GCA_035220775.1. NCBI lineage: Eukaryota > Viridiplantae > Streptophyta > Magnoliopsida > Rosales > Rosaceae > Malus > Malus fusca. The sequence continues at coordinate 25,686,808 of CM069069.1, forward strand.
TATAATCTGTAAAGGACATGTAAACTGCACCCTATGCTTATAAATAGCATGCGGCAAGGCTTAAATTGATAGAGAGGAAAACTGTGACAGCCAAGACAAGAGAGAGAGATTAGTTCCAGGGTTTGCAAAAGTTCTGTAATCTCTATTATTAATCAAATGAGCGGTGATTTCTCTGGTAGAGAAATCACAACTGGACGTAGGCATAAGTTCTGCCGAACCAGTATAATTCTTGTGTGTTTCTAAGTTTTTCTATATTTGCTAGTTTAATCTATTGTTGTTGGTTACATCAAAGAACAAGGTCTAGTGTGGGCATTTTTCAACAATTGGTATCAGGAGCTAGGATCAAGGTGTTCTACGATGTCAAAAGGGAAGATGAATGCGGATCAATGACCTGCGTTAAAGCCCTTTGACAGCAAGGATGACTTCACGGACTGGCAAAGGATGATGAAGAATGTACTGATACAGCAGGATTTAGATGATGCACTCGATGGTAAGAAGCCGGAAAACATGACAGAGGCAGCATGGACTAAGGTTCTCAAGAAGGCCAAGAGTTCCATCGAGATCCATCTCACAAGATCAGTTCGGTCACACATCACCGAAAAGATGACTGCCCAGGAAGCATGGGAAAAGTTGGAGAATGTTTATATGGGCAAAACCGTGTCCAATAAACTTTTTCTAAAGGATGAACTATTCGGGCTTCGACTAGAAGAAGGAGGTGATATTGAAGATCATGTATGCAGGTTCCAGAATTGCATAGCTAATCTTCAGAAGGTCGAAGAAACTTACAAAGATGATGATATGGCTATCATCTTGCTGAGGTCTCTACCTTCGTCTTTCAAGCACTTTCGAACAACTCTAATGTTTAGAAAATAGTCCCTGAAGCTTGAAGATGTAATTCAAGCTCTTCAGTCATATGCTAAACTGGATGATATAACTGAACGCTCTCAAGGCCTTTATGCCAAAGGCAAGGAGAGGGGGCGGGAAAAGACAAAGGAAGAGAAAATCGGCAATAGAGGTAGGTCAAAATCCAAGAAGAAAAAGGAAAAGAAGGAAGGTTGCTTCGAATGTGGTTCAGCTGATCATTGGAAGAGGAACTGCAAGATTTGGAAAGAGAAGAAAGACAAGATGGAAGGAAACTCAGGTTCAACTAGTACAGTCACCGAGCATGAGAGTGTCGGGGAGCTTCTTTCAGTAACATCAGGCTCCAAGGCTTTCACCAATTGGATTTTGGATACCGGATGCACTTTTCATATGTGTGCAGTAAGGGAATGGTTCGATACTTACAAAGAAGTCAGCAGCAGGGAAGTCTTAATGGGGGATGATTCTTCATGTCCTGTAAGAGGAATCGGTACTGTTCGAATCAGAATGTTCGATGGGATGATACGAGCTTTGGGGAACGTCAGGTATGTCCCTAGACTAAGAAAGAATTTGATTTCCTTGGGTACTTTAGATGAGGCCGGTTATGAGTACAAGTCTAAAAAAAGAAGACTCAGGGTAACCAAGGGATCGCTAGTGGTAATGCGGGGTGACCTACAACCCAATAAGTTGTATAAGTTAATTGGGACCACTATAGTCGGGGGAGCAGCTGTTTCTATAAATCAGAGTGTAGAAGACAAGACTGAACTTTGGCATCATAGGCTCGGGCACATAAGCCAGAAAGGGTTGCAAGAATTACACAAGCAAGGCCTGTTGGAAGGCGTGTCATCTTGCAAACTGGACTTTTGTGAATACTGTGTTCTTGGAAAGCAAAGAAATGTATCATTCGCAAGTAGCGGTGTAGATAACCGAAGCAAGGAGCAACTCAGCTATATTCACTCAGATGTTTGGGGCCATGCACCAACTAAATCAAATGGTGGAGCCAGGTATTTTGTTACTTTCATGAATGATTTTTCTAGGAAGGTTTGGGTTTATTTCATGAAGCAGAAATCCGAGGTTTTTGCAAAGTTCAAGGAATGGAAAACATAAACCGAGAATCAAACTGGAAGAAAGATCAAGTACCTGAGAAGTGACAATGGAGGTGAATATACAAGTAATGAGTGCAAGCAGGAAGGCATCATAAGGCACTTCACAGTAAAGAAGAATCCCCAACAAAATGGAGCTGCTGAGAGGATGAACCGAACTCTCATGGAGAGAGAGAGGAGCATGCGATTTCATGCAGGATTGCCTGATAGTTTTTTGGCAGAGGCTGTTAATCATGCAAGTTATTTGATTAACAGGTCACCATCTACAGTTCTTGGTTTTAAGAGTGCATAAGAGGTATGGTCTAAGAAGCCGGTGGACTATTCCAAGCTCAGGGTGTTCGGCTGTAGTGCTTATGCACATATTCCAAGTGATGAAAGGTCCAAGCTCAAACCGAAGTCTACACATTGCATATTCTTAGGTTTTGAGAAAGGAGTTAAGGGTTTCAGCTTTGGGATTTCAACAACAGGAAAAAGGTTGTCAGTCGAGATGTTGTCTTTGATGAGACAACCATGCCTCTTAATAAAGTCAAGAGTAGTAGGGAGAAGACGGACGATGCTGAAATTGAAGCAACAAAGATTCCATTAATCAGTTCATATGAAGAAGAAGCTCAGGTGGAGCAAATCGAGCAAGAGGCCGAATCTGATGGTTTTGAGGAAGAAGAAGAGCATCAGCATCGTTTACCAGTTAGGAATCAGGTGGAGCAAGAAACAGGGCAGATTGAAGGCACTCCAATCCGCCAGACATCCCAAAGGGTTCAAACTCCAACCAACAATCCACCTGCATTCCAGAGATGCATAGCACTAAACAAACCTAATCGGAACAAGAAGAAGCCTGACAAATTTGGGTTTGACCAAGACGAAGTTAATTATGCTCTTAACATTAGTCAAGGAGATCCAACTACTTATCGAGAAGCTATAGCTAGTGATGAGCAAGATAGTTGGATAAGTGATATGACATAAGAAATGGAGTCTCTTTACAAGAACTCTGTTTGGGAGTTGGTTCCTAAGCCCAAAGACAAAAAGCTAGTTGGATACAAGTGGGTATTTAGGAAAAAATGAAAGATTACATGAACAAGATGCCGTGAGATTCAAAGCAAGGCTCGTGGCTAAGGGGTACTCACAGAAATAAGGGGTGGATTACGATGAGATCTTTTCACCTGTAGTCAAGCATACTTCTATCAGGTTGCTTTTAGCATTGGCAGCTCAGCATGACATGGAGATTGAGCAGATGGATGTGAAGACAGCATTTCTTCATGGGGATCTAGAGGAGACGATTTTCATGGCTCAACCAAAAGGGTTTGTTGAATATGGGAAAGAGAACCTAGTATGTCAGCTAAGGAAGTCCCTGTATGGCCTGAAACAGTCTCCAAGACAATGGTACAAGAGGTTTGATTCATTCATGCTGAAATCAATTTTAGAAGATGTTTATATGATTGTTGCGTGTACTATCATGTGTTCCAAGATGGGATGATCATATTGCTATTGCTATATGTGGATGACATGCTAATTGCTTGTCAAGACAAGTCTAGAATTCAAGACTTGAAGAAGATGTTGAGCGAGGAGTTTGACATGAAGGATCTAGGTGATGCACAGAAGATTCTTGGCATGGAAATTCAGAGAGATAGGACTGCTGGAAGGATCTGGATATCACAAGCCAAGTATATTCATAAGGTTCTTGAGAAGTTCAACATGCAAGAAGCAAAGGTAGTTTCGACTCCTTTGGCGGCTCACTTCAGGTTAAGTGGGCAACAATGTCCTACGTCCGAGGAAGAGCAACAAGTAATGAAGAATATGCCGTATGCTAATGCAGTGGGCTGCCTCATGTATGCAATGGTATGCACACGTCCTGACATAGCTCAAGCAATCAGTGTCGTTTCCAGATACATGGCAAATCCAGGAAAGCAACATTGGGATGCAGTAAAATGGATTTTGCGTTATTTGAAGGGTTCTTGGTGACAAAGGATTATGTTTGAGAGGCAAAAGGAAAGTGCAGGGGTGTTAGGATATGTGGGTGCCGATTATGCAAAGGACTTGGACAAGAGAAGGTCAACTTCTGGATATGTGTTTACATGTGCAGGAGGACCAATCAGCTGGATGGCACTACTGCAACCAATTACAACTTTGTCGACCACAGAGGCAGAGTATATTGCATTGGCCGAAGCTGGAAAGGAAGCGATTTGGCTTAGTGGCTTGGTAAGTCAAATGGGAATCACTCAAGATTGTGTGAAGCTGAAGTGTGATAGTCAAAGTGCCATTCACTTGGCAAAGAATCAGGTTTTTTCTGGAAGATCAAAGCACATTGAAGCAAGGTATTACAGAATCAGAGATTGGGTGGAGTCTAAGGAAATTTGGATTGAAAAGGTTCATACGGATGACAATGCTGCAGATTTCCTTACAAAGATAGTGCCGACCAAGAAGTTCAAGCATTGCTTGAACTTGATCAATCTCGTTGATTGATTAAAGTGGAGCACCTTCTCACTTGAGGTGCAATAAGGCAAGAAGAAGATTGCCAAGGTGAAGACTCTTGAAGATTTCCAGAGCTACTTCAAGAAGGTTCAAAGATACTCTGGGGTGCAAACGATCAAGACTTGGTTTGACTCACCAAGGTGGAGATTGTTAGGTTTTGGCTCGTCAATTAATGTCATTTTCTGTGTAGAATTGTTTTAGGGAAAAAATGGTGCACCAATTCTTCTCCTAAAAGGGCTAGGAAATAATCTTAGTTTCTTTATTCAATTTAGATTAGAAATCCTAGAAGTCTATTTGGAATTGGAAAGGAAGTCTAATTTCCTATTCCACTTAGAATAGGAATTATAATCTGTAAAGGACATGTAAACTGCACCCTATGCTTATAAATAGGGTGCGGCAAGGCTTAAATTGATAGAGAGGAAAACTGTGACAGCCAAGACAAGAGAGAGAGATTAGTTCTAGGGTTTGCAAAAGTTCTGTAATCTCTATTATTAATCAAAGAAGCGGTGATTTCTCTACCTAGAGAAATCACAACTTGACGTAGGCATAAGTTCTGCCGAACCAGTATAATTCTTGTGTGTTTCTAAGTTTTTCTATATTTGCTAGTTTAGTCTATTGTCGTTGGTTACATCAAAGAACAAGGTCTAGTGTGGGCGTTTTTCAACATAAACTCGTATAAAATTATATTTTGTCATGTCCTAAGCCACCACATCAGGGAAAATAATAACTTGCAGCAAAAATGCAGTAGCCGCAGCAGCAGTAACTCGAGGATAATAAGTAAGCAGATGTGCGAGTCATCAACAAGTCAGTAGCCCCGAGTCATAGCAAGATCAGAATTGGCACAAATGGATGTCAGGGCAGTTGATTGGGAGTAATGTATTCGTTGTGCAAAAGGTGAGAATCATAAGCCCAAACTTGTACATTTTGTTCTCCTGAATTACAAAAAAGGATGCAACAGATTTGTCTAGGAGGCCCGTTGCAGTTTTTCATTTACTTTTAGGATGAAAATTTGTTCGCTTCAAAGAAGGCCACAGAGCCTCTGAATTTGTTGTGTTTTGTTTGATCAGTTATTTGAAGTGTTAATTTAAGCCTCCATACTGGCTTCCTATGGTATAGGGTTGATTTTGCATTACTCAAATCTGTTATTTCCCTTGCGAATAATCATCCTCGTTCTTCTCTTTCAGTACATTTCAAAATAACAAGTTTATCATTTTAACAAATTTTTGTTTAGCTGTTGTAAATCACCATTTTCCATCAAATTAACCATCTGTCAGCTTTGTCGGCAATCTGCGAATCACAGGATCAAACTTGAACAATCTTTTCTAAGAGAATGTCCCGCTTGCTAGAAAACAATACATACACCACCAGGAGAAGAGGCTTTCCATCAATAACAGTTTCGTTTCGATTGTAAATCCATCCATCGGAGCCTATTGATCCTTAACTTTTGCTTGACAATGTCTTTTCTCAGAGAGAAGCTGCGATATATTGTCTGCCCGCCAGCAGTTAGAGAAGATAATTCAGCTTCCCAGCAGCGAGTTGAAATGGAAGGATATAACCATCAGTAAATTGGATTTCACCAAGTCTCCAGTAAAGGTATTTATTCAAACAATCCATCATCAGAAACTAATCAAAGTTCCTAAGCAAATCATAAAGTTCATGAGTCAACAAGAAGATCTTTATACTTTTTGGCAGAGATGGCTGCTTCGAGGACATGTTTGGCGCCAACTATAGACTTGATCAGAGCGTCATTGAAGCCACTCAAAATGGTCAACCTATTTGTGTAGAAATCACCGGCATCAACTATGGAACGAGTTTGAAAACACCAACTGTGGCACCACATCCCCATACCCTTTCTCCTTAAACCTGCTCTTGATTGCCTCGTAATCACTCTCACATCTAATCCTCGAAGCCTCATCTAAGATCGTGCTCTTGTATGGTAAATATTTGAGGGCATCAACTGAAAGTGAGGCCTTCGCTTTCCAGGGCTCCTCATCCAGTTTGGGCACCAACACTCTCAAAGCCAGAGCCACATCCTTGGCTCGGTCAGTCAATATTGCTCGATCGTTGCCTTCCACCGAAGCTCAGCCACTTCACGCAAGTCGTAATCTCTCACATAGTGCATGATCTCATGAGGAAGCAGGGCACGGGCGGATATCATCTTGGAGTTGGAGTTGCCGCCTGAAGCCCCTTCAAACACTTCTGAGGCAAGCATGAGCAGGGCTCTTGTTCAAATGAGAGAATACAATCTGCATCAATGTCAGTTCTATGAACACATTTTAAGGGGTCCACAATCTCCTCCATCAGCCGCATGGAAGGGAAATAATCGGCAGCATTGGTTATCCAAATTGAAAGTGGTTCTTGTACTTCATCATGTTGTGATCATCAGCGTTTAAGCAATTGAAGCAGTGCTCAAAAATATCATAAATCTGCTAGTGGAACGAGTGAGAATTCTCCATCGCCTTGTCTTTTTATTGGCAGCTGCCTTTTTCGAGTTCTGGAAGGCGAACGCGGCTGAGGATCTTGAGAACATCGTCTGAAATTGCCGAAAAGTCAGCAACAGGGAGGAGGTCGGAAGCGATGGTCTTCGAGTGGTTCTGGTGGAGCAAGTATGCCGCTGTGTAGAAGGCTTCTTCATACTTCTCTTTGCCAAGCAGGCTTTGACTGTCACTGTCATTGTCACTGTCATTGTCACTGTATAGGAGGTTAAAAATGAGCTTGCAAGTTGGTAGTGGTGGTGGTGGAGTGGGTCGTTCGAACAACAACTTTGGTAGTGGTGGTGGTGGTGGTGATGGAGTGGGTCGTTCGAGCAGCAGCGTTGGTAGTAGTGGTGGAGAGTATAATTGTGACTTGCGAAATAGAGCCGACTTGGGTTCTACGCCATGCTTCCTCCGAACGTCTTCTTGTAAAAGGTGTAACAAGTGCACAACTTTACTAATGTTTTGAGCAGTGGCGGAGCTAGAAATTCATGTTAGGAGGGGCACACTTTAAACCAAAATGGACATGATATATGCAGAAACTATCTCGTTCTTTTGGTCGCCTTGGTATCAAATTTAAAGGTGAGTGACCATGCATTTATTCTTCATTACAAATGATCAACTACATCAAGAGTTGAAAATAAAACATTATTATAAGCACATCCATTTATTCTTTATTCTTGATATCAAATTCAAAGGTAACTGACCATGCATTCATTTTCTCATAGTGGCCAAGAGAACATTTTTTTTTCTAAAAACATGAAGGTATGAGAGCATTTGAAGGGTTTTTTGTGCTAATTTGGAAAAATGAAATATTTCTCTTCTTGATTTCATAGACGATCTAATAGAGGAAAATGAGAAATTTACCAAAATAATAGTCTACAAGCAAAGGAAAAATATGTAGATAGGCAAGAAACAGAGAATATGGTCAACTAATATTAGTATAGAACTATAATTTCGAATCTTTAATGCAAAAAATTTAAGGCTTTGTATTTGTTGGATTGAAGTTAATTGGACTAACCAATACAACACAAATTGAAGTTGATAGTGGTATTATAAAATTAATTAATGATAGTAAAGGTTGTTAGGAAAAAATAATTTTAGGATAGGCCTGAGCCTATCCTAGTCTAAAGGTGGCTCCGCCACTGGTTTTGAGTAATTCTTCAGTAATTTTTATTTAGCACTTTTTTTATGTTTTGAGTGCAATAATATATTTTACACTAAAAGGAGGCGGGAGTTCGGCTAAGCCACACAATAGACAACCTAATTTGGTATCGAGTTTACCATCTACGAAATTTGTATATAAAATCTCACTTATAAATAAAAATGAATATCCCCAAATCGTAGTACTGAGTGGCTATAAAGCATTTTTTAACAATTGATTCTAGAATCCTTAAAACTCGTTTAAGGTCTCTCGTCCAAACAAGTTGTTTTTCAATTAAATTATGCATTTGTTGTAATATTAATTATAGCACATGTGTGATTGTATAAATCGCTAGTTGGTTGTATTTATGATACTAGAAGATCTTATCTCTTTATGATTATAAAACTTGCAAGGCAAAGAATTATCTTGTTTACTATAAATAAATAAAAACACAAGGCATGCATGAGGAATATGACACACAAAATTCCTTAAGCCCTTCTTCATCTCTCTTTGTTGCACTCTCTCCCCCTTCAGTAAAATAGGTCACGACACATTATCAGCACGTTCTTGACGCTGCGCTAAAAAACTAAAGGATATTATACTACAAACTTGTTCACAATATTTATCATCGCAATTCAGGTTCTTCTAAAACAATGTCTAAATTTCGATTTTTTCAGCCCAATTGTATGAAACATTCATCATTGAGCATGAACCCTAATTTTTCGTTACCAAATTATATGTTCTACTCAATCATTGTTCGCAATTATATTATATTACTACTCTTATGATTGTGGTGAACTGATTTTATGTAGAGTAAATTGTAGTAATGGTCCCTAACTTTAACTATCATTAGTCCATCAACTCATCAAAACGTGAAACTATGGTCCCTCAACTAAAAACTCATTACCATTGGTCCCTCAACTTGAACTCATTTGGAGCAATGATTCCTCAAGTTTAACTTAATTGTAGTAATGACCCTTCCAACATAATTCATTTTGACAAAATTTTGACGAAGTTGACAAAAACCGAAATTTAACGGCCAGATGTCATGTGAGCTGCGCCGCCGAGCCATTTTCTTCTGGGCCTGTTTACTTTGGCCCTTATGAAATCTTGAACCGTATTATTAGGAATTTGGTTCCCACTTTTTAATTATTAGCCCAAATTAGTTTGGGCCTGGCTTCTGTCAACCCACCAACTCCTTTGCTGCCCAGCAGCCATCAGATGGGCTTGCATCCTACTTCAACCTATAGTTTTGCGTCGTGACTTACTTTTTCCACTAGCTGGTTTGTAGCCTAACCGATTAAATAATAATTTATTTTCTTTTGGGTCTCAAGCTCCACATGTTTTAGGGCCCTTCCCTGTACTTTCATACCCGAAGCTACCCATCTTATTACATTTGTTTTCAATTGTTTTATATATTTTGTCTTGTATAAATGCGTTTGTTTGCAGGTGTTAGAAATCCAAAGTTCACACTTTTAACTCGAACCTGAAGTTTCGAGTAAAGTGCGTTAGAAACTTGATGTTTCCTAAAACTCACTACTCATGTACGGACTTGAAGTTATCCATGATTAATCTACTAAAACAAACCATGTCTTAGAACCTCAAGTGCTCTAACTTTGATGCTTATGGATGCTTTATTCCCCATAGCATCAACCACAATATTGTCAAACCGTAACAAGTTTGATTTCACTAATTTGGAGTTTCTTGCAGAAACTACTTTACGTGGTACAAGATGTGAAGCTCCACTTGACTACGAAAAAGCTGAAAAAAATCCATTGAAGCCAACAATGGTGTGAAAGAGATGAATGACGTCATAATCTTCATTTGAAGACTTATATCTGAAGTATTACAAATGGAAGTACCTTGCTAAAGAGAATTACATGACACTTTGACTCGCTCCACAGAACTTTCAATCATGAAAAATGATCTATTGCATGAAGCAACATCATTGAAACATTTACGTCTCCATGAATGAGTACAATTTTGAACGAAGAAGATTTTTCTATTCCTTCCATGCCTTTACCTTACTCTTGAAGCAGCAATGTAGAGAACATAAGTTTACAAAGTCCTCCGATCGATCCAATTACTGCCATGTGGCTCAATAAAAAGCACAATAGTTCCGCTGATGATATCCAATCAGGCACGCCCCAAGTAGCTTGAAGTCACTCACTTTGCCTAAAGCAAAAGTGCTTCACGAAGCCTACTTTAAATTTCGAATGTGGCCTCGTCATGGGTACGAAACCCAAGTCCGCAAATAGTGGTATAATCAAGGCTTGCTAAGGAGTGGCATCATGGCCAGAAGCATGATTCCTTGACACCTAAGACCATTTCCAATTGAAAGGGCTATGTTTAGCTTCCGTCTAGATTATAGCCCTTTAATAAATTATTTTTTAATGAACAGTGTCAGACTATATTTATATACAATCTCTAACCGAAGGGAGCTATTTTTTAGTCCCCTCAATAATTTATTATTTTTAAGTTTGTTCTTTAACTTTATTATTTAATTGAATTAAACTACCATATTTATAAATGAGTAACTCTCCATATTTCTTAACTTTCTGTAATCTTAATCATTTTTCGGAATGCTATGTTTCTTTCGCTTCAAAAAAGATAAACAAAAAAATAAATTTTCGGATAGGAGTTTAAAGAATGTGAAGAATTGAAATAAAATGAGGTAAGATATTATGGAAAGGTGAAAATGATGTGAGAAATTGTGTAGAAATGGCTTAGATATTTATAGGAAAAAATTAGACTTTTTAAATTTTTTTTTTTAAATTTCATCTTAAAAAAAAAAAAAAAATCCAACATCTAGCTGACGTCAACTAGCAGGTGGGTTGCTGACAGCTGGGCCTAGCTTTTCGGGTTGGCTATCTGGCTAAGGATGCCCAATCCGCTGCCTATATGGCTGGATTTTGACCCGGTGGGTCCCAAATTTGTTTGGCCCAACCCTCCATTGGAGATGGGTTTTGTGTCAAAAATGATCATATTTTGGCTTATAGCCCTTTGGCTGGCCCAGTTGGAAATAGCCTAAGGCCCAAAAACTTCAAGAATAAGGAACAGTATTCCCAAACTTCAACACTATAGAATCTACTTCCGGTTTGATGAAAGTGATCATTAGTGTTGCACTTGTCTGTACCCCTATTATATTGTTGAGGAGTACCATTTCCGTAGTCAATATGCGAGACTAATTTTGATAGCTAATTTTTTACATGTAATGACCATGTTGGCCGAACCCCTTAGTTAATTTTGGTTTACTTTGTGAGCAATTTTCTATGTTTCCGGATTCAAGTTTGGTATTTGTTTTAATTCTGAATAAAGTTATGGATATTGTCCTCGAATATTTGTTAATTGAATCATGGTTCTTGTATATATGTTGCCGAATTCAATTAAACATGTAATTAAGTATAAATGTGAAAAAGTTGTCCGTAAAAATGTGCTACTATGCACACTAACTTTATACCTAAACCACCACACAAGTTAATGTATATCCAAACATGTCGTTTTTCAATTAAACTTTGTATAGAATTTGTTCACAAACAAAATCAAGCATCACTTCCCTTGGTCCTGCCATTTCTAGGCTTTGCAAGAACTACAACAATTTCGATTTCCATTTCCAGCATAAACATATAGAAAAAATAAATAAAGAAAATATGGACAAACATTTCTTCTATACAAACAGATATCAACTATGGAAAAAGAATTCTACATTTACAGAGGCTATATGAATATATATAAATTATATATACATAAATCATTGCAACTGTACGCTATCCACAGGGTAGGATGAATATGCAGCAGCCAGGAGGGCTGCTCCCATGGCTGATCCATCTTCAGTAACCTTGAGTACGACATGCTGGGCAATATCTTCGCCTAATATTTCCGTCAATGCTTCATGTAAGTACTCTCTAAACATTGCGTAGCCTGTATACAAACCCCCCTCCATCGCCACAACCGTTCTTCTCATTCTGTGATCGCTTCTACTTCTTCCACCGGTGATTCCACCACTCCCATCGCGACCAATTTTCTTCAAGATCCCTACAATACCAGCAGCTGCCAATCGAGCAGCCCTGTGAGTCACAACGTCACACACCTTGACTACGAGCTTTCGGACTTTTAGAGGGACATCAGGAATCTGAAACGGCCAGATCACGAAACATACTATTAGAAATGAGAAAACCTCGATGGACCAAGAATCAATGAGAAACCATGTGTCTTGTCTACCTCCAGGTTATCTCTTAAAATGCTTCCTACTTCCTCCAAGTCAGGAGTGTCATCCTCATGCATTGCAGCAATCAATGGTGTCCTGGAATTTACATAGCGAAAACAGATGAGAACGACAGTAATTACCAACAGGGATTTTGTTACACGAAACAAATGATGGATTAATATCCTTGCAACAGCAACTCTAATTTCTCATCACTGACGAAAAGAATACTGACAAAGGAGAAAAAAAAAAGAAAAAAAAAAAGAAGAGAGAACCTACTTCCAATCCACCACCCTAACCCTGATGAAGAAGATTGATGTATTAAGTAAAATGACAGTAACCAAAAACTATTATAATTGTGAACTAGAAGCAAACAAATAAGGAGCATCTCTGATTATCACAAAATTATGCAAAGAAGACATCTACCAAAATATTTGCAGTTTATCCATATATAATTGCTCGGGTTACGTTACTTATAGTGGCAGAATGATAGTAAGAAAGCATCAAGGGAAAAAGAGATCATCCTGATCTTAACAGTAAGTACAATTTTAACTGCTTTTGCGAACTTGAAAATTTTACATTAATTGATATTGCATGGTATTTTCACCGAGTTTTCAACGCATGATAACATTACCGAAACTTGCCCAATAATCACCACAATCAAACTGCTGTTAACAAACTCATTGCAACCACGGAAAACAAAATGGGAGGTGACTATATTAACTATTTTTTTCTAATGGCAGTATGCAATTCAGCCAATAAAACGAAACTGTTATCAGCAAATGGCAGAGAAGGAATACCTCAAAATGAAAGGCATAGATAACTTGGAAGATATAGGCTCAAAAATATCCGACTCCTGTGACATTCTGACAATCACTCTTCTCACAACATCGCCCAGGTACATTCCCGATATCAATTTTTCAAAACCCTGGCAAAATGTGATTCTAGAACATCATATTTGGTTCAACAACTACACACAATCAACCAATAAAACAAGTACGTAAATGAATCTTACCTGATCATTTGGATTAGGGCTATCCGCATCTAATTCAATATCATACACAGTTCTTGGTAAATGAGAAGACCAAAAATTTCCCCATTCCATGTTGACAACCTAATAAAAAACAATTAAATATTATTTCTAAACAATGACTTCATGTGAACAGACGGTAATGAAGAAGGCACCATCTCACCAAGGTAAAAAGAATAAGATACAAACATATGCATGTATATCTGAAGGGATACAAGAAAATGGATACCATGCCTCCAGATGCTGTAAGGAGCCCTTGAGACTTAATTATAGCATCTATCCTTTCCAAATAACAGGCATTAGTACCAGTTCCAATTATTACTGCAGCAACGGTGTCTGTATCATGATAATGTCCAAGTGATAATGTTCCCACACTGTCATTGACCTGGTTAAGGAAAAGAACTATGTTCACAGATTTTACAACCAAAGCAGTAATCACAACCACACAAATTATTTACTGGGGCACATCCCCACAAAAGTCACATAATTGATAAAATACAAGGATTTTTTTTACAGAAACAAGTTACAATGCAAAGACTATTGAATTAAGGGTGCCACATCAGAAGCCGCTACCCTTTCATTTGATAAACCACTTAATAGTTTTTGTTCAGTTTATTGCTTTTCCTATGCGTTAATTTATTGCAATGGTGCCTATGTGATTTAGGGACTATGGCACATGAAGTTGAGAATTTGCCCATTCCGAACGTTCCACATTCTAAATAAAATAAAAAAATTCCAGAATATTTTCCCTCTTAAAGATAAACCCCATGTTAGCACAAATTTAATCTAATAGAATATGCAAAATGAACTTAGCAATATTATTTAAAGATGAGAAACTGCATTCTTACAAGTGCTGCCACCCTCATATTCAGACCCTTCCTGGTCATTGCTTTCTCCAAGCATCCCGCAATCTCTCTTCCAACCTGACAAAACATTTTAAACCATATTTCAGGTGAGAAGCGGGAGCTCTTCCATGCATAATTTACTAAAGAACTTATTAAGAAAATTCCAGAATCATCAAATCTTCTTTACTACTTATCTTAGTTGATACAATGGAAAAATATGAAGATGATTATTCTTTTTTTTTTTTTTCTCCTTTTGGTATTTGGCTTGGACCATGTCAAATCGGCTTTCTGAGGTCAGGTCATGCACAAATCAAAACTCAACCTAAAAACTGAACCTCAAACTGATTAAAATACTGCTCCATGTAGGACTTATTATGCATCAGCGATAAGAAATGTTTTTTTAAGCAACTATGCTCTTGCCTTCACAAAGTTCCTTATAATAGTTGAGTTTCCTTGAAGTACAATATACTGGACACCATGCAACTAACCATGTCTTCAATCGCAAACCCTTTTGTCCATTTTAATAAAGTGCCTGATGAAACAGAAATTTGTTTCACGGGAAAAGAGAACGTAAATCCAAGCTCCCTTCTTCTGTCCAGTGAAAGCTTAGAAACATCTCTCTCTCTTTCAACAAACTCCTTTAATGATGAAGCAATAAAATCAAATAGATCCTGCAGGAAATTGAAACACATCAGCTTCATGACAGCAGAACATTGAAAGTTTCCAGGTATGTGCTAAAAACAGTTATAGAGATCTGAATGTACAAATTCAGTCACCTCGCTTGTCCCAGTCATCAAATCTTGAGGAATGGCTTGTCGATACACATCATGTTCCAAGGTAGAGGACCTCGTACCTCCAAGCTTAACCCGCAAGACCCTAAAGTTAGTACCGCCAAGATCTAGTGCATAATAAGTTCCTTTCTCACTCCTGACCCAAAAGATAAATAAAGTAAAACTAATCAGTCTCATTTTCTTTTTTACAAGAAACAATACTTATAAAGAACTAAAAGAATATGCACATACATAAACCAACAAATTGTCCACCCATACAGAAACTTTTAGCACTGTCAACAAGCTTAAAGGCAACCTACATTAGATCTAAGCTAAACAAAATCTTAAATGAAAACATCTTGCCAATTTGCATAATCAAAGAAGAATCTTACATCTTGAAACTCAAACAAAACCAAAGCCTATAAAGAAGTCCAAAATCAAACTTTATCTAACAAAAGCTCCACACCCACCCCACCATATGTTTTCAATATTTCTTCTATTTGGTTATTCACACCACCCAAAATACAGCCATCGCACTAATCACACAAGACTTTCAACTTACTCTTCAAATGTAAATCTAATGCTTATCGCCAAACAATGAAATGCATGTTTCCAGAATTACACAGCACAGGTGAGCTTTCTTAAATAACCATTTGCAGTGATGCTAAAGCATGCTAATACGAAGTACAAAATTCCACACTATTATTGTACACGTACCATCACCATTACAAAAATAAGATATTGGAACACTTTTTCAAATTATAGATTCAGAGGTAGTGGAGTCTTCTTATTCTGCAACTAGACGTTGCATCAATCATTGCCAAACTGGATGGATAATTGATATGAACCTAAAAGCAGATAATGGTCCACATTTCTAAATAAATAATGACTAATCAACCATATTTATGTCTAAGCTTATGGCCAAAAGTATTTACAGATAAATGGCGCAATCAAGTCCTAGTTGCAAACTTTGATAGTATCAATGAGGGACTTTAGAGTTCCGTGCAACTTAGGATAATTTTGTTAGGATGCACTGCAGAAGTTAGAGAAAAAAACCTAAAAATGGCTAGATGCAAAAAATTAGAGGGAACTTTGAAATGACATTTGAAAGTCCTTTGTTTAGTGTCTTTGTACTGCATTTGCAGTGTTTTGTAGCGGTTGAGTAGCTCATGGTAGTGTTCTTGTAGTGCATATTTAACAATCGAGTCTAAGGTTAAATGAAATTTAAAGTCCCTCATCCAAACATAACATAACTGAATGTGAAAGTACTGCGGAATAGATTTTGAGTTAATACAAAATAGAAGGTCAAATACTTGTAGATAAACAATACATTGAATATTAACACCACACTCCGAAAGACCTTCACTCTACTCATATTGCTAAATTTTCAATTAACAAACTTATGCCCAGCACAGTACTGATTAAATTGATCAATCAGTGTCGAATGTCAAAACACCGTGGAAGACTACAATATTTTGGAAAAGAATGAAAATTGAATAATATACAATCCTCCCAAATGAAGAACTTGAATAGCGGTTCAATCGAGAAGAAAGGCAGAATGAAGACCAACATCCAACAATTCCAAAATAGCACCTTTGCTAAGAAATTTAAACGAGGGTAGAACTATTCGACGACACACATCAGATAGCAATACGAAATGCATACAAAAGTGGGGGAACGAAACTACAGTACCACAAGATAAGTTGAACAAGAAGAATGACAGTAAGAGAATTGTAACAAAACAACAAATCATAAAACCACGTAAGCTTCAAACAAATACATCCCTAAATACCAAAACCAAAACATTAAAATAAAGCTACTTTCTTGCCCCAAATAATCAAACAAACGCAACCAAACATAAATGATAAACCCATTAAACTCCAATCAGAAAAAGCCCCAGGAACATAACCACCTAAATTTTCATCAAATCACAACATCACCATCTCAAATCACCAACAACCCAAAAACCCAGTTGATTAAACAGATAAAGCGAAAATCCCCATTGAAGAAAAATCAAGTGGAGCATTCAAGACTATTACCCATTGGGTAGTTTATCCACAAAAGTGAGCAGCATTTTGAGCTTGGAACCACCGTCAGAGGCCAAACCGGCGTGCATCTCCACCGCCATGGCGTCCACCACCTGCCTCAACCTCCCCACTGTGGTTTCACAGCTCTGCTCGAGGTCCTTCAAAACACCAACCACTCTGCTCCACTTCCTTCTACTCCTTATCCTCCGACCCACCACCACCGTCGCCACCGCACACGCCGCCACCGCCACCCCAACCGCCAATCCGACCGCCACCTTCCCCATACACCTGACTTATACACGCCCCCTGTCCCAATTCAAAATCGCACCGCCAAACGGCATCGTCTCGTCGGCCTTCCAGTGAAACGACACCGTATCACCATGAACGCGGACCGGCTTATGTGGCGTATGGCTTTGGATTGTGCTTTTGTGAGAGCTCTCTCCCTCTATCACTCTCAATCCCCCCCAACGGTCGAAAGTAGGGGTTCGGATGGTTACAACAGTTTGAGTTTATCGACGGAGAATGGTCGGAGTTTAATCTCCGGTGGGTTTTCCGGCAAGAATGGTCAGAAAAGTGGTGCGGATGAGCCCCTCGAGAAAAGGCGCTACAGAGAGGGAGAGGTGGAGAGAGAGAGGCGTTGCGACTTGCGATTCGAGGCCAGTGCTGTTGGAATGAGAATCGGTGGATACTTGTATGTACTCTCGAAATGACAAAACTGCCCTTGAGAATCATTTCGACGCCGGATTTGTCCCATTATCTGCCGCTGCGGCAATTTGTTAAACCTGGAAGATTATACGGAGGTTAAAAAGGAAATTCAGCCGCTAAGTATAACGTTTTGTGATATTCATTTTCAATTATAACTAAGAGGTGTTAAGTTTGAATTTCGTCAAAAACGAATTTGAATCACATTATTACTAACTTATTGTTAAGTTAACCCTAACTCCAAGATTTTTTTTGCTAATGGGTGGTGTGGGGTAAAATTTGGCATGATTTTTGCTCGTGGGATAATAATTTGTTTGATTTTGGCTGATACTTCCAACCAACAAATGTTCTCAGTCTATATTAATTATCTTCCTAATGTTTTTTTTTTTTTAATATTCCATTACATGTACCATCGAATTTGACAAATATGATTAATTATTTCTTTGTTGTCGTTAATATGTAACAAAATGGAACAACAAGAATTACTATTTGATATACACATAAAACCGATAACAAAAAACTAATTAATAACAACTCGACCATAATTCACAATGAATAAATATTTTGATAAAGAAATAATTTTTACTCTTATTCAACCAACAGTTTGAAATATACACAAGTATTCCAAAATTAACTTTGGATGCAAAAGTCGACCTTGTGTCTCTCGCAATGGAGAAAAAACAAATGTTTGAAAATCACTTCTCGAAACTCGAAAGGAATCGCCCAAATGCCACTCTAGTAACATCTAGGGATGGGCAAATACCCATTTGTTATGGGTAACCGCGGTTACCCGTTCATTTAAATTAAATGGTTACGGTTATGGGTAACCGTTTAGATAAATAAACGGTTATGGGTATAACCGTTTACCCGTTAAATTTAAATGGGCGGTTATGGGTATTAACAGCGGTTATAAACGGGTAACCGTTTACCCATTTATTTTATATATGTAAAACTAACACAAACCATGTTCTCGATCCAATCATACTTAGCACCCAATAAATTAGCAAGGAATTCATCGGTCATTCTCTCAATAACACTGCTACAGGAATGATGATTCTCATCATCAAGAAATTGGCCAAATTAATTTAAATTCCTTGCGAGTAACTGTGAAATTGACAGAAATACTTCGACAGAAATGTCTTCTAAACAATTTTTGTAACCCAATAATACTTAGCAAATATTATATTTACCTTCATTGGTAACAGTTAAAAATATCGTCTGTAAACTATTATTTCAATTATTTGAATGATATAAGGACTTAAAAAATTATAATATGGAAATGTATGATGAATGTACCTATAACGGTGTTTGATTATCAAAAAAAAAAAATTATGACAATTTTTTTTAATTTTCAAGTTGTTAAAAAACATGTAGACGGGTGAAAAAATGGGTAATGATAAAAAAAAAGATAAACGGGTTAAAAATGATAAATGGGTAAACGGGTATTAAACGGTTACGCTTAAATGGGTATGCAGTTATGAGTATGGTTAACCGTTTATAAATGGTTATGGGTATGAGTATAACCATTTAGGCAATTACCCAACGGGTAAACAGTTATACGAGTATGAATATAAACGGTTATGGGTAAATAACCGCGGTTACCCGTCCGCCATAATCGTTGCCCATTCCTAGTAACACCTAATAGTATACCAACTAAGTTCTTGTTTTTTCGACCAAAAAAAATATAAGTTCTTGTTTAATGAAGAGGGTTGGAGAAGGATCCATATACCATAAGAAAAACAAAAAGGGTAAAACCGGAACAAAAGTTGTGTATGGAAGGGTTTTGGCCTCTCTTTCCAATCAAATATTTATTTATTTTAAAACAACAAATTTATAAAAAAAAAACAAGCTCGGGTTTTGTGTGTGTGTGTGTGTGTGTGTGGGCGTGGGTGTGTTGGCAGTGCCATACTCGATGACAGCTGCGTGCTGAGAGGAGGAAACAGTGGCGGCAGCTGCGTATGCGCCGCCGTACAATTGCCAGCTGGCTCCCGCTAAGACACAGCTATCCTCACTGTAAAGCTACCACCTCAGAACAAGAACAAGTACTTCCTCACCGTTTTCCCCATAACGTCTTTTATATATATATATATATTTTTTTTTTTTTTTTTTTTTTTTGAAAGATTACAATATTTTACAGCTTGCATGGAAGACACATTTTGTATTGACTAACAGTCTAACAGTGTCACGTTTTTAATTAAAATAATAGTACAATATGTGCTATGTGAAATGGACCGCTTTCACTTGTTCCAAAATTTAGGTAAACATTAGTTTCTTCGAAGTGGGAACATGTACTATAACATTTACTCTTAAAAGTCCCTTGTTCGACGTGTACGTACAACTTCATAATAGTACTCTCGTTTGATCGTGCTCAATGAACTGATTGTTTATTGAGTACTTACACACTTGTTTCATTGTAAGTTCATGCAAACAGAAGGTGTTAACGTTAAACCGATTGAGTAGAGTTGGCAACATTTTGGACAAGTAGAATGCTTACAAAAGGAAAATGATCCTCGTCGGATCCTTTTCTTAAGGATCCGGGGAATCCCATAATCATGTATGTTCATTGTACATCGTGCAGTCAGTTTTTGTTAGGTACTATTTATATTTAATTTTATATATTAAATTTTAAATTTTAAATAATTTCTGACTGCACAATGTACGATGAAAGGACATGATTACGAGATCCCTCCGGATCCTCAAGAAAATGATCCGGTGAGGATCCTTTTCCCTTACAAAACACCCTATATGACGTGGACGTGGAGATAGTTGTGGTTGTGGCACAATACATGCATTCCAGCATATTAGTCTACTAAGTTATAGACCTTCTATGTGGCAAATTCTCATCCATATATCTATTTACATATATATATACACACACACATACTAGCCTTCATACACACGCTCATGCGTGTGTGCAGAAGACATATTTTGAATCATGACATGCTACGCACGATTTACACGCTTTAAATGTATTTATATGCGTAAATTGACAAAAGAAAAGTCAAATATTTGAAGTAAATGAATAATTTTAGATCATGTTAGAAGAAACCCCTCATAAACCAAATAAAATAGTTGAATTCACATAATAAAATTTGTTTCCATAGAATTTACATTCAGAAAAGAGAAAATAATATTTAATAAACAATTGATTGAATCATATTATTGTTAGCCCATTGTGAGGCTAAGTCCACCTCCCTCACTCTTAGTGTAGATAACATCGTTTATTAAAATCATTTGACAACTAATTGAATCACATTATTATGCACATGTGAGAGACTTTTTTTTTAACTGGCACTACAAACCACTTAGGCCATCTCCAACCGAGGGCCGGCCAGAGGGCTCGTTTGAGCCCTCTAGCCCTCCAAGATTCCCCAAGATATTAATATTTTAATTAACAGTACAGGGCCATATTTGCTTCCGTCTCCAACCGAGGGCCAGAGGGCCAAAGGGCTCGTTTTAGCCCTGTCACAAAAAACCGTCTCCAACCGAGGGCCAAAGGGCAATAGGACCAAACATAATTTATTATTTAAATTTAAAAACTACAACAACTTAAATTTAAAAACAACAACTTATATTTAAACACTACAAATTAAATTTAAAAACAACATTAACTTAAATTTAAAAATTACAACGACTTAAATTTAATATCCATAATCAATATCATCTTCATCATCCGCCATTGTAGGAGTATAGTCAGAGGTAAACAATTGCCGCCGAGCCATAATTTCTTTTTTTTTCCTATCAAAATATTATAGATGAAGGAAATATTAGAAAATATATTGAAGGAAATATTGAAGGAAATATTGAGAAATATAGTGAAGGAAATATTGAAAAATATTGAAGAAGGAAATATTGCAAATGAAGTGAAGAATTGAAAGAACTTCACTATATTTATAGAAGAAAAAAATGTTTAAAATAAATTAAAAAAAAAAACCAACGGCTAGTAATGTTTAAAACAAATTTAAAAAAAAAAAAAAAAAAAAAAACAACCAACTGCTAGCTGAGCTAGCCGTTATATTAAAAAACATTTCAAACTATTAGTGTCGGTTATAACCGACACTAATAGCAGAACTATTAAAAAAAACAAAAAGAATGCTGTCGGTTTCAACCGACAGCAATAGGAAATCATTAAAAAAAAAAATAGCCAGCCCTCCAGCCCTCCAGCCTTCTCCGATCCCGTGGGGCCCTCCCAGATTCCAGAGCCCTCTGGCCTAGCCCTCGGTTGGAGACGGTTTTAGGGCTATTTTCGGCCCTCTGGCCCTCTGGACCCTTCGGTTGGAGATGGCCTTAAGTGTTTAAAAATTGAGAAATAATATTTAATAAACAATCGAGTGCAAAAGGCATTTTTTGAATTACAGCGTGCTACGCGCGACTTAGACATTTTAAATGTATTTATATGCGTGAATTGCTTCAATATTTTTTTATTTCGTTATTTTCTCTTTTTATCATCGGCGCTACGTGCCTCTCAAGATGTTTTGAACACACATTCATAATTTTTCTTATTTTTAATTATATTTTTCTTCCCCATCACATGGCCACCATCAACTTTGTCATTTGTTTATTCTTTTCTCTCCCCATTTATATATTTATATTATATTTTATGATGACTAAATTACCAACTTACGCTTGCATAATTTGATATATTATTTTAGGTAGGTTTTGAATTTTTTTGGCTAAAGGGCAGTTTGGTCCAATTATTTTTTGTCGAAGCCAACGACACCAAAATCTTTGTCGCATGCGTGACCCCAAATTTTTCTGTTCATCGCACTGCTCGTTTTATATATAATTAATTAATTAATATTTACTTACTCCCTAAATCTTGTAGCCGTCATATAGACCTATAAATAGGAGTTTCGATTCGTTAATTTTACATCGTGATAGGCAGCATGCAATACATGCAATATGGTTCTCCTGGGGCAGCAGAGAGCAGAGAGCAGAGAGCAGAGAGCAGAGAGCAGAGAGAAGGAGAGAGAGCTAGGGTTTGATGTGTGGAAATTGCTAGTTGGTTTGTCTGGCAAGAGTTTTCTTTATCGAGATGAATGGTTTGTGTAATTTGTTAAAAAAAATTATTTTTTGATAAAGGAAACCATGAGTTATTGTGATTTTTGATCTATTTTCAAATCTTTCTCTATTTCAAGTTAAGCATGTTGAATTTGTTGACATGCGTTCGAAATTATTATATATAAGGTACGCTGAAACACTAAGCGCATAATGGACAATATAAGGGTCACCTGATGAGTTGCATATTATATATGAATGATAACCAACCGGTGAAGGGAAGATGTGATGTAGAAGTATGTAGCTAAAGCTTTGATATTGTTATCATATTTTATAGTGTATGAAGATGGCAGGCTTGACTAACATATAATATTTTTTACTTACTGAGTGACGACGGTTGTTGTTCACCCTTCACCTTTTTAGTTTATATATGAGTTATTTGGCAACACTGACAAGAGTAATTGAGGTTTTGTTAGATGGGGAATTTGAGTGTTTTATTTATTTTGTAACTCGTAAGGTTTCGGGAGTCGCTATCTCTTCAATCTCTTTCTCTGTCCCCGTCCAGTAGATCCGTAGCATCATCTCCTAACTTACCAATTAAACTTTTAACTACAACGTGTTAAATATCAATATCTTAAGGCTGAAAAACATTTTCGATTTTGTTTTTTCATTTTTTTCAATTTAAGAATGTGTTCAACAATAGTGCACAATCGTATCTGTCAAAAGAAAAAAATACATAAAATATAATATTTCAACATTTTATATAGATGGACAAAATGCTTCGACGCCAATATTATCTAAAATTTGACAACTTGTAGCTCAAGAGATGTGAGGTTTTATCTTAAAAAAAGCATCAATGTAATTATGAATGGAACTATGTACTTAGAAGTTGTAAATTATTTTGTTAAAAACTCCAGATGTGAATTTAGGTACCGTTTGGTACGCAGACGGGACGGGACGGAACATGATGGAACATGACGGGACGGGACGGAACAGGACAGAACGAATGATGTAAATATTGAAAAAGATAAGGAGAAATTTTGTCATAAAATGTTATAAATTTGTGTTCCACGGATGTGGAACGGGTCGTTCCAGGGGGAAGAGGTGGAACGAAAAATCAGCCAAATTTCGTCCCATGAGACAATCTGTTCCACAGTTTTTAGGCGCACCAAACGTGGGACGGAACGGCTCGTTCCGTTCCGTCCCGTCCCGTCCCACGTATCAAATGGTACCTTACAGCACGCCCCTCATTTAAGACCGTGTCTTTAGTGGGTCACATTGAAAAAAAAAATCTACATTAAGTCAGAAAACACGAGCACATGAATACTATGCGGTTGGAACATACTCATTAATAAGGGTCCAATCAAAGTAAATATTTGGGTTGATATAAAACCCGTTCTTATACAATGTCAATGTGTCAGAGACAAGTTAAGTTGTCAAATACTGATATTGTCCATAACTTAGTCACCTATAACGTAAAATGTGTGTGATTGTATTTTAAAATGTCTCTTGTAATTATAAATCAAACTATGTAATTATAAGTTGTAAATTATTATGTGAAACTATTTCCAACACAACATCGTGATCATCAATAATCCAAAACTCAATATTTTTTGTGGTTAAACAATTTGACAACTGAAGTTATGAGTTATGAGGTAAGAAAGCAATAAGAATCTTCCACATCCTTCTCCTCTCTCCCCTTGCAAATTTAAATTTATTTAATTATTGTTAGACACCTAATCATGGTCATAGTCTCATATATAGATATATCATATATTTGTCGTCCAACACTGCTCTCATTTCTTTATCAAACTTTGACCTTTATTTGACCAATGAAAACCCTCACATGCCAACTCTCTCTGAAATTTGGAATTTAGCAACCTTTCTGGATTCTCATTGACCAACCAGGACGTGTCGCTTACTTTTATAGCGTGCACGCTTCTCTTTTTTTTTATTTTTATTTTTTATAATTATTAAATCAAATTGTGAATGAAGTGAAATATGAACTGGCATTTTAGTCTTCGAGAGTGATATAATTCTACATTTTTGTCTATGAGATTTGAAATCGATAGAAGTGATATTTAATTTTGTCAATCATCAATCATTTTACTTATTTTGTGATAATTTACATTAAATAAAAATAAAATGACAAAAATTATAATCTTTACCGTTACATTATTGTCTTTGACAATTATTATATCACATTAAATACTATATCATTTTTAATCATTTAACATATTCAAAGTAATTTATATAAAAGTTTACCAAACACTCAAACACTGATTTTTTTTATTAAAAGCACTTTTACAAAAAAAAAATTAAATAAATAAAATTCACCAAACATTTAATAAATTTATTTTACAGCTGTTTATTCTCACAGCACAACATAAACATTTTTTTTTTAAACCCCCATGAGGCCCGAACTCATTTCCCTCCGGAACACATAGGCGGGGCAAAACCACCTGGTCAAAGACAACGTTTTTTTTTGTATATATTTGTTGCATATATATAACTATATGCAAATAGCTAGGCAGGATATAATATACAGACTTGGCTTCTTTGCCCTCCCAGTTCCCATACACTCTCATCCCCTCCTATTTTGTGCGGTAACGGTTTAGCCATGTCAACATTTTATATTGATTTTTTTTATAGAGATAGGCAATAGTGATCTAAAATGTTGACGTGGCTTAATCATGACCGCACAAATATGAGAGGATGAGAGTGTATGTAACATCCCACATCGCCCAGGGGAGTGGATCCTCTAAGCCTTGAATACATCTCTACCTAGCACGAGGCCTTTTGGGAGCTCACTGGCTTTAGATTCCATCGGAACTCCGAAGTTAAGCAAGTTCGAGCGAGAGCAATCCCATGATGGGTGACCCACTGGGAAGTTCTCGTGTGAGTTCCCAGAAACAAAACCGTGAGGGCCTGGTCGGGGCCCAAAGCGGACAATATAATGCTAGTCCGGGGTGTGACAATTTGGTATCAGAGCCAATCCCTGGCTGGATGTGTGCCGACGAGGATGTCGGGCCCCTAAGGGGGTGGATTGTAACATCCCACATCGTCTAGGGGAGTGGATCCTCTAAGCCTTATATGTATATTCTCATCTCTACCTAGCACGAGGCCTTTTGGGAGCTCACTGGCTTCGGATTCCATCAGAACTCCGAAGTTAAGCAAGTTCGCATGAGAGCAATCCTAGGATGGGTGACCCACTGGGAAGTTCTCATGTGAGTTCCCAAAAACAAAACCGTGATGGGGTGGTCAGGGCCCAAAGGGGACAATATCAAGCTACAGTGGAGTCGAGTCCGGGATGTGGTGGGGGCCCGGGCCGGGATGTGACAGTGTATGGGAACTGGAAGGATAGAGAAGTCAGGTCCCTTACAAGCTCTAGTCAGAAGAATTCAGCCAGGCTGTATCACGGGTTCAAATACTTGACTTTATTTATTGGCCACCTTTTTTTTTTTTATGAATATGGACGATATTGTATTTCATTCAACTTCACAAATAGATACAAGGGTGACTAGTTGGGTACATAAACTTCAGTGACCAAGAAATTGATCTGAAGTAAATTTGCGCAGTACAACAAATAATAATGGTAAACCCCCCTAAACCCACCTTTTTAATAGAGCTGAAAATCCATGAACAAATTAAAAATCAAAAGTGGAGTAGTTGGAACAATTTTTTTTCCCTTAAAAAAATTACATATAAAAATACAATAAATAATTAACACTGAAAACCTTATGGCCGTTGTATAGAAGATTTAACTGATGAGGTATTTTGACACAAGATATATTAATAAAGGGATAATACTTGCTTGCCCCGTGTGGGGATACAACGATCGGACCCGTCAAATTTCTTAATCTTAATTCAAAAACCACTCCTACAAAAAAACATTTGAATTAAAGATTGTTTTATCACCCAAACGTATCAAATAATAAACGTTTTATTATGAAAATGTTATTTGATATCTATGTCGTTAATTTCTTGTATACATTTGAATGACTATCATTTTTGTAAGGATAATCTTGAAATAAAAGTTAAAAAAATTAAACAATTTCAATCGTAGGTTTTATTTGATCACGATACATCATTGTATACGAAAAATATGTGCATACCCACATGAGCAAGTAGTATCTTTAGTAAAGTCTGAGACAAGTCCAAGGTGATTACTCATGATTTAGGTTGTCATAATTATGATGGAAACATGAAAGTGAGGTATAAAAAAATAATGCACTAACAAAAGGCATGAAATTGGGATTTCATTGGGGATATTTACTAAGATTTGGTTTTTTGGAGCATCTCTGACTTGTGCATGGCCAATCAGATACGAGTAATATTCTAAGCAGTGACGTATAATCGATGACGAACCTACCTGACATGCCCTCATTTAGACATAAACTCATTTAATTACTTTTTTCCTTTGCCTTTTCCTTTGTTGCTAGGTACAAATTAACAAAAGCAAACAACAAATAAAATAGTAAAAGTTAGATTTTCGCACTTTATTTTTAACATTAACAATAAACAATAAACATACGACTAATGTTAGATAGATTAAATTTGTAGACTAAATTTTGTAAATTAAATAATATGAAAGTTGGTGATTGGATTATTACTTAATCGTTGATAAACGTATTCACTTCTATTGGTGACATCTCATTTAGTTTGCTTATTTAGTTTACAAATTTAGTCTCCCTAACATTACTCTAAACATAATTAAGTTAGGTGCGTAGAGGACAAAAATAGTGTGTAATTATCATTTTTCAGAAACTATTTGCTAGTGTTACTAGAAGTTTTAGTAGATAGATTGTTGGGTTTCTACCTATGTGTTATGGGTTCGAAACTCCATTTCCCCTAAATTATTGTACTAGTTTCAAACTCTTCTCCCTTCCCCTAATAATAGTAAAAAAAAATTAAAAAAAAGAGAAGTTTTAGTATGCTCTATGCATACAACCATCACGGGGTGGTCCAGTGGTTGAGAATGAATTTATAGTCCGTATTTCATATGACACACCCTGAGCTTGATTCATGACACTCGTAAATCATACAATGATGGCTAAGAGAGAATGAAATACCTTTATGAGTCTTCCTAGACCTCAAAGATATGATTACCATGACAAATCCACTAGCTAGTCTTTTTTCTTCTTTTTTTCAAAAAGAAAGGAGAATGCTTTGTGCATACAGTTTCCTCGTAATTATACTTCTATAGACTATGTAGTAGATGGTCGGCTATTGAAAAAGGGAGTTGGGTTGGGTAAATAAATATAAACCTCTCAAAACACCACTTAATTCTTTAACCTAAATAGTAAATAATGACCCACCAAGTTTAACCAACAAAAACGACCCCACCTCATATCCAAGTCATCACTCTCGAATACCTAATTAAGAATTCTTATACGCCAAACGTGCCATTCAACTTGAAGCACAAACATAGGATATTCTTTCAAATTGCAAATTTTATAAACTAATGTTATAGAGTGGGGTTGGAGTTTAAAATTTAAATACCACCTTCTTCGAAGTTTATAGCTAATATATCATATTTTGAGTTTAGGTATTTATGGTAAAGGTCAACCAGCCAACTAGTAATTAATAAAGTTTAGTTTTATTATATATCTGCCACTCAAAACAATAACCAACAACTCACGAGATGCTTCCAATCGCCACCGCCACTGCCAACTCCCGTAAACCATCAACGTTGGACAACTCTGGCGGACCATCACCACCACCAACTCCAGGGGACCATTAGCGCCAACTAACTCTGGACGAACACCACTGGTAGAACAAAAATGAAATTTTTATAAAGTTCAATTTCCAAACAGAAATCGGCTACATTTCGTTAAGAGTACATTATTTTGAACTATTATATTAATATTAAGAGTACATAAATTAAAAAAAGAAAAGGTAAAACCGGCTTGAAGTCAATAATTTAATCCGTCAGATTTTTTTGAACTATTATATTAATAATAAAGGAAAAGTATAGAAAAATAAATACAAAAAGTTGATGAACAACCAACCGACCAAAAGTGCACATTAGTATCCGGGTACTATCTATTGCATATATTAATGTCCCAAATGGCTTTTCGAAATTCCAGTTGTCTTCTTTTCCATCATTTCATTGTATTATTTCGTTTTCACTTGTTCAACCTTCTCCTTCCCTTATTTTTTTAATTTGGCATTGCCCAAAAGAAGTACAACTAGCGTTCTCTCTCTCTCTCTCTCAACACCCTCCCCTCAGAAACCCTAGCATCCGCCGTCGACCTCTAGCTAAGGCTGGGGGCCGATGGGCAACTTGTCCCTCATCTCTTTCTTCTCCTAGCCTCCCTCTCTTTCTCTCCTAGCCATCCTGTTTCAGACCTCCACCTTCCTTCCATCTCATGTTCTCCCTCCCGCCCAACCTTCAGATCCATACCTTGCCCTCTTGTGTCTCTTTGTTTTGGGTCCAAATCGGTGTTAGTGTTTGGTTTTTGGGTTGTTGGCAGTAGGTGCCACCTTTGCCTTTCCCTCTTGGTGCTGGGAGATCCGCTTCGATTTTGCCAGCGATTTTTTCTGGGGTTCATCTGCGCACAGCTTGGGTCAACCTCGTTGGAGGCCCGCTGCCTGTGGTTTCCAGATCTGGTTGTGGCCCCCTTCGGCTAGTGCGGCTTGGTTTTGGTGTGTGGATGCCGGCATCCCACTGGCTGGGTATGTCGAATTGTGGTTCCTTTCTTGGTTTCTTTCCCTTTGTTTCGCTTCGGGCAAGTTTTTGTAATTTTAGTTTAATTTAGTTTTCATTGTTTAGTCTTGGTATTCCTAGGAAAATTGCTCTTTAGGGTTCCTAGGTCTCCTTAGGTTCTCTAGGATAGCGCCTGTCTGAAGATTGTATACGGCATTTGGCGTCGAGTTACCTTCAATTTGTTGGTGACATTTTCAGCTGGTGGTTCAGGTTGGTTTTGCAGCATGTTGAAAGGACTATGGAAGCCATGGTCGCATGCTTTGTCGCACGATTGACGCTCACAGCACAACAATGGTTATACGCTACATGTTTGGTGGGTGGAAGATTCCCCTGATGTGCTTAGGGATTTCTTGTAATTTGTTTCTGTATTGACATTTGGGGATAGTTCCTTTCGTCGTGTAAGACACTCTTTTTCCTTAGACCGGGTTCTCCGGCAAGGTTTTATCGAGACCATGGAAGAAAATATCGATAATATCGGCGATATATCGCCGATATTATCGAATTTTGCCCAAGCCGATATTTTAACTGGTATCCAAGGGGTTTTCGTCCAAATTTCGCGATAATATCGTGATATTATCGATATTATCGATATTATCGCGAAATATCGGAACTGTGCAAGTCAGAGAAGAACGCCGGAGCTTCTACAGCTCCGGCCGACTGTAAAACAACCCCCTAGACTTCGATCTAGGTATGAACATGAAATAGAAAACGAGAGGAACGTTTTTATAACGTCCGTTTGCCGTGAAACGGCCGGAGGTGTTCGGAAAGTTCTTCGACACCCACGGCCTCGCCGGAGATGGGTGTGCCTATTCCCGAGTCGATTTCATCCCAAAATCCTTGAAAAAAAGACGAGATAGAACTTCAATTTCATATCTAAGCTTCGATCTAGAACATAAAATGAAAAACCCAAAGCTTACCTAACCGGAGAAATTGAAGGAACTCACTGGAGCAGGTGCGATGGTGTGCGTGTGGGTCTCGGTGCAGAGAGAAAGGAGAGGTGTATGTGGGTCTCGGTGCAGAGAGAAAGGAGAAGGAGGAGTAGAAGGCCGTGGTGTGTGTGTAGGTCTCGGTGCAGAGAGAAATGAGAGGGAGGAGAGAGATCTAAAAATGGAGAAGAGAGATCGAAAGATCTGTGTGTGTGTGTGTGTGTTTGGGAGAAGGGAGAAGAGAGATCGGAGAAGGGAGAAGAGAGATCAGAGATGTGTGTGTGTGTGTGTGTGTGTGTGTGTGTGTGGGAGAAGGGAGAAGAGAGATCGAGAAGGATCGAGAGAGAGACATACAGAGGTCGTGACTCGTGTCTGCGTGTGTGATGTTTGTGTGCGTGCGTTGTGTGCGTGTGTGGTTGTGTGCGTTGTGTGTGTGTGTGTGGGTTCCTCCTGTCAGGAGGACACATGACTCACTCAGGATTCCCGACAAGTTTTACAATTATTTTGACAATTTCAGACCACTTTTACAATTATAACTTGTATTCTTTTCAGACCATGGATGGTGGTTTCATTCAAAACCGTGTGCCGATATTCTTTTAAAAGGTGGAGTATCAGAGCCATTGTGATATTCTTTCAAAGCTGCCATTGTGATATTCTTTCAAGAGATGGAGTATCAGAGCCATTCAGAGCATTTTCGTTTCTTCTTCTTCCCTTACCCCTTTCAAAGTCATTCCAGATCCATTCCAGAGCTTGAACACAAAGGGTTCCATATTTAAAGTAAGTTTACAAACTTATATTTATATTCTTGTAATTTATACAACAACAAAAAAATTTGTGTGGACTCGTATGTTAATTTTTTTAAGTAATTAATACTTGCATGTTAATTTTTGTAAGTAGTTAAGTAATGTTAACAATTACATGTTAATTTTTTTTAAGTAATTAAGTAATGTTGTATAATTATTCCCTAGGATAATTTTAATATGTTTAATGTTATTTATTATTTTATTTCCCTTACCATTTTCAAAGCCATTCCAGATCCATTCCAAAGCTTGAACACAAAGGGTTCCATATTTAAGGTAAGTTTACAAACTTATATTTATATTATTGTAATTTATACAACAACAAATAAATTTGGGTGGACTCGTATGATAATTTTTTTAAGTAATTAATACTTGCATGTTAATTTTTGTAAGTAGTTAAGTAATGTTAACAATTACATGTTAATTTTTTTAAGTAATTAAGTAATGTTGTATAATTATTCCCTAGGATAATTTTAATATGTTTAATGTTATTTATTATTTTATTAATATTAGGTTTTATTATCAAATTGGATTATTATTCATTAATATTAGGTTTTTTTATTATCAAATTGGATTATTATTCATTAAATTAGATTATTATCAAATTGGATTATTATTCATTAAATTGGCTTATTATCAAATTGGACTATTCATTAAATTGGATTATTATTAAATTGGATTATTATCAAATTGGATTATTATTCATCACTATGTTTTATACAAGGAATTAAATATCGATATTATCGGCGAAATATCGCCGATAATATCGTTTTTTTCCAACAGCGATATTTTCAGAGTATTCCAATTGATTATCGTGATAATATCGCTCTTTCTCTCCGTCGTCGGAACGGCAACCGAGCTCCGTCGTCGCAGCTGCCAAGATCTGCGCCTCTCTCTGCCAAGATTTGCGCATCTCACAGGTGGTGATGGTGCTCGCCGGAGTGTGCGCCACGGTGGAGGTCACGGTGTCATCCGCCATTCTCGCAGAGGCGGGAGAGAGAAGACTGATGATGTGTGATGATGGTGGTGTCGTCCTCGAGCTGCTCGAGTCGAGCAGATGGTGCTGCTGCTGTGTGTGTGTGTGGTCACGGCAAGAGAGGGAGAGAGGTAAGAGGATTTTGAGAGAGAGAGAGAGACAGTGCAGAGAAGAGAGAGAGAGAGTCAAAGTGAGTGAGAGAAGGAAATGGCTTGGTCCCTGGTGTGGATTTGCACTTTGAAGTGTGTCTGTGTGTGTGTGTGTGTAGAAGTGGGGTGTGTGTGTGTGTGTGTGTGTGTGTTATCCGAGAGAAATCCACACTTTGAAGTGTGTGTGTGTGCGTGTGTGTGTGTAGAAGTGGGATGTGTGTGTGTGTGTTATTGAAGCGTGTGTCTGTGCGTGTGTGTGTGTGTGTGTGTGGAAAGGAAAGAAATAATAGAAAATGAGGGAGTGGGGTGTGTCTGTGCGTGTGTGTGTGTGTGGAAAGGAAGGAAATAATAGAAAATGAGGGAGGTAGTACATCCCACGTGAAGAAGGAAGAAATTTTTGGAAATGTGCCCTAAAGCCATTCATATGATGATACTTTACGGATATTTCACATGTTAAACTAATCTAGTTTACATATAAAGGGCAAACATTATTGTTTGAGACGTCTCATATAAATGTTATATGCTTAAACGATAAAGTCCAAGGAATATGTGATTGGGAGAATGCAATCTAATGAAGTTAGATTAATGAGACCATTCTTTCGTAGACACATCCTAAACGTTCCTGATCATATGATTGCCAATTGGGCATTGACAGTCCGATAAGATCAGTACGTGCTATGTCTTCTCTCAGGGAGAGTGACTAGTCTCGAGTCATTGGTGTGTGTGACATCAAGACAAGTACGTAGGTGCTCAATAGAGAATGAGTTCACTGAACACGATCAACGAGGAGTTCTCATACTCATGTCACATGAGAACTCATGTTTGGGATAATGCAAATTAGTCCTTTGACCTGAGGCATCACAGTTGTTGTCTTGTGGTTAAGTCCTTGATCTTTGATTATGTCAAAGTCACCCCATCGGGGTGTCCACGGCATCATTGGGGTTAAGCCACTTAGTCATGGAGACAAGTGAATGCGCAACAAGGGATCTCTAACCTTCAATTGGCTTGAGGGAGAATACTCTATGATATGATTAAAATCTCTGGCCAGAGTATGAATGAGATTGGGGAATGCGTTCCAAATCACATTCAAGGTAATCATAAAATGCAAATGAATCACATTGGATAGTAGACATGAATAAATAAACTATCAAACCAAACAATGTGGTCAAGAGTATTAGATTAGAGAAAGACCGTATTGCATTTGTAATCCTAAACTGAATAGGTTCTCTACCTCTTCTGATTAGCTTGGGTAGCCATGATATGCTGCTAGGGGTCACTCATGGTTTGTGGAAGCCCTAAACGTGTGTAATCACTAAAGGGAGAATTGAAAGTAAGTTTCAATTCACAATCGATGTAAAATGGTTTTAATCGCCCACTGCCTCGCTAAAAGGAACCTAATGTATCGTACACCAAATAAGGTGGAGATTGAAGAAACAAAGGAGATGAATTAAATGGTTTAATTATTTATGGCAAGGATTAATTAATATGTTAATTAATCAAACGAATAAGTTCGTTAAAGACCTCGGGATAGTTTTGGACCTTAAGGCCCAATGGGCTTCGAACGTCAAAGCCCATTGACTTAAGTTGTATGACAACTTAATGAATAAAGATTCACAAAGGCCCAAATGCCCATATCCATTTAGTGTTGAATTAGGGTTTTTGGTTCTTTAGGTCATTTAAAGAAGTGACTATATAAAGAACTTTATAACCTAAAATTCATAAGTTGTTGATTTTAGAGAAAATTGGTGAGAACACAAAGCTTCCATTTCTCTCTAAGAGGCCAACCACCTTGGGGGATATTGTCTAGCAATTCTACTTCCTCAAGGTCACTCATTTCCTCTCCAATCCAACCTTGGTGTAGAATCTTTAGAGGTTCTCTATTTTGGGAACTTGGAGAATCCTATTCTTTCAACCAAATCCATGGAGCTAAGAAGCAAGGAATGAAGACCCTATCTCTTGGGTGATTATCCTTTGCATATGCAAAGAGGAATCTACAAAGGTAAATATTTCTCAACTAATAAATGTTGATTTAAAAGTTGAGTCAAGGTTCACCAATCTACTAGGCTTTGAATTTCATGGTAGATGTTTTGTTTTTGAATGCATGAAAGCATGATTCCGCCTTTAATTGTTAATTGCATGCTATATGATGTTATTCAAATGAACATGTTTTTCTCAAAATTTCCTTCAGAAAGGTAGTAGAGAAATGATGGGTGCGGCAGCATGTCAGAATTAGGGTAGATTTAAAAACTAAAATATTAGTTTTACTTGAAAGTTGTAGTAAATCATTATATATAAATGATTATGGTGTGTTTAATTTTTTTTTCATTAATTACTATATATTTTCTTCACTCACAGTGTTTGCCAGCTCGCTGTATAATCAACTTAAATAAGTTAAATCCATCATGTAATGCATTTTCTTCCAATTTTTTTGTGATAAACTAATAGATAATTGACTAAATAAACATCCTGCAAAGTTTCAATAAAAATTTCCAAGTTTTTCTTACAATTTCCGTGGTTTCCATGTAATTTTTATCGATATCGATATTATCCCGATATTTCCATCGATATTTCCGTGTTTTCGGACTACCGATATTTCCGATATTACCGATATTTTCTTCCTTGGTTTTATATTAGGATTATTTTTTTATCAAATAGGATTATTATTCATTAATATTAGGTTTTTTTTTATTATCAAATTGGATTATTCATTAAATTGGATTATTATAAAAGTGGATTATTATTAAATTGGATTATTATCAAAAAGGAATATTATTCATCACTATGTTTTATATTAGGATTATTTTCATGAAAAATAATTATCATCATTTATATTAGGATTATTTATATTAGGATTATTATCAAAAAGGAATATTATTCATCATTTATATTAGGATTATTTTTTTATCAAATTGGATTATTATTCATTAATATTAGGTTTTATTATTGCATATATTTTTTTAATTACTTAAATTTTTACAATCATTTTCTTTACTTCATATTTAATTCTTCTGTAGAATAACTTTATTATTTAGGTTCTCTTATATAACCGTCATCACTACTATATTTTTTGGCCAAAAAATATTTGTCTAATTTTCATGAAAAATAAATGTAGGTACATTTACGATGTCCAGTGGAGCTACTAAACGTGATCCAGCTTGGGAACATGGATACCCAATAGACGGAAACAAACATGGCACAATTTGCAAATATTGTGGTCGGGTAATGAAGAGTGGCGGAGTGACACGACTTAAGTACCATCTTAGTGGATTAGATCCAGCATAAAATGTCCAACGATGCGATAATGTCCCCCTAGAAGTGAAGGCATTCATCAGCACATTATTAAAAAATAAAAAACAGCAGAAGGAAAAGATAACACAGGGAATGGAAAATATTCGAGCTGGGCTACGGGGAGAAGTCTATGGCCAAGCGATTGACAATGATGATGATGACGATGAGGACGAATGTGATGATGACATGGGACCTGAAGAACGACGCAGTTTGAAACAAGCATTACGTGCCTCCAAACAGTCAGCATGGGAAAGAGAACACCTTCATAAAATTCCTAATAGAGCACAAGGTTCCGGGACAAGTGGTGGTGCACAAATGAGACGGGGAGGCAGTCTTAGAGAATCACAACCAACACCACAAATATCCCCAAGTTTATATAAGTCATCCAAAGCACGTCAAAAGAGTGTTTGGAGTTATTTCACTGGAGGTAATGTGAAGGAGGGAATGGGGCGTCTAATTAGCAAGTTCTTTATCTATGAAAATGTCCCTGCTGCGAAGGCATCATCACATCATTTCAAAAATATGGTAGTGGGATGTCAACAGGCCGGTGTTGGAGTACAACCTCCCACTCCCTATGAGATAAGAAACAAATATTTGGATATGGAGTATAAAGACATTGGCGAGTATGTTAACAAGTTGAGGTCAAAGTGGGAAACTAATGGTTGCACAATCATGTGTGACGGATGGACCGGCCCGACCAGATTGTCTATCATAACTTCATGGTATACTCCAAGGGAAAGACAATTTTTTTGAAGTCTGTTGATGCTTCAGACCATATAAAGAATTACAAGTATATTTACAAATTATTGAGGGATATAATCATGGAGGTGGGAGAGCATAATGTTGTCCAAGTCGTGACCGACAACAGTTCTGCATTTGTCAAAGCTGGAAAAAAATTAATGAAGCATCATAATATGTTTTGGACATCATGTGCATCACATTGTATTGATCTCATGTTTGAAGCAATGGGGAAGAGAGAGAATGTTGCTACTGTGGTCAAAAGAGCTAGAACGATCACAAATTATATTTACAATCACGGTTGGTTGTTGGCAAAGATGCGTGAATTTTGCAAAGGAGAAATTATTCGTCCAGCTACCACTCGATTCGCCACCAACTATATTGCATTAGACAACCTACTCAAGAAGAAAGCAGGGTTGAAGCAACTATTCACTAGTGACGATTGGGCCAACCACAATTTGAGCCGCTCAAATACAGGTCGTATGGTGGAAAGTATAGTGCTTGATCATGCTTTTTGGACTCAATCAGAACATGTGTGTCAAGTGTTTGAACCTCTTTACAAAGTTTTACGGATCGTTGACACAGAAGTGTATCCTACTATGGGGGCAGTATATGAGTTGATGCGTGTAGTGAAGGATGAATTGGGAAGAAAACATGGTGCAAGGTGGGTCATAAAGATAATTGAAGATCGATGGTATAAAACATTATACCACAATTTGCATGCAGCATGTATAAATTATGTCATAATTTGCAATTCATTTCTTTAGTTGCATAAGTATTATTTCTCTTATTAGAGTATGTGTTTCTTTGAACAGCATATTATTTGAATCCCCGATACCAATACAGACCCGGTGTTGGAGATGATGGTAACCTTATACGTGCTGTACATAATGTATACTCTAAATTAGACCCTGCATCACCAGCAGTTGGCCAATTTGGAAATGAGGTACACAATTACTTAAATTATAATAATTACTTTGTTGGATTAAACTAACACAATTTATTGAATTCAGCTAACATGGTTTAAAGATGCAAGAAGAACTTTTGGAGAACCAACATCAGTTGTTGCTCGAACAAATATGTCTCCTAGTGAGTATAAACATATTTCACTATAAGTTTATAATAGAATTTGTTGGAGTTATTAGGCTTATTAACATTGTTTTTCATTGTAGCTGAATGGTGGATCATGTATGGGACCAATGCACCAACTGTGAGAAAGTTAGCAATCAAAGTATTATCACAAACAACTTCCTCATCTGCTTGTGAAAGAAATTTGAGCACATTTGCACTCATACACACAAAGCAAAGAAATAAGTTGGCTCATAGTAGCTTGGAAAAATTAGTTTATTGCTACTACAACATGAAGCTTCAAATTCGAGATAAGGAAGCAGAAATAGATCATGTCGACCGTGGTGACCCACTAGATGTGTTTGATATTGTTGGTGAAGATGATGATACAGAGGGTAACCAACTTTTTCAATGGATTAGACCTCTTCATTTAGATGATGATGAAGGCAACCCAGCTCCCAGAGTTGCTGAAGAAGCACGTAATGAAGGGATAAATGTAGAAAGAGTATTAGAGGAGGAGTTGGGATCTAGCCGCGCTGACTATTTGGAAGAACTTTTGTGCCCAAGACTAAGAAACACTGGAATTCCACCTTCTTCCAATCCTACACAACCACAACATCGTGCTGATAC
Organism: Malus fusca; assembly: GCA_035220775.1. Lineage (NCBI taxonomy): Eukaryota > Viridiplantae > Streptophyta > Magnoliopsida > Rosales > Rosaceae > Malus > Malus fusca. The sequence continues at coordinate 25,724,713 of CM069069.1, forward strand.
TAATGATAGCTCTAGTACAAGATCAGGAGACTCACCTACCACCGGAGGTGGGAATGATGAAGGACATAATGGAGCTAGAGGTAGTGGAGCTGGATGTAGTGGTGGTGGATATGGAAATTATTATGGACCACCTCTCGGATTTATGAGCCCCTTCACTGGTGAGGCAAACTTCACGCATGCAACACAGGATGATGACCATGGCAGTAGGCGGGCATGACCAGGAATTGGTGCCATAGGGAATGACTATACTCGCAGAGAAAGAGGCAAGGGGATTTTGTCAAGTCAAGAAGATGACTCGTTATCTAGAACTTTGGACTCTGTTGGAGTGGGAAGTAGTAACTATGGTAATACTCATAACCAACCATTTCCCTACCCTTCATATCCCATTCCTTTTGGGATGGAATCGAGCGACTCATGGAAACAATCCGAGACTCAATCTTCAAATGATTTTGCTTATGGACAAGGTCAACCAATCTCAGATCCATATGGGTGGCATGTTAACAATTACATGCAAAATTATTTTGGGGATTTATCATTTGATAACTACTCTTCACAATACACTCACTCTACACATAGAGATGATGAAGATAGTCAAAATTTTGAACCTTATAGGAACTCTATGTGGTACTAAGTCACTCATGTATCTTACCATGCAATGTATAAAGTGTAAAATATTGTACTAATTCATTCTATATAAATGATTATGGTGTGTTTAGACTTCTTTCATTAATTACTACATATTTTCTACACTCACAATGTTTGTCAGCTCGCTATATAATCAACTTGATAATGTTAAATCCATCATGCAATGTATTTCCTTCCAATTTTTTGTGATAAATTAATAGATAATTGACTAAATAAACATCGTGCAAAGTTTCAATAAAAATTTCCAAGTTTTTCTTACAATTTCCGTGGTTTCCATGTAATTTTTATCGATATCGATATTATCCCGATATTTCCATCGATATTTCCGTGTTTTCGGACTACCGATATTTCCGATATTACCGATATTTTCTTCCTTGATCGAGACCCAATATGCACACTATCCTCAGTTTGTTGTCAATTTGTCCTTGTATTGCTTTGTTTGCAATGAATATCAAATATCGTATTTCTCTCAAAAAAAAAAAAAAAACCTTCTCATTCCCTTCATATTCATATATACAAATAATATCAAATTAACCGTCCGGTTACAATTGTAGTGGTACAAGTTTTTTCCAAAACTTCACTATTGTAAGTTGTGGTCGGTGCATTTTCTACCGACCCAACCCAAACTCTTTCAATAAAGGAAAACTAATGAAAATGGTTTGAAAACTTTGAGTTTTAACGATAAGGACAAAATAAAGGATGAAGTGAATAGTACCAGGATTGACTTTTTAGTGTAAAAATGTGGTTTTTCGTTAAAGTGAACAGTACCATGAGTTTTTCATTAAAGTTCCCTTCATTTAAAGCAACTCCACCCCTCTCTAATTCCCTAGGAGATAGTGAATGTATTCCCCTCCCCTCAAAAAACACCTTTAGCCCTCCTAAGTCCATTGGGCTTTAGGGGAACCTAGTTTATTTTCCAAGCAATTACCGACTGGCCCAGTCCAAATGACACAAGGATGACGTCAGCCATTATCTAAAGAAAAAAAAATTATGCCAGGCGCGTGGAAAACACATTCCTGACATCCTGCGCATCATGGGGCCCGCATGCCAACGCACTAATGGAGTCTGGATGGGGGTGACATGGCTTGTTCTAGGCCGTTGGATTTCTAACGGATGTTTTTTGTGGGCGGTTGGATTTTTTAGATCCCCTCCTCCCCCAAAACTCCTCCTTTTTCAAATGGGCAATTAACTTGGCTGGATTGAATTGACTATTGCCCAACGATTATTTTTTCTGTGTCGGATTTTTAGGGAATTGCTTTTTTAGATTGCTTCCACCCTTTTCAAATTCCCTAGGGGATAGGAAAACATGCTCGAGTGGGTAAACATCTCTAACAACATTGCAGCGCGTGGGCCAGTGTGCAGGCACACTAATGAGGTCGGATAAGGACACATGGCACATGCTAGGCCGTTAGATTTCCAATGTTAGTTTTTTTTAAATCTAACCTTAATGGCTAGATGATGTGGCACAATTTCGATCGTTTGATTTCTGATCAGCGGTCTAGATTTTTGACTTTAAAAAAAGAAAAATATGAAAAGAAAAAAAATGTTACTATAATACCCTAAAAATTTAAATATTCATATGTAGAGAAAATCGAAAATAATCAATTTATGGTTATGAAAAAATTGAATTGAGAAATTTTAAAGTTTTGTTTCAAGAATTTATATTAATTTATTTGAAATTAGATTTTAATTAAACAAGTTACAAAGTTTGAAGTTTGGAAATTAATTATTTAAAATCCGTAGACCTTCGGGTGTCACTCTTAATGTTTTCGAATTGAGCTCGACACCACGAGTGTGTAGGCGAAGGCCGTTCGTGAATTGAGACAAGGAAAGAGAAGTTATGGACGTTAGAAGTTTCTTAAATAAAATAGGAATTTAATATTTTAGGGGTTCCCATTACTTTGGAAAATAGACTAATTAGAAAAGAAGAAAATGAGAGAAGAAAGAAGAAAAAAAAAACACTCTAGAAGCTGCCAGATGGTAGCAAGGGAGAGGGAGGAAAGGAGAGTGCGGGAGAGAAAATGAGGGGGAGAGAGCCAATCAGGAGGGGGAGAAACGAGGGAAAGGAGGGAGGAGACGAGTCGTTTTTGACCTGTGAACCATCAATTTTGACCCGGCCGTATCTCCCTCATCCGACCTCCGTTTTGGGTGATCTTGGTGTCCATGGAAAGATCTCGACGAGCCCAACGTCCCTGTGGTGTTATATTTCTAAATTTCTAACCCAATGTTAAAATTCGAAGCCACAAAGTTCCGGTTTGCCCGGCGGGTTTCACCATTTTTCGATGATTCCGACAACGATTACCGTCGATCCCCGCCACGAATAGACTTCCCTCAACCCAGGAGCAAGGCCCAAGCATTGGTTGGGGCTTCGAAGCTGTTTTGGAGTCGAATCAAGAACACCCAAAATTAAGGGTTTCCGGCGATTCGTGGGCAATTTGAGGTGTTTTCCGGCTGAATTAGACTTCAGCCCAAGTATAAAAGTTGTTCACCTTGACTTGCTCTACATTTATGTAAATTTTGGGAATTTTTAGAAATAGTGAAATTTTCCGGCAAGTCGGGGCCACTGACTACCACCCGCGGTAGCGCGTGGCTCGTGAGCCGATGCCGTCTTTTTAAGCTAATTTTGATATTCTGAATCCATATTTGATATGCATTGTGTGACTCCCTTGTTTGAACCTAGTTAGTGATTTTTAGTCACTTGAATGTTTTTCGAAAATGAGTTAGGAAGTGAATAATGAACTACAAAGGGTTTGATACCGCTCAAGGGTACGTAGGCAGTCTAACAGGGATTAGATGTAGCCCTAAATAAGCGAGAATTTATCTTTTGTTGAGAAGTTGTTTTAATAGACGAAATTTGGGGATTTAATTGATAATTAAATCATATGTTTTGATAATTAAAATATGGATATAGTTTTGTGAGGAATTAAGGAATTGAAGTAAAGAATAATGATTAATGGTAGTAAATTAAATAAGAGTTTAAATTGGGCCTATCATCGAAATTATTTCCTAAAAATAAGTATTTCGAGGGCGGGTTGTTACAGTTACAGTTGGCCACATGTCAAAATATGGGTTGTTGGATTTTAACTTTTTTGTAACCCAATAGTCCAAATTAATTAAGTTAATAAAAATTATTAGAAAATACAGAAAAGTAATTATTTTTTTCTATAAATACCTAACCTTATCTTCCATGAAATTCTTACCGAATTAGGACACGTAGCTCTATGGAATTGGTTAAAAATATACTAAAAAATCTACCAACAAAAATTGTACATTTGGATAATGACACGTGACGTGATGAGATTGGTTAAAATTTCTATCAGAATTTTAAAATAAAAATATTTTTTATTATTTTATTAAAAAAAATCAATACGAATTGTCTAGGGTATTCAGTTTATGGATGGAGATGCACCTGGACAATTATTGTTCACTAAAGGTAGTTACTGTCCTCTTGGGGATTGAATTGCCTATTTCGCAAGGAGCTTTGTAGGGGTGGAAGTGCTCTTATATTTTCTTCTCCTCCTTCTAAGTAGAAAATTGGGTAGCCTACTTTTTGAGAGATTTTTCAGTGTGTCACAAACACAATTTGGTACAACAAGTTTCATAATACAAGTGGTTGGATACTTGAATTTTTTTTTTTTAACCATTTGTATTATGACAGTTGAAGTTTCGGACTATGTTCTCGGCACACTAAAAAATGTCTCCTACTTCTTACTTTCTTAGACCCTGTCCTCTTTGATAGGCCTCTATAATATAGATCATGTTTTTATATGGATGTGGCATGAGAAGAAGATGAACTAGAACCATGTGGCATAGCCTCAAAACTAGGGCATGCTGCTTATAAGATGCAAAACAGATTATAGTCCTTAAAACATTCTGGGGGGAGGTGTTTCTCACACTATGTAAGATTCGGCAGTGGGATCATCCTTCCTTGCCTGCAACTGGTCTTGGGTTCCAAGATCAGCCAATGAAACGACGAATTTCATAGCGTCGCATACGGGTTCAGAGATGAGCGACTTAGTTTGGGTTTAATGACCCCTATCTTCGTTTGTTGGTGTTTTGAACAAGGATGGACTTTCATGTCCTCCAAACTAGTATTTAGTTCTAGGAGGTTGTAAGGGGGGACGGGGTTGTTCGCTTTCTTTTTTTTGCTCTGTATTTTGGTCTAATGTTGTTAGCCCCCTCGTGGCTTTTTGTACTCTTTAGATTGCGGCCCAGGCAATGATATTTGCAGTTCTCTTAAAAAAAGAGAGGAGAAATTAGGTTCACATCCTTCATTTTGCTACTACATTGATTAAAACCCTATTCATTTTGATTAAAACCCTATTCATTTTCAATTTTTGATCAAGGTCCTTGGGTATTAATAACATCATTAATTATTTGAATAATAAAATATTTTTATTTTTAAATATATTCCTTTAGTGTTAAAAATGTTACAATTAGTATATCTATATTTATGGCTAAATTTTTTATCATACATTTTTATTTTTAGTTTGTACCTATTTTTAATTTGCAAACCTTTTTTAATTTGTACCAATTTTCTTTTCATTTTTAATTTGTACCCATATATTAGTTTCTTTTTGTACCCATATTTTTTAAAGTTTTATTTGTATTTGTACCCATGTGTTTACCATCACGTGACATTTGTATATGTAATCAATGATAGAAAAATTACATATGGTATATGTGACGACCAATCCCTACTTTTCACTGTAATTTCTTTCTCATCGGTGTGAACTAACGATTTTACCCCTTTTTGGACAAAAGTGGAGTCTGACGTGGACGTGGTTTTCGGCTTTCAGTTTCATTTTCTTGGTTTCGTATTAAGTTAGTACTCGTCGCTACGAACGCGTGAGCACGTGTTAGACTTGAATCAGATTTGTAATGAGGAAGTTACGCTCCGTCAAAGTACGTTAACTACGAGTATTTTTGTACACGCACGTGCAAATTCACAGTGTCGAAACACTGTCAAGAGGATAGATTTTGTATAATTAAAATTGTACAAACCCATAATCCCTAAAAGGGATCCGGTCCTCTTCTTCTCACCCATCAACCATCAAACTTTTTCTTTTCCCTTATTTTCCTCTCCACCACTAGCATCATTTCCCTCAATGTGGGCAACCAATCAAAAGTCATCACCATCACTTGTACCCAACCAATCATATTTTTTTTACCCAAAAATTTGTCCTCCACTCAGAGCACTCAAACTTCACTCTCTCTCAAACCCTCTCTCTTTTCTCTGCACACGCAGAGAGGCCGAAAGGCCATGCACCAACCCCAGTCATCATCACTCGACTTCTCCGGCGAGTTGGACCGTCGGACACCACTGTGCCCTGTCCTTCTCTATTTTGTAAGCTTAGACCGTGAACATTAACCCAGGAGTGGGGCATGCACTGCACAGTGGCCACTGCCACTATGCATCATCTTTTCCAATGAGTTCTTGTCGAGTTTGACCAAGGTAAGATCTCTGGACACTAGTTTTGAATTCCTCTCATTGAATTTGTGGATGTGTGACTCATTTTCAGATATCTTAGTGAAAGGTCAACATTGAAATGACTTTGAGGAAGAAATCCTGAAATTTTGGAGGCTGGAACCATGACCATTTGGTCACTTTCAGATCATTTTTTCGGCCAACCTCAACCTTGACTAGACTCATATTAGGTATAGACTTGTTCTCTATATTCCAAACTTCAAAATAGCTTTCGAATCATCAAGTTTGGTTAAGTATCGAGTTAGAAATTAACTCTGGAAGTTGGGAAGAAATTCCCAGAATTATGGGAAAAAGTCGACCGTGGCCATTTGGCCACTTTCAGGCCAAATTCCTGGACAACACGGACCACATTTAAACTTTCTGTGATCATAGATCGATTTATTACATTCCTAGCTACAAATTGGTCTTTGTAGAATTGAATTTGGTTGAGAATCGAGCTCGTTAGGAGCTCTGGAAGTTGGACTTTCAACCTGCAAAACGCAGGAGCTCGTGAGGAAGACGAGTACAGCCGTACTCGCAGGCGCATGGGCGTGCGTGGAGAGCCCATCATAGTCGGCGTGTGCAATGAGTGGTTGCCAATACAGCCACTTGTGGCGGCGCGTCCGGCCTCCGATTGACCTTCTGTCAATTTGTGTAAGTCCGTGACGTCGAGTAGATCGATTTCATATATTCAAACCTTATGTTTGAGCAATCTGGGGAGGTTTTATTTGAGTTCCCGTATATGTGTTATTAATTAATTAAAATTAGTTATTTCGCTTTTAGGGGGAATGTATCCCGAGGACGTACGGGGTCAAGTAAAGCTCGGAGGCTTCGTTTTGACTGCGTATCTGTGAGTGGGCAGTTTGTTTTTATACCTATACGTATTTATAGTTTTCAAAATTGCATAAATAGCTCACTTTGTGTATATGTTGCCAAATAATTATAACTGCGATATAATTGTGATAAATGATGTTATATGGTTGAGATATTACTGTCATGGCATTTATACATATTTGTACATGCTCATCTTGCTGCACCCCGGTGTTAGTACTCGCCCCAGGGCCAGGGCCAATCCTTCACGTGTATGTTAACATCGCACCATTCGCTCGTCTTAGATCCAAGTTAGGTGTCAGTCTTGTCGGGTAGATTGCATTAGGCAATCCGACTTGTATGTGACCGTGCTTCTGCATCAGCCTTCACGTGATCGTAGTACTAGAGCATATTGATTACACCCAATCCTGTTCGTGTCAGAAAGTATTTGTTCAAACTCGTGTGTCAACTTAGATGGATGAGCACTTAGCTATACTTGATTATCATATGATTATATTACTGTGGCATTTGATACATCACGACTTGGCATATTTTGGGTTATAATGCTATTATAATGTTGTTGATTTATTGTTTACATACTTACGTAGTATGTTTTGAGGAAATACTTGTTTTACGGCGATGGGTTACTATATTCAAAGATAAAGGTTTTTACAAAACGTTGTTTTGCTGACCCACTCAACTTTGTTTTTCGCCCCTCCAGGTTTAGTAGCTATGCTTACGTGTAAACGATGACTTTGGAAAATCTCAGTAGATGGTTATCTTTAGTGGTATAACCCTCACTCTAATTATTGTACTGTTCTTATGCTCTACCATCACGTGTGAAATGGGTGCAATCCCGCTCACCCGCGCACTCTTTTGTCTAGGCATTTTTAGGTTTAAATTTATTTACATTATTTTTCCACTAGACTACACTTTATGGCTTCGTCACCCTCCAGGTGTCGGCCAGCACAACTCGATTTCAGAGTCCAAGTGGACTTTTCGGGTCGAGGTGTGTTAGTATATTTATGTTTTATGGCTAAACTTTGTATCATATATTTATATTTTTAGTTTGTACCCACTTTTAATTTGCAACATTTTTTTTTAAATTTGTAGTATTTTCTTTTTAGTTTTAATTTGTACCCATATATTAATTTCCTTTAGCACCCATATTTTTTAAAAATTCATTTGTATTCATAATTTTTTAATCTTTTATTTGTACCCTAATTTATTTATAATGTACCCATTCTTCTTTATTAATGTACCACTTTGTTATATGTGAAATGTATCATTTTTTTTTGTAAAATGTACCAATTGTTTTTAACACTATGGATACATTCTTTTGCCATTTATTATTTCTTATTGTTACATAGTTTTTATTCATTTATTCAATCAAAATGTTTGAATTTTTTTATTGTAACCGTTTCTAATAGTATTATAATGTGGGGCTTTAAATTTATAGGATTATAAATCTCATAAAATATGAAACAATTAATGTCAAAACTATAAAAATATAAATATTAATAGTAATATAATGAGGTGTACAAAGTCAAGGGACTTTGATCAAACTTTGAAAACTATTAAGGTTTTAGTCAAAGAATGTTAAGGATTAGGGACCGCATCCAAAGTATCCCAAAAAACAATGTAGTACATGGTCGGCTATTGAAAAAGGGAGTTGGGTAATTAATTATAATCCTCTTAAAAAACCACTTAATTCTTAAATAATGATCTGCCACTTAATACTACGGTTTAGTGGTATTCTTCTTCACTTGTAAGAAAGAGGTCTTAGGTTCGACTCTCACCGAAGGCGAATTTGAACCACATTATTGTTGGTCCGTTGTGAGGCTAAACTCACTCCCATCTTTTATGTGTAGATAATATCGTTTGTTAAAATAATAATAATAATAATGACCCACCAAAGTTTAACAAAAAAAAAAGAAAAAGAAAAAAAGAAAAACCCCTAGCTGATGTCTAACTCATCACTCGAAATTCGAATACCTAATTAAGAATTCTCTATGGAAAACGTGCCATTCACCTTGAAGTTAGACCCGGCAGTTTCTGACACGACACGAAAACGAATAAAGGGTTTCGGGTCAACACGATAACTTATCAGGTTATTATCGGGTGACCATTTAATAACATGTTCTTAACGGGTATACACGCGGGTAACACATGGGTAACCCGTTAAGAAAAAATTTATTTTGATCATTTTAAAGTTTAATTACTAAAAGATTTATTATAAAATACAATAGCCATATTAATATATACAATATATTCTATATTAAATATATAGTTTTGTATTATTATTCTATATAAGTTAAAAAAAAAGTTTTAGTCATTATTTATTTTTATTATGAGAGTTCCTTATTATCATTACTAGGATAAATTTTACTTAACATGTTGTTGTCCAAAATTAAAATAAACTAATATAGTATTTGTATAGGCAATGACACACCCCGATCCTAGAATCAAGGCGTGTTGGCCGTCACGTGGGTGTGACGTAACCAAAAGTGCGACGCGGAAGCAATAGATAAGAGAAATACGAAGGAATAAAAACCAACTACTAGCAATAATATCCAACTAGCATGCTAGAGTAAGTTTAAGTGTGAAACACACATAATCAGAGCATAAGCACTAGGTGCAGTCTAGTAGGATCATTACTAAATTACAACACCCGAAGGTGAGTCCTACATGAGTAGTCTGTTAGAATGCTGTGGGAATCCTCGTGAGCCACCAACACCGCTAACTAGAACCTGGAGGGGCGCAAAACAAAATTGAGTGGGTCAGTAAAACAAAGCTTTTCGAAAACATTTCATTTAATAACATTTCTAACCCCTCGCTATAAAACCTGTATACTTGCCCAGAAAATAACATAATATGCATATAATTCTTCAAATATCTCAAATCACCAATCTTTATCAAAAACCAGAAAGTATGCCATGCTATATGCGTCAATAACAAAATAAGGATGCAACATTATAACAGGTGAAATAAGGAATCAACCGGAGACCCTGCAGTTGGTCATGTACGGTTAATTCTATAGCTCAATATCCAATCCAACCGGAGTCACCAACAGTGATCTGTACGACACTACTTTGCACATAAATCGGAACTACCTGAAGTAGTCTGTACGATAAGAATGGTGTAACAATACGCTCTAGTGCTTCTCTCATCAACAGCTGTATAATAATCTAAAGTCACCTACAAGTCGGAACCACCTCTCATGGCCTGTACGACATGTCTGAACCCTCTAACGGTCTGTACGACATGCACCTACTTGCATCCAAGGTGAGCGTGTGGTGCGGGGTGAATAATATAAGCACTAACACCAGAGGTGCAGGTTTGAGCTTTCAATACAATTCATATCACAATAAATCACATGATTAACATAAGACTCACCTGATACTCACCTGTGCGTCCACAGCACCATTTAACATATATATGCAACAATTACCAATTCATATATTTCATATATATGCATGCATGGCATTTTAAAACATACTTTCATTTAAATTCAATTTCTGGGAAAAATCAATAGTATATAGGTAAATACAGAAAATACTGCCCACTCACTGGTAAGTCGAAGGGTCGTAACCCCCGTGACGTCCTTGAATACGCTCGTCCTTTGGATAGGTATCACCTATATGCGAAACAACTATAAAAACGTTATTTTAAAGCACATAACCAACAATACGTAATAACTTCTCATACGATGCTCAATTTGGGTATATGTATATACCACAGTGACATACTCGACGTCACGGACGTCGAGGTATTTTTAGAATAATTTTTCGATGCCGCACGCGCCCCCACGCGCCGGAAGAGGCACGGGCCTACGCGCCCCCACGCGCATCACCGCCTACCTCCAGTCGTCGGACTGGTTTCGCTGGCGCCGGAAAACTGGGATTTTTTCAAACTTCATTTTCTCCATCAATTCTCAACCATTTTCTACGCATTTTATATCAAAATGAAGCCCTAAGCATGTAGAATCACGTTATACTACTTTAAGGCTAAAAAACATACGAAATCTCACTGGAGAACATCCAAGAAAACCGGCCAACTTCGAACCATACGATCACGACGTCCAAAACCTTCAAACTAAGTACTCCGAGCTTCCTTGGGACCTCACTAAGCTCCTTGTAAGCTTAGAATTCCCTGAAAATCAACATTTCACGTGTGCATGAACAGTACTCAAATCGAACCTCGAGTTTTCAACGTGATATCGAGGGTTTCCAGTTCTAAAAATAGTACCATTCAACTCAGGAGGTTGCAAGGATGAAGAAACTCACCTTTTTGACGTCGATCCGTGAAGATTTGAGGGTTTGGTGCTTTGTCCGTACGGTTTCGAGAGGAAGAGAGAGAGAATGAAACTGAGGGGGAAGAGAGAGAGGGCACGGGGGAGAGAGAGGGCTTGTCCCGTGTGTGTGTGGTCCACCGAAAACAATCACAATCCAATTCCTTTAGTTCCCTATCCACACAAGTTGTATATCATTTTAATCCACTTAAAAATTTATTTCCAAGAACTTAGGAGAGTAGGTATTATTCCAAATAACATGTCACACGTACCTTAGCAACCGTTAAGGGCAATTCCGTCATTTCATATCCACGGATATGAAATTCCGGGACGGGCTGTGACATGCAAGAACTAAGAAGACATACATACAAGTATGAAAAATGTGAAAGAATATATAAACACTCGTGATTCATCATTATTCCTCCACGAGTAGATAATGGTTACACTTACATTATCGTTTAGATTTTTAAAATCCTCCAAACCTTCATGAATAATGTTTTTTATTTGAGGGAAAAATTAATAAAATTAATAAAAATTATTGTAGAAGTGTAAAAAATGTAAAAAAAAAAATATACAATCACTCATAGTGACAAACTTTACAACTTTCATGAAGGGGTCAACTTCGAAATCCAACACTATAATTCATAAACCTTAAATTTATATTTAACCATCGATTGCCATTTATGCTTTATTCTTCTTACTGAATTTCATTTGTTAAATTTTCTTTTTTGAAAAGATGATCATATGGCGGATGTAAGAAGATGAACGGTTCAGATCTTTGATATCACGTTTCGATATTTACGGTTAACTGAAATATGAGTCAATGTCATATAGTTTGTACAAACTTTATAAACATCAAGCAATATTTTCACTAACCGTAAAACTCTGAATATAATATCAACGATCCAAACCGTTCATCTTCCTGCATCCTCTAATAGATCAAGTTTTCAAAAAACAAAATCTGAAAAAACAAAATTTGATGAGAACAATGAAGCGTAAATGTAAACAACAATCAACGGTTAAATTTTGACCTATAATTTATATGATTATAGTGGCGAATTTCGAAGTTAAGCTCTTCATGAAAGTTGTAAAGCTTGTCATTACGAGCGTTTATATATATTTTTTACACTTCTACATTAATTAAAAAACTATTAAAGACTTTAGGTAAGTGAAAATATACTTAAAAGAAAAATGCGTTTTTATGTTTTGGATGTGACAATATGGTATGTATATACTTATTTAGTATTATGTTTTTCATTTGATTATTTATTGGTTTAAAATATATTTTCCTTAACGGGTAAAGGGTCGGGTCATATTACCTGTTAATATTATCGGGTTGATTTCGGGTTGGGTCATTTTACCTGTTTATTTTAACGGGTGTTACATGACACGACCCGTTAAGATATCGGGTATGACACGAAAACGACACGAACACGGAAAACACGACATGAATGCCAGGTCGGCTATTGAAAAAGGGAGTTGGGTAATTAATTATAATCCTCTAAAAAAACCACTTAATTCTTAAATAATGATCTGCCACTTAATACTATGGTTTAGTGATATTCTTCTTCACTTGTAAAAAAGAGGTCTTAGGTTCGACTCTCACCGAAGACGAATTTGAACCACATTATTGCTGGTCCGTTGTGAGGCTAAACTCACTCTCCTCTCTTATGTGGAGATAATATAGTTTGTTAAAATAATAATAATAATAATAATAATAATAATAATAATAATAATAATAATGACCCACCAAAGTTTAACAAAAAAAAAAAGAAAAACCCCTAGCTGATGTCTAACTCATCACTCGAAATTCGAATACCTAATTAAGAATTCTCTATGGCAAACGTGCCATTCACCTTGAAGCACAAACAGAGAATATTCTTTCAAATTGTAATTTTATATGCCAATATTATTATAGTGGGGTTGGATTTTAAAGTTTAAATACCACATTCTTCGAAGTTTATAGCTAATATATCATTTTTTTAAAGGATTAGTTGGTGGCTTCGTTATAGTAGTCCACTTTTTTGGAGGTTAGGAAGACTTACAGAAGCATTTCAGCATTCCCTGGCCACCATCATGCGATTCACCAGTGCCAAAAATTGACTTAAGATGTACCGTGTAAAATACAGGTTTGAAATTCATTCCTAATCATTGGGCCACCACGTAATGGTTCTAATATATAATATTTTGAGTTTAGGTATTTATGGAAAAGGTCAACCAACCAACTAGTAATCAATAAAGTTCAGTTTTATTATATATCTACCACTCAAAACAATAACCAACAACTCACAAAATGCTCCTCCAACGGCCACCATAACTAGCCAACTTCGGCGAACCATCAACACCAGCTAACTCTCGACGAACACCATTGGTAGAACAAAAATGAAGTTTTTTCTAAATTCCAATTTCCAAACCGAAATCGGCACCATCTCGTTAAGAGTACATTATTTTGAACTAGTATATAAATTAAAAGAAAAGGGAAAACCGACCTTAAAGTCAATAATTTAATCCGACTATACCATCGTTAGATTTTTTTAATCTATTATATATTAAATATTAGGAGTGTGATATCCATACACTCATTTTTACTCATCACACACATTTTTAATTTTCGACCATCAGATTGGATAAATTGAAATAAATCAACGGATAGGTATTTGAAAAGTAAAAATTGGTGTATGTAAAGCATACTCCTAAATATTAAAGGAAAAGTACAGAAAAACAAATACAAAAAGTTGATGAACAACCAACCGACCGAAAGTGCACATTAGTATCAGGCACTATTTATACAGATATTAATGTCCCAAATGGCTTTTCGAAATTTCAGTTGTTTCCATCATTTCATTGTACCATTTCGTTTTCACTTGCTCAAGCTTCTCCTTCCCTTCATATGCATATATACAACTAATGAGGCTCTTTAAGGAAATGAATCTTCATTTTTGAAAAAAATGAGAATTAGTTGTGAGACTCATTTTTTATCGAATTTTAATGATCAGAACTATCTATTTTGTAAGTATCAATTCATAAATCATTATTGCAAAAATTTAATTCAATCCGAAACCATTTGTCTATTTTGTAGGTATTATGATAAAATTTCAATATTTCTTAGAGAACAAAGTATTCGTCAATTTCTTTGAACTTAATTAGATGCCTAAAATATTTATGCTTTGACAAATATTTTGCAAGGATGATCTATGAGGTGCAATTTGAAAAATAGACAATTCAGATCGTTAAAGTTCAATGTAGTGCAAGTCACACAACTAATTCCCATTTTTATAAAAAGAAGGGATCCCCATTTTTAAGGGTCTTCTACAAATAATATCAAATATAACCGTTCAATTACAATAGTAGTGACACGACAAGTGTCATAAAAATTCATTAAATTTCTATTTATATCTCAATTTAACCGTTAATTTTTGTACCCCTCGTATTTTGTGAAGGTGTGGTAGCCGGAGAATGAGGATCCTCTCTGAATCCTTTTTGTGAGGATTCTGAGGATCCTCAAATCGTATATGTTCATCGTACATTGTACGATAAAAAATTATTCTAAATATTTTTATTTAAAATTAAACATGAAAAATACCTGAAAAAAACTGATCGCACCATATATGATAAATGAACACAATTTAAGAATTCCCAAAGTCCTAACAAAAAGAATCCGAAGAGATTCCTCGTCCGTAGCCGGGAGGTATTAAAGCAACGCCTATAAGTAGAGTTGAGCGCAAAATATGGGGGCCATCTCAAAAACTCTACTTAGAGATGAACCCACCTGATTTTTTGAAAAAAAAATCATTCCGCTCGCGACTTTTATTTGGATTGTGAGTTGTGACCGTTGTATTTTCTACCGACTTCTACCGACTTCTACCGACCCAACCCAAAGTCTTTCATTTATATTTTCTTCTCCTCCTTCTAAGTGAAAAATTGGGTAGCCTATTTTTTGGGATTTTTAGTGTGTCAGAAACACACTTTGATATCATAATATAAGATATTAGATACTTGAAAACAAAAAATTTCAACCATTTGTATTTTGATTTTTGAAGTACTGAACTGTGTTTTCGGCGCACTAAAAAATAGTTTCCTACTTCTTGGACCCTTGTCGTTTTTGCTAGACCTCTATAATATAGATCATGTTTTAATATGGACATGGCATGAGAAGAAGTTATGGTCCTCAAAGCATGTTAGGCCAAACATATATATTAAGTATTTGTCCACGTCATTGCCTAACACTGTTAGTATCATCACTTAAGGGTTTAGGGTTTTGGTGCCTCACATAAGTCTAATTATTTATTTATGAAATAACCGAAATCGAATATGCAACATTTTTTTAATAAAACGTTGAATTTCATTCCAAACAAAAAGATTACATAGTACGTTAACCAACAAAAGGTATAAAGCGGGATGATAAGGCCATCTCCAATCGAACGAGGGCTAGAGGGCCCTCTGGCCCTCCAAGATATTAATATTTTAATGAACAGTATATGATCATATTTGCCTCCATGTCCAACCGAGAGCCAAAGGGCCATATGGCTCGTTTTAGCTCTGTCACAAAAAACCGTTTCCAGCCGAGGGTCATAGGGTCAAACATAATTTATTATTTAAATTTAATGTTATTTAATGTTGTTTCATGTTACTTAATTTAATTTAATGTTGTATAATGGATTAGGAAGTTATAGGAAAAAAATAGAATTAAAAAAAATTAAAAAAAATTGTTAAAAAAAAAAAACAAAAAAGGCCTATCATTCATGTCGGATATAACCGACAAGAATAAATACAATGCTGACTGGTTGGCCCTTTGACCATTTTTGTCCAATGTGGCCCATGAGCCCTTTGGCCTAGTCCTCGGTTGGAGACGGTTTTCGGGCTATTTTCGGCCCTCTGACCCTCTAAACCCTTCGGTTGGACATGGTCTTAGCTTGTACCTTTAGAAAAACCTCCGGTTGAAAACTCCGAAAGGAAGAAATATCAACCAAAGGGAAAAGAGCACCTTGCACTTGTCATCGCTTAATATAACATCGAACTCGATGGATCAACTTACGAAGGAGACATCGACCATGGAGGAGCCTTCTCAGTTCAAAGGACAACCTTTGGTTGAAAACTCCCGAAAGGAGGAAATATCCACCAAAGGAAAACGAGCTCCTCCCATTTGTCATCACTTTTTTTTTTTGACAGAACTTGTCATCACTTAATATTACATCGAACTCTGATAGATCAACTTCCGAAAGAAACATCGACCATGGAGGAGCCTCCTCAATTCGAAGGACAAAATCATTCTCAGCCACCTTACTTGAAGAGCAAGAGAAAGACTTTACTGCCATGTAGCATCACATGTCAAGAATATAATGATATATGTTAGTTAATTTAAGTGTCTTTATGTTATCGGCATAGGACACAACCGTGATAGCTAAACATACAAATTGTTCTTGAGAGCAGAGTCGGTATTACTGTAGATAAATTTTTCAGCATGCTGGATACACAGCCTGGTACACTAAGAAGCATAATACAAGGGTGAATTCTTTTTTTTTTTTTAAAGTTTCCAATCAATTATATTTAATGTTCCTGATCATGTTCCGGCACACTAAATCTCTTAACCGAGGCCACCAAAGTGCCACAAATATTAGGCATACGAAGTGCCGCATCATAAAAGATGTTAGGCGCGCAAAGTGCCACATCATCAGAAACGAAAAAGCTAAAAAAAAAAAAAAAAAAAAAAATACTGATAAGATATTACGGTTGGTGAGGAAGGGATAGAGCAGGGAGAAGTTATGGCGGGAGCTTCAGTGCATATGCAGCATTTGAACAGCAGAGTCGGTGTTACTATGGCCACCGCTACTACTCCTACAGACACCCAAATCGGGACTCGGGTTCAACTCCCAGAGAAGACCCGCAATTCTCGGGTGTTGGTGCTCGGCGGAACGGGTCGGGTCGGAGGCTCCACTGCCATTGCCCTCTCCAAGCTATGCTCCGACCTCCAAATTGTCGTCGGCGGTCGAAACAGGTAATGAAATTTACCGTTATGCCGAACACGTACTCACTGTTTGGTTGCCGAGGAAAAAAAAGGGAAATGAAGAGAAAATGTTACTCCTTTGGGTTCTGTTGGAGGTGAAATTATCTATTGGCTGGTAGAATTAGAAATGCAAGGAAATTTGGGATTGAATTATTGTAAAATTTATGTTTTTTGAACAAGAATTGTGTCACTGTCTAAGTCTGCACTCCAAATTTGTAAAAAGAGGAGCGCAGGATGATATTTTTGGAGTGCGAATAACGGTACTCAAATAATTAATTAACTTGTTAAGAAGGCTTCCCTGTCCTGCATTGCCTTATCTAGACCTGGTCAGACTAACAATGTTTTCCCGTCCAAGCGTCGAGAACCTTAGTAGCACTAATTCTAATGGTGCAAAAGCAGTAAATGTCCGTTATCAATTTCTAGATGACGTAAAGTTAAACAAAATGAATAGGCAGGTAAAATGCATAGCGGAAGAAGATATACCCGATAAAGAGCAGGACATGGTGCATTTTGATAATGTTGCAGTGGTCTTGAAAATGCATTACCTTTTAGCATCTTCTTGAGTTCTTTCTCATGTGTGATTACGAATGTTTGCTTGTTGAGATGCTAAAGTTTGCTGGAATTGGGTTCCATTACAGGGAAAGAGGTGTTAATATGGTAGCTACACTTGGGAGAAACTCAGAGTTCTCAGAAGTAGACATTAACAATGTAAAATCATTGGAAGCAGCTCTGAAAGGTGATCGATTCTTCTACTTTCTTTTCAACATTTATTGTCCGTGAATTTAAGTTTCAGTATGCTGCTACCCCTACTGGGGTATTGAATGGTTTCACCAAAAAGTTTCGGGATTATACTTGACTGATTCGTTACGTATCATGTAGGGAATATTAAGTATTGGAGATGTGTATACCGTATATATTCTTATTTTTAAGTAAGTATTTCTTTTAGATTTTATTGTCTTCTTAATATGATCCAGTTTGACTCAACAGTTCATACCAATAATGATTTATTCCTTTCTAATGTAGGAACAACTAACTAAACCGATTTCATATGAAAACTTTTAGATTGTCTTGCATAGTCTGTGCATCATGATGAAACCTGTCTTTGGGTAAAGAAAAAATGATAAACGGACAAATATGTAATTTCTTACTTATACATACATACTTGACCTGAGTAATTATTTTTTGTTTTGCTTCTTGGCTTAAGACTAAGTCATTGAACATGAATGTAGGGACAAGCGTCCCAACAAAGAAAGGTTGGAACAAAAAGAAACATCATTTATCTCACCAGTTCCACTTTTTGCTTTTCACTTAACCAATGCTTCTGGAATACTGAACAGCTATGCAATGACATCTGGGATTTCATGTCTTTCTGTTACAATCCTTTCATATTTTATTAACTCAATTTTCAAAATGTGCTGACATGCTCTTCATCCTCACTGGCCTTTTCTTTTTTCACTACGGGCCATAATTGTCACATCTCACAATTTTGTTTGTGTGTAAGTAGAACAGGCAGATTTTTAACACTGCATCGTTTGCTTCTATTTCATACCTGGAAATTGAGAGAAACCCGGAATTTCATTTTATTGGTTTACCCTTTCTGATATAATGGGGATCATAATTGATATGCATGCAGAAGCGTGTAATCCTGGTGTGGGTTTCATAATATTGTATCCAATTTCATTTGAGCAAGTAGCTTCATCTTGTCCTTAAAGTGCAGTTATGAAATTTCATAACAGTGCATAAATATTCATTACGACTTCTCTCTGTAGATGTAGATCTCGTAGTTCATGCTGCAGGGCCATTTCAACAAGCAGAGAAGTGCGCTGTATTGGAAGCTGCCTTAGAGACAAAGGTTAGTGAGTGAGTGTGTGTATCTTGGAGAATGTATCTTATAAGTTTCCTAAAAAGTTGTATGACTTTGATAATGTCTTTCATCTCCCTACAGACAGCCTATGTTGATGTTTGTGATGACACAGCCTATTCACAACGTGCAAAATCCTTTAAGAACAGCGCTATAGCTGCAAATATTCCGGCAATAACAACCGGTGGAATTTATCCAGGAGTGAGCAATGGTCTATCATCAGCACATTTTGTTCTGTAATCCACAAGTTTGGTGGTACACTTTGCTTGTGCATATATTTGATCTGTGTTCAAACAAAAATTTTGCTTGTCCAAGATAAAAACTCAAATACCAGGCTCTTTTTTATAGGGCCCATAGCAAGATATGTTACTCTCTTTCTGTAGATAGAACTACATGCACGAGCTGAGAAACCCAAGTACCTAGGGTTTTTTGAGTTCATATGAGTTGTACCTTACATGTATAATATAACAGTGAAACCTCATGATGTGTTTTCTTACTTTTGAGTTTGTTGATGTGAGTTTTGGAATATCTCGAGGACTAGGATACATGATGCCTAGGGTTTTGTTCCACCAAAAACATAAAGCAATTTGTAAGCACGCCAATGGAAAACCATTGGAGTAGTCATAGATTAGAGTTGTGATCAGATGATATTCTTGTGTTAAAAACTGGATCATAGCTACCATTCGTTTTTTCTTCGATGCTGACTCCTATTTGTTATAATGGCAGTGATGGCTGCAGAACTAGTTCGTGCAGCTAGGAGCGAAAGCAAAGGCACACCCGAAAGGCTAAGGTAAACCATTCCCAGTACCTTAATATTTTAAGTCCAATCAATTGGCATCGAATTGGATTTTTTCTTGCTAGTATAGATTCTTTATGTAGTTCAAATGGTGCCTTCTACTTACATTGTCTTTCATATTAGTTCGAAATAAATCTTTCCTTGGCCACACTTCTCAAGCTTCAACTCTAATTATAAGAACACAAAAACTTTAACCAAAATTATAATTAATAATCTATACCCAATGTGTTGCGGAGCTTTCGGCCGTGAGAGGGGAGTGTCTTTTGGCTTCCTCGGGGCGCTGTGAAGCTTAGCTTGCTTTAGCAGCCATGTGATGATTCAAGTTCGTGGTAGGCATAGGGGCTGGGCAAAGCAGTAGCGAAGCTCAGGTGGTGATGCAAGTGCGTGGTAAGCGTAATAGCCCCTTGGGCACGTTCCTTGTATAACCAAGCAAAGAGCTAGTGAGGGCCAGAATGGAATATATGGGATCAACATTTTCCTCAACTGGCCTCTCATGTCTTTGTTATTTGTATTCAATTTTTATCACACTTGAAATTGCATGCTTTGGTTAGGAGTTTGTTCAGATACTTCTTGATTGAAGTGAACATATTGATCTAATGCATAGTCACACATAACATAACATGGAGTATTCGTGGTTTTTACTATGCCTAACAAATTATTGCAAAATCCTCGTATCAGATTCTATTACTACACAGCAGGAACTGGCGGCGCTGGTCCAACTATCTTAGCCACTAGCTTTTTGCTTCTGGGAGAGGAGGTTGTTGCATTTAATAAAGGTTAGTTTCAATAGTATTCTACAATTTCTTTTTCCCCCTTTCTATTTGTGCTTCTTTTGAATTCCGTATATCATGCCTAACTGTGATAACGGACTTCTCGACCAGGAGAAAAGATCAAACTAAAGCCATATAGTGGAATGCTGGAGATTGACTTTGGAAAAGGCATCGGAAAGAAAGATGTTTATCTGTTGTAAGTTCTGTGAGAAAGATATTGATGTTAAACGAGATGCAATTTTATGCATGAGTTTGGAGTCACCAAACCATATGATCAATAAATTATACACAAGAAAGCTGTAGTACTAAGATTACCAACAATTCGGTTAGTATGTAAGGTGATGCCAACAAGTCTCATACAGTAGCATACACCACTCACCCACATTTTTCCGAAAGGGTGGGAAATCCCATTTGAAACTTGTTCAATTCTGGTGTCAGTTTCTTTCTTGTTGACATTGTAATATTTCAATCACCATCTTAACACCTCCCTTTCAGCACAAACGCACTGAAATGGATGATAATCTGCTGGAACTGATAAAATACCCTACTGGAATTCACAAAAGATGGTTAACAAGATTGAAGAAGTTTCATCCAACACGTTTCTTTCAATTTTATCTTCTGGTCGTTGGAAGAAATAGAAACATATGTATGTTTTATGTACTGTAATGGTCTGATGGGGCCACAGAGTAGTTGATAGATTGCAGAATAGCTCTTAGATTGCACAGTGTTTTGTCCTTGAGATGTTTTTCCGTCGGAGTGGGGTTTATTTTTCTTCTTTTCAAGCTTGGTAATTTCTCTTCAGATGAACCAGTTGGTTTCTGTCTAACTGCTCAATTTGGTTCAATTACTATGAGGGTTGATGAACAATTTCTTATTTTCAGGAATCTACCGGAGGTAAGAAGTACTCATGAGGTCCTAGGAGTACCTACTGTCAGTGCTCGATTTGGAACTTCACCCTTCTTTTGGAATTGGGGAATGGCAATCATGACTAGTCTTCTTCCACGGGTACACTATGACTTTAGTATTGCTTGCATGTGCTCTGATTATTTAGACTGAAACTGTAGCCTTGGCGTTTGAAATTTTCACCGCTATTATAATGAGATTAGATGATGATTAAGTAACATGCTTTAACAAAATGACCCTGCATTAATTTTGAGTAACTAAATGTGCTTTTAGCTCCTATAATAAGCCCAAGTAATCTATATAAACTTTGCAGGAGCTATTGAGAGACAGAAGCAAAGTCCAACAGATGGTTGAACTGTTTGACCCCGTTGTCCGACAAGTTGATTCTTTTGCTGGAGAGTGTGTATCAATGAGGGTGAGACAATTGGATGAGGGGAAGAATTATAATTCACACGATCTTTGTCATTGCAATTCACATTTCTTTTTCCTGTTTCCTTTTTGTTTTTTTTCTTTTCTGGGTTTGTGGTGTGTTGGGGATGACAGGTTGATTTGGAGTGCTCTGATGGGCGCAATACAGTTGGTATATTCAGTCACAAGAGACTTTCTGTGTAAGTTTTGAACCATCCATAGGTTTGTGTATTTAATTTCCCTTCCAAAACCGATCAGGAACCCCATTTTTTCAACATCTGTAAACGTAACAAGGTAGTTGATGTTAGAATTTGTGTTCCAGATCTGTGGGATATGCAGCAGCTGCATTTGTTATGGCAATTCTTGAGGGAAGCACAAAGCCTGGGGTTTGGTTTCCGGAGGAGGTATGTACAAGGGATGAGTAATTTACAAACCTGAAAGCTATACTTTGATGCAATAAGCCTCTTATCAAAGTCTCCCTGTATATAGAATGAAGGCATTGCAATTGAGGCAAGGGAACTCCTCCTCGAACGTGCTGCGCAAGGAACATTCAATTTCGTAATGAACAAGTAAAATTTCCGATCCCTTCTTTCTTATATATGTATCTGTACACACACGCCCGTGACGAAAATAGATATGTGCATAAAGTTTGTGTATGACATAACTGGTTGCTTCTCAACAGGCCATCATGGATGGTGGAAACAAACCCAAAAGAGTTAGGGTTGGGAATATACGTGTAATACTCAAACTGAAGTCAAACTAGAAGTTCAAATTCTTCACCATGTTGCCGAGGTAGGCGTATTAATCGTGTATATGTATATATGTAATGATACGGCGCGTAAGTCTTTTGTCATTACCAAGTAGTTCTTTAGCCATTGTCAAATTAATCGTTCTTTTTTCTTCTTCATATTTGTCGCAGTTGCGAGGCTTTCCCGTTCTGCAGGACAGAAGAGTCGTTAAATTAAACAAATTTTGGAGATAAATATGAATATAATTTACATCGTATGTGTATTATACTTATTTCAATGTTGTGAAATAAGCAGGTAAAACTCTAATAAATTGCACGGTTTGAAAAATAAAACTTCCTTTCATGCCAGTGTGCCACCCTATAAATACTATGAAAAAAACAACCAAGAAGGAAAAGTTTCGGAAATGAATATCAATTTCAATTTCGGTATCGGAATTTTGGAATTTTATTAACGGTAATTTATCGTCTGAATATCATAATCGGAACTGATCATTCTCTTTATTATTATTTAAAGATCATATATGCAAAAAAATTAAAAACATTCGATTTGGAAGTTGTTTAGTCATCTATATGTGTTAAATCAATCAATGGTTTTGGTCACAACTTACAAGTAACATTCTCAAGATGAATTGTCCATTTATTTTATGCATATAAATGGCTAAAAGATCTTTAAATTGATTTGATAAGCCTAAAATTCCAACGTAAACAAAACAACAAAACTGGAAACTATACATTTAATGTTTCCCTTAATTGGCTTTAACTACGAGTAAATCCTCATGATGTTGGTAACTCCCTAACAAATATCGCCACTAAGTACTACGGTTTAGTGGTATTCTTCTTCATTTGTGAGTGAGAGGTCTTAGATTTGATTGTCGCCAAATGCGAATTTGAACCACATTATTGCTAGCTTATTATGAGACTTAGACTACTCCTACACCTTTTAGGGAGAGAAGTAAACCCCACTTTATCTTGTAACCTTTCTTTAGACAACCCAAAATAATTCGATAATCTTCCAACACTTGGTCCTTTTACTGATGACATGAGTTTCATGAATGCAAAATAAGTCACGGAATGCAAACTACAATATTCTAGTATGACATTTTTTGTTTCTAAATTAAAAGATGCATGATTAGTTGTCAATTTTGTTCACACAAATACTTGCCCCAAATTCTTAAACACAATGATAAGTGGGGCTTACAATTTAATACCTATATAACTAAATCCTATATCAAATTGATAACATAGAAATAGATCGATAATTTTTTTTTTTGGGTGTGGTATTCACACATCCCATTTTACTTCTCACACACCCCTTGATAATTTATGTCCGTTGATTTTCTTCAATTCATTCGATCCGATGACCGAAAATTAAAAAGATGTGTTAGAAGTAAAATGGGGTGTGTGGATATCACATCTTTTTTTTTATCGAAACCCTAATTCAATTTCACCAACATTGGCAGTCTCCGTTTGGCATAGCCACGTGTCAGGCTTGTGTCGTTAAATTTAACGACAACTGCCATATGAACTTGACGTCGTTCATTTTCCCGTCGTCGGCCGTCGTGATCTGCCGCCGGAATCACTGCCAGAAACTACAGAATTCTAGATTTCGTCCAAAGCTTCCAATTAGCTCAAAATTCACCAAATCACATTCAAATTGCACAGATAGGTCAAGAAACCTTATCTAAACAAGAATTTGGGCAACTGGAGGTCGAATCTAAATTTGTGGATTTGGGGACGCGTTTTGCTCTGGATTAGTGAGATGGTGGTGGTGGTTTCTTGGAGGAGGAGAGAATTGCAGAGTTAGAGAGAAGTTAGAGAGAAAGAAATGCGGAAGAAGAGAGAGTGGACTGACTATAGTGTGGTCTTGACCCACTCAGATTTTCCAGGACAATTACCATTTTGCCCTCCACTTTTCAAAAATCATAACTCAGCTCTCGTAACGCCAATTTAGATTTCACTTTTGCCCTCGCACTCGTAAGTAAGAAAAGTGATTTAATAAAATAAGAAAATATGAGACACCCTCACCAGGGGCATTTGGGTCATTTCCCACTTTTCAGAAATAATATACATTTATGAGAAAATTAGAATGTCCTACATCTTTTCTATAGTTGTTAGATTAAACATGTATCCCTTTTAAAGATTTGATTAAGGTGCTTTGATCAATTGCCACCTCAATAATTTTCTATTTATTTAATTTCCATATAATTAATTTTCCTTAATTTAAATGCATTTATATAGCGGCATAAGGTAGCTTAGCAACTAATTGCCTATAATATATGAATTTAATTTCGTCAATCCACTTCTACGCATTAAATGACATTTTTTAATAAAATAAAATAAAAAATTAATTAACTAATTCCTCATTTCCTTATTATCAGTATTTAAAAAAATATATATCTTTCTATTAAAAATGTCTCAATAAAAGTCTTCAATACATATTTTTTTCACGTATAGATATATAAAAAATATACTTAAAACTTATGGTACATTTGAAAACAAAAGTATCAACTGTTGGTACGTTTAGATTTCAAGTGTACCGAGAAACCAAATGTACCATAAAACCAAATGTACCAATTATTATGTAATCCTTTTGGTACGTTTAGATTTCAAATATACAGAGAAATCAAATGTACCAAAATTTCAAATGTACCAAAATTTCAAATGTACCATAAATCCAAATGTGCCCATTGTCAGGTAACCCTTTTGGTACGTTTAGATTCCAAATGTACCAAAATACCAAATGAACAAAAAATCCCAAATGTACCACAAAATCAAATGTCTCTATTAGATAACCTTTTGGTACATTTACATTCCAAATGTACCGAGAAATAAAAAAAATCAAATCCACTATAAAACTAAATGTGTCCATATTATAGGTAACTAGACGTAGCTATATAATCAAACAAATATTTATTATGTGTTGGATCTTCTAAATAATAAAATCTGACAATTTTTTTATTATAAATATTCTACTATATTCACACAAAAAAGTAAAAATTATAACAAACAATAAAAAAATGCATAGAGATGGAATGCCCAGGAGAAGTTGTGAAAAACTAAAATTCTAAACAAAATTGAACTTATGTGAAAAAGCTGAAATTAATAACCAAAATTTTAGGAAAATGTTTAATCAAATTTTCTAAAGGAGTGTATGTTTAGTCTAAAAAATTAAAAAACGAGGCGCCTATATCAAAACGCCCATGCATTTATTTAAGGTACATGTTGTAACAATCTACCCTCTTAAGAAAATTTTGTCTCAGAAATTTCTATAATTAACTAGTAGAAAAGATATGTACACTGTGCAGTCATGCTTTCTTTCGTCTTCCAAGTAGTTTCTTCGACTTTGTGGTTTCTCCACAAAACTTTCACCAAAGAAATCACCTTGTTCGGAAGAGTTTTCTCTCTTAAATATAGTCTGGTCATTAGTTCCTCTTCCTAACTCAAACCCTTCTGTAGTTCTAGTGGTGATGATACCAAGACATGCGACTCATTGACACATAACCATGAAGCATTGATACATGAAACACATTGTGAACACGTGATAGTTGTGGAGACAAATCTAGACGATATGCAACAACTCTAATTCTTTCTCTAATGTTAAAAGGACCAATGTAACGAGGACTAAACTTCCCTCGTTTGCCGAATCTTACCACTCCTTCCTATGGTGGTAATTTTAGGAATACACTATCATCTACATTATATTGTCGATCTTTAGCATGTCCATCAACAATACTCTTCTATCTGTGTTGTGCTATCTTCATATTTCTCCTTATCACTTTCATCTTTTTTTGGCATCATCCATAAGTTCTGGACCCAAATAGTTCGTTCTTCAACTTCATTTAAACACAAAGAAGTTTTGCAAGACTTACAATACAGTGCCTCGAAAGGTGTCATACCAAGGCTAGCAGGGAAACTATTTTTGCAGGCAAATTCAATTAAAGGTAGATGTCGGTCCCATTCCATCAAATTGCATTACAGTAGCTCTCAACATACCCTTCAACATCTAAATAATTATCTCTGTCAGTTCGTTGGTCCAAGAATGAAAAGCAGTACTGTAAAGTAGTCGAGTACCCATAGGTTGCTGAAAAGCTTTTAAGCATTTGGAAATCAAGCGAGCATCACGATCAGAAATAGTCATCTCAGGAAATCCATGCAAATGAACAATCTGACCAATAAAAAGTCTAGCCAATTTAGCAATGGAATAGGTTTCGTGAATTGCAATGAAATGCGCTGAATTCGTGAGATGATCAACTATCTATAACCCATATGCCATCATGACTATTCTATGACCGATGAGGTTTATACAGAAAATCCATGGCAATCTTTTATCACTTATAAACAGGAATAGGAGGCGGTTGAGATAACCTTTTTTTGTCGCTCAACTTTAACTTGTTGACAAATCAAACATCTTTTCACATATTAAGCAATATCATTTTTCATACCTGACCAATAGTAATTATTGAGAGATCTAAACCAGTCACAAGTTAGTTACAACAGTAAATAGTTAGTTGTGGCATTTGTGTAATTAGTTGTAGAAGATAAGGTCACTTATGTAAAGAGTTTTTGTGACTATATGTATCTGTGTGTACTGACAATTAAGCTATGAATGAAAATATCTTCTTCAACATTTTAACATGGTTTCATCGCCAAACGCCTTCCGGCATTCGATCCTCCATTTCTTCCGCTCTACTTCTCTGATTTCTGTTCAAATTGATCAGATTTCTTCGTTGATTTGGTATTCTGATCACTGTTCTTGATCTGTCATGGTGGTTTCATCTACAATTTCTTTCAATTTTGAGTCGGTGATATATCTGAGTCGGTGATTTCTTGATCGTTTTCTCTCTTTCTCGATCGATTTCTTGATAAATTTCGTGATCGATCTTGTGCTTTTTGTCTTTGATTCTTCCTCCTCTCTCGCATCTTGAGCTTGTATATCATGGCCTCCCCCTCTGACTCTTCGTCTCCGCCGAACTCATCGTCATTACCAAACCCTAATTCCTCTGCAAATCCTCAACCTCAGAACTCGTATATGTCTCTTACGATCCAAAATATTGGTAGCATGGTGCCAATCAAACTCAAACGCACTAATTACCTTCCATGGTGTGCGTTATTTGCTCCGATTTTGCGCCGGTACAAACTTCTTGGCCTCGTCGACGGTACTGAGCCATGTTCGGCTCCT
The DNA here is from genome assembly GCA_035220775.1 of Malus fusca. Taxonomy (NCBI): domain Eukaryota; kingdom Viridiplantae; phylum Streptophyta; class Magnoliopsida; order Rosales; family Rosaceae; genus Malus; species Malus fusca. The sequence goes on from CM069069.1 coordinate 25,752,595, forward strand.
CTTCTCCCTGATCGCTCACTGAATCCAGCATTTGAGCAGTGGTTTGAAAAAGATCAAAACCTTTTGATTTGGCTCAACTCGACTCTATCTGAAGATCTCATTCCATTCACAGTAGGGGTGTCCACATCTCGAGAGCTTTGGCAGAAGCTTGAACAACGTTTTGGTGGAGTCTCTGAAGCTCATATTCACCAGCTTCGTTCTCGTCTTCAATCAATTCAAAAAGGCTCTCAATCGATCTCGGAATATCTACAGCAACTCAAGGAAATTTCAGATTCTCTCAATGCTGCTGGCGCAACTGTTTCTGATCGTGATCTCATTGCTGCAACACTTCACGGTCTTCCTGATGAATTCGAGTCCTTTATTGACTCCATCATGCTGCGATTGTCTTCTACTTCTCTTGATGAATTGCATGGTCTGTTGCTGACCAAAGAGCTTTCCATGGCTCGTCGAAAGCACACTCTGTCCACCACTGCTACTGAGCCCTTTCAAGCATTCTCTGTTCAGTCTCAAGCACCTTTGCTCCCAACGCCTTCTTCATAGGCTTTCGCTGCATATAGTCAGCCTCTTCAATCTGCTTCTCGTTACAATTCTAATAGAGGCAGGAACAATCGCAATTTTTTCAGAGGCAATCGCAATTTCAGTAATTCACGTGGCCACTCCACTGGTACTTATCGTCCAAGTCAGCCTCGTACCTTTCATCCAGGCTCCCGATCTCACAACCAAGGTTCTTCATCAAATCACAAGAACATCTGTCAAATATGTGGTTCCACCAGCCACGAAGCAATTGATTGCTTTGACCGGATGAATCCTGAGATCTTTGGCCGGGTGCCACCAGCCAAACTTGCAGCTCTTTGTGCTCACTACTTATCCAAACCATCTCCATCTTGGCTATTGGATTCTGGAGCCACCTCACATATCACAAATGACATTGCAAATCTCTCTGTTGCCTCTCCTTACACTGGTGAAGACAAGGTCTATATAGGAGATGGTAAAGGTCTGCCTATTCACAATATTGGTACCTCTTCTTTAGATACATCTCATACTTCTTTTAAGTTGAGTAATGTCTTACATGTACCTGCTATGAAACACAACTTATTATCTGCCTATCAAATTTTAAAAGATAATAATTGTGCCTTGACTCTTGACCCTGATGGATCCACTGTAAAGGATCGAGTTTCGGGGAAGACGCTTTTGCGGGGACAAGTTAAAGATGGCTTCTATCCTCTTCAAGGCTCTGGTCATCCCACCTCTTCATCACCCTCGACTTTAATAAGTGTCAAAGCTCTTGTACAGATTTGGCATCGAAGATTGGGTCATCCATCTTCTTCTATTTTTCGAAAGGTTCTTTCAGGAAATAAGCTTGTAGTGCAAGGCAAACCTACTGGTGATCTTTTCTGCTCAGATTGTGCTTTAGCTAAAAGTCACAAGCTTCCTTTTGCATCTGCCAGTTCTACAAGTACTCACAGTCTTCAACTACTACACTGTGATATTTGGGGTCCTGTCTCCATCACTTCTCCTAGTGGTTTTAAGTACTACTTGTTGCTTGTAGATGATTACAGTAGATATAGTTGGTTATTTCCATTAAAGGCAAAATCTGATGCCTATTCTACTTTTGTTGTATTCAAACAATATGTAGAAAATCTACTTGGAAATAAAATAAAGGTTGTGCATTCCGATTCAGGGGGTGAATTCATTGGTGCTAAGTTTGAGTCTTTTCTTCGCACTTATGGTATTATTCATCGATTAACATGTCCTCACACTCCTGAACAAAATGGCTGTGCTGAAAGAAAGCACCGCCATATTGTGGAAACTGCCCGTACATTACTTGTTGCTTCTAATATTCCACATCTCTATTGGGTGGAAGCTTTTTCCACGGCTGTGTATCTTATTAACAGGCTGCCAATCTCTGGCCTCTCTACCTCTCCTTGGGAATTACTATTCTTCAAGCCACCATATTACTCCAGACTGAAAGTCTTTGGCTGTCGATGTTTCCCGTGGCTCAAACCTTATACTCATTCCAAGTTAGAAGCAAAAAGCAAAAGCTGTGTTTTTCTGGGGTACAGTTTACAGCACAAGGGTTATCGATGCCTTGATCCAGTCACTAATCGTCTCTATATTTCCAGACATGTGCAGTTTGATGAAGCAACATATCCTTTTCAGTCTTCTCCTACCATCCCTGTTATGTCTTCAGACTCTGTTTCCGCCCCCATGGATCTGCAGTTCTCAGTTCCTCAGCGTACTGGTGTTCCTCCTGGACCTTTGGTTCCAGATTTGCCATCTACCTCTGATTGTTTTCCTTCAAGTACACACATTGGCCATACTCATGAGTCCATTCCTCCTACTGCTGCTCCAAGTCCAGATTCTCTGAATAATGCATCCGTCTCTTCCCCTGCAACACCTATGTCACTGCCCCCTCCCAATACTCACCCTATGATCACTCGCTCCAAAGCTGGTATCTTCAAGCCCAAGGTATATGCAGCTACCAAACATCCTCTTCCATCTGATATTGCCTATATTCCGACTACATATCTGCAAGCATCTAAACATGCTCATTGGAGATCTGCCATGCAAGATGAGTTTAATGCATTACAATCAACAGGCACCTGAACCCTTGTTCCTCCATCATCCTCCTACAATGTTGTTGGCTGCAAGTGGGTGTTCAGAATCAAGAAGAAACCTGATGGTACTGTTGAGCGCTTTAAAGCTCGTTTGGTTGCAAATGGGTATCATCAGCAGGAAGGTATCGATTTTCAAGAGACCTTCAGTCCTATGGCTAAACCAGTCACAATTAGAATCCTTTTGTCCCTTGCTGTGCAGTTCAATTGGTTTTTAAATCAATTAGACATCAGTAATGCCTTTCTTCATGGTGATTTGAAGGAAGATGTGTACATGCAACAGCCTCCCGGTTTCTCTGATCCCAATATGCCGCATCATGTCTGCAAATTAAGGAAATCCCTTTATGGTCTCAAATAAGCCCCTCGGGCTTGGTTTGACAAACTGTTTCAAGCTCTTCTTCAACTTGGTTTTCAGCAATCTTCCTCAGATGCTTCCTTATTTGTTCTCCCTAGTCCTACTCCTGTCATGGTCATTGTGTATGTCGATGATATATTAGTCACTGGACCTGACTCTTCCTTATGCACTCTCTTCATTCAAAACCTCAGTGCTATTTTTCCAGTAAAGGATTTGGGTCCACTGCACTACTTCCTGGGATTAGAGATTCAACGATCTTCCACAGGTATCTTCCTCCATCAAACAAAGTATTTACTGGATCTTCTCTGGAAAACTAATATGGCTGGTGCAAAACCTTGCTGCACTCCACTTGGCTCTAACAAATTGGATCACAGTGGTCCTTTTTTATCCAATCCAACTGAGTATCGATCCATTGTTGGTGGTTTACAGTATTTGACATGGACACGTCCAGATATTTCGTTTGCTGTGAATTAAATCTGTCAGTTCATGCATGCTCCTCTAGACCAACACATGCAAGCTGCCAAACGAATTCTTCGTTATCTCAAGGGTACTGTATCTGAAGGTCTATGGTTCAGAAAGGGTGCAACTAATCTCACAGCCTTCTCCGATGCGGACTGGGCTGACTGTCTCTTTGATCGACGTTCTACTAGTGGTTACAATGTCTTTCTGGGATCCAATCTTATTAGTTGGAGTGCCAAGAAACAAGCTACTGTGGCACGGTCATCAACAGAAGTAGAATACAGATCTCTAGCCCACACTGCAGCTGAACTGACTTGGATCTGTAAAATTTTTCGTGACCTTGGTTTTCCTCTCTCTCAGACTCCCACTCTCTGGTGTGATAACATTTCAGCCATCTCTCTTGCTTCTAATCCGGTCTTTCATGCCCGAACCAAACATGTGGAAATTGACTATCATTATATTCGCGAGTTGGTCTTAGCTAATCTCATCAAGGTTCACTTTGTTTGCAGTCAGGATCAGCTCGTTGACATACACACCAAGTCTCTGTCCAAAAGTCGATTTACTGCTCTCAAATCCAAGCTTCCTCTTGGTTCTTCAATTGATCCCAAGCTCAGCTTGAGGGGGTGTATTGAGAGATCTAAACCAGTCACAAGTTAGTTACAACAGTAAATAGTTAGTTGTGGCATTTGTGTAATTAGTTGTAGAAGATAAGGTCACTTATGTAAAGAGTCTTTGTGACTATATGTATCTGTGTGTACTGACAATTAAGCTATGAATGAAAATATCTTCTTCAACATTTTAACAGTAATAAGGCCTGATAGTATGATACATCTTGGTAGAGCCATGATGCATAACATAGGCTGAAATATGTTCTTCATCTAAGATATCTTTTTTAGTTCTTCATCCTTAAGAACATTGAGTCGGTTCCCAAACAAGAGTGTCCCATCTCTTCTAACTTTGCGATCATGTCGTGTACCATTTGCCACTTCTTCTATTAACTTCAAACACAACTAATCATTCCTTTGAGCTATGCGGACCTGATTAACATGTACAGGTCTAACTTAAAAATAAGCTAGTAAAGTTCCACTATTCTCCATTTCCAACTGAACTCCAAATTTTCTCAGCTCAACAAGAATAGATAGACGAACTTCATGAATTAAGGAAAGTTGACCATAAGACTTATGAATAAGAGCATCAATTATCACATTAGCAAGATCAGGGTGATACTCAATCATACATTTGTCATCATTGATTAGGTCCATCCATCTCTTTTGTCTCAGATTAAGATCTTTCTGGTCAAACAAATACTTCAAACTGTTGTGATAAGTAAAGACATGACCCGTAATGCTGCCATATGTTTAATGCAAAGACCATTGCTACTAATTTCAGGTCATGGGTAGAATAGTTCTGCTTATGATGTTTCAGCTGTCTAGAAGCATAAGCTATCAGTCTCAGTCTCCCATGTTGCATCAACACACAAACCAAACCTTGATGTGAATCATCAATATAAACTTCAAATTCCTTGCTCCGGTCAAGAAAAGCAAATACTGGTGCCTGGGGGAGAAAATACTTCAATTCTTGGTAACTACCTTCACAACCTTCATTCCACTCAAAAGTTACTCCTTTCGTGTTAACTTAGTAAGTGGGGCAACTATAAAAGAAAATCCTTCCACAAATCTCCGATAATAGCTTGCAAGACCTAAGAAACTTCTCATCTCTATATTTCTTGGTTGCTCCTAATTAACAACTTCAGAGATCTTCTACGGTCGACAAAGATTCCTTCAGCTGAAATAACATGGCTCAAGAAACCAATATTATCCAATCAAAACTGACACTTGCTAAACTTAGCATAAATCCTTCTTCGTCTTAACCTTTCCAACACAAGTCTAAGGTGTCTAGCATGGTCTTGTTCACTTTTAGAATACACAAGTATATCACCAATGAAGACTATCACGAATTTGTCTAATATGATTGGAAAACTATATTCATCAAATCCATGAAAGCTGCAGGGGCGTTAATTAAACCAAAAGGCATAATGAGAAATTCATAATGACCATATCGTGTTTTAAAAGTAATTTTTGGAACATCTTCAGCATGAATCTTCAATTGATGATATCCATATCTCAAGTCAATTTTAGAGAAAACTTGAGCTCCTCTAAACTGACATAGTTAATGCACATACACATGCTCTCATCCTTCTTCTTCACAAACAACATAGGAGCACCACATGGAGAAGTACTTGGCTACACAAAACCTTTGTCCACTGACTCTTGCAACTGAACCTTCTGTTCCCTTATTCAGCTGGTGCAATTTGATATGGCGTGAGAGATATCAGATCAGTTCCAGGAAAGAGATCAATGGTAAACTCCATCGCTTGATCTGGTGGCAATTTAGGAAAATCTTTAGGAAACATCTGGGTATTCATTAACAACGGGAACATCTTCAACTCGGGTAAGACTTTCATTCTTTACGGTCACACGAGCAAGATATCCCTGACAACCCTTGGAAAGAAGCTTCTTAGCTTGAAGAGAAGAGATTAGGCTATTAAGTAGAATAAGAAAACATGAGAAATTGAATTTAAACTAAGAGGTCCATTTTTATTCAAGACACCCTCACAAGGGACATTTTGGTTATTTCAAACTTGTCGGGAATAAAATACATTTATTTAAGATACGAGTTTTAACATAAAGATTTTCTGCACTGTAGCTGTTGGATGTGAAAATTCTCACCTCAATTTCATGAAGAAATTGAGAAGGCGAGTAGAGAGAGACAGTTACTCTTCAATATATGGTGTGTGTTGTGGTGCGGGTGTGGTGTTTCAGAGAAGAAGAAAGAAAGAGAAGGCGTCGAAGTCGAGAGAGAGCGTTGGTTGAAATCGAGAGAGAAAGGGAGATGGAGTCGTTGATTCGAGAGAAAAGAGAATTGAGGTTGAGTTTAATTGAACTCTTGAGATTAAATCTCAACCATTGTGACCTTATAATGATTTATAATCTTATATATATATTGTATATTTCAACTTAAAATGATATATATTCTTAAATTTGGTTCGGTTCGGTATTACCGAACTAATAGATATTGGATCCCAATACCCGTATCTAACATTCGGGAATTTGTTTGTTTCAATTACCAAGTGGTTTGGTTTTTTATTAGCTCGTTCGGTATCGATTCGGTCGATTTCGGTTTTTTTTTTTCTTTTCCGCCTTACGTTGAATCATCTAAACCATCATATGCAAATAATGAAAGAGAAATTAACTTCTTTAAGCTTGAGAGTCTACATGTAATCTGCAAAGGCATTGAGGAGAGAGGGCGGGAGAGAAGGGCAAAAAAAGAGTGAGAGGATGGGGAACGAGATGGAAAAAGAGAGATGTTTGTTCTTCCCGTAAAATGGGGGATTTGATACAATATTTACTTGTATTTAATACAATCATCATCAAACGGTCAGATATAACTCATGTGGATATGTATTTAATATGATTACAACTTAATTAGCCGTCGAGATGGTGATTGTATTAAATACATATAAGTATGGTAGCCAAATTCGTAAAGTTGTTAGATTGAGTGAATTTTAAAGTGTCGGCTTTTCTTTTAGTGCCCGTGTAAAATATTCTTCGTTCCATGCAGTGTTTCCAGGCTAGACATGCCTATTAACTTACCACATTCTATAGCACTTTTGTAAAAAACGCTATATTGCAATGCTACCAATATGATGGAACATAGTAGTGTACTGCAGTACATATAGTAATGTTAATTTTATTGCGAAAGCCTTGTTTACATGATTGTGCTATATAATACCACCATAATAAACCTAACACTGATTTAACTAAAGTTTACACTATAAGGGATTGCATAATTAAAATCTGGAAAGTTAAGTCATTATGATATTAATTTCATCATATATACGTTCTCGATCGTCGTCTACGAAAATCTCTTGAAAAACTGGGAGATCAACTTTCCATGCAGTGCAGAGGTGGTCTTTCTTCAGACACTACGTACATACGTGCATGGGCCTAGGATTTCATCAAGAAGTTTATCAATTTCTTCTCCCGTCACAAGTTCATCAGTTTCTTGGTGCTGATGTGTTACAGTTTGATCAAATTCCATTGGTTTGGAATCACCAGATGGGCCCGCCTCGTCATCATTCGCCATCTTGATTTTGTAATGCTTCCTCGTCGTGATCTTAAACTTGCAGCTATTTTGCTGCATCTGTATCTCTGTACCCTTCTCGTCGTTCTCGATCTTGATCTCCTTGCCCTTGTTCATCCTGCGTTGCTGACCGTCCATCGTATGCACCTAATATGTTGGTTTTTCTGACTTCAGCATATCAATACATACAATCAGCGTTCTCAGAAAAATAAATTAATTAGAATAACACTTATAGATGAAATAATTTTACTTATACCTCAGTTAAATACATTAACACATGCATGACTTGTTCACAACTATATAATATAGACATACATACAGACATCTATATAATTCTTTTCATCCTTTATGAGGGAATGCACAGATCTCGCCCTAGCGAATAACGTATACATAGAAAACATTAAGAGAAGAAGAGTTTGAAAAATAAGCGGTTGTGGTTGTACCTTGTAAACCTTGCTCGAGGTAAGAAAGAGGTTATGGATAATGGTTTATATGAGGAGGGGTTTTTGTTTTACGAGTATATATGGAGTGGGAGGGTGATAAAAAAGAAGTAACGATAATGGAGTCTAACACAAGGTAAGTTTCGGGAAAGACACTGTTGCTCGAAATATGCACACTAATAAACTTAAGAGGTTGACTTTTTTTTTTTTTTTTTTTTTGAAGTAAGCTATACGTACTGTACAGTTTTGGGTTTAGTACTATTGATCAATTAATATAGTAAGCTATTATGTCAATTAATTTTATTAGTTATTTCAATCCTATATATAACTTGAAAGATGATTCAGGAAACGAAAACTTTTTTTTGCGCATTTTAACTTAAGACCTCTAAATTACAAATGAAGATAAATATGACTAGACCATAATATTATGTGGCAGAGGACAACTTAATAAGTGGTCATGTTCTTGCTATGTTATAGTGATAAGTTGTAGAACTTTCGGTTACAAAAATGCGTATGTTTGAAAAAGTAAAAACTAGTCAACAAATTTAAACATGCGTCATCTTTTAATTGAATGGTTTAATTATTGAACATTGTTATGTGACATAACAACCCCGTTACAATTTTTGTAAGAATATGAACAAGGGTGATTTTGAAATAAAAAATTATCTTAATGCTCGTGTCGGAATTTAGAGTTTCACAAGCAGTGACCTACCACGATATCTTCACCTTTTCAGTAGACGTTTACCGAAGGCCCGTATCGGAATTTAGAATTTCACAAGCAGTTAGATGTTCAAATTGATGAAAAATGGAAAGAGAAAAAAAAAATGAAGGCATACCCGGAGCCTCCAAAGAGTCTATTTCATGTTTCGTTCATTGAAAACTAAGCTTTCTTTTATTTTTTATATTTTTTTACGGTTAAAATTTGTCTTTAAAAAGGTGGGTAAGAATAGGTTTGAGAACTTGAAGAAAATAAAATCTTAGGATGCAGGTTGTTTGGCGATGATTTCTTAGTTTTAAGAGTAAAATGAGATTAAAATCGACTTTCAACGCGAGTAAATCCTTAATTTATTATACACAAAAGACAAAACACCAAAATTGGTATTAAAGCTCGATTCCTTTGTCTTTGGACGAAATTCAGAACAGTCCAACTCAGCAGTAACCTAGACAGACTGATTGATTTCTGACGAGATTTTTCCGGCGGAAGAGATGCTATCATCTATAACCAAAACTCCACTTTTCCTTTCTAAGGTATTTTCTTTCCTTACTCACTCCAGCACCTTTATTTGTTTTTATTCTTTTCAAAATATGAATACAATACTTGGCCTTGATAAAAAAATTTGGGCAAAACTATAATTCAAGTCTGAAGATTTCGTTTGCATATTTTGTTGTTGTTGTCTGGCTTGGCATATTTTGTTCTTCATTGGCATATTTTGTTGAGGAAAACCCCACTTTGAGAGTGGGATTTTTGAGTGAAAATATTTGCTTTTTTGCTCAAAAATAGGATTGTGATGTTCATTCATGAGTGAAGCTCTCCTTCCCGAAACTTATATGTTTGGTTTATGCTAAAAAAATTGGCTTTCTGCTAACAATGGTGGTCATAGGAATCAAAAGCGGCCTTCAAACAAATATTTCCATGTAGTGTTTCCTGGCTAGACATGGCTAGTAAATTACCACATTCTATAGCACTTTTGTAAAAGACGCTATATTGCAATGCTGTCAATGATAGAACATTGTAGTGTATTGCAAATACGTATACTAATGTTAATTTTATTGAAAATATGACTTTAGCCTCTAAAACTTAATTTTCTCCATATAAAACCCGACATAAGTTTTTTTACTTGAATAAAACCCATTGACTAGATTCCACATTAGCAAATTCATCAATTATGTTTGACTTCACACATTAAAAAAATTTCGGATGCTTAAAATATTAATGTTATAAATTCATTGCCTAATATATAATAACATAGAACATGTCTAATATATGTTATTATACATGCTTAATTAAGTCAATAAAATTATATTTTACATATTAATGTGGGTAAATTATTTCACACACACACACACACACACACACACATATAGCCTGATATATGTAAAATTCATGCAAAATAATTTACCTACAAAAAAAAAAAAACATTTGATTCAAATAGTGCACCCTACTATTAAAATTTTAAAATGTTAGATTGCTTAAAAAAAGAAAAATAATATACCCAATATATGTTAAACACATGAAAAATAATTTACCTACATAATAACAAACCCATATATGCAAAATACATGCAAACTAATTTACCTACATAATAAAACAATATTATTTTGTTTAATACTAATTTACCTATTACTTGTATATATAATAATAAAATGTGCCAAATATATATATGATATTGATACATACAAAATAAAATATCTACATAACAAAAGAATGCTATGTGATTCAAAATTAATTTACTTACAAAATAAAGCAATGTTATTTGATTCGAAGCTAATTTACCTATTATTTGTACATATATCTTATAGTAATAAAATGTGTCAAATATATGTAATAATATATGAAAAATAAGTTACCTAGAAAATAAAAGAATGTTATTTGATTCATTATGAGTGATGATAGACCCACCCCATTGTCCTATTTTCCCACCCACATTATAATTTCACCCACTATAAAAAAAAAAAAAACTAAAATCCTATTTCCCCACCCACTATTATTCCTAAAATAACGTTATATCACATCACCACCTCTTCATTGTACTCTTTGCACCCCAGTCCCTCTCTCAACTTCCTTTAGTAGCAAAATGCGTTAATTGGTAGCCATGGTTACAAGTCAAGAGGACAAAGTAGGGAAGATAGAGTAGCCCGTGAAGGACAACTGTGACGACCCGTCCCTATTTTTCACTGTGATTTCTTTTCCGTTGGTGTGTTTTGACGATTTTGCCCTTTTTGGACAAAAGTAGAATATGACGTGGACGTGGTTTTTAGTTTCATTTTCCTGGTTTCGTACTAATTTAGTACTCGTCGTCACAAGTGTGTGGACGCGAGTTAGACCCGAATTGGATTTGTAACGAAAAGTTACGCTCCATCAAGGTACGAGGACAACAAGTAGATTTGTACACGCGTGTGTATTAATTTATCAGTGTTAGAGACACTATGCTGGATAGGTTTTCTGATTCCTTTTACTGTAGGAAATCTGAAAAACCCTTTCCTTATCTTTTCTTTTCTTTTTAACCTAACCCGTGCCTTCCCTTTTTGTCACTCACCAATCAACTCCCTCAAATCTCTCACCAATCCCATCATTTCCCTCTACATGACACCCAATCAGAAATCAGAAAAGCAAAAGAAAAAGCTCTCTCTCTCTTCCTTCTCTATCTCCATCTCGAAGTCTCTCTTTCTCTGCAACATTGAAGATCAACGTTCAAACCTTGTAGATTGAGTCTTAAAAACACACCAATGGACTCCCCTTGAACTCACGATCACAACCATACCAACCAAACCCAGAATGGACGAGTTTTCGACGTCGAACTCAGAAGGTCCGAACTAGGGGTGGGCACGGGCCAGGCCGGGCCCAATTTTGAAGGGACCGGACCGGACCCGGGTTCAAATGAGATGGGCCGGGGATTACATATTCAAATATAGGAACCGGACCTTACCTAGCCCGGTTGAAACGGGTCGGGTCCAAGGGTCCCTTTTTTTTTTGAAAAAAAAATAAAAATAAAAATTGCACAAATTTGCAACTGCACAGATTTGCACAGATTGCAAACTGCACATATTTGCACAGATTGCTACTCTTTGCTAGACATCTGCAAGAGAAAAACGATAAAAATGTATGAGTTACCTTTGACCATCTGGGAAATTTACAATAAAACTGTATGATAAATGATATTTAGGAAATAAAGGTATTATTAACGAGAATAATATATTTCCTTTATGTAGACAGACTTCTGGAACCTCATTAACCAAAAAAACTACAAACTATATCTTTATCTATATCCCTATTTTTCAAAACATTACATAAGCAAGTTAAAGTTTAAACTTCATAGGTGAAACTGTGAAAATGTTTATGAGATTCCTGAGAGCAAAAACACGGTTTCCAATCCATAGTTTTCATTTCTTCAGTAGTGGTCACACAGTCTGAACATTACAGCCTGAGCTCGTTTTTGTGTTTGCTTTTTTTTTTAGCTCTGCTTTTATAGGATCATGAACCCTAGATCGATATTGATCACTGTCTTTACCACTAAGCCTAACATACAGAATAATAATAATAATAATATGAAATTAAAAGGGGAAAATATTGCAAATACGAATAAATATCTATAAATATTGTCAAACTCAGAGTGGGGCTCGAAAGCTCCGTGAAAAATGATTGTGATGCTGATGTAGGCCAAGATTTTGACCAGTTTTTGTATCCAACTCAACTCAAAAGGAAGAAGAAATGTATAGACTCACACTATCTAATATCTAATTTCCTTAAGAACTTAGAAGTTAGAAGGCATCAAAGCTTGCCAAATTACTGCAAAATTATCAATTCAATCATCAATCTACTGCAAAATTAACTCTAGTAACCTAGTTCGAAAACCCTAAAATCCCAAATTCCAATTTAAAAACCCTAAAATCCCTACACCCGAAATTCAAATTAATAACAAAACCCTAATTCAAAATTACCTAAATTTTAGAGGGATGATGGTTGGTACCAGTGTCCTCGATGATAGTGATGGATGAGGTGATGGCGGTTGCGATGGCAGGGGTTGCTGTCGAAGAGGAGAGAATCAACGGCGGGGGTGATGGTCTGGGTTCTCTAGGATGTTGTCGAGGATGATGATGGGTGGTGCTGTTGTGTTCCCCGAGGAGAATCGACGGTTGGTGAGCACTGTGAGGAGGAGGATGATTGGAGTCGAGGGAAGGAAGTCGAGCTATCGAGGGACTGAGAGTCTGAAAGTGAGAGTGAGAGTCGAGACAAGAGAGATAGAGAACCTAGGGTAAAACTAAAACTAACGGTTCAGATTAGAGATGGTAGCTTATTCATCAATTTGGTCTGTCAATTTCAATTACAAACGGGCCGGTCCGGGTACCCGCGGTTCCAATACTCCAGAAACCAGCCCGAACCAAAAATCTCAAAGGCCCGCCGTGTATCTCTTTTTTAAAAGTAGGAACATGCCCGTACCTACCCTGACCCGCGATTCCTGTACCCGTTTGCCCACCCCTAGTCCGAACTCAGTGATTTGAGTTCATCGTGTTTTTGACCGAGTTACAAGTTTCTAGGACTTGGGAAGGCTTCTACACAACTCTCTAAGGGTCCAAGACTAGTTTTCGAGGAATGTTGATGTGAAACAACCCAATTTTGAGAAGTCTCACTTTTGGCCAGATCTTTCGAGGTATTTTCCGGCCACCTCCATCCATTTTTTGACTTCTAAAAGGTATATTCTTGTTCTACTCTTCAATACCTTCAAATCCATATAAAGTAGGTCCAAAATGGTTGAGAAATGAAGAAGTTATGCAAGTTTTAAAATTTCCAGAAATTTGGCGAAATTCAAGTTGCAGATGGCAGCGACCGGCGAGATCACCGGAGAAGACGACGGAATATTCCGTCAAAGTTGATGGAATATTATGACGGCGTCAGGTTACGCCGTTAATTCTATTTGTTAAAGTTAGCGGAATATTCCGTCAAACTTACGAAATATTCTTGACGGATGTTAGGGCGCGTGCAGTGTCCAAAATTCATTCTAAAAATTTGTGTTGGTCTGTGACGTCCAGTATATCTATTTCGTATATTCAAACCCTATGTTTGAGCAATCTACGGAGGTTTTATTTAAGTTTTCGTATATGTGTTATTAAACTAATTAAATTAGTAAATTCGCATATAGGGGAAGTGTATTCTGAGGGTGTACGGGGTCAAGTAAGGCTCGGAGGCTTCGTTTCGACTGCGTATCAGTGAGTGGGCAGTTTATATATATATATATATATATGGCTTATAGTTTCCACAAATGCATTTAAATGGATTTACGCCTATTATGCCATAATTTTAATTTAGTTTGGTAAATACTGCCTTGTGTTTGGAATTATAAATTGGCTATGGAATGTTCATACACATATTTACTTGCTTATAAATATAGTATTGTGGTAGAATACTAAAATGATTCTATAGGACGCGCAAGTAAATTCAGGTGAGTTTAGTATATTGATTGAATTGTATGGCATACATATATTCATATAGTTAGCTTATCATTACTACACCTCAGTGTTAGTACTCTTGCCTGGGGCCAGGGCCTGCCTTCACGTGTATGTTCACCTCCCGCATCGCATGCTCGTCTTGGATCCAAGTTAGGTGTTAGCTTGTCGTACATGTTGCGTTAGGCGACTCTGACTTGTAGGTGACTGCGCTTAGCGCAAGCTTCACATGATCGTATCACTAGAGCGTATATTATTATTACACCCAACTTGTTTTACAGGTCACGTTAGGTGACTCCGACTTGTGTGCTAGTATAGATTGATGAGCCATAGGTGACTCCGACTTGCGTGCTAGTATATTTGTCAAGCACATGCCTATATTTCTATTGTTGTGAATTATTCATGTTGTGGCATATTTTTGATATATATTGTTGGCATACATTAAATCTTCATACTTATATGTAGTATGATTTTAAGGAAACTATACTTGTTTTACGGCGAGGGGTTGGTATATTCGAAAATAAAGGTTTTCTTACAAACATTGTTTTGCTGATCCACTTAACTTTGTTTTTCGCCCCTCCAGGTTTAGTAGCTGTGCTTACGTGTAAACGAGGATTCTGGCAAATCTTAGGAGATGGTTATCTCAGTGGTATAACCCTCATCCCATTTACTATATTGTCTTATGCTTTGACATTATGTGTGAAATGGATTCAATCCTGCTCACTTGCGCACTCTTTTGATTATGCACTTTTAGGTTTAGATTTATTCACATCCTTTTTCCGCTACACTACACTTTATGAATTCGTCACCATCCAGGTGTTGGCCAACACAACTTGATTCGGAGTCCAAGTGGACATTTCGGGTCGGGGTATGTCAACAACTAACCCTCTTCTCTTTCCGCCTCTATTTTCAACCTCGCCAATCCAAAATCCCAAACCCACCCCATCCCCATCTATAAAAGATTTAACATATAAGTATTAGAACATGAAATGAATTTCAGGGGAAACATAATACAAGGGCAAAGGAAACCTACAGTGAGGCTACAATGAAAGTACTAGACCAACAACAACTTTCGGGCGTGGCGGTAGAAGCCGAGGAGAGAGATGAAACACAAGAGAGAAAACTGGAGACGAAGAGAGAGAGAGACAGGGAGGGACAAAAAATGGATAGGGTTTAAAAGTCTTTTTCTAGAAGGATAAACATGTCACTAATATTTTCATTAAAATGTGAGTGAAAAAATAAGAAAAAGGGATGAGTTTATCAGCACTCTTCATTATTAATTTGCCTACAAAATATATATTATTTGCTAATCATAAATTTACATATAGGTAAATTAATTACTTTAACCTATATGTTAGTAATGTGCATATATATACACTGGCGAAGCTACGTGAGGGCGAGGAGTGGCGACTGCCCCTCCCCTCGCCGGAAAACACGCCTAGGAGCGCTGGTTCGGCCCCTCCGCTCTCGTCGGAATTCATGGTGGAGGAGATTAACAAAGGTCCGAAAGAAAGTCGAAGAAAGGATTACGGTGGGGACGACGAAGGAGGGGGTGAGAGTGGGATCGACGGGGAAGGAGATGCGGTTGCGATGGACGAAGGAGAGGTTGATGGAGGAGGTGTGGGGATGAGATTGACGAAAAGCGGTTGGGGGTGTCGGGTCTGGGAGAAAAGCAAGGAAGAAGATGGGTGTTTGGATGTGGGTTGAAGATAAAGTTGGGTGTTTGGTTAACAAGATAACAAGTATTCGGGGAAGAGTTTTAAATGACAGGTGTTTTAAAGTTGGGTGTTTGGTTAACAAGATAACAAGTATTTGTGGTTTTATTTTTGGGAGTTTTAACAAAAAAACTCCTGGTACTGTTCACTTTTAACGAAAAACCACATTTATACATTTATGTTGTACTATTCACTATACCTTTAAAAAGGGATTTTCATTAAAAATGAAGTTTTTTTGGACTTTTCTTTAGTTTTCCTTTATTTTTTAGTCTTGTATGTACTTTTATTTTCTCTTTTAAGACTCCCACCGTATTTATCTTAAACTCTCACATTATTTATAAATATTGTATTACTTTTAAAAACAATGTAAATATTGTTTAATGCTTATTTTACGATAATTTAAATCTATCTAGGCTCCCGCCTAGATCTCGTCTAGGCACCTAGCTGCTAGGTTTCAGTCCGCTGTTTGATTAGTACCTAACATTTTTTAGGATCTAATCCTAGCCAATTTAAGTTTCTTACATTGGCTTAGATATTATTGCTTACAACCGCTTGGGTGGAGAGACTATTTTCTGCTATGAATATTGAGTCAAAACTTTGCACTATATCTAATGTGAAAGTAACCGTTTTGATTGAACCTTACACTCTTTTGAATTTCGCCCCTCCCCTCTGAAAATCTTGGCTTCGCCACTGTATATATATATATATTTGAACATATGGTAGTACTATATACTTTTGAACGTGTTTATATGTGTGTGCGTATATATATAGGTATATATATGTTAGGGTTAATAGTATGTGTAATAATTATTTGTTCATTATAATTAAGGTGAGCAATAACATTTATTGATTTAATTTGAATATTGTGGCACAAGCTGTAAATATTTTGTAATAATAGGTCAATTACTTTTTGGTAGTATTTTTTCAAATTTGTATTTTATTTAGATGTTTAAAATTAGGTGGATTTTTATCAGGAAACCTTGTTTACATGATTCCTCCATATAATACCTTCGTAATAAACCTAACACTGATTTAACTAAAGTTTACACTAAAAAGGATTGCATAATTAAAATCTGGAAATTAAGTCATGATGGTATGAATTTCATCATACGTTCTCTGTCACAGCCCGTTCCGAAACTTTTATATCGGGAACGTGAAATGACGGATTTACCCTTAGCGGGTATTAAGGTATGTGTGTGTGACATTATTTGGTTTAACTTATTATAAGTTTTGGATTAAAAAATTGGTTTTTGTTAATTTTGTGGTTAGGGAATTAGATGAAATGGATGGTGAGGATTGGTGTTGGACACCTCACACACTCCCTGTCCTCTCCCTCTTTCCCGTAACTCTCTCTCTCTCCTCCCTCACGAGTCTCTCTCTTTCTCTCGCACCCATATGTACGGACCTCACCCAAAACCCTCCAAAACTCAGTGGATCGAAGCAAACAAGGTAAGATTCTTCATCCTTGTGATGTACTGAATTGATTGATGCTAGTTTTAGGACGTGAAACCTTCGTTATCACATGAAACCCGAACCCTCATTTTTGGTCACTGTTCATGCACACGTGATATGTTGCATTTCAGGGAATTCTAAGCTTATATTGAGCTTAGTGAGGTCCCAAGGAAGCTCGGAGTACTTCGTTTGAAGGTTTTGGACGTCGGGATCACTAGGTTCGATTTTGGCTGGTTTTGCTTGGAATTTTCCGGTGACATTTAGTTGTTTTTAGAGCTTTAAAGTAGTATATCGTGAATCTACATGCTTGGGGCTTCAAATTGATATAAAATTCAAAGAAAATGGTTGAGAAACGAAGGAGAACAAGGCAATCGAAATTTCCCAGTTTTCCGGCCGCCGGAAAGTTCAGTCCGGCGAGCCGAGGTTAGGGGTGATGCGCGTGGGGGCGCGTGCGGCTTCCAAAAATTTTTCTAAAAATTTCTCGACGTCCGTGACGTCGAGTAGGTCGATGTGGTATATTCATATACCCAAATTGAGCATCGTATGAGAAGTTATTTCGAATTGTTGGTTATGTGTTTAAATTAACGTTTTTATAGTTGTTTTGCATATAGGTGACACCTATCCCGAGGACGAGCGCATCCAGGGACGTCACGGGGGTTACGACCCATCGACTTACCAGTGAGTGGGCAGTTTTGTTTTCGTATTACCTATATACTACTGTTTTTCCCAGAAAATGCGTTTATATGAAAATATGTTTTAAATTGCCATGCATGCAATTGTTGAGATATTTGAATTGATAATTGATGCATATATATGTGAATTGACGCGGTGGACGCCCAGGTGAGTTTTTATATTATTCAGATGAGTTAATTTATGTGAATTGCATTGAAAGCTCATAACCTGCACCTTAGGTGTTAGTGCTTATATTATTATTCACCACACCGCACGCTCGTCTTGGATCCAAGCAGGTGGATGTCGTACAGACCATGTGAGGGTTCCGACATGCTAGTCGTATAGATCACTAGATGTGATTCCGACTAGTGGGTGACCTTAGTTATGCGCGCCGTTGATTGATGAGAGAAGCACTAGAGCGTATTTATACACCTTTCATCGTACAAACTATCATATGTAGTTCCAAGTGACGTGCACAGTTGGGCCGTATAGGTCACAGTGGTGACTCCAGCTGAGTGGGATGTTGAGCTATAGAATCAGCCGTACAGGACCATTGTAGGGTCTCCGGTTGATTTATTATTTCACCTGATTTATATTGATGCATTCTTATTATATTTTGGCATGGCATGGCATATTCTTTCCGAGATGTTATGTTGTTAGATTGTGAGCTGAGTTTTGATGATAGATGTATATATATGTCTATATACTATTTTCTGGGAAAGTATACAGGTTTTACGGTGATGGGTTAGAAATGTTTTAAATGAAATGTTTTGGAAAACCTTTGGTTTTACTGACCCACTCATCTTTGTTTTGCGCCCCTCCAGGTTCTAGTTAGCTGTTGGTGGCTCTCGAGGTCTTTTTCGGCATTCTGACAGACACTCTACATGTAGGACTCACCTGCGGGTGTTGTACTTTTAATTATAGTCCTACTTGACTGCACTTATACCTACGCTATGAACTTGTGTGTTTTACTTATTAACTTCCCTTTTATGCTATTAGGTTGTTCTATTAGTGATTGGTTTAAATTCCTTCATATTTCTGTTATATCTTGCTTCCGTGTCGCACTTTTGGCTACGTCACGCTCACGTGACGGCCAGCACGCCTTAATTCTAGGATCGGGGTGTGTCATTCTCGATCTTCGTCTACGAAATTCTCTTGGAAAACTGGGGGATCAACGTCCCATGCAGTGCAGAGGTGGTATTTCTTTGGGACATTTTGGATACGGTCTCTAACTATCAATATTCTTGACTAAAATATTGTCTGTTTTTAATTTTTGGTGAAAGTCTATGACATTAATATAATAGTGTAAGTTACTATATTTTTTAAGTTAAAAATTAATTGAAATTT
The DNA here is from genome assembly GCA_035220775.1 of Malus fusca. Classification (NCBI taxonomy): domain Eukaryota; kingdom Viridiplantae; phylum Streptophyta; class Magnoliopsida; order Rosales; family Rosaceae; genus Malus; species Malus fusca. The sequence goes on from CM069069.1 coordinate 25,771,955, forward strand.
GTATTTGTTTATATTAATGAGATTTTAAATATAATCCATAATTTTTGGGATTAAAAATAATAAATATAAATTATACTCTCTATTATATTGTGTGTGTGTGTGTGTGTGTATGTAAATATGTAAATATGGGTACATTCACCAAAATTAACAAAAAATATTTTTTGTACCAAAACATGGGTATATTCTTCAAAACACAGAAAAAAATGAGATATTAATCTTAATAACATTAGAAAATTTCTTCAATTAAACTTGACATAGATACATTCTCAAATCAACGAAAAAGAATGTACCCATATAAGTTTAAAAATAGATTAAAAAAATTTGAATGGATTTTATATAAAAAATTGGGTACATTTTATATAAAAAAATTTGTACATTTTATATTAAAAAAAAGGGTACATTTTACATATAACAAATTGGTATATTTAAGAATGGGTACATTTAAGGTTAAACAATGAAAATGATATGAATATGTACATTGAAGATTAAAAAATTGAGAATCTTTTTATAAAAAACTAATGGGTACAAACTTATTCTAATTTATTTTTATTTTTGGAAATGTTTCAATTGAAAATTAATTAGGAGTTTAATAGAGGTGTGAGTATTAAAACATTAAATCAATTACTAATTTTAATTTTAAAAAATATGTAATAAACATGTAAATTCATTATCACATTAATGCTAGGGACTTCAATCAAAATTTGAAAACTAATAAGATCTCAGTTAATGAACATTAGTAACTAGAGATCAAGTATTAATTATCCCTGTTTCTTCAGACACTACGTATACATACGTGCATGGGCCTAGGATTTCATCAAGAAGTTCATCAATTTCTTCTCCCGTCACAAGTTCATCAGTTTCTCGGTGCTGATGTGTTACAGTCTGATCAAATCCTATTGGATTAGAATCACCAGACGGGCCCGCCTCATCATCATTCGCCATCTTGATTTTGTAATGCTTCCTCGCCTTGATCTTAAACTTGCAGCTATTTTGCTGCATCTTTATCTCTGTACCCTTGTCGTTGTTTTCGATCTTGATCTCCTTGCCCTTGTTCATCCTGCGATGCTGACCGTCCATCGTATTGTACCTAATTTCTTGGTTTTCCTGGCTTCAGCACATCAATACATATAATCAGCGTTCTCAAAAAAAAAAAAAATTAATTAGAATAACAATTATAGATGAAATTGTACTTATACCTCAGCTAAATACGTACATACAGACATACATACAGGCATCTACATAATTCTTTTCATCCTTTATGAGGGAATGCACAGATCTCGCCCTAGCAAATAACTTACGCATAGAAAACATTAAGAGAAGAAGAGTTTGAAAAATAAGCGATTGTAGTTTGTACCTTGTTAAACCTTGCACGAGGTAAGAAAGAGTTTATGGATAATGGCTTATATGAGGAAGGGTATTGTTTTGCGAGTATATATAGTGTGAGGGTGGTAAAAAACAAGAAACTATAATGGAGTCTAGCACAAGGTAAGTTTCGGGAAAGACACTATTAGGTCGATTAATTTTATTAGGGGACACTTTGTATCGGGTCCTTTGTTGGTAGAGATCATTGATTGAAATCCTATTTTTTTTTATTTTTTGATCAAAATCCCTGGAATTGTCCACATCAGCATTTTACTGTTAATATATTTCCATATCATCTATTTTTTATTTTATTTTACTAAAATAGTTAATTATTGTAATTTTTTTTTATCCCCGCTGTGTTTTTATTTCACGACTCTTACTCCTCCAACGCCTCTTTTGCTTGCCGAACTGAATTCACGCATTCGTTCCACCAAATAATCACGCTATTTTCTTCAGTTTCTGATTTTCGTAACTGCAAATTCCACTATAATCTCACACCCATTTTCAAATTCATCATTATTATCTTTGATATGAATCCTCAAATTCAATTTTTGGCAAGAATTGAGTCAAAATCATATTTTGTTTCCGCGAGCATTCAAACAAGTGCAATTTTTTGCAGGGGGACTTGCAGACCCAACGACCCTCAAAGCTAAAATTCGAGGTATTGTTCCATTTTTTGAAATTACACCCATACTGATTGATGTTATAATCTTTGTACCATATTTACGAGAACGTAGTATCGTTCACAATTGATTTTGTATATATTAATGATTATTTAATGATTTTTTATCACGTATTGGGTAACTTCAATGATTTCAGCATGTAACTTATGGTTTTGCAGTGTTTTTCTGGTATATACCAAGTGTTTGTCGAAATGTTTGAATGAAAATTTTTGCTTATGAAAATTTTCCATGCATAGCAAGTGTTTATAAAAATGCTTGAAAAGTTTTTTTTTTCTCCCTTTGCGGTGCTTAAAAGATTATTGGGTGGGGTACAATTCAATTGCATTGTATTCCATGTTTTACAGTGGTCGTTGCAAATATGGGTTTTTGAGCCCATATGAGAGTTGCAGAACTGTAGGCAAGGATACAAACTAGTTGGGGCAATATTTGTTTAGTTGGGGCAGTAGATGGCGTGGATATATTCTCAATGTTAGGAGTATGAATTCTTTTTACTAACATTGACAAGCAGGGGTACAAACTAGGTGGCATGGGGTACAATTCAATATTTATAGAGTTGCAGCTAGCATTGTACGAGGGGTACATTCTCAATGTTGGGAGTGAATTATTTTTACTAACATTGACGAGCAGGGGCACAAACTAGGTGGCATGGGGTACAATTCAATTGCATTAGAGTTGCAGCTAGCATTGTACGCAGGGGTACATTCTCAATGTTAGGAGTATAAATTCTTTGTCCTAACATTAACAAGCAGGGGTACAAACTAGGTGGTATGGGGTACAATTTATTATTTATAGAGTTGAAGCATTGTAAGCACGGGTGCAGTCTCAACGATGGGATTATGATTTCATTTTACTAATATTCAAAAGCGTGTATGGCCCTTTCACCAACTTGAAACTTTTGATAAATGATGGGATTCTGAATTAAGTTTAGGTATATTCTCAATATCTTGAAAACTTTTTTAAACTTGTTAGTGTTAGTAATGGTGTCAGTGCATGGCCTATATTGATGATGTAGTTTGCACCTACACTCACGAAGATGGTTCGGGTACATTTGTGTTGTCTATAGGTCTGATTTGGTACATTGTTACTATATTGTTCCCTTACTAATATGTTACATAAATACATGTGGAAGTTGGACACAATATTGTGCTGAAGATTTGGGCAAGAATTTAAATGTTTTTGTTTTGGATAGGTACAAGAAACTATGAGGTATCGTTCGAGCCTTCTTCATTTTGCTAAGTTGTACCCGAAAATAGAAGGATTTATTCAAGACGGGCATGATGAAGAGATGAAAAAAAAACACCATTTTGGAACTTGTTTAAGGCATATTGTGATGGTCATGTTACATTTGAGTTTTGCAAAAAAAATTGACACAGATGTTGCTAAAATAGTAAAGCAGTACAATAAAGATATGAAGTTCGTTGTGTTTGGCGACATTTATGCGAGGTTAACACCAAGTGATATAGCTGCAATTCTTGGCTTGCCTAACATGGGTTCCATACCTAAGCACACAAGTATGAAAGGTGTGAGAGTGAAACACATTGCATTTATGGAAAGGTATTTTTGCATTCAAAAGGATCGGGTTACAAAAAGTGACGTTGAGGGCGCACTTATTAAATCAATTACGGGAGATACAGAAGAAACTAAAAAGGGTTTTGTAAGATTGGTATGCCTATATTTCTGCAACTCTCTACTATTCTCCAACACAACAACACATATTTCATGGACCATTGTAAAATTATGCGAAGACCTTGATCAAATTGGTGGGTACAATTGGGCAACGACTACTTTTGACTGTTTGTTCAATTCACTTCATAGGGCAGTTAACCCGAGTTCAGTTAACGGATGTGTGGTTGCATTATTGGTAAGTGGCTTCATATTGAAGCAATTTTTTGTGCATATTTATAGTTAATTTAATGTCTTATTATTAATATGGTTGTGAAACAGTTTTGGGCTTGCGATAAAACGGGATTGTGTAACAAAATTGCTGGAAGGGAAAACATCTGCCCAAGCTTTTTAAGGTGGAGCATGACAGATTTCCATGAAAAGCTTATAGTAATAGATCTTGCCACTATGAAGGTATAGGAATTTTTTTTATTATCATTATATAAAAATCATTCGAGTCAAGTGACATTGTTTATTGATTCAACTTGCAGTCACACGTAAACCACGAGATGGTGCTTTATGCACACGCAGATGATGAGAATGTACCCATAAAACTGGATGATATACACGAACAAACTGTCAATAAGAAGGATGAAGACCACGCTAATCCACATAGTCCAGCAACTAACGTTGCTGAATTTGATGCTCCAAATTGGCAACTCATTGCAACACAAGATTTTTGTTCCTCATCATCCAAGTTTTCCTCGATTGTCAGCCCACTTGTGATTGCAACAAATGGGATGAATGACAGTGCAGCGGAAAAGAGCAACCCGCCGTCTAGAATGAGTGAAATGGACATTAGATGTGAAACGGCTGAAATAAAAGTGGATGTACTAACAGAGTCATTGATTATTGCTGATGTGATTTGGAGGCTGCACGGGTACAAATAGATAAACTAATTGAAGAGAACAAGAGATTGAAGAAACAATTGGCTGAAATACAGAACATGAGTTCATATTCGTCAGTACTTACACGGTGCTCCATGTACAGAAGAATCAAAACAAGAGAAGGCATGATAAGGCGCAGGCTACATGATTTTAGCTATGGAAGCACTATTAAAAAGCGAAATACTAGTATGAAACCGGTAAGAAACTCATCTGAGTGCAGTGTTGCAGCCCATGATGTCAGACGAATACGGTATATGTCAAACAGAAAAATAAATGGCAAATAGAAAAATACGGTAAGAAACTCATATATGTCAGACAGAAAAATAGATGGCAAAAACTATCGGCCTGAGCTAGTCCTCCCTTGACTTATCTGCTCTGTTTTTCTGTTGTACCCCTTCCTTTACTTCTACAACTCCAGTAGTTTCCAACACATCAACACATCAACACATGAACCATTGTTAAAAAATGTATACAATGCAATTGAATTGTACCCATGCACACCACAATAGAGAAAAAGACTTATTCAAGAATTTTTATAAACAGTTTCTATACATACAAAATTTTCGTATACGAAATTCTCTTTCAAACATTTCGACAAACACTTGGTATGCACCAAAAAATCACTGCAAATACATGTTGAACTCATTGAAGTTCCCCAATACATGCCAAAAAAAAATTGAAAAATAATCATTTTACATATGCAAAATCAATTGTGAAAACGATACTACACTACTTGTAAATATGGGTACGAAAATTACAACACTAAGAATCCACCATTGCGGACAAATCAGTATAAATGAACTATGGGTGCAAATTCAAAAAATGAAATAAAAAGAAAAACCTCGAATTTTAGCTCGGAATTGTCATTGATTCTTCAAGTTACTCTACAAAAAACCGCGCTCGCTCGAACACTTGCAGATAAAGTATGACTTCGATTCAAATCTTGGCCAAACTTGAATTTGAAGCATCATATCAAAGATAATAATGATGGATTTGAAAAACTTAGTGAGATTATTGTGGAATTTGCAGTTATGAAAATCAAAAAGGGAAGAAATCAAGTGAGCGGGATTAGTTGGTGGAATGATGTGTCAATTCAGTTTGGTAAGCATAGGAGGCGTTTGAGGCATAACAGTCGTGGAATAAAAACGCAGCCTCGGATAAAAAAATGCAATAATTAACTATTTCAATAAAAATAAAAATAAAAAGCTGACATGGAAATATGCTGATGTGTACAAACTTCAAGTACCTTGATCAACAAGTAAAAAATAACAAGGTTTTAATCAAAGCAGATCAATAATTAAGGACCGGAGCCTAATTTCTCCTTTTATTAGTCATTTCAAACCTATATCTAACTTGAAAGATGAATAAGGAAACTAAAACTTTTTTTTTTCTGGCATTTTTACTTAAGATCTTTTACTTACAAGTGAAGAGAATATGACTAGACCGTAATACTAAGTGTCGGAGGACAACTTAATGAGTGTTCATGTTCTTGCTATGTGATAGTGATAAATTGTAAATTAGTCAGTTACAAAAATGCATGTGTTGGAAAAAAAATAAAAACTAGTCAACAATATTAAACATGTTCATCTTATAATTGGATTGTTTAGTCAATGGACATTGTTGTGTGACATAACAACCTCGTTACAATGTTTTTTTGTCAAACGATATATTTTGTTAGATTAGATGTTAGATTAGCCACCGACAAAGTTTGAACTTACGCAGTCATGCAAAGGCTCAACACTTTTTCCACCGCTATGGTAAAGGACCACTTACGAAATAAAAATTATTTTGGTAAACCCTTTTACTCAAACAAACTACCCTCACACTCTCATACCCCCAACATTATACACGTAAATTTTTTTTAGGCAACCCTATCGAAGCCATGCATTATCAATAGCCTTCCACTTAATAAAGCAGTGCAAGTTTTCAGCAAGTTTCTACAGAAATATAGTCACATTTTCGGTAGAGTCCTAGCAAAATATCTTTACCTTTTTGGTAGTGACCTACCACAATATCTTTCACCTTTTCAGTAGAGGTTTACCAAAAGCCCGTGTCGGAATTTAGAATTTCACAAGAAGGAAAATGTTCAAATTGATGAAAAATGGAATGAAAAAAAAATATGAAGGCATACCTTGAGGATGAGGATCCTCTCTGAATTCTCTTTGTGAGGACTCTAGGGATCCTCACATCTTATCCGTTCATTGTATACCGTGCTACAACTTTCGTTAAGTACTGTTTGTGTTTAATTTTAAATAAAAAAAATAAAAAATAATTTCTGGTCGCACAATGATAAACGAATAGGATATGAAAAAGGATCTAGATGGGATCCAAATGCACAACTTGAGCATCCAAAGAGTCTATTTCATGTTTTATTCATTGAAAACTAAGCTTTTACTAACAATGTGTTTGTGCCTTTACGCTTAAAATTTGGCTTTAAAAAGGTGGGTGAGAATAGGTTTGAGAACTTGAAGAAAATAAAATCTTAGGATACAGGTTGTTTAGCGGTGACTTTTTAGTTTTATGAGTAAAGTGAGATCAAAATCGACCTTCGGTGCGAATAAATCCTAAATTATTATACACAAAAGACAAAACACCAAAATTGGTATTAATGCTCAATTCCTTTGTCTTTGGACGAAATTTAGAACACCACAACTCAGCACTAACCTAGACAGGCTGATTGATTTCTGACGAGATTTTTTTCGACGGAGGAGATGCTATCATCTAGAACGAAAACTGCGACTTTTCCTTTCTAAGGTATTTTCTTTCCTTATTCACTCGGGCACCTTTATTTATTTCTTTTCTTGTCAAGATAAATGAATACAATACTTGGTCTTGATAAAAAAATTTGGACAAAATTAAAACTATAATTCAAGTATGAAGATTTCGTTTTGTTCCTCACTTGTTGCTAGGGGTGCAACTCGGGCGGGTTGGGTGGGTTGAAAGGTCAACCAAATCCTAACCCAACTTTTATAATTCGGGCTCGGGTTTGGGTTGGGTTTCATTTGGGTTCCTTTGGGCTTGGGTTTAGTTGGGTTAGGGTTTACATGGACTGGATTTTGGTTGCCCAACTTTTTCAAGTTTAATCTTGTAACAACTTAGTTTCCAAGAATTTCAAAAAAAAAAAAAAAAAAAAAAAATCCAAGTAGCATCAAAGCTAGCTAACTTTAATTTCATAAATCAATATACTATAAAGCTTTATGATTTAGAAACTACTAATATGAGCTGACTAATCAAAGCCTCTTATTCACTAAAATCTTAAGTAATTATAAAGGGTAATTTATTAAAAAAAATATTAGAAAGGGCGTTGGTTTTTGGACTTGGCTCACTTGAGTATGGTATGAGTATTAATTGATATGAGTAACAATCCGGTTAGATTGGGTTTGGTTAGTCGGGTTGGGTTGGGTTGGGGATGGACGGACAAATGATCAACCCAACTCAACCCAATCGATGAACGAGTTGAAATTGGGTTGGGTTCAGACGAGTTATAACTAAAAAAACCCACTTATTCGGGTTTAAAGTCGGGTTGGACATGAACGGGTTCGGCTTGGCCCAACCCAAATTGCACCCCTACTTGTTGATGTCTGGCTTGGCATATTTTCTTTTTTCTTTTTTGTTTTTGTTTTTGTTTTTTTTTTCAAAATATAGACTATTATATTCTAATTAAAATGTTTACATTTTCAGCAAAATATTAAAAAGAAATTATGGGCCAATACAATCCCCACTATACGACCCTCTATTTTTCTATATGAAAGCCGCAACGAAATGTGCCGCTCGATTTCCTTCATTGGCATATTTTGTTGAGGAAAACCCGTCACTTGGAGAGTGGGATTTTTTAGTGAAATTTTTTGTTTTTTTGCTCAAAAAGTAGGATTGTGATGGATACATTCATGAGTGAAGCTCTCCTTCTATGTTTGATTTTTGCTCAAAAAATAGGTATTCTGCATAACGATGGTTGCCATATCCCGAAACTGACTAGACAACTGAGATTCCCTCTCTTTCCCAGCGACTTGAAGCTATCCTTTGTCCAAAATCTACAACAACAAAGCTTACGACTCAACAACACATTTGCGAAACTAACCAACCAGATAAACAACCAAAACAAATATGTTTCATTGGCCTCCATACAAATCTTGGTCTGGTCATCGGAATCAAAAGTGGCCTCCAAATCTTTTGTCTTGACAAAAACACCTTTCGAAACATTTATGTAAACGGTATGAGATTGCAGTACTTCATACAAATCTCTGTGTGTCCCAAAACACATACCATTACCGCTTTCTTATATTTTGATACCACAACATAATGATTCCTTCAATCATACTAAATAAAATTTACAAACGTTTGAACAACAAAAGTTTCGGTAACATTTTTATTCTTCGTTTTCGCAGTAGTTATACTACTTTCACATATACAACAACAAGAACAACAGTAACAACAATGACAAAGCATTATCCCATTAAGTGTAGCCAACTATATGAATCATAGAACGTCATTGCGTCGATTTTGGCCTTGAGGCTCTATCTCGTAATCGTAACTCCTAACCGGAGCGTCTGTAGGTCTTTGATTCACATGTCTAAACCACCTTAACTGATTTTCTCTCATCTTATCTCGGCTATTCATAATTTATCTCGAATATCCTCGTTCATAATTTTGTCTTTTCTTGTGTGCCCACACATCTAACGAAGCATTCTTATCTTTGCCACACTCATTTTGTGTACGTGTTGATGCTTCACCGCCCAACATTTCGTGCCATAAGACATTGTTGGCCTTAATCCATCCTATAAAACTTTCATTTGAGTTTTAATGACATACGACAGTCACACAATATATCGGATGCACTCTTCCTTCATCCATCCAGCTTGCATTTTATGATTGAAGTCTCCATCCAATTATCTGTTCTTTTGCAAGATATATCCAAGATAGCGAAAACATTCGCTCTTTGGTACTTCGATCTCCAATCCTCACCCAACTCATTTAAACCTACATTCCCACTGAACTTGCACTCCATATACTATGTCTTTAACCTATTTAAGTGAAGACCTTTAGATTCCAACACTTCCCGCCAATGATTAAGCTTTTCTCCCTCTTGAGTTTCATCTATCAACACTATATCATCTGCGAAAAGCATACACCACGGATATAATCTTGGATATGTCCCATTAAGTCATCCATTACCAATGAAAAAAGGTAAGAACTTAAAGATGAACCTTAATGTAATCGTTCAATTATGAGAAAGCTTTCGGTTTGTCCTTCATGGTTCTTATAGCAGTCATTGCTTCATCATACATTCCTTTATAGCTTGGATATATGCTTTTCGTACTCATTTCTACTTTAAAATACTCCAAAGAATATCTATTGGGACCCTATCACACGCTTTTTCCAAATCTGTAAAGATCATGTGCAAATTTTTTTTCATATCTCTATATCTTTCTATCGATCTTTGTAAAATATAGTTTGCCTCCATGGTTTTGTACTATAGGCTCGATTTTTGGATTGTAGGTAGTGTACCTAAACTTTGGAATTGTTTCTGTTTTTAATCAAAGTCGGTTTTCTTCAAAACAAAACCCATTTGTTTCATGCAATAATGATCGCTTGTGGATCCCAATCTGCATTGTTATTTAATGATTTGAACTACCTATATTATGTCTCAATCATGGATCATCTCTGAAAGACATCAATCAAATCTTTCCATTGTTTTAGCCATTGGATTTTCACAAAGAACTGTTTGTATATAATCTGACTTGAGGTTTTTTGACACGTCCCGATCCCGATATTCCTCGAATACCAGGATAGGCACGTACTGGCCGACACCCGAGGGTGACGAAAGCCATTTATTGAATTCAAAAGCTGAGAATAGGAAATAGATAAGACCTAGAAATATAAAAGAATAATGATTATGCATTTAAGGAACGTGTTCAGAGCATACAACTAACCAGAATACTAAAAGAAATAATATAAAATTGAATGAATAAAAGAATGGGTCCTACACCGAGAGGACTCGAAGATGCTGATGCTGAAGTGCCTGAACGCTAGGATTGTATGCCTCGATTCTAAGTCCTGAATGGGGGCGCAAAACAAAGGTGAGTGGACCAAGTTCATATATACAATAATAATAAAACAGTTATCAAGATACTAACCCCCACAGTTTATATAAAGAAAACTACTAGCATAATAAGTGAAAGTTTTACTGAAAACCCTAGCATGCCAAAAATATCTCAAAAGACATAGCGCGGGAAAAACATTGCGGAAATCAAAATATCAATCGTCTCACAGATCGTCTCGTAATCGAGGTGTGCTGCCAGTAAGATCACTGAATAAATATAACTCCCAGCCCTATGCCAGCACCGTGGTCTCTATGCCCGTAGCCAGAGATTACCAACTCCCAGCCTAATGCCTGCTCCGTGTCCCTTAGCCCGTAGCTAGAGATTATTTCTCCCGGCCTATTTGCCAACACCAGATCCTTGCCCCAGGCGACATAGTGTCCACTAGGTACGCACAAATCGTTACGCCTCTCATAAATAACCACTTTATACTATAAAGTCATCCATCGTCTATACTATAAATAGGGGTTTCTAAAACATGTTATAGCATCCTATCGTCATCCATCAGATAGTCTACCAGTTCGTGGTTTTTATAGAAAATACGATAGATATTAAAATATAGCTCAATATAGGCCAACAATTAATTCCTTACAAAATAACGAGACGATAATCAACATTTCAGTAAACATGCTTAACATAAAATCAGTTCATAAACTCGTAAGGCATGCATTTCATTTATGCTAATAAACTATAAAATTATGTAATTTTAGAAGGGGTCCACTCACCGTACACCGATGGTGCAAAGCTGTACCAAAAAGGAATAACAGAATCACCGCTAATAATTGCACCTAATCACATAAAGGGGTACCTTTAGTCAAACTCTATTCAAACGATTGAATTTGGAAAAACAGACTTTAAAAACGAGTACAGGATGTCGAAATTAGCCTAGGAGAGGTCTCGGACGAAACCCCGAAAAGTCAACTCTAAAGTCAACGTTGACCAGTCAAAGTCAAAGTCAAAGCTGACCGTTGACCAAATCAAGGGTCAAAGGTCAACTGGGTCAAACGGGTTTGGGCTTAGGGTTTGGATCTGGTTTGGGCCTAATAGGCCCTAAGGGTTTTGGGTTTAGAGGGTTTAGGGAAATAGGTTTAGGGTGATGGGTTTTTAGGGGTTTGGGCTTAAAGCCCTTATCAGAAATGGCCCAAGGGTTCAAGGTTTTAGGCAAACAGGCCGAAAGCCCTGATTCTCACATGGCCCAAAGGCCTGTCTCTTTTCCTGGGTTGGGTTCAAGTTACACGGGCTCAAAGGCCCAACTTCCTTACGGCCCGAGGGCCTGTTTCAAAGGGTTTCACAATTAGGCTGGGCTTTTAAGATTGGCCCGAAAGTATTTGAGTATTAAGAAAATAAAACAATAACAGAATAAAATAAAAAATGAAATGGGCTGGGCTACTGGAATGGTTCACAACGGGCCTAAAGCCCGTGGGTTTTGAAAACGGCCTGAAGGCCTGATCTTGCCGGGAACGAACACCGGAGCTTCTACAGCTCCGACCGACTGAAAACGAGGGTCCTAGACTCCGATCTAGGTACCAAACGAAAGCACAAGGTGAGATGAGAAGTTTACTACCTTTGGTTCGCCGTGAAAGGACCAGAGGTGGTCGGACTTGGGCTCGCAACCCACGGCTCTCCGAAAATTGGGTTTAGCACACCCGCAGCGCCTCAGTGTGATTTCGTCGCCCCAAAAACATAATCAAGGTTAGAATTTGGCAAAAAGGGACAAAGACGAAAGAATTTCAAGGGAATCGAGGCTTACCAGTTATCTGAAAGGTGAGAAACTTGCCGGAGTATTTTCTGGGTTCCTCCGTGCCTCGCAGCAACAAAAGAGAGAGAAATAGACTATAGGGTGATGATGATGATTGGAGGTGTTGCAGGTACGGGGTTGGTGATGGGTGTGCGCATGTGCGTGAGTGTGGGTGTGGGTTCACTGGAGGATGAGAAATAGAGAGATGAGAGTGATTGCAGAGAGAGAGAAAGAAGAAAGAAGGGGGTTACGGGGTAGGAGACAGAGAGAGAACATGAGGGTTGATAGGGTACTGCCACGTGGCAGCTCAATTGGGTAAAGGAATATGGGACAAAATTGATAATTTCATAAACATTTTGGGGAACAACAAAATTATACATATAATTGGGGGTTGGGGTGTTACTTTTTATTGCTGGCAGAAATTGTCTGAACTCCTGAGTCTTATCTGCTGAACTTTTGTTGTGGAAGACATCTACTAATGTTGAGCGTGCTTTGGAACTTATTGCTGAAGGTTTGGTAATAAGCCCTAGCTCAGAAAAATTACTTGAAATGAAAGCAGAGGCTCTTTTTGCTGATGTAGAACAAATGGTGGAATGGATCGAGGAGGAGATGGAACGTCGGAAGACAAAAGGGCGCAATCATAAAAGGGGTGTTAATTTCCCATAAAAGTGGCTTGAGCCATTTTTCGCAGAAGCGTGTTAAAATAATTTTCCCACAAAAGTGGCTCGAGCCATCTTTTGCAGAAAGTCATCAAAACAACAGCCTACTAATAAATTGAGTCTTTTGGGGTTTCAATGGTTTTTATTATATGTCAGTTATTTTCATTTTAATTCCCTAAGTCTTTTGAGTTTCCCAAAAGGTTGTAAAATGCTTATTTAAGCCATGGCTTTGTAATCATTTAAACATTTTTCAATCAATTAATCAAATTATCCTTTGGGATTTTTATCAAACTGGTGGACTCCAGTAACTTTGTTCTACAAGGGATTACGTTGGTAACCCTTTCATTGCTTCGTGCTGCGTCAATTGGTACCAGAACGGGTTTCTCCTGTCTTGGCATCGTTGATTATCCTATCTATCTATGGGTGATTGTGATCGTGAACCTGCCCCTATCACTCAAACAGACTTGGATGCTCAAGCTGAACAGATTACAAACTTGACTACTCAAATTGGAGAACTTCGTGAGATGTTGGTCCAAGCCATCGGTCCAAATAATCATAGAGCTGCTGGAGTCAATAATCTGCGAGTTCCTAGGCTCCGTGTTCAAGACAGCGAATCGGAGTCTGAAGAAGAAGGTGCGAAACCACACCCAGCTAACAATCCAAATCATCAAAACTGCAACAACTTTGATGACTTGCGGATTAAGGCCGACATTCCAACTTTTACGAGAAACCTTAAAATCGAAGATTTCCTGGATTGGCTAGTTGAAGTAGAAAGATTCTTTGATGTCATGGAGGTTCCCGAGACAAAGATGGTGAAGATGGTGGCCTTCCGTCTCAAAGCAACTGCCGCTGTTTGGTGGGATCAATTACAAAATACCCGGCAGAGGCAAGGAAAGAATCGAATCCGCACTTGGAGAAAAATGAAGCAACTCTTGATGGATCGTTTCTTATCTGCGGATTATGAACAACTTTTGTATCGTATGTACATCAGCTGCGTCCAAGGCAACAGAAACGGGACTGATTATACGGATGATTTCATGAGACTTGCGGAGCGAAACAATCTGATGGAGACAGAAAATCAAAGGGTTGCGAGGTTCGTGAATGGATTGAAACCCTCCATTCAAGAAAAGATTGGGCTGCAAAATCTGTGGAGTTTGCAAGAGGCCATTAACATGGCCTTGAAGGCGGAGATAATAGAGAAAGAAAGGTGACAAACCTCTTTCTGGAGGAATGTGACGGAGCATTTTGAAAACCCTGTTGTCTCGTCCACCGACAAAGGGAAATCTGTGCCACAAATGAAGGGAGTAGCATAACTTTTAACAAGGGGCAGAATAGAAACCAACCTCCAAGGGAGAATCCGTACGCCAAGCCTATAGGAGACATTTGTTATCGTTGCAACAAAATTGGGCATCGATCTAACGTTTGTCCTGAACGGAGGCAAGCCAACTTGTTGGAGGCTGAAGGGGACCAAGAAGAAGTTGGTGATGATGACTATGAAGACGTTGAATTTGCAACTGAAGAAGGAATGGATCGCCTCGCTTTGGTGTTGCAGCGAGTTCTTTTAACACCAAAAGAGGATGGGCAACGACACTGCATTTTTCGTTCTCTTTGCTCCATCAACTGCAAAGTTTGCGAAGTGATTGTAGACAATGGAAGTTGTGAAAATTTTGTGGCCAAGAAAGTGGTGGAGCGTTTACAGCTACCAACGGAGCCTCATGTCACCCCATACTCACTTGGATGGGTGAAGAAATGACCTTCCGTCTATGTCACAAAAACTTGCCGTGTCCCACTTTCCATTGGTAAGCATTACCGTGATGAAGTATTTTGCGATGTTATTGATATGGATGCTTGTCATATACTATTAGGGAGACCGTGGCAGTTTGATGTGGATTCAACATTGAAGGGTCGAGATAATGTGGTGTTATTTACTTGGAATAATCGGAAGATTGCGATGGCTCCTGTTTCGCCCTTTGAAGTACCAAAAGCAAAGAATACTAGTTTCCTCACTCTAATTAGTGATAAGCAGGAGAGAAGGGGCCATAAAAGAAGCAGATTCTTTCTTTCCGATCATGATGAAAGGACTATTGACAGAAAACAAAGAAAAGGAACAAATCTCTTCAGAAGTGCAGCAATTATTGGAGGAATTTCATGAACTCATTTCTGACGAGTTGCCTATTGAGCTTCCTCCCATGAGGAACATCCAACATCAAATTGATTTGGTACCTGGAGCTAGCCTACCAAATCTTCCCCATTATCGAATGAGCACTGCAGAAAATGAGATTTTGAGGGAACAAATTGAAGACTTGCTGCGAAAAGGGTTTATCCGAGAAAGTATGAGCCCTTGTGCAGTACCTGTCCTATTGGTTCCAAAGAAAGACAAGGAAAAGAAAAAGGCATGGCGTATGTGTGTAGACAGCCGAGCTATTAACCGAATCACCATCAAATACAGATTTCCAATACCTCGGTTAGATGACATGCTAGATGTGCTTGAAGGTTCGAAATTATTTTCAAAAATTGACCTTCGCAGTGGCTACCATCAAATTTGAATCAGGCCTGGAGATGAGTGGAAAACGACGTTCAAGAGCAAGGATGGACTGTTCGAGTGGCTAGTGATGCCATTTGGATTGTCTAATGCACCGAGTACCTTCATGAGGCTTATGAATCAGGTTCTTCATCCCTTTATTGGTCTCTTTGTTGTGGTTTACTTTGATGACATCTTAATCTATAGCAAGACCAGAGAAGAACACATGATGCATTTGAGACACGTTTTGGGTATTTTGAAAGAAAATAAATTGTATATGAATCTCAAGAAATGCATTTTTTGTACAAGTAAATTGTTATTTCTAGGATTTGTGGTTGGTGAAAATGGTATTCAGGTGGATGATGAGAAGACCAAGGCCATCCGAGATTGGCCAACTCCGAAGTTCGTCTCCGACGTGAGGAGTTTCCATGGCTTGGCTACTTTTTATCGGAGATTTATGCGGCATTTCAGCACCATCACCGCACCCATTACAGAATGTTTGAAGAAAGGCAAGTTCCGTTGGGGAGATGAACAAGAACAAAGCTTTGTTTTGATCAAAGAGAAGCTTTATACTGCTCCGGTGTTAGCTCTTCCAAATTTTGAGAAAGTATTCGAAGTCGAATGTGATGCAAGTGGAGTGGGAGTGGGTGCTGTCCTTTCCCAAGAGAAGAGACCTATAGCTTTTTTCTCTGAAAAGCTAAGTGAAGCCTGTCAAAAATGGAGCACTTATGATCATGAGCTTTATGCGGTGATTCGAGCTTTAAAACAATGGGAACACTATCTCATTCAGAAATTTGTACTATTCACGGATCATCAAGCCTTGAAGTTTATTAACAATAAGAAGCATGTTAATAAGATGCATATCAGATGGGTAACGTTCTTGCAAAAATTTCCATTCGTTATCAAGCACAAATCTGGAGCTCAAAACCGTGTTGCCGATGCCTTGAGTAGACGAGCATCATTGCTATTCACTTTTTCCCAAGAAGTTGTGGGTTTCGAGTGCTTAAAGGAGTTGTATGCAACCGATGATGATTTTCAGGAAATATGGAGGAAATGCATTAATCATGAACCTATGGCAGATTACTCTATCAACGAAGGTTTTCTGTTCAAAGGTAACCAATTATGTGTTCCTGTCTCTTCCTTGCGGGAAAAGCTTATTCGAGATTTGCATGGAGGAGGATTAAGCGGTCATCTTGGTAGTGACAAGACGATATCAAGTTTGGAAGAAAGGTACTTTTGGCCACAATTGAAACGGGATGTTGGAGCCATTGTGAGGAAGTGTTACACTTGTCAGGTTTCAAAGGGGCAAGTCCAAAATACGGACCTTTACATGCCTTTACCCGTTCCTAACGATATTTGGGAGGACATTGCTATGGATTTTGTGCTCGGACTACCCAGAACGCAAAGAGGAGTGGATTCAGTTTTTGTGGTGGTTGACAGGTTCTCCAAGATGGCTCATTTCATTGCTTGCAGAAAGACCGCTGATGCATCAAACATAGCCAAACTGTTTTTCAGGGAGGTTGTTCGATTGCATGGGGTACCTAAGTCCATCACTTCTGATCGAGACACCAAGTTCTTGAGTCATTTCTGGATTACATTATGGAGAATGTTTGGGACTACTTTGAATCGAAGTACTACTGCACATCCCCAAACTGATGGACAAACATAGGTCACAAATAGGACTCTTGGTAACATGGTTCGAAGCATTTGCGGAGAAAAAACAAAACAATGGGACTATGCCCTACCTCAGATGGAGTTTGCTTATAATAGTGCTGTGCATCGTGCTACTGGTAAGTCACCATTTTCCATTGTTTACACTGCCACTCCTCATCACGTGGTGGATTTGGTGAAGCTACCTAAGGGACATGGACTTAGCATTGCTGCAGAAAATATGGCTGAAGATGTGGTGGCAATTCGTGATGAGGTCAAGCAACGGCTTGAACAAACCAATGTTAAGTATAAGGAAGCAGTGGACAAACATCGGCGGGTTAAAGTGTTTAAGGAAGGAGATTTTGTCATGGTGTTCTTGAGAAGAGAACGATTCCCTGTTGGAACTTACAGCAAGTTAAAGCCACGAAAGTATGGTCCATTCAAAGTTATCAAGCGAATTAATGACAATGCCTATGTTATTGATTTGCCGGAGTCTATGGGAATTTCCAATACTTTCAACGTTGTTGATTTGTATACCTTCAATAATGATGAAGTTCTTTATCCTGATCATAAGTCGGGGTCGAGTTCTTCTGAAGTGGAGGGGACTGATGTAGAACAAATGGCGGAATGGATCGAGGAGGAGATGGAACGTCGGAAGACAAAAGGGCGCAATCATAAAAGGGGTGTTACTTTCCCATAAAAGTGGCTTTCGCAGAAACGTGTTAAAATAATTTTCCCACAAAAGTGGCTCGAGCCATCTTTTGCAGAAAGTCATCAAAACAGCAGCCTACTAATAAATTGAGTCTTTTGGGGTTTCAATGGTTTTTATTATATGTCAGTTATTTTCATTTTAATTCCCTAAGTCTTTTGAGTTTCCCAAAAGGTTGTAAAAGGCTTATTTAAGCCATGGCTTTGTAATCATTTAAACACTTTTCAATCAATTAATCAAATTATCCTTCGGGATTTTTATCAAACTGGTGGACTTCAGTAACTTTGTTCTACAAGGGATTACGCTGGTAACCCTTTCATTGCTTCGTGCTGCGTCATTTGCGGTTAGTAATTTGTGTAATTATTTTCTGTAAGTGCTTTTGTGCTACTGTGAATTTTGATTGGGTGGATTAAAACTCTTTAAGCATTCACCAGAAACCCGGAATGATTTTCAGTCAGTTGTGGGTTGACTTATATGTTCCCTAACAGTTGCGGAGGTATGAAGAGGTGATTGAGCTGTGTGAACACACCTTTAGTTCTGCTGAAAAGAATAACCTTTCAATAGAGACCAATGACCAGGCTGCTTGTTCGGATAGTTCCGAACTCTCAAAGTACTTTTACTTCAGACTCTGGCGGTGCCATATGATTGTTAAATCCTATTTTTATCTTGGAAAACTAGAGGAGGGTCTTGCGTCACTAGAAAAACATGAGGAAAAGGTGTCTACCAAATATAGGTAACTTTTAGACCTGATTTTAGATGTTAAATTATGTTAAAAGTTTTGCTTTTGTTGCTTGAAGTTCCTTACACTATTTAGAATATCCAGGAATTGGAGAGAAACAGTGCAATCATCAGAACCCTTGTTCTCATTGTACGTGAACTTCTGTCTCATAAGGTGCCGGGTTTCTTGACAAAGATGTTTCCACTGATAGTACAATCCTCTTTAGGTGCACATGTAATGTAATATCACAGTTGAGTAGAAATATTTGAACTCATCCCTCATCTATCTATATTATCAAGAGAACACACCTTGTCCCAGATTAAGGAAAGTTTGGCAGGATCCTCTCTAGCTGTCTTGCCACATAACATGTAATTACAAATAGAGAGATGAAGTATGTTGCAAAAGTAGATATGACTCTCTTAACCATGTCATGTTTCCTCATATAGACAGAGTGCAGTTCTTATTTTAAAGGTCATTTCTCAGACCTCATTGGTTATTCTGGTGGAAATTTCTCATATGTTTAGCACTTGCTATGATGTCTGCCTAAAGGTGTTTTTTTTGTCCTTGAGATATGTAGTAGTTTCTAGTCATTCGATTGCAGATATATTTAGACCAATTGCTTATCTCAAACAATATTTGCTTTTTAAGTGGTGTCAGGGTAAAAAGTTGTACTTTAGTTTATGCTAGGCAATCTTCAGTGTCTACTAGTTTGTTTTTCCAATGTTTGATGCATTTAATTTTGGGAAGTGTTATTGGCACTCCACAAAGGTCATCCTTCCTTTACTCCTACCTTATAAAAAATGAGAAATTGCACTTATGACGTTTTTTTGGAGTACCAATAACAGCTCCCTCAATTTATTCATCATTAACTGTTTAATTGGATAGTATGAAATGCTCTACTGCATATACATGCTATTTAGTGATTTTCCTTTTGCTATTGTTCATCACAGGCTGCTGGGAATGAGGCATTTCAGGGTGGAAGACATACTGAAGCTGTTGAGCATTATACTACTGCTTTGTCCTGCAATGTTGAATCACGTCCGTTTACAGCTGTTTGTTTCTGCAATTGCGCTGCTGCATACAAAGCATTGGGCCAGATTACTGATGCTATTGCTGATTGCAGTCTACCTATAGCTCTTGATGGAAATTATCTAAAGGTTTGCTCAAAGCTGAAGTTTCCTAACGACCCCTTGATATGGCATTGCTCATGATTTTACTTATTGATTAGTTTTTTCATTGGTAAAAGGAGGGTCTGGTTTTATTTCTGTTTGACTGATATCAGACATACACTTAGTCATTAAGGGGGTGTTTGATTGACCAGACTAGGACTGGATTGTAACTTTTATACGTGGGCTTATTTTAGGCCAACCTAAGCCAAACTAATCCAAGCCAATCCCTACAGTTAGTCCAAGACAAGCCATCCTATGTACCAAACTTTCTGTAAGTGTATCTAATCAATTTATATTTTCCTAGTGATGCAGCCTTCCACCTATTTTTATGTGTTTGTTCTGTTTTTTCCCTGGACATGCAGTAAATGGATCCTCATTAATTTTCAGGGAAATCTTATAACATTTCGTTATTTTCTATTTCAATTTGCAATGCAAAAACATCTAAATTTCCAAGAATATCACGTTTTAATTTCAAATTCCTGTCTCCTGAATCTCAAATTTGTGGTCAAATTTTGATACAAGAGTTTTAGTTAATCCTTGAGAATTTAAGATATCTATATAGCTCCACTTGAAGATCTTCTTAGGAAAAAAGATTGAAATGAAGAAAATTTTCAATCAGTACGGTTTTGACACCATTTTGGACATCCATTATAGATTTTAATTTCTAATTAATAAGTTCTCCCATATCTACTGGTCTGTGTAAACATCAATCTCTAAGTGTAGCTTCTCCATTGTTACATCTTTATAGACTTCAGAAATCTGGTGTGCGTTGCTCAGGTTTCCTCTTGTATTGGGTTAGGTTATACTGTAGTTTGAATATCAGTTTCCTATCTCCAATCAACATTGGGTAGATGTATAGAACACACCCTAACCGTGCTTCACAGACAATATTTACCAAATTCAAACTGGATTTGACCACGGAAATGCTCCTCGGTGATTAATTTTTTATAAGGATATACAATAGTTACGGGTGTTTAATATTTGAAGTCTATGGGTTGTTTTTGTTGGGGATGGAAGAAGGCTTACACTAATACAATGGAGTTGTCATTCCTATATATATAGTTGCTTTTCCGGTGGCAAATTGCATTTTAGATCACTTATTTTGCTTTGATTGGGTCCTCTAGTATGTTATGTCGGTGTTCCCATGCAGGCTATTTCTAGACGAGCCACATTATGTGAGATGATCAGAGATTATGGACAAGCTGCTAAGGATCTTCAGAGACTTGTATCTATTCTCACTAAGCAGGTAGAGGAAAAAACCATTCTGTGTGGAACATCTGACAGATCCATTAGCAGCACAAGTGACATGAGACAAGCTCGTCTTCGTCTTTCTGAAATAGAAGAAGACAGAAGGGACATCCCCTTGGATATGTACCTTATTCTGTGAGTTTATCTGCCTATATTTGTTTCCGGCATATGGTTGCAAACTTGCCCCTCTTTCGGGCGTTTACATGATCACTGCTAGACTATACAGTAAAATCTTTTGTTGAGGTTGAGTAGTTATACATTCATGTGGGTGCACTGAGTAATTAACTGTAGCTGTTGAAGCTGAGGAAAGAAATTGTTTAAATTATGGGTGCTTCATTGACGTCCATCTTGTTCACATTAGTTAAAGTATTCCTCTGTCGTTTTAATGGCCAAGCATCAAAAACTTCTTCAGAGGGTAGTTTAAGCAATTTTAAAAAATGAAAAATAAAAAAGCTGGCTTTACGGCGAAGTTCATGGGAAAGCCTATGCCAGAAGCAGGGAGAACACTGTCTAGAGACTTGATCTCGAATTTGTGACTGTCATGAAAAGATAGACCGAGATTATCATGCTTAACAGTGAAGCTGCTTTCTGATAATTCCATGAACTAATATAAATAATTAATTATTTACAACAAGCTCTTTGTTTATGCTCCATGCTCTGAATGGTTGGAAGTATGAAGAATCCATGCAATCTGAGAAATACTTGCATGCCTTTTATGATTCTCCCAGAAAGAAATTTGTAGTTTTTAAGGCAGTTTAGTTCTGAGTAAAATTGATTGAAACTATCACTTTTAAGTTTTTTCGGTTATAATGGTAGGGGAGTCGAACCATCTGTTTCAGCATCAGAAATCAAGAAGGCCTATCGGAAAGCTGCACTGAGACATCATCCTGACAAGGTATGTAATATTTTCTGATTTGTTGCTTGCTAACTGCTATTCACCGTTTAACATGTTCTTTTATAGGCTGGTCAGTTCTTTTCAAAGAGCGATAATGGTGATGATGGGCGTTGGAAGGAGATAGCAGAAGAAGTGCACAAGGATGCTGACAAGCTTTTAAAGTGATTGGGGAGGCATATGCGGTACTTTCAGACCCTACCAAGGTCTGAACACACCTTGGCAATAGTTCTTTATTTATCTCTCAGATAAACAAGTTTTTTGGCAGCACCTTTTCCAAAAAAAAAAAAAAGATTAAAACTTTTTGTTCTTGTTATCATCTTTCTTAATTGAGTTATCAGAGATTTTTTTCCTCTTAGTCATTGGTATAGTATGGTTTTGAAACTCATGTCGATGACCCAAGACAATACTGAGACCAGTCGAATGTCTCATATTTTGCTCATTGATAATTTTATGATTTATGTTTGGGTCATTCTTCACAAAATTGTTTGAAACGGGTACTGTGGAGAAAATGTTAAAATTCAAACATTGTAAGAAATTGCGGTGTTTATTTTACTCATTTTGCAGCGATCAAGGTATGACACCGAAGAGGAGATGAGGAATGCACAGAAGAAACGCGGTGGAAGCAGCACATCTAGAATGCCAGCAGATGTTCAGAATTTACCCATTTGAAACAAGTAGCAGTAGGCGACAGTGGAGAGAGGTTTGGAGATCATATGGCAACTCATCTTCTAGAGATATTGATGAAAACATGCCTGATTCGAACCTTGATTCTTCAGAAGAGGTTTTGAACGGAACGAGGTCAGAAGATGGATATGTCGAGTTGCTACATCTGTAGCTTCACTTCAAGGATCAACCGGCGTGTGCAATTGGAATCTACCTCCACACTCATCTTCAGAAATCCCTTTAATTTTACAAACTTGAGAGCATACTGTAACGCTAACGCCTCAACCACAAAAAATGTACATTCTCCAAAATTCCTAGCACCAACAATAATAGGGCAACCAAGCTCATTTTGAATCACAAATCTAGCTACACCAAAGCTTCTAAAAACAGACCCATTAAGCTTGTAGACAAAGGATTTGATTTGGTCTAGGTTTCCTTGTCTTGAAGACAAAGGATTCTTTTGATTTATTTTCTAGTATTGCTCATTTGTAATCTTATAAATACTTCCTTATGGAGAAGAATAAATTATTGAAGTAGTATTTGAGAATTGTGAAATTGTAGAGAATTCTAAATCAACTCTAAACCCTTTATTTCAACTTGGTATCATAGCAGAGTTCGATTCTTGGTTGCACTTTTGCAGTTAGCGCTTCCTTGTGGGTGCACAAAGCTAATTTTCTTCGTGCACCCACATGCTATGAACCTGAGGGTGAAGATTGTCTACAATTGTTAGAAGAAGATAAATTTCCGATACCATGAAGAAGAGAAAAAAGGAGAAAAAAAAAGATGAGAAAAAAATGGGAAGTGTTATTGGCACTCCAAAAATCTCAGTTTACACTCCTCACAAATGTATTTTTCATTCCTAATATTGAAAATTTGGAGTGTAGAATGAGATTTTTGGAGTGCTAATAACAATTCCCAAAAAGATATAAAAAAAAGAGATATTTGGTGATTGGGGTTTCCGAAAAGAGGCGTTAGTTGCAGTTGGGTTTTTGAAAATATTAGCGTTTGTTCCAACTGGACTTTCGAAAAGAGATGTTGGTTCCAACATATCAAGAGATTTATTTATCGGGCTTTCGAAAAAAGACGTTAGTTTCAATTGGGCTTTCGAAAAGATTAGCGTTAGTTCCAATTGGGCTTTCAAAAGGGCTTTCGAAAAGAGGCGTTAGTTCTGAAGATTATGATTTGTTCGTCGGGCTTTCGAAAAGAGACGTTTGTTCTAGTTGGGCTTTCGAAAAGATTGGCGCTAGTTCCAACTGGGCATTCGAAAAAAGGCGTTAGTTCTGACGGATTGTGATTTGCTGAGCTTTTGAAAAGATTGGCGTTAGTTTCAGCGTATCAATGAAGATTTCCTTCTTGACAAACTCATGATTTCACATCATGAGTTTGAGAGGGGGTGTTGGAAAATAAAATGAAAAGTATTTTAGGATTTGATTTAATCAGTGATTTTATATGATTTAATTAGGGTTTTGATATGATTTGATTTTGTCTAGGTTTCCTTGTCTGGTAGACAAATGATTGTTTTGATTTATTTCCTAGTATTGCTCCTTTGTAATCTTATAAATACCTCCTTATGGAGAAGAATAAATTATTGAAGTAGTATTTGAGAATTGTGAGATTCTAGAGAATAAATCTACCCTAAACCCTTTATTTTCAACTATGTAAGGTGACTTGTATGCATGTAAGCCTAAATTATGTCACTTCTACAAGTTAGAGTTTTATATGATTTCACTGAGTATCAAAGGACTTGATTGGTAGTATCGTCTCCAACAATGAGAAGAGATTAAAAAGGGTAATGTGAGGGATATCAAAATTTTAAATGAAATGACGTGTCACCAATAAGAAATAAGCACATTAATCAGCGCTTAAGTAATAATCTAATCATCAATCACCACATCATTTGGTTTGCAAATTTAATCTCCCTAATATTATCCGGTTAAAAATATGCATTTTTGGTCAAACTATTTTGCCTCAATTTTAATTTTGGGCGAAACGATTTTGTTTATGTCAATTTTATCATTGTCTTTAATATTGTTATCAATTTGAAGACAATTTGAAATTGCGGTGATTAAGTTAGATGAATTGAGACTGGAAAAACACAATAATTTTGTTTTCACATGACTGATTAATATTTATTACCATACTAACCGGTTAGTACTCAAAAACTATTGATTATATATACACACGCTAAGGTCATATGAACATATGAAACGAGTATAAATGAAGATGCTTCAGCCCAAGACGTATGAAAAAAGGTGTATACTAGTCTAATCTTGAAATTAAGCCACCTTGAATAAGAATTTTCCAACACTTGTCCTTGTTCAGATCACAATCTAGTTGAATTGTCATTTTGTACGCGGAGTCTAGAATTTGAAATATGAAACCCCAGCAGTTTTGGAGTATAATGGATCTCAACGACTTTTCAAGGAAATTGGAAATGCAGACGATGGCTACAAGAGGGATGCAGACTTGGTGCATCTTTCTACACTGATCAAATCTTTAATACGCAACACAATAATAAATTCCCTACATAACCACCACAACAAAACACAATAATACTTACATAAGAACTGTCACAGTCCGTCCCGAAATTATATTTATCGTTGATGTGAATTGACGGAATTTCCCTTAAAGGTTGCTAAGGTATGTGTGACATGTTTATTTGAATAATGCATACCTTCCTAAATTCTTGGAAAAAGTTAAGTTGGATTAAAAATTGTGTGCATTTTGTGTGGTTAGGGACTTAGGAGGACCACACATACCCCAATCAGATTTATCTATCTCTCCCGCACGTTCTCTCTCTTTTTTCTCGGTTCATTCTCTCTCTCCCTTCGAACTTGTACGAACCACACCCAAAGACCATCAAAACATCACAGATCGTCGTGTTTGAGACCACCATCGTGCTCCTGGAGACCACACGAACTCTCTGGTACCCATTTCAGGTAAGGAATCGTTCGATATCACGTTGAAAACTCAAGCTCCGAGTTGAGCACTATTCATGAACTTTTGAATGGTTACATTTTAGGACAATCCAAGTTCACATCGAGCTCTAGGAGGTTCTCACGAAGCTCGGAGTGCTTCGTTTGAAGGTTTTGGACGTCGGGATCACGAGGTTCGAAGGTGGCCGGTTTTGGTAGAAATTTCCCGACATGATTTCGAAGGTTTTGAGGCTCCAAAGAGGTATAACCTTCTTCCTCTCGTAATTTGTGACATTTTGGTGAAAATTTCGTGGAAAATGGTGCAAAATCGAGCGAGAAAAGGGCATTTACAGGTTTGCCCAGTTTCATGCGTCGACGAGATTTTCCGGCGTCTGGAGGTAGGGGATGACGCGCGTGGGGGTGCGTAGCACCGTGCCCCTCCCAACGAGTGGGGGGGCGTGCGACGATGAAAAATTATTTTAAAAATATCTTGACGTCCGTGACGTCGAGTAGGTCACTGTGGTATATTCAAATACCAAAATTGAGCATCGTATGAGAAGTTATTACGTATTGTTGGTTATGTGCTTTAAAATAACGTTTTTATAGTTGTTTCGCATATAGGTGAGACCTATCCCGAGGACGAGCGCATTCAAGGGCGTCACGGGGGTTACGACCCTTTGACATACCAGTGAGTTGGCAGTTATTTTCTGTATATACCTATATACTACTGACTTTTCCCAGAAATTGAATTTAAAGGAAAGTATGTTTTAAAATGCCATGCATACATATTATATGAAATATATGATCTAGTATTTGATGCATATATGTGAAATGGTGTTGTGGACGCACAGGTGAGTTAGTTATTGTTTGATGTGATTTATGTTGAGAGCTCATAATCTGCACCCCCTGTGTCAGTGCTTGTATTATTCACCCCGCACCACACGCTCACCTTGGATCCAAGTATGTGTATGTCGTACAGACCACTAGAGGTGGTTCCGACATGTCGTATAGACCACTAGAGGTGGTTCCGACATGTCGTATAGACCACTAGAGGTGGTTCCGACTTGTAGGTGACTTTAGATTGTTATACAGTTGTTGATGAGAGAAGCACTATAGCGTATTCTTACACCATTCTTGCCGTACAGACTACTACATGTAGTTCCGACTTGTGTGCAGAGTAGTGCCGTACAGGTCATAGCTGGTGACTTCGGCTGGATTGGATATTGAGCTATAGAATTAGCCGTAAGGACAACTGCAGGGTCTCCGGTTGATTCCTTATTTCACATGTTATATTGATGTATCCTTATTATGTTTTGAAGCATAGCATGGCATATTTCCTGAAAAGTGTTACAGACTTGTGATTTGAGTTATTTGCTATTATATATGGTTCTATATATACTATTTTTCTGGGAAAGTATACATGTTTTACAGCGAGGGGTTAGAAGTGTTATTAAAAGATATATTTTCGAAAAGCTTTGTTTTACTGACCCACTCAATCTTGTTTTGCGCCCCTCCAGGTTCTAGTTAGCAGTGTTGGTGGCTCACGAGGATTCCCACGGCGTTCTGACAGACTACTTAAATGTAGGACTCACTTTCGGGTGTTGTAATTTAGGAATGGTCCTACTTGACTGCACCTAGTACTTATGCTTTGATTATGTGTGTTTCACACTTAAACTCACTCTAGCATGTTATTTGGATATTATTGCTAGTAGTTGGTTTTTATTCCTTCGTATTTCTTTTACCTTTATGCTTCCGCGTCGCACTTTTGGTTACGTCACGCCCTGATTTTAGGGTCGAGGTGTGTCAGTTTGGTATCAAAGCCTAGGTTTTCAGTCCTGTATAAATTGTGAATGTTCTAATGATCTTTTGGTGTCTTCTGTCAGAACTATGCCGCCTCGTAGGGAACCACGTCGTGCTTCTGAGCCTAATTTCCCTGACATAAGTCAATTAGGGGAAGCGATGGCTCATGCCTTTCAGACTGCAATCCGTCCTCCTCAGAGAACACCCCTGGAGATTGTGTATAATCTGAAATTAGACCACTTCCTTGGTAATGAGGGTCATGAAGGGGCAGAAAAGTGGTTAGACCGTATTGAGAAGACCTTTTAGGTGATGCAGAGTCAAGGGAATCTTCCTGCTAGTAGATGGGTCGAGACCACAACTTGGTTTTTAGGACGAGAGCCTGTAGCTTGGTGGGAAAATCTAACTCAGTTTATGTCACCTGAAGCGGCAGCTGATTGGGAAATATTCAAAGAGAATTTTAGGAAAAGATTTGTTCCTCCGGAGTACATTGATCATAAGAAGCAGGAGTTTACTCAATTGAAGTAAAAGAAAATGTCGGCGAATGAGTATTATAGGAAGTTTACAGACTTATCCCGCTATGATCCAGATACAGCTAGTAATCAGGTAAAGATGCTTCGCCGTTTTAAGCAGGGTACTAAAAGGAAATGGCGGACGTTTTCTAGTGCGATTCCTTACACCACTTACCATGAGTTTTCTGAGATTTTGGTTCGGATGGAGGATTTCGAAAACCTTCCTAGTAATAGTGAGGAAGATGAAGATAAGAATGATAATCAGAGGAAATATGAGAGGGGTAAAGGTATCTCTACTTAGGGACCCCGTAAGACACAGAATTTCAAGAGAAGTGGAGCGAGCTCGAGTTCTTCCAGCGGAGGATTTAGTGTCACAGGCCCGAGGAGAGGTGGAAGATTTACTGGTGGACCCAGGTTTCAGAGACAGAGAGACTTTGGTGGTACTGGTGGTTCAGGTCATCCGTTGTGCCGCCGTTGTAATTTCAGACATCATGGGGAGTGTAGGAGAAGTAGCGGTGGTTGCTACACTTATGGACAGTTGGGACATAGAACTGCACAGTGTCCCCAGAGTCAGCAGAGGCCTCAGCAGTCTGCTATGCCACCTCCAGCGCCGAATCAGCAGAACTTTGGATCAGGCAGTTATGGTCAAACGGGTCATGGTGGTGCTTACCACTATCAGGGTGATGCTGCTCCCTATGCTTCTGGACAGTATCAGTATTCCCAGGATCCTTATTTTCAGACTGGGTATTCCCAAGATCCTGGAGGTTATACTTCATATCCTTCCATGCCAGCTAGCGGATATCAGTGGTATCAGGGAGGTCAGCCCCGACAGGGAAAGGTTGCTGCTAGCAGTGCAGGACCGTCTAGGCAGTCTAGCCAGACAGGACAGGGACGTACTTCTCAGGGGTGAGGTAATCAAGGTAATAGAGGTCGTGGAGGACGACAGCAAGGTCATGGACGTGTTAATCACATCTCACTGCAAGATGCTCAAAACTAGCCAGACTTGATTATGGGTACATTAAATACCCTTGGTCACTTTGCTAGAGTTTTGATTGATTGTGGTGCTACACATTCTGTGATTTCTTATACATTTGCTCAAATGACACAACCTCACCCTACACCTCTAGGATTTGATTTAGAGTTTGCTATGCCTAGAGGGGATAAATGTTATGTTGATAGTGTTTATCCAGGGTGTCCAGTGATGGTAGATGATGTAGTTATGCCAGCTAATCTTATCCCGTTAGATATTGTGGATTTTGATGTGATTTTAGGGGCAGATTGGTTACATTATAATCGTGCCCACATAGATTGTTATGGGAAATCAGTTACTTTTCATCGTCCTGGACTACCAGAGGTTACTTTTGTGGGTGAAAGAAGTGGGGTGAGACATGGTGTTATTTCTGCCATGAGAGCAAATAAGTTGTTATCAAAAGGTTGTCAAGGATACTTAGCACATGTGGTGTTAAATGATGTTGTTCCTAGTAGTGTGGAGGAAGTGGGAGTAGTCAGGCACTATCCTGATGTATTCCCAGATGAATTGCCTGGATTGCCGCCAGACAGAGATGTGGAGTTTTCGATTGATTTGCTTCCAGGTACGGATCCTATATCTTTGATTCCATATAGAATGGCTCCAGCTGAATTGAGAGAGTTGAAAATTCAGTTACAGGAATTAACTGATAAAGGTTTCATTCGACCTAGCACTTCACCTTGAGGAGCTCCGGTGTTGTTTGTAAGAAAGAAAGATGGAACTTTGAGATTATGTATGGATTACAGGCAATTGAATCGGGTAACGATTAAAAATCGTTATCCATTGCCTCGTATAGATGATTTGTTTGATCAGCTTAAAGGTGCATGTGTGTTCTCTAAGATTGATTTGAGATCTGGCTATTATCAGTTGAAGATTAAAGATGAAAATGTACCTAAAATGGCTTTCAGGACCCGTTATGGACATTATGAGTTTTTGGTGATGCCATTTGGATTGGCTAATGCACCTGCAGCTTTCATGAGGTTAATGAATGAAGTATTCCAGCAATATCTTGATAGGTTTGTCATTGTTTTTATTGATGATATTCTGGTATACTCTAAGTCAAAAGCAGATCATATTCGACATCTTAACTTGGTACTAAAGAATATGAGGGAACATCGGTTGTATGCCAAGTTTAGCAAATGCCAGTTTTGGTTAAATCAAGTGGCATTTTTGGGACATGTAGTATCGGCACAAGGAATTCAAGTAGATCCTCAAAAGATAGCAGTAGTAGAGAATTGGGAACAACCACGAATCGTCACTAAGGTACGAAGTTTTCTTGGTCTAGCAGGTTATTATCGACGGTTTATTCAAGATTTTTCTATGATTGTTTTACCACTAATGACGTTAACCAGGAAGGATGTTAAGTTCGAGTGGGACGAGAATTGTGAGCAAAGTTTCCAGCAGCTGAAATATTGCCTCACTCATGCTCCAGTACTGGTACTTCCTGACGATAGTGGTAACTTTGAGATTTACAGTGATGCTTCCTTGAATGATTTGGGATGTGTCTTAATGCAACATAATAGAGTGATCGCCTATGCTTCTCGACAGTTGAAGATCCATGAAAGGAATTATCCTACTCACGATCTTGAGTTGGCAGCCATTGTCTTTGCTTTGAAGATTTGGAGGCATTATCTCTATGGTGAGAAATGTAAGATCTTCACAGATCATAAGAGTCTTCAGTACCTTTTTACTCAGCATGATCTTAATCTTCGTCAGCGAAGGTGGATGGAGTTACTAAGTGATTATGACTGCACTATTGAGTATCATTCGGGTCGTGCAAATGTGGTAGCTGATGCACTGAGTAGGAAACCTCAAGGTCGACTTAATGCTTTGTATGCTTGTCGTGTTCCTCTTCTTACAGATTTGAGAGCTACTGGAGTAAAGTTGGAGATAGAAGAGCGAAGAGAAGCTTTTCTTGCTAGTTTCCAAGTCAGGCCAGTTTTGGTCGATTGTGTACTTGAAGCTCAGATGGTTGATGAAGAGATCCAAGAAATGATCCGATTGAGAAATGAAGGGAAAAAGAAAGACCTCAGGATTCGAGAATCGGATGGCATGCTTATGCAAGAGAACAGAATGTATGTGCCGAATAACGAGGAACTAAAGAAAGAAATTTTGGATGAAGCACATTGTTCGGCTTATGCGATGCATCCAGAGGAACTAAGATGTACCATACTATTCGACCATTTTATTATTGGCCGGGTATGAAAAGGGAAATTGCAGAATATGTAAGTAGGTGTATTGTTTGTCAGCAAGTCAAAGCAGAAAGAAAGAAGCCTTTTGGACGGATGCAACCACTTCCCGTTCCTCAGTGGAAATGGGAAAATATAACTATGGATTTTGTGTATAAGCTTCCACGTACACAGAATGGATTTGATGGCGTTTGGGTGGTTGTAGATCGGCTTACCAAGTCAGCACACTTCATTCCAGTGATGGAAAAGTATCCCCTGAATAAATTGGCTAAGTTGTTCATCACGAAGATTGTGAAGTATCATGGAGTTCCAGTGAATATTATTTCTGATCGAGATCTAAGATTTACTTCTAAGTTTTGGATAGCTTTTCAGGAAGTTCTTGGTACAAAATTGCTTTACAGCACTGCTTATCATCCTCAAACAGATGGACAATCAGAGAGGACTATTCAGACGTTAGAGGATATGCTGAGATATTCAGTGTTGCAGTTTGGTGATTCTTGGCATGATCGCCTAGACTTGATGGAATTTGCCTACAATAATAGTTTTCATTCGAGCATTGGTATGTCACCATTTGAGGCACTTTATGGTAGAGCTTGTCGTACGCCATTATGTTGGTTAGAGGTTGGCGAAAGAGTGATAGAGGGCCCAGAGATTGTGGATGAGACTACTCAAAATGTTCAGGTGATTAAGTCTAACCTGAAAGCGGCCCATGATCAACAAAAGAGTTTAGCAGATAGACATGCCATTGATCGAGTATATGATGTGGGTAATTTGGTATTCTTGAAATTGTCACCTTGGAGAGGTGTAGTGCGGTTTGGAAAGAAAAGCAAGCTAAGTCCTAGGTACATAGGACCTTATGAGATCACTGAAAGGATTGGTGAAGTTGCTTACAGATTGGAGTTGCCTCCGGAGTTATCTAAGGTACATAATGTGTTTCATGTCTCGATGCTTCGACATTATGTTTCAGATCCTTCACATGTGATTCCTTCTATCCTTTGGAGATTAATCCATATTTGACGTATGATGAGGAACCAGTGACTATCTTAGATTGGAAAGACAAGGTTCTAAGGAATAAGACAGTGAGCTTGGTAAAAGTATTGTGGAGGAACCACTCGGTAGAAGAAGCTACTTGGCAAACAGAAGATCGAATGAGAAAGATGTATCCAAGGTTGTTTTATGAGTATTAGTGGATTGATCGGTTGTATGAATTTCGAGGACGAAATTCTATAAAGAGGGTAGATTGTCACAGCCCGTCCTGAAATTATATTTATCGTTGATGTGAATTGACGGAATTTCCCTTAAAGGTTGCTAAGGTATGTGTGACATGTTTATTTGAATAATGCATACCTTCCTAAATTCTTGGAAAAAGTTAAGTTGGATTAAAAATTGTGTGCATTTTGTGTGGTTAGGGACTTAGGAGGACCACACATACCCCAATCAGATTTCTCTCTCTCTCTCGCACGTTCTCTCTCATTTCTCTCGGTTCATTCTCTCTCTCCCTTCGAACTTGTACGGACCACACCCAAAGACCATCAAAACATCACAGATCGTCGTGTTTGAGACCACCATCGTGCTCCTGGAGACCACACGAACTCTATGGTACCCGTTTCAGGTAAGGAATCGTTCGATATCACGTTGAAAACTCAAGCTTCGAGTTGAGCACTATTCATGAACTTTTGAATGGTTACGTTTTAGGACAATCCAAGTTCACAGCGAGCTCTAGGAGGTTCTCACGAAGCTCGGAGTGCTTCGTTTGAAGGTTTTGGACGTCAGGATCACGAGGTTCGAAGGTGGCCGGTTTTGGTAGAAATTTCCTGACGTGATTTCGAAGGTTTTGAGACAACAAAGAGGTATAACCTTCTTCCTCTCGTAATTTGTGACATTTTGGTGAAAATTTCATGGAAAATGGTGCAAAATCGAGCGAGAAAAGGGCATTTACAGGTTTGCCCAGTTTCCGGCACCGACGAGATTTTCCGGCGTCTGGAGGTAGGGGACGACGCGCGTGGGGGCGCGTAGCACCGTGCCCCCTAGACGTGTGGGGGCGCGTGCGACGATGAAAAATTATTTTAAAAGTATCTCAACGTCCGTATCGTCGAGTAGGTCACTATGGTATATTCAAATACCAAAATTGAGTATCGTATGAGAAGTTATTACGTATTGTTGGTTATGTGCTTTAAAATAACGTTTTTATAGTTGTTTCGCATATAGGTGAGACCTATCCCGAGGACGAGCACATTCAAGGGCGTCACGGGGGTTACGACCCTTCGACATACCAGTGAGTGGGCAGTTATTTTCTGTATATACCTATATACTACTGACTTTTCCCAGAAATTGAATTTAAATGAAAGTATGTTTTAAAATGCCATGCATACATATTATATGAAATATATGATCTAGTATTTGATGCATATATGTGAAATGGTGTTGTGGACGCACAAGTGAGTATCAGGTGAGTTAGTTATTGTTCGATGTGATTTATGTTGAGAGCTCATAACCTGCACCCCCGGTGTCAGTGCTTGTATTATTCACCCCGCACCACACGCTCACCTTGGATCCAAGTGGGTGCATGTCGTACAGACCACTAGAGGTGGTTCCCATTGTCGTATAGACCACTAGAGGTGGTTCCGACTTGTAGGTGACTTTAGATTGTTATACAACTGTTGATGAGAGAAGCACTAGAGCGTATTCTTACACCATTCTTGCCGTACAGACTACTACAGGTAGTTCCGACTTGTGTGCAGAGTAGTGCCGTACAGGTCATAGTTGGTGACTCCGGCTGGATTGGATATTGAGCTATAGAATTAGCTGTACAGGACAACTGCAGGGTCTCCGGTTGATTCCTTATTTCACCTGTTATATTGATGCATCCTTATTATGTTTTGAAGCATAGCATGACATATTTCCTGAAAAGTGTTAAAGACTTGTGATTTGAGTTATTTGCTGTTATATATGGTTCTATATATACTATTTTTCTGGGAAAGTATACAGGTTTTACAGCGAGGGGTTAGAAGTGTTATTAAAAGATATATTTTCGAAAAGTTTTGTTTTACTGACCCACTCAATCTTGTTTTGCGCCCCTCCAGGTTCTAGTTAGCAGTGTTGGTGCTCACGAGGATTCCCACGGCGTTCTGACAGACTACTTAAATGTAGGACTCACCTTCGGGTGTTGTAATTTAGGAATGGTCCTACTTGACTGCACCTAGTACTTATGCTCTGATTATGTGTGTTTCACACTTAAACTCACTCTAGCATGTTATTTGGATATTATTGCTAGTAGTTGGTTTTTATTCCTTCGTATTTCTTTTACCTTTATGCTTCCGCGTCGCACTTTTGGTTACGTCACGCCCACGTGACGGCCAGCACGCCCTGATTTTAGGGTCAGGGAGTGTCAAGAACCATCGGTGCGTATCTGCCATAATGAAAACTACTTTTGAGAAATTAAGGACTCGTTTTGAAGTGTTTTTAAATTGAATGAAAGTGTTTTTTTTTTTTTTTTGAAAGCCCTACTAAAAATTCATGTAGATCGTGAAAAAGTACTTTAAGTGTTTCATGTAAGTACATATTTGGTGGTTCTTCTAAAAAACACTTATAATGATTTTAGACTTCAAAGTCAATTTCATTAAAAGCACTTTCAATCATTTTACAAACACTTCCAAATGAGTCCTAATTTATTTCGCATGAGGAAAAAAACTATATATATATATATGTGTGTGTGTGTGACTTTGTCAAAGTCAATTTTACTAAAAGAACTTTCAATCATTTTACAAACACTTCCAAATGAGTCCTAATTTATTTCGCATGAGGAAAAAACTATATATATATATATGTGTGTGTGTGTGACTTTGATCTGTTCAACAATTAGAATTTATAAATCAATGATTCACACAACGTGACAAGAATTATCCTCATAGAGGGGCAGCGAATATTAGTGTAACATTGATAAATTTATGGGTTTTGTTTCAAAGACATGGACCAAACTCTGATGCACGTTAAACCACATAGATAGATGGATTGTGAAAATTGACCACAATTTTGTTTATTTATTTAGGTTGATCAATTTCACTTGAATTGAAACACCTCTTCCTAACTACGCATCTGGTAGGTTTTCATGATGTTATCATATTTTTTATGCAACTGCTGGTAGTCATTGTCATCAGTAGTCCACGCAGTGATTGACGGGATAATGGGTCGTCGCCTAATTGATAATGGTTTGGGGGAAAAAACTCTATATTACCAAGGCCTATATATATAATCAATATATGTTAGTTAAGTTATATATTTCTCCAATAGCTTCATGCATTTTTCCAACATATATAAAACTGGAAAAGCTCTCATGGCTTCCATATTGCTACTACTTGTAGTCTTGATGCCAGCCCTGCAAATAACAGGTCTTGCTTACTTTCATGCCTGTCTGTAGTTTGCATTTTTACATATATATATTCGTTTTAAATTTTTTTTTAATTATGCCGTTTACAATATGATTACTGTTTTCTAGCTTAATTGATTGGACTGACGTGAGTAATTTTCTCCAACAATTGTTTCGATACTATATTTACATGTTTTAGTTAAGAGTCCGCTTGATATTCATTTGGTTATTGATATTTAATTATTATTTTTTATGCTTGAGATACGAGGGAAAGTATAAAGAAGAAAGGAAGGGTGAAGTGAAATCAACTTGAAATAACTTTTGGTTTTCTTTTTGTATGCCCTTATAATTAATCAAAGACTGGTTAGAACGAAAATTCTAAATTTTTATGTTTATGAATCTCTACAAGATAATTGATAAATGTCAATTTATAAATTCTTGTCTAAATTTGAAGTTTATTTCTCTAATTCAAATTGAGCATTATTTTACATCTCTCCCTTATACCAACCTTCAACCACTCTTCTTCATTCCTCATTTTCACAATATACGCTCCTCATAACTCAAGCATGAAAAATAAAAACTAGATAATTTTATTTTTACAAATAACTGAAAATCCATGCAGCAAAAGAAAAGAGTCTCGTTTGGCTCTCTTCTGTTACTCTTTTCTATGGTGTTGCTCCAATTGTCAAATATCTTATTTAGATGAAATTGTAGCTATGGAGTATTTAACTAGAAGTTTCATCCTTTCAAACATTTCTTACGGGAAATTCTACTTTTTTCTCTCCCACAACCCAAAACTCACCACATTTTGTATCGAATCATCTACTTATTTCAGGTGCACAATCTGTTGGTGTTTGTTATGGACGAAACGGCAACAATTTACCAGCTGAAGGAGAAGTGGTCGACTTGTACAAAAGCAA
Organism: Malus fusca; assembly: GCA_035220775.1. Lineage (NCBI taxonomy): Eukaryota > Viridiplantae > Streptophyta > Magnoliopsida > Rosales > Rosaceae > Malus > Malus fusca. Next base: position 25,808,343 of record CM069069.1, read on the forward strand.
TGGCATCGGGCGGATGAGGATCTATGAACCAAATGAAGCAACCTTGCAAGCCCTAAGAGGTTCCAACATAGAACTCACTGTCACCATCCTCAACAACGAGCTTCAAGCCCTCAATGATGCTGCAGCTGCAACTGCCTGGGTCCAGAAGAACGTACAACCCTATTCAGCTGATGTTAAATTCAAATACATCGCTGTTGGAAACGAAGTGCACCCCGATGCTGCAGAGGTCGGGTTTCTCCTGCCTGCCATCCAAAACATCCACAGTGCAATTGTAGCAGCCAATCTGCAAGGCCAAATCAAAGTCTCTACAGCAATTGACACAACTCTTGTGACCAATGCCTACCCTCCCTCCGATGGAGTATACACTGACGCTGCAAACCAATTCATAAAACCAGTCATCGACTTCCTCGTCAGCAATGGGGCCCCACTCCTTGTGAATGTGTACCCTTACTTCAGCTACAATGACAACCCTGGTAGCATAGACCTTGCCTATGCCTTGTTCACTTCACAAGGGGTTGTAGTGCCGGACGGGACTCGATACCCTAGCCTCTTTGACGCTCTTCTGGACGCTCAGTACGCAGCTCTTGAAAAAGCTGGTGCACCAAATGTGGAGATAGTCGTATCAGAGAGTGGTTGGCCTTCTGAAGGTGGAAATCAAGCAACCCCTCAGAACGCAGCCACATTCTACCAGAATTTGATCAAGCATGTGACGAGTACTACTGGGACTCCAAAGAGGCCTGGTAAAGCTATAGAGACTTATCTTTTTTCTTTGTTTGATGAGAACCTCAAGGAAGGTAATGCAGATGAGAAACACTTCGGAATTTTCTCCCCTGACAAACAACCCAAGTACCAACTCACATTTGGATAGGAGGAGTCACAGAATCATGTCTGATGTAAGCTTTAGTTGAATAAGGGTGCCTTGTGCCCAGGTCTCTCACCCCATATATATGAGATACAATAAAAAGAATACACATGGTTATCATGAATTCGGATGTTGATGAAGTTGTTCTTGATGATATTATTGTTGGAATTTGATAGCTATTTTGTTGATTTCTGGAATTTCTCAATTTGGTTACGAGTTTGAAGGAGGAAGAAGATAAGATCAGAGAGAGAAGAATGTATTCTGTATTTGTGATCATTAAAACCAAATTGAAAAAGATAGAAATTTTCAACTGTTGGATAAAAAACCAGAGATCTAACAAGAAAAAAGAAAAAAAAGAAGTGTACTTGTTTAATTTCTGCTCAAAAACAATAAAACAACACCACCTAACATGTGCTTGTAAAAATAACCCGATCATATGAAGAAAAAAAAGGTACTTTCTTCATCATATAATAACAATAGAAAAAAAGAGTGTATAGGTGATGGTGGGTGTCGACGATTTTGGAGAAGGGTTGCCGGCGTTAGGGTTAGGTTCACTAGATTAAATAAAATGGGTGTAGAGAGAGAAAATTTTGTTGTTTGCGTTTGGGTTTATAATATATATATATATTGTTAGCGATTAGAGAAGAAAAATGCAGATTTGTTAGATAAGGAGAAGAGGCGAAACAAGGAATTTCGAACTAAGAAATTTCAGAGGAAGTTACTCTGCAACTTCTGCAACTTCTTTCATATTTCTGAGAGTGAGCACACTAAACATGTGAGCTCGCATACCAACAAAATAACCGTTGGTAAAGAGAGAGAGAGAGACAGATCCTCAATTCAATCACAACCATCCATTTACATTGCTTAGATTAGGACACTTGTCCACTATCAAGTCCTATGAGACTTAACTAGCATATTACAATTTTATCACTCAATCTCAGCCTATGAGCTAAGACACAACACTAAAAAAACTTGTAAACCTCTTTGATCAATTCATCAATTTACAGATTAACACTCCTCCTAAATTGTGAATTGATCTTACTCCCAATTGCTCTCTGAGATGACAAAACTGTTCCTTGGCCAGTGCCTTTGTGAATATATCTGCTACTTGATCTTTGGTTGGACAGTACACTAAGTTGATGATTCCATTTTGCAAAGCCTCCTTGATAAAATGATACCTTCGGTTGATGTGCTTAGTTTTCTGGTGAAAGACAAGATTCTTGGTGATTGCAATAGCAGAGGTGCTGTCACAATTCAAAGGTGTTGCCACAGTCTGTGTTTCACCAAAATCTTCCAACATAAACCTTAGCCAAGTTGCTTGTGCAGTAGCTTCCGCTGCACTGATGTACTCTGCTTCAGCTGTGGATAATGCAACACAATGTTGCTTGACTTAGGACCAAGAAAATACCCCACTTCCGAACGTGAATGCATATCCTGAAGTGCTTCTCATATCATCTTCGGATCCACTCCAGTCACTGTCATAGAATCCAAACAACATTGCACCTTGACCTTTCTTGTACTCCAACCCATAGTCTAAGGTTCCTTGTATGTACCTCAGCACCCTTTTAGCAGTTCCATAGTGCTTATTAGTTTAGCAGTGCATAAACCTTGCTAATAAGCAAGAAGCATACATGATATCCGGCCTAGTTGCAGTAAGATACAACAAACTACCAACAATTTTCCTGAACTGAGCCGCATCAACAGCTCCACTATCATCATCCTTTCTCAGTTTATCTCTTGGAACCAAGGAAGAAAATATCGGTAATATCGGAAATATCGGTAGACCGAAAACACATAAATATCGATGGAAATATCGGTAAAATATCGATATCGATAAAAATTACATGGAAACCACGGAAATTGTAAGAAAAACTTGGAAATTTTTATTGAAACTTTGTAGGATGTTTATTTAGTCAATTATCTATTAGTTTATCACAAAAAATTGAAAGGAAATGCATTGCATGATGGATTTAACATTATCAAGTTGATTATATAGCGATCTGACAAACATTGTGAGTGTAGAAAATATGTAGTAATTAATGAAAGAAGTCTAAACATACCATAATCATTTATATATAATGAATTAGTACAATATTTTACACTTTAGTACCACATAGAGTTCCTATGAGGTTCAAATTTTTCACTATCTTCATCATCTCTATGTGTAGAATGAGTGTATTGTGAAGAGTAGTTATCAAATGATAAATCCCCAAAATAGTTTTGCATGTAATTGTTAACATGCCACCCATATGGATCCGAGATTGGTTGAGGTTGTCCATAAGAAAAATCATTTGAAGATTGAGTCTGGGATTGTTTCCATGAGTCGCTCGATTCCATCCCAACAGGAATGGGATATGAAGGGTAGGGAAATGGTTGGTTATGAGTATAACCATAGTTACTACTTCCCAATCCAACAGAGTCTGAAGTTCTAGATAACGAGTCATCTTCTTGACTTGACAAAATCCCCTTGCCTCTTTCTCTGCGAGTATAGTCCTTCCCTATGGCACCAATTCCTGGTCCTGCCCGCCTACCGCCATGGTCATCATCCTGTGTTGCATGCGTGAAGTTTGCCTCACCAGTGAAGGGGCTCATATATCCGGGATGTGGTGGTCCATAATAGTTTCCATATCCACCACCACTACCTCCAGCTCCACTACCTCCAGCTCCACTATGTCCTTCATCATTCCCACCTCCGGTGGTAGGTGAGTATCCTGATCTTGTACTAGAGCTATCATTAGTATCAGCACGATGTTGTGGTTGTGTAGGATTGGAAGAAGGTGGAATTCCAGTGTTTCTTGGTCTTGGGCGCAAAAGTTCTTCCAAAGAGTCAAAGCAGCTAGATCCCACCTCCTCCTCTAATACTCTTTCTACATTTATCCCTTCATTACGTGCTTCTTCAGCAACTCTGGGAGCTGGGTTGCCTTCATCATCATCTAAATGAAGAGGTCTAATCCATTGAAAAAGTTGGTTACCCTCCGTATCATCATCTTCACCAACAATATCAAATACATCTAGTGGGTCACCACGGTCGACATGATCGATTTCTGCTTCCTTATCTCGAATTTGAAGCTTCATGTTGTAGTAGCAATAAACTAATTTTTCCAAGCTACTATGAGCCAACTTATTTCTTTGCTTTGTGTGTATGAGTGCAAATGTGCTCCAATTTCTTTCACAAGCAGATGAGGAAGCTGTTTGTGATAATACTTTTATTGCTAACTTTCTCACAGTTGGTGCATCGGTCCCATACATGATCCACCATTCAGCTACAATGAAAAATAATGTTGATAAGCCTAATAACTCCAACAAATTCTATTATAAACTTATAGTGAAATATGTTTATACTCACTAGGAGACATATTTGTTCGAGCAGCAACTGATGTTGGTTCTCCAAAAGTTCTTCTTGCATCTTTAAACCATGTTAGCTGAATACAATAAATTGTGTTAGTTTAATCCAACAAAGTAAATAATTTAAGTAATTGTGTACCTCATTTCCAAATTGGCCAACTGCTGGTGATGCAGGGTCTAATTTAGAGTATACATTATGTACAGCACGTATAAGGTTACCATCATCTCCAACACCGGGTCTGTATTGGTATCGGGGATTCAAATAATATGTTGTTCAAAGAAACACATACTCTAATATGAGAAATAATACTTATGCAACTAAAGAAATGAATTGCAAATTATGACATAATTTATACCTGCTGCATGCAAATCGTGGTATAATGTTTTATACCATCGGTCTTCAATTATCTTTATGACCCACCTTGCACCATGTTTTCTTTCCAATTCATCCTTCACTACACGCATCAACTCATATACTGCCCCCATAGTAGGATACACTTCTGTGTCAACGATCCGTAAAACTTTGTAAAGAGGTTCAAACAGTTGACACACATGTTCTGATTGAGTCCAAAAAGCATGATCAAGCACTATACTTTCCACCATACGACCTGTATTTGAGCGGCTCAAATTGTGGTTGGCCCAATCGTCACTAGTGAATAGTTGCTTCAACCCTGCTTTCTTCTTGAGTAGACTGTCTAATGCAATATAGTTGGTGGCGAATCGAGTGGTAGCTGGACGAATAATTTCTCCTTTGCAAAATTCACGCATCTTTGCCAACAACCAACCGTGGTTGTAAATATAATTTGTGATCGTTCTAGCTCTTTTGACCACAGTAGCAACATTCTCTCTCTTCCCCATTGCCTCAAACATGAGATCAATACAATGTGCTGCACATGATGTCCAAAACACATTATGATGCTTCATTAACTTTTTTCCAGCTTTGACAAATGCAGAACCGTTGTCGGTCACGACTTGGACAACATTATGCTCTCCCACCTCCATGATTACATCCCTCAATAATTTGTAAATATACTTGTAATTCTTTATATGGTCTGAAGCATCAACAGACTTCAAAAAAATTGTCTTTCCCTTGGAGTATACCATGAAGTTGATGATAGACAATCTAGTCGGGCCGGTCCATCCGTCACACATGATTGTGCAACCATTAGTTTCCCACTTTGACCTCAACTTGTTAACATACTCGCCAATGTCTTTATACTCCATATCCAAATATTTGTTTCTTATCTCATAGGGAGTGGGAGGTTGTACTCCAACACCGGCCTGTTGACATCCCACTACCATATTTTTGAAATGATGTGATGATGCCTTCGCAGCAGGGACATTTTCATAGATAAAGAACTTGCTAATTAGACGCCTCATTCCCTCCTTCACATTACCTCCAGTGAAATAACTCCAAACACTCTTTTGACGTGCTTTGGATGACTTATATAAACTTGGGGCTATTGGTGGTGTTGGTTGTGATTCTCTAAGACTGCCTCCCCGTCTCATTTGTGCACCACCACTTGTCCCGGAACCTTGTGCTCTGTTAGGAATTTTATGAAGGTGTTCTCTTTCCCATGCTGACTGTTTGGAGGGACGTAATGCTTGTTTCAAACTGCGTCGTTCTTCAGGTCCCATGTCATCATCACATTCGTCCTCATCGTCATCATCATCACTGTCAAGCTCTTGGCCATAGACTTCTCCCCGTAGCCCAGCTCGAATATTTTCCATTCCCTGTGTTATCTTTTCCTTCTGCTGTTTTTTATTTTTTAACAATGTGCTGATGAATGCCTTCACTTCTGGGGGGACATTATCGCATCGTTGGACATTTTTTGCTGGATCTAATCCACTAAGATGGTACTTAAGTCGTGTCACTCCGCCACTCTTCATTACCCGACCACAATATTTGCAAATTGTGCCATGTTTGTTTCCGTCTATTGGGTATCCATGTTCCCAAGCTGGATCACGTTTAGTAGCTCCACTGGACATCGTAAATGTACCTACATTTATTTTTCATGAAAATTAGACAAAAGAATTAAATAATAAAGTTATTTAAGAGAACCTAAATAATAAAGTTATTCTACAAAAGAATTAAATATGAAGTAAAGAAAATGATTGTAAAAATTTAAGTAATTAAAAAAATAATATGGAATAATAAAACCTAATATTAATTAATAATAATCCAATTTGATAAAAAAATAATCCTAATATAAATGATGAATAATATTCCTTTTTGATAATAATCCTAATATAAATAATCCTACTATAAATGATGATAATTATGTTTCATGAAAATAATCATAATATAAAACATAGTGATGAATAATAATCCTTTTTGATAATAATCCAATTTAATAATAATCCACTTTAATAATAATCCAATTTAATGAATAATCCAATTTGATAATAAAAAAAACCTAATATTAATGAATAAAAAGCCAGACACCAAGTGAGACAATTTTGGAGGATATTTGAGAATACCCATCTGTTTTTTTTTTTTTTTTTTGCCTAAGTTTTGGACCTTTTGGTTCAACCCAACCCAACCCAAGTGTGGTTATGTTTGAGATTTGGGCCTAAGGTCTAAGTTCAACAAACTCAAGTTTAGAGACTACATTGAGTGGGCTTTAATGAATAGTCCAATTTGATAATAAGCCAATTTAATGAATAATCCAATTTAATGAATAATAATCCAATTTGATAATAATCTAATTTAATGAATAATAATCCAATTTGATAATAAAAAAACCTAATATTAATGAATAATAATCCTATTTGATAATAAAACCTAATATTAATAAAATAATAAATAACATTAAACATACTAATTATACAACATTACTTAATTACTTAAAAAAATTAACATGTAATTGTTAACATTACTTAACTACTTACAAAAATTAACATGCAAGTATTAATTACTTAAAAAAATTAACATACGAGTCCACACAAATTTATTTGTTGTTGTATAAATTACAATAATATAAATATAAGTTTGTAAACTTACCTTAAATATGGAACCCTTTGTGTTCAAGCTTTGGAATGGATCTGGAATGGCTTTGAAAATGGTAAGGGAAATAAAATAATAAATAACATTAAACATATTAAAATTATCCTAGGGAATAATTATACAACATTACTTAATTACTTAAAAAAAATTAACATGTAATTGTTAACATTACTTAATTACTTACAAAAACTAACATGCAAGTATTAATTACTTAAAAAAATTAACATGCAATTGTTAACATTACTTAATTACTTACAAAAACTAACATGCAAGTATTAACATTACTTAATTACTTACAAAAACTAGCATGCAAGTATTAATTACTTAAAAAAAATTAACATGTAATTGTTAACATTACTTAATTACTTACAAAAGCTAACATGCAAGTATTAATTACTTAAAAAAATTAACATGCAATTGTTAACATTACTTAATTACTTACAAAAACTAACATGCAAGTATTAACATTACTTAATTACTTACAAAAACTAACATGCAAGTATTAATTACTTAAAAAAAATTAACATGTAATTGTTAACATTACTTAATTACTTACAAAAACTAACATGCAAGTATTAACATTACTTAATTACTTACAAAAACTAACATGCAAGTATTAATTACTTAAAAAAAATTAACATGTAATTGTTAACATTACTTAATTACTTACAAAAACTAACATGCAAGTATTAATTACTTAAAAAAATTAACATGTAATTGTTAACATTACTTAATTACTTACAAAAACTAACATGCAAGTATTAATTACTTAAAAAAATTAACATGTAATTGTTAACATTACTTAATTACTTACAAAAACTAAAAACTAACATGCAAGTATTAATTACTTAAAAAAATTAACATGCAATTGTTAACATTACTTAATTACTTACAAAAACTAACATGCAAGTATTAACATTACTTAATTACTTACAAAAACTAACATGCAAGTATTAATTACTTAAAAAATTAACATACGAGTTCACACAAATTTTTTTGTTGTTGTATAAATTATAAGAATATAAATATAAGTTTGTAAACTTACTTTAAATATGGAACCCTTTGTGTTTAAGCTCTGGATCTGGAATGACTTTGAAAGGGGTAAGGGAAAAAAAATAATCGAAAAGGCTCCTCTGATACTCCACCTCTTGAAATTTTTTCACAATGACAACTTTGAAAGAATATCACAATGACTCTGATACTCCACCTTTTAAAACAATATCGGCACACGGTTTTGAATGAAACCACCATCCATGGTCTGAAAAGAATACAAATTATAATTGTAAAAGCTGCATGAAATTGTCCAAATAATTGTAAAACTTGTCGGGAATATTGAGTGAGTCATGTGTCTTCCTGACAGGAGGAACCCACACACACACACACACACAAATGACCACCATCCATGGTCTGAAAAGAATACAAATCATAATGGTAAAAGCTGCATGAAATTGTCCAAATAATTGTAAAACTTGTCGGGAATATTGAGTGAGTCATGTGTCCTCCTGACAGGAGGAACCCACACACACACACACAAATGACACAACGCACGCACACAACGCACGCACGCAGACACGACCTCAGTCTCTCTCTCTCTCGATCCTTCTCGATCTCTCTTCTCCCTTCTCTTCTCCCACACACACACTCACACAGAGATCTCCACAGGTTGACATCCGATCCAACACACACATACACACAGAGATCTCCGATCTCTCTTCTCCCTTCTCCCAAACATACACACACACACACAGAGATCTCTCGATCTCTCTTCTCCATTCTCCGATCTCTCTTCTCCCTTCTCCGATCTCTCTTCTCCCAAACACCCACATACAAAGAGAGATCTCCGATCTCTCTTCTCCCAAACACACACACACACACAGAGATCTCTCGATCTCTCTTCTCCATTCTCCGATCTCTCTTCCCCCTTCGCCGTTGATCGTGGCTCTGGCGAAGTCGGAGTTGGCTCAGTAGTCTGTGGCGGTGCGCCGCTGAGCAAGGAGTTGGCTCAGTCATCTGGTTCGTCTTCGTCTTCGTCACGTGAGATTCCATTGAAACCCTAAACCCTAAACCGACATCACATATGTTGAATCGTTTATTACCTCTTGCATGCGTGAAATCTGAAGTTTATATGTGAAATTAATGTTAAAATTCGTGTTTTTGCAAGGTTTTTGGGATGAAATCGGCTCGGGATTAGGCACACCATATCCGGCGTTCTTCTCCGACGTCGGCTCGGAGTCCGATTGCACCAAACTTAAAAAAATTTCACGATATTTCCAAAATATCACGATATTATCGATAATATCGCGATATTTGGCCGAAAACCATTCGGATACCACTTAAAATATCCCTCCCCCAAAAAACCGATAATATCGGCGATATTTCGCCGATATTATCGGCATTTTCTTCCATGCTTGGAACAAGTGGAGTACTAACAGGTTTACAATCCTGTAATCCAAATTTTTAAGTAAAGAAGTAACATACTTCTTTTGATGAATGAAGATGTTGTGTTCAGTTTGCATAACCCCCATTCCAAGGAAATGATGCAACAAACCCAAATCTGTCATTTCATACTTAAGCATCATATCAACCTTGAATTTTTCTATCATTTCAATGCTACTGCCTGTATAAATGATATCATCCACATAAACCGACACAATGAGTATTCCTTTACCCTTCTCCCCTTTTGTATACAAAGTTGCTTCACTATCACTCTTCTTGAAACTACACTCTTCAAAATAAGCATCAATTTCACTGTACCAAGCCCTTGGTGCTTGTTTCAATCCATACAAAGCTTTGTGCAACTTGTACACCTTGTCTTCTTCTTTTTTTAAAATAAATCCATCTGGTTGATCTACATACACCTCTTCTTGGAGTATACCATTCAAGAAACCAGACTTAACATCTAGTTGAAATAGCTGCCAATTGTTCTTTGCAGCTAGAGCAATCAATGTTCTTATTGTATCCAACCTTGCAACAGAAGCAAATGTCTCGTTGTAATCCACACCAAGCTTTTGTGCATATCCCTTGGCTACCAACCTTGCTGTGTGTTTTTGCACAGATCCATCTAAGTTCAGCTTTGTCTTGTATATCCATTTTACTCCAATCACTAGCTTGTCAAATGGTCTATCCACCAAGTTCCAGGTCTGATTTTTCTCTATCATATTAATTTCATCTTGCATTGCAGCCTTCCAAGCTTCATCTTGTGCAGCCTCATCAAAGCTTTCAGGTTCAACAATGCACAGATTGCAGTGTTCATATACCTCACTCAGATTTCTCCATTTCAAAGGTGTTGAATCAAATGCTTCAGTGTCCACCGGATGTATTTGTACACTTGCACACTAAGCTCTTGATCTTTCACAAGAAATAGGAGATGATATCCTGGTAGACTCTTCAACTTCACTAACAGTTGTTTCTTTAAACTCAGATAGAATTAGAGGAACACATATTTCCCTCACTTTGTTTTCTTCCCAATCCCACTTCCCATTCTCATCAAACACTACATCCCTAGACACAATCACCTTCATTGTGGTTAGATTTAGAATTCTATATCCTTTTTCACAAGCTCCATATCCAATAAAAACTCCTTTTACACTTGATGCTTCCAGTTTATGTCTCAAATATCTAGGTATTAGAGAATAGCATACAGCTCCAAATACATTGAGATTTTTAATCCCTGGTCTTCTTCCACTATAGGCTTCAAATGGTGTGACACAGTTTAATGCACTTGTAGGACACCTGTTTAACAAGTAGATGAAGGAAAAATTTTGTCCTAGCTAAGAACATGTAAGAACATTTGAATACATATGCTAACAATTAACTCTTTAAAGTAGGCATGCATCCAAAAACAATTCATAAAACCCATGACTTTCAAAGCCTAGTATATGGTGAATCAAAAGACTCTTTAACAACATTAAAGAATATGAAGAATTTAGAGATTCTTTACCCTTGAAGCTCATCCTTGATTACACAAGGGATTCACCCAAGTGGAGGGCCTTCAAGTCACCTCCTTGCTCCTTGGATCTTCCTTGTGATTTTCCTCCTTTTAGTGCTCCTTTGCTTCTTTGAGGATTTGAGGATTAGTTCTCCAAAACACCAAAAGTTTGATGTCTCTATGTCTCTTCACCAAGGATGTATTTTGTGAGGATGAAAATGGATCACTTAGGGAAGTAAATTTGCTAGATAACTATCCCTAAGTAGCCAAGAAAACCCTAATTGAAAACAAAGCTATAAAGATGAATTTATACTTCATTTCAAGTGAGTGGCAAACTTGTAATTAATCCAAATTTGCCTACCCTCACCCTTATGGCCGGCCTATGTATTGTTATTGGGCTTATTGCCCATTTTGTTTTAGTTGTCATACAACTTAAACATAATGGGCCTTGTGGACCAAAACACTTTTGGGCCCCGAAGCCCCAAAACCAACTTAAAAGCCCAATACGAACATTTCGTATAATTAATTAACTAATTAATTAATCTTGACCATTCTTCAATTAAACCATTTAATTGCTTATCCATTTCATTTAATTTCTTCACATATATCCTTATTTGGTGTGCGATCCATTAGGTTCCAATTAGCGAGGCAGTGGGCGATGTTACTCTTAACTATCGATTGTGAAATTGAAACCACATTTCAATTCTCCCTTTTTGATGATTAGTGTTTGCTAATCAATAGGGCTTCCACAAACCATGAGTGACACCTAGCAGTATGTCATGGTTACCCAAGCTAAGTAGAATTGGTTGGAGAACCTATCCAGTTACAATTACAATGCAATACGGTCCTTCTCTAATACAATACTCTTAATCACATTGTTTAAGTGATAGTTTGTTTCATGTCTACTATCCAATGTGATACTTTCTTATATGATTCCCTTGAATATGATTTAGAACATCTTCCTTAGTCATATTCATTTGCTTTGGCCAAAGACTTTAGAATCATATTTTAGAGTATTCTCCTTCCACCATGGAAGGTTAGAGATCCCTTGTTGTGCATTCATATGCCTACATGACTAGATCACATGACCCCAACAATGCCGTGGACAATCCGAGGGAATGCCTTTGTCATGATCAAAGATCAAGGACCTAACCATTAGACATCTATGATGCCTCAGGTCTAAGGACTAATTTGCATATTGTAACCTTAGAGTTCGTACATGACATGTATGTTTGAACTCTTATTAATCGCAGTTCAGTGTACTCGATCACTCTTTCGAGCACCTATGTGTTTGTCTTAGTGTCCAACACCAAATGACTTGAGACTAGTTCATACTCACGTTTGAGTCAACATAACACATACTAACCTTAGCGGATTGTCAATGCCCAATTGGCAATCCTATGGCTAGGAACGTTTTAGGAATGAACATAAGAGAAAGGTCTCGTTAATCTAACTCATTAGATCACTTATCTCTTATGTCAAATACATCCCTTGGATTCTCTTATTGCTTAAACACATGATACAATAAATAGTGATTAACAATAAGTCTTGCCCTCCATTAAACATATAAAAGTTTAACATATTAAGTATTCCAAAAAGCTATTACATCAAATGAGTGGCTTTGTGGGCATACTTCCAACAATCTCCCACTTGCACTCAAAGCCATCCTCCCATGTATCTAATACCCATCTTATCCATATGACGATCAAGCTGGATTTGAGTCATTGGCTTTGTCAGTGGATCTGCTACGTTATCGGCTGAAGCAACTTTGAGGATGTTGACTTTCCCCTCGGCAGCATATCTTCTTATGATATTAAAGCGCCTATCAAAATGCTTGTTCTTTTGATGAGCCCTGGGTTCCTTGGCTTGAGCTATCGCCCCACTATTATCACAGTACAAAGTTACTGGTGATGTGATGGTTGGAACCACTCCAAGTTCAGTAATGAACTTTTTCATCCAGAACGCTTCTTTGCCGGCTTCAGCTGCAGCGACATATTCAGCCTCTGTCGTGGAATCAGCAATTATACTTTGTTTCTTGCTTTTCCAACTGACAGCCCCACCATTCAGAGTGAAGTCATATCCGGAGTTGGAACTTCTATCATCGACGTCAGATTGGAAATCTGCGTCTGTATAAGCTTCCACTCGCAACTCTGCTGCTCCTCCATAAACGAGGAACATGTCCTTAGTTCTTCTTAAGTACTTAAGGACCGTCTTGACAGCTGCCCAGTGTTCTGATCCTGGGTTAGATTGATATCGACTAGTAATGCTCACAGCATACGCGATATCAGGCCTTGTGCATATCATGGCATACATGAGACTCCCTATGGCAGAAGCATAAGGAATTTCATTCATTAGCCGTATCTCTTCAGGAGTCTTAGGTCCCATGGACTTAGAAAGGTGAATTCCATGTCTCACAGGAAGAAAACCTTTCTTAGATTGTTCCATCTGGAACCTACTTAGCACCTTATCAATGTACATTGATTGGGATAATCCAATTAATTTTCTGGATCTATCACGATAGAGTTTTATCCCAAGTACATAAGATGCATCTCCTAAATCTTTCATGTGGAAGGTTTTAGACAACCACACTTTTACAGAAGAAAGTACTGCAGTGTCATTCCCGAATAGTAATATGTCATCTACATATAACACTAGGAATACTACTGCATCCCCAACGACTTTTTGATAAACACAATTGTCGTCTTCGTTTTGAGTAAAACCAAACGTTTTGATTTCAGTATCGAAACGAATGTTCCAGCTCCTGGAGGCTTGCTTAAGTCCATAAATGGACCTTTGAAGCTTGCATACCTTAGTCTCTTCAGACTCGGACACGAAACTTTCGGGTTGAGTCATATAGAGCTCTTCCTGTAGGTAGCCGTTCAGAAAGGCAGTCTTCACGTCCATTTGCCAGATTTCATAATCATGGTACGCAGCTATAGCAAGCAAAATCCGAATGGACTTAATCATGGCTACAGGAGAGAAGGTTTCTTCATAGTCAATCCCTTCTATTTGCCTGTATCCCTTGGCTACTAGTCTAGCCTTATAAGTCTCCACGTTCCCATCAACGCCTATCTTCCTCTTGAAGACCCATTTGTTTCCAACAGGTACAATACCTTCTGGAGGGTCTACAAGAGTCCAGACCTGATTTTGATACATGGAATCCATCTCGGATTTCATGGCCTCTTGCCATCTCTTTGAATCAATGTCGGACATTGCTTCAGTGTAGTCCCTAGGGTCCTCCTTTGTTTCATTGTCACCTAGAAGGTACAATTCATCAAAGTCATTATTTAAGCCAAACCTCATAGGTGGCTTACTAACCCGTTCAGATCTACGTGGAGCTAGGGGTTCAGGAACAGGGTTGTCAATATGTCGAGTGCTTGTTTGTGGTTCATTATTAATCTCATTAATTTCCATCTGTTTGCTTATAGTTCCTTTGAGAACAAATTCGTCCTCTAGAAACTTAGCAGTTTTGGCGACAAAGACTTTCTGGTCGTCAGGATGGTAGAACTCATATCCCATAGTTTCTTTAGGATATCCCACAAAATAGCATCTTACTGATCTCGCTTCAAGCTTAGTTGCCTCAAGCTTCTTGACATATGCTTCACAACCCCAAATCTTAATATGATTAAGACTTGGCTTTCTTCCATGCCATATCTCATAGGGTGTTTGTGAAACTGATTTGGAAGGTACTCTATTAAGCAAGTAAGCTGCTGTTTATAGAGCGTATCCCCATAATGTTACTGGTAGATCATCGGAACTCATCATAGAACGAACCATGTTCATCAAGGTTCGATTTCTCCTTTCAGAAACTCCATTAAGTTGTGGAGTTCCCGGTGGAGTCCACTGTGATATTATTCCACACTCTTTGAGATAATCTAGGAACTCATTACTCAGATATTCACCCCCTCGATCTGATCTTAGGATCTTTATCTGTTTCCCAGTTTGCTTCTCAATCGCAGTTCAGTGTACTCGATCACTTTTTCGAGCACCTATGTGTTTGTCTTAGTGTCCAACACCAAATGACTTGAGACTAGTTCATACTCACTTTTGAGTCAACATAACACATACTAACCTTAGCGGATTGTCAATGCCCAATTGGCAATCCTATGGCTAGGAACGTTTTAGGAATGAACATAAGAGAAAGGTCTCGTTAATCTAACTCATTAGATCACTTATCTCTTATGTCAAATACATCCCTTGGATTCTCTTATTGCTTAAACACATGATACAATAAATAGTGATTAACAATAAGTCTTGCCCTCCATTAAACATATAAAAGTTTAACATATTAAGTATTCCAAAAAGCTATTACATCAAATGAGTGGCTTTGTGGGCATACTTCCAACAGTAGACTGCAGTGTTGATAGCCTCTCCCCATAGTTCGTAGGGTAAATCTTTCTCATGTAGCATGCTTTTGGCCATTTCCACTATTGTCTTGTTCTTCCTTTCTACCATTCCATTTTGTTGTGGAGTATAGGACACAGTGAGTTATCTTTCCATCCCAATTGATTCACAAAATGCATTAAATTCAGTGGAGGTGAATTTTCCACCTCTATCACTTCTCAATTTCTTCACAGAATAACCACATTGCAGTTTAACCATTGCTCTAAACTTCTTGAATATCCCAAATACTTCTGATTTATTCCTCATAAAATAGACCCAACACATTCGTGAATAATCATCAATGAACGTGAGAAAGTATCTATTCCCACTTGTGGTTGGAACCTTCATAGGTCCACATACATCTGAATGTATCAGTTCCAATGGTTCCTATGCTCTCCATGTGATCTCCTTTGAAGATGGCTCCCTATGGTGTTTCCCAAGTACACAGCCTTGACACACATCATTACTATCTTGGATTTCAGGCAGCCCCAATACCATTCCTTGACTTTGTAATAGCTTGAGGCTCCTGAAATTTAGATGTCCATATCTTTTGTGCCACATCTTTGCATCTCCCTGCACATTTGTTCTTAATGCTAGTTCTTGGTTGATATTGAGAATCAAAGGAAAGCATCTATTTCCCTTCTGTTTCACACTAACCACCAGATTTCTAAGGGACCTGTCATCAAACACATCCACTTTATAATCTCCAAACAAAAGAAAATAACTGTGCTCTGTCATTTGTCCTACACTGAGCAAGTTCTCTGTAATGCCAGGTACAAGCATTACTTCTCTTATGTATCTTCTGCCCTTCATTGTTTCAATGATCAGCGTCCCATTTCCAGCCACTTCAACCAAGTTTCCAGTGCCTACTTGAACATTGGCTTTCACATTTCTGTCAATGTCAACAAGCAAATCTTCCCCGGATGTCATATGATTACTACATCCGCTATCTATGTACCATTCATCACTTATCTTCTTATTTTCCCCTGAATGATTAACATAAAATAGATTTCCAGTTTCCTCTACCTGATTAGCAAAATTCACTTATTGCACAGCCTTGTTTATAGTGCAGTATCTTGCAATATGACCAATTTTGTTACACTTGTGACACTTGACTTTGTTCTTAACCCAACATTCTCCATAGTGTAATCTATCACAAATTTTACACGTATCTCCAGTGTTATTAGCATCATTCTTCACAGGAAAACTAGCCTTATTTCCCCATTCAGCCTTGTTTCCCCACTGTTTCCCTTTTGGCTTAAAATTCTTCTGGTGTTTGCTACTGTTTGAATGACTATTAAACCTATTTGATTTCGATGCAATATTCAAACTAGCAAATTCTTTCTCCATACTACTTTCCCCATGTCTATCAAGCCGTTGTTCATAACCCTTTAGGATAACAACAACATCATGTGCATTTATGGTGTCTAAGTCCTTAGTATTCTCTATCACAGCTGCAATACTATCATAAAACTTAGGTAGACTGACTAACAACTTCTGAACAATTCTTTGATTCGATAAGCAAACGTCCCAAATAGGCATGTAGAAGTTGTCTTCTCTTGATCATCTGGTGCAATTGGGATCTGATTGTACCCAAAATAACCATCTAAGAAACAATAGAAAGCCCTACCAGCCAATCTTTCCTACATCTAGTCAGTAAACGGTAAAGGAAAATGATATTTTCTTATACCTGCATTTGGCTTCCTATAATCCACACACATATGCTAGCATGTAGTTAAACGTGTAGGAACAAGCTCATTGTTGTCATTTTTAACCACAGTAATTCTGGTATGTTTAGGCACAACCTGCGTAGGACTCACCCATTGATTGTTTGAAATAGGATAAATCATACCAGCATCAAGTAATTTCATAACTTCTGTTCTGACAACTTCTTTCATAATTGGATTAAGGCGGCATTGAACATCTAATGTTGGCTTCACGTCTTCTTACTTTAAAATTATGTGCGTACAAATATCTGGGTTAATACCTTTGCTGTCGGTAATTGTCCATCCCAATGTATCAATTAGAGTTCTAGCTGTTGCCATGAATAGTCTCCCCAAAATGATGGGTGTTTTTAGGTCTTCATCCATGTCTAAAACCACGAAATCTATCGGTAAATAAAGATTATCAACCTTAATAATTAGATCTTCAATAATGCCTCTAGGATAAGTCATTGAACGGTCAGCTAGTTGAAGAATAATTGATGTAGGTTTTAAGTCTCCTTGTCCCAATCGCTGGAAAACATAAAAAGACATCAAATTAATACTTGCACCTAAATCAATTAAGGCACTCTTAAAATCAAAATTTCCAATAGTACAAGAAATATTAAAACTCCCTGGATCTTTTTCTTAGGTGGCAGTTTGTGTAACAAAATTGTGTTGCACTGTTCTATCAAGACAACCTTGTCCAAATCTGCATGTTTCTTTTTGCTGCTGCAAACTTTTTTAAAAAATTTAGCATATGAGGAATTTTCTTGATTGCATCCAGCAATGGAATGTTGATCTAAACCTTGGATAATGTCTGCATAAAATCTTTAAGTTGTTGATTACTTGCCTTAGGAATTAAACGTTCAGGATATGGTAATGGAGGGTCATAAACATGCTCAGAAACATAATTTGGGACATTTTCTGCACCGGCCAGATTCTGTTTTGATGCAGAAATTGCAGGTTCTGCATAATTTTGCACTGTTGGTTGATCCTCTTCAGTGCAATTTTCACGATTGTCATAACTTTTACCACACCGTAAAGTCTTTACAACATTGCAGTCTTCTCGTCCTCTTGGATTAGGCACTGTTTGACTAGGAAATTTGTCTTTTTCTCTGTTTGAAATTTGTGCATCTAACTGCCCAAATTGTTGTTCTAAACTTTTAATTGATGCTTCAACATTTTGAAATCTTTGATTGCTGCCATCTAGGAATGTTTGAGTTGTTGTTGCTTAGCTAGTTGATCATCCAAAGATGGTTTGGATGGTACAAAAGGTTTTTGTGCATGTTGGAATGGTCTTGCATTATTTTGATTGTCGCCCCATTTTAAATTAGGATGATCTCTCCACCCTGCATTGTATTGATTTCCATATGCATCATTCCTATGCCTTTGATAACTGTTCATTATGGTACCGTTTGGTACGCAGACGGGACGGGACGGAACGGGACGGGACAGGACGGAACAAAGATTTCGTGTCATGTTTGGTACTAGCAAGATGGAACAGAACGGAACGGGATTAAATGACTAACTTACCCTTTTTATTTGACTCTCCCTCTCTTTCCCGTTTCTCTGCTTCGTGTTCTTTGATATGAGCATATTTATGCTACTTAGTTATGTTGTTTTCTTGCATTTTCGTAGTTAGTTATAACTTATTATAGTGTTTAAGGTCATTTTCGTGCAATTTCAGGTTCATATGGCAAAGTATGCATTTTGAGCCAATTTGGAGCATTTTGGAGCATTTTTGGGCCAAGATTGGATGGTGCAAACATGGAGACATGAGGATGGACGAATTTGATGATTCAAAGGGCTAGAAATCTGCATGTGTGTGTGCAAAGTGTTGGCCTACAACTTCAAACATCATGGCTGCCATGTAATGGCAGAAAATGTGTTTTTTACTAGCTAAATGGATGAAGAACATGCATTGCAAGTATAAACACCACATGGGCAGCAAGAAGGAAAGAAAACAGCAACACACACACCACATGGGCAGCAAGGAATCTGAAATTAAAGAATGGGCAGCAAGGAATAAGAAATTAAAGCATGGGCAGCAAGGAATCAGCATGGGCAGTGAATAGACAACAAGGAATGGCAGAAATTGGACCACCATGAAGTGGATTTCTGCAAGGATGGCAGATTGTCCATTACTTGATGTTTGCTTGACATTTTCAGCCACTATATAATCCCCATTCAACCATTTATCACGGGAGTTCAGAAAAACACACCTCCCACACACATTCCATTCATCCCATCCAGCCATACACCCTCCACAATTCATAAATTCGTCAAACACATCCATCACACTTTGCAACAGCCTTCCTTCACCTTTCACCATATTTTCTGACCCAAAATCATCCCTAGCCATACTCCCATCAACCCTAAACCTTCCCATACCATTCCACATCCATTCTACACCACAAATAACCCCAAAACCTGTTCTAAAGTTCTCTGCCGCAGCAAGGAGGAAGGAGAATTCGTTGATGAGCTTGCTGCCAAGTTGGAGCGTTCTAGGTGTTTTCTTCCTTTGGTTTTTAATTTCTAAATTTATGTATCTTTGCTTGTGAGTATGAGGAACTAAACCCCCTTAGTTGGGGGGTGATTCGAAACCATGAATATGCTTGCAATATGATTTGATTACGTTCAGTTGTTATTTCATAAGTTGTGGTTTCAATTCGTTCATCTACTTGATTGATAACTTATTTGTGTATGTTGATTGAGAGTGCACGCTTAGTTTTCATGCATGAATATGATGCTAGATTATGAGGGAGTTTCACCTAATAGTTACAATCTTATAATCACAAGTAGTGAAGGTCGCTTATAAACGATCGCGTTGAATGAATTCTTGGCATTAGTTTCATGCTCATCATAGTAACGAATGCCTCGTCAACACTTATAGTTCTCATTGTGCTTCATGATTCTTGATTGTATCCTTATTGTGCTCATCACGTAAGGAACCTTTGAGGAATGCTTTGAATTGTTGTATGCGCTTTCCCATCCAATTCATTAACTTAAGGAGAACTTGAAGGTTAATTTAAGCGTATCTAATTAACTTGGGGTGTTGAGTTTCATAATTTATTGGAAGAACAACTTAAAATCGTTTTGTTTGCAAGTGTGTCATGTGTGGAGAAGAACCTCCTAACTAGCCTTTTATCCATCATTTTCATCCAAAAACGTTTTACAATCTGTTTAGTTTTAAGTTTCTGTTTTGTTTTCAATTTTCGTCCAAAACAAATCCCCCTTTATTTTGAAGTCTTAGATTAGTTAGAAAGTGTTTTGATTTGTGTTTCTAAGTGTTTTGATTCAAGTTTTCATCAAATTTCGTCCAAATTAGAGTAGGTGTTCAAAACTGCCCAGAAAGTGGTTTTTAGGCAGTTTTGAGCCTTCTAGTTGCTGTTTTGAGTTCTAGGTTTGTTTAAGTGTTTTAAACTTTAGTTTTCCATTCTTTGAGTCTAGTTTAGTGTTTTAAACTTTGTTTTTGAGTTTTTAAGTCAGTTCCAAGTGTTTAGCAATCCCTCCTAATCCCCGGTCTAGAACGATCCCTACTTACATCTTTACTACAATTTGACAAAAGAGGGTTTAATTTGTGTGTTTAGTTAATTTACGCATCAGGGAGCTTAAAGAAGAAGTATCGTCCGGCTTCAAGACGTTAAAGAAAGCGCTACTTGGGAGGCAACCCATGCAATTTAACAAAGGAAGACCAAGGAATCACTCCAATTCCAGATTTGCGTTCCTAAACTCTTCTCTTTGTTGTTTCTTTCGAATCTGCCTATTTAGTTGTTTTAGTTACTGTTTTTGTGTGTCCTTTTGTTTGGTGTGATTTTATGCTTGAAACATTGAGGACAATGTTTGATTTAAGTGTGGGGGGGTAACTAAGTGTTTTAGATGCAAATTCGTGGGATTATATCACCCTTAACTTGGAGACTTGTTCCTTGCTGTTTTGAAGTGTTTTTTAGCAGTTTTGGTGTGTTTTAGTGTGTTTTGATGCAAAAATCCGAAAATCACATAAAAATTTGAAAAATTTGTTTTAAAAACCCAAAAAGAGTTGTTTTTGTGTGTTTGTTTGTGTCCTAGGGTACCTTCCAACACAATGATGAGGATTCGGTTTATAATTACATGGCTGTTAAAGAGAGTGATTAACATGGATGAAAGTTTGATTTACTCTTTGTTTATGCTTAGTTGTGGTTATAACTTATGAATTCACATGCAATCATAAAGAAAAAATCAGTTTTTGTAACATGCTTGAAGGAAGGAACTCAAACTAACGCTACAACCTTGTGAGACTTGAGCCTAAACGTTTATTTGGAGAGTTAAAATCTGTGCATTCTTTGTTTTCTAAGTCGTTGCATGATCTCAATATTCCTTGCTTGGTTACTACTTAGAAGGCGTGTCATCATTTAGTTCCAAATGCTAGAACTCATGCCCATTTCATTCAAAGCATGTTATTGATTTGCATAACACATATTCAAGATGAAGTTGTGTAGTGACCACCACCTTAGCCAAAATGCCGTGAATCCCCTATGTCATTATGTTTTGTAGGTTCCAACCCCATTGAGCCTTGTTTAGCCTTTTCCTTGTTAACCCATGTTTTCCTCACCTAGCCTAGATTAGGACTATCCATTCCTTTGTTCTTTAAGCATAGTAAAGCATGATTCAATTAGAATTCTTTTGTGGCAGAAAACAAGTGTGGGGGAAGTTTTTGTTATGTGAATTTGTGTGCCATAAAGCACGGGTTCAAAGAAAAGAAAAGAAAATAGAATTCGTGGAAAAAGAAAAAATGAAGCGAAAAAGTATGAAAAGTTGTGAAAAAGAGCTCCAAAGTTTTGTTTGTTGAAGTAAGGGTCCAAAACAATGAATTCGGCCCTAAGGAGTTGTCTAAATCCTTCCCTTGTGTTTTAAAGTTAGTTTCTGCCATTCAAGTGAATTCTAAGTCTCAATTTCATTACGTTGCTTACTATCGCTTGAAGAACGTTTGTTTTCCCTATCCTTTCTTTGTTAACCAATACCCCAAGCCCCGTTACAACCCTTAACTTCTATCTTGAGTGTTATGTGTTTCAATTTGTGGAGTTTGAATTTGGTATGAGCATATGGTGTCACTGGTTCTCGCATCTAAGTAGTAGCATTCCATTCATGAGATCATATCAAAACATGCTTCTTAACTCTAGAAATTGCATTCTTTGTAAAATATATATGTGAGCATTCGTTTTCATATCTACATCAATCTTCTCACATATGACTAGTGTAGGGTGTGGAGTTAGAAAATCTGAGTGAAAATAGAGTGTATATCTTGTAAGGAATTGAGGGAATTCTCTAAGGCATGTAGCATTCAAAGCATTGTTTTAATTGATTACTTGTGAATTTGTAAGTTGTGGCTTAAATTAAGTATGTGCTTGTGTAAAGATGACTCAAATTTGTGGGGATAACGATCTTTAACATGTCATGTTCATTGGAAATCCCTGAGGCAAATGTTGGAAGGATTAGAGTGTGTTTATTGACTTTGTTTCGTTTTGTTTATTTTGTTTTGCTCGAGGACTAGCAAAAGCTAAGTGTGGGGGAATTTGATATGAGCATATTTATGCTACTTAGTTATGTTGTTTTCTTGCATTTTCGTAGTTAGTTATAACTTATTATAGTGTTTAAGGTCATTTTCGTGCAATTTCAGGTTCATATGGCAAAGTATGCATTTTGAGCCAATTTGGAGCATTTTGGAGCATTTTTGGGCCAAGATTGGATGGTGCAAACATGGAGACATGAGGATGGACGAATTTGATGATTCAAAGGGCTAGAAATCTGCATGTGTGTGTGCAAAGTGTTGGCCTACAACTTCAAACATCATGGCTGCCATGTAATGGCAGAAAATGTGTTTTTTACTAGCTAAATGGATGAAGAACATGCATTGCAAGTATAAACACCACATGGGCAGCAAGAAGGAAAGAAAACAGCAACACACACACCACATGGGCAGCAAGGAATCTGAAATTAAAGAATGGGCAGCAAGGAATAAGAAATTAAAGCATGGGCAGCAAGGAATCAGCATGGGCAGTGAATAGACAACAAGGAATGGCAGAAATTGGACCACCATGAAGTGGATTTCTGCAAGGATGGCAGATTGTCCATTACTTGATGTTTGCTTGACATTTTCAGCCACTATATAATCCCCATTCAACCATTTATCACGGGAGTTCAGAAAAACACACCTCCCACACACATTCCATTCATCCCATCCAGCCATACACCCTCCACAATTCATAAATTCGTCAAACACATCCATCACACTTTGCAACAGCCTTCCTTCACCTTTCACCATATTTTCTGACCCAAAATCATCCCTAGCCATACTCCCATCAACCCTAAACCTTCCCATACCATTCCACATCCATTCTACACCACAAATAACCCCAAAACCTGTTCTAAAGTTCTCTGCCGCAGCAAGGAGGAAGGAGAATTCGTTGATGAGCTTGCTGCCAAGTTGGAGCGTTCTAGGTGTTTTCTTCCTTTGGTTTTTAATTTCTAAATTTATGTATCTTTGCTTGTGAGTATGAGGAACTAAACCCCCTTAGTTGGGGGGTGATTCGAAACCATGAATATGCTTGCAATATGATTTGATTACGTTCAGTTGTTATTTCATAAGTTGTGGTTTCAATTCGTTCATCTACTTGATTGATAACTTATTTGTGTATGTTGATTGAGAGTGCACGCTTAGTTTTCATGCATGAATATGATGCTAGATTATGAGGGAGTTTCACCTAATAGTTACAATCTTATAATCACAAGTAGTGAAGGTCGCTTATAAACGATCGCGTTGAATGAATTCTTGGCATTAGTTTCATGCTCATCATAGTAACGAATGCCTCGTCAACACTTATAGTTCTCATTGTGCTTCATGATTCTTGATTGTATCCTTATTGTGCTCATCACGTAAGGAACCTTTGAGGAATGCTTTGAATTGTTGTATGCGCTTTCCCATCCAATTCATTAACTTAAGGAGAACTTGAAGGTTAATTTAAGCGTATCTAATTAACTTGGGGTGTTGAGTTTCATAATTTATTGGAAGAACAACTTAAAATCGTTTTGTTTGCAAGTGTGTCATGTGTGGAGAAGAACCTCCTAACTAGCCTTTTATCCATCATTTTCATCCAAAAACGTTTTACAATCTGTTTAGTTTTAAGTTTCTGTTTTGTTTTCAATTTTCGTCCAAAACAAATCCCCCTTTATTTTGAAGTCTTAGATTAGTTAGAAAGTGTTTTGATTTGTGTTTCTAAGTGTTTTGATTCAAGTTTTCATCAAATTTCGTCCAAATTAGAGTAGGTGTTCAAAACTGCCCAGAAAGTGGTTTTTAGGCAGTTTTGAGCCTTCTAGTTGCTGTTTTGAGTTCTAGGTTTGTTTAAGTGTTTTAAACTTTAGTTTTCCATTCTTTGAGTCTAGTTTAGTGTTTTAAACTTTGTTTTTGAGTTTTTAAGTCAGTTCCAAGTGTTTAGCAATCCCTCCTAATCCCCGGTCTAGAACGATCCCTACTTACATCTTTACTACAATTTGACAAAAGAGGGTTTAATTTGTGTGTCAAGTAATTTTCGCACCCTTTGATAACTGTTCATTATGGTACCGTTTGGTACGCAGACGGGACGGGACGGAACGGGACGGGACAGGACGGAACAAAGATTTCGTGTCATGTTTGGTACTAGCAAGATGGAACAGAACGGAACGGGATTAAATGACTAACTTACCCTTTTTATTTGACTCTCCCTCTCTTTCCCGTTTCTCTGCTTCGTGTTCTTCGCATGCCCAGATTGATCCCAGTAAAAATCAATCTCAGTAAATCAAACCCATACTTTCTCTTCATTTCATTTTCTTTCTCTTCAATTCAAACCCATATTTCTCTTTTTTTAATTTCTTTCTCATCAAACCCGTATTCAAACAACCATTTTTACTGTAAAACTTACAAAATTAAACTAAAAAAGGTGAAATTGAACAAAATCCTCGGCGCAGAAAGGGCACAAAAACTCAGCTCAGAAGGGGCACAAAAACTCGGCCTTTAACTCATCGTCTCCGTCAGAGCGTCGGAGCGTCGGAGAAGAAGGTGGAGCGCGGAGGTGATGGCGCCAGAGAAGAAGGTTGAGCGCGGAGGTGACGGCGCCGGAGAAGAAGGTTGAGCGCGGAGGTGACGGCGCCGGAGAAGAAGGTTGAGCGCGAAAGGACTGAACCGGAAGCCATGGTTTGGGTTCATATGGGTTTGCTGGGGTCGAATTCGAAGAGAAGGAGGCTACGGGAGAGAGATGAACGAATTCGAAGAGAGGGAAGCTACGGGAGAGAGAGGAACGAATTCGAAGAGAGGGAAGCTACGGGAGAGAGAGGAAAGGTGGACAGTGGATGGAATTAATGAAAAAGATGAGGGGTATTGTTGTCCAAAAAATTATAAATTTGTGTTCCACGGGATGGAACAACCCGTTCCAGGGGGGTATGTGGAACCAAAATTTAACCCATTTTCGTTCCGTGGGACAAGCGTTCCACACAATTTAAGCGCACCAAACGTGGGACGGAACGCGTCTGTCCCATTCTGTTCCGTCCCGTCCCACGTACCAAACGCACCCTATATTAACATGTTGTTTAACTAGCTCCGGGTAAGACTCCTTATACGGGCAGCCCATTATGTCGTGCGTAGCCATGCTGCATATAATGCAAACTGTTGCTATGTAGAATTGGCTATTTGTTGTAAAATAATGTCAAACTTTGCATCAATTTTCTTTTCCATTTTTTCCATTTGTGTAGACATGTTAGGATAACATGTTGTTAGCTCAAAAATACCCATTTTATGTGAATGTTATGTTGCCCTTTGTTGAGATTCTTTAGCTATCATATCAAATAGTTCAAATGCTTCTCATCACTGTCATCGCAGTGTGCGTTCTGGTTCTTGATCAAACTGAGCAATCTGAGTAGTTTCTGATCTGGGTTGGACCATATATTGTGCATAATCTGCAGTCAAACGAAAATAGTAAAATAATCCGAATTAAAATATATTTTTTATGCCAAAAATAATTAATCAAGAAAAGTCTAAACACAAATTATCTAAAATAATCCCCGGCAATGGCGCTAATTTCTTGATATGATTTTTACCACTTACACAAATAGGGTTAAAATCACATAAAATACTTGCAAGAGTACAAGGATGTTGTAGTATAGATGCTCATGCAAGGTCGTTCTCCACAAGGACTATTTTAATAATTTATGTAGAAACAATTCCTAATTAACTACTTAAAACTAAAATTGAGAAAAAAAGATTTTGAAATTGGGTAATATTAAAAACGAATTTTAATTAAGAACAAATAGTAAATTCTCCCAAAACTAATACAATGAAACAAAAGAGTTTTGAATACTAATTTATAAAAGCACTAGGGTTCCACCACAAGAGTTTTGAATACTAATTTATAAAAGCACTAGGGTTCCATCATCTCCTAGCAATCCTATGTACTTTTACCAATTACTTATGATCTACAGATGCCACTTTGAAGGTTAGGTTTTCCTAATATATATTCTACTTGGAACCTCTAACATAGAACGTATATCTAACATGCAATCCATCCAGACGTTCGAATCACATATGAAGATGAGAGACTCATTATGTTTTATGAAAACACTTTGAAAAATCATGCAACCCTTAAGACATGATGTTCATCTTAAGTGAAATTACAATTATTAATCACCAGAAGCCAGAGTCAATTTCAGGGAACCTTCCGACAAAAATTGGATCAAATTACTTTTCTAAAGATCCTAATGGTGATCAAGCATTAAGACAATTAGACAGTTTAAAACGGTGATCAATAATTCAAAGCATGCATGCAATCAATCATAAGCAATTAAATAAAAATTACATATTCATGCTAAGGTTCAAGGCTTCGCCCTAGCAAACGGATTAGTTATGCATATTCATAATTAAAATCATAGAAAATAATATTATTATGAAGAAAAAGAATGAAAACACCTTAAAGTAAAAATCTGAAAATCTTCAAGAACCCTAGCCTATTTCTCTTTGTCCAAGTTCGCATAAAAGAGAAGATACCAGACTAGGGTCGGCCAAAACCCTTAAATCCCATCCTAGACATCACACAATCCCTAAAACCCAAGTCTTTTATTCCAACTAGGAAACTAAATAATAATAAAATATCTTAGACAATAAAGTCGTAACTAAGCTAGGAGAATCTGTCAGGTAATTGTCCAGCCACATTTTAGCCTCAAATATCCTCCAAATCCGGCAAATGATAGCTCATTTTAAAGATTGAACGTTCTAAACATATCTCTAGAAGGCCACGAACCCATCAGATGTCAACTTGGGCCCCCAAAATGCAATTCAAGCCCAAAACGTCACTTTTCTAGCACCTCGCGCTGCTCGTTTATTCTATCGCCAGAA
This sequence comes from Malus fusca, assembly GCA_035220775.1. Classification (NCBI taxonomy): domain Eukaryota; kingdom Viridiplantae; phylum Streptophyta; class Magnoliopsida; order Rosales; family Rosaceae; genus Malus; species Malus fusca. The sequence continues at coordinate 25,835,967 of CM069069.1, forward strand.
AATTTGCGGTGTTGGAAACGTGACATTTTGGGCTTGAACTGCGTTTTTGGAGACCAAGATGACCTTCGATGGGTTCGTGGCCTTTTGGAGATGTGTTCAGAATGTTTCGATCTTTAAAATGAGCTATGATGGGCCAGATTTAGAGGATATTTGAGGCTAAAATGTGACTGGATAGTTACCTGGCGCTGCTCCTTTATTCTATTGCCAGAATATCATCGCTTGGTAGAAAAATTCCAAATTTTGATACGATCAAGCCAAGTGACTCACGAATGTCTTCCAATTGAAATTACTCCAAAATTCATCCATTTGATCATGTTTTGCTCCAGAGGAAGTCGAAAGTCCTATATTGAAAATACAATTCAAAGTATCAAAATTCTACCAAAATATACTAAGAATAGGGTTAAATATATAATATAAAATCTACTCATAATCCTTCCAGGTTGAATGTGATGGTTGTATCGGAGACTAGTTAGCCGTCTGATGGAGGGGATTCAGCAACTGTTGAAAATGCAAGAACTATGATGCGAGGGACTCCGAAGAGGTCTGGACCTATGGAAACTTATTTGTTTGCCATGTTTAATGAAACCCGAAAGGGTTCTGCAGAAACTGAACGATTAGTCTAAGCAAGCAATTATTCTTCAGCGAAATGTTGATTATCATCGAGAAAATTTTCTATACAACAACAATTAGCCTAGGTGCCCTTTTTTATTTTTGAAACACTGCTTTTAACTGAAAAAATTATTTTAGCTGAATATAAGTCAAAATTAGAGAGCTATAGGAAAGAAGTTATGGTATATAGGTGCGAAACGAAGATATTGGGGGTGGTTGTTTGAGCTGCTACTTCCCTCCATAATTCTCACAACATCAGAAGAAATAAAACATTAATATTAGTTTCCTCCCTTATCATTAGAACTTAATTACTGTAAAAACCATGTTTACCCAAAGAGAAAATATTATTAAAACCAGTAATAAAATAAAGCATATATAAAATATTGTTGTTGTATGAAACATTCCATGCTACTTAAAGGTTTGAAAGAATGTAAGGCCAAATTAACCTCAAGAATCTGCAAGTTAACAATTATATGCAAGTTTCTGGCGAATAAGCTATGGCATGTCTCATTGCCAAACTTGAGACAACAATTGTGACAACCCGTCCCTAAATTAACGTTTTTATTTATTTTAATCGAGGGAATTGATGAAAATGTCCCTAGAGGCACAAACTTTGACTTCTATGAAGCATCGTCTAGAGAAACGTATGACTTATTCCTTTAACGCATTTGTGTAGTACTCGTTGGTACAAACGCATAGGTGAAAGCCGTTTGCAAGTCCAAATTATAATAGTATAGTTATAGACATTTGAAATTGGTTATTTATATTTTAGATTATAAAGTGTTAAACTCCCACCTTGTGGGAAGACTAACTGATCAGATTAAAGGGTAAGGACAAATTAAAAAAAAGGGAGAATAGAAGCAACCAATCAGAGGAGAGAGATAGAGAAACATCCTTCCCCATTTCTTCAACCCATGCACACCACAACCCGCCAATGACCCGGGTTGTTTCCGGCCAATCTCCACCATTTTTTCAGGCCAACTACACCCATCCATCACCTGCAACCTCTTCCACAACCTCTCCTCTACCATTTCCACCAAAAATCAAGGGTTTTTAAGGCCTAACCAAGTAGAACTTCATCGGAGAATCCCAAAGGTTCTCGACGGCGATTCCACCGTTCCGGTGAGTTTCACCACCCACCACTACCCTTAATCAACTCCCATTGGACACAGGAACAAGACCCAACCAGTGATTCCAGCGGTTCAAGGATGATTTGGGGCATTTTCTGGCAATTGGACTTAGCCACAAGTATAAAACTTGCTCTACTCACTGAGATCTTCATTTCTGTGAAGTTTGAGATTTTTAGAAATAGTTGATTTTTCCGGCGAGTTGGGACGGCCGACTGGCGCGTGGGCCAAGGCATCCCCTGACTTTCCTAGGCTAAATTTGATTCTCCAATTTTGTATGTGAAGTCCGATTGACAAATTTCCGTCGTTTGAACCTAGTTCCATTAAGGTCCACCACTTGATTATTATAGTAATCGACGATCCGACCGTTGGATCGTCACTCAACTTTAATACATTATAGTATGTAATTTATGAGGATGATAAGAACTTACGGATCGGGAATCCGACGTACAGATCTTCCCAAATTGGATTTGTAGTTAATAAAATAAAACGTTGACTGCAACTTGAATTTGCAATTGGCGGAGATCCAATTGTTGGATCATAATGAAACTTTAGTATGATGTTTTAGAAGCAAAATGTGGATCTTTGGAAGTTACGGATTGGAAATTTGAGGTGCGGATCTTCCGGATCGAGTTACATAGGGTTGTGGACCTTACTGTCGACCTTTAATTGACGGTTGACTGTTGGTGTAACATCCCACATCGCCCAAGGGAGTGGATCATGTAAGTCTTATATGTATATTCTCATCTCTACCTAGCACGAGGCCTTTTGGGAACTCATTGGCTTCGGGTTCCATCGAAACTCTGAAGTTAAGCGAGTTCGCGCGAGAGCATTCCCAAGATGGGTGACCCATTGGGAAGTTCTCGTGCGAGTTCCTAGAAACAAAACCGTGAGGGCGTGGTCGGGGCCTAAAACGGACAATATTGTGCTACAACGAAGTCTAGCCCTGGATGTGGTGGGGGCTGGGGCCAAGATGTGATAATTTGGTATCATAGCCAATCCCTGGCCGGATGTGTGCCGACGAGGACGTCGGGCCCCTAATGGAGGTGGATTGTAACATCCCTCATCGCCCAAGGGAGTGGATCATGCCTTATATATATATTCCCATCTCTACCTAGCACAAGGCCTTTTGGGAACTCACTGGCTTCGGGTTCCATCAGAACTCCGAAGTTAAGCGAGTTCGCGCGAGAGCATTCCCAGGATGGGTGACCCACTAGGAAGTTCTTGTGTGAGTTCTCAGAAATAAAACCGTGAGAGCGGGTCGGGGCCCAAAGCGGACAATATCGTGCTATGGCGAAGTCGAGCTCGGGATGTGGTGGGGGCCCGGGTCGAGATGTGACAGTTGGTCAATAGGTTTCAAATCATTCTAGAACGTCGTTGGGGATGTGTTTTACGTAAGTTACATGTTCTATCAATAAGAATTCTAAGTTGTAAATTGATATTTGTTCTAGGCGACGATCATTCGTGACTCCTTGATATTCGTGCTAGGGAGTTGTAGCGCGGATCTCAGGTGAATGGATCTTTTTCCTTTTTATAGTGTGTATATATATATAAAACTTTATAGTTTCCACAAATGCTTTGAATTGAGTTATGCATATCATGCCATGATTAAATAATGTTATATTTAAAATGTTGCATTGTTAGTGTTTGTGCTAAATAATCCCTCGGAGGCACAAGTAAGTTCAGGTGATTTATTATGTGATTGAAATGGTTATATCGTATGAGCATGCATATATTCATTTAAAGCTCATCATTGTTGCACCCCAATGTTAGTGCTCCTGCCTCGGGCCAGGGCACATCCTTCACTTGTATGTTCACCTCTCGCACCGCACGCTCGCCTTGGATCCAAGTAGGTGCTAGCCTGTCGTACAGATTGCATTAGGCAGTTCCAACTAGTAGGTGACTCGCGATTTATCACTAGCCATCATGTGATTGTAGCACTAAAGCGTACATATTTACACCCAGCCTGTCGTACAGGTCACACTAGGTGACTCTGACTCGTGTGCTAACATAGACTGATGAGCAATAGGTCCAATCGTACAAGTCACATTAGGTGACTTTGACTGGCATGTTAGTTTAGACTGATTTTGCACCTGGCTTACATTTATTATTGCAGAGATATCATGGCATGGCATGCTTTTGTTTTCACTGCGCTCATGCATTCATTTTCATACCTACATAGTATTATTTTCTGGAAACTATACAAGTTTTACAGCGAGGGGTTATAATGTTTTCAAAAGGTTTTTTTTTTATAAAACTTTAATTTCAGGCCCACTCACCCTTGTTTTTTTGCCCTTCTAGGTTCTAGTAGCAGAGTTTTCGTACCAACGAGGATTATTGGCAAATTTTGGTGTAGACGATTACCATCGATGGTATAATTCTCACCCTATTTTACTGTACCGTACTTATGCTTTGCCATCACGTGTGAAATGGGTTCATACCCGCTCACCACGCACTCTTGTGTTTAGGCACTTCTAGGTTTAAATTTATTCACATCTTCCACATCACTACACTTTGTGGCTTCGTCACCCTCCAGGTGTCGGCCAGCACAGCTCGATTCAGAGTCCTAGTGGACATCCCGGGTCGAGGTGTGTCAGCAATTGAACACGGTGAATTGTTACACACAACTAAGGAAATATCAACTTGTACATTTTACGCTTCGTTCCCAAAAGGACAACGCAGTAATTCCGTAAAATGGGAGATAAAGGGAGGTTAATGATCTCATTTGTAAAAGAAAACCATGCCATGTTTCAAATTCAGTACGTGTTTTATTAGTGGTTTTAAGAAAGATATGACAGAAGAACATAATTTAATACTTATTTTTACTAGTGGTTTTGTTTTGTGGGTTGTTGATTATGAAGGATAACATAAGTTGGCTACAAAAGATGACATAAAGATTGGCTAAATAGCCAAAATGTCCCTGAGATTTGCATAACTCATCACTTTGGTCCCTAACATTTCAAATCGATAAAAGTGGTCCCTGAGATTGTCCACCATCCATCATTTTGGTCATTCCGTTAAAAACTCCGTTAAGTGTCCCGGAGCTCTTGGCCGGAAGTTTGGATAATTTTCAAAGCTTCGTAACACAATCGTTTCTTAACCAAATTCGACCCATAATATATCAAAATGAAGATAGGAAAGTGTAGAATAAGATTATACCTATTTGGAAGCCCAATGGCTGCCGGAGATAGCCAGAAAAGAGCCTCAAAGTTGACTGGTCCGAAGGAAAACTCCCCGGAAATTGAGTAAACTTTAAACGTTCATAACTTCTTCAATACTCAACTAAATCAAGTGATACAAAAATGAAAATCATACTTCTCAACGAGATGAAGAGAATGATACCTTTTTTGAAGGCTAAATCGCCATGTTTTGGCTGGAAAACGGCTCGAAAGTGGCTGTCTTTGTCTCGAGGTACCATTCTCTTTGTCTCATCGAGAAGTATGATTTTCATTTTTGAATCACTTGATTTCGTTGAGTATTGAAGAAGTTATGAACGTTTAAAGTTTACCCAGTTTTTGGCGAGTTTTCCAGTTTTCCCTCGGACCAGTCAACTTTGAGGTTATTTTCCGGCCATTTTCGGCAGACATTGGGCTTCCAAATAGGTATAATCTTATTCTACACTTTCCTATCTTCATTTTGATATATTATGAGTCGAATTTGGTTAAGAAACGATTGAGTTACGAAGCTTTGAAAAAACTACTAATCACCGTCAAATGCTCTATGCATAATAGCTAGTATATATTCGTATTTCTTAGTATATGTGTGTGGATGTATATAAGGGCATGTCATCACCCTGACGGAGGAAGTGGAAACCCTAAAAGGTAAGATTGCGGCCGAAGAAGCAGCCCGAGAAGCCCATATTGTAGCCGAAGAAGCAGCCCGAAAAGCCCATATTGCACCCAAAGAAGTAGCCCGGAAAGCCCAGATTGCAGCCCAGGACGAGAAGATGAGTATAATCTTACGGGCCTTATAGATGTCTGGCCTTCAAATCCCGATGCCAGCACTTGATGTTGCTCCACCTTCGTCCTCTCAGCCACTTCGCCCAGCCGATACCTAGTAGCCCGATGCATCAAACCTAGACGACTACTTGTTGTAGTTTTTTCTTTTATGTTCAGACATCTTGTATGTACATTTCCATATAATTTATAATTAAATACTTTTTCTTGGTTTATTAATTATTGTTTAAAATTTAATTACAATATTTATTAAAAATTAAACAAAAAATATTTTTGCCAAAAAAAGAAAAAAAAAAAGGGTTTGCGCGACGAAGAAGTAACCTGCGTCGCGCAAGGACACTTTGTGAGACGCATGTTTCTACGTCGCGCAAAACTCTTTGCGCGACAGAGAACCTACGTTGCACAACCATGCTTTCACTGTCTTGGCGTGACAGTTGGCGCAGGACGAAGGTTTCGTTGGGCTAATTTTCAAGCAACGTTTTTTTACTTTGCGCGACGAAGGTACCTGCGTCGCACAAACTGTTTTTTGTACTAGTGTCAGTATCGATCCTTACCTTTTTCCTATGTCCTCCAAGCACTGCACCCACTCACTATTTTTTCCAATACAGTCATCGCGGAAACTGTTTTTTGTACTAGTGTCAGTATCGATCCTTACGTTTTTCCTATGTCCTCCAAGCACTGCACCCACTCACTATTTTTTCCAGTGCTAGCCCCTGCACTGTGGAGAGACAAGTGAGTAATGTGACCCAAATTTATATACAAGAAAAAGTCATGAGGTGGTTGTGGTAGCACTGCGATACATGACAAACGTGATCTGGCATTTGCAAAGCAAAAATCCCATGAATGATTTTTGGAGCATCTTCCTCTGGTGACACCAAATCGGGGCCGTACCTTTCGGTGCATAGATTTGTTGGTCCATGGATGTGAAACCTTTTCTACTCCTTCCATACCCTGTTGTTATATAATTAGACACTACCCCCCTCTAGGAATCAGAATATCTCTGGACTATTGCAGCAGACAAGCGTGCGTTCCCCACTCTCGCCTTACCTTATTTTTACTGTGTGTTTCTAGTCTAGGGTTGGTTTTTTCTTTGCGGGGAGGGAGAGGTGGTTTGATGATAATCAGATCGCGTTTAATATGGAGGATTATATTATACTCGATAAATGACTATTTTTATGTTCAATTAGGGAAGAACATGGATACAATATAGCTAACTGCTAAGATAATTTAGATTTCATGTGCAATCAAAGAAGAATGTAGATGAGAGATTCTAATTGGGAAAGATTAGGCTATTCTTAAGAGGTTGATGCCTAAAACTTATTTGTTAATCCCCTTAAAAATGGTTAAACACCGACCTGTTTTTAGTAGCACGCCCCATATTGCAACATTTTAAAAACTGATAAAATCTAATTTGTATTGAATGTGTCTCTAAAAATAGGAGATAGGAATGATTTTATATAACTCCAATAAGTTGATATTCATCTTCACTTGTAAGTGAGAGGTATTAGTTTCGATTCTCGTAAAAGGCAAATTTGAACCACATTATTGCTAGCCCATTATGAGGCTAAGCTCACCTCCTCCCTCTTAGCGTAGATAAAATTATTTGTTCAAAAAAAAAAAAAACCTCTTAGCTATTAAGGCCTGTTTTTCTTATTTTTTTTAGGCTAACTGATGAGTCGTTTAGTTAGACCTTCCATAAGTCAATGATAATAATTCGCTTTCGTCTAGGTCAACAAACTTATTTGAATTGGTTCTTCTTTTGTGAAAATTCAATTGTTTTATATGGTTAATCTGAGTCTTACATGATCATTCTCAAGTTTATTTTATACCAATAACCAATGTCAGTATGATTATCTCTTACTTAGAGAATTATATGTGGATTTAAAGTGAAAACTTATTGAACCCTTGTGAGATTTTGAGCCTCTTGCATATTCTTTCTTGTGAGTTTCATGCTAGCATTATCATTCACTAGAACTTGCTTCAATATCTATCGAGGCGAAATCCTAAGTCATGCAACATTAGAGAGATGATAAAGGCCATGTTTGGATCGTTTGAGCCTTTCTAACCACCTTTTTATGTTTCATTTTCCCTAGTTACCCTTTTGAAGCCAAACACTTAGCTTTTTCTTTCATCACCCACATTCATCCCTACACATTTAACCTATTTTAGCCATACCCTATAACTTAAGGGATACCAAGTGGACATCAAGGAAGATACAGGTTGGGTTCTACAATAAGAAGTGGCGTGTACCGAGGTACCATGTCGAGTATTATTTTTATTCTTCAATTAAAAAAAAAAAAAAAGAAAGAAAAGAATTAGAAAAGAAGAGTTCGAAATTGTTTCATCCTCATGACATGAGTCCTGGACGCCAATGATAGAAGATTCAAGTTTCAAAAGAGGGCCGACCGAATTACATTATGAAGATATCTTGGTATTTCTTAAGTTTTAGTTTTTCCCTATCCTTTCTTTGATAGCCCATACCCGAGCCTAATGTTACAACCTTTATAAAGACCTTTGATCTTTAATGTTGCATTGATTTACATTAGTGGAGAGTTGATATGAAGAGCAAGCTTATGGGTTTTTATATTGCTTATCATGATTGAGCGAAACACGTTGCCCTTTAATGTGTGATTTTTTGTGTGAGTGATATTCATGGTAGAGGATTTGAAGTGGAAGCTTTGGTTTGCATATACCTATCCGGGTTGAGTAAGTTGTATTGATATTGGTTATGTCACTCATTACGTTTGAGAATGTTGTGTAAGGTTTGGTTAATTTTATTTTGAAAAATGTTTAATTCTCTTAAGTTTGGTGACCGTCTCTAGATTGCTTTGAGGCTAATTTATGGAAGGTCTATTGTTTCATCGTTGTTATTATTCTGTTTTGCTTGAGGACAAGCAAAAAGCTAAGTTTGGGGGTATTTGATGAGTAGATTTTATATTATATATTTTACCCTAATCTTAATATATTTTGGTTAATATATTGGAAGAATTTTGATACTTTGAATTGTATTTTCAATATAGGACTTTCGACTTCCTCTGGAGCAAAACAGGACCAAATGGACGAATTTTGGAGTAATTCCAGTTGGACGACGTTCGTGAGTCACTTAGCTTGATCGTATCCAAAATTTGGGATTTTTCCACCAAGCGGTTATTTTCTGGCGATGGAATAAAGAAGCAGTGCGCAGTGCTGGAAAATGACGTTTTTGGGCTTAAATTGCGTTTTTGGAGCCCAAGATGACCTCGGATGAGTTCGTGGCCTTCTGGAAAAGTGTTCAGAATATTCCAAAAATTAAATCCAGCTTTATTGGGCCAGTTTTGGAGCAGCTTATGGGTCCAAAACGTGGCTGTTCAGATTTTGAGCGAATTTTACCATTTAATTTAGGATTATGTTTCCTATTTTTATGGGTTTTTTATTAATTTTAGTTTCCTAGGGTTTGTGTGGGAGGCTGAGGAGATATATTGCTTAGCCGTCTACAGTTTTTGAAAAAAGAACGATTTTTTTTATGCAACTTTGGAGACAGAGAGAATTGCTAGGGTTTTGGAGATTTTCTACTCTAAGGTGTTTTCAATCTTTTTCTTAAGAATATTTTCTATGATTTCAATTATGAGTATGCGGAACTAATTTCTTTTGCTAGGGCGAAGCCTTGAGCCTTAGCATGAATATGTGATTTTTATTTAATTGCTTATGATTAATTGCATGCGTACTTTGAATTGTTAATCACCGGGATAAAAACTATCTAATTGTCTTAATGCCTGATCACCATTAGGATCTTTAGAAAAGTAATTTGATGCAATTTTGGTCGGAAGGTTCCCTGAAATTGACGCTGGCTTCTTGTGAGTAATAATTGTAATTTCGCTTAGGATGAATATCACGTCTTAAGGATTGCATGGTTTTTCAAAGGATTTTCATAAAGCATAATGAGTCTTTCATGTTCAGATTTGATCCGAACGTCCGGACGGGTTGCATGTTAGATATACGTTCTATGTTGGAGGTTCCAAGTAGAATATGAATTAGGAAAATCTAACCTTCAAAGTGGCATGTGTAGATCGTAAGTAATGGGTAAAAATTCATAGGATTGCTAGGTGATGGTGGAACCCTAGTGCTTTCTTAATTTGATTTCTCCCAAAATTGTGTTCTTTTCCCTCTAGTTTCAATATTGCAGATTGTCTTATTTTTTTTAATTAAATTCGTTTTTAATTTAAGTAGGTTATAAAATCAATCATCTAAATTTCTACTTTACAATAATTAATTGGAATCTGGTTTGTTTCGAATTATTTAATAATCCCTGTGGAGAATGACCTTGCAAAATCCGTTTATACTACAATAACCTTGTGATTCTTGCAAGTAAAATAGGAGGTTTTTATCGCATTCACATGAGTGGTAAAAATCCTATCACTAACCACAATTTAATGTTAGTATACGACGACATCCGATCTTGTTTGACTGCTTATATACATAATTAGTTAACCCTTCCAAATAGCCCAGAAAATGATAGTCATCAAAAGGCCTAAGCCCATATAACCTGGGCCTGACAAAATGATGTTCAGTGGTCTCTACCCAAGTAGCTATGGCCCATGATTCAAAGGACCCAAAAACCAATCAATCATGCTATCCTTACCTTTCAACCAACCCCTTCGTTTCCGCTTCTACATAATTATATAATCTCGGTCCCTTACCTTGATGTCTACAACTCAATTTTTTTTAGGGTAATGGCATTGGTTGCTATCAACATGTTGCAGCTCTCAAGGGTGAGACTTTGATCGAATGAATAGATATCAATTGATAGACACTTTTATTGAGGAAGAGAATCCATGATGAATCCTTTTTTCGTTTGTTATATGTTGATTAGATGCGTACTCGCACGATTGATGGACAGGGAAATTGCGTGAATGACGAGACCAGCCTAACCTAAAGTAAAGGCTTTTCCCTCTCATGATGACGAATCTTGATTAACTGACAGTAGGAGCCTATTCGAACAAACAAGAAGCATGGCATGAGATCCACTGCGGAATAAATTCTGATAGCGAATTACTTGATTCGATGAATAGAGGAGCCCTCCAACTCAAGCACAAAATCAATGTTGAATCAACAATCATCGAGTAGGGCAACACCTAGTGAGATTGAGACCAGCACATGTGTAGGTTAAAGTAAAGCCCTTGTATAGGGTTCCGAACATGTGCTTCTTCAAATTTCCTATAAATGAAGGTAGGGTGCTTCTTCAAATATCCTATAAATAAAGGTAGGGGCAAGAATAAAAAGCGAGAAACTTGACTTGGAGAAAGAAAGGGCGCGCTAGCTTACTAACAATATAGGGCTTTTTCTGCTTGATAGGAATCTATTCTATGATTGGATAACAAAAGTGCAACTAAGTAGTAGAAACTTGGAGAAACAGACATAGAGGGGACTTTATCATACATGCTAAATCCTAGGATGAGAAATAGGCCCTTTGTTTTTTGTAGGAATAGTTCCAACCTTTGTTGCCCCTCAATAGAGTGAGTCTACTAAGCGAACTGGCTGGACACGAAGATCGATTGATCGATACAAATCTCAAGAATGTATGGTTGACTACCCTCCTTGTCCTGGAGGCTCTCTTTTTTTCGTTGAGGAGCTTGCTATCATAACCCTTTCTCCCAGTGTATGTGAAAAAATGTGATGAAGCCATTTTTTTCCGCCCATAGGTTAGTCCAAAGAATGAGAGTCAGCTTCCGTAAGTCAGCTGTTCCACAGTAACTCAGTGGTAGAGCAGTCGGTTGTTAACTTACTGATCATAGGTTCAAACCCTACCTAGAGAGAATTTATAATTTTGGCTTTTATGACCTAGCGACCTTGTCCTTCTCCTTAGTTTCTAAATTAGCACAATCGTGGGACATCAAAAATGGGAAGTTGATTGTTGATTTTTTTTCCTCACTCTCTCATATAGGTGAACTTGGTTCGTTCCATTCTTAGGGAGAAGAAGGATCCACTAGGAATGAATAGAAAGATTGGAATAGCCTCTTCATTAGCCGGAAGGCATTTGTCTCCACCGAAGAACAAACAAAAAAAAAGGTTATTGTTTAGGTAGGATGTAGTCTAATGGCTAAAGCTCTGTCGGTTTCTTGTAGGCTGAACTCTCTTCTCTTTAGGCTCAGTGTTGTTTTGGGGTAGGATGGTAAAAAAAAAAATGTACTTGTTTAATCTCCGCTCAGAAATAATAAAACAACACCACCCAACATGTGCTTGGAAAAATAACCCAATCAAATGAAAAAAAACAAAAAGAAGGTACTTTCTTCATCATATAATAACAATAGAAAAAAAAAGAGTGCAAGGGTATGGTGGGTGTCGACGATTTTGGAGAAGGGTTGCCGGCATTAGGATTAGGTTCACCGGATTAAATAAAATGGGTGTAGAGAGAGATTTTTTGCTGTTTGTGTTTGGGTTTATAAAATTTTTTTTTTTATATATTTATTTTCAAGTGAATTTGGAAATTTGGTAGATAAATTTGTTTAGTTGGTTGTAAAGATAAGATAGTTGGGTTCAAATAAAATTTCTCTAGCCTCATCTATACTACTACAACATAAAATCTTTCCTAAAAAAGGTCTTACAATAAAACTAGGACACATAATAAAATATTAAACTAGTAAATAAAAGGTTTTCTATTTAAAGTCAAATTCGGATTTCTCAAAAAAAAAAAACAGACTTTTGATCGACCAGGTCTCTTTCGAAAACTTAAGATGTCCCCAACAAATCCTACAACCTTCCTCAAAATATGCCATCTTGACCTATAAAATACCCAAAACGTCTAAAAACGTTAATATGGGAAAGCTGGGCGGGAGGCCTTCTTTTATTCGCCACAATCAAACACCTTTGTAGAAAAATCTGGATTTTGACGCAATCATCTTGAAAGACTCACGAACATCCTCCAATGTAATTACTCCAAAATTCGTCTGTTTGATCAAATTATGCTCAAGAGGAAGTCGAATGTCCTACATTGGAAATGTATAACAAAGTATTAAAATCCTACCAAAATAATCAATAAATTATAACTAAGAATAGGGTAAAATATATAAATGAAATTGACTCATCACAGTGGGCAAGATAATTAGAGTGATGATTGATTGCCTTACCAGAGATGAACCCTAGAATGATGTATTTGTACTAGTCAGGAGAAAGACCATTTTAGGATATAATCCTTGTTCTAAGTCGGGAGAATCCTAGAGGATATCTAGAGGTAGATATTGCATCCTATTTAAGAGTGTTATTACTTGCAACGCACGCAAACTCTTAGATTGTAGGAACGCCAAGACATAGAGAGGATCTGGCGTACCAGATCAGATCCCCGTGTCTTACAGAACAAACATGGTTATTCTCAAAGAAGTTGCTCGGACGTCGCCCACTGCTTCGGACTATGATGATGGTGCGACCACTGCTCTGTTAATCTAGCTCTGCTCGGAGCTGTTGCGTGCATGACTGGATTTCTCGGGTAACTGTATTCCGATCCACTTACTCTAAGACTGGAAAATCATCATCCATAATTGTCCCAAACTATGTATCTGAAAGGAAGCTGTTCCACTTGAGGATGGATAGTTATCCAAAGACCATGCACCTTGAATGTGATGGTGGTTGTATTAGAGACTGTTGGTTGGCCCTCTGATGAAGGGGATTCAGCAACAGTTGAAAATGCAGGAACTGTGACGCGAGGGACTCCGAAGAGGTCTGGACAACCTGTGGAATTATTTGTTTGCCATGTTTAACGAAATGCAAAAGGGTTCTGCAGAAACTGAAAGGCATTTTGGTCTATTCTTTCCTAATAAGTAGGGGTGGGTTGGAAAAACCTAAAATTGAAAAAAACCGGACCGAAAACCGAACCGAGGCTGAAAAAAATCGAACCGAAAAAAAATCAAATTGAATATGTTGAACCAAACCGAATCAAATCTGGTTGGTTCAGTTTTAGTTTTTGGGGTTTGAAAACCGAACCGAACCGAAGTCAATTATTTTATTAATTAATAATCCTATTCTCGAAACGGTGTCGTTAACCCTAAAGCCTTCACGCAACGCCTCCTCTCTCTTTCTCTCTCGGTCTTCAACTTCAATCACTCTTAGTGTCTCTCAAACTCTCTGTCCCTCTCGGTCTTGAATCACAGGCGACCCGCAACGGCATGACCCTTCTCACTCTCAATCTCTGACATCTCGCCCTCAATCTCTCATCTCGCCGTTAGCTTCTTCTTGTCGTTTCGAGTCTCGACAGCAGAAGGTTAGTCTCACACTCTCACTTCTCTCGCACTTTCTCACCACCCAAACAGAACATAACATGCATGAGATGTATTTTTAGAATTCTTTTTGTGCTGATTTGTTCATGGATTTGCTTGTATTTGGATATTTGGTTTATGATTCATGGATGGGTTTAAAGATTGGTGTTTTATTCAATTTTGCTGCATTTTGAGCTTATTTTTCTGCTCTGGTGATTTGTGTAGTCTCTATCCCGAAAAGGCCATGTCGTTCGCCTTTGTTATTCTCAATGAGCTTGTTGAGGTCAGCTTGCTTCCCAGTTTGCCAATTTCTTATTCAATGCTTCTTTAGATTTTGATGCATATATTTAATATGGAGCTGTGATTCGATTCTCGGGCCAATGATTGTATGGTTAGCTGTGTGTGTATGTGTGTTACTCGCCTAATGGCTAGAAATAACCAAGTCTTATATGGTGTAAAATCCCATCCCATCCCATCCCATTCGAATTTCGAAGTGTTTTTAATGCCGGATGAATTTTGGCATACATAGGAGCTTTTAATTTTGCTCAAGTTTACTCTATGGAGTGTCCTATTATTTATTTATATATTTTGGGTATGCAGGAGCTAAGGGTTAAGCCATGTCCTGTAGTCTTTGTGGCTCTTTCTGCTGGTACAGAAGCTTGTATGTACAAGCTTGGGTATGCAAGATGAAGGGCAACAAGTATTATTTCTCTTCACTTGTAAGTGAAAGCTCTTAGGTTGGAAACTAATAAATGACAAGCTCGTAACCAAATCATTCCCTCCACCCCAACCCCTTAATGCAAATATAACGTTGTATAAAAAATCACAATTTAATGTAAATAGTCTTAAACGCTCTTAATCAAAATATCTAATCATTATATGACTCCCTATATAGTTTCTACCATCTAAAATGTCTTCCTCTCTATATCCCTAACCGCCATATGTCTCTTTAACTGGTTCATGTATATATGCATTTTTATGATTGAGTTTTTCATTCATTCTGACTAGTGCCTTTGTCTGGCACACATTTAAAAATAAAAAATAAAACCTATGTGTGGGCTTGTCTGAATTCTTCCTTACGAGAGTGAATTTCTAACCCTTGATTTTTTTTTTTTTCAAATTTAATCTGTATTTGACAAGTGTCCTTGTGGGTTGTACATCAAATGCTCCAAAGAAAACATTTTCTTGATAAAAAGCTTTGGGTGGTGGTCATTGGTTTTTGGGGGCTGTTAGGCCATATCCAACCGAAGGCTGGTCAGATGGCTCGTTTTAGCCCTCTGGTCCTCCAAGATATTAATATTTTAATGAACAGTACAATGTCATATTTGCATTCATCTCCAGCAGAGGGTCATAGGGCTCGTTTTAGCCTTGTGACAAAAAACCGTCTCCAACCGAGGGCTAAAGGGTCATAGGGCCAAACATAATTTATTATTTAAATTTAAAAACTACAACAACTTTAATTTAAAAAGGGTGAAAATCATGTGAAAAATAGTGTAGGAATGGCTTAGATATTTATAGGAAAAAAGGGGGAATTTAAAAAAAAAAATTGGCCCAAAAAAAAAAGAGGACAATATTGTCGGATATATCCGACAAAAAATGTATTAATAATGAAAAATCCAGCCCGGCCCGAGGCTAGCTGGATTGGACCAACCGGTTGGCCCTTTGGCCCTTTTTTGTCCCGTGGGGCCCATGAGCCATTTGGCCTAGCCCTCGGTTCGAGACGGTTTTCGGGCTATTTTCGACCCTCTAACCCTCTGGGCCCTTCGGTTGGAGATGGTCTTAGGATATCACCTTCAAAAGAGTGTTTTTCTTTCCTCTCCAGTTTAGGAACCCTAGAACCTACAAGCATTTTCATGGATAAAGTTTTTCATTGAAAATCTATAAAGTTATCTATGAAAATGCTTTCTTAAATCCTTGATTTCAAACTCTTTTGTTTTTGGTTTTGAATAGATTATTTGAGAGAGTGTTTTCTGGTTTTAGCCTCTTCTATCTGTTCTTCTATAAAAAAAATTTGGTGCTAACTTACCAACATGTTTTTCATAAGAATGTTTGAACATGGTTTACTGATCTCAAGCATATTCCAAATATTCATATAGGTCTTTGTTGTTGGATTGCTAGTTGGTTCCTTCAGTCTAAATGTTTGATTAAAGAAATTAGCTTTGTTGTTGGATTCCCGGTTGGTTTCTTCAATCTAAATGTTTGATTAAAGAAATTAGCTTTGATTTTTCAAATCCAAATTTCGCATCTCATCTCTTCATATCATATGTGTTAACGCTAAAAATGGAAAGTTAACAAGGACCAGTATGGTCGACCCTTGTTGGGCTCGGGATTAAACTGTAATAACTTAACAACAAGGATTAAGTGGTTCACTCCTCAAAATTGGGCTATGTCCACTGTAATGCTCAAATGTATATATCGAATATTGGTTACAAGAAACACTCGGTAATAGTCTAATCTTTCTATTCTCTCTTGTGTCCGACCATTTATAAGAGGTATTCATCCCTCTTATATATGCCGTCAGTGAGCCCCTAAAACCCTCAGCTCAAGTACTTCATCGTTTTCAATTTAATGAACCACGTACGAAGACATGACTTGCTAGCTACTCCTCTATCCTTTAGTCGACACGTGGTAAAGGAGTAATGTTTGTTCAGGTCTGATTGTATATTTTTCTGGGCAAACACGTACCAAACGCCTTGCTCGACCCTAGGGTAGTGGTAACCCACGCTCAAGCGCTTGATCTGACAGCCTTTATGTCTTTTCAAAAGCCTCTACTCTTGCTAATGGCCAACACGTAGCTTAGGTTTGGTGTCCAAGTAAGTAAGCCCTTGATACTTTGTGCTATAAAATTGTCAGTTTACCAGCTTTCTTTAAGCGGTCGAAAAGTACTTTACAAAAAGGTGATCGGCCTACTTGATGATAGTCAAATCAAACCGTTGAGTGGTCGTCCGTAGCGCTTGAAGATATTTCCTCTAGTTCGATTGGGCTAACTTGTAAACCCAATGCCTTGGTCTTCTTTTCCTTCATTAGGTCTTATCCAAGTCGTATTATTTCAGGGGTTGAAAAAGACCTTGCGTTAAAAATATGCATAGTTCGTTGGTTGGTCCTGGTGCCACAAGATGATAAGCTTGGAAGATGGAGCTGCCATGCTTTTGAACATTGAGCTTATTGTTGCTAGGCGTGATTGAAGGTTGCATAAAAGTACAAGCTGCTCTTTAGATTAGTTCTAGGAACTTGAGCTTGTGTGTTAAACTTTGTATGAACCTTTATTTTATACTAGTGGACTGGACTTCTTGGAGTACCAAGTTTTTTAACCTGGTTAGGGGTTTTTTCAAGCAAAAACTTGATGTGTGAAATTTGACTTTACTTACCTGCATATATAGTTGCTAATGTCACTTACTGTCATGGTGCTTGCTTAATGAACTGATAAGTGAATGAGCTACTGTTTGTGAATTCTTGTTGTGAGATAGATCAAGGTAGACTTTGACTAGTGGGACGTAATAATCAATTAAGTGTATTTCTTGCAACTGTACTTTATGTCACTAACAAACCTATAACTAGTTGACGAGCTTATCTGATTAGTCTATTGTGCAAAGTTAAATTTTAATTACAGAAGATTCCAATAGGTAACAATCTTAAGTTCTAATTATCAAGGTAGTGGGCAATTAAAACTCTTACTAATTGATTGTGCATTGAAACTACCTTTCAGTTGTCTCTTTAATGAAGACTAGCGATGTTAATCCTCAGGGTTTTCACAAGCTATGATTGACACCTAATAATGTGTCATAGCTACCCAATCTAACCAGAAGAGTTAGAGAACCCATTCGAAAGGAATTACAATGCAATACACAATACTCTTGACCTCATTGTTTGGTTGCTAGTTTATCTATATGATTCATGTGAATGTGATTGGGAATGTACTTCCTAATCACAACTGTGTGCTCAGACCAGAGACTCGTGAATTATATCAAAGTATTCTCTTTCTATGGATGAAGGTTAAAGATCCCCTGTTGCACACTCATATGCCTCCATGATAAGTCTAGGACCCCAATAATGAGTGGAGCAAACCATGTGGTTATGACGCATCGTCAGATGACCAAAGACATCTCCACATCATAATTGTGGTGTCTCAAGTCAAATGACAACATGAGTATGAGAACTCATGTTTGATTGTGCTCAGTGAACACTCTCCATTGAGTGCATACATACTTGATATTTTTTAGACAAATGAGTTGAGAGACATAGTATGTACGAGTCTTATCAGATTGTCATTGCTCAATTGACAATCCTATAATCAGAAACATTTAAGATATGTGAAATGTCTGTAAAATATCATCTCATGATTGGCTTTTAGGGCACACTTCCAACAGAAAAGTGGATGAAGGATGGTGAGAGATATGTTGAAGAATGTAAAGGAAAAACACACAAAATGAAAACTAAAAACCAAAATCTATTTTAAGTTGTTTTCAATTTAAGATTTTGTTTGTAGTCCATCTTTCTTACTTCTTGTCCTCTCTCTCCCATCGCTCTTCTTAAGCCCTCATTTACCTTGTATATTGTCCTCATATCTAAGCTTAAAAACTAAAAATAAAATGGTTATCAAATAGTTCTTTGATTTCTCTCTCAAATTCATGATACTTTCTTTGTTTTGAGTTTGTAGAATTTGATATCAAAAGTTCCCCTTTTGACCATGTTTACCCATTCTCGTTCTCGTGACTTAGGGTCCAAGTTCCAAGTATTTCTCTAAATAATTTTGAGTACACGTCACATCAATTAATGATTTATGTCCTAGAGGATTTTATCTTAGGTTGAAGTCTTGAAGATATTAGTAATGCTACACTTCCCATTATTTATACCATCATTTGTATCATATCTCTAATAGATGTAGAGTCCGTCAACGTATGTGAGAGTAACATAAGTGAAAAACCGATGGTACAAATAAGTAATAAAAGTAATTTTTATTAAGATATTACGACTAGATTATTTTTTATATAATGGGGTACAAATATACAAGTGGTTTGTATACCACTTTAATTCCCCATACAATTAAAATCCATGCCACATTCAATTTGCTATGTTTACCACTTTAATAAACAACTTTGACAACAGTTTACTACTAAATTAATTTTTTTAAAAGCAAAGTCCCTTTAAACAATCGCAACCCAAAGCTAGGCACATGTGTCAGAGAGAGAGAGAGAGAGAGAGAGAGAGAGAGAGAGAGAGAGAGAGAGAGCAGACACTTCCAATGAGGACGAAAGTGAAAGGAGTGAGATAAATAACTCTGATATATAATTACGCATTTATGTTTACGTAAATGTCAGCGCCACCCATGTGACGACTTGCTCGTTGCCCCCACGTGTAAAAAACCAAACAAACTATATGTGACGAAAGCACGCCTACCCAAAAGGAAAAACTCTCATCAAAATCCCCTTTCTACCCCCTCGATTCGGTGATCACGTGAAGTGTGAACGCGATGCTGCTGCTGCAACCACAGTATCAGACAGCAACAAAACAATCATAGAGATGTGATATCCACACACCCCATTTTACTTCTCACACATCTTTTTAATTTTTGAACGTCGGATCAGATGAATTGAAGAATATTAACAGACAGAAATCATCAAAGATGTGTAAGAAATAAAATGGGATATGTGGATAGCACATCCCCAATCATATGACCCCTTGCAAAACACAAAGTTCCCATTCTATCCCCTTTCTACGTATTATTTACAAATAGCATGCTAGGACCCTATACGGATTCTCTTTTGCAGATCCCCGGGATCAGTATCACTTTGTTATATCTAACATCAATCATTTTAAGTTTTTTTATTTAAAACTAAACACAAGCAGCACCTAACGAAATATGACCGCTCGATGTAAGATAAACGAACACAATGAAGCAATCCCCGGATCCTCATCCGCTACATTACTACTGGCACTAACCCTTAATTTTCTGGCAAAGAAAACTCAAAATCTAAAGCAAAATTAACCTCAGAAAACATGGTAACATAAAAGAAAAGTTATTCTGTATAAATACAATTTACAATCCTTATTGTTCTGCTCTCGAGTCTAGACTACACAAGGGAGGGTAGGCAAAGTAGCAAAAGAGATCGATCAGTCCTACTCTCGTTCGTAATTTCACTTCTCCTTACCTATGAAATATGTATTTTCTTTTCGGTTAGCAGTATGTATCGGGGGTGGTGGCAAGCGAGACCTCGTTGAGATCTTCCTTCTCTATGGATCTACTCTTAGTCTTTCATGTAGGTATAATTCAGCAGCTATACATCTTCTAGACGATTTTTCTTCCCTTTATATGCTTCTCTACTTTCCTGCAAAAAAAAAAACGTAGATTGTTTGATTTCGCAGCATTACAAACCCTCGCAAAGTCATGTTACAGAGAACAAAGTTAATTGGGGATGGTCCTTACACTAGCAGTAGCAGTCAATCAGCATTACTAATGAGAAGCAATGAAGCCAGCAGCATTGACTGGTGACGACGACGATGATGATGTGTTTGTTTCATTAGTAATGGCGGTATCATTAACTTTGGGTACAGCGGTTGACAAGGCAGAGAGATGATCTCCAGCGGAATTTGTAGGAGAAGCAAAGAGGCTATCAGGCAGGACCTGCTCTACACTGCTCTCTCATCACAACCACAAGAACGAAAAAATTGAAGATAAATATATTAATGGCAATATGCAGAAGAACCTGATATTTTACAATGGAAGAAAACTTATATCACTAAATAGATAAATTAAGCCATGTTAAACATTTCTTTATACGAAAACAAAGCTCCTTACATTTTATGAAGATTTGGGGCATCCAGGTTCGAGCCTTGCTCCTTGTCTTTGCCATTTCCATTGCCATTGACATTGTTGTGAATGAAAGCTAAATTATCTTCCATCTGAAACTGCTGCAGCTCAGCAACTGCACCAGTCACAGAGATTGAGGCAGCTGGAGTATCACTGTGGTCTGCAACGACATGGAATTCAGAAGTCCAAACAACAATGCTTATACATCTTAAATTTTAAACATATATATACTACATATTAATGGCAACTGTTAATGAGAAAACCTTCTGCAACTTCTTGTTCAGTGCTGTCAAATGGAAGGATATTTTGATTGATCTGAGCATGAGAATGAGGGCTCAAGGGAGGACAGTGAGCACCAACAGATAGACTGCGGTGATGATGGGGTAAGCGATCATTCTTCCAGTCCGGGAGCTGCAGACTCATGAGTCTTCTACCTTGTAGCTCAATGGCTTGCTGCAGTTCAACCTGCTCCTCCAATTTTCTTCTCAATAACATCTCCTGTGTATTGTAGAACATTCTTCCCCCTAATAGAAAACAAAAATTCAGGTAGCATATAGAACTTAACAATCAATGAGAATTTGAATGGAATGTCTAATAACGACAAGAGCATATATACATGAGAGAGAGAGAGAGAGAGAGAGAGAGAGAGAGAGGGAGAGAGAAGGAGAGAGAGAGAGAGAGATTATTTCTTTCATATTCAGCAAAACAATAAGCCATTTGTAACATTTAGTTATCCTCTCCTTTTCTACGATAGGGTATATGTGACAAAAAATGGTATCCGTTCTTGTTTTACTAACCCAGTGGGAGATCATAGGGATCCCTACAATCAAGACCACCAGGGCTCAAACATGGTGAAAATTCTCCCCTCTCTAAATGCTGTTGTTGCTGTTGCCTCCTGCAGAAAATAAGCCGTTGAGGCATCAACGCAAGCGAAAAAATAACATGCCTAAAGATTAGAAAGTAGAAGAGGAATAATGCACATACTTATCCAGGATTTTTCCCTTCTCCTTGTAGGGCTTGACAAGCACACGTGAATCACATATAAAATGAGGGTTTCCTTTGGACAATATAAGCCTGACAGTTTCTGGGTAGACAAATGTTACGAACCCAAACATTCGCTTCTGCTGGTATGGGATCCTTACATCTTGAACTGGCCCAAACTTGCTGAAAACGTAGGACAAGGAACAATTCCACAAGAATTCCAGAACTTTAAGCGTTTGAACAATATAACAACAATCATATGAAAATCTCTTCTATTGTAATAATACATAGAAATCCTTTCTATTTGTTAAAGTAAAATCAAAACATGATGTCCAACACACATTTGACCAACCACTCAAGATTCCAGAAGACCTCAAAATTTGTGTTACATTGCGATATTGACACAGTGACATCATCCTGCAGAACATCTCCAATAATCATGAATAGAACCTCCGACCTCCAAGGTCATTTAGTTCACATGATTTAACTTTTTAGGCTTAATCTTTATCACTCCATATTCTCTCTCTTTCCATGTCAAGAACTTGTATTTCTTATTTTCCAGAAAATTTTCTTGGACTAAGTTGTACCATGATATACCAAGCAATAACAGGTTAGCAAAGTTATTTGACAGATTCACAAACAATGATCTGTAATTGCCATTGCAAAAACAAAAGATGAGAGTCATACAAAGACAAAAGTATGCTTGATCAGATAAATCTGTTTTAGTCAAATGGTGGACGACAGTAGATTTATGTTCACGGACCAATTGAACTGCTTCAGTCTATTTAACTTCGTCCTTTAAAAGAAAAATCCCTTAGTAATAGTCCATGGCAGTCTATATGCTGCATTAGCATGATATGGGTTAATCGTATTCGTAACATTTGAAGGATACATTGCAAGCCCCTAATGCAAGTGTTGGGTACGGTAAATCCTTACTGATTTAGACTCTAGAAAATGTATTCAAGTGAAACACAGCCAATGTGCCTAGAATTCTCATACTTATCAAAATACATAGATTGTCATGCCACGAGAAGAAACGCACAGAATAGAAGACCATGGTGGAGGAGCAAAGACATTCATGAACTTCGGAAATTTAAAATTTTAAAGTTGGACACAGCTAAGTGATATGACAAGATGACTCAAACGATTTCCCCGAATTAGGTGGTACATTAAGTAAATCCCTACTCTTGATTCAGAATGTCCTGTAATTGAAATGCAAGGTAACTGCTCCCCTAAGGAACCAGGCGGTCAAAAACAAGATCACTTGGAGGCCTTCAATGAAAACCTTGAACAGCTTCTGAACTAAAAAGTTAAAATACAAAAGACTGAAGGCACTAAGGCCAGCAACATTCTAAAACCTTAGCATGGTAAGGGATTCCCATGACTGTAAAATGGGTTGCCAAGATAGTTGACTGAAGTGCTAGGGCATGATCACATCAAAAGAAACCAATTCTTATTCTGCCAATAGCAACAACTTGTACTGAAGGTTGTTCAACAACATGGTCCAACTAATTAATAATAAGGAATTAACAGGATGCATATAATTCTACCTGAAGTATTCAGAAACATCTTCATCTCTGAAAGTGCTCTCAGCTGGGAATGTCAAGTAGATCTGTCTTGAAGCCGAGCTTGCCTTTTCAACAGAAGCCATTGCTAAAAGTTCGTTTCTATCAGGCCGACACCGCCCAAACTTGTAAAGTTCTTCCCCCATCATCACTGTCGCAACTCTACAATGCGGGCAAAAATGTTAAACCAAAAACACAGAAAAAATAACCAACTTAAACCAAGAATGCAATTGCAATCAATAACGCTTCCACACAAAAGACATGTATCTATAGAGAGCGAAATGGGTTGTTTTCAACATAATCAAAATAAATAACAAGTCAACAGAAAATAGCAAAATGGGCCACTTCCAAATTACCTCTGAGGATCATTCTGCTGTTGCAAAAGGAAATTCATGTACTTATTGTACGAAGAAGGGGACGCTCCAGCCATAAACTGAGAGGCAGCAGCTAATCTCTGTTGCTGGGCTTTCAACCTCATCATCTCCTCGTGCTGTTCGAAACCGTCGAGATTACTGGGAGACCCCACAATGGCACCAGAACCATCGGAATCAGCAAAACCGCCATGCACAAACTTGCAATTGCTTCCATTCTTGCAAAACCCTCTAGCAAAGTAAAGACATGGCTTGAACCCAACTCCCAAAGCAGGGTCCTCGGACCCGAGACACGCGTCGCTGGCCGAATAGCTCCTTCTGTGGAAATGGGTGTCGCCATTGTTAACCGAATGAGCCCAATCAGGAACCCCATGCCCCAATTCGAGCATGGGATCAATGAAATCCTCCGGCCTCGACGAGGAAGAGGACTCGTTGAGAAAGGAGAGGTACTCGTTGAGTTGGTGCTCCTCAATGAGGTCACTTCCCGGCCAACCATCACCACCACCATCCTTACTGAACTGGTGTGAATGTACTGGAAGGGAAAAGGACCCGGCCCGGATATTATCATAAGAGAGTAAAGGGCTTGCCTTTGGGCTAACAGAGTTGCTTGGAAAGCCAGAAAGCGGCCAGGAATTCGAAGAGGGCGAAGAAGGGTTTTTTCCAAAGTCAAAGCCGTTTGGTATTCTAGGAGAGGACTGAGAAAATGGGTTGCCGTTGGTTGGTCTGGCTATGGGGTTTAACGGTGAGGGAGACGAAGGAGTGGACGATGCAGACGAACTGTTTGCCAAAAGTCCCAACTGGATTTTAGCTCTCAGAATCAGCGAGTGCAAAAGGGTCTCCGGACCATAAGCCAAACGAATCAAATCCTTGTCGGCGAAATCCTGAATGAGAAGATAACCCATGATTTTGATGGCATTTTCTGGGTCTAAAGTTTTGATCTTCGAGAAGAGTACGTTTGTAAGTTCATAGGAACCCATTGGGTTTTCTGGGGAGGGATTTCCTTCTCCAGAAGAAAAAAAGGAGTGAGAAAATTGGTTTTTGAGTAGGGCTTGAAGTGTTAAGTAGGGAGTTGGAAAGTCTCTCTCCTCTCGCTCTCTGTCTTCCTCGAATGATAGGAATCTATTTTTGAGGGAGACTAAGGGGAGTGGTAGATTTCAGATCTACTTCAAAGTTTAATTGTCAACAGCGACCTCGTTTGTGAATTAGCCATTTATATAATCTGCTTGATTACAGTCATGAGACGCCCTCATCATAACCCTACTTCCAACGTTGTCCCACGCATCCAGGTTTTTTTATTACTATTTTTATTTTAAGGATTAAAATTATTTAAGAAAAAGTACTCAACTATTATCCCAAAAATTCAAATTTTGAATAAAAAATAATAATTAAGTATTCACGGTCATGGATGAGTCATTACTTTTTAATTTTGTCAAATAATAAATCACCACATGCCTTATTGTTTGAAAATAAAGAACATTTTATTAATTGTTTTTTTTTTAACAAACGGTTTTTTCCACACTAAGAGGCGATGAGCTTAGCATCATAATTGACTAGCAATAATGTAAATTTTTCCTTGACAAGAATCTAATTAAAGACCTCTCACTCACAAGTGAAGAGGAATACTACTATATTGTAATACTAAGTGACCTTTATTAATTGTTTTTAGCTTTAAAAAGTAAAGAACACGTGACCATTTTTTATGGGTTTTTATCACCAATGGTCCCTGAGATTGACCAAACTCATCATTTTGATCCTTCACTTTCTAAATCAATCAATGTTGTCCCTAACATTCACCACCGCACATCAATTTGGTCCTTCCGTTTAGATTCCGTCAACTATTTATGTTAATTTGCATGTGGGACCCACAAATCCAATAAAATGGTGAAACGTTGATTACACAAAATAAGGTTTTTATCACAAATAGTCTCTGACATTGATTAAACTCCTCATTTTGGTCACTGAGTTTCAAAAAATCAAAATAAATTTGGTCCCTGACTTTCACTACTACACATCAATTTAGTCATTCTGTTAATGTCACAGCCCGTCCCGAGATTCTTCATATTAAGGACGTGAAATGACGGGATTACCCTTAGCGGGTACTAAGGTATGTGTGTGTGACATATTTTTGGTCTAAATGCATACATTCCTAAACTTTTGGAAAATGATTTAAGTTTGATTTAAAAAAAAATTGGTATGTATGTTTTGTGTGGTTAGGGATTGAAATGTGACTTGTTTTTGGGTGGACCACACAACACACACACGGGACAACCCTCTCCATTTCCCCCGTGCTCTCCCTCTCTCCTCCCTCGCAGTCTCTCACTCTCTCCCTCTCTAAACCGTACGGACACACTCACCATCGAGCCTACAAGCACGGATCGAAGGTTGTGAAGGTACCATCGTGCTCGTGAGGACTCTACGAACTCAAAGATACCATTTTCAGGTAAGAAATCCTTCGTTTTCACGTTGAAAACTCGAGGTTCGAGTTTGGCACTATTCATGAACTTTGTGTTGGTTGATTTTTAGGACAATCCAAGCTTATAGTGAGCCTAGTGAGGTCCTAAGGAAGCTCAGTGACGTTTGTTTGGAAGTTTTGGACGTCGGGATCACCACGTTCAAAGTTGGCCAGTTTTCGTGGGATTTCTCCGGTGAGATTTCGTAGTTTTTAGAGCCTTAAAGTAGAGTAACGTGAAACTACATGTTTAGGGCTTCATTTTGATATAAAATACGAAGAAAATGGTTGAGAAATGACGGAGAACAAGGAGATTGAAAAATCTCTAGTTTTCCGGCCACCGGAAAACTCAGTCCGGTGAGCTCGAGGAAGAAGACGCGCGTGGGGGCGCGTGCCGCTTCAAAAAAAATTTCTAAAAATATGTCGACGTTCGTGACGTCGAGTATGTCACTGTGGTATATTCATATGCCCATATTGAGCACTGTATGAGAAGTTATTAAGAATTGTTGGTGATATGCTTTAAAATAACGTTTTTATAGTTATTTCGCATATAGGTGATACCTATCCCGAGGACGAGCGCATCCAGGGACGTCACGAGGGTTACGACCCTTCGACTTATCAGTGAGTGGGCAGTATTTTCTATTTATACCTATATGCTATTGAATTTCCCAGAAATTGAGTTTTAATGAAAGTATGTTTCTAAAATGCCATGCATGCCTGATATGAATTATATGAATTGATAATTGATGCATATATATATGTGAATTGGTGTTGTGGACGCACAGGTGAGTATCAGGTGAGTTTTATGTTATTCATGTGAATCATTGACGATGTATATTATGTTGATAGCTTGTAACCTGCAATCATGGTGTTAGTGCTTATATTATTCACCCGCACCGTACGCTCACCTTGGATCCAAGTAGGTGCATGTCGTACAGACCATGAGAGGGTTCCGACATGTCGTACAGATCATGAGAGGGTTCCGACATACTAGTCGTATAGACCACCGAGGTGGTTCCGACTAGTAGGTGACTTTAGATTATGTGCACAGATGATTGATGAGAGAAGCACCAGAACGTATTATTACACCATTCATGTCGTACAGACTACTTCAGGTAGTTCCGACTTATATGCAGTGTAGTGCCGTACAGGTCACCGAGGTGACTCCGGTTGGATTGGATGTTGAGCTATAGAATTAACCGTACAGGACCAACTGCAGGGTCTCCGGTTGATTCATTATGTCACCTGTTACATTGATGCATCATTCATTCTGTTTGGATATTTATAGCATGGCATACTTTCTGGTTTTTGAAAGATTGATGATTTGAGATAAATGAAAAGTTATATGCTATTATGCTATTTTCTGGGAAAGTATACAGGTTTTACAGCGAGGGGTTAGAAATGTTTTAAATGAAAGGTTTTCGAAAAGTTTCGTTTTACTGACCCACTCAATTTTGTTTTGCGCCCCTCCAGGTTCTAGTTAGCAGTTGGCGACTCCCGAGGTTTTCTTCGGCGTTCTGACAGACTTCCTGCATGTAGGACTCACCTGCGGGTGTTGTAATTTGATTATAGTCCTACTTGACTGCACCTAGTTCTTAAGCTCTGTTTATGTGTGTGTTCACACTTTAACTCACTCTAGCATGCTATTTGGTTATTCTAGCTAGTAGTTGGTTTTTCTTTTCCTTCATAATTCTCTTATCTTTGCTTCCGCACCGCACTTATGGTTACGTCATGCTCACGTGACGGCCAGCACGCCTTGATTCTAGGATCGGGGTGTGTCAGTTAAAATTTCGTCAACAGTTTTTGTTAGTGTGGTAATATGGTCCCACTGGTCCAATCATATGGTGTCACATGGATTAACTATAAAAAAAAATATTATTTTTTGAAGATTTAAAACTAAAAGTACTATAAGAAATTAAAAACAAAAACTAAAAGAAAAAAAAAAGACATCATCGTCTTCATCTAGGTATGTTCAAAAAGAAAAAGAAGGCACCATGACACCACTAAAGCTCTTGTCCTCCGTGAACTCACTTCTCATTCTCTCTAGTTGGTTATAATCCTATCAAATTTGAATTGAATTTGGATTTGATTTTATCGAATTTAGATTGAATCTTATTTTCCAATCGGGATTGTGGGATGCAAGAGAAATGTCAGCGCGGAATACTCGCCAATTGTTTCACTCTAAAAAAAATAGTTTCTTATAGTTAATCCACTTGGCACCATATGTTCGGCTAGTAGGACCACATCAGCACACTAACAAAAAATATTGACAAAATTTTAATGGAAGGACTCTATTAATGTGCGATAGTGAAAGTCAAGGACCAAATTTATTGATTTTTGAAACTCAGGGGCCATAATGAGGAGTTTGATCAATGTTAAGGACCATTTGCGATAAAAACTCTTCCTTTGTATAATCCATGTGTCACCATTTTATTGGATTTGTGGATCCCACATACAAACTAACAGAATAATTGACGGAATTTAAACGAAATGACCAAATTGATGTGTGGTAGTGAATGTCAGAAACGACATTGATTGATTTTGAAAGTGAGGGACCAAAATGATGAGTTTAGTCAATCTCATGGATCATTTGTGATAAAAAAAACCTTTTTTATTGGAGCAAATTAGAAAGTTAGTATATATAATACTCATTTTCACTTGGAAGTGAGAGATCTTAGGTTTGATTTTTGTCAAAAGCGAATTTGAACCACATTATTGCTGGCTCATTGGGAGGCTTAGGCACTCCCACCCTTAGTGTGGATAAGGTAATACTAGGGAGACCAAATTTTTTAAACCAAATGATGTAGTTGTGGATGATTGGATTATTAATTACGTGTCAATTAATGTGTTTGTTTCTTATTGGTGACACATCATTTGGTTTAAATTTTTCGTTTCTCTAACTTTTTCCATGTAGATAATATCGTTTGTTAAAAAAAATATGTACCTAAGTATTACCTTAAAAAAATTAGTGTGAGAAACCAAGTAGATTGATAAGTTCTAGGCTAATTTAAATAAGAATTAAATATTCTTAGTTTGTGGATATTGTTTTCTTTGTTTGGTCGGGTAATTGTGGATTAGGGAACATTTTTTCTCACAACCATAACTATGGTATATGTTCATCATATACTTTATCATTTGTCACATGTTTTTTTACCTAATTCTAGTTAATTTTCAAATTAAATGTTACTTTTTTAATTTAATAAAAAATAACTAAGATTAAGTGAACAAATACATAGCAAATAATTAAGTGTATTAATTTTTGGTAGTGAGCAAAAATACTCTGTTGTCGATTATGATTCATATGATTATCTAGTGGATACACTTCAACTGTCTCTTGAATTTTCTTTTATCTTTGTCGGAATTTTTTATTCAAATATTGCACTTATTCCTTTGTGTAACCGTCCTTTCAAGGGGAAAAATATTCATTTTTGCAACGTTAAAATTATCTCTCTGTTTTAGCATTGTGTAAAATTGTAGATGAAAATTACCCCAGTTTGTCAAAGTAATGTGCTCTCATTTAAGATTTTTTTTTACCAAAAATTGTTTAACTTCAAACTTAAGCAGTGCAAAAGAGTTTTTGTTAAAAGTAAAACGTCTTGCTTGTTTTATAAGCAATAGTCTCTCACTTTTAAAAGCAGCTTACATGTTTTTTTTTTTAAAATGTTTTCATAAAAGCCATAATGAGACCATCTTCAAATGAGATATCAATTTTTAAGCCTAAAATTTAAATTTGAAGTCTTACGTGCCACTTTGTCATTTTTTAAACTTTTGCTCTCCAACCGATATGTCAAATTTTAAACATAAAATAATAATTCATATGTATTTTCTTTGCATTGGGAATGAAAAGAAACAAAAGGATAATGTTTTAAACCAATAAAAAATTAATAAAAAGCATTTAATAATTAATCAAAAAAATTTGAAGGTGTTGTCAAATTTGGTAGCAAGGGGGAGAGATGTCAATCTATGTCATGCCATATCAGATTTGGCTTCTCGGTTGGAAAACATTAATGCTATCTTTTGTTACCGTTATTGCTGATTTGGACATTTTGACATCTCCTTTGGAAATGCTCTGAAGCCTTTAATGAATATTTTAATTTCGTGCCATACCTTCATTAATGTTTTAAAATGACATTGTTTTAGTCTACTACATATATTTTAGGAGAAATTAGGTTTTTATCCCTCTTTCTTCTATTAAAACCTTATTTCTTCTCAATTTTTCATCAAGGTCCTTAGGTTTTAATGAATGTCATTATTTCAATAATAAAATATTTACATGTTAGCATAATTGTAACGGCCCGTCCCCAATTATTATGATTTTTATAATTTTAAAAAGTGAATTTACGAAAATGCCCTTCGAGGCAAAGTGTTGACTTTTGTTGACTGTCGTGTTGTGTCATGTCACGTAAGGCTCATTTTTCTTGGCGTATCCTCGTAGTACTCGTCGCTACGAACACGAGGGCGCAAACGGATCGTGATTTGGAGTTATAACGAAGGAGATATTCACGTTTAAAGTTGGGGGCATTTTAGTAAATTGGTTATTTTCTAGAAAGCTCCAGATTTTTGGAGCAAAATCTGGAAAGCCACGTGTGTGGCCCAGATTTAAAGACAGAAATGATGGGCGGTGGAGATGAAGTATAAAGGAGAGAAATGAGGGGTGGGACGCCCAATTAGAAAGAAAATAAAGAGAGAGTGACCAATGGGGGAGAGAAAAAATGAGGGGAAATGAGAGAGTGGAGGAGCACCGGATCACCCTTGACCCGGTTTCTCCCCGTTAACCCGACCCAATTCCTACACACCCCGACGCCAATTCTGGCATTTTTTCTGGCAAATTGACCGTTGCTATCACCTGCACACAACTTCATGACCATTCTTCTTCTATTTCCACCCCAAACCCGATGGTTTTTTGTCTTGATTTCGTAAGGATAGCGCCAGCGGCACTATAGGGGAGATCAGCGGAATTCCACCATTTTTTAAGGCAAAACCTTCAATCACTACCACCATTAGCCTTCCCTTGAGCTCAGGATTAATGCTCAATCATTGGTTGGAGCGTCGGAGTCGATAGAAGGACGAATCAAGAATCACCCTTTATAGGGTTTCCGACGGGTTTTAGTGAAATTGGGGCTTTTCCCGGTCAAATTGGCCTTGGCCACAGGTATGAAAGTTGCTCTATTCACTGAGATCTTCATTCTATGAAGTTTGAGAATTTTTAGAAATAGTTGAATTTTCCGGCGAGTCGAGGTAGTCGATCGCCACCTGCGACGGCACATGGGCCGAGACGTCCCCTGACCTTCCTAGGCTAAATTTGAGTACCTTGATTCAATTGGTGAAGTTCGATTGACGAATTTAACGTAGTTCCCTTAAGGTCCGCCTCTTGATTATTATAGCAATCGATGATCCGACTGTTGGATCGTCACCAAACTTTGATATGTTATAATACGTAATATTTGAGGATATTAGAAACTTATGGATCGGGAATCCGACGTACGGATCTTCCCGAATAGGATATGTAAGTTATATGTCCTATTGATAAGAATTCTAAGACATGATTTGATAATTGTTCTAGGCGCCGAGCGTCCGTGACGCCTTGATGTTTGTGCTAGGGAGTTGTAGCGCGGACTCCAGGTGAGTGGGCTTTTGGTTTTCTATATATACGTATATATGTTTTCTATTTTCCCAGAAATTTTTTTAAATGGATTTACATTTGTAAATGCCATGTCAATTGCATTACATTTTAGTATATGCATTAGTATAGATATGCATATGCTGGGGACGCCAAAGTAAGCTTCAGGTGAGTACATATTGATGATAATGATTGCAGGGTGTATGGTTATGTTTAAATGCATTTAGTGCTTATTATACTGCACCCCGGTGTTAGTGCTCCGTCCGAGGCTAAGGCCAGCCTTCACGTGATCGTTCACTTCCCGCACCGCACACTCACCTTGGATCCAAGGCAGGTGTCAGCTTGTCGTACATACCACATTAGGTGGTTCCGACTCGTAGGTGACTTACGATATTTCGCACAACCTTCATGTTATCGTAGCACTTGAGCGTACTTATTTACACCCAGCATGTCGTACAGATCACATTAGGTGGTTCCGACTCATGTGCAGGAATTGGTTAATGAGCTATAGGTTTAGCCGTACAGGTCCGGCTGACATATCATTTTACAT
The DNA here is from genome assembly GCA_035220775.1 of Malus fusca. NCBI lineage: Eukaryota > Viridiplantae > Streptophyta > Magnoliopsida > Rosales > Rosaceae > Malus > Malus fusca. The sequence goes on from CM069069.1 coordinate 25,868,228, forward strand.
TGATTTATTTCACCTGACTTACTTATTTCATTGCTGAGATACTTAACATGGCATATACTTGGTTTTCACTACTCTCGAGCATGATTTCTATATACACATGTATTATTATTTTATGGGAAATTATACGGGTTTTACGGCGAGGGCTTATAACGTTTTCAAAAGGTTTTTATTTAAAAACTTTATTTTCAGGCTCACTCACCCTTCTTTTGTGCCCCTCCAGGTTTTAGCTGCTGAAAGTTCGTATTGACGAGGATTCGTGGCATCTCAGTATATGTGGCTACCTCTGAGGGTATGATCCATACCCACACTACTGTACTTTACTTATGCTCTGACCTCGCGTGTGAAATGGGTTCATTCCCGCTCACAGCGCACTCTGGTCTTTAGGTACTTTTAGGCTTAAATTTATTCACATTTTCCACATCACTATACTTTATGGCTTCATCACCTTCCAGGTGTTGTCCAGCACAACTCGGTTCGAAGTCCTAGTGGACATTCCAGGTTGGGGTGTGTCAATAATTAAATTAAATTTCTAAAATATATTAATTTAGTGTTAGAAACGTTACATTTGGTATATTTTTATTTATGGCTATTCTTTGTATCATATATTTTTATTTTTAGTTTGCACCCAATTTTAATTGGCTTTTTAGCCAGAATGGTCTCTGAGATTTGCATAACTCCTCAATTTGATCCATGAGATTTGAAATCGATAGAATTGGTCTCTGTGTTTGTCTACAATTAATTATTTTGGTCATTTCGTGAAAATTCTCTATAAAGTGAGGATAAAGTGACAAAAATACCCTCAATTTTGGTCAAATCACTTTGGCATATTGTTTATTACATTGAGGGTAAATTTTTCATTTTGATCCTTATTTAAAATAATTTTTCACCCAATGACCAAAATGATTGATGGTGGACAATCTCAGATATTACTTCTATGGATTTCAAATCTCAGGGACCAAAGTAAGAAGTTATGCAAATCTCATGAACCATTTTAGCTAAAAAACCATTATAATTTGCAACCCTTTTTTAAATTTGTACTAAATTTCTTTTTAGTTTTACTTTGTACCCATATATTAATTTCTTTTTGTGCCCTTTTCTTTAAAAGATTTATTTGTAGTCTAGTTTTTTTAATTTTTTATTTGTACACATAATTTATTCATAATGTACCCATTCTTCTTTATAAATGTACCACTTTTTTATAAAGGGAACTTGATATAGATCCAATTTTGTTAGGATTAGTCAACTTCATTGAAATAAATCCAATAATTGAGATGCCACGTAAATCCCCTTAGGCTTATAAATTGTAGTAAGTACACATAATTTCTTAATATAAAATTATTTGTAGTTTAACTAATCCCTTAATTGTATGATTAATTATAGCAATACAATCACCTCAACGCTTTGATCCCTCATTTTTTTCCCTTCTTCTAAACAATTCCCTCTCTTAGATCATGAAATCAATCCTCCTCATTTTTCTTTCTTCTTTCTTCTTTCACGTGTGATAGTTTTGTGTTCCTCCCTTCAAATTCGTTTATCACGATTTCCATTGTTACATAGGTTTCACAACTTTTTTTCTACATATTAGTTCGGTAATACAATATCAATTGCAAGTATAAAAATACAATGTCATGCATTTATATTTTAGTTTTAGTAAATATTTTGGAGGATGATATCCATTTTGTAGGAAATTTTGTAGGAAATATTCTGGAGGATCATTGAATCGTCTTTAAGGTCAATGATCCTCCATAAAGTCTATTTCTTTGAATATTATGCATTTTTCTTCGTATACAAAAAGTAGTATAAATAATATCGTTTGTTAAAGAATAAAAGAATGGTAGCTACTAGATAATACTTTATTTTGAGTATTTAAATATTAAAATTTGAAAGCTGAATAAATGATACAAAAAGCAAGAATTTAAATATTTTTATCTGAAGGACAAAATTGTTATCAAAATATGTAATTGAATAATTGGATTCAATCTAAAAAAACAACCTATGCTTTTGAACCTAGATCCAAAAGGCCCAAATATTTATGAATAGCTTACACATCACATTCTAAATAAGCTTCCAAAGACTAGGGTTAAGGGAAGTAGAAGTGGATGATTTCCCAATAAGATAAAAAAAAAAAAAAAAAAAGAGTATATATGAATTGAGTGATAACTAGATCTGACATTTTACGCACAATTCATTTTATGATACCAAATAAATCTATATACAACTTCTATTCATGTGTCTGCAAAAGAAAATTTTTACCATTCCGCAATTATGGGTTTTGGGAATTGGCCAAAAAAAAAAATTGTATTCATGTGTCTGCATAATTAAAGTTGATGAATATAATCAATCTAAATGTACTAACTATGATGAATATTTCTTCGTGAGTGTGACAATTTGATGTAACAACTATTTGAAACAAGCATGTCACATAGACGACAAGAAAACATCATTAATCCCCTAATTAGGTTGATTTGGACACCTAGCCTACCACAACATAAATCAAATTAATATATCTAACAGGCCTTTTATTCAAGAAATTCTCATTTTTGGGTAAAAATGAGAACTAGATGTACGGTCCAATTCATGTCGAACTTCAATAATTCGAATTGTCTATTTTGTAAGTCTCAATTGACACACCCCGATCCAGAGGATCAAGGCGACGTCGAGTAGGTCGATGTGGTATATTCATATACCCAAATTGAGCATCGTATGAGAAGTTATTTCGAATTATTGGTTATGTGTTTAAATTAACGTTTTTATAGTTGTTTCGCATATAGGTGACACCTATCCCAAGGACGAGCGCATCCAGGGACATCACGGGGGTTACGACCCATCGACTTATCAGTGAGTGGGCAGTTTTGATTTCGTATTACCTATATACAACTGTTTTTCCCAGAAAATGCGTTTTTATGAAAGTTATGAATTAATATGCCATGCATGCAATTGTTGAGATATTTAGTTTGATAATTGATGCATATATATATGTGAATTGACGCGGTGGACGCACATGTGAGTTTTATTATTATTCAGCTGAGTTATTTTATATGAATTGCATTGAAAGCTCATAACCTGCACTTAGGTGTTAGTGCTTATATTTATTCACCACACCGCACGCTCGTCTTGGATCCAAGTAGGTGGATGTCGTACAAACCATGTGAGGGTTCCGACATGCTAGTCGTATAGATCACTAGATGTGATTCCGACTAGTGGGTGACCTTAGTTATGCGCGCTGATGATTGATGAGAGAAGCACTAGAGCGTATTTATACACCTTTCATTGTACAGACTACTATATGTAGTTCCGAGTGACGTACAGAGTTGGACCGTACAGGTCACCGAGGTGACTCCGGTTGGATTGGATGTTGAGCTTTAGAATCAGCCGTACATGACCATTGTAGGGTCTCCGGTTGATTTATTATTTCACCTGATTGATATTGATACATTCTGTTTACATTTTGGGCATGGCATATCATTACTGAGATATTATGTTGATGGATGTGAGCTGAGTTTTGTTGATGTGCATATATATATGTTTATATACTATTTTCTGGGAAAGTATACAGGTTTTTACGGTGAGGGGTTAGAAATGTTTTAAATGAAATGTTTTGGAAAATCTTTGGTTTTACTGACCCACTCATTTTGTTTTGCGCCCCTCCAGGTTCTAGTTAGCGGTTGGTGGCTCTCGAGGTCTTTTTCTGGCATTCTGACAGACGTTCTGCATGTAGGACTCACCTGCGGGTGTTGTACTTTAATTATGGTCCTACTTGACTGCACTTAGACCTATGCTCTGATACCAAACTGACACACCCCGATCCAGAGGATCAAGGCGTGACGGCCAGCACGCCTTGATCCTCTGGATCGGGGTGTGTCATCAATTCATAGATCATTCTTGTAAAAATTTAATTTAATCCGAAACCATTTTCCTATTTCATTATCATGATGAAATTTCATTGTTTCTTATAGAACAAAGTGTTCGTCAATTTATTTGAACTCAATTAGATATCTCATATATTTCCGATTTGTTTAATATTTTGTAAGGATGATCTATGAGGTCCAATTTGAAAAATAGACGATTCAGATCGTTAAAGTTCGATATGTTGTGGGCCCCACAATTAATCCCAATTTTTTTTTAATGAGAATCCCTACCCTAAAACCTCTTATATTTAAATATGTTATTTTCACGAATAATCGATATTATCTACATTAATAGGCTAGGAATAATGTAGTTCAAATTTATCTTTGACAAAAATGAAACCTAAGACCTCTCACTTATAGGTGAATATGAATATTATTAAATCGTAATAAAAAATAAAAAAAAAGAAAAAAAAAAGAAAAAAAAAGAAGCCCAGAAAACTAGATTGAATTCGAGGGCAGCAATTTGCAAATTGAAAGAATGTGAGGGGCAAACGATGGATACCATTTTGGTGGTCCTGCTGTATTTCACATGTTGGCCTAAACATCGGCAGCAATTTCATCTAAACATCATACAAATTGGTCACCACTTATGGTAAAAGTGTCCATGGCACCACACGTGCTTAGAAGCTTCTAACTGCGCATCTATCAATCTCTACCACCTCTATTTGTTCAATTATTTCCTTCTCTTAATTTCGTTTGTAGAAATATGTGGGATCATATTTTTTTTTCTCTTTTTCTTTTTTGTTTTAATTTTGTTGTACTGACAATGTGCTTGAAGCAGTGTTGTTTATAGGGAGACAGTACCCAAGAGTTGGACATAGGATGGCAAATTCAACCCATAGAACCAGATAATTGTGTATAACTGCCTGAATGGGGAGAATTTGGGATGAAAATTGGGTATATTTTGGATATGAAGAAAAAACGGTGAACATTATTTGGTTTACGGTTTTTAATATGATTATAGAGGTCCCGATTCGTAACCATCCAAATAATATATATTATATATCATTAGGAATAATATATATTATATTATATATTACCCATGAGAATTGAAAGTTTAACCGATGAAAATTCGATTGTGTTTATGGGAGAGCTCAAAGATTAGCCAACATCATCAATGTTTCAAGTTCAATGCTTTAATTTTTATATTCTACAAGATCCCTTCATTTTATACATCAAAGACTCCAAGTTTATAATCTCTCTTCAAGAGTCTGAGAGTCAAGGAGTTAATGCATATAACGGTGACAGTGTGTCAATAGAACAATTTATTTTTTATTTTTTATTTTTTATTGATGAAGATGGATATGATCGTTAACTGATGGAGAATTCGTTATCCGGTGGATATGGTTATAGATAATCTTCGATGGTTAATTTGCTGGTATGAATATGATTCATTTTCATGCTTATGGAGGTGGATATCACAATTTCGTACCCAAACCGAATCACTACCATCCCTATTGGACACAAAGGCAAGACAAAAATCTAAGTATGAACTAAAATCCATAAATTCAAAGGTTAATCTTAAACTTATAAATTTAGAATTGAATCAAGGGAGTTTTAACGAAAAGTCCACGGTACTGTTCACTCTAACGAAAAACCACATTTTTACACTAAAAAGTCAAACCTGATACTATTCACTTTACCCTTTATTTTGTCCTTATCATTAAAACTCAAAGTTTTCAAGCCCTTTTCATTAGTTTTCCTTTGAATCAAATCAAAATTTACATTTTGTGTTTTAAGAAGAGTGGGAGATCGTAACACATGGCACCAAGATGGTCGAAATGACCAGAATGTCCTTTGAATGTAACTACGTGAATTGCATGATGTACGATAATTTAGTTCTAACAGAGAGGTGAACGAAGACAAATTATGCCGTGAAGAAAATGTTCTAACGCAAAATTGGCACTTTCTGTACAAAAATGGCGGCTGAGTTGGGTGTTTCAAATAAGACAAATGGATACATTATTAATAAATTATGGGTACAAACTAAAACTGAATAGAAAATTGACACAATTTTAAAAAAGGGTTGCAAATTAAAATTGGTACAAACTAAAAATAAAAATATATGTTACAAAATTTAGCCATAAATATAAATATATCAAATGTAACCTAATTCTCATACGTCAAGGTTCATCAGGGCTCCCCTATTTGGATTATTGATCAACATTTATCATTATTTTTCAATGAGTTTATTTTTTTAGCTTGTTTAATTCTTCTTCTTTCTCTCACCTTTTTGTTTATTCAATGAAACCCACCGTAAAAAGTATACTTGTATTTTGAAATAACCATTCAAAAATTCCAACAAAAACTAGGTTTAACACACTGAGTCATAAAGGGAAAAGCTAAAACGACTCGATAGCACACTACTACAAAAGTGGCTTATTGTGTCAGTGGTTGGTGTCAGTTTTATATAATATACTGGCGGATAACACATTTCCGACACCCTCTTTACATGGTGTCGGAATTAATGTCAGGTATAACCGACATAAAGTGTTTATGTCGCTTATAACCTGTGGATGCAAATTTCTTCATCCTTGTTCTTGGACAAAATTGCACCTGCAAAACAACTAACACCTTTGGTCAAGGCCAAGAGCCTCATGCACCCACGATGAATTGGGGGCGGGGGGATGGGGTGCTTTGGCTGAAGAACCTTCGATGCCAAAGTTAGAATTTTGAGAATTTAGAGCATTTTGCAAGAGAATTGGAATTGAGTTTTGGAGATAATGAGGGGGTTTATATAGGGGTGTGGCCGACCCCCTTGGGAGAGGAAGGATCGTCATCTTGGATGATTTTGTGGGTTAGGTTCTTGATTTGTGGTTAATTAATTAATTAATTAGCTAATTAATATAATAAAAGAGTAATGATTTGGGGGTTACCTTGTGGAGAAGATATGATGAGGATGGATGAAATAGGTTATAAATAAATACCTATTTTGGGCACTTTTGGCTTGATTGAGGGATGATTGTCCACTGCTCGCGCGTAGGAATTCCGATGTTCCCTGAGGCTAATTTTGTCATTTTTACCCAAAAATCCACATGTCTCATCTTGATTATTTTTTGCTCCACAAATGCCCCCACACCTATTGGGTTGCTCGTAGAAAAGGGCAACATGTGTAGAGATTTTCTTGCTTTGGGAAACATATGATTGTTTCCTATTTTGATGTAGATTCTCTCTTTAATAGGAAATTAGATCCTTCTAGGAAAGGGAAATAAATTTCTCTCAATGCCTATTTAAGTCCACCTTAAGTGGATTATTAAATCAACTTTGGAGATCGATTTATTCTACCCTACAAGAGAGAGAGAGCTTAGAGGATATTTATTCCCCCTCCTCTAGCAATCTTCTACATCTTGCCCGTGTAAAGGATCGTATTTCATTGCTTCTAGGTAAGAAAAAAAAAATTACTTTTCTTGTCTTCATAATTTTTGGGAGCCTCGGGGCTTGAAATTTGGCTCAACAGAAGTTGAGGAGGCTTGAAAAAAGTGGTTGAAAAGCCACGGCATAGCGGTTTCTGTGGGTTGACCTTGTGATGGCGCCTGGGTGCTATGGTCTGGGCCTTTGTGACTGGGTCGTGAGGAGAAAGATGGCGCGAGGGTGCCAACCCCTGTTGGCTGGATTGGGCATTGTGGCCTTTGGGCCGAGAAGAAGAAAGGAAGAGAGGGGAGCCAGCACGGGCTGGGATGCAAATTTCGAGCCACAGGGCCTGATGTTTTGTTTTTTTTTTTGAGCTGGGTTCGGGCCCGTGCTTGAGGGAGGAGAAGAGGGCCGCAAAGCTTGGCCCGCTTGGTTGGGCTGAAGGCTGCCCTTCCTTTTTTTTTTTTTTGTGCAGCCACTTAACAAATCTTCCTTGCATCTTTATAGAATTTATTCAAGCATGTCTTCCTCGAACTACAAGAATGATGATGGTGTGCCGCCATTGGATCGTCAAGGCGGGCCTTTGAGCAAGGTTGGTTACTTCAAGGCTGCTTACTTCAAAATTAGCTCCGATGACTTGTTTAGAGACTTCCTCGAGGCATATTGGCACGCAATTCCGTCGGTAGTGCGTGTGAAGTGTGTTAAGGATGGTAGCAGCCATGAGCCATGTGATGGGGCTTGGAGAGCCATCAAGTTCCACCCCTACTATTTTGTGTTGGGGTATACTTTTCCTATGTCGCATTTCTTCCAAGAAGTGCTCTGCTCCATGAGATGTGCCCCCGCCCAATGTTCTCCGAATGCGGTTCGTGTGATGGTGGGATTCCACAATCTAAGCCAATTCTTTGACTTAGATCTGATGCGAAAATAACTAACGCACAAATTTAAACCCTATTTGTGACAGTTGTAGTAATGATGTAAGTAGGGATCGTTCTAGGCCGGGGATTAACTAGGGATGCTAATCAAATTAAAATTAAATTAAAAACGTAAAAACAAAATCTAAAATACTAAACTAGACTCAAAACACTTAAATATAATAACTCAAAATAAAACTAACAAATAAACTAAAATAAATCAAAAGACTCAAAACAACTCAAGACTTAAGAAAACACAAACTAAAATGATTTCTAATAAATCTAACACTTTAAAATAAAATGGGGGATTGATTTTGATGAAAAGTAAATTAAACTTGAATAAATTACAAAATTGACAAAAACATAAAATTAAGGTAAAATGATAAATGACGGACTGGCTAGAGGATTATTCTCCACACATGCCGCATATGCAACCTAAATTGATTTTCAGTTGTTCTTTCAATAAATTGTAAATTCTCAACGCCCCAAGTTAATTAGGTCCGCTTAAATTAACCTTCAGATTTTCCTACTTTTATTAGGTTGGATGATTGCATACGACAACCCAAAACATTCCCTACAAGTTCCCTACATGAATTGCATAATAGAGAAACAAGCAAGAATCATTAAGTTTTATGAAAATCATAAGCATTGACGAGGCACTTGTTACTATGAATTGCATGAAACTTATGCCAAGAATTTACCTAACGCGATCGTTTATAAGCGACCTTCACTACTTGTGAATATAAGTTCATAACGATTAGGTGAAATTTACTTATATTCTAGCATCAAATTCATGCATGTAAATTAAGTATGCATCCTTAATCGACATACAAAAATAAGTTATCAATCAAGCAGTTAAGCAAATTAAATCACAACTCAGAAATCACAACTGAAGGTAATCAATTCAAATTACAAATATATCCATGGTTTTGAATTAAACTCTAGCCAAAATAAAATTAGTTATACATTATTTAAATTAAAACAGAAAATAAAACGTGAGTTTAGGAAAATTAAACCGAATTGAGAAATAGGGTGATGCGCCACTGTGCTCAAGCTTTGCACTCCTGCCTTTTTCCTATCCCGCATGCTGACCTCCGTGCTGACCCAAGTCAGCACTGCAGTTTGTCTTGCTGACCAGGCAGCTTTGCTGCTCTTCCACAGAACGTTGTCAAGCATGCATGCACTGCCCTGAGGCCTTCCCCTCCCTGCGCAAACTGCCACTGTCCTGCGTCTTCAAGCTGCCAAGGCAGCTTCTGCTGCTACTGTTTTCTTTTTATCCTTTCCGCCCGAGACTCTGCAAGGCAGCTTGCTGCCTTCGTCTTTCTCTCTAGCTGCCTAAGGCAGCATGCACGTCCTCACGCTGCACTTCCTCTTCTCTGTCCGTCTCGCTAGCTGCCTTCTCCCCCGAGCTGCCAAGGCAGCCTACTCCCCGCACTGCCAGCACCTGTCGCTAAGCCCCCTAAGCAGCAACCTCCTAGCTTTTCTTATTCCCCCTTTCATGCACTGCACTTGCGCACCGTCCTCCCACAAAGCTCACGCTGCCTTTTATATTTCTGCACACTTTTAAACCATGTGCATGTTGCCTTCACTTCTTTTTATTTTTTTATTCCTCCTTTGCACCTTTGTTCTTTTTTTTTTTTTTTTATTATTTCCTTTTTGCTGTCATTCCTCCATCAGTCCCATGCGCACTCCACTTCTGTATTTTCTTTTTCTTTATGTCGTGCACATGTGCTGCCAGTAAAGGGTAGTTTTTGTTATTTTATTTTTTCTAAAGCTACAAAAATCAAATAAGTGAGCAAGATAATTTTTACGAATTTTGTCACTTAAAATCACACTAGTGCTATTTTTATTTTCTTAGCTAGATAAATTCTATAAAACACCAAAACAAAGTAAATAGCTCAAAAATATAAGAAACTAACTAAGAAAAGACGAGAGAATTTGATGTAAAATATGTATAAATATGAGCTTATCAAATACCCCCACACTTAGCTTTTGCTAGTCCTCGAGCAAAACAAACGAAAACAGAAAAAGTAATAACATGAAAATTATTAGCTTCCCCCTATGTGACCCTCATAGAATTTCATTCGAGAACACAATCATCAAGAACCATAGCTAACACCAACAAGCTAATCCAAGTTCATTTTCCTTACTCAAATATTAGCAGTAATCTTTGAAACATCCTTGAAGTGTAGTGTGTGAGATAGCCATGCTAATGCAATTTCAAATTTTTATTTTAAAATCACCATATGCAAACTAGCAACCTTCTCACTGGATATACACTCAATCACACATGTGTTTAGTTTTAATGTGTTTCGCTCAAAGAAACAAATGTGAAAGTTCTACCATAAGCTTGCATAAAGATCACTTCTCCACAGTCATAATTGCAAAACTTAAATCAAGAGGACTTTTATTGGATGTAATGAGGCTTAGGGATAGGGTTATTGAAACGAAAGAATAGGAAAACACAAGTTCCAAGCTACATTGCAAGCAATTATTTTCTTTAGATTTATAAGAACTCAAGCTCTCCAACGATTCTTCAGACATCTCCAACCAAAAACTTAAACTGAAACTTTAAAACTTTTTATTTTCTTTGTATACAATCTTTCTTTTTCTTTTCCTTTTTTTTTTTTTTTTTTTTTTTTTTTTTTTTTTTTTTTTTCAAACAGAAACAAATATGAAAAACCCCCACACTTATTCTTTTGCCAAACACCTTCAAAGTACTTCACAAACATTTCACATAAGACAATCTTGCATTGCTCGCTTGGAAAGGGTAAGGAAAATTATTTCAGGCATAAGGGTAGACATATCTGGTGATAAGAAATAAAAGGCTCACAAATACGGCTCAAAATGGCAATCTAATGATATTATTTTTCTTTGGGAAACAAGGTTATTTGGGCCATGGTGGTAAACCTAATGCCTCTATCATTTTCAAGTTCATGCAATCAATGACAAAAATTTCGAAAGATCGTTATGCAAGTTCTAGAGAAGTATCTCACATAAGTTCATCACACATAAAAAAAATAGGAGTGTATGAAAAATGCACACACTTTCAATAGGCTCAAAAACTCACATAGGATGTATATGGTCACTAAATTCACATATGGAGCTTAAAATCATGCTTTAATTTCACATCAACAAGGCTATGTGCATTTGGTTTTTCAAAGATGATCAAATATGTACAAACTAACACGAGAATAAGGAATTTCACAAAACACATGTTAACTAAGTTCTTGATGATCATGGTTCAACTTTTATCCAATTATATCATTGGGTCGGGAAACTAACAAAAATCTAATTCAAAACAATAAGGAAAACAAGGAAATATTTTTGGATTTTTTTAAATTTTCCGATTTTTTTATTTTATTTTTAAATAAAACAAAACTAATTAAGAAAACAAAGCAATAACATAGAAACAAATGAAACCAGTTCAAAGTCGAAGGTACAAAAATTTTCAATTTGGTCATTTTTATACTCTTTACCCCCACACTTAAACTAGACATTGTCCCCAATGTCAGAAAATATAATAAAATGCAAATAAAAATGAAAAAGATAAATATAAAGAAACAAAATAAAGCAATAGGACTGAAAACTTCCCTAATTTGCAGAAAATCAAGCGATGACCCCCCAAGCTAAAATTTTGCAATCAACTTCAAGGGTGGAAATAACCAAAAGTTCCTGCAAAGAAAAGAAATAAATCAGTTAAGCACGCAAGAAAATGTAAAAAATTGCAAACGAAAAATTAAAAATGAAAATAAAAGACAATAAATAAAACTAATAAATGAACATTGGTCCTGTTTGGTGACTTTCCACAGCTTTGAACTCGAACTGGCCTCGGAACTTCTTAGCAAGGAAAATGAGACTTGATTGGTGGTGTTGTTGAGGCTTCTCGAGCTCTTGGTTTCAACTCAGACTCCTTCTGCCGGGTTGATTGAGTCTGCAGGCTACATTCTTCTCTTTTTGTTCTTCTGCATGGCAGGTAGGCACGAGGAAAAGGTGGTGGTCTGCTTCTTTGTTCAATCTGTCCAAGTGCCGACCGATTTCCTTTCTTTCACCTTGTCCCGTAGCCAAGAGCAAGGGTAAAGGAAAAGTGTGCCATGAGATATCTTTGCCTCTGACTCTGATGATATGGGATACTTTTGCTTTTGAAGAAGTATCGTTCCACAGGTGTATGCGTGAACTGGGCTGGGGAACTTCTTAGCAAGGAAAATGAGACTTGATCTTGAAGATGAAGCAGCACCTTGTCTCCACATGCTTCAAGTAACATTTTCACTTGCCTTGGCTGTTCTCCAGGCAGATGTGGCGACTTCTTCGGAAGTACATCAGTGGTTGAAGAAGAGCACTCGAGAGCAATGCTAGGTAAGCAATCAGGAAGGATTTCCAGGCAGTCGGTTCTTAGATTGGAAGATTGACACCGAGTGCTGGCTGATTGCCCGCTTTCTCCTTGCCCCAAAGACAAGGAAAAGGACAGGGAGAAAGCGTGATATGAGATACTCTTGCTTTAGATGACTTATTTGCAAAGGTATCCCAGGGAATGAGAAACACAGAGAAACTCGAGAGAGTTTGATGGAAAGGCATTTTCGGAGATGAAAAATTTCGGAGATGAAGAAGTGTTGAGAGAGTTTTCCTTTGCTGTTGAAGGCGAAGGTAGACGTTTATAGGACTTTTCTTCACAACCGAAACTGTTCTTTTACCCCTGTCGGCAGCCGGTGGATGGATGAACAGTACAGGTCACGCGTTTTCTGAAAAAGCCACCCGTAATTCGCGCAAAGCTGACAGCGCGCGTGACGAGTGACGACAAAATTGGAAAAACTGTTCGCCTCGTGATTCCTGACCGCTCCGACTTTTGAGAAAGGAATTGCATGTGACACGTCTGGACAAATCAGGGAGCGGCTCGCCTCGTGATTCCTGACTGCTCCGGCTTTTGAGAGAGACGCTCGACTTTTGAGAGAACGGCGTCCGACTTTTGAGAAAGGAACCGACTTTTGAGACGGAGACGCCGCTTTTGAGAAAAGAATCCGGCTTTTGAGAAAGGAGCCCGGCTCTTCGATTTGCGAGAGGGCGTCTCTTCGACTGCTGAGTGATGCCTCTTGATTTCTTCTTCTTATAAGAACGCTCATTTTTGTTCCACAACAAACTTAAGCTCCCCTGTAAACACTCCCTCCTGTAAACACTCACACTTGCACTTCTTTTAATCTTGATCAGTCCAACTCTTCATTCTCAACACCATCAAATATGTCTTGCCCCTCTGACCGTCGCCTTAACTTGAATGTTGGGGAAGATAGTGATATATCTTCTCCAACCAACATTTGGCAGCCATCCTTCATATCCCCGAATGGTCCTCTTACAGTTGGGGATTCCATGATGATGAACGAAACAACCGCATCGGTGGTGGCCAGAAATCTGCTCACTCCTAGAGACACTAGGATACTTTCCAGGCGGTCCGACGAACTAGCTGTCCAGGACTCTATGGCCTACAGCGTCCGATGCGCAGGTTCAGTATCAAACATGGGCCAGCGCCTTCTTGCACGAACCCGTCAGGTGGAGTCGTTGATGGCTGAAGTGGCTAGTCTTCGGCAGGAGGTCAGAGTGCTTAGGCATGAGAACAGGGATTTGCACATGCTTGCAACCAATTACTCCACAAGCATGAAGAGGAAGCTGGATCAGATGCAGGAGTCCGAAGTGCGGATTCAGAGTGATCATCAACGGTTTATGGCGTTACTCCCGAGGTTTGTGTTGCCTTCGTCCTCGGGAGCAGCACCAAGTATTGAGGCTCTGAATGATCCAGCTCTGGCGCTTCGTCTTTCAGGGGCTCCGTCGACCTCCGAGGCACCACCAACCAATGACCAATGAACGAAATTAAATTACAAGTTATTGTAAAAAAAATTTATGCATTTAAGTTTTTTTTTTTTTTTTTTTGATTTTTTTTTTTTATATATAAATGTAAAAATAAGTAAATCAAAGTAAAAAAACTAAGTTTAATCTCCTAAACAAAAATCACTACTAAATAAACACAACAAAATAAAATCAACGTAAAATAAAAAAAATCAACGTAAAATAAATTCACACAAGAGCAAACAAATAATGAAAGAACTAAACAAAGTAAAATAAATTCAGTAAAGAGAAGGGATTAGGAATGCAAATCTGATTGTGGGTGATTCCTAGGCCTCCCTTCATTATTCAAATGCATGGGCTTATCATTGAACGGACGGTGGTACTTGAAATGATCCGACAACGGTCTAAGTTCTAATGACGGTGCCTGAATCATCAAAATTAGAAACAAGTTAGTATAAATTAAAATTAAAAATGGAGAAGATGGCTTACAGTCACATTCAAACTCAATTATAAACACCACGTCTTTGAACGTTTCCGGGACTTTGAACTTGGCCAGGTTTACTATGATGGTTGTGGCTTGTCCCGTGTCATCAAACTCAACTGCTTTAGGCTTGATTGTCTCATGCACAGCCTCTTGGATGTATTCTTGAAATTCTCCGGCCACCTCCTTTTCTGGAATATCTTCCACAACGTCTTTTTCATTCACTTCTTCCTTGGGATTTAAAAACCTGCAAGGAAAAAGGACATTTGGTGGAACGATGTTAGAATGAATTGAACTTAGAACCTCCTCACCTGAGTTGGACGGCATAAAGACTTGAGGGGTTTGCGATAAGAATTCTTCTAAACTGCCCAAGTCGTCATCCTCATCTTCTTCTTGAATCGGCAATTCATCCATGTCCGGGCTATGTTTGGAAGGTTCTGGGACAACTTCATACTCCATGTCACCTTCCAAAGTATTGACTTCATCGATTTCACTTTCTGCCTTTGAATTTGCAATGTTTGAGTTGGAGAGTTCACTTTGATCTCGAATCTGTGCCATGAATTCCATAATCTGCCCAATTTGCTCCTCCAATGCATCCACCTTGTTGGCTTTAATTTGCATCTCCATGTTTCGATTTTCTACGTCCTGGGTCAAAGAGGTTAGTAACTTATTCAAGATGTCATTATCCGAGGACGTACCTGAATTTGGTTGGGGAGATTGTTGTGGTGGATGTGGTGGTGCACATGGCCATTGATAGTACTCCTCTGATGGCTGTAATTGTTCTTTGTTTTGTGAGCCCTGCACCAAAGAAATTAATTCATCAAGCCTTTGATTATAATCCACGGGCATACTTTGATTTGATTGGAATTGCTGTGGGGGATGCTGTGGTAGTTGCATAGGTCTCGAATAGAATTCGTCTTGCTGCCAATATCCACTTTGTTGAAAGTGTTGAGGTTCATCCCACATATAATCTGAGTAGTCTCTCCAATCCGAATTGTAAGCGTTGGAAAACATGTTGCCCCTTGATTGGTTATGGCCCTGATATCCCCAAACATCTTCATTTGCAGAAAATTGAGGACCTTGATATCGTTGTCCATAGGGCACATCAAGTGTAGGGACACTTGGCATTGTGGTCCGTTCGGCATTATGAGTTAATTGAGCAGTGAGCTGTGCCAATAGATCTTGAATGCTAGTAGAATCCAGGTCTTGCTCCATTTGTAACTAAAATCAAAGAAAGAAAACTAAATCAAATATCAAAAGTAAAAGACATAACAAACCAAAAATAAAATAACATAAAATAAACACAAATAAAATAAAATAAAATAAAATAAAACACAAACAAAAACATAAACAAAGGATTAGCAAATTTGCTAATCCCCGGCAACGGCGCCAAAAATTTGATGCGAAAATAACTAACGCACAAATTTAAACCCTATTTGTGACAGTTGTAGTAATGATGTAAGTAGGGATCGTTCTAGGCCGGGGATTAACTAGGGATGCTAATCAAATTAAAATTAAATTAAAAACGTAAAAACAAAATCTAAAATACTAAACTAGACTCAAAACACTTAAATATAATAACTCAAAATAAAACTAACAAATAAACTAAAATAAATCAAAAGACTCAAAACAACTCAAGACTTAAGAAAACACAAACTAAAATGATTTCTAATAAATCTAACACTTTAAAATAAAATGGGGGATTGATTTTGATGAAAAGTAAATTAAACTTGAATAAATTACAAAATTGACAAAAACATAAAATTAAGGTAAAATGATAAATGACGGACTGGCTAGAGGATTATTCTCCACACATGCCGCATATGCAACCTAAATTGATTTTCAGTTGTTCTTTCAATAAATTGTAAATTCTCAACGCCCCAAGTTAATTAGGTCCGCTTAAATTAACCTTCAGATTTTCCTACTTTTATTAGGTTGGATGATTGCATACGACAACCCAAAACATTCCCTACAAGTTCCCTACATGAATTGCATAATAGAGAAACAAGCAAGAATCATTAAGTTTTATGAAAATCATAAGCATTGACGAGGCACTTGTTACTATGAATTGCATGAAACTTATGCCAAGAATTTACCTAACGCGATCGTTTATAAGCGACCTTCACTACTTGTGAATATAAGTTCATAACGATTAGGTGAAATTTACTTATATTCTAGCATCAAATTCATGCATGTAAATTAAGTATGCATCCTTAATCGACATACAAAAATAAGTTATCAATCAAGCAGTTAAGCAAATTAAATCACAACTCAGAAATCACAACTGAAGGTAATCAATTCAAATTACAAATATATCCATGGTTTTGAATTAAACTCTAGCCAAAATAAAATTAGTTATACATTATTTAAATTAAAACAGAAAATAAAACGTGAGTTTAGGAAAATTAAACCGAATTGAGAAATAGGGTGATGCGCCACTGTGCTCAAGCTTTGCACTCCTGCCTTTTTCCTATCCCGCATGCTGACCTCCGTGCTGACCCAAGTCAGCACTGCAGTTTGTCTTGCTGACCAGGCAGCTTTGCTGCTCTTCCACAGAACGTTGTCAAGCATGCATGCACTGCCCTGAGGCCTTCCCCTCCCTGCGCAAACTGCCACTGTCCTGCGTCTTCAAGCTGCCAAGGCAGCTTCTGCTGCTACTGTTTTCTTTTTATCCTTTCCGCCCGAGACTCTGCAAGGCAGCTTGCTGCCTTCGTCTTTCTCTCTAGCTGCCTAAGGCAGCATGCACGTCCTCACGCTGCACTTCCTCTTCTCTGTCCGTCTCGCTAGCTGCCTTCTCCCCCGAGCTGCCAAGGCAGCCTACTCCCCGCACTGCCAGCACCTGTCGCTAAGCCCCCTAAGCAGCAACCTCCTAGCTTTTCTTATTCCCCCTTTCATGCACTGCACTTGCGCACCGTCCTCCCACAAAGCTCACGCTGCCTTTTATATTTATGCACACTTTTAAACCATGTGCATGTTGCCTTCACTTCTTTTTATTTTTTTATTCCTCCTTTGCACCTTTGTTCTTTTTTTTTTTTTTTTATTATTTCCTTTTTGCTGTCATTCCTCCATCAGTCCCATGCGCACTCCACTTCTGTATTTTCTTTTTCTTTATGTCGTGCACATGTGCTGCCAGTAAAGGGTAGTTTTTGTTATTTTATTTTTTCTAAAGCTACAAAAATCAAATAAGTGAGCAAGATAATTTTTACGAATTTTGTCACTTAAAATCACACTAGTGCTATTTTTATTTTCTTAGCTAGATAAATTCTATAAAACACCAAAACAAAGTAAATAGCTCAAAAATATAAGAAACTAACTAAGAAAAGACGAGAGAATTTGATGTAAAATATGTATAAATATGAGCTTATCAAGATCTAACCATCAACAAATTTTGGTACTTCTTTGACATAGCTCACATTGAGGTAGTTGGGTAGCTGCGATCTCGCCATAGGCTTTTTGATAACTCGAGCAAGGGAGATCATGACTGGGCTAAGGAGACTTTGGAGATACGTGGAGAATGGGAGTCTGATTATTCCCCCGAACTGCGTGTTCCAATGGTTTTCATATTTGGTAAGTAAAATGCTTAATCTCTCGGCTACTTTGTATTTATGCTAAGCTGCTATTTAATTTTCTGATTGTCTTCCGCTGCTTTTGTAGATTCAGAGTTTGGCTCAACTCTTAAAACTTTTCCATACATGAAGAAAGTGCATGTTGCTCTGGGTATCCTCTCTGAGTATCGTGAGTGGCGTTGGTTGCTTAGTCATCTTCATAGGGAAAAAGGTGGGCTACCCTCGAGAAGGGAGAAAAAATGAATCAAGGCTGAGGTTTTGGCTCATCCTATCACTATGGTAGAGCCTGCTACAAATGAAGGTGGGAAAAAGAGGTTTTTCTTGCCTGCTCAAGAGACGCATTATGAGAAGAAGTCGAAGACTTCTTTTGCTGCTTGTGGGGGTTCACCGTTTACTCAAGAGACACCTGCTGAGAAGAAGCCAAAGACTTATTCCGCTGTTGGCAAGGATTCACCGGTTGCTCCCAAGCTTGTGATTGACTTGACTTCCTCCAAGGACAAGAAAGATGAGGCTGCTAGATTTGTGCCTGTGGCGCCTACCGTTCTGAAGGTTACTAGTTCGATTACTAATAGGATTGCCCAGCGTAGAAGTTCCTCCATGCCTTCGGTGCTGAAGTTTAAACCAAATTGTCCATTTGGGGCTAAGTCTGGTTCATATTTGGAGAAGCATGCTACCATGAAGAGTGACAAGGTGCCCCTGCCTACTAAAGTGGCGTCAAAACTCGTTCCCTCTGCTGCTGAGACCGACTTGTTTACTGAGAAGAATGAGACTACTCGTGCAGGTAGTCGTGAGAAATCCATCAAGTCTGTTTATGGGGAAGTTACTGAGATTTGTGCGTTTTTGAAACCAGATCTGCTTGAGGACATGGATGTATGTGCCAAGTTTGTTGATGGTGTCAAAGGGGTTGTTGGCCCAAGTTCCTTTGCGAAGTATACGACCGAGTATAGGAGAACTGCTCTGCTGGCCATGATGCAGAAAATGACGATTCTGGCAGCCGAGTTTATGCTTTTTGATCAAGAGGATACCAAGGCTGCCAAGGAGGTGGCAAAAACTGTGGCAGTCGAAGCTTACTCCTCGGTCGAGAAACTCAAGAAATTGGAATTTGAGCTTGCTGCTTTGAAGGGGTCTAATCTCTGCCCCTACTTCTCTGCAGCTTGAGGCCGCTCGCCAAGAGATCATGGATTTGAAGACTAGACTTGACGCGATCCAAATAAAGTATGAAAGTGCAGAGAAGGAGATCGAGTGTTACATACCTCAGATTCAAGATCTTGAGTGTGCCATATCTGAATTCCGCTCTGTTGCTTATGCAAATGATGAAGAACTGATCGCTACTTACAACCAAGTGATCCATTTCAAGAAGGTTGTTGATAGGATTGAGCCTCAAGTGTTGGAACTCCAAGGTGCTTTGAAGATCAACGACAATCTGAAGAAAGAAGTGAAGGAGCTGCATCGGGTTCGTGCTCGTCTGCTCGAGGAGAATGAGCAGTTGAAGGGTGAGAAGGCTGGATTTGAGGCTTCACTTACTCAGAGTCAAGCCAATTTCTACAAGCTGGGTTATGTAGATCATCTCTTTGGACGACCGTCTGACTTTGAGTTTTCTAGTAAAGACTTCGATACCTTATCTATTTCTCTGGAAGACTTGCTCACCTTTACTTTTGAGTGTTTTATTGGTGAAGTAATCAGAACGATTGGTGCCTAGTTGAGGCAGCTGGGGGTGAAGCGCCTAATAGTGCCGATTTCCTTGTTGGATGCTTTGGCCTGCCTATTGCCTTAAGGATATCTCGACGTGGACATGTGCTGCTTGATGCCATACTTTTGGAAGAACTTCGCCAAATCTTTGCCCACGAATTACGAGCTGTTGTTGGTGACGATGGACTGAGGGATGCCAAATCGGCAAATTATGTTCCTCCACATGAAATGTTTTATGTCCGTCTAAGTCGTGGTCATCATGGGCTCTGCTTTTACCCATTTGGTGAAGTAATCGGTTGCCCGATCATGATGCCTCTGCCCCCCCAATAGCAAGCGACATAGGTTCTACCAGGTCGATTGCCCAATGCATGAACTGCCAAGGACTCATCTACGAGTGTAGTTCGCTGGCAGGCAGTGCTGGAATCGGCTTGTAGCATTGGTAGCGGTCGTATTTTTATACTAACTCCTTAGCATCTTGGTGCATGGTAGGCCAATAGTAGTCTGAGTTAAGAGCATTCTGTGTTAAAGATCGGCCTCCAGAGTGATTTCCACAAATGCCTTCGTGGATTGAACTTAGAACCTTTAGGTCATTGGGAAGCGCTAGGCAGCGGAGATGTGGTGCGGTGTAGGATATTCGGACGAGAACACCGTTCCACATGTAATAGCGTGCCGCCTTTATTTGGAGCTTTCTAGACTCCAACCTTTTTATGGGGAGCGTGCCATTGACCAGGTAGTTTATAATAGAACTTTTCCAGTTGGGAGTTATACTAACCTGTGACACTTTGGCTGCCAGCTTCGCCTCTATGCTTGGCTTTTCTAGATACTCCACCGGAATAAAGCGTTTGACTTGGTGATCGAGGGCAGAGCCTAGGCCGGCTAGCGTGTCCGTGTGAACGTTGTTTGCCCGCGAAACTTGAGTGAGAGTGTAAGTCTGAAATGCCTCAAGCTGCTTGCGTACCTTCTCTAGGTATTGCGCCATCCTTGGATGTTTTACCGTGTACTCCCCAGTAGTATGGCTGGTGATTAGCAGGGAATCGGAATTAATTGCAAGCTTCTTCACCGCCAAGTCTTTTGCCATTCGGAGGCCTGCTAGTAGGGCCTCGTACTCTGCTTCGTTGTTGGATGTTCTGAAGCCTAGAATGATCGCCTGCTCGAGCATTGAACCGTTTGGGGTGATAAGGACCAAGCCTGCTCCCGAGTCTTTGTAGTTGGTTGCGTTATCAACATGCAAATGCCAAAGGTCTCCACTAAGGGGAGCAGGTGCAAGTAAGGTGTGCTCGGCTACTTTCGGGGCGTCGTTGGGCCACTATGTTGCGTCGCCTAGGCTAGACGTGAATTCCGCTATAAAGTTTGCCAAGGCTTGGGCCTTTATCACCGTGCTGGGTCGGAAAACTAAACCGTATTGGCCAAGTTTCAACGCCCACTTCATCACTCATTGAGAAGCGTCCAAACCATGTAGGATTAATCGTAGTGGATATTGAGTCATGACAATGACTGTTTGATAGGAGCATATTTATGCGACTTAGTTAGCTTAATTTCTTGCATTTCCATAGTAAGTTTGGGTTTATTATAGTGATTTAAGCTATTTTCGTGTGTTTGTAGGTCTAATTGGCAAAGTTAGCAAGAAAGTGCATTTTAGAGCAATTTTGGGCTGGATTGGATTGCATTCATGTGGAGCATAAGGAATGGATGTTTTTGAAGATCAAATGAAGCTATGAGTGTGCTAAAGAGATGGAGAAATTAGTTCAAGTCTTGGAAGATGAGTAATCAGCTGCAAGGGGACCTAAATACTTGGTTCTAGAAGCCACAACATGTCCCTAAAAAGGTGCCACATCCTTCCCCCTTGTCCCTTCTAGAAACCTGCACAAATACCATTCTAGAAGGCTTATCCCTGTCCCTAAACATATGCCGTACCACCCTTTCTAGAATCCCTAGAAAGGTGGCGCCTATTCCCCTTTTAGAAGTCCAAATTTCTGCCACAAAACATATTGTTTCTAGAAACCCTAAAAACATGGCGCCTCCTTCCTTCTAGAAGGCCTTTGCCTTGCTTTGCACTCCATTCCATTTCCATCCAATTCCTGCTGCACCTCCTTACCCTTTTTCCTTCTTGGATTATGATTTAATTACACTTTTTCCTTGTGGATTTGGATTGCAAAGCCTTTTCAGAAATTAATAAGGCTGTGACCCTTTTCTTGAGGCCCAAGCCTTATGCCGCAAAACCCTAGCCTATAAATACATGTTTTCAGCCACAATTTTGACCACCACCCCCCATATAATTCTACACCACAATTCACACCAAGTCACAGAAATTCATCAAGTGCCGCAGCAAGGAAGGGAAGGAGAAGAAGAGATTTGTGCCGTGCCACCATCCAAGGGTTGTGCCGCAAGTCACATGCAACCATTGGAGATTTTCAGAGTTCTTCCGTCCCTCGTTTCGTTTCCATGTTTATTTTACTTTGCTTTTCAATTATTATGAACATGAGGAACTAATTCCTTTTTAGTTGGAAGTGAATTCGAAGCCATGATTATATGTTTTATATGAATTGATTACATCCACTTATTGTTTTTCTTGAGTCTTGAATGTGATTTGCTTATCTGAGTTATCAAAACTTGTTTATGTATGTTGATTGAGGATGCATACTTAATTTGCATGCATGAATTTGATGCTAGAGTATAAGAGAGTTTCACCTAATCGTTATGAACTTATATTCACAAGTAGTGAAGGTCACTAGTCATGATTGCGTTAAGTGAATCCTTGGCAGGAGTATCATGCTTTTCATAGTTACGAATGCCTCGTCAATACTTATGATTTTCAAAGAACTTAATGACCTTTGATATGTATCTCTATCATGCTTTTCATAGTTAGGGAACTTGAGAAGGATAATTTGGTTGCGATGCGTATTCCATCCAATTCAATGAATTAAGGAAAATCTGATGGTTAATTTGTGCTATCACGGTTAACTTGGGGTGTTGTCATTCATAGTCTAAAGGAATAATAATTGAAAATTGGTTTGTATGCATATGTCATATGTGGAGAAGGACCCTCTAACTAGCTTTTCACCCTTGAATTCACCTTAATTTCGTTTTAACTTACTTGGTTTGATGCAATTTACTTACTTTTGTCAAATTCGTCCAAAACCCCCCTCAGTTCTTATTTGGTGTCTTAGTTTAGTTAATTTCATTCAAATCTGTTCCCATTTAGTATTTTGAGTCAAGTTAGTTTAGAATTCGTCCAAATCACTCTTTAGTATTTGTTTAGAGTCATTTAAGTCAGTTTTAAGTTTATAGAGTCTAGTTTAGTGTTTTTGAGTCTTATTTGTGTTGATTAGCATCCCTAGTTAATCCCCGGTCTAGAACGATCCCTACTTACATCTTTACTACAATTGTCAGCAATACGGTTTAATTTGTGTGTCAAGTTAATTTTCACATCAAATTTTGGCGCCGCTGCCGGGGATTAGCAAACTTGCTAATCTCCCTTGTTTGTGTCGTGTGTCTTTGTGTTTTCTTTTAAGTGTCAAAGCGTTTTGCGTGTGTGTTTGTGTTGTCTTTGCTGTGCCATATACTTGGTTGCTGAGTCATGTTTGTTTCTTCATTTCAGGTACTAGTTTATGACTCGTAGTTCTCAACCTATTAGTGCAAACATCTTGGAGTTTGACGACGATTTTGAACGAACTTTGAGAAGGAAGAGGAAACAACCAGAACCTAATCCACCTAGTTCAAGTTCAGATGCCTAATATGAATTTGAAGAAGAAGAAGAGGAAGAACTAGCCATGGCAGCGGACAATCGTACAATTAAAGAACTTTCAGCCTGGGGATTGGACAATGCCGTGCCCATTTGCATTCAATACTCCGTGGCTGCCCAAGGAAAGACTGATGAGTTTGAATTGAAGTCTAGCTTGTTGCATCACATTCCCAAATACCATGGGCTATCCATGGAAGATCCAAACAAGCATCTTAAGGAGTTTGAAGTGGTATGTTCGAGCATGACACCCATCAATGTCGATGGGAACATTCTGAAGATGAAGGCTTTTCCATTCTCTCTTTTGAAAAAGGCTAAAGATTGGCTATACGAATTGGCACCCATAAACATCACTTCTTGGGAAAGCATGAAGCGAACATTCTTAGAAAAGTTCTTCCCAACTTCAAGAGTCATTCTCTTGAGGAAGAGAATTAGTGGCATTCAACAAAGCCAAGGAGAATCCTTCCAACGTATTATGAGCATTTTAAGACTCTAGTTGCATCATGCCCTCAACATCAAATGAAGGAAGAACTTTTGCTTCAATATTTCTACGAGGTACTCCTTCCAATTGAGAGACAAATGCTTGATGCCTCAGCTAGTGGTGCTTTGGTTGATAAAACACCGGTTGCTACAAAGATCCTAATTGCAAATCGAGCCTTGAATGTACAACAATATGAAGGAGTTGGACAAAGAGAGCCACGACAACAAGTGAATGAGGTAAGTGCAATTTCAGAACTTCAATCTCAAATGGCTAATCTTACTGTTCTTTTATCGCAGATTGTGGAAGGATCCAAAATGCAAGGAAATATACCAAGCATGTGTGGCGTGTGTTCTATGCAAGGGTACCTCAATGATCAATGTCCACAATTGATAGAGAATGGAGGATGGGAAAGTGCCAATGCCATAAGTTATTAAGGCCAAAATCAGCAAAGGAATGATCCATACTCAAATACATACAATCCGGGATGGAGAGATCACCCAAACTTCAAGTGGATGGAGCCTCAACAACCTCAACAACAAGGAGGATTTCGATAGCCACCCCTGGGATATATCAAAGGCCATTTTCGCAATCTCAACCTCAACCACAATCTGCCACACAAAACTCGGGTTCGTCATTTGATAATGATAAAACATTTCAATTACTAACTACGTTGGCACAGGGATTCCAAAATCAAGCCAAGGAAGTGGCCGACTTGAAGAATCAAATAGGGCAGGTTTTAGAGTTTATGGGGCAGTTTAGAGAATAAGGCAAACTTCCTAGTTCAACCATTGTGAATCCAAAAGGAGGCTTTGAAACCGCCAAGGCCATCAAGTTGAGAAGTGGCAAGGAGCTTGGAAACTACCAAAAGGATGGTGTGATTATTCAATTGGCTGATTGTTCTAATGCATACCCAAAAGGAGTTTTGGAAGATGTTTTGGTGCAGGTTAACAATTTGATATTTCCAGCGGACTTTTACGTGCTTGACATGGAAGATTCAGCCCATTCTACCCCATTGTCGATCCTCCTTGGGAGACCTTTCATGAAAACAGCCCGCACCAAGATCGATGTGTTCAAAGGGACTTTAATGATGGAATTTGATGGCGAGATTATTGATTTTAATATTTCTGAAGCTATTAAATTTCCTAAAGATGATCATTCTTGTTTTTTTATTGATGTGTTTGATTCATTGGCGCATGACTATCTTGATTCGTTGGACAAAGATCCCCTTGAAACAACAATTACCGAGGGATTGGGCCTAGAACCCAATCTAGCCGTGCCTAATGATGAAATTGGCGAGATGGTGGCCGCCTTAGGGGCATTGCCACAACATCCTGGTAAGTCTCCAATCCAAATTTCAATTCCCGTTTCTACTAATAAGTTATTACCTTCAGTGATTCAGGCCCCGATTCTTAAACTTAAACCGTTGCCAAGTCATTTGAAGTACGTCTATTTGGGAGACAAAGAAACGTTGCCCGTCATAGTCTCTTCAACACTCACAACATTAGAGGAAGAAAAACTGATTCGGGTGTTGAAAGAGCACAAAACAGCCATAGGATGGACCTTGGCCGACATTAGAGGTATTAGCCCTACAACTTGCATGCATCGCATACTTCTAGAGGAGGGGGCTAAACCAACTCGAGAGGCTCAACGCCGACTCAACCCTCCGATGATGAAATTTGTGAAGAATGAGATTATCAAGCTTCTCGATTGTGGAGTGATTTATCCTATTTCGGATAGCCATTGGGTTTCACCGATTCAAGTTGTTCCAAAGAAATTGGGAGTTACGGTGGTGAAGAATGCTGAGAATGAGCTTGTGCCAACCCGCATCCAAACAGGTTGGAAAGTTTGCATCGATTACAGGAAGCTCAACGCCACCACAAGGAAGAACCACTTCCCTTTGCCGTTCATTGATCAAATGCTTGAAAGGTTAGCTGGTCATTCTTTTTATTGTTTTCTTGATGGTTATTCAGGATATAATCAGATTGTCATAGCTTCGGATGACCAAGAAAAGACCACTTTCATGTGCCCCTTTGGTACCTTTGCCTATCGTCGCATGCCATTCGGTTTATACAATGCACCTGCCACATTTCAACAATGTATGGTAAGTATCTTTTCAGATTTCGTTGAGAAGATTATTGAGGTATTCATGGATGATTTTAGTGTATTTAGTGATTCGTTTGATAATTGTTTGGATAATATCACATTAATCTTGAAACGATGCGTTGAAACTAATCTTGTTTTAAATTGGGGAAAATGTCACTTTATGGTAAAACAAGGTATAGTTTTAGGTCATATCATTTCAGAAAGGGGAATTGAGGTTGATAAATTGAAAATAGATCTTGTACGCTACTTACCTTCTCCTACTTTGGTTAGAGAGGTTCGTTCTTTTCTTGGACATGCAAGATTCTATAGGCGATTCATCAAGGACTTTTCGATGATATCCAACCCCCTTTGCAGTCTCCTCCAAAAGGATGTCCCATTCAAGTTCGACGAGGAATGTGATAAGGCTTTTAAACACCTTAAAGAGATGCTCACTTCGACCCCCATCATTGTTCCACCAGATTGGAGCCTTCCTTTTAAGCTTATGTGTGATGCTTCCGATTATGCATTAGGGGATGTTTTAGGACAAAGGAAGGACAAGCAGCCACACGTCATACACTATGCCTCTCGGACCTTGAATGACGCTCAATTGAACTATTCCACAACGAAAAAAGAACTTCTTGTTGTTGTTTTTGCTTTAGATAAGTTTCGTTCTTATTTACTTGGTACTAAAGTTATAATCTATTCTGATCATGCAGCATTGAAGTACTTACTTAAGAAGAAGGAGGCCAAACCAAGGCTTATTCACTGAATGCTTCTTTTCCAAAAGTTCGATATTGAAATTCGGGACAAGAAAGGAAGTGAAAACATGGTGGCTGACCACTTGAGCCGTATGGTGTATGAAGAGGATGTCGTGCCTATCCCAGAGACATTCCCAGATGAGCAGCTGCTGTCCATTAAGGTAGGTGAGCCATGGTATGCCGATTTAGTTAACTATTTGGTCACTAAGCAAGTTCTAAGCACTCTAAACAAGCACCAACGTGATAAACTTAAGAAAGAGGCACAATTTTATGTGTGGGATGATCCTTATTTATGGAAATATTGCTCTGATCAAATCATTCATAGGTGTGTGCATGATTCTGAGTTTAATTCAATTTTAACTTTTTGTCACACTTATGCATGTGGAGGTCATTTTGGCACTCAAAGGACTGCACGTAAAGTACTTGAATGTGGTTTTTATTGGCCTACTATCTTTAAAGATGCTAGAACTTTTTGCATAACATGTGATCGTTGTCAAAGAGCCAGAAACATTGGTTCAAATGATCAAATGTCGCAGGGCCCTATCTTTTGTGTCGAAATTTTTAATGTTTGGGGCATTGATTTCATGGGTCCTTTTCCTTCATCTCATGGTTTTGTTTATATTTTACTTACGGTTGATTATGTTTCGAAATGGGTGGAAGCAAAAGCCACACGTACTAATGATTCCAAAGTGGTTGCAAATTTTGTGAAAACTAACATATTTGCTAGATTTGGAATGCCAAGAGTTCTTATAAGTGATGAGGGGTCCCATTTTTGCAATCGAACCATTGAGGCGCTGCTCAACAAGTATAACGTCACGCATAAGGTGGCAACACCTTATCATCCTCAAACAAGTGGGCAAGTCGAGGTTTATAATCAGGAGATGAAGCAGATTTTGGAGAAGACCGTTGGGCAAAACCGGAAAGATTGGAGCTTGCGCTTAAATGATGCATTGTGGGCATATCGCACGGCCTACACAACACCAATTGGGATGTCTCCTTTTCGGCTCATCTATGGGAAACCATGCCATCTTCCGGTTGAATTGGAGCACAAAGCACATTGGGCCGTCAAAACGTTCAATATGGACCTTGATGCGGCTGGAAGTAATAGGAAGCTTCAAATGAATGAACTTGAAGAGATTCGGAATGAGGCGTACGAGAACGCTCTTATTTACAAAGAGAAGTTGAAGGCATTCCATGACAAGATGATTCGTACCAAGACGTTTGTCGTAGGGCAGAAAGTGTTACTTTTCAATTCCCACCTTCGATTGTTTCGAGGTAAGTTACGTTCTAAGTGGATTGGCCTTTTTGTTGTTACTAATGTCTTTCCTTATGGTGCAGTCCAAATTCAAAGTTTAAAGACCAAAAACGATTTCAAAGTGAATGGACATTGTTTAAAGCCATACTATGAGCACTTTGAGGAGCATGTCGTGGAGGATATACCCCTCCAGGCCGTGGGCTCCAATGAAGCTTAAACGGAGGTATCGTCCGGCTGGAAGACGTTAAAGCAAGCGCTTCTTGGGAGGCAACCCATGTGAATAAAGAAGAACTAGGAAGCTCCGGCATCACAACCAGATTTGCGTTCCTAAACCCTACTCTTTATTGCTTTTACTTTGCCATGTTTGTCATGTTTGTTAGTTGTGTCGTCTGCTTGCTTATGTGTGAGTTTATGTTTAAAACATTGAGGACAATGTTTGGTTTAAGTGTGGGGGGGGGGGTAAACAAGTGTTTTTGTTGAAAATTCGTGGGTTTTTATCACCCAGCACCACTAGAGTTGTTTCTTACTGTTTTTAAGTGTTTTTAGTGTGTTTTGAAGTGTTTTAATGTGTTTTGAAAGAAAAATACGAAAATTAGAAAAAAATTAGAAAAAGTCTTGAAAAACAAACCAAAAGGAGTTGTTTTTGTGTGTTTGTCTTAGGGTACCTTCCAACACAATGATGAGGATTTGGTTTTTAATTACATGACTGTTAAAGAAAGTTACAAGCATGGGTGGAAGTTTGATATGCTCTTTGGTTAATACTTGGTTTTAGTTGATGTTTACGAATTCACATGTAATCACAGAGGAAAAAAAATCAGTTTTTGTAACATGCTTGAAGGAAGGAACTCAAACTAACGCTACAACCCTGAGAGACTTGAGCCTAAACTTTGTTTGGAGAGTTATTAATATTTGATTTCTTGTTTTCTAAAGTCATGGCATGATCTCATTGTTTCTTTGCTTGGTTGCTACTTAGAATGCGTTTTCATCATTTTAAGTTCCAAATACTAGAACTCATGCCCGTTTCATTCAAAGCTTAAAATTGAGTGCATAACATATAACAAGATGAAGTTGTTTAGTAGTTACCACCAGAGCCAAAAAGCCTTAATCCCTTGCATATGTTTTGTAAGTTAACCCCTTTGAGCCTTATTTAGCCTATTTTCTTTGTTAGCCACATTATCCCTACCTAGCCTAGAATAGGACTATCCATACCTTTGTTCTTAAAGTGTAGTGGAGCATGACTTAGAGGGAATTCCTTTTGAGCGACATTATTGCCAAAAACAAGTGTGGGGGAAGGGTTTTCAAAGTGTGTATTTTGCGTGCCAAAGAAATAGGGCACGGGTTTGAAAAAAAGAAAAAGAAAAAGAAAGGAAAAGAGTTCTAAATAAGTGAGAATGAACTCACAAGTGTTGGTTGTTGAAGAAAGGGTTCAAAAGTTTGAATTTGACCCTAAGTAATGTGTGAATCTTCCCCTTGTGTTTAAAGTGGATTTTTGCATTCAAAAGCGAATTCTAAGTGTTGATTTCATTACTTTGCTTACTATTGCTTTAAGAACTTTTGTTTATCTCTACCTTTCTTTGTTAGCCAATTCCCTTAGCCCCGTTACAACCCTTAGACTCCTATCTTGGGTGTTATGTGTTTCAATTTGTGGAGTTTGGGATTGGTATGAGCCTATGGTATCCCTGGTTCTCGCGTCTAAGTAGTGGCATTCCGTTCATGAGATCATATATACACATGCATTAATAATTCCAGAAAATGCCTTCTTTGATTATAACATATGTGAGTGGCTAGTCTACATGTTTACATCAATCTTCTCACATATACCTAGTATAGGGAGTGTAGTCAGCAAAATTTGTGTGAAAATAGAGAGTATATCTGGTGAGGAATTGTGGGAATTCTCTAAGGCATGTTACTACATTCAAAATGTTGTTTTAACTGATTAAATGCGAGCTAGTGAGTGGTGACTGCGATTAAGTATGCGCTCGAGGGTAAGGATAGCTAAAATCTATGTGAGTAGTGATTTTTAGCATGTCATGTTTCATTGGAAATCCCTGAGGCAAACGTTGGAAGGTCTAGGTTATGTTTTGTTTGTTTTGTTTGTTTTGTTTCCTTTGTTTTTCTCGAGGACTAGCAATAGCTAAGTGTGGGGGAATTTGATAGGAGCATATTTATGCGACTTAGTTAGCTTGTTTTCTTGCATTTCCATAGTTAGTTTGTGTTTACTATAGTGATTTAAGCTATTTTCGTGTGTTTGTAGGTCTAATTAGCAAAGTTAGCAAGAAAGTGCATTTTGGAGCATTTTAGAGCAATTTTGGGCTGGATTGGATTGCATTCATGTGGAGCATAAGGAATGGATGTTTTTGAAGATCAAATGAAGTTAGGAGTGTACTAAAGAGATGGAGAAATTAGTTCAAGTCTTAGAAGATGAGTAATCAGCTGCAAAGGGGACCTAAATACTTGGTTCTAGAAGCCACAACATGTCCCTAAAAAGGTGCCGCATCCTTCCCCCTTGTCCCTTCAAGAAACCTGCACAAATACCCTTCTAGAAGGCTTATCCCTGTCCCTAAACATATGCCGCACCACCCTTTCTAGAATCCCTAGAAAGGTGGCACCAATCCCTTCTAGAAGTCCCAATTTCTGCCACAAAACATATTGTTTCTAGAAACCCTAAAAACATGGTGCCTTCTTTCTTGTAGAAGGCCTTTGCCTTTCCTTGCACTCCATTCCCTTTCCCTCTAATCCCTGCCGCATCTCCTTACCCTTTTTCCTTCTTGGATTCTGATTTAATTAGCCTTTTTCCTTGTGATTTGGATTGCAAAGCCCTTTCAGAAATTAATAAGGCTATGACCCTTTTCTTGAGGCCCAAGCCTTGTGCCGCAAAACCCTAGCCTATAAATACATGTTTTCAGCCACAATTTTGACCTCCACCCCCCATATAATTCTACACCACAATTCACACCAATTCATAGAAATTCATCAAGTGCCGCAGCAAGGAAGGGAAGGAGAATAGGAGATTTGTGCTGTGCCACCATCCAAAGGTTGTGCCGCAAGTCACCTACAACCATTGGAGATTTTCAGAGTTCTTCCTTCCCTCGTTTAGTTTCCATGTTTATTTTACTTTGCTTTTCAATTATTATGAACATGAGAAACTAATTCCTTTTTAGTTTGAGGTGAATTTGAAGCCATGATTATATGTTTGATATGAATTGATTACATCCAGTTATTGTTTCTTGAGTCTTAAATGTGATTTGCTTATCTGAGTTATCAATCAAAACTTGTTTATGTATGTTGATTGAGGATGCATACTTAATTTGCATGCATGAATTTGATGCTAGAGTATAAGGGAGTTTCACCTAATCGATATGAACTTATATTCACAAGTAGTGAAAGTCACTAGTCAAGATTGTGTTAAGTGAATCCTTGGCATGAGTATCATGCTTTTCATAGTTACGAATGTCTCGTCAATACTTATAGTTTTCAAAGAACTTAATGACCTTTGATATGTATCTCTATCATGTTTTTCATAGTTAGGGAACTTGAGAAAGATAATTTGGTTGCGATGCGTATTCCATCCAATTCAATGAATTAAAGAAAATCTGATGGTTAATTTGTGCTATCACGGTTAACTTGGGGTGTTGTCATTCATAGTCTAAAGGAATAATAACTGGAAATTGGTTTGTATGCATATGTCATGTGTGGAGAAGGACCCTCTAACTAGCTTTTCACCCATGAATTCACCTTAATTTCGTTTTAACTTACTTGGTTTGGTGCAATTTACTTAGTTTTGTCAAATTTGTCCAAAAACCCCCTCAGTTCTTATTTGGTGTCTTAGTTTAGTTAATTTCGTTCAAATCTGTCCCCATTTAGTATTTTGAGTCAAGTTAGTTTAGAATTCGTCCAAATCACTCTTTAGTATTTGTTTTGAGTCATTTAAGTCAGTTTTAAGTTTATAGAGTCTAGTTTAGTGTTTTTGAGTCTTATCTGTGTTGATTAGCATCCCTAGTTAATCCCCGGTCTAGAACGATCCCTACTTATATCTTTACTACAATTGTCAACAATAGGGTTTAATCTATGTGTCAAGTTAATTTTCACATCACTGTATAAGCTTGAAAGTATGGTTTGAGCCTCTAAGTCGCAATAACTAGTGCTAACATTAATTTTTCGATCTTCGGGTATCTAGTTTTCATATCCATAAAAGCTTTAGAAGTGTAGAATACAGGTAGTTGGTCCCCCAACTCTTCTCGTATGAGGACAGAGCTCACTGCTACTTCGGAGACTGCCAAGTAGATGTATAAGTCATCCGTTGCTTCCGGTTTAGATAGTAATGGAGGTGATATGAGATACTTTTTCAGGTTTTGGAAAGCTCTTTCACACTCTTCATCCTATTTGTCTCATTGTGCCCTCTTGATGACCTTGAAAAAGGGCTTGCATTGATTGGTGAACCGCGAGAGAAAACGGTTGAGGGTAGCTGGTTGTCCGGTCGAGCTTTGGATCTCCTTCAAGGTAGTGGAATATTTCATTTCTAGGATTGCTCGGATTTTCTTGGGATGTTCTTCGATTCTTCGTTGGGTTACTAGGTACCCTAAGAATCTGCTTGAAGATACTCTGAATGTGCATTTGGTGGGGTTGAGCTTCATCTTGTACTTTATGAGGATGTTGAAAGTTTTCACTAGGTTGCGGATGTGGTCTGGCCGCTGCTTGCTCTTTACCATGATGTCGTCGACATAAACCTCTATGGTTACCCCAATTTGCTTCTTAAACATCATGTTTACTAACTTTTGGTAAGTGGCTCCCGCATTCTTGAGGCCAAAAGGCTCCTTGTAGCAGGTGCCTCGCTCGATCACGAATGCGGTTTTCTCCTTGTCGGGCTCATACATGGCTATTTGGTTGTAGCCGGAGTATGCGTCCAAGAAGCTGAGCAGCTGGTTCCCAGAAGTTGAACTAATAGATCGATTCGGGGAAATGGATACAGATCTTTTGAGCATGCTTTGTTGATGTCGGTGTAGTCTACCCAAACCCTCAATTTGCCATTCTCTTTCTTCAGGACTAGCACGACGTTGGCAAGCCATGCTGAGCTACTTCTTCTATGAATCCGGCTTCCAGTAGCTTGTTAATTTTTACCTCGATGATCGCTTTGTTCGAGTGTGAAATGTCTTTTCTTTTTTATCACCCGTTTGGTAGCGGGGTTGATGTGTAGCTTATGGCAAGCTATCTTGGGATCAATGTTGGGCATGTCGGAAGGTGACCATGCAAAGACGTCTGGTTTTCCCTAAGGAAAGTCGTGAGTTCTTCCTTCTCAGATGGGCTTAGACATGAGCTGATTTTAGCCGTCTTTTTCGGCTGCTGGGGATCAAGAATGATGTCTTCGATGTCCTATTCGTGTTTCCATCCAACCTCTCTGCTTAGGCACCATCTTCTTGATCCGCTTGCTGTAATTGCTATTTAGTAAGCTCGTCCCTTTGGACCCTGGTAGCATCTACAGGGGTAAAGGTCTTATTCTTTGATTCCTTCAACACTTGCACAGTGCATCGTCGAGATACGACCTGGTTAGATTTGATTTCTCTGACTTCTCCTCCCGGGATGTGGAATCAGATCTTTTGATACTTGATGGAAGTGACGGCATCTAGCTTGATCAACCAAGGTCTCCCAAGAATCCCATTGTAGGGAGATGGGTCGTTTACGATCGTGAACGTCTGCTTTGAGACAACTGGTGGTGTTTTCACATTAAGTGTGATGTGGCCAATGGCAGTTGAGGTGTGCCTGTTGAATCCAGTGAGTACCTCTGCTCGGCGTATGATTGTGTTTTCCAAGCCCATCTTCTGAATGATTGAGAGTTGAAGTAAGTTGATTGCGCTTCCACTGTCAACCATCATTCTGTTAACTATGGCATGGGCCAGTGGACAAATACTACTAGTGCGTCGTAGTATGGAAAATCGACGCCTTCTGCATCCTGCTCAGTGAAGCCAATGATGGGTCCAGGTTGGATGTCGACGGCTTAGACTTGTGAGACTAGTAGAGCATGTTGGATCTTCCTCTTTTTGGAGTTGTTAGTGGCCCTCAAGTGCTCAGACTTAGCGAAGATTCCATTGATTCGAATCATCTTGGTTTGCAGCTATTTGTCATCGTCTACATTTCTTCTAGGCTGTGTAGCTAGCTTGTCCAAGTATCTGTCGACCTTGCCTTTTTCACTAGCTTATCTAGATAGTTCTTCCAAGTGTAGCAGTCGTTGGTTGTGTGATCGGGACCTCGGTGGAATGCGCAGTATTTGGTGTGATCCATCTTGGAAGTATATTCCTTTGATTGTTTTGGCAGCTTAAACCATGGCTCGTTCTTAATGTCGCAAAGGATTTGGTGGATTGGAATTGAGAATTTAGAGTAGTTCTTGGTCTTCAAGCCTTCTTTGGTCGTAGGCCGGTCCCTACGTTTGGCCTTCTGCCTACTTTTGCTGGACTATTTCCTATCATCCTTCTTTTGAGCCACTGCCGACTCTTTTCAAGGCTGCTTGGGAGCCTTGTTTGCTCGTCGAGCCTCGTCCCAAAGTGCATGTTTCTTTGCCAAAGTGAAAAAGTCTGCTAAAGTTAGTTTTTCTTTCATGATTAGCTTTCCGAACAGTGGTTGGTCTGTTGGGAGTCCTTTTTGGAAGGCTGCACTTGTTATCGAGTCATCACATCCGACAATCTTTGCCTTCTCTACTTTGTACCTCTTCACGTTGAACAAGTGGTCGTACTTTTTCTTGATTGAGCGGTAGTATGAGTATTCTTTGGTAAAAATCAAGGAAAGATCATCAAAACTCCGGATGGATCATGGTGGCAATGTGTGAAACCAATCTTATGGCTTGCTTTGTAAAGTGGTGGCGAATAGTTTGCACATAAGGGCATCGTTGTTTTGATAAAGGACCATTGTGCTTCAATAGTGATTCAAGTGTTTCTATGGATCTCCATCTCCTTTGAAAGATGTGATATATGGCATGCTAAACTTGCGTGGAGGCTCTGCTTGCTCTATCTCATCCGTGAAGGGTGACCTACTCATGTTGGTCATATCCTGTTATAGTGTTTCATTGGCTACTTCGTTGCGTTGGAAATCACGCAATTGCTCGTTTAAAAGCCTTTCTACCTATTCTTGAATTTGCCTTTGTTGGGGTAGCGGAGCTCTTGGCTGCCCCCGATCTTAACCTACTGGTCTAGGCTGCTTTTCTACGTGCTCGGCTCGTTTATGCCGCGACGGTGGTGCATGTGGTCCGTTCCTGGCATGAGAGGGAAATCTTCGCAAGCTGCCGGTTGAACTTGAGTCGAATTGAGTGACAACTTTTCTCAGTCCGTTGTGTTACCTACTCTGATGTGATGCGGATGATGCTCATTGTGGGCCTAGCCGTAAATGAACGCTTCGCCTGGAAGGCTGCTCATGTTGATTATTGGAGAATGGCCCTAACCGTGAGTGTATACTCGTCTGTGGGCCTAGTCGAGAGTGCACGCTCCTCCGCGTACTAAGACGAGAGTATACGTTATCTTAGGGGACTAATCAGGATTGTACACTGCCCAAACGCTCGGTTCATGGCTGGTCGAATGGCTATTTGCCAGGACCCTGCTGGAGAGGTTTTTCGTTTGCCCTTGTCCTACTTCAGGACACCTTGTATGGGGCACGTTGGATCTCGGTGCATTGCAAGAGTTGTTTCACCAAGGTCGTTTGTTGTGCAAGGGCGCTCGTCAACTCTATGACTTGTCGGGACAAATGTTGTTCACCATTCGGATTGGAAGAGTTTGGAAGAAATGCGCCTCCTTGAGCAGTGGAAGGGTGGTAGATTCAGGGCGTAAGATTTGAGTTGGGAAATGTCAAATCCGAGGACAAATGTGGTGAAAATGCCCCTGGTTCAATGGTAGATCCTGAAATTTAAAGCGGGGATAGTTAAGCTAATATTGGACTGACTTGGGCTGCTTGGGAAACCACAGGAGTAGGCTGGGTCGCGGGAGTAGGCTAGGCCACAGGAGTGGGCTGCTCGGCGTGTGGTGCACGCGGGTGCAAGGCTTGGGCTCGCGTTTGGTTTGGGCGGCACGGGCCGACTCAACTAGGGCTTGGGCCCCTGAAGGTTGAAGTGGTACGGCTTGGGCCGTGGCCTTGGAGCTGTGGGTTTTACCAAAGGTGGTTGCCATGGTGGCCACCGTGGTGGTTGCCACAATGGTGACTTGTAGGGGTGCCGCTCCACTCTCCACTATGTTGAGCCTTGTAGATCACCGCGGACCTAATCCTCGAATGTTGGAATTTCCGTTCGTCGAGGTTCTCAAATCTCTTGCCATTGTACTTTTCTTTTACGTTTTATCAAAGAATTTTTAGAAATAAAAATTCCAAGAATAAGAACGTACGAAAAATCTACAAATAAGCAAAGAAACAAAAAACCTTAGATGCGAGAGTCTTCTATGAGCATGTGACTTAACTCTTAATGAAAGCACTAATTTGTGGATGCAAATTTCTTCCTCCTTGTTCTTGGACAAAATTGCACCTACAAAACAAATAATACATTTGGTTAAGGCTAAGAGCCTCACACGCCCACGATGAATGGGGGGAGGGGTGCTTTGGCCGAAGAACCTCTGATGCCAAAGTTAGAATTTTGAGGGAAAAGTGTTTGGAAAATTTAGAGAATTTTGCAAGAGAATTGGAATTAAGTTTTGGAGAGAAAGAGGGGGTTTTAGAATTTTGAGGGAAAAGTGTTTGGAGAATTTAGAGAATTTTGCAAGAGAATTGGAATTAAGTTTTGGAGAGAATGAGGGGGTTTATATAGGGGTGTGGCCGACCCCCCTTGGGAGAGGAAGGACCGGCCACTTAGATGATTTTGTGGGTTATGTTCTTGATTTGTGGTTAATTAGCTAATTGATGGAATAATTAATTAATGATTTGGGGGTTACCTTGTGGAGAAGATATGATGAGGATACATGAAATATGTTATAAATAAATACCTATTTTGGGCACTTTTGACTTG
Organism: Malus fusca; assembly: GCA_035220775.1. NCBI lineage: Eukaryota > Viridiplantae > Streptophyta > Magnoliopsida > Rosales > Rosaceae > Malus > Malus fusca. The sequence continues at coordinate 25,905,249 of CM069069.1, forward strand.
ATTGAGGGATGATTGTCCACTGCTCGCACGTAGGAATTCTGTTGTTCCCTGAGGGTAATTTTGTCCTTTTCACCCAAAAATTCATGTGTCGCCTCTTGATTATTTTGGCTCCATGTAACTGACATAGACTGTAAATGTCGCCTATAATCGATATAGCTTTTTAAATGGTGGTGTCGTATAAAAAGAAAACATTGTCGCTTTCAACCGATATAAAGTTAGTGTCAGTTTAAAAAAGAATCGTGTCGTATCTACCCGTCACTAATAATTATTTTTAAATATTTTAAAACCCGATGTCATTTTGTTATCTACCACGGGCATAATGTGTGATAAATTCATATATACTTAAGTTAAAAAAAACATTTTAAAAGGAGGATCACTAAACTTTTGCAAAATTTCAAACATTTTGAAATTTTAAATTTTCACACCACTCCACCAGCCCACAGTAACCACAACAATGGCGTTCACATCGTTATTCTCTACGCCGCAGCCACAACAGCAGCAGCAACAATCGCCGTTTCAAATTCAACAGCCCTCACAGCCCTTTCAGCAAAGCAGCTCCTTCTTCTCCCAACAACCACCGCAACAACAGACGCCACTGTTTTAACAGCCGCAATTCCAGTAGCAGCAGCCGTTGTTTCAACAGCCGCAATTTCAGCAGCAGCAGCAACAACAACTGTATTTGTTTTCTAATGACAAGACTCCGGCGAGTTATTGTACCAAGTGGGCGAATCTCCATCCGGATTACTAGAAAATTCTTCTGCAGATTAAGTTATTTTTCTTGAATTTTTGTGCAGAAATTTTTAGCCTGTTATTGGTTTTTCATTTTGAATTTTTGGGGTGTTGGCCTAATTGGTTACTGAGAAAATGAAGAAAAAGAAAGTGAAATTTCGAGTCTTTTTCGTTGTGTAAAGTAGTATTAGGCAAAATTGCTGCATTAGATTCTTTAAAGTGAACTCTTTTTTTTTCTTTTTTTTTACCGATATTTGTTGGGTTTTATTTAAAGTTCAAAACTTGGGTTTAGTTAGTATTAAATTCCAAGTGTAATAGTTCAGAATTTGGGTTTACCATTTTACTCTTATAATTATGAGCTGAGCTGAGATAACTCATATGGTTTAATTTTGAGGTTCTTAACTATTGTTTGCTCACAGGGAATGGATACTGGAGTATAGGGATGAAAGCCAGTGGCTGGATCAATGTACTTGAGATGGAAATGGAAGGATGTTAATTTTTGTACTTGAGATGGAAATGGAAGGATTCCAATATCTGCTTACAGGAGTATGTTTTTTTGGCAATTTGATTATTTTGTATATACATTATCTTTATAAAAGTTGAAAAGCATTTAACTTGCGAGTTCTTATGCTCAATTCTGAACGACTTCGTACCTTTATAATAGAAGTGCATTGCATAGGACTATTAGGTAAAGGGGGTTGATTGAGACAAACTTTTTTATTATTAATTGTTTGTGGTGTCGTCTATGGGCGACATTATAGTGGTTATTTTATTTTTCAAATTATTAGGTGGTGTCGGTTAGGACCGACACTAGTTTGCTCCATCCAACATTCTTTGTCAATACTTAATGTCGCTAGTATCCGACGTGAGTCTCGATGTCACTTTTAACCGATGCTACTATCTTTTGTTTTATATTGCTTTCCTTCTTTGTGACGGATTAAGGGGGTTAACCGACATCAAAAGCTTATTTGTGATGCTAGCAATGGTGTCGGTTCTGTTATCCGACATTGCATGAGTTTATGCCGGATTTTTACCAAATATCTGACATAAATTATGTTTTCTTATCGGTTTTTGGACTGCCAGTTATAGGTAATTTTGTAGTAGTGGCAACAAAAACTGACAGACTCGATCTTAATCATATTACACTTACTATTAAATAATGATCAAGGACTCGATCTTGTTCCTACTATATGGACTTCATCTCAAGAATATAAACTGGTTTGTACTTGGAACAATCAGGAAGACACAATGATTGAACTCGTCATCTCAAGAATATAAACTTGTTCCTAATATATGGATTGGATCTTGTTCCTCTTCTTCTGCTTCTTCTTCTTCTTGTTTGTTTTTTCATCATCTCTAAAATCTCTGAGGGCCACAAGAAGGATTTGTTGATCTCGCCAAAGGCTTCAGTACCTGTTTGCAGATACATTAATGTTGTTAAATGATACAAATAAACAAGACTGGATAAGGAATAACCCACAATATCAAGAAACACGGTACATACATATACAGGGTAATGTTTCAGATGTTTATTCTTCTCCGATCCATCTTGGCATTAATAAAGAACATAATAAATAATAATCAAACTACGAAACGTAAGGAATATATAACCTCTAATTCGTGAACCCATAATTAAATTAAAAGAATATCAAGTACTAGTGTCGAGAACCTTCATCCCTTCATCCCGACACCACTATCGTCAACTCTGATCGTGACCTGAAGACGAATTTATCTTGCTACACAACGAATACAAAGGTATAAGAGAACATGAACTGAGCCAATTATAGATAAATTCGTCTTATCGGATGAAACAAGAAGAATAAAACAGACTAAAAATAAATAAACTCATTGAAAAATAATGATAAATGTTTACCAATAATCCAAATAGGGGAGCGCTGATCAACCTTGCCGTATGAGAATTAGTTTAGATTGTGGTGGATATATATGACTGACGTGAAAAAAATTGGGGTGAGAAAAATGGAGTGAAAAAACTGGCGGACTGGCGGAGGAAGAAGCAGAACTAAAAGGGTAAGGAAGGAGAAGACTCTTGTATGCCACAACCATTTAATTAACCAACTGTTTTTTAATTATTGGTTTATTAAATAATTTTTAATTGTAGTTAAATTCTGATTAATTTAATGATGTGATTGTCCACATCAGATGCGACATAAGGTGATATACAAATGTGGTACAAAAACATAATAAGAATATCATTATTGCTTTATTTATAGTAAAGAGGAGAGGAATTACTTGTCCTCCAAGTAAATACAATCCTAGTAGGGAAAGAATAACTAGTAATCAAATCTATCTAGAATTTATACAATCACACTTTAATATAATATCTATAACACTCTCCCTTGAATGTGTAAATACTTAGGTAGATTAGTCATCTGGTAGAGTTGAGGAAGTCGACTTGTTGGCACTGATCTGGGAAAATGCTAGTCTCAGATAAAAACCCAAGGTGGGACAAAAACCCATAGTCTAAGGAAAAGTGCGTGAGAAAGTGCAAAGTCAAATTAAACGTCTACGGGATGTACATCAGGGATATGACCAATTCAGGATGGGCGCCTCGTCAAAACCTCGTTAGGTAGCAAAAAAACCCTAAGGGAAAAATGCTTCTAATCATAGGAAAAAAGAGTACGTTAAGATCAAGCGAGTATCTTTGGGATACTCCCCCTGAGTTTGATATAATTCTAAAGAGAACTAACAATGTTACAACTTTTACGCATACCAATTCCTTGAACAAACTTCTGAAACGTTGTCTTCGACAAATATTTGGTGAAGAGATCGGCCAAGTTGTCCTGGGAATGGATTTGCTTGACTTCAATCTTCTGATGATCTTGGTGCTGATGTGATAAAAAGAACTTCAGCAAAATGTGCTTAGTGTTGTCTCTTTTGATGTATCCCTTTTTGAGATGTTCAATACATGCTGAGTTATCTTCAAAATTCAATCTAGAGACGTCAATGACATAAGAAAGACCATAGTACTTCAAATATGTTTTACAACTACTCTAAACCAGAAGCAGTCCCGAGTATCTTCATGTAGGGCGAGTATCTCAACATGGTTCGAACAAGTGCCAACTAAGGTTTGTTTAGTTGACCTCCAAGATATTGCAGTGCCTCCAACAGTAAAGACATAACCTATTTGAGAGTGCACATTGTATGGGTCGGATAAGTACCATGCGTCACCATAACCAACAAGGTGGGAATCGATTCAAGAACCGAGGGGGCTGCGACACCTCTCGAGGATTTGTAGGGATAGAACAAACCCAAATTCGTCGTACCTTTAAGGTGGCAGAAAATGTCTTTAACACCTGTCCAATGTCTGTGTGTAGGCACATTGTTGTATCTTGCCAAAAGATTGATAGCGAATGAGATGTCTAGTCTAGTGCACTGAGTTAAGTACAATAAAGTGCCTACCGCATTTAGATATGGAACTTGGGGTTCCAAAATCTATTCTTTATCTTCCTTTGGACGGAAAAGATCTCGTTTAGCATCTAGCGATCGAACGGCCATAAGAGTATTCGAAGGCTTCGCTTTATCCTCATTAAAATGATGCAACACCTTATAGGTGTAGTTCAACTCATGTTCTAAGAATCCATATGAACAATGCTTGATCTCCAAGCCGAGATAATATTGAGCTTTCCCAAGATCTTTCATCTTAAATTCCGACTTCAAGTGCGTGGCAGTTTTCTCAAGCTTTTCATGAGTCCCAATGAGATTCATCTCGTCGACATGAATTGCAATGATCCCAAATCTGAAATATGACTTCTTAATAAACACGCAAGGGCATAGTTCGTTGTTCATATATCCCTGATTTATCAAATACTCACTTAAACAGTTATACCATATCTGCCCAAAATTATTTCAATTCGTAGAGTGAACTCCTCAGTCAAATAGAGAAGGTGTTCCATGGTCTAGAACTATTTGATCCAGTCAACATAAGTCATTTGGTAACTTTAATATAAATTTCCGTATCAAGATCCCCATAGAGATACGCAGTTACCATGTCCTTAATCTGCATATACAGTTTTTCGAAAACTACCAAACTGATAAGGTAGCGAAACATAATCATATCCATTACAGGTAAATACGTTTCGTCATAATCAATCCCAGGGCGTTGAGAGAAGTTTTGTGCCACAAGACGTGCTTTATATCGCACTATTTCGTTCTTCTCATTATGCTTCCTTACTAAAACTCACTCGTAGCCAACAAACTTCACATGTGGTGATGTAGGAGCTACAAGTCTAAACACCTTACGTTTCACAAGCGAATCAAGTTCGACTTGGATTGCTTGTTTCCAGTTTGATCAATCAGTTCTGTATCGACACTCATCAACGGAACGAGATTAAATGTCATCGCTCAACATTATCTCAGTAGCTATTCCATATGCTAATGCATAATCGATTATCATCTCATTTGACACCAAACATTATCCAAGCTAGCATAGTGGACTGAAATATCTCGATTCTCGGAAGGTGGATTCGCGATAGGCTCAACAGCTTGTGCTGTGGGTTTCCTCTTCCGGGGTTGTGAATCCTTTTAACTAAGGGGTCTGCCACGCTTTTGGGTAGGACCAGAGGATTGGCTAGCCACCAATGTACTGGGGTTGGCCACTAGGGCGTCCTGACCTTCCAGGAAGGAAGTCCATTGTACATTTGATACATCTATCTTTGTAGGCATATTTAAATTTAGTATATGTGATTTCGCCACTCTTGTTAGACTAGTGAAAGCATTTGACATACTCTAAGCTATGCTCTGAAAATATGGGATGCGTCGCACTTCAGTCTCAGGCTAAGCGATGTAAAGTGGGAGTCGTCCATTATAATTCATGTCGTTCTTTAGGAACGTTTACATTCTTATATCCCCCTAACAACGTGAAAACTTTCTCATAGAAGTGACAATATGCGAAATGAACGGTAAAAAGATCGTCTATCAAAGGTTCTAAGTAACGAATAATAGAAGGAGAATCTCACCAACACAATTCCCATCCTTCTTTGAGGACTCATTTTAGTACATAAGGGTGGCCTAATCGGCACATAAACCGTACAACCAAAAATGCGCGAAAGCGATATGTCGGGTTCGCATCTGATAACCAATTGATGGGCGCTTTATGGTTGGATTGCGACAGGCCTCAGGTAAACCAACATGGTTGTATGCAATATTGCATGGCCCCAAGTAATGATCGGGAGCTAGGTACGTATGACCAACAATCGAGCAATCATTTAAAAGCACTTATTGAAAGCTTTTGCCAAGCCGTTTTGGGTATGAACATGAGGTATTGGATGTTCAACTTCAACCCCAACCGACATGCAATAGTCATCAAAGATTTTTGATGTGAATTCCCTAGCATTATCATATTGAATAAATTTGATCGGATCAGAGTGGTGAACCTTGAGCTTGATAACCTAAGCCAACATATTGGAAAAGGCATATTTTCTTGTGGACATCACGCATATGTGTGACCAACATGTGGAAGCGTCAACCAATACCATAAAGTATCTAAGTAGTCCGCATGGTGGTTGAATTGGTCCACAAATATTGCCTTGAATTCTTTGTAGAAAAGTAGGAGGATTCGAACAGATCTTATCATGGGAAGGTTGAATAATGAGCTTTCCCATGAAGCAGGTATGGCATGCGATACCCTTCTGAAACGTGTCTAAGTTTCTGGTTAGGGGATGCTCGTGTGAAGTTTGAGGATATCGCTCATCACAACTTGTCAAGGGTATCCGAAATGGTCATGCCAAAGCAAAACTTCGTGTGCAGTCCTTAAGCTAGGGTCGGCCACATAATGGCTTTCCAATGGGGTGTATGTTTTAGTATACGGACCACTCGGGATACTCTCCATCTTTTTCTAGATTACGCTTCTAACAATATTCATAAGAAATGATGTATAGAAATTCAACTTCGTTTTCTACATAGGTTTCAAAGTGATAATTATTAACTCAAATGTCTTTAAAGCTCAACAACGTTCTTCTGGAACATGGAGAATAAAGTGCCTCTTTGATGATCAGTTCAATGCCATTGGACAACATTATACGGGCCTTTCCGTATCCTTCGATTAGGTTGGATGAGCCTCAGAGGGTTGCCAGATGTGCATTCTTAGGTACGAAATTAGTGAAATATGTGCATTCACGTAAAAAGGATGTCTGTCGTTGCACTATCTACCAGACAACTAACTTTCCACTAGTCATACCTGGAAATAAATAAATTGAATTAATCACATGCAAAAAAGGTTCGAAAACATAAATTCCATTCAATTAATTATTTGATAAAATAATCCATAAAACTTAATATTCAAAATTAAAACAAACACCAACAAATAATCTAAATTTAAAGGAAATTGTTCAAAACTTTAACCGAAAATAACATACGTGTTCGGCCAACATAGGGAATTAGGTCCAAGGAGGTAAATTCGGCCTGCATGTGGCCCCATGTCCAAGAATCTAATCTTCCAACGGGACAACTTCTTCCTAAAAGTCAGAAACCTCCATCTTTGTATTCTACGGTTCCAGGTTCCTATCTCACACTCACCAAGTCACCGATGCCATATAAAGAAGAGATCGTCGTCCGCGACCCAACCCATGTCCTCATGTCTATTCATACTTCATTCATTCCAATTAACCAAATATGTCCTTCATCTCATCATCGTTGTAAATTACAATTACCCATGGCTAAGTATGGTTTAGTCTTATTTTTCTTTATATGGGATTTCAGCAAAAATTGGAACAACCTTGGCCATGGCGTCGGAAGAACTCAACCCAGAAAAAAGAAAATTACAGACAAGAAAAGAAGAAGAACCCCAAAGTTTCACATGCACTTCAATTCGAGTGACCGGTTTTTGGTAAAGACAAATTTAAATCACATTATTACTAAGTCTATCTCTTCATTTATACTCTCTAGCATAAATAATATCGTTTGTTACCCAAAAAAAAAAAATTATAAACAGTAAAATGGTTTATTTTCTTATTTATTTTAAAGGAAAACAGTAAATTGGGTACAAAAGTTCAAGGGTAGTGAAGAAAATTCAGTGAAAGTGAAAGTGAAAGAGAAAGGAGTGCTTGGTGCCCACTCCCCAGATTGGCAGATTCGATAGATACCATTCAAATGGTAGTCAGAAGCCATGTGATACACTGACTCTGTGGCCCTTCTTCCTATATAAAATTACAAAATAAGACAAAAGAGTCCTACAATTTACTCACATGAATCGCAACAACTACCACTTTTCTTTCTTTTATTATAACTTTTACCCCTACTTTTATATAATGTTTCAAATGTACCCTTAAAAGTTTTCTTTTCCGTTCTGTTCGGTCAGCCTAGCTCATATAATCCAATGATAGATTAAGCCTAAAGTTGGAGACAGAGACTCAGCTTTTTACCCTCCAGTTCACTTGGTCATCTCCTCCACTGCTTTTTAACCTTTTGGGAGCTCCATTCCATTTCATATCAGTACAATTGTTATGCTTCTGCTGCACTTGCTCACCACTTTATTGCCTATGTATGTACAACAATCACCTCTCATGCTCATTCATACTTTTCCTCTCTCTCCAGCAGGGGCGGATCCACAGTGGGGTCGTCGGGGTCGCACGACCCCTTGAAAACCATGGAAACAACCTTGAAGCTCCCATACGCGACCTCTTGGAGCTGGGGTCGTCGGGGTCAGAGTCGCACGCCAAGTGTTCGACAAAAATCCTGAACGAAGCTCGGCACTGCAGGAAAGTCTTCGGGGTGGTGGTGATGTAGAGACGAGAGAGAGAGAGAGAGGGAAGGAAAGTCCTCGGGTGGTGGTGATGTAGACCTTCGTCGGGGTAGTGGTGTGGGTGTGCGTGGGTGTGGATTCTTTCGTCGGGATAGAGGTAGGAAGATTTCTTTCGTATCAACTTGTTTTGCGTGGGTGTGGATTAAGACATGTCTGATATCTTCGACTTTTTTGTGCTTTGCTTGTCATATTGGGAGGGGTTTTACAGAAACCCTTCTCAACACTTAAAAGCATCCTACCAAGACCCGATGAAATGACGATATACATGCTGTTTCTGTTAAAAAAAAATTTCGCGCTGCGCGCGCTATGACCCCCCAAACATCATTTCCTGGATCCGCCACTGCTCTCCAGCAAAAGAAAAAGAGAGCAATTTAAATAAAACGTCTATTCTGTCACCGTGACATTCCAGTCCTGATATTGTGACATTCTAACTTAATAAGAAGAGGTATTTATCGGTTTGCCTTCCGAACTTGTATAGAGCTACCAACTTGCCCTCTAAATTTTTATTTTAGCCAATTATCTTCTAAACTTTTATAATTAGCCAATTTTTTCTTGAACTTTATCTTCAGCAGATTACCTCCTAAAATTTTAAAAATAGCTATTCCCCCCCTAGCGTTTAGGTTTTAAATATTTTCATCCAATATTCATCCATCCAATTTTCCATTCTTTTTGTCCTCATATAGTTGTCATGTGTTGTTCGTGTGATCAAACGGATGAAAATTTTTAAAATCTAGCGTCAGAGAGGAAATTTGCTATTTATAAAATTTCAGGGGGTAATCGGCTAAATTAAAATTTAAGGGGGAAATTGGCTAATTATAAAAGTTCAGGGGGTAATCGGCTAAGGTCATCTCCAACCGAAGGGTCTAGAGGGCCAGATGGCCGAAAATAGCCCTAAAACCGTCTCCAACCGAGGGCTAGGCCAGAGGGCTCTTGAATCTGGGAGGGCCCCACAGAATTTCAAAGGGCCAAAGGGCTGGCTACTTTTTTTTTATAGTTTTCCTATTGCTGTCGGTTATAACTGACAGCATTAAAGACGGATTTTTTAATACTGTCGGTTATAACCGACATTAATAGGTATTCATAGGCAAATTTTTTTTTATTTACTATTAGTGTCACTTATAACCGACACTAATAGTTTGAAATTTTTTTGAATATAACGGCTAGCCGTTGGGTTTTTTTTTTTTTTTTTTTTTAACATTTATTTTCTTCTATAAATATGGTGAAGTTCTTTCTTCACTTCATTTGCAATATTTTTCAATATTTCCTTCAATATATTTCTCAATATTTCCTTCAATATTTCCTTCAATATATTTTCCAATATTTCCTTCATCTATAATATTTGTTTCAAATTTTCAATAATTTCCTTCAATATTTTTTCAATAATTTCCTTCATTTTTTTCCTATAACTTATATTTCACAAAATTTGTTTCATATTTTTTTTTAAATTCCATTTTTTTCCTATAACTTCTATTTCACAAAATTTGTTTCATATTTTTTTTAAATTCCATTTTTTTCTATAACTTCTATTTCACAAAATTTGTTTCATATTTTTTTTAAATTCTATTTTTTTTCCTATAACTTCCTAAGCCATTATACAACATTAAATTAAATTAAGTAACATGAAACAACATTAAACAATATGAAACAACATTAAATAACATTAAATAACATAAAAATTATACAACATGAAACTTAAACAACATTTTTAAAAACATTTAAGTTGTAGTTTTTAAATAATAAATTATGTTTGGCCCTATGGCCCTTTGTTGGAGACGGTTTTTTGTGAAAATGGCTAAAACGAGCCCTTTGGCCCTCTGACCCTCGGTTGGAGACGGAAGCAAATATGGCCCTGTACTGTTCATTAAAATATTAATATCTTGGAGAATCTTGGAGGGCCAGATGGCTAAAACGAGCCCTCTGGCCAGCCATCGGTTAGAGATGGCCTAAAATTAAAGTTTAGAGGAAAAATTGACAGCTATATACAAGTTCGTGGTGCAAATCAACAAATATGCTTAATAAAATGCAATGCAAAAAAGAGTTTACACATAATAATATATTATTCCACTAGAACATGATAAAATTGAAATGATACAGAGTAGATATGTAAGTTAGAAGTGGTAAAATAAAAAGATAAGTAACCCTAAGTTAAAATATCATATGAAAGTTGATATGTTACATTGCATCTTGCTTGCTTGCCGTGATCCAGCTAGCACATACCTATGTAGATAGGGCAGATAGTACTGAAAGACCCCACTCAAATAAATCAGTCCATCTCCATCTGTTCTTCTTTTTATGTATACAACTATGTATTATTGTTCTAAATAGTATATATATATTATGTATATAAATGACAATGGTAATCTTGCTGAGATCTTGTCTACAAGATTGTCTGATATAGGTACTTGCTTTTTTGGCGATATAGCTAGAGGATTTTTTCTTCCTGGTATCATCCTTGTCAATTGTTTCTGCAAATTAAGAAAATATACACAAAGTAATTACTATTAGGAATGAGTTTTTAACCGTCAAATTATTCATTAAAAGATATTAGGATTATTACCAAAATTTCACTCCGAATCACTATTGAATTTTAGCAGAAATGATCTCTTTGCTAGAATTGTGTATAACAAGCAAAGAATCATGCAAAGAGATTGAAATGTCTGCTTACCCTAGCAGTAGTAAAGTCATTCTCCCCCATTGCTGCCCATGCTTAACTTTCTTATTTACATTCCAAAAGAAAACCTAAAACGTTAAAATTAATAATTCGTGTATTTATTTATTTAATGTTTGTTTAGTTCATAGTAGTTCGGATTTGGATCCTCTCCTGAGCTCAGGGGGCTGAGCCTCCTGAGCTTAGCACGTGAGTCGTTGGATTTTGATCTAACGGTTAAAATTATTATAAATTTTATAATGACTCCCTGCTTATAGCTGTTGGATCAAAATCTAACGATTCATGTTCTTTGCTAAGGAGGCTCAGCCCCCTGAGCTCAGGAGAGGATACAAATCCAGTAAAGTAAAGCATGTGTTTGTGTGTGTGATTTTTTTTTATATGGGGAAAGTAGTGGCAGTACCTGCACATTTGGAAAGAACAGATTTTGGGGAATCTGCATTTGGGGTAAAAGTGGTGGCCAATAAATTATTATTATTATTATTATTAGTATTATTAATATTATTAATATTATTATTATTATTATTAGAAGAAGAAATGGTTGTGGCTCTGCTGCATTCAGTATTGACTTGTGCAGAAGCAGTAGTTGAGAAGACATTTATTTGGTCTCCAGCAGCTGATTTCTTTGGAGATGCAAATAGGCTATCAGGGAGATTGTGCTCCAAACTGCTTTTCAATAAAAATAAATAAATAAATAAATAAATTAACATTGATTAGAAAATTTAAATTATTCATAATTAATTAACATTGTTAGAGGATTTAATTATAAAAAAATTAATTAGAAGGTTAAATTTATTCTGACCAAATTTTGAAAGTATATTCAACTCCATATATAAAAGTTTTTATACCTTTCGTGCAATTTAAAATCATTGCCATTGTTATCTTCATTTCCATGGTTAAAAGCTGGATTCATCTCCTGCTGCAGTTTTTCAGCTTCATATTCTGCAAGAACAATGTGAACGAAGCATAAATGAATTAACCACCACTAATTAGTACTGGGAAACGTTTTCCACACACCCATTTTCTCCGCCTGCACACTGTTTATTTCCGTGGATTGGCTCTCTTGTAATTTATTCAATCCAATTACCAAAAATATGTAAGAGTATGTTCGTGGAGAAAAGAGTGTGTAAATCACTTTCTTTCTACATCAAGAACTCCATAACACATTAAATTAGCAAACCTTGTGTGAATTCTTCATTACTGTCTTTGGGTGAAAAATTGAGGGATTGATTTTTGGATGCATGTGCCAAAGTTAGTGAAGGAAATGGAGAGCCTTGTGATAAACCATTGTAGTACTGATGCTGATGATGAAGATTGTTGGTTTTGATGCCTAGAAATCGGAGGTTCATAAGTCTCCTTTCTTGGATTTCAATGGCTTGCTGCAAATTAGCCTGCTCCTCTAATTTCCTTCTCAAAAGCATGTCTTCTGTATTGTAAAACATCCTTGATCCTACAAAGATATCAAATAAGAAAAATAATAGTAAAATCTCATTTCACATGAGTTGTTGTATACCATAAATGGATCATGTTTTCATACCAAGATTCAGGTCATAACGCTCCCTTGAATCGATGGCGGACAGGCTTCTACACAGATGATGGTCTTCCCTCTCAAACTGTTGGTGTTGTTGCTTCCTGAAATTGTCCAAAAACAACAATGTGAGACAAGGAAGGTAAAATTATTTTGTAAAAACAAAAACAAACCAGAAGACTCAAAAAACAACTTACTTGTCTGGGATTTTGCCCTTCTCCTTGTAAGGTTTCACAAGCACCCGGGAATCGCATACGAAATGAGGATTCCCTTTCGCCAAAATGTTCCTTACAGTCTCGGAGTAGACGAATGTAACAAATCCAAACATCCTCTTTTGCTGGTATGGAATCCTCACATCTTGCACTGGTCCATATATGCTTCAAAAACCACACAAGTTCTGAATGTTAAACTACTTTATCAGTTTGCTAGAAGGAGAAAAGAAAAATAATTTATTTACCTAAAATAATTAGAGACATCTTCTTCTCTAAACGTACTGTCAGCTGGGAATGTCAAGTAGATCTGCCTTGAACTGTGATTCACGTTTCCTCCCAAATTGAAAGGCGAAAAATCGTTTCGATCATGTTGGTATCTCCCAAACTTCTGAACTTCGTCTCCCGTCATCAATACAGATGCTGCTGACCTAAAAACACACATGAAAAATCCAGACGAAATTCATTCAGAGGAAATAACTTTATGCACAAGTTAAATTTAGTAAGAACCGAAGCTTGACATTTGCATTTTATTACACTGTGGTCTTTTTTTACAGCAATGGAAAGTATGAAAAGTTAAAAGACGACTTGATCTGCTTTATTCGTAAAACTGAAGCGAAACACGGACAAAGTAGATCGAAACATGCACCAAATGATTCCGGATAAACAACCAAAAACTGTAATACATTTTACTACAATTTTATTTAATATGACAAGTATGTATATGTATATATATATACCTTGGGGATTCATTTTGTTGTTGCATAAGAAAATTCATGCACTTGTTGTATGGGAAAGAGGAAGCACCAGCGCCACCACCATCAGCCATGAAGTGTGACAGTGCGGCTAGTTTCTGCTGCTGAGCAGCGGCATTGGATCTAATTATCTCATGGCACTGTTCAAGCACATTGGCATTGCTTGGAGAGTCAACATTAACGGAGCTACCTCCGTCAGTACTGGCGGAGCCGCGGTGGAGAAAACGGCAGGCGCTGCCGTTTTTACAGAACCCTCTTGAATAGTACAAACATGGTTTCCATCCCCCCCAAGAACTCAAATCTTCAGCTCCATAAAATAAGTCATCAGTTTTTGGATCACTGAGTAAAGAAAGGTTGCTCTGAAACTGGTATTTGTCAACAACTTCACTACTAGAAGCAGAGAGAGAAGTAGGGTTAGTGTTTCTGGTAAGAATATTGGCATAGGAGGGAGAAGAAGCAGAGGAGGGACTTATGGGATTGGAGAGGGACCAAAGGGTTGAGGAAGAAGAGGAGGAGGAGGAGGAGGAGGAGGAGGAGGAGGAGAGGGACAAAGGGGTAGGCCTGGAGATGGGGGTGAAAGTAGCAGTAGTAGGGGTACAAGTAGAAGCAGGGTTGTTGGCAGGAAGTAGGGAGAGTTGTGTTTTGGCGTTGAGAAGGAGATTGTGCAGGAGAGTTTCTGGTCCGAATGCCAAACGTATCATCTCCTTGTCGCCATGCTCTTGCAGCAGAAGGTGCCCCATGATTTTTGAGGCATTTTCTGGGTCCAAGCTTTGGATCCTTGAGAAAACAATCTTGGTAGCCTCATAAGACTCCATGGAGAAAAACAACACAAACAAATTCAGTCCGTGCTGTGTTCTAGAGAGGAGAGAGAGGAAGGAGTGGAGGAGAGCTGTCCCTTTTGTTTATATATACTAGCAGAGAGTTTTGTGTGTGTGAATAATTTCTCTTAATAAATGCATATTTTTTTTAATATTACATAATTATTATTTTGTCTTTCTTATGTAAATATTGTGTATAAAAAATGAAGGTAAAATTGAAAAAATAAGTATATGATTGTCATTTTCTAAAAAAAGAGGGTAAAATAGGAATATGATTGTCATTTTGTCAAAATGTACAAAATTACTATTTTACTTTCCAAAATGGGAAAAATAGTTGACAAAGATGATTCTCTTAATAGAATAGATATATATGTGTGTGCGCGCACACGCGCGTACATATATATATTATTTGTGTCTGAGGTTTAAAACTTGTCTCTAGACTTTGTGTGTTCAAAATATGATGCGATGAATCTTTTCTCATGTATTACATGACATTACGGCTAATTGTTAGATTTAATTTTTTAAATCATTAGAGAAAAAAATTAATCATTAACCAACATATTATATGGAGAGATTTTTCAGTGTGATCATTCCGTGTCATTATATAAATGGTGAGATATGTGTGTTAAAAAGTTAATAACTTAATATTAAAATTTTCTATCACTTGTATAACAACACGTGGTGTACCACTCGTGTTATAGTTTAAAAATATTTTTTTTAATGTATATAATAATAAAAAGAAGGGAAGCAATAATGGGGTGGATGATTACTTCAGTATAATGATTGTCTTAGGGTATAAAAAAGCAGAGGCAAATGTCTGAGTGAGTAGGTGAAGATTTATTCTATGAACAAGAAGTCTTTTAAGAGATTATGGTGCGGTGTTTTCAACTTTGAAGATGATTTGGTGGAACAAAAGAGGAAGGGAGAAAGTATCAATTCAATTCAAAGGTGCTTTGATGACACTACAAAACCCTGCACAAGCTGCAGCATTGGGAGATTAAACTCACTATTGTCACTTAGTAATACGGTCTAGTAGTACTTTTTTTACTTGTAGGTGAGATGTCTTATGTTCGATTCTCGTCAAAATTTAAATCATATTATTATAACTCACCAATTGTAAAACTTAACTCACTTTCTTACTCTTTTAGTGTAAATAATATAATTTATTCAAAAATAAAAAATAAAAAAAAACTCGCTCTCACACACTCGCTCACTCACTTACTCACTACTTTCTCTCTCCTTCATTATTTGTCACCCTCTCTCTCTCTCTCTCTAAAATAGTAGTTTGAAGGTTTGTTGTCTTTTACACAAAGGGCGCGTTTACTAATCCGTAATCAAAATGAAGGGAATTGAATTGAGGAGGAATTGGAAAGAGGTGGAATCAGAATTAGATTCTTATTAAAACTGTTTACTAAAACTTTATGGAATTGAAATATGAATGATATAAACTGTTTACTAATTCATATGAATCAGAATGAAAATTAATGTGATTACTAAAATATCCTTGTGCCAGGTTATATATATTTGGATTGAAACACCCCAAAACAGGGATAGCCAGAACCAAAGGGCCATCGGTTTCTCTCTGTGTCGATACCAGCCCTCGTTGCCGCTGCCACCACCACACATAAACTCTTTATATCGATACCAACTCTCTGTTTCGTCTGCATCTCACCAACTCTTCCACCGAAGTACCTCCTCCACCAATACCAACTCGCATCGTACTTCCTAATTCACCCTGCAGTCCTGACGCCCAATCCCTATTCCACCAAATTTGACCTTTGTCTTCAACAAATCATACACAAAATACAAGATAGAATTGTTACCAGATCTTATTGTCATATATAAGGTGGGTTGTGCTTGGAAAGTGCTACAATGGGTTGTTGGTGTGTGGGTCAAGATGGGTCAGTGGTGGATGGCTGTGGACAAACAAAAAGCAAAAACCCATTGTGGTGGCTAACGGACGAGATTGAATGGTCGACTCGGCGGATGAGTCGGATCAATTTTGGCATTCTTGCTAGTATGTGTAAGTTTGGTGTCGTGGTGGTGGTCAAGGTGTAAGGAGTCGGCGGAGGAGAAACGAAGGAGAGGGTGATTTTGGGTATAAATGTTTGATTCCAGAAGGAGGCTTCTTCTGGGAATTCAATTACCACCTCCATGTAGGTAATTGAATTTCGGAAGATTAAGGAATTCGATTCCGGATTTTAAGTGGGTTCCACTTATTTTTTCATTCCCTACACGTTAGTGAATTCCAGAATGCTTCGGAAGGAATACGATTCCGTTTCTTTCCATTCCATTCCCGTTTGGTAAACATGCCCAAAGAGACAAGAGTAGACAAAGTGGGAGAACGGATTCAATCTTGTTCAAGAGTACGAAAGAACAACTCAAATGAAAAAAAGATAAATTAGAAAGGGACGGTGTCGAATCTGCACAGTGTATATCTTAGACGTTGGATCTTTGTTCATCTGATTGTTATCTCACATTCAATAATCGTCAATTTATCTGAAGCGTGTGATACAACGGATTATAGTAAAAGTTGGAATGGCAAGAATAAGTGCATTGTATTTGCTCAACTTGCGAAACAAATAACTAAAAATTTCTAATATGTTATTCGTCTCCGTCGTGGAGATAAATTTAAAATAAAGAGAATCAAGGTGATAAAGACAATTGCAATAGGTTGAGTCCTAACTACAATAGGTAAGTGATTACAATTCTAAATATCATGAAATACAACTCGATCAACGCTCCTTTTTAGTTGGTGGATATATATCATCATGCTCACTTGTTAAGTAATTTTTAAAACATTAGTGAAGACTTCTTTAGTAAGAACATCTGGCGATTGATCTTCTTTAGTAAGAACACTCTGCGTGTTCCTCCAATACCTTCTAATTGTTAGAGTATAAAGGTTTGTAGGTTGTTTGTAGAGTGTAACACTTGGCAGTGTATTAGTGGATATGGTTTGGGGTAGTTATTGTGGGTGTAAATATAAATAGTGAAGAGTCTTGTATTGTTGATTATTATTGAAAAAGATCAGAAATTCTGAGATATAATCCTCTCTCTCTAAATTCTCTCGAGTACTTTCTCTCTCTAGTTCTTGATTGTTCTTCCCAGCATTGTTAACACTAATGACTTCTCTCCCTCCTTTTGTAGATGAGGGGTTATTCTCTAGGCTTCAAAGGAATTCCCTTTGTGGCTTGGTCTTCCCCTCCTTTCTCCGTAGCCCTCCTATTATTCCTATTTTGGTGTAAGATAGCTACACTGTTGAGACAAGCAGTTTGCTTCTTCCCGAGACGCGGCTTTCCCAGGGCGGCCTTCCACAGACGTTACTTCTGGTTACGCGCCTTATGACTTTCGCACGTTGGTTGTCTGTGTAGGCTGGGAAGGGAAAGACAGCATTGAATGAAGGAAATATTTGTTAAAAGAAGTTCATTTGAGCAATATCTATGCATGCTATTAATAATTAAAAGGCGGAATCATGCTTGTATGCACTCAAAAACAAAACTTTACCCATGAAATTCAAGGCCTTGTAGTTATGGTGAACCAAGACTCAACTCAAAACAAGGTGAGTTGAGAAACTTTATACCTTTGAAGCACCTCTTTGCTTAGCAAAGGTTAATCACCCATGTGAGGGCCTTCTTATGTCACCTTACTCCTTGGCACCATGGATTTTGATGGAGAAACTTTTCTTCTTGGCTCCATGTCTTCTTGGATATGGATAGAAGAATTGGGTTCTCCAAAAGTCCCCAAAGTTGGAGACCTCTAAGTTTCAACACCAAGGATGGTTAAGGAAGAAGATGAGTGACCATGGAAGAATTAGATGCTAGTAAATTCCCCCATGGTGGCCATCATCCTAGAGAGAAAAAGGAGAGCTTTTGTTTTCTCCAATTTCCTCAAGAAAACCCTAATGAAGAAAAGACTATAAAGTCACATTTATACCTACCTTCAATGGAGTGACAAACTTGTAATAAGTCCAAAACCCACTCCCTCTCTAAGCATGGCCAACCTCCCTATTTTTAGTGGGTTAATTGCCCATTTTGTTTTAGTTGTCACACAACTTAAACCTTATGTGCCTTGTGGACCAAAACCCTTTTGTGTCCCGAAACCCAAAACTAACTTAAGGCCTAAAACAAACCTTTCATTCTAGATTAATTAACTTTTAAATAATCCTTGCCATATACAATTAAACTATTTAATTGTCCTTACTCATCTTCGTTATATCCTTCAATCATTACCTTACACGGTGTGTGATCCATTAGGTTCCTTTTAGCGAGGTAGTGGGTGATTAGAACTCTTCAAATCGATTGTGAATTGAAACTTACTTTCAATTCTCCCTTTAGTGATTATACACCTTTAAGGCTTCCACAAACCATGAGTGACACCTAGCAGTATGTCATGGCTACCCAAGTTAATCAGAAGAGGTGGATAACCTATTCAGTTTAGAATTCCAATGCAATATGGTCTTTCTCTAATACAATACTCTTGACCACATTGTTTGGTTTGATAGTTTATTCATGTCTATTATCCAATGTGATTCATTTACTTATATGATTACCTTGAATGTGATTTGGAACGACTTCCTAAATCTTATTCATAATTTGGCCAGAGATTATTAATCATATCATAGAATATTCACCCTCAAACAGTTCGAAGGTTAGAGATCCCTTGTTGCGTATTCACTTGCCTCCATGGCTAAGTGGCTTAACCCCAACCATGTTGTGGACACCCTCTGATGGAGTGACTTTAACATAGTCAAAGATCAAAGACCTAACCACAAGACAACTATGATGCCTCATGTCAAAGGACCACTTTACATTATCCCAACCATGAGTTCTCATGTGACATGAGTATGAGAACTCCTTGTTGATTACGTTCAGTGGACTCATTCTCTATTGAGCATCTACGTACTTGTCTTGGTGTCAGTCACACCAATGACTCGAGACCAGTCACACTCCCTGAGAGAAAACTTAACATGTACTGATCTTAACGGACTGTCAATGCCCAATTGGCAATCCTATTATCAGGAACGTTTAAGATATGTATACGAAAGAGAATGGTCTCATGAATCTAACTTCTTTAGATCACATTCTCCCAATTACATATTCCTTGGACTTATCGTTTAAGCATATAACATTTATATGAGACGGCTTTAAACAATAATCTTTGCCCTTTATATTAAACTAGATTAGTTTAACATGTGAAATGTTCGTAAAGTATCATCATATGATTGGCTTTAGGGCACATTTCCAACATTAAATGCCTGACTTGTTGGGCTTAACATGCATTTAATGGAAGAATCTAGTTTTGTCCTAACTAAGGGAGTTGGCTTGCTAGGGAAAAGGGTAAACTAGGCTAATTCTCTTTCAATGATGCATGCGTGAGATACAAAGGGTATGGGCTTGGATCTTTGGACCCCTAAGCAGGCCAAAGTCTTCCATGACCCCGATTCCACGTAGGCCTGATAACCTTCTGTAACCATCTACACCAAAATCCACTTGACAAGCCCCAAATATGTGACTTGGGCTTGGGAAGCATGTCATGATGAATAGGCATGAGCATGACATGAATGTTAGGCTTAATCATCGTGGTATGGCATGTTGGTAAATATATTCATCGTTGAGCCCGTGCCTTGGCATGTGTTTGGGCTTAAATGTAGGCTTTGCATGACAATTGGGCCTTGATACTTCATCGGATTGGTGTGTTACATTTTTGGGCCTTAACATTAGTCCCCTTGATTATTTGGGCTATGAGACACCTTGAGTGGGCTAAATAATCAACCCCAGGCCCAAGGGATTCCTTTTTGAACGTGGGCTTCCTGATGGGACTCTTTATTTTCTAGCATGGAAGCTGATAACTCCATGTCGTTGTGCTCCCTTGTTTCTCGTGCACGTCTAATCATATGGAGAAACTGTAAGTATTCCCCTACCTCCACTTGGTAACCGTTACAAACTGCTCTTCTTCCTAGGACAAGTATTTAATTTGTCCCTGCTTTTCCTTCTTCTTTTTTAATTCTCCTTCCTTCTTCAAATTTCCCATAACAGCTTTTCTTTCAAATTCCTCTCTGCTTTTTGCACTGGGTTGTGCCATCCCGTTTGTGCTTCTTTGTGCTCTACGACAAGGTTTTTTTTCAGGTAAGGAAATTCTTCCCTTGACTCATTTTTGAATTTTTTTTTCTTCTTCTTTTTGCCTTTTTCTGTTTGCCCTGGTGATGAAATTAGGCATGCATATCCTCTCTATGATTATGTGTTCCACAAATTTTAGGATTTCAACATGGGCGCGGAAGGGGTGCAACTTTTTCCTTCGGGAAATTGAACTCCACTCCTTGGGCAGTCTTGCTGCTTCGAAATCTTGTGCGTTTACTTTCTGTGATTTCTTTCTTGCTTTTCATGTATGTTATGCAATTGTCATCAAGTTTAGCTTGGTTGCGTGTTGATACGTGCTTAAGTGGGATCGATCGATTGATTGCATCGATGTACTTGGCATGATTAGCTTGACTGCATATAGCCTGTTTTTGCTTGGATATGCGTATAACATACTTTCCCTGGCTGGATCTTATAGGGCTTTGATAGCATGGCATGTGTAGGAAAATATTCATGTGTGTTTGCATGATAGCATGTAAGGAAAGTAGTCCCATGTTAAGGTCTTAGACTTTTGTATGAAAATTTTGAATTTTATGAACGTACCCTTTTGCTTTCCTGGGGCGTGCCTACTTGTTTTCCCAAGGTAGATTCCTTGTCGTGCCTCACTTTGCATGCTTGTATATTAATTCATGCATGTTGCACTGGCTTGTAGTATCTATGGTTTTCACGCTTGCATTCCATAGGTGCATTATGGCTACAAAATCACCAAAGTGCTTAACTGCAGTGGGCGGGTCTATGCCTAGCAATTTTTTACACAACTCGTTAACCTGACACGAAACGACGTGAAATTAACAGGTTATTGGGTCGACACGATAACGAATCTGGTCGTTATCGAGTAACCCGATAAGCGCCTGTTAAGATAACGGGTTGGTTCGGATATACACGTAGGTAACCTAATACACGATAAGCAAAATATTAATTTAATAATTTTATACGCTTAAATATACTATAATAATTATATTATATATAATATTATAATATATATATATATAATAGAAATATATATATATATATATATTAAATTAAATTTAGAAAATGTGGAAAATGAGGTAATATATTTTTATATGGTATAGTACTATTGCTTTATTTCTTTTCAAAATTATTTTGATAAACTTCTCATAATTTTAATGGCTTATAATGTTTGGTTTTTCTATAATTAGTTTATGTGGAAAAGAGTTCTGATGTTGAAAACCTTACTAAAAACATCATCAACATAACTCTTAAAGGCAATAGATCAAGCCAAAATTCCAATATAATTTGCCCATAATGATCGATGGAAATTGAAGGATTTTGTAAAAGGAATAACATGCCAGCTTTGAGTTTCATTGGCAATGTTTTAACTTCTGAGAAAGGCTTCACAACCTTGAAAAGAAAAACTCCTTCATTTTGCATATCCTTGCACATTTGATAGTTTGTGGTAGACTATTAGTGTATTTGTGCTTTTTTATTAGGCTCTTATTTTGGAGTGTAGATGTAGTACTTAGCGACAAATGTGTTTTTATGTTTTGAAGTAATATTTATGTGGCAATCTGGTATGTGCAAATTTAAGAAAAAAATAATTTTCTTAACAGGTCATAACGGATCGAGTCATTTTACCTGTTGGGTAAAGTGACCCGACCCGTTAAGGACCCGTTAAGATAACATGTGTGGGTAAACTCGACCTGTTTGCCAGGCCTAGATGGGTTCTTCACTACTGAGGACCATATTCAACGAGGCAGGTCGCTATTGACACACCCCGACCTGGAAAGGTCGAAGCATGTTGGCCATCACTGTGAGGTGATGTAACCATAAGGGTAAGTGATGCAAAAAGTGAATAAAATTAAAACTAATTAGAAATAGATATACTAAATAGTGGAAGAGTGCGCAATCGTGGGAAGAACCCACTACAATTATTCAGAGCGTAATAGACAGTGAGACTATAGAAGAGTAGTCAAGGTAACTAAAGTACACTTATTACACAACAGTGATAAGTTCGTACGTCTAAACAGAAGAGAATGTCAGAACTACCGAGATTCCTCGACTGCCACAAAGAGTCTTTCACGAAACGTTGATAATAACCTGCAAGACCAAGAAAACTTCGAACTTCCGTAACTGTCTGAGGTTGTTCCCAATTCTTCACGGCTGCGACTTTCTGAGGATTCACAAGCACACCCTGAGCTGATACCACGTGTCCTAAGAATGACACTTGATCCAGCCAAAACTGACATTTGCTGAACTTAGCATACAACTGATTTGCCCTTAGCAACTTTAGAACCAAATGCAGATGCCTGGTATGATCAATTTCATTATTCGAATACACCAAAATGTCATCTATGAAAACAATGACGAACCTATCGAGGTATGGATGAAATACTCAATTCATCAGGTTCATGAAAGCTGCTAGTGCATTGGTCAATCCAAATGGCATCACCAGAAACTCGTAATGACCATATCGAGTTCTGAAAGCTGTCTTCGGAACGGCGTCACTTCTGATCTTCAATTGGTAGTAACCCGATCTTAGGTCAATCTTCGAGAACACAGAAACACCTTTAAGCTGGTCAAAGAGATCATTAATACGAGGTAACGGATAACGGTTTTTAATCGTCACCCGATTCAACTGTCTGTAATCTATGCATAACCTCAAAGTTCCATCTTTCTTCCTTACAAACAGAACTGGAGCTCCCCACGGGGAAGTGCTTGGCTGAATGAAACCCTTATCAACCAACTCTTGCAACTGAGTTTTAAGTTCCCTTAACTCTGCAGGAGCCATACGGTAAGGTGTAAGGGAAATAGGATTAGTACTTGGAAGTAAATTGATGGTGAACTCCACTTCACGATCTGGAGGTAAACTAGGTAATTTCTCGGCAAAAACATCGGGGAAGTGCCTAACTACTCCAACGTCTTCCACAGATGCAATAGTCTCTTCCGATAGCACAACATGAGCTAAGTAACCTTGACAACCTTTACTCAACAGTCGTCTTGCCCTCATGGCAGTGATAACTTTGTGCTTTAGACCACTACGTTCACCAACAAACGTGACAGTAGGCATGCCCGGTCGGTGAAAAGTAACAACCTTCTCATAACAATCCAACCTGGCACGATTGTAGTGTAACCAATCCATGCCTAGGATAACGTCAAAGTCAACGATATCCAAAAGGACAAGATTAGCCGACATGACTACATCTTCGACAAGGATAAGACATCCTTGATATTTCCAACTAACATAACAGATTTCACCCCTAGGCATCGAGAATTCCAACTCGTAGCCGAGTGAAGTAGGATGTGGTTAAGTCGTTTGAGCAAACTTATGGGAAATAACTTAATGTGTAACACTAGAATCAATTAAAACTTTAGCGAAATGGCCTAGAACATTCAATGTACCCATGATCAAGTCCGGGTTAGCTTGAGCATCCTGTAAGGTGATGTTGTTAACTCTTCCCTGAACTTGCTGCCTACCTTCACGACCACTGTTTTCTTGAGTCTGATTACCTCGGCCCTGCTAAGGTAGATTCACCTATCTGCCTGAACCTCCACTGGTAGGTGCTACGTCTAGATTCTGGTACTGTCATTTAGTATACATCTGTGCTCTACCGCCTTGATATGGCGTATAATCTCCCCAAAACTGCGGATAACCTCCTTGAGTCTGCTGATAGCCTCCCTGAATATGCTAATAACCTCCCTGATAATAGGGAACCTCAGGTGTATATTGGTATGGTTTTCCATGATTCGGGGCTATGTCCCATTGGTAGTGGAAAACTCCACCGTGGCCTATCTGCTGACGATTACCAGATGCTGAAAACTGTTGTAGGGGGACTGCGGGTGGTAGATTAGCAGGCTGATTCTTCTGATTCTGAGGACAATTATAGGCCATATTCCATGTCTGTCCGCAAGTGAAACATCCTTAGCTTTCTCTCTTACACTCACCATAGTAACGGGTGTTACACCTGTGACAGAACTGATCACCTGAACTGCTGGAGTTTCCTTGATTCTGAAAACGAGAACCATCAGCGGATCTGCCTCCTCTCTGAGGTGTACCAGAGTTAGAACCCCCGCTCAACGATCCAGAGCTGTTTCCACTCATTTTAAAATTCTGAGCCCTTCTCGGGCCAAGTGACGATTGCCTCTTGTTACTGTACCTTTGGGCATTCCTACCAACACCCTCATCCTCGTCATCAGGAGCATTCTCCTAATCTTCAATCCGAAGCAAGACCTCGAAGAATTCCTGGTAAGTAGCATAGGGAGTAGAGGTTGCTAAAGTACGCCATTTCTTGCAAGTTCCCCTCTTAAACAAACAAAGCATCTCCCGGGGATTAGCAGCTGTCTCGAAGCAATAACGAGATAAGTCTGTGAACCTTCGATGATACTCAGTGGCTGACATCTTACCTTGCCTCATATCTGTGAACTCATTCTTCTTACTATCCAAATACTCCGGAGGAACAAATCTAGTATGAAATATCCGCTTGAAAACATCCCAATTTATAGCATCCTCACCAGATAATGATTTCCTCTTATGATCCCACCAAGATGCTACTCCCAACCGAAAGAACCAAGTCGTTGTCTTGACCCATCTCTCTAGGGCAAGATTACCCTGCCTATGCATAAATCGAAAGGTCTTTTCCACATGATCGAACCATATCTCTGACTTCTCCGATCCCTCATTACCAAATAAGTCAGTAATCTTCAGGCGAGATACAATATCCAGAGTATTCCTTGGGGCAGGATAGAGTGAAGACTGAATAGCGTTGGTAATAGCCTCACCAAACTGTCCAAAGTCCGGAAAATCATTCTCAGCTGAAGTATGTGCCTCCCTACGAGGTGGCATGGTTCTGACATAAGAAAACAAGAGTTAAAACACACTAGGAAGTGCATGACTGTCTAAACCTATGCTCTGATACCAAGCTGACACACCCCAACCTGGAAAAGTCGAAGCATGATGTCATCACCTTAAGGTGACGTAACCATAAGGGTAAGTGATGCAAAAAGTGAATAAAATTAAAACTAATTAGAAATAGATATACTAAATAGTGGAAGAGTGCGCAATCGTGGGAAAAACCCACTATAATTATTCAAAGCGTAATAGACAGTGAGACTACAAAAGAGTAGTCAAGGTAACTAAAGTACACTTATTACACAACAGTGATAAGTTCGTACGTCTAAACAGAAGAGATTCCTCGACTGCCACAAAGAGTACATCTATCTAGATCCTGGAGGGGCGAAAAAAAAAAGTTGAGTGGGTCAGCGAAACAATGCTTATTCGAAATCCTTTATTTTCGAATATACTAACCCCTCGCTGTAAAATAAGTATAGTTTCCTTAAGCATACTACGCAAGTATGTAAATGATAAATCAACATATATTATAACAGTAATATAACCAGAAATATGCCAAGTCATGATGTATCAAATGCCACAACAATATAATCATGTGATAATCAAGTATAGCTAAGTGCTCATCCATCTAAGCTGACACACAAGTTCGAACATATAATTTCTAACATGAATAGGACTGGGTGTAATCAATATGCTCTAGTACTACAATCACGTGAAGGATGGTGCTGAAGCACGGTCACATACAAGTCGGATTGCCTAATGCAATCTACCCGACATGACTGGCACCTAACTTGGATCCAAGACGAGCGAACGGTGCGATGTGAACATACACGTGAAGGACTGGCCCTGGTCCTGGGGTGAGTACTAACACACGGGTGCAGCAAGATGAGCATGTACAAATATGTATGAATGTCATGACAATAATATCTCAACCATATAGCAACATTTAACATAATTACTATCACAAGAATGATACTTGGCGAAATAAGTGTAAAAGTGAAGTAATTACGCATTTATGGAAACTATAAATATGTATAAGTATAAAAACAAAATGCCCACTCACAAGTACATAACTGGGTCGTAGCCTCCGAGCCTAGCCTGGCCCCGAATGTCCTCGGGATACGTTTCCCCTATATGTGAAATAACTAAAATAAAATTAATTAAAGCATATATACGGAAACCTAAATCAAACCCCCATAGTTGCTCAAACCTAGGGTTTAAATATACCATCGTGACCTACTCGATGTCACGAACATCCCCAAATTTTTAGAATAAATTTTGGATGGCTCATGCTCCTCCACGCTCCGGCAATGGCATGGCCAGACGCACCCCCACGCGCAGGCCAGTGCCGTCAGTGGGTCAGGAATATTCCAAGGAATATTTCGTCAACTCTGACGGAATATTACGTCTCCTTATACGGTTGTCCTCGCAGTCGCCGTCGTCCACCGCCGTCTGCAACTTGATTTTTCACCGGTTTTCTGGAAAAATTTTAAACTCACTATTCTCATTCATTTCTCTACCATTTTTATGTACTTTATATGGATTTAAAGCTCATGGAGAGTAGAATCGCGTTATACCTATTTGGAGTCCAAAAAGTGGAAGGAGGTCGCCGGATAAAGCCTCGAAAGTTCCGGCCAAAAGTGAACTCTTTGAAACTCGGTTATTTTACTTCCAAACTTCTCCCAAAATGTTGTAGAGCCTCAAGGATTTTCATAGAAGCTTCCCCAAGCTTCAAAACTTCCTAACTCGCTTGAAAACACGTCGAACTCAGTGTGCCCGAGTTTGGACCTTCCGAGTTAACGAGTCAAAACTCGTCTAAACTAGATTTCAAGAACATGGTTGTGATTGAGAAGATGAGAGGAGTACAATGGTGTGGTTTTTGGGTTCGATCTGCGAGCTTTGAAGCTCGTTGGAGGGTTTTGCAGAGAGAGAATTATTTTCTTTTGTTTTTGTGATTGGTTGTTGTAAAGAGGGAGTGGATGGGATTGGTGAGAGTGTGAAATAATGGAGGAGGGTGCACGGGATGGCTAATAAAAAGCTAGGGATAGGGTTTTGGATTTTGTACAGAAAAAGAGTATCGAAAATCTATCTAGAATAGTGTTTTCACACTGATAAAATTTACGTACACTCGTAACAACGTGTACAATTTAAATGCGATAGCGAGAAATAAAATGAAAGCAATAAGAAGACGTCCACGTCACTTGCCAATAAGAGCATAACCGTCAATACACATACTCGGGGAGAAATTACATAGGAAAATTAGGGACGGGTTGTCACAGCTATCTCCTCTTGGTTCCCAGAACAAGGCTTTCAAGGATGATGAGCCTTCTTTAGACTCAGTATTTCCTATCGATCCCAAGCTCATTACCTGGTGCTGCACTGAAAGTGGGCTGTTTCTCGCCGTGTCGATCCACTTGGAGTTCTCCTGCGGTGAGGCCACTGGCTAGCAGATTAGGTAGATACTAAGCTTGGCTTTGCGAACTAATGCGCGACCTTGACAAGGGCCAAGGTTTTGGATGTTGTCTTCATAACCAAGAAGTAGGTTGTTCGCCTCAAGCCCAAACATCTTTGCCACATGGTTAAGAGGTGGAGTACAAAGATCTATACCTTCA
This sequence comes from Malus fusca, assembly GCA_035220775.1. Lineage (NCBI taxonomy): Eukaryota > Viridiplantae > Streptophyta > Magnoliopsida > Rosales > Rosaceae > Malus > Malus fusca. The sequence continues at coordinate 25,933,265 of CM069069.1, forward strand.
TTTGTGCCTGGGGAGAGTTTATCCCCACTTTGGAAAATGTCGTCAATATTATGCATCTTCCCATTACGGGTAATATGGATCCCTTCTGCTATGTTATTCCTCTTGCAGATGATGATAACTTTGATATTTTGAATAAAGGTACCCCCACTTCTCTGGGTAAGGCTCTTCGCTTCAATGAATGGATCAAGCATTTTTGGCAAAAGAAACAAGAACCAAATTGCTGGTTTGAGGCTATGTTGTGTTTGTGGCTAAACTGCTTCATCTTCTGCAGTAGCAAAGACATTTTCAGCCGCCAAGTGATTCCTTGGGTCATGGCGATTGTGCATGGCCACATGATTATGCTATCCTCGTTGTTCCTTGGGTTTCTCTACCATGAGTTAGACCAGCTCCATACTCTTAAGGAGAAGGTTGCAGGTAGTGCTCTGTTGAAGAGTTTCCTCTGTGCTAGCTTTCTGCAAATCTTCATATGGGAACGTATCAAGGGTCAAAAGATAACCATTTACCCTTCTAGTGCAGCGAAGAGCCGATATGTTATATACTTTTCCTCTTACTTGCCTGAGAAGTTCTCACTCGCTTGCCATTGGTTCGGGAAGATTCCGACGAAGAAGCAGGACTTCTTGGAGCTTTTAGACGATGTGAACAGCTTTGTTTTCCATCTGTACGTGTCCGTCCCCGAAGGTTTTGCCTATGTGATGTTTTTTACTAATGTTGTTTGTGGTGAGGATTCAAGTGTGACGTCAATCCCTCTTTCCGAGAATTTGAATTTATGTTCGCTTACTGAAAAATTGTTAGCTTTACTGGCTCTATCGATCCCTTCCTGGAAGAGGATATCGAGGAAATGAGTGTTGTTTACTCCCATTTCCGAGTGCGACGTCAGCTAGGCTTTGACCAAGGGGTGCCGCGATTTTCCTCGACCGAAGTTAAGGCTTCTTTTAATAATTTATTATGGACCCGAGTAGGTGGTATCTGGAATGTCTTTGCCCTTTCCAGTATATTACCAACCGGACCCGAGTAGGTGGTATCTCCAATGGCTATGCTGTTTATTGGTTGAAGTGTTTCAGTGCCATCGCCAAATTCCATGGTGACAAGCAGCCGCGGTTATCTCCCAGCGTTGTGAGCCATCCCAGACTGGTGTTAGATACTATAGCTGATGCTTCTGGTTTGAAGCGCTAATGCCCTACTGCAGTAGAGGAAAACAATGCTTCAGGTGATTCTTCCCAGAGCACTAAGAAGAGTAGGGCATCATGTGTTAATGAAGGAAAACTTGCAGGTCAAAGGAAAAAAACAGCTTCGAATATACTTCTTGGCTTGACTTCTCTTGCTAATTTTACCTTTGCATGCTCTTCCTTAGTGTTTTATATGTTGTGCCTCAGATGATGCAATGAAGTACTTCAAGCCTCGGGTGGTGAAGGACGGTCCACCTAGTAGCAAGCCTGATGCGACTCCGATGAAATCGAAGAGTGAAGGTTCTTCAGCGAAGCCAAAGATTGGTAATGGCTCTTCCTTCGTTCTTTGCTTCTGTTGCTTTGTTGTTGTATGCTAACTACAACTTTTGTTATAACCAAGACTCTTGCCAAGGAAGCAACTCCTGTTGGCCTTGCTCATAGAACCAGGAGCGCTCGAGCATTTGCTTCTTCAGGCACTTCTAATCCTCTTGAGTTCCTTGATATTACTGCTACGAGTGAGGAAGAACAAAACACTGTGGAAACTGACGGCGATAAGGAAGCTGGCGAAGGTTTAGCAACTGAGGAAAGCAGCAATACAAGTGCTGAGTCTAACCCTAGAAGCGGAGGAAATCCTCAAGCTTCTCTAGGAAAAGACACGGAAGGTGAGGATAGTGGCAGAGAACTAAGCCGCAATCATGACAGCAAAGTAGTAAAAGATGTTGATCTAGATGAAGTTGACGGATTTTTGAACGATGATGCTCAGGTGGAAGTAAAAGATATAGAGGTACACTTCCATGTTCTTCGTTGATGCTTGCCCTTGAGTGAATTTGCTACTGTCAACCTTCTCCTTAAGTCTTTGAATTTTGCTTAAGCTTGCATGTGCATGTAGGAAGTAGCTAAACTTTTCCAAGCATGTTTTCTTCATGTTTTTTCATGTGCATTTATAAGCATGTTGGTCTGTTGAAATTTCGTATTGGATAGCTTCTGTGGGATGTGTTGCTTTGTGTCTCCGCTTTTTGGTTTATCCTCTCACTTATGCATACTTTCATGTTTTCCTTGTATGTGAATGATGGTGCTTCAGAGGCTACATGAGGTGTTCAAGCCCCTAGTGACTCTCTTCCCGAGCCTACAACTTTTCTTGAAGAGGTTATTTCCCCTGAGGAGCAGGCATCGGTTGAAGAGTGGGCATCATGGCATGAAGTTCTTGGGAAGCTCAAGCATAGTATTGCCAATGAAGCCAGAGTATTAAATTCGATTGAGGAATTGATCCCTTAAGGATAAGCTTTCTTTTCTCTGGTTGACTTCAGGGGAGTAAAGGTCTGCTTCAGGTTAGCTGAGACATTGGGCAAGTTCTTTGAGCGTGCCGGTGATGGAGATGTGAGCTTGATAGGTTTATATCCCTTCATACGTGGAATGATTTTTTAGGAGCTGGGGGACCCTACTTTATGGCATGGAGCATACTTCCCTATTGGAACTCACAAAGCACAAACTACTATGTTGGCGATATATGATTACCGATGTGGCAGCTTTGGGCGGGCCAGTGGGTTCTCAATTTAAGAAGCTAGGAGAGTTGCGTGATACCATGTTTGGGCTTCGACTTGAGAATGAGAAGGGTGTCTTAGTTCAATTCATCAAAGTCAACAAATTGATGCGTGTTCTCGAACTGCAGGGTAAAGAACTAGAGGTTGAAAAGCTCAAGTTGAAGAAGTTGGCCTGCGGGAGCTCCAAGGAAATAGTAGATTGCCTTCAACTCGCAGCAGATTAGTTGCATGCTGGCACCTTTAGCAGTTCTTCCGAAAGGTGGTGTTCTGAGCTTAACTCTTCACCTTCCCATAACTGCACACTTTGCATGACTGTTTGCATTTTCTTAACCCTCAACTTCTTTTTCTAGGCAGAGCATGAACCTTGAGATGTTGTAGTAGCAGATTATGAAAAATATTGTTTTCTTCACTCCATCTTTAATTTTCGTTGTAAGTTCCTTTTAGACAGCTAGCTTATTGTTTTTTGAACAATGGCCATAGGGTCGCTATGCTTTGCATTTTTCTTATTGCCTTTGGCTTTGGCTACTGACATTGAATTTAGCATGATGCTTGTGATGTATTTAATCTTGTAATGACATTGGCTTTCTCTTACTTCAAGTGCATGAGAATTTGCCGGATGAAACTCTGTTTAGGCTTTGAGCTTTTGCTTGCTTTTCTAGGGGAAATAGTTGATCATGCCGCTTGGCACTTTGTCAATGAGTTTCCCTGAGGAAAGATGGAAAAAATGTCATAGCTTCTATAAGGAAGCAGAGCATGTCAGGAAAGTTTGACTTGCTCAACATTGATTAGCTTGCTGGTTTTAAAAGTTTTTCCTTGCTTGGCTTGATTTTGCATTGATAGGCATTGGCATGCTGCATGAGTATAGCTTTTGAAAAAGCTTTATTTGCTTAACTCAATGGTTTTAAATAGCGTGTTAGCTTGGCATGTTGCATGAGCATTGAGCCATTGAGCAGCTTGCATGGCATTGATAGGCTTAGCATGTTGCATAAGTATAGCTTTGAAAAAGCTTTATTTGCTTGAGTCAATGGTTTTGCATGACATGTTGGCTTGGCATGTTGCATGAGCATTAAACCATTGAGCAACTTGTATGGCATTGATAGGCTTGGAATGTTGCATAAGTATAGCTTTAAAAAAAGCTTTATTTGCTTGACTCAATGGTTTTGCATGGCATGTTGGCTTGGCATGTTGCTTAAGCATTAAACCATTGAGCAGCTTGCATGGCATTGATAGGCTTGGCATGTTGCATAAGTATATCTTTAAAAAAACTTTATTTTCTTGACTCAATAATTTTGCATGGCGTGTTGGCTTGGCATGTTGCATGAGCATTGAACCATTGAGCAGCTTGCTTGGCATTGATAGGCATGGCATGTTGCATAAGTATAGCTTTGAAAAAGCTTTATTTGCTTGACTCAATGGTTTTGCATGGTGTGTTGGCTTCACATGTTGCATGAGCATTGAACCATTGAGCAGCTTGCTTGGCATTGATAAGTTTGGCATTGATAGGCTTGGCATGTTGCATAAGTATAGCTTTGAAAAAGCTTTATTTGCTTGACTCAATGGTTTTGCATGGTGTGTTGGCTTCACATGTTGCATGAGCATTGAACCATTGAACAGCTTGCATGGCATTGATAGGCTTGGCATGTTGCATGAGTATAGTTTTAGCATGATTTGCCCCTTAGGGCAGCTTGCTTGGAGTAGACTTTCCTTATAGCCTTGACATGATTACTATTATAGTTTGTTTAGAAGAAATCCTTCTAGTTACTCTTGCCAATGTAACAAAGATTTTGACAAAATGCTCCTTCATTTCATTAAAATTTGGGGTACATCAATCGTTGCATGGCTTTACAAGACCTCATAGAGTAAGTAAAATGATCATTATTGCATAAAAAGAGCTTGTTCATCTAAAATAAGCATGAGCGTTTTACTAGTAATAAGGCTTTAGTCACTTGGCATTGATAGGTACCGTTAGTATACATTCCTTGACTGAAGTCAAGTATAGTAATCGCTTTGATAGGCTTTCTTAACCATAAAAGGTAATTCCCAGTGTGAGGCAAACTTCGAAGGTCCGGAGATCTGCCTCCTTATGTGCTCGGCTGTCCTGAGGACGAGATCTCCTTCCTTGAAGTTACGTGGCTTGACTGTGTGGTTGTAGGCTTTGGTAACTTGTTGGTGGTATACAGTTGCTTTCCTAGCTGCTTATGCTTTTTTTTCCTCGAGTAACTCAAAGTCTTTCCACCTCCAGTCTACGCATGCTGCAACATCCCATTCCACATCGTTAAACGTTGAAACTCTTGTCGTGGGCATCATCATTTCCATAAGGGAAATAGCTTCGAATCCATACACCAAGGAGTAAAGGGAAAAATTCGTAGTGTTCCTTGGAGATGTGCGATAGGCCCATAGGACGTCTTGGAGATGCGTGCTCCCGCCCTCAGCGTAGTTGTGTACCATCTTGCTTAGTATCCTTAGCAGTGTTTTGTTTGTGGCTTCGGCTTGACCATTTCCCTGGGATAGTATGGCGTGGAGCGACGGTGCTTGATCCTGTAAGCATCAAGTGTGGCACTTATTTGTTTGTTTACAAAATGTGTGTCGTTGTCGCTCACTATCTTGTAAGGTATCCCAAATCGGTAAATGATACATTCCTTAATGAAATTGGATACTGCTGCTCCTTTTGCTTTCCTGAAGGGGATTGCTTCCACCCACTTTCTGAAGTACTCACTGGTTACTAGGATTCATATGTGACCCTCGGAAGCTAGGTTAATGGTTCCTATTAAATCGAGCCCCCAAGTATGGAATGGTAAAAGAGTGCGCATGTCTTGCAGTAGTGTTGGAGGCTTGTGGATTAAGTTTCCATGAACTTGGCATGCACGACATCGCTTGACTATGTTGTGCATGTCTTCCCTTATAGTTAGCCAATAGAATCCTAGGCTCAGCAGCTGCTTGTGTAGCTTCTTCCTTCCTTGGTGCTCACCACACTCTCCAGTATGTACTTCTTGCATAACTTGTGATGACTCGGATGGCCCAAGGCATCTCAATGGCTCCCTATTGAATCAAAGCTCGAAGAAATAGAAGGTACATGTATCACACGCGCAAAATCTGAGAAAATCCACATGAATATTCTACCATAGTAAATATTCAAGAATCTGTACATTAAATTTTAATGAATTTGAAAGAAATTGTCTTGAAAAGTAATCTGTATGGAACTTGTATCACGTCTATTTGTGTCAAGGGTCCTGTATATGTAACTGCTCAAGACATTATCTTACTACCTTTTGTGGAAATTGTAGAGTTGCCTCATCCACGAAGTACCTCTTAGATGTCCCTTTCAGTTTGCGCACATCCTTGACATTGCTTGGCAGTGTCCCATCAATGAAGAAGGTTAAGTATGGGGACCTCCAATGATCAGTGATGGAAACTGCAAATGCCTCTCTTGGGAAAAGCGTTCTGGTACACTTTGGACATTCGGTTTGGATGCATGTGGCTTATTGCTTCATCTCTTACCAGTAATACCATTTTCTTTGTAGTCGGTGATAGAGACTTACTACTTGGTTGACTCCGCATGTGGCTTCATGGATTTCGTGCAATCGCTTTTATGCTTCTTTTGGTCTGAAGCATCGGGTTAGCACTCATCCGGATGGGCACTTGTAGAGTGTCACAACAACATTGATGTAATCCTTAAGGTATTTGATACTGAGCTCTCCACTTGGCTTGGAAAATTCCTTTTTGACAGTTTTTCTCCAATCGTCATCCTCTGACGTTTCCTCTAGAAAGACTGCATCAATGGCTTGGGCCTCAATTCTGATCACATCAATGTTGAGTTGTTCTTCAACGAAGGTAAGCTTGGAGCCAAGTATGGCTAGGGCATCCGCAAATCTGTTGGTTGTGCCGAGAATATGTTCCAACACCACCTACTTGAAGCTTACCATGAGTTACTCAGCCATAGTACGGTATGGTGCCAAGGTTATTTCCTTCATTACGAAGCTTCCTTAGACCTGGCTTAGGACCAAATTCGAGTCATCTACAACTCGTATCTTACTTGCGCTCATTTCCCTAGCTATGGAAAGGCCCATGACAAAAGTTGTTAGATTCCACATCGCTCAGGGGAGTGGATCCTCTGTGCCTTATATGTACATGCTCACCTCCATTAGCACGAGGCCTTTTAGGAGCTCACTGGTTTCGGGTTCCATCGGAACTCCGAAGTTAAGCGAGATCGCACGAGAGCAATCTCATGATGGGTAACCCACTGGGAAGTTCTCGTATGAGTTCCCAGAAACAAAACAGTAAGGGCGTGGTCGGGGCCCAAAGCAAACAATATCATGCTACAGTGGAGTCGAGCCCGGGATGTGGTGGGGGCCCGGGCTGGGATGTGACAATTTGGTATCAGAGCCAATCCCTGGCCAGAAGTGTGCCTACGAGGACGTCGGGCCCCTAAGGGGGTGGATTGTTAGATCCCACATCGCCTAGGGGAGTAGATCATCCATGCCTTATATGTACATGCTCAGCTTCATTAGCACGAGGCCTTTTGGGAACTCATTGGCTTCGGGTTCCATCGGAACTCCGAAGTTAAGCGAGATCGTGCGAGAGCAATCCCATGATGGGTGACCCACTGGAAAGTTCTCGTGTGAGTTCCCAGAAACAAAACCGTGAGGGCGTGGTCGGGGTCCAAAGCGGACAATATCGTGCTACGGCAGAGTTGAGCCCTTGAAGTGGTCCCGCCCCGGTCGGGATGTGACAAAAGCTTTATACTCGGCTACGTTGTTTGTGCATGGAAAGATTAGCTTGAATGATAGGGCAGTAGCTTGGCCTTCTAGATTGACAAGTACAACACCAGCTCGTCCTGTGGATGTGGAAGAACTATCGAAATGCATAACCTATGGCTCTTCTTCCATAGCGGTGGTAGCTATCTCTGGTAACGCACCAAGCCCTTCCTTGGAAATAATGGCCTCTCATTCTTCGGGAAACAATGCTAGCATGTCTGTCACAGCTTGGCCTTTGATAGCCTTAACCGTCACATGTATAATATTGAATTCAGAAAGTTTGAGCAACCAACAAGCCAAACGACCAGATAGTATAGGTCTAGTGAACAAGTACCTTACCAAGTCAGACTTTGCCATAAGGTGCAGCTTGTAGGCTAGGAAATAATGGCGTAGTCGCTGTGATGCATAAACGAGAGCTAGGCAAATGAGTTTCGTCTTCTTACAGCGGGTTTCGGCGCCACTTAGTTGTCTGCTGACATAGTAGATTGGTGTTTCTTTCTTGGCTGAATTGTCCTAGTTGCTGGACTCGTTGATAGGCTTATGTGCATTCCTTGGCACACACGAATTCCTTCCCTTTCTTGAGCAATATGGCGAAGGCTCTTGTTGTTGCTGCTAATCATAGATGAAACGCCGAATGTAGGGCAGCTTCCCCCATCAAACTTTTCAGCTTCTTTGCGTTTATCGATGGCATAAGGGTTTCTATGGTGCGTACCTTGTCGAGAACTACATTAATGTCGCGCTGATGTACCAAGAAGCGCAGGAACTTGCCCGAGGAAACACCGAAGGTGCATTTCTTGGGGTTCATCTTCAACCCATATGCTCGGCATCCCCTAAGCACTTTCCTTAGCACTTCCCAGTGCCCTTCCTTAGTTTTGGAATTCACAACGAGGTCATCCACATGGCTTTCCACTTCCTTCCCCATCATCTTGTAAAAAAATTACTGTCATTGCTCGCTGATTGGTGGCACCGGCGTTTTTTAGTCCAAATGGCATAGTTGTGTAGTAAAGGTTTCCAAATAGCGTGCGGAAAGCCGTTTTTTCATCATCTTTGGCAAACATCTAGGTTAGGTTGTATCCACTGAAACCATCCTTGAATGACATAAGGCCTTGCTGTGAGGTTGAATCAATCATGAGGTTTATGTTGGGCAATGAAACTCGTCCTTTGGGCATGCTGCATTGAGATCTTGGTAATCGATGCATATCCGGATTTGGACAGTGTTCTTCTTCTTTACTGGGACAATGTTTGCTAGCCAAAGAGGGTGCGTGATAGGCTTGATAAATCCGGTTACCAGGAGCGTTTCTACCTCGACTTTGATTTTAGCCTCTATTTTCGGGTGGAAATTCCTCATTTGTTGTACTATAGGCTTGATCCCAGGATGTGTGTTTAGCGTGTGGCACATCGAATTCAGATCAAGGCATGGCATCTCTTCATAGCTCCAAGGAAAAGATGTCTTTGAACTCCTTTTACAAGCTGACTAGTTCTTTCTTTTCCTTAACAGTTAAGTAAACACTAGGTTTACCTCTTCAAGCTTTTCCGCCACTGCAATGGATTTATCCTGCATACATTTTGGCGCAGGCATGATTTTCTGGAGGGATTCGTCGTTTGCAGCAGGTACAAGCATGTCTTTGGTTTCCTTAGGGGCTTCATTTGCTTGGCGTGCAATGCCTCCATACTCGGGGGTTTCCCACACAATGTGTTCATGCCCTCAACCTGTCATAACCAGTAGACAATGCGACCGTCGAGAAGCACGACCTTAGAGCATTAAGGTGGAGTGTAGGCAAGGATATTAGCCTCTAGCTGTATGCATTTTCCTCTTTCCACTGTGGCTAGGAATTCTTGGTCACTAAGATCTCGAACTTCTTCCCAAATGGGTAAAGGTACCACTAAGACCTGTGATATCCCACTTCCGGCACTTGAGAAATCATTATAGAACTCAGCATCAGAATAGTGAACTTCATCTAGGTTGAATGGCATCTAGTTTCCTGGGATGCAAATAGGTCTCAAACCAATCCTTCTCTTGACGCACTGGTGGTAGGTGAAGGCCTCGAGTCTGTGCTTGTTTATCCATGGTTTTCTGAGTTGAACGTGGTAAGCCAAGTTGATGTCCATCATATAAAACTTAGTAAAGGATCTGATATGGCCAATCTTCAAGTCGATCTCAATGTATCTAATAGTTTCCTCACTACTGTTCCCAAACCCATTAATAGAGATTTTAGACCTTACCACCTTTGACGTTAGGACGCCTGTTGCAGTGAGCACTACCATGTCTTCGTCAATGAAGATAATGGCGTTGTTCTTCTCAAGGAAAGCCTTCTGCTGCTAGGCAGCATAGCATTGAGGGTCATAGTCCTCGGAAAGATGCATGAGAGCTTCAGCAGTAATCCTTGCTTCCTGGCCATATTCGAGCTAGTAGAAGAGAGATTTGAACGTCGGGTTTTCCTAGAAGACATGCGCTATAGTGGGCCCTTGCCTTTGGGAAGGGCAACGCTCAACTACGTCGGCTTCCATGTCGAGAAAGATGTACAAAGTCACAGCCGTCATTTCTTGGTTAAACAGTTACTTTTTCGAGGTTCCCTCGTTGTATTCTTTAGGCATATTGATGGTAAAGGTCTCGTCACTTAGGCTTGGGGTAAAATCCATGATATTTGCATCCTCATCTCCCCATCCCTCAGCTTAAGGCCATGAAGTATCATAGCTCTACGGTTTGGAGTATTTGCACCAGTAAGCCTTCACCATGTGCCTGGAAGGTTCCCAAATGGCTTCCGGTGGCTTGGTGTAGTTGTTCCACAAATGGTAGTCGTCATCATCTCCAAAGTATATAATGACAGCTGCTACCTCATTCCCTTGACGCTTCGGCAGAGGGTCAATGTCTATGGCTTGCGTCTTACATGGCAGCTCTAGCGTCCCTTCGCGGATTTTTGCATGGAGAATTTTTCGCAAAGTTTGACATACAATATAGGGATGTCCCACATATTAATGGTAGCGATAATACCACCATTTCTATTTTCCTTAGAAAGGGTTTTGTACGGCCAGAGCAACTTGATGGCCCCATCTACGAGCATGGTATCAAGGATGGCTTGGAATTCCTCGTCGTTGTACGCTATTAGAGCATAGGTTATAGTTGGATCTCCATTTCGCTCTCCATTTCCTTCCTTTTTCATGGGTTGTAGTTGGATCTGTCATCCACGGCTAAGGTTGCTAATGCAGATCTCCACAAGAATTTCCTCCTCCTTCACATTATAGCAGTCCAAGGCGAGGTATCAGAAACATTTAACAAAAGTCACCATATATTCCCTGTGTTTTTGCCATGTGTTGTTGAGCTGAGTCGTCGTGACTCTTTCTTCATGTTGGATGTATTTTTTACAGAACTTGTCTGCCAGCTCTTACCAGGTCCGGATGAAACCTGGTGCAAGGGTGATGTACCAAGTATAGGCACGATCAGTTAGGCTTTTTTAGAACTCCCTCAGACGGAGGTTGCAGTCGCCGGCATGAGGACCCAAAACGTCTATGAAACGGCTTATATGTTCCTTAGGGCTACCCTTCTTCCCGTCAAAGAAAACAAGGTTGGGAGTCTCGTATCCCTTAAGATACGGCATGTGGAGAATACTGGTTGAATATAGTCAGGAACATATTTCCAGTCCTCCGAACTCCTGTGCAACTCTTTTTCGAGCATGGCTATGATGTCTTCCTAAGTGACAAATGATGGTGTTTTCTGAGGACCTTTGCCAGCAGCAGCAGCAGACTCTTCTTGAGAAGCATTTTCCCTAGGCGTGCAGTCCTTGTCATTGGCTTTCTCGCTTGTCTTTGAGATTGAATTTTTCAACTCCTTCACAGACGCAACAATTCCTTTTTGGGCTTCACCGAAGGCATGAATGGCTGCAATGATGTCCGGCATGTCATATTCATCCAGGTTTTCCTGGCTTTCCTAGCATTGGCCTTCGCATTTAGACTCGTCGAGTCGGGAAATAGCCTCGCCTACGTCTGAGGCGTTGCCACTCTTGGTAGCTTTTCTTTTGGATCTTGGAGCCATTGAATCAAGATTGCGACCTATCCTCTACAGAGTCGCCAATTTATGTTGAGGTACTTTTAGGTCGAAGTGGACTTGGGCTTTGAGAACGTTCTTTTGTCTCCCTTGGTACGAATTCGTAACAAGTCCCGGGATATCTCGAAAGAGTTAGCTTGTCTTAGGAAATACCCCGATAATATCAACGGCTCGAAGATAGCATGATTGATCAAGATAATGACTAGCAAGTGAAGCGTGGTGTGGAAGCTAGAAGATTATCGGTTTACATAAGAGAGAAAGGATTGCATGGTTGCATGGCATTCTTTGCTAGATGATTTGGGCTTTCCTAGGTGATAATAAGGCTTCTCATGGCTGAGATGCTTAATGGAAAGCTATGGAAATTACTAAGGTTGCACGGATGATGATACTTGAGGCTTGGAGTATGCTTTTGGGATAACTGGAACTTTCTTAACTTATTTCTTGGGTGGTTCTCTCTCATTGTGTTTCTTCTCTCTCTCTCTCTCTCTCTCTCTCTCTCTCTCTCTCTGTTACTCTACGTGTTCCTCCAATCCCCTCTAATGGCTTCTCTCCCTCATTTTGTAGATGAAGGGTTCTTCTCTAGGCTTCAAAGGAATCTCCCTTTGTAGCTTGGTCTTCCCCTCCTTTCTCCCTAGCCCTCCTATTATTCCTATTTTAGTGTAAGATAGCTGCACTGTTGAGACCTACAGTTTGCTTCTTTTCGAGACACGGCTTTCCTAGGGCGACCTTCCGCAGGCGCTACTTCTGATAGCACGCCTCATGGCTTTCGTGCGTTGGTTGTCTGTGCAGGCTAGGAAGGGAAAGTCAGCATTAAATGTCTGACTAACTGGGCTTAACATGCATTTAATGCAAGAATCTAGTTTAGTCCTAACTAAGGGAGTTGGCTTGCTAGAGAAATGGGTAAACTACGCTAATTCTTTCTCAATGATGCCTGCATGAGATACAAAAGGTATGGGCTTGGATCTTTGGGCCCCTAAGCAGCCCAAAGTCTTCCATGACCCTGATTCCACGTAAGCCCGATAACCTTTCGTAACCATCCACATCACAATCCACTTGACGAGCCCCGAATACGTGACTTGGGCTTAGCATAGATAGTGACTAAGGAAGCATGGCGTGATGAATAGGCATAAGCATGGCGTGAATGTCCGGCATAATCACCATGGCTTGGCACATTGGTAAATATATTCCTCGTCGATTCCACGCCTTGGTATGTGTTTGGGCTTGAATGTAGGCATTGCATGACAATTGGGCCTTGAGACTTGGTTGGATTGGTATGTGACATTTTTGGGCCTCAACATAAGCGAAGAGGAATACTACCAAAATGTAGTACTAAGTGGCTAAAGCTTTCAATGGTTCCATGAGATTATTTGATGTTTTGAGATTAATAATTGTATGAGCTCTCACTTCTAAGAGAAAATGAATACCACCAAACCGTAATACTGAGTGACAAAAGCTCTCAACGGTTCCATGAGATTATTTGATGTTTGGGGATTAATAATTGTATGAGCTGAAAGAATGTTCAACATAGGGTTATGGCCATGGTTCAGATCACATGCGACCCTTTTAAGAGGCAAAAGCTTCTACTCGTGGTCGTTGAGAGTTCGGCCATGGTGGTCGGGATGAGGGATATGCTTTCTCAACATAGATCCTCCTCCACTTCCATGACTCTGACTGACTCCTACAAGAATTTCCTCAAGTACTTTTACCTCCTTCCAATTCCATCCTTCAGGGAATACCGTGGATGCTCTCTCGAACCAAATCAAGATGGCCGAGCTAAAGCATCACTACTATAGTGATCTTCCACCCATGAACCTCAACTCGACATTTAGCTACGACCGCTGATTTGGTGGCTGCTCCTAATTGCAGCAATGATGTTTGATTCAACCCGACTCGACGGACGTTATCATATATATATTCATCATTGCATAAAAAATGTAACGTTCTGCTGATATACAAGTTTCGGTAGAAAAAGAAACAAGAAACAAAAAACTTGATAGATGTATGAAGGTTAAACTACATTTAAGTTACAAAATTCAAGGTCTTAGCATGCAGCTTCAAAGTCTGATAAAAAGTAAATCACACCAAGGAAACATCCACATGTTAACAAACACAAATCTCTGAACCGGAAAATCGTCACTTGAAACCACAGTAGGAAAGAAGTGGGGGCACCCGCGCAAAATTAGAGATGAATCCATAAAACAGGTGAATTGCACACACCACCTCAAAGCTCTAATAACTTGAGGTTTTAAATATCCTACCCCCTGTTTGAAATCAGTGTCCCCTCACGATATAAATGCGCACGCCACATTAGTATCTCCTCCTAGGACTCCTTGAGCGACGTTCTCTTAGTGGTCTGCAAAAAATTAAAATGTTAACACAAGATGTTTGAAGAAACACATGCCTGAAAGTTAGTTGTAAAGGTCTTAAGCATTATTATAAAGGTCCCTATACGAAAATTTCACAAGATTTGGTGTAAAGTAAAACCTTGAGTTCTTCCTGGATCCATCAAGGAAGGATCCATTGCTGAAGGCCCAATCAACAGTTAAAACTTGTGTAAGCAATGCCTCTCCGTTCATTTTGTCTATCGCAGTTTTTGCCTCTTTAAAACTTTCATATTCAATCAGTGCATATCCCTGATACAAAAAATAATTCAAATTTAAGTCACTAAAGAACTATTACTGAACTTCCGACTAAGAAACCAGTCAAAACACCGTCCAGAAGCCTTCTAATCATCCATATTGTCATATGACTTTAATGGCGCATCACCAAAAACAAAAGCAAGAAATAAGTCCATTAGAATGTCAAATAGCATTTTTGCCATCCTATATTATTGCATAAATACAATACTTACTTTTCTAAAATAGGACAACAAAAACTACACTTCATAAGGAACTTTGGACTTGAGCAATATACTGATTTGATAGTTCAAAAGCTTAATGCGAGATGCAAAAATACCGTGGCTCAAGAAAGATGACTGCTAAGCATTTTGATACAAAAAATCCATATTATTGCTTTTACTAGAACAATATTATCACAGATGTACATATGCATTTAACATCCATGCAAGCAGTTTCAGCACTTTAAAATTTCCATTCCACCATAGATCATTTTTTGTTATTGGGTCCATTAGGATGTAAGAACTCCCAGTTCAGTTGCTTACCAAAATAACAGAAGGTCCATTCTAAGTAACAGTTTTTATTCAAAATTTAAGTTGGACGGCCATTAGGCCAGCAATGTTTTATGGCATGGAATGTTGGGCGGTGAAGCATCAACACGTACATAAAATGAGTGTAGCGGAGATGAGAATGCTTCATTGGATGTGTGGGCACATGAGAAAGGATAAGATTAGGAATGAGGATATCCGAAGTAAAGTAGGAGTAGCCGAAATTGAAGGAAAGTTCAGAGAAAATCGGCTACGGTGGCTTGGACATGTGAAACGAAGGCCTACAGATGCTCCGGTTAAAAGATGTGATTACAAGACAGATGTTTAGGGCCGAAGGGGTAGAGGAAGACCTAAGACTTTGGAAGAGACTCTTAAGAAAAGACTTGGATTACTTGGATCTAACGAAAGAAGTGGCACAGAACTGTGCGCAATAGCGTTTTAGGATTCATATAGCCGACCCCACTTGGTGGGATAAGGCTTTATTGTTGTTGTAGGCAAAAGCCAACAGCCTCATGCCCTACTTCAACTTTATACCATCAAAGCACCTGAATTATGTAACAAAAGGTACTGATCTCACAGGGAAATAAGACCACCATTTCAGATTTGGAGCCTTTAGGTTCCAGTTAAAATAAATAAATAAGAAGATTTGCCAGGTAATACAGGGAATACAAAGTTTCCAGTAACCATTATAAGCCTAAAAAGATTATGTAGTCTAGACTTGGGTTAAAATACTGGCCAATATACCAAGTAAAGAAAGTAAGAACAGGGTAAGAAGACATATCCATCCACCCTCTTACAATAAAATCATTCAGACTGTATAAGGAAAAAGCAAATTTTAATCAAGGTTCAGAAGTGATCGAAGTAGGTGACGTGGTTTCCAGAGTATGTTCTAGGAACCATGTAACAATGATAAAATGAATTGGCCAAGAGAGACTCCAAAATGCAGGCTACTGTTATGAAATAGAAAAGGCAACTTTCTAATTTCCTCTTTGCCGTTTTCTTATTTGATAAGAGCGTGCACGTTTCTGAATTCCCTTTTTAAGCAATCAGAATAGGTCAAAAGCCATTTGGCCTTCACTTCTTAAGAGTTAAAAAACCATCTTAACATCTGGCCTTCTCTTCCTTATGCACTGTTGAATAATAGAATTTCCAATCATTTAATTAAAATGACTGGTAGTCCAACAGATTGTATTTTATCTAAAATTCAATTCAAAATCTTCATGGTCTTCTGAAAATTCTGGTCACTTCTGCTGATTTTCTATTGATTAATATCCTAGAGTAAAAACATTTCCATCCTTGACTAGAAAATATCGAACAATTTCATCCATAACATTATTTTGTTCTGTTATGGTATTCTCCATATTCCACAACTGATTAATAAGTTTTTACAACAGTTTTTCCATTTTCCAATAATTTTAAAAAATGCACATCAAAATTTCCTGTATTGTAATGGAAGTTCTATCATACCTTCACAAACCCAGTGCGGCGATCAAGATTTAAATGCAAATTTTTTATCTCCCCAAATTCACCAAATGCATCTTGTAGGTGGTCCTCTTGGGCCTCCTCATGTACCCCAGTGACCAGAATAATCCATCCCTCAACGGCTGTAGACATTTTCAAAATGAAAGGAAGAAACTGTCAGGGGATGCAAAGATAAACTATATGTAAGTAGGAAACATAATGTCCTTCCTATATGGCTACAAAAATATAAAAAACTCTATATAATTTGAAAGAAAAGGTTCTGCGTAAACTGCACAAGAATATCATTCTTGACTGACCAGAATAAAAACAATCGGGATTTATTCTAAATAACTCAACTATTGAGGCCTGAGCATCACTGAAAGAAGTCTACAAGCAATGGCAGGCAATAATAAGCAAATTAATGTAAGTGCCTTCATAGTTGAGATAAAGAATGAATTCTTGACTTGGTACACATTCAAGCAGCTTCTTTCAGTAGGTGAAATTACGAGCCACCAACCCAAAATATATGATATTAGCCACTAGAGGTCAAATGAAACAGATTAAAATTGAAGCTTAACGTTTAAATTTGAACTAGTAAAAAAATTGCAAAGAGGTAGAAGAGATAATGAACAGAACATGATATACACACCTATAAGAAAAATAAAAAATAAAGGAAAACATGACTTCCAAATAACTAGGACCCTGTTATTGGTACAGAATACTGAAGCAGATACTAGAGCTAGACTGCACATATGGTAGGATATGCTTAACTAAAGAAGCCTAGCCCCATAGGTTCATATTAAGTCTCTAGAAAAGCATTTCAAGATTGCCGTTAACAGAGAAAATAAAATTTAACCCCTCAGTGCAACAAAAAGGATCCTATTTTGCCAAAAAAGAAGGAAAGAACATGAAGTTTAAAAGTCATAAGCTTTCAAATGAAAACAAAATGAAAAATTGAATGACTTTTCTGCACCTTGGAGAAGGAGCTTCCCATATTCTTATTATTATTTCATTTTCATGAAAAACCTCAAGAAGAAAAAAAGATTTAAAATAATCTCATGCTCATCTCGTTCTTGACAAAACATTGACCTTGCTGCCTGTTGTTGTTCAACACTAAGTAGGGGGTACTATGAGATAAAACCTTCTCCAAAATTCATGGCCCATTAAAACAGCACTCTCATCCATTGCATAAAAAGCAGTTGAATACTGTGACACACGAAAAAAAAGCAACCACGCCTTGTATAGATACATATGTGAATAACTGAAGTATATTCACACAAAATAATCTCTCAAGATATAAAGTTCAAACTCAAAAACAGAGAAATCCAAAGTTCAAACTCAAGAATGGAAATCCAAATTCCACTTTCAAGGGCAGAAATTTCCACGAACTTAATTATATCTTATCACAAAACACCCCCCCCCCCCCACCCCCGCGAAAAAAAAAAACAGAGATAGACCTATTTTCCCCAATGAATCCGGACAAACAACAAGGAAGAATCCTCAAGAGCAGAAATTTCCAAGAACTTAATCCTTTTGCATTAAATCTAAATTACAAACAAAAGAATCCTACAAACCCAGCTACCAATCCAATCAAGAACCTTTTTCTATCAGGTAAAACTCCAAGAATCCTCAAACCCTAGCTACCAGTCAATTTAAAAATTGAAACTTTCCCCAAAACATACAATCCAACCTACCAATCGAATCAGGAACCTCTTTCTATCAAATAAAACTCCCAAGAATCCTAAAGTAATAGCTACCGATCAATAGAGGGGAGCGCGAGAGAGAGAGAGAGAGCTTACATCGTTGGGGTTCGAGGCCGTTAGAAGAGTTGAGAGAGTCGAAGTCGGAGGCAGCGAGGCGGCTGTTACGGTCGGTATTGAGATCTTCACGGAATCCGCGACCTTTGGTCTTCTTAGGGACGGCGGACGCCGCTCCGACGCCGGTGATAGCGGACTTGAGCTTGGGGAGTGGGGCCCTGGGGGAGGCGGAGGGCTCGGCGTCGACGGCTCCGTCCTCGTCCATGAGGTCGTCATCTTCGGGCTCGAAGTTCACCGTTTCTACGTCTCCGCTCGCCATAGCTGATGCTCTCACAGTCACAGCTCTCGATGGTTCTAGTTTTAGATGAGGAAGGAAAAAGGGCGCAAGGGTTCGAGAATTGGGACGATTGGGATTTATGGGTTTTGGCTTTGGGCCTTTGGAGGGTCGATAGTCGTCTTGTCCTTTTCTTTTGGGTGTGCTATCGCATATTCATTTTTACTTCTTATACATCCCTCGTTAATTTCTATCATTTGATTGTCTTCAATTCATCTGATCCGACGGTCGAAAATTAAAAAAGTGTGTGAGAGCCTTTCCTTTTTGGGTTTTTTTTGGGGGGGGGTAAATAACTGGGTGGACCTCCCAAAAAACTAGCTACCCATATCATAAACAATTGAGTTCCAATCCAATCAAGAGGATTCTCAAAATAATGGTACCCAATTGGCAATGTCATATGCCACCATGTTCTTCTCCCGGTAAACATGCACTAACTCGCATTCTGTTATGCGTGTCATAAGTTGTCTGCACTAATCAATGATGTTGGTAAGAGGACGAAAGCTCGTATCATTCATATTATTTAAATTAACCACAAGAGCCGAATCCATTTCCACCTATAATCTTGAAATACTTTGTCAACTCCACGTTTCAGTCCAAAATATAGCTCTAAAATTTCATCATCAACCACCTGATCTTTGCCCAAGGTGACAGAGAACCTACCAAGCAATCACCGTTGTTGTCTCTAAAAACTCTTCTTGCACCTATAATTCCAGTAGCATTGATTTGAGAACCGTCCACATTAAGCTTCACCCTCTCTGCAGTAGGTGGATCCCAAGCCAGAGATACACTTGCATCTCAGGAACATTAGAGCATACACACTTATTATAGGCATCATACCATTCATTTGCAACCTTAAAGATAACACCTTTGGGAGATTGCGGCCTTGCAAAGTTGTTTTCAAATAGTTGTTTATTCCTCCATTTCCATATATCTCAACAAGTAGAAATAAAAGCATTACTCCACCCAATTTGTTCAGACCATACTAACTTGGATTTCAAATTAGCCAACGACCAAGTTGTAGCATCAAGATTAAAGGAGAGTTGTACCGGTCTAGGTATTCCCATCAATTCCTAAATACTCCTTGCTCTTGGGCAGTCTCGAAGAATAAAGGACAAGAGAAATTCAGCCAGATTTCTCTTGGACCTCTACTCATTCGTTAAAAGTTTACCTTTGGAAATTAACGATATAAAAAATTTAATTTTTGGTGGGCAAGTCAACATCCATATAAAATACCACGGAGAATGAGGCCATTCATCGCCTTCAAAAGGAGCTCATAAGCTGTTTTGACACTAAAAAGGCCATTAGCAATTTGACCCCATATTTGTTTATCCATGCCAACACCCAAAACAACAGCTGGATGACTGGCTATTATTTGCACTAGCTCCTCTGGAAGCTCATTCCTCAATTTGTTCATGTCCCACTATCCATCTTTATGTCATCTGCAACACAAGAGTTCATAGACAAATCATTAACATTACCAACTTTGTTGATTAACGGCTCTCCACTAAGAACCCATGGATCCACCCAAAACTTTGTGTTTAGTCCATTCCTATCCTCCAAAGCATACCCTTTCTTAGTAATTCAATACCACGCAACACTCTTCTAGGTATAACAAGTGGCGTGCTTAGTTGCTAGAGTGGGGTTAATTTTTAATTATGTGTTATAGGTTATAAATTTCGAGGTTCCCGTCTTAACGAAACTTGCCTACACATTTTAATAATTACTATTAAATTCAAAAATATGTAATATCACAAATAATTACTATTAAAGTCCAAAGTTCTCATTTTATACTCCAACGCATTTTGCTCTCCAACCTTTCTACATTTAAAAAAAAAATACACTTGTGAGGAATGCAAATTGAGATTTTTGGATTACCAATGACCGTTCCCATAAAATAAATTAAAATATTTTTCAAGAGTTGTTTGTGTCACAGCCCGTCCCTGATTTTACGAAAATGCCCAAGAGGTGAAGGGTTTTTTACTTTCGTTGACCAACGTATAGTGAGAAGTACAAACTTATTTCAGCGTATTCCTGAAGTACTCAACAATACGAGCAGAAGAGGATTTGGAGTTACGGTTAAAGTTTTACAGAACTCTAACCTGAGAAATACTTTTACTTTGGTTAATATATACATATATATATTTATGTGTTATTATTTTTATTAGTTGTTATTAGAAATGGGAAAAGAAAGAGGAAGGCATCGGGAGGAAAGGAAAACAGAGGAAAAAGAGAAAAAGAGAGATTGGGCAAAGCTGCCCAATCGGAGAAGAAGAAGAAGAGGCCGAATGGGGAGAGGAGAGAGAGGGACTAGACCAATCAGAAAGCAAGAAAGGAGGGAAAGGAGGGAAAGGAGAAGGGAGAGAAGCGGGGGAAAAAAAGGAGAAACGGGTTTTCCCCAACCCGTGTACCCGCGTACCCATATCTATTTTTCCGACGATTTTCACCGGATTTCTCACAAATTGGATCAAGGTACCACTCCCAATCAACACCTAGACCTTCCCTCTTCATGTTTCACCCCAAAAATCTTGAAATTTGGTGGTGGTTTGGTGAAAAACGCACCCGTGGGTGCCGTGAGTTTGTGTTCGAAATCCTCCACTTTTTGAAGCAATTTCTTCCAATCACTACCACCCCTAGCTTCCTCCTAAGGCCTAGAACAAAGCCCAAGCATTGGTTGGGATGGCGGAGTTGATTTGAAGACGAATTGGAACTCACCCAATTCTAGGGTTTCGCACGGGTTTGAGCAAATTGGAGCCTTTCCAGGCCAAATTGGCCTTGGCCTCAGGTATAAAGTTTACTCTACTCATTGCGATCTTCATTTCTGTAAATTTTGGTAATTTTTGGAGATAGTTGGATTTTCCGGCGAGCCGGGGCGGCCGACCGCCACCCGCTGCGGCCCATGCGGCGGAGTGTGGCCAGTGGCCCGCCAATGTCATTCTTAGCATGTGTTTAATGTTCTAGGTTCAGTTTTGATAATTGATTGACGTAAATTGAGTAATTGAACCTAAATTCGTTACGATTCGTGGTTAGGTGAAAATATGAATTGACGATCCGACAGTTGGATCGTCACCAAACTTTGATATATTGTAATACGTAATATTTGAGGATTATAGGAACTTACGGATTGGGAATCCAATTTACAGATCTTCCGGAATTGGAGTTGTAAATTCATAAAATAGAATGTTAACCGTCACTTGGTTTTGACAATTGACGGAGATCCGACCGTTGGATGGTAAGGAAATTTTAGGATGTTGTTCTAGAGATATATTGTGAACCTCTGGAAGTTATGGATTGGAAATCTGAGTCGCACATCTTCCGGATCGAACTACGTAGTGACGTGTTTTATATAAGTTATATATTCTATCGATATGATTTCTGAGGTTTGATTTGATGATTGTTCTAGGCGCCGATCGTCATGACGCCTTGATGTGTTGTGCTAGGGAGTTGTAGGGAGAACTCCAGGTTAGTGGGCAGTTTTGTTTTCCGTATATACTTATATAAATGAGATTTTTCCCAGGAAATCAATTTAAGTGAAATGTGATATGAAATGCGATATGAAATGCCATGCAAAATATATGCCTAATTATTTATGCATTAGTAATTGCATACATGCATGATTGGTGTTGCGGACGCACAGGTAAGTGCCAGATAAGTTCATAAATTAAATTCTGTAATTGTTGAGTTGATATGATTGAAAGCTCATAAACCTGCACTAGGGTGATTGTGATTTAGTAGAGATGATTCAGGCCTGTATATATATAGTCACCCCCGCACCATATGCTCACAATTGGATCCAATTTAGGTGCCCAGTCTTGTCGTACAGACCACTAGAGGTGGTTTCGACTCGTAGGTGACTAGCAATTTATCGCATAGCTATCAGGAGAGGATAGCGTGAGCATAACTATATTTCAACCAGTTCAGTCGCACAGACCTTTTCAGGGGTTCCGACTCGTGTGCAGTGTAGTGTCGTACAGGTCACTTGCAATGACTCTGGCTAGATAAGATTGATGAGATTGATTATGAGCTATAGATTCAGCCGTACATGCCACTATAGGTGGATCCGGTTGACATATTATTTTGCATGAGTTACTTATATGATTTGTTGAGATATATATTTTGGCATGGCATATAATTCACATATCACTACTTCTGAGTATGGTTTTGAGACAAGTATACGTATTACATATTTCTGGGACAGTATACGGGTTTTACAACGAGGGGTTAGCGTTTTGATAATGAGATGATTTTCGAAAAACCTTGTTTTACTGACCCACTCAATCTTGTTTTGCGCCCCTCCAGGTTCAAGATAGCAGAGCTTTGGTGACCACGAGGAATCCAACGGTGTTCTGACAATTCACAAAAGTAGGACTCACCCTCGGGTGTCACATCTTAGTAATTGTATCTTTAAAGCTTCCGAACTGTGTAAATGATTACGTCACTCTCATGTGACAGCTAGCATGCCCTCCTTCGGGACGGGGTGTGTCAGTTTGTAACAAGGTTTTATATTTTTAAATTTAGACTAAGAACCTTGTCGATATGGACAATTTCTTGTGAAGCCATAATGTTTCAAGCTTCTCAAGCATGTTTACACCTTCTTGGCATACTTTTAATATTAGAGACTAGTTGTGTCTTTTTCCATTGTTGCATCTTAAAAATTGGCATGCTACATTACTAATATAGTTCTTTGTACTCTCATTAAAGATAACCAAGTAAAAAAAATTATATTTTTTTTGGACTGAATACAATACTTACATGTAATTTTTTTTTTAAGAATACTTACACATATTTAATACAATCACCATCTGCCAGTCAGATATAATTCATGGTGATTGTATTAATACATGTAAGTATGGTAGCCAAATCCTATTTTTTAAACTATACTTATTAAGTAATAACCTCTTTATAGTAATAAAATGGTTATGTCCTAACATTATGACAATATAGAGGTTTTACTATAGTACCCTTGAGAGTTTTTCCATTATTGGGAGCTTACTTTCACACACATTTTTTAGCCTCTAACGTATCTCTCTTTTAGATTAAACAATGATGCGTAGGAGAAGAAAAATGATAGGCGTTTATCATTTCTCTTTTCATATTTCTTTTCCACAAAAATCATGTCCATGATTGATCACATTTTATTTGGTCCAAGGTCTATATAACTATTTTTTGGAAGGAAAAAAGATTAAAAGCTTTTTGTGA
Organism: Malus fusca; assembly: GCA_035220775.1. Taxonomy (NCBI): domain Eukaryota; kingdom Viridiplantae; phylum Streptophyta; class Magnoliopsida; order Rosales; family Rosaceae; genus Malus; species Malus fusca. The sequence continues at coordinate 25,956,679 of CM069069.1, forward strand.
CACCTAGAATCACTTCTGATTATGTTTGAAACTTGGACTTTAATGAAAATTTTGATATGCTTCCCACTAATTGTTTCTTTTATAATAGTCAGCGCTACTTGTATTCAAATGGTGTCCCATTACTAGTTTTGTTGGTGCTTTTGTACAACAATCCTCCGTGTGGTAAGTTTATGAAATGATTGAACTTCTAGTTGTCATTATTACAGCTTTGGAGCTCTGATTCTGTTCCTTTTGTTGGGTTTTACGGCTCAAAATTAAGATGTTACAGAAATTAGATTTGTGTTACCTAGTTTTGCTCGGTCCTATTTGGGTTTGATTTGACTTCTTGATTGGATTTCTTACTTGATGGAGAGATTTTGTTAATTACCTATTTGATTAGGATTTGGATTTACTTCCAATTAGGATTAGGATTCTCATTGTAACCTAAGTCCTATGCACTTAAATAGGACCTTAGGGTTAGTTCATTTTGTGTGGCTCATTGGTGTGACAATTTGGTGAGAGTCAATTTGTGAGTTTGTGAGTCAGAGAGCAATTTGGGAGAATCTTTTCCGTTTGATTTGGGTTCTCTACTCTGGTTTAGGATTTGTAACTTGTGGGATTTGGGTTGTGAGAGTTAACCACTCTTTTGTAATCTCCATTTGTTTAATAAAATTTATCGTCGTGCTTCGCCCGTGGACGTAACTTTTATGTTAAACTATGTAATCTCTTGTGTTATTTTAAGATTATTTTTTTCTTTTATCTATAACGTTGATATTGGTACATTGTTAGAATTCACTTTCGTTTTGCGCATAAAAGTACAACACCTTTGCTACTTGTAGTGCTTACCAAACCCACAAATCCGCTAATACTAGTGGGCTTTCAATTGGCCAAGCTGACCTTGTTTTTTCGCTTTGAAGTCTTTTTTGGTTTGAGGACCCAACCGACCCAATCCAAGATATCCTCCTTTAAGTATGTACATTTTCTCAACTATCTAATAAAACCGATATTGTTTCACTACAAAAAAAAAAAAAAAAAAAAACTAAAATGCTCATTTAGGAACTTGGACAGAATTTAGTCACTAAATTAGTTTAGTCAAATCGTGTCTTCCATATATTTTCTCTATCCTTAAGAAAAATGTTGATGCACAAAATTAGTGAGACTTTGGAACAACATAAAGTGTCAAGTTTGTAACCTTCACTTGGTTGCTTCGGTCACCTAATGATGATAATATGTAAAGAGATAGAGGTAGGGAAGCAAACACAAAATGTACATGGTTCACCCTAAGTCTGGCTACGTCCATGGAGTAGAGGAATTATCGTTAATGTTGAAGGGTTTACATAAATAAATAAGTTTAAACATAATCATCATTAGTGGATTCTAACGACTAGTTTAAGTACAATAATATCATTAGGGATTAATTGTAGGCAAGGTATAAAATATCGATGATATCGGAAATATCGGTAGTCCAAAAACACGGAAATTTCGATGGAAATATCGGGATATTATCAATATCGATAAAAATTGAATAAAAACCACGGAAATTGTAAGAAAAACTTGGAAATTTTTATTGAAACTTTGCAGGATGTTTATTTAGTCAATTATCTATTAGTTTATCACAAAAAATTGGAAGGAAATGCATTGCATGATAGATATAACTGATTTAAGTTGATTATATAGCGAGCTGGCAAACATTGTGAGTGTAGAAAATATGTAGTAATTAATGAAAGAAGTTTAAACACACCATAATCATTTATATATAATGAATTAGTACAATATTTTACACTTTATACATTGCATGGTAAGATACATGAGTGACTTAGCAAGGTCTAAAATATCGATGATATCAGAAATATCGGTAGTCCAAAAAAATATCGGTAGTTCAAAAACACGGAAATTTCGATGGAAATATCGGGATATTATGGATATTTTAGACCATGATTGTAGGAGAATGGCCTTCTTTTATAGTTGAGGAGAGTCTCCAGCTTTCGTCCCCGATCGATGTGGGACTCTATGAGCTTTATTCTAACGTTGACATGTGTCGTGCTGTGATTGGCCTCCTAGGTGGAGGGAAACTCTAGTGCTTCGGTAGGGGTGCCTCAGCATGAACCCCTTAGTGGGCCTTTGAAAGTATGAAGTTGACCGGTGCTTAGTAGTTTCGAGATTGGTCAAGTATGATACAAACAATACTCCTCTAAGTTCCCGAGTGAGGAAAGCTTCTTGGTTGGGGACTTAAAAAATCTAAGTCATTGAGTAATCACGAAACTTCTAAGTACCGAAGTGTAGTAGCATATAGTAAGAGTCCCCCAAGTTTTCAAGCGAAGAGGATAGGAGGTGGCTTGATATTCTTGAGTCATTAGAGAAAAAAGACTTCAAAAATTGTCTCATCTTTTTTTTTTCTTTTTCTTTTTTTTGGATGTAGCCCAAGTATATATATATTAATTTTTTTAAGCCTAATTCATTCTTTCATTTTTTGTGAGAAAAAAAAATGTGGTTGAAGCCTTTTCCTTTGTGTACATAGCTTTAATGATTGAAGCTTTTTCCTTTGGGCACATAGCTTGAATGGTTGAAGCTAGTAATCGGATCCCATAAATTAATTTTGCTTCACACTGTCTTGATCAAGAGTGTGTGAAGTTTTGAAACTTTTTCTTTTGGGCACATAGCTTGAGTGGTTGAAGCTTTTTCTTTGGGCACATAACTTTAGTGGTTGAAGCTAGTTGTAGGACACCATAACTTGATTTTGCTTCACACTGTCTTGATCAAGAGTGTGTGAAGCTTTTTACATCATGTAGTGTTGAAGCTTTTTCCTTTGGGCACATAGCTTGAGTCGTTGAAGCTTTGTAGGTGAAGCTTTTGGGTTGAAGCTTTGTAGGTGAAGCTTTGTAGGAGAAGCTTTTGGTTGAAGCTTTGTAGGAGAAGATTTTGGTTGAAGCTTTGTAGGTGAAGTTTTTTGGTTGAAACTTTGTAGGTGAAGGTTTTTTGTTGAGGCTTGATGCGATGAAAGTTAAGCACTCAAATTAAACCCTCTTGTTGTCAAATTGTAGTATAAATGCAAGTAGGGATCGTTCTAAACCGGGGATTAGGAGGGCTTGCTAAAACCTCTAAACTTATTCAAAAACATAAAAACAAAGTTAAAAACGTTTGAATAGACTCAAAGGACTCAAAACAGATTCTAAAGACGCAAAACAACTTAAAAACACTCAAAATTGCCTAAAAACACTTACTGAGCAGATTTGACTCTAACACAACTTTGGATGAATTTAGTGTTTTGGTTTGAATCAAAACACTCAAAAACACTAATGAAATAGAAATTTAACACTTTGAAACAACAAAGTAAAAGGGGGATTTTGGTTTTGACGAATTCGAAACAAACAAACAACTTATAAAATTAGACAGATTGGAAAGCGAATTTAAGAAATGAGATGATGGATGGATTAGTTAGAGGTCCGTTCTTCACACATGACACACTTGTGCATGAATTGATTTCCAATTGCTTTTCAATAAACTATGATGCTCAACACCCAGATTAACCGTGATGCACAAATTAACCCTCAGATTTTCCTTTACTCATTGAGTTGGATGAATGCATGCAACAACCCAAATCATTCTCTAAAAGTCCCCTATATGAATGCATAATAGAGATACAATCAGAGATCATTACTTTCAATGAAAATCATAAGTGTTGACGAGGCAATTATAATTATGAATGCATGATACATTTGCCAAGAATTCAATTAACGCGATTGTGATAAACAACCTTCACTACTTATGAATATAAACTTGTAACGATTAGGTGAAACTCATTTATATTCTAGCATCTAATTCATGCATGAAAACTAAGTATGCATCCTTAATAAACATACAAGAATCAGTTATGAATAAAATAGATAATTGAATTGCAATCACAACTTATCAAATCACAATTGGAAGAAATCAATTCATATCTCAAGCATGTTCATGGCTTCAAACTTCCCCCTAACTAAATAGGGGTTTAGCCACTCATAATTTCAACAAAATTAGAAAATAACAAAGTAGACATTGAAAGCAATAACGAAGTACACCTAAAACGCTTCAAAGTTCCAAGCTTGAAACGCCAAGGACCTTTGTTTTCACCACCTTGTTGTAGCACAAGTGTCTAGGATGTGTATGGATATATGGATGGAATGGATTTGCACGTCTAAGGGATGAAAGTGTATGGATTGGTGAGATGTAGTATGGCTAGATGAATGGATGGAGGTCACGGCAAGGAAATTGTGTTTGTGAATGAAGTTGTGAGATGTGAAATGTAGTGTCTTCGGATGATGGCCCCCCAAATTATGGTGAAGGGTGGATGTATTTATAGGCTAGGGAGAGGAGTGTATGGAGTTGTAATGAGTGGATGTAATGGGTGTAGTGGGTGAGTGTTGTGGTAATGAGTGGATGTAATGGGTGTAGTGGATGAGTGTTTGGTAATGAGTGGATGTAATGGGTGTGGTGGGTGGATGTTTGGTAATGAGTGGAAGTAATGGGTGTAGTAATGAGTGGAAGTAATGGGTGTAGTGGATGAGTGTTTGGTAATGAGTGGATGTAATGGGTGTAGTGGATGGATGTTTGGTAATGAGTGGATGTAATGGTTGTAGTGGATGGATGTTTTGAGTTGTAGGTCAACACACTTGCACACACACATGTTGATTTCTAGCCTTCAAATCTTCAAAAACGTCCATCCTCATGTCTCCATGCTTGCACTATCCATCTTGGCTAAAAAATGCTCTAAAATGCTCCAAAATGCACTTTCTTGCCAACTTTGTTATTATGACCTACAAACACACGAAAATAGCTTAAAATACATAATTAACTAAGAAATAACAACACAAATGCACAAGAACAAGCTAACTAAGTCGCATAAATATGTTCCTATCAAGGCTTTGTAGGTAAATGTTTTTGGTTAAGGCTTTGTAGGTGAAGGTTTTTTGTTAAGGCTTTGTAGGTGAAGGTTTTTTTGTTGAAGCTTTGTGGGTGAAAGTTTTTGGTTGAAGCTTTGTGAGTGAAGTTTTTTTGTTGAAGCTTTGTAGGTGAAACTTTTTGGGTGAAGTTTTTTGCTTAGGCACATAGCTTGAATAGTTGAAGTTATTCCTAGAGCACCATAAACTGATTTTGCTTCACACTATCTTGATCAAGAGCGTGTGAAGTTTTTGACATTTGTAGTTGCCTCCTATGTGTTGAAGTTTTGTTGGTCTTCTCCATATGTCATAATTAATAATTTATTAATTACTTAATTAATAATTAATTAAATAATTAATAATTAATAATTATCGAAATAATTATTAATTAATTAAGAGTTTTCATCACAAACGGTTCCTTAAATTTACCTCACTCATCATGTTGGTCCCTCAATTTGAAAATCAATCAATGTCATCTTGAATTTTACTAGCACACATCAATTCAGTCCCCGTCATCCAAATCCATCAATTTTTTTGTTAGTTTGTTGATGTGGCAGAAAGAGAACCCCACACAACCAATTATTTGATACCTATGAGGTTTTCAGCTAATCTGTCTTTCTCTCTTCTGTCTCATTTCTCTCTCTTTCACAATAGCCTATGATGTTTCACAATCTGTCTTTCTCTCTCTCTAACTCCATTGTAACATAGACCTCAGGCTTCAATTTAATCCCAAGTGCCCTCTTTATCTTCCAATTCTAGCTAAGATTTCCTCATTCTCTCTCTATGGCTTACGATTTGGTCAAGCTTACTTCCCCCCCCCCCCCAATCCTCAAATTTTCGCACGACCTCCTTAAATCAAATTCCCACACCGCATTCATGGATTCAAATACCCACCAAGCAATGTGCACAACCCAATTCTGGGTTGCTCAGATTTTGATCTGCTCAGAGCTCCCTCCTTGCCAAATTCTCTGACGAAAATGATTCAGGCCAGTCACAGGTAGCTTCAATGACATAACTGCCACCAGGGTGTGACTGAGCTTGGGGGGGAGGGGGAGAGGTTGGCAGATGACGAAGAGGATCAGGCGCTTAAGAATATGTTTTGTTTTTGTTTGTTGTTTACTTGTTAGTTTGGCTTTTACTTTTTTTTTTAAATAAAAGAATTTTTATTGTCTACATGGCGCCAAATAATTGTTTGGGTGGGCTCTTATGTGCCACGTCAGCAAACTAATAGAAAATTGATGGATTTGGATGGCACGGACCAAATTGATGTGTGCTAGTGAAATTTAGGGACGACATTGATTGATTTTCAAATTGAGGGACCAACATGATGAGTTAGGTCAATTTCAAGGACCATCTGTGATAAAAATCATTAATTAATTTCGGAAATTTAAACTTTTTTTTTTGGCAGAATAATTTCTTTTTTTGGCCTTTTTTTTTAAAACTAGGGACAAGAAAATGTGGGAAAGATCACATATCCAGATTTTGCTTCCACACTGTTAAGCAAGAGTGTGCGAGGAAAACCACATATTGTAGTAGTTGAAGGTTCGGAGGAACCATATAAATTGATTTTGGTTCGCACAGTCTTGATCAAGAGTGTATGAAGCTTTCTACGAGTTGTAGTGTTTGCATTGTTACAGAGAGAAAATGTCTAGAACAGATGCAAGAGGGTTGAAGAGCTTGATCTTTGTCTACCATGCACTGAATAGGGGTGAGCACTTGGAACCGAAAACCGAAACACGAACCAAATCGAACCACACCAAACGGTTTGGTTTCGGTTTTGTCTTTTGAAAACCGCACCGAAACCGAAACCGCATGACTTTATTAAATGTTAAATTCTAATTGGTTATTTCATTGAGTCCATGGACTCAACCACATCATAATAGTGATTGTGCTCCTCTTTTATTTGCTTTCTAATCATCTGTAACAAATTAAATCCCTAAGTTTTATTCAGACCTCCAGTTCCGAAATTTTCATAGTTTTAAAATTGGAAGGTTCAAAACGTGTAGATTCAATTCTTTGATATCATAAATCTTATAACTCTACTTATAGTGGCTTAATAGGGTACAAGTAATTTATAGCTAACGTTGGTTATGTTGGTCTTGCGGACGAGGAAAACTTGCCTCTCACGGGGTCCATATTCCCATGTTACTATAGATCTCAATGCATTATGCCACGTGCACGTGATGAAGGCTAGATGAACATGAGGATATACACCCCGTTACAGGGGAGTCCTTCTCCCTAGGGAAGAAAAGAAAGATGAATAGAGGTGGAGTATATCATACGGAGTATGTCGATACGTAGTTTCAGCATTTTTGGTGCTGTGAATCTGTGACAACATTGCTCGGAACAATTGTGGTTTGATTTTGATATAGTTAGATGACCATCAAGATGGTAGTGCGTTGGAAATGATGCAGAATTGTCCAAGAAGATATTCTTAAGGCGAATGTGGCATCTCCGATTGGTTTATTGAGGAGGATGGATATGGCACATTGGCAGCATGATGTGCATGAAGTAGACAATATGAACTGAGTGCATTTCTTATATTTATTCTTCGATATCATTAAGCAGCTTATGAATTATTATCCCTTGCTTCGTTCATAGGTTACAAGATTATTCTGTAGAGATAGCCATTGCCATAATTGTCAATGAAAGTGAGAGATTAAAAATCGACACTAATCACCTTCGGGAGCTTAGCTTTCGAGTTGGATTGGTCTACCAATTCATTGGTGAGCTGCTTATTCAACTGGACAATGAGGTTAGTGGTAAATTACAATTACTTTCACTTGGTGATTTTTGGTGCCGGTCTTTTTTACGAGTCGCAAAGTAAGTTGAAACACCAAAACTTTTTTATTGAATTGGATGAACAATTTATTTTTCGTAATGTCATAATGCATTAGGTAACCATAATAACTTTTTCAAACACCAAAACTTTTTTATTGAATTGGATGAAATGAGATACAACTAGGTAACCATAATATCATTTTCAAACAATGAAACCAAACCAAAACCGTTTAAAACCAAACTGAACCGAACCAAATGGTTTGGTTTCATTTCGGTTTTAGCCTTAAAACCGCACTGAACCAAACCGTAAAAACTTGCGGTTTTGGTTTTGGTTTCACTCAAAACCGCACCAAACCAAACCGCGCCCACCCCCAGCATTGAAACCTTTGTTGGCTTGTAATAAGACTTCGTTAGTGACTATAACCCTTCTTAGGCATAAGTGTTCCCCCAGTTGGGTTGAGTTAGGCTTGCTTATCCCCCTTTTAAGTTATAAAGCTTGAGGGTTTTTGATTATTTGTGAATGCTAAGAGTTCACATGTACAAGTTGTACCACTCCTCACCTAGTTGGTGGGAAGAATGGTTAGTTGCCGAGGCAAAAATGTTTATTAATAGTACTAGTTGTACTCTTCATTACCTGGTTAGTGATACGAAGGTGAGTTCTTTCATCACCTAGTTGGTGATAAGAGTGGCAAGTTGTCAAATGATATTAGAGTACGGGTTGTACCTTTCATCACCTGGTTGATGATACGAATGTGAGTTCCTTCATCACCTGGTTGGTGAGAATAAAGGCAAGGTGCTGAGGCACATTGTAGCAAGTGCCGAATGATAAAAAGTATGTTGACACTCCTTCGAAGCTCAATTGGCTTATGTATGAATGTGTTGAAATATATGATGTTTATGTTGATTGATATGAGTGATGCTTATGAGTGTTTTGCTATGCATGAAGGAATCTATGCTTTGGATATGTGAACCATGCTGGTTGTAACACTTAGTTTCACTTACTTTGTGTCAAAGTACGCATGTTGATGCTTTGAGTTAGAGTATAGAGGTAGGTCAACATAGACCAAGTGTTCCAGTGCTAGGAATGTAAAAGACTCATATGAAGTTGTTTGATTCCTTCTTCATTAAATATTTGCCGAATGGCTTGTGTTACAAAAAATAACGGTTGAGGGTCAAAACATTTGTAATGTGTATTCCTTCTTATAATAGCATTTCCTTCAGCACCTAGTCCCCCCACTTTGAAAGAGCAAGGTTTGACCCCATGGTCATAATAGTTGAAGGTACGTTCACCCCTGGTTGTCTTGATATGAACCTTTATCCCTCTTGTTGTAATAAGCTTGCTGAGAGTAAAGATCTTTCCTCTTACCAAAAGACGAATACATTTGGTGACTTAGCGAGTAGCTAAGTGATGCGAGAGAGGATGCAATAGGTGTCTGAATAGCCAAAACCTCCTCATTTGGTAGAACTTGACCTCCACTCCCCACTTGTTGATATGGGTTAACCATAGGAGGGTTCCCTTGGTATGCCATTGCCTCAGCAAAGGCATGATTGTAAGCTTACATCATCATTTCAGAGTAAGTCTTCCAAGTGTTAACATTGATCATGTACTTGAAGAAGCATTCACGCATGGCTACTGTGAAGGCCTTGAGTGTTGTTTTATCATCTACATCAACGAAACAAGAGTACTTATGACTGAAGCGATCAACATATTCACGCAATAACTCGTCCAATTTATGATGAATGGTGTATAACTCATTAGCGGAGTGTAAGCAATCATCTTGGAAGATGTGTTAAGCCACGAAGAGTCTTAGGTTGAAGACGATGAATGGTGTTAAGCCGCGAAGGAATCCACAGTATTAGGTTGAAGACGACAATACCAATTGAGAGCTCTACCAAAGAGAGTTGAGAGGAATATGAGACATCGTTCCTTATCAATGTGTCTTCGGTATGCCATGGTAGATTCGAAGACGTGGATATGCTCAATTGGATCTTCCCTCCCAGTATACGATTGTAAGCCAAGCTTCTGTTTAGTTTTTCCTTGTAGAGGGGTGCAAATGTTCCTCTTTGTTAGAGGGCCTGGCCTTGGCTGATTCGTCAGGTATTTTAGCCTAACGCTCGACCTTCAGCTTGTTCACTTCTTCAAGGAACTGCAAGATAAATGGGTCCTTAGTAGAGTTAGGCACCATTAGAACTCTTCTTCGTAAGTTTCCCTCTTTGGAAGTAGGGAAGTTTGGTCAAATGCATGTGGCATTTCCCTGGATTTACTGTACTCGTTTCCAGGACGTGTCCATTGAAAGTCCCCTGAGTCTTCTACACATTCTTATCCCTCAAAAGCTTGTCGTTCCTTTCCTGGATTGGGGGCTGGCCTATGTTGTGGTAGGGGACTGGGCCCTTCGATAACCTTTGGATCTTTGATCTTTAAGCTTATGTGGATAAGGTTTTCTCGACGCTGCCTTAAGAAGTCTCGACAGTCACGATAAACAACCTTCAATCCTTCCACTCCTTCTGCAAGGAGGTGCCTCCCTCCACTTCTCCTACTTCGGGTCAAAGCAGTTGGGTTGAGAGAACTCTCACGTTGACCAACACATGGATAGGTAGTTCGTTCCTCATTAAGAGTATCCATGTTAAAAACCGATGACCTTTCATGTTAAGGGGCACCCAGGTGATGGTTAACATCCACATGGGTGATGGGCTCGTGAGATTGAGTCTGCCTACCCTCGTGGAGCATCTCAAAGAGTTTCTCATACTGTTCTTAGAGGATCTCATTCTTTATTGCTATCTTGTTGTTCTGAGCCTCAAGCTCTTCAACCTTAGCTTGAAGAGCAAACTTCTTTCTTTCCTTCCTTCGTTGTCTCACACTAGGCACGAAGAGGTGTTGTTCTACGCGTTGTGTCTTCCTTTGTTTCCCATGTTGGAAAGGGATGCCTAATCAGAGGAGAGTGTACAAACGATGGAAACTAGCTTGACAAAGCTAGAGAGAGTAGGAATAAGTGTCATTCCCACAGACAACACCAAATGTGGATACACAAAATTAGTGAGACTTTGGAACAACGTAAAGTGTCAAGTTTGTGACTTTTGCCCGATTGCTTCGGTCACGTAGTGATGGTAATATATAAAGAGATAGAGATAGGGAAGCAAATACAAGATGTACGTGGTTCACCCAAAGTCTGGTTACGTCCACGGAGTAGAGGAGTTATCATTAATGGTAAAGGTTTTACACAAATATATAAGTTTAAGCATAATCATCATCAATGGGTTCTAATGACTAGTTTAAGTACAATAATGACATTATGGATTAATTGTAGCAGAATGATCTTTTATAGTACAGGAAAGTCTACAACTTTCGTATGTGGTCGACGTGGGACTCTATGAGCTTTATTCTGACATTGACATGTGATTGGCCTCTTGAGTGGAGGAAAACTCTAGTGCTTCAATAGGGGTGCCTTAGCATGAACCTCTCAGTGGGCCTTTGAAAGTATGAAATTGACCAATGCTTAGTAGTTTGGAGATTGGTCAGGTATGATACAAACAAAAACTAAAGACAAAATATTAAACAGTCAACCAAGTCGTGAGGGTGGATAGGAAATTAGGAATGGGTAGGAGTATGCTATGTCTAGATTTCGAAATCTTCCAACATAACTATAAAAACAGGGTACTGTTATTAGCGCTTCAAAAATCACATTATGCACTCCTTACAAGGATATTTTTCTTTCTATTTATAGAAAGTTTGGAGTGCAAAAGGAAATTTTTGAAGTGCTAATAACAATTTTCTAAAAAAATGAAACAGTTAGAAATGTGACCTAAATTACCCATGCCAATACCAATACCAATTTTGACTTTAAAAGCCTGAAATCAGTGGTCCAAACGTTTGCAAGTACAATTGGGATGCAACTAGTTCCATCAACGACATCGACATCGACATCGAACTGGTTATGACCTATCAATTCATACGAATCCACACTAACCTTACATTAAACATTGGCATTGACTACGTTGAACATCAAAATAGTCGAAACCTCGCTCAAACATGAAGGGAATTATCATTTTCAAGTGTGCAACAACAAAATTTGAGTAATTTCGGTAACCTCGCTCATGTACAATTTGCACTACAAATCTACAAAGAGCAAACAAAACAAGACTACACTGATCCGCTACATGAACAACTGCATTAGAAACAATTGAGCAGCATCTCAACTTACTCGTCATTTATGTATACCCCCGCATCACTTTGCAGTCGACCAGAGACTTACCTACTCCTTTTGCCTGCCATGAGTTCCAACGAGAACTGCAACACCTAAGTATCTGGCAAGTAATGCAGATATCTTTGAATTAGCAAGAAACTGGCGAAAGCACATATAATTAAATTACGAAAATCAAACAAACAACATTGTGTATCCGGGTCTTTGACCCGACTACTCACTAGGCCACCCGCCTAACCCCACAACATTTGGTAGGCAAGAAACTCTAGCAGTTGCTAGGTGGGTACCTTGAGAGGTGTCGAACCACAGACCTCTTGGTAACAAACCAAGGGCCTGACCATTAGACTAAACACTCTTAGGTACATTGCATGCACTTATAATACATTAAAAAGCAAAATTCGAATGCATTATGAAAAATACTGATTGAAAATAATCAATTATCTTTTCCTACCATTGCTGAGTACCAAAAACGAAGTATCCATGCTTTTAAACATATTGATTCTTTTCAACGAATTAAGCTATCTACATTCAAGGTATAAAGAAGAGCATAAGAAAATATGTCCACATAACACCATACATGCGATGAGAAAAAATCCATCTAGCTTGGACCAGTAGAGGAGCCGTTCTTTTTCCTAGGTCTCTTGTTCTTGGGCTTCACAGCATCTTTCAAGGTTTTCTCTCCATTTGTTCGCTCTGCGGTTTCAGCTCCCTCAATGGATGAAGGCATTGGATTAATATCTTCAGGAGGTTCCTCTGGCATGGCTTCACTGGTTGTTTCCTCACCTTTTGAGTCCTCTGGTTTCTGATTAGGCATCGACATTCCTGCACATGTCATGCCTAACATGGATGAGAATTATCTCCATCTCTTATATATCTGTACACGTGCATGCATACGGTGACTGAATGCATGTAAATAAAAGTCCTCCCCTAAGTATGCATCCATACAAGAGTGTTATGTAGTATATGTATGCGTAACTGGAGCACTTAGTGACAATACCTAAATAAACATCTTATCAATTAGTAAACATTCTCATTACATCAGACCAAAAAAGGCGTAGCTCACAAAAAAGTAAATTTTGTACAGTAATACAATGCTAATTTGTGTCTTGGCATATTTTTTATCTTTAATAGGGAAGTTTGATGCAATTTCCTACAGTTGGGGTAGACAAAAAGGGCAAAAAACCAGACCTAACATAAATATTTGCAAGTCCTAACCAATATTAATTTCCCCATATGTATGAATTAATTCCACATTCCACAAGGCTGAGCAGAACATTATAATCAGTCTTAAAATCTCTTGGATGAGCTATAAAAGTGACAAAGAGCAGCAATATGTACAATGGTAATTTCTTTCTCTTCTAGGTGAAGACACGATATAGTAGCATGGGAAGCTTTTAAAAAATTTGAATCAACACCATTTGAGTAAGGATCCCTGAGGAAAAAGAAAAACAAATTAATATTGAAAAAAATAAACTAGTATAGGATAAATCAGTAGGGATGTCGAAGCCTCTATCTCTCTCTCATTGGGAAAATCAAAACTGAAACAACCCAATGCATATGATCACTAAGAACTCTAACCCAGAAATTGACCCCCAGGTTCTACATTGCAAAAGGAAAAGAAACACCTTCTCAATTTATTACCTTTCCATGTGCAAATTCTCCCTAATAAAAAGAAGAAGAGGACTGCTGGAGTGCCAATAATAACAGTTCCTTTTATTAATGATTTTCTTTTTGCTTGGCTGGGTCACCAACTGCTTCTACCACACAGTCCATTAAAAATTAAAATGGTTCTCCAACTCCATTTGCTAAATTTGTTCTTTTAAGGCATTTTTCTTGAAGTAAGGAAGTTCATTCAGAATCTTAAGAAAAGAATACCCACATACAAGGGGTGTACAAAAGAGGAGTACTATAAATAGAGGACAGGAAGCACAATGCAAATTGGCAAGCGTCCAATAACATCCAATCTTTTAAAGCCATTTTCACACATTGATTGATAATAAAGGAATGATAAGGCCCTAATTTTTATAAGATTGGAACCATACCAACTTGAGGGGCCTCCAGTAAAATTCTTCGCATCTTCATTACCCTTATTAGTTTGTCTTTTTTCTGATAATTCAGTTTCACCTGCAGCACCCTCACTTTGATTTGCAACTCCTTCCTCAGACATCCGCTTTAATCTCTCCATATGATTAACAGAAGAAGAGTTTTGCTGCACACCTATATTAGAAGCACCTCTATCAACATCCATGGGGACAGAAGACGTATGGCGCTTAGTCTTCCGAAATGCTCTTTCTGTGTTGTATGAATCAACCTGCATTTGAATTGGAGTAAACACTAAGAAAGGAGCCAAAACATGAGAATGCTGACACACATTTGATCAGATACCACTTTTCCAGATGGAATATGCTATATCCAAATATATATTTCAAGTCAACACTTCTTTAGTCACTTCTGGTCATGAATACTTTTAAAAGAGACCTTTCAAGAAATATTAAAGACAAATGTCACTTATGTGTTCTTCAGAGACAATGAGATACTGTTATTTTCCTTCTACAACAGTCATATAGATCACACATACCAGTTCATTTTATAATTCTAGAATTATGTAAAGGGTTAATATTTCTTTCAAGTGAAAGAGAAACAACTCAAGTATTCAAGACTGTTTCATAAAGAGAAAACCTCACCGCCTTCTTGATCTTCTCTGTCATAGAACCAGCCTTGACAGAAGCAATTCGCAAACATTGCATTATAACACTCTGCAAGACACCCTCCCCTCCAGCTTTTTGAATAGCACAAACATCTCCATTTGCATTAATTGTCGCAGTCATTCGCCCCCCCATAAAAGCCTCTTCCTCATGGGTTGGATCTATCACCTATGTGGCATTGAATAAAGTCAGACAAAAGTTGCTTCCAAGTTGTGAACAAATATAGATCTTTCAGAGGGATAAATTTTGCTTACCACACTACTCTCATAATTGAAGAATGCAAAGGTTACTGCTATAGGGAGATGATGTATGATCAGATGAAGTGGGTCCCTCTCCTGTCACAAGGCCATACATAATAAATAAAGAGGTTTATTCAAGTTAAACGGTACACATGTAATAATCTCATCACTTTTCTTCTTCTAAAATTTTGTTTATCCATCGTGTACACAGTTGAACGTTGGTGAGAACAGCATTTACGCCAATACACACATGTATATCTCCCCTTGTCTTGATTCGCAAAGTTCATCATCTAGTGTCACAGTGTTACTTGATGTTTATTACCACAAGATATAGGTCTTCTGGTAAATAGATTCAGATTATTGTACTTCTTGGTAATGAATCTTTTTCCACTTATTTTGTTTGGGTCTAGTTTCAGTTTGTTAATAGATAGAAATCCTCTGTTTTCAACTAGGAACTTCTTTTCAAGAAACTTTTTACTTCTACAAGCAAACCGTTTACAAAGAAATTCACTAGGGCTTAACTGGTGAGAATTTATTGGTATCTAGGTTTGGACTGAAATGGAGAACTCCCTCATTTCAAGGTATGTTGAAGGGAGGGATAAAAAAATCATGTCCAACTAGAGGATAGAAGATGGGTTACTCGTGAAGGGAACTTATCCATTTCAATCCTCCCTAAATGGTAGGATTAGAAGGGCTGGGATGAGTTTCCTTCAAGTCTAATCCCTCCTAATCCCCTCCAAATGAAAAACCATTCACTTCCACCTTCAATGTATCTTGAAATTAGGAGATTATCCACCCGTGATATCAAATGAGGCCTGTACAGATTTTGTATAGTAAATCTCCAACAGAGCCGAGGAGACCACACTCTTAAAAGTGTTCTGGTGGAGCTTTATATCTTCCTATCTTATTTTCTCATTTCTCTTGTTTCTTTTCCATTTATTTAAGTGTTTTTAGACAGAACCAGGAACCAGCCCAGCTTCAAAATCAAATTTATCACTAAAATCCCCATGCCATTTTTACAAACCTTAATAATAGACCTTTAAAATTGTTCAGCACTAAATATTCTCGTATCTCGCAACAAAGGCACCCTTAATTATTTTCTTAGAGTGAGTAGCTACCTCAGGTGGATGTACAGTCACTTCCTGACTATCTTCTCCCCCCAAGGAGATTTCAGGCCTCCGGAACGTCAACAAAGCAGCCAATGCTGCAATGTTAGCAGCATCAATAAGGTTTCTGTCCACATTTTATTTCTAAAAGTTAAATTTCAATATACAGATGGGAATATGAAACAAAAGTTTGATGCAGTGTCCAAATACACAGCTTACCCTCCATTATCTAAAATATGGAGATCAACACGAATAGCCCAAACTAACTTCCCTGAAAGAACACAAAGTGATTCTGTATCAACCGCTCGGCTTTCCCTGCACATTCATTCATTTCTAAACCTTCAAAATGCATTCATTTTCATGCACAACCACACAGTCACAGATATCTTCTTTCTTGTTTTCCATTACTCAAATGACAGAATTCTTAAGCTTAACTTTGCTAACTATAATAAGCATGACTAAATGTAATAAAGAAAAAACTAAAAGCCATTATAGATGGATTCTAAAATAGTACATTAGAAGAAACACCCTGACAACTATAAGTTCTATTTAAAATAAAAAAAAAACACCTCAAGAGCTCAATTGGCGAAAAAAAACCCCGCATTATCCATTTTTCATGCTCTAATTGTTTTTAGATGTGAAATACCTTTTAATGTTCCAAAGTAGCATTTCTCTAAAGTACTGAGTTTGAAGTGTTTTCTCTAAATTGTGATGCTATCCCGGTAGGGCTATTACGTGGCCAAGCTCATTCTAAAACGCATTCGGCCCCATTCTAAAATGTATGCTTAACTTTTTTTTCTGTAAAACAATCACCCATATATTACAAAGAACAAAAAAATCCAAACTTTAGAAACACACAAGGTATAGCTCAAATTAAAAGCAAACGCAATTCGATAATCAAAGGAGGGGAAGGAATCAACCTAAGACCGCGGTCGATTACGCGGCCGAGCTCGACGGCAGACTCGCCGGGGCGGCCTGGCTCAAAGGAAGGGTCGGCCATTGGGGAGAACTCAGTGAAGATGGAGAGAGTGCCGTCATTGGGCCTGTCGCGGTAGGGCTGGACAAGCTGGGCAGTGATGATGGCCATTACGTGAGTTTGGCCCAGCTGGACCTCCGCCGAGCCCTCTTCTTTGCCGAACTTGATGGTGAGGTTACGGTAGTCGAAGGGCCGGCGGCCGTCGGCTCGGAGGTCGGCGAGTAGAGCGGTCTCGATGAACTTCTTCTGGTTCAGCGTGAGATGCGATGTGTTCGCTAATCTCTGCTCCATTGGAGAGCTTCAGAGTCAGAGAGAGAGAGAGAGAGAGAGAGAGGAGTGGAGGGGGGTTATGTATTCGTGTTTTTGTATTTGTTATTTGTGCTAGGGTTTTAGGGTGCGTTTGTTGCGCCGGACTGTCTCGGACTGGACTAGCTGCCGGGACTAAGCTGGACTGGCTTAGACTGGACTAAGCTGGACTAACTTAGTGAAGCGTTTGGTGCAGTCTCGGACTAAGAAGCAGGATAAGAAAAACAGTACTGTTCACCAGATTTGTGTTTGCTTAGACTAGAACTACAAATTGTTGCCATTGTGTAATAGAGTAATGCTACAAATCTCATGATATGGGTTAATTGGAGCATATTTTTGCCATGTATATTATGAATCTTAAAAAAAATTGACAATTGTTTTGTTTCTATTACCTGCTAATAGAATTGGGTTTAATTTGCAAATGTAGCTTGATTTAAACTCTATCACCCAACAGAAGAAAAATAATAGTGGCCAATACATGCAACTTCAACAAATACAAGTACATAAGATCTCCATAATTTAGAAAATCCTAGTTAACATTAGTTAACATTAGCCAAAATAGATCTCCATAATTTACAAAATGGCTAGTTAACATAAGCCAAAATACTAGTGCAAAGCTAAGTTATAAATCATAACATAAGATTGTATGATTAATAAAATACATCCATGTTAACGTTAATAAAATACATCCATGTTAACATTAGCCAAAATCCTCATCCGCTTGCGTTGTCGCTTAAAAGCCTTTGGACGAACACTTTCTTGAGCAGTAGCCTTAGCCTTAGCCTTCCGTTTATGCTCCTCTTCTCTGCAACCAACAACCACAACAAATTGCAATTCAGCATCAACCCCACACAATACAAAACATTCACATTGTATACACACTGCATACATACACACTGCAAACACAGTACATACATACACACACTACATACACTACACACACACTACATACACTACACACACACACACTGCATACATACACACTGCAAACACAGTACATACATACACACACTACATACACTACACACACACTACATACACTACACACACACACACACTGCATACATACACACTGCAAACACAGTACATACATACACACACTCACACTCACATACACTACACACACACACTACATACACTACACACACACCCTGCAAGTACACACACAATGCATACATACATACACACACTGCATACACCCTGCATACATACACACTGCATACACAGTACACAAACACACACACTGTATACACCTTGCACACACAGTACACAAACACACACACACTACATACACTACACACACACACTGCATACACTACACACACACCCTGCAAGTACACACACAGTGCATACATACATACACACACTGCATACACCCTGCATACATACACAAACACACACACTGTATACACCTTGCACACACAGTACACAAACACACACACACTACATACACTACACACACACACTGCATACACTACACACACACCCTGCAAGTACACACACAGTGCATACATACATACACACCCTGCATACACCCTGTATACATACACACTGCATACACAGTACACAAACACACACACTGCATACACCTTGCACACACAGTACACACACACTGCACACACACACACACTGCATACACACTCATTCACACACACACTGCACACACACACACTGCTTACACACTGCACACACACACACTGCACACACACTCACACTCACACTCACTCACACTCACTACATACACCACACACACACTGCATACATACACACTGCAAACACAGTACATACATACACACACTACATACACTGCATACACTACACACACACACTGCATACATACACACTGCAAACACAGTACATACATACACACACTACATACACTACACACACACACACACACACACACTACATACACTACACACACACACTGCATACACTACACACACACCCTGCAATACACACACACTGTATACATACATACACACACTGCATACACCCTGCATACATACACACTGCATACACAGTACACAAACACACACTGTATACACCTTGCACACACAGTACACAAATGACACCGTAATCTTATATTATTACATACGAATCGAATAAATTCAAGATACAAGATCTTTGGACCAATTTTATGAATCAATATTCTGTTAAACGTCCTTGATTCGGTATCAATTTCCTAAGACACATAAAGCAGAATAATAGAGCAACAGAGTAAAACCAGAACTCAAACTAATCAATCGTGCCTCAAGAAGATCTCCCTATTTAGATCATATCACCAGATTCACCACATCCATTTCTACCAAATATCACGATGCAGACTATCCGTTCCAAACCATTAACGTAATCCGAATGAAACACTCAAAACCAAGAGCAATGCACACATCTAAACATAAAGTTGATAAAAATCTCAACATTAAAGAACCATTTCAACTATATTGGCATAGAAGAAAAACCAAACGTCTGTGTGTGTGTATACATATGCAACTCAACCACTACATTCCTCATCGAAACTTTTGATTCGTTTATAAAATTGAACAAACAACAATTACCAAAATCAAATTAATCCGAATTCCAACTAATAAACAACCTAATCAAATCATACATCGATCAAGCAAACCAATCAAATCTCCACAATTTCCATCAATAATTTTCAATCAATGGATTTGATTAGATCCAATAAATACCTAAACAGATCCAACGATGATATTGTTGATGGGGATGAAGATCAGCTTGACGAAGAACCCGACGAAACCCATCACGACGAACCCGATCGCTGTCCGGAGCGCGACCTTGGAGAATTCTACACGACAATCAACCATCAAATCTCATCAATTACACATGCATATCAAAGAATATAACTTGTGAGAAAACACAGATCCGACCCGAATGCTGAATTACCTTTGCGATCGGCCTTGTGGCAGCGCTTGACGAGGCGAATGCTGTCCTTGGAGAACTCTCGGAGCAGATCTGTTACGTGAAGACGAGGGAGCGGACGACGAGAGGAACAGATGAGGAGCAGGATGCAGATGAGGGCGACCAGGATGCAGCTGACGGCGAGCAGGACGCAGAGATGAGGATGAGGAGGACGACGTGAGGGAGGAGGTCTTACGAATCCGGACGTTTTTTGGGTGGTTCGCTAAGAACTGCTAGCCAAGGGTTTAATCCGTGCGAGTCGGATCTAATCCCATTAAACGTAATCCTTGCCCCTACCAAACATCAGACTAAAATACCAATTAGTGTAGTCTAGTCCAGTCCCCCCTAAGAAGGTCAAACAAACACGCCCTTAGAGAATTCAGTGGACAAGACGATGGAAACGACGTCGTTACATTGTTGCCCGCCCGTTTTTGTATCCTAAAACGCTAGGAACTTTTTATTTAAATTTTTTTGATTTGTTTGAATGTGCTTTTAAAATGACTGAAAACGCTTTTAAAGAAAAAAAAAATATGGGTTCCAAAAGCACTTGAAGTACTTTCTGCAAATACCAATTGTGTGCTTCTTCCAGGAAGCACTTTAAGTATATTTCCAGGATTTACTTGCATTTTTACTAAGGATTTGTTCTAACAACATTTTCACCAAAAGTTTTTTTAGTCATTTTAAAAACACATCTAAACATGCTCTTAATCTTCGAATCATAAAGTTTTATGCTTATGATTCATATTACAAATCACTTTGTAAATATCATGGTTACAAAAAAAATAAGGCTTAATTGTGTTAATAGCCTCATGGTGATAGTTGGAAGATAGTTCATGTGGTAAAAAAATTAGGATTTAAGTCCCTACAGTGAAGTTTGTTAGGATTTTAGGCCAAAGTTGGAAATTTCTTCAACTCTCCGTTAATTGTTAACACATGAGTCTCACATGTGAGACTAAAAATATAAAGTTAGTCTCACATGTAAGCCCCACATGCTAACAATAAACAGAGAGTTTCGTTTTATCCTAATATGTGTGGCTCAGTGCTAATAATTAATAGAAAGTTGATGAAATTTTCAATTTTGGGCATAAATCCTAACCGACTTCACCACATGGGCTTAAATCCTAGTTTTTTTTTTTTTTACCATAGAGGCTGTATTCCAACAATCGTATCACCACGGGAACTAATAGTTCAATTAGGCCAAAATAAAAAATAAAGAACTAAGGTCGTTTAGTCAAACTATTGTAGCAAATACACAAACGATTTGTAATGTTTTACCAATTTCATTTATATATTTTTATACATGTTTGTACCATACTTGACCAATCCCGAAACTACCGAGCATCAATCAACGTCATATCTTCAAGGACCTACTGTGGAGTTCATGTTGAGGCACTTCTACCGAAGCACAAGAGTTTCCCTCCAACCAGGAGGCTAATCACAGCGCGACATATGTCAACGTCAGAATAAAGCTCATCGAGTCCCACATCGACCGCGGACAAAAGCTAAAGACTCTACTCAACTATAAAAGTAGGTCATTCTCCTACAATTAATCCCTAATGTCATTGTTGTACTTAAACTAGTCATTAGAACTCACTAATAATGATTATGCTTGAACCTATGTATTTGTGTAAACCCTTCACTATTAATGAGAACTCCTCTACTCCGCGGACGTAACCAAACTTAGGATGAACCACGTACATCTTGTGTTTGCTTCCCTATCTCTATCTATTTACACATCATCATCACTAGGTGACCGGAGCAACCGAGTGAAGGTCACAAACTTGACACTTTACGTTGTTTCAAAGTCTTCACCAATTTTGTGCATCAACAATACAGTTAGATAATTAAATGACCTTAGTTTTTGCAGAGGCGATCTTTATAAAGTGAACAGTCCTGATTATAAATACAAAGTTCTATAAACCGACAACAAACAATTTTGAGTTGAAACTCTTACTCATCCTTTGAGTAACCAAATATTATTCATAAAATAAAATAAAAAATCCAACAATAATTAGCATTCATAAAAATTAGGGCTAATTCGAAAGTCTCCTAAAACCTACTTCAACCCTTGGAGTAAAACTCAAATTTTAGATTATAAACCTACCCCAACTTGCTACAACCCTTGGGCAAATATGAGTTTTAACCCAAAACTCATTTCGGGGGCAAACTTAGGCCACGAGTGGAGGTGGTCCACCATATATGTGTATTTTTTAAAGTTTTATATTTATAAATTCATTGAATCCAATGGCTAAGATCTTATATGATCAAATTCCATGGTAATAAAAAAGATCTAACGGTCTAAATTTAAATTCAACAGCTAAAGTAATTAAAAAAAATATTTTATGTGTTTCGTTTTCTTTCATAGTGTTCCACGAGTTTTATAGTGTTGGTTTAGTAATTTTTCAATGTTTATCGGAATCTAAATATTTTAGGTTAAAATATTCATAAAATTAAATTAGAATAATTTACATAATTCTTTCTTAAAAAAAAAAAGGTTACCTTAAGAAAAAAATTATCCTAAGTTCATTCTTTAATAATCTCAAGCTAAAAATTTAACCATAAGGGTTGTAGGAGAAAAACTGTTTCTGGGTTAACACATATTTTATGGGTTAAAAAATTTAAGTTTTAACTCAAGGATTAGAAATGATCTAAGAATAGATTTATGCCTTGCCTTGGGAGAGACATGTTTGTCCCTTTTGAAATTTTATGATGAATCATCTTTGTAGTTGTTGTCATTTTAGTAAAGTTGTTTGGAGTCACATTGGAGGCTTTGACATATGTGGATTTGTTCCATTGGCTTTCCTCTTTGGATTATAAAAATCCTTGTGATGGTTCTTTAGCTCTTTATGTGTTGCTCTTTTGCTGTGTTGGTAGTTTTGGATGGCTAGAAATGAATGGGTTTTCTTCATAAAACTGGTATTGTCACCATTGTTTTCCACAAAGCTTTTATTATTGGAAATATTTATGTTTCAGCAAATTCTTCCATGAAGATTATTCGCTCAAGACCTTCCTTTATCCAATGGACTCATATAATTGGGGCTAATTTGAAATTAAATTTTGATAGCTCGGTTGTTTCCTCCTCCCAAGCTGCTTATGCCTTTGTGTTGTGAGACAATTGGGCCCGTTTGGTCAGCTGAATATGATAGGTTGTGATCAATTAAAATAAACTTGAGTCCAGTCATTTGCTTATTGTGTCAAAATATGAAATGGACAGGATTGGACATGATTGTTATGAATCCACAAGACAGTAGGTTATCTTACTATCCTTATACATGGGTTACAAGTCTTGTCTAAAAAGTCCAAACGAATCTAATCTTATCCCTAATGTCAAATCTTATCTAGCCCATCAAACGGCCTGAGGTTTTGTGGGTGCTAGAAAGATTGGTGATGCTTATATTTTATTTGCTGAAGGCCAAGCTCTTTTAGATGGTGTTCAAGCTGTGCTAGCTAGGGATTTCCATTGCCGAGAGGTCGGGGGTGATTCTAAGGTCCTTATTTATGCTATTAGTGAGACAATCTCCACCACTAGGCATCTTTCCAAGCTGGTGTTTAGCATCCAAAAGTTGGCTTCCAAGTTTCAAAAGATCTACTTACACCATCTTTATCATAAAGCCAATTTTGTGGTTGATGCTTTTACTAGTGTTGGTCAATTTTCTTATGACAATAGGTCTTGGCGGCAGACTCTTCCCGTTGAGGCACATTTTGCGTGGCATTGGGACTTTTTCTAGCTTTGCTTGCCCAGGGGCACTTGTTTGTAATTGTTCCTTTCTTACAAAAATAAAATAAAATAAAATAAATTTTGGGCAACTACATTTTACATTCTTCAGTTTTTGAGTGATCTTAAGTTTTAATTTTTTCATATCGCACCCCAAGATATTGAAACTGTATTTATTTGTGTTTTCGGTCTCATTTATTGTATGTTAATTGTCAAGCTTAAATTTCTTAAAAGTTATGAGAAAATAAAAACCAAATATCATCACTGTATGAATTGGGAAGCAGCCAACAAGAACAAGACTCAAAGAAAATTAAAATGTTTTTGGATTTTTCAGAAGTTTATATTTTTTATGTATTTATTTATTTTATTTTTCTAGAACCAAAACGAAGAAGACTTTAAAAAATGAAGAGAAGAGTAAAGAAAAATAGACAACAAAGGTACATAAAGAAAAATTAATCAATAAAGCTCTTGGACAAAGAAACTTCCCGGGTTTAGAGGAGACAGGCAAACAAAGATGTAGATGGCAATCCACCCCCAACCTGAATTTTGTTTCGGCATCAAGGTAAAGTGGCTCCGTTTTTCTGCAAAAATAGAAAACAATAGGTAAGCTAACAAGAGACTTAGGAAATAATTTATTATTGAAGGAAAAAAAAACTAACAATTAACATTAAAGCTAAATCAACTAAAATATGTAACAATCCAATTAAGTAGGTAATAGAATCAAATTCGTTCCCCCGCAACGGCGCCAAAAACTTGTTGTGTAAATTAGATAACAAAAATTAACCTCATTAAGTCTCGAATTTTAGTGCTTGCAAGTATACGAATCGAATGACAGTATAGCATATAAGCACGGATATCGTCCCACAGGGATCGAATTGATTCTAAAAATCTTACTAACTAAATTGGAACAAATTATAATTGGGAAGCTTTAACGGAAAAGATAGAAGATTTGAATTAAACTAAAAATGAAATATAACTTTAAAATAAAATACATGAAATAATAAAATTATAAATATAAGAAAATAAAACCTAGGGCATCCGAATTCACCGTAACCAATTCTACTTAATTCCCTTAATATATTATGCTCAAGTAGTTCCCCAATATTGGGGATCAATTTTCCCTATTATTTGACGGCCATGACATCTGGTTACATCAAAAGTATCCTTACATGTTAACCCTCTATGGCATCTAGATGAATTTAAACAAGTAAGAACCCATTAAACTCTATGGAAATCGTTGGAAAATCACACAAACCCTAATTGTATGGCATCTACAAATAGGTGGTTTTGGTATCAATTGCAAGAAGCTAAACCCAAGTTAAGTATGACATCTACTCTAACTTGCATAAAATCAACCTAATTTAAACCTAGATGGTGATCAAGCATTTAAATAAAAATTAAGCGCATTACGAATAGCAAAAGATACTCAATAAAGAAGAAAAACATGATAATAATAATAATGCCACAAGACAATTAAATATTCATGATTAGGCTACATCATAGCCCTAGCAAAGAAAAACTTCAATGTAACTCTTCCTCCTGGCCTTCCTTGCCACAACCCCCTACGTAGAATATATGATTTTTGGTTTTGTTGGCTGACTTTTTACAAGGAGAATGGATCTCCTTAATATAAAACCCACGGCAAGGGTATTAAGGGCTAATTGAAATCCAATTAAAACCCCACTAATATCCTATCACTAATGCACTTTAAGTTCTTATTAAATAAAATGAAAATAAATGGAAATAATAAAAACAAATCATTATGTCTCTCCTTAAATCCATTGAATAGCACTCCCATGCTCATTTGATTTCCAAAACCGTTGCAGTCTCATCTTCTTGTTGTAACGCATATGCCTTGGTGCAGTTAATCAGCCTCTTGCTCCAATGGAATTACTCTAGACACCCAAAAAACTCATTTTTTACTTCATTTTTGCATAACTCCAGTATTGAATGCCTATAAATTAAAACAATATAAATTAGTGCATTTAACCCATTCATATATACAAAATTCAAAGGAAAATATATGAAAATATGCACCCATCAATAATTCATTAAATTGATGACGTGGTGATCTTGAAACCTTTATGGGCTTGTTTTGTACACATAATTTATTCGAATATAGAACAATCAATTTCAAGGTATCTTGAAGGTGGAGTGAATAGCTTTTCATTTGGAGGGGATTAGAAGAGGATTAGCTATGAAAGAAATTCATCCCTTATAATCTTACCATTTTAAAGAGGATTGGCCCTAAAAACTATCACACATACGTGGCGCTTAGGCCGAATAGCAAATGAGCTAACTATGTCATTCGGTTGAATGCATGCGTGCTAACTCGTCGACCAAGCTCGGTTAGTGAGTAGAATGAACATGGTGGTGGTGGATGAATGCGTTACCGACTTCTGTATCTGAGCGATCGCAGCTGATGAAGGAACTCATGTTGGCCTCTCGAAGTTCAGGATCGTCTGCACCGAGTTTGACTGCCTCAATTATATTCGTGAAAATATAAGTGCGCTGAATCAGAATTAAATTATGAAGAATACCGAACTCTGAAATGCACTTGTGAATATCCTATCATAAAATGGGTTTTGTGTCACGCCTCGAACCCTGCATATGCCCAGGATCGACACGTGCATGTACCCGTCCATCTATCATGCCCCACCTCCGAGACATGGACAAAACACCACTCAAGGTCCAATTGCGTAGTAATTTTTTGTATACTTTATGGCTACATCTAACCTCCTCGTTAGAATGGCTACGTACCCTCAGACGGGATCAAGCCATTCATAATTCACCATTCATTAAACTCTGACGTTTATCACAGTACGTTCTAACAGAAAAGCATAGCATTCCTCGATCAATTATTAGAACTTGACAAGCATGAAATTACTAGGTTCATGCCTACATAACAAACCCACAAGGCATTTAAGATTTCCATTTCATCCATCATATAAATCACTATGTTTCAACATAATACCGCAATCCATAGCATGTAACTATCAGAGAACCAACGAAGCACAATATTATTCTCTAGCCACTTTGGTCAACTAATCTAATCATAATAATAACAATCATATCCAACATTATTCCACAATCACTCCAATTAATCAATTCCATGAATCAAAGATGCACGCCATTAACATTTAACTACGTTAATCAATCAACAAGATCACATATCAATTCACGAAATTTAATCAAGGAATTCTACATAATTCCCCGCCTAGATTCCAAGTAATAACATGATAAATCTAATTTATAAACACAATGTCTTCTGTGAGTATTCTCATTCACTCGAATCTAGGGTTCAAGACTAACTTTATGGAAATGAACAAGAGTGGGGATTCCAGACCTCTCAACGAAATCCAACTAAAATATGGTCGCCTATCGAAATGTATCAAGTACAACTAATCCTCATAACCTAGGTAAGCAGTGATCACACCCATCGTGGATATACCAAGTATGATCATCCCTAGAATGCGTATGGTCCCCCATTGCGGATATACCAAGCATAACCATAGGCATAATCTAAGCGTGCAGGCAATGATCACCCATCGCGGATATACCAAGCATGATTACCCCTAGAATGTGTATGGTCCTCCATTGCGGATATACCAAGCAAAACCATAGGCATAATCTAAGCGTGCAGGTAGTGATTACCCATCACGGATATACCAAGCATGATCACCCCTGAAATACGTATGGTCCCCCATCACAGATATACCAAGCAGGACCATTCATGTACCACTGCTACATGGTGCAGTTTGATCCACACACAACTTAACCCTACCTCAACCCCTATGATTTACAATGTAAGCACTTGCACTATCAATTTCTCATGGCCACTATCTATCTTGTCATTTAAGCATATAAATTCTACATAATACTTCTAAAAGGATTCCAAGCTCGCAATTCTATACTAGAAATCGTACATTTCATTCGTATCATCTAGAAGTTCAATAAACATGTATAACACAATAAGATGCCACTTGCATGTATATCGAGGTGCACATCACCTGGGATAACTCGCTAACTAAGATAGGCCCGCTAGGCTCCACTAGGTTTTTAGTAATGCTACTTTTAGTACGGAAGAACGCTTCAGAACATCTTGACCAAAGTCAATCCTAGTAATCCAATAAGGAAGATCCGTCCACCAGATTTCCAATCCGTAAGTTCCTAAAATTCTTAAATATTACGTACAAGAACATACTAAAGTTTGGTGACTATCCAACGATCGGATCATCATTTGCTACAATGGTCAAATGGTCTTCCTTAATTAAACTAGGTTCAAATGACAAATGTCACTAATCGGGTGTCAAATATGAAACCGAGGTATCAAATGTAGCCTAAAAGGATCAAGTGGTTTCTTGAGCCACGCATCATCGTATGCGGGAGCCGGCCGCCCTGACTCATCGAAAAAATTCACCTAACTCCAAAAATTCTCAAATTACACCAAAATGAAGATCGTGAAGAAAGGAGTAAGTTTTATACCTAGGCCAAGGTCCAATTCGACTGGAAAGTGGCTTGAAATTCCTTCAATCCGTTGGAAACCCTATAAAGGGTGCACTTCGATTCGTCTTCTCCGCTGCTCCACCGCCCCCAAACTTGTTTGAGTCTTGTTCCTGGGTTTGGGGGGAGTCTATTGGTGGTGGTGGTTGAGGGAATAACCTTCAAAAACTGCGGATTGCCACCGCGGGACTCACGAACTCGCAAGAGTAGTTCATCGCAAAACAGGGGTAAAACCGTGTCAAATTTGGGTGGGAATTTAAGAGGGGAGGTCGGGGTGTCTTGTGGTGGTGATGGGTGGTTCTAACTCATCAGAAAACTGATGGAAAAAGGCGACGAAAAAGTCGCCAGAAATCGAAATCGAGTCATGCGAGTTAAGGGATCCGATGCTCCATCTCCTCCTTCATTTCCCTCATTCTGATTGGTCCCTTTCTCTCCCTCTTTTCTCTCCTTTTCTCCCTCTCTCCCACTGCCATCTGGCAGATTCTAATATTTCTCTTCTTTTTTTTTTAACTCACATAAATGCCTAAAAATAATATAAAATCTCACTAATACATAATACATAATTTACAATAGTGAAATCCAAGAGTGGGATTTCACATTCTTCTTTCAATGTGCTGAAAATTGTAACCTAGTAACATCCCAACTCGCTGACAGAGACTTGAATAGATAGTTGAGCAAACTCGAAGCAATGCTGCTACTCCAAACTAAATGTGATCCTCGATCCCCTGACTCTACTGCTTCAATGTTGCTAATCCAAACTGAAGATGTCGCCAGTTGTCAACACAGTGTTGTTAATCCAAATTGAAGATGTGTTGACGAAGTTAGGCAAGTTAGTGTTTTATTAAAGGTTTGAGAGGGTTCCACGTAGAGCGAGAATTTACGAGAATTTACGCAACGCAGTTTTGATTGTTGAGTTGAAGGTCCTCTGAATGTTCCAGAACCTCTTCTATTTATAAGAGTAATTTTCGTGTTGATCACTTCATGCAAAAGTAGAGTCCCACCTGGATTGTACCTCTTCGACATTCCTTGATCCAAACTCTATCAGATAAACCTGATATCTGCATAAAGCTCGGCCACTCCCACTGGAACTAGGACTCTGAACCCAGTTCCTTTTTGTATTCAATTCACTCTTGATCTTGAACCTTTATTCTTGGAATATTATGAATATTATCAATGTTCATCCTGATGTTTAAAATAATTTCACTCGTATTAGGACTCAACCGAATCATTTCAACTTGACTCCCTAAGAGTCTTTCACCTCTTAGTATTCGGCCATCCTACCTTTGGCTGGACTTCGTCCAAATTTTAGAAACATAAGACATGCCCGAAGATCTTCGGTATGCGACAAGCCCATAGTTATATTCGGCCCATGCCCAATATTTTGGGTCCAAACGGTAATCCTTCTTCTATCATCTAAGTTGTCCTACCATTATTTCATCTTTCAACATACCCTTAAGGTATGATCTTAATTTCTTTATTTGTGAAAGCTTTCATGAACAATGGTGTAATTCTCCATTTGATTTGATTTTTTATTTTTTATGAAAAAGGAGATTAGCTGGTGACTTCGTCATAGCAGTTCACCCTTTCAGGGGCCATGAAGACTCACAGAGACATTTCACCCTCCTTTGACCACCATCGTGTGATTCACCAGTGCCAAGAATAGAACCCAGGACATGCCGTATGGAATACAAGCCTAGAATTTGTCACAATGACGTTTAGGAAGATGGAGGCTCTATTTGCAATGCGACTCTTTTATTAAAATCTTATAATTAATTGAGATTCATGTTAGTTTATTTCCACATTATTGACAAATCACCTCTTAGTTTAATTACAATTGTCTTAACTTTAAATTAATTAGAGCCATTTTTTTTAATTAGAACCATTAGATGTAATAGTTGTTTATAAAGCCCTCATGGCTCATGACTCATTGCGCAGTGGAGTGTGGAAAGTTCCTCTTGAGAAGACCTATGGCATGGCGCTTGAGCTTCCGTAATGTAATGCTCTTTGTATGCTGACCTGCATATGAAATTATGAATTGGAGTAGAAACACTAAGAAAGGAGTTGAAGTGGATAATTAGTTATATAAATTGATCTATCGAGCATTACTAAATTGGTCTATCTAGCATTGCTCATAAAAATAAGCTGATGTGGATAATTAGTGAATGGACCTAACCAAACAAAGTGACTAAATCCAATAATGACTCACAAAATTGAACTCATATCAAGTTTACCCTTTTTTCTAATATTTACTTTTGACATAGCTCTGAACTTTTCATTCGGTAGTTGATATATGTTAAACCGCAAACCGAACTAAACTGAATCTCAACGTTAGTGAACTGATTACATCGGGTTTTTGTCCTTATGCTTCGGTTTTGAAACTTAGGCAAACCAAAGTGTGCTGTTTGGTTTGTGATTTGGACCCAAAACTGAATCGACCCGAACCGAGCCAAACCATAAGGGGAACCCACTTGTACTCGTATCTTCCCCGTACAAACATAATCACAGGAACCTTTCATTTTCTTTATCATCATCGGAAAATAGAAACTACACATTACATATAAACACAAAACTGTCTAAAATAACCTAAAAACTGACGGAAGGAAATCATAATAATGTTTGCAAAATGTTAGGTTCAGACTGCAGCATGTGACGTCTAAACAATTTTACTTTAAAAAGTGTAATGATTGATGAATCCCATATATGAGATCAGAGAAACTGGATTTAAATTTGGCAAAAGAAACTACAATAAACCAGCTAACGACCTTGGTATTGCGTTATTCCATGATAAAATATATATATATATATATATATATACATATATTAAACAGTTTCTGTACATGAAACTCCAACAGAAACTCCCTACTTTTTTATCTGATTTTTTTCAGAGCAAGAGTGACTAATTACATAAACAGCATGGAGAGAGATTACACTGTAATAGTTGAATAGTTGTTCCTTACAAAACTCTCATGAGTACTGCAATGCCAGTTCTAGTGCAGTGGAGAGTTGAGGCCCTCTTGAGAAGACAGAGAGTGGAGAGCCTGGTGTCTCTTGGAAGAAATGGAGGGTAGTTTCCTGAAGGACGGCCTCTTATCGAGACGGTGCAGCGTTCTTTTTGCGTAGAGTGACTGAAACACTGGCAACGCACTCTCCTTGAACTTGAGAATTAGGAAGAAAAGAACCCGGTAAATTATAAGAATGGCTAAAACAGCAGCCAAGTCCCACCACTTGGAGTGGTCTATTGGTATCCCAAATATATGTCGGATGATATACTCGCCCGTAAGTTTTGGCTCACCGGGTGTCATGGGCTCGAACTCAAGGCCAATCAAATCGTTCTTATAGGAACCCTGCATATTGAATTACAATACATATCAATACCATCTGATTTTACATTTATCATAATCATTGTGACAACTTGTGTTATAAAGATAGATGATTCACTATGATTTACCTGTAGTGCCCATGAGCCATAACCGATATATGAAATTGGGTAGCGCCAAAACGGCTTAGGAAGATCAGGCAACAAGCGGAAGAAACCCGAGGTCATCATCAGGATGCCCTGCATGCACAACCATTTTATTGAGAAGGATACACTAGGAAGGATAGGCATGATGGAAAAGAGAAAAGGAAAGCTTATCAAACATTTGAGTGTATCTCCTTACCATGATTCCAGCTCCTGTTATAATACCCATTAGGAAATTGGGAACCAGAGAAGCTACAACCATCATGAGGCTCTCTATCACCGAAATGCTCAGATATATATCGAGACAGAAGTACACATAATGTGAAAACTCCGGCCGAAATTTCACCAGATAGTAAGTAATAGTCCCAGTACTAAGAGCAACTGCAACCAAGAATGGGAATGAAGAGAGGAAGTTGGAAATGATGAACACCGAAACTCCATAATGCCCATTGAGCCTTTCTCGATAAAACACCTGTTTACAAGAAGAAAACAAGGCATGAAAAGCCTTTAACTCAACAGAAATGTCTTGTATTTCACCACTGCCACTATGAATACTTACGTCTGTGTTGCATCAGCTTACCTTCATTTCCTCTATGAAGGATGGGAAACCTCCAATAGACATAAACGTCATAAAGCCGTTAATAAATGCACCACATGCTGCCCGGGCAAAGATTGCGTTATAGCCATGGCCAACTTCAAAATAGATGGTACCAACACATAATGATAAAAATATATAGATGATTATCCTTAGCCAGTAATATCCCACATCTCTAGACATGTTCAGAGACGACCTTCGCAGCAAGGTTGAGAGTTGCTTCCACCAACTTGCTTGGCTTCCACTTTTCATTTCAATGACATGTCCTTCCTGCAACACATAGACTACTTCATATATGTTTCCAGGGATACCAAGTCAATGCATATATACCAATGCATATTTAAATACTTAAGAAAGAAATGGAACTAAAGAGCTCAAGTTGGAAAAGTTACAATTGCTTCTATTTCTTGCATCCTGGCTCTCGCTTTATTTGCATATTTTGAACGCTTGTATTTCTCGACTAGCCTAGCTTTGATCTCTGCTGTTGGCAAATTCATGAGAGGGTCCGCTGATGTTGGTACATCCTACCAATTCAGACACAGAGATACAACTATTATGAGAAAAGCATCACCCTAAATAATTAACTAAAGAAGGGTGGGGGGAGGGGAATGAAATCAGCAAAGGAAAGATAGAAATTTAATAGGTGCAGCTGAGTAACTTTAGCTAAATATAATTAGAAGAGATCAATGCATAAATTTTCTCAAAATATCAATGACATGAGTAACGCGTCAAGATCTCAAGAGCATATGTTCATGAATAATCAAAATCCAACAACTCAAAAGGCATTAACTACTAGGAGGCGATATGGTCAGCAAGCGAGTTTCAGGAGTACATAAATTCTGCAGTAACATGATATGTATTCTTGTATGTAAAAGTCAATGAAGTGTTTTTGGATGTTTACTTTGAAACATGAAATGGAATAACCACGTTGCACCTATCGTGCATTAAAGAACTGAGTTAAGAATTAATATGCACCCAAATTCTTTGAGATCCTTTCAGTGTGGCAGTCACAGTGTCAAAGTCTGAATTTATGCAACGTAGAAAGTGGTCAGAAGGATTTCTTCGACTGGGACATGGGACACCTGCTTCAGCGAAAAACTACAAAAATCAAAATGGAATTAGCTTTAGTTACAAGAAAAGAAAAATGGGGCTCAAATAACTTATTCACTGAAGATATTAAAATACTCGTAATAGGGTGCCAAGATTCCTTCTCTTACATCAATAGCAGTCTTTGCTTCTCCGAAATATACAGTTTCACCACCAGATAGTAAGAAGAGGTCGTCAAAGAGTGCAAATACTTCACTGCTTGGCTGGTGAACAGATGAAACAACTGTTCTTCCATCGCGAGCAATGCTTCGAAGTGTTTGAATAACGAAGAAAGCCGAGGCACTATCAAGGCCACTAGTAGGTTCATCGAGAAATAATACGCAAGGCTTTGTTAGAATTTCAAGTGCAATGCTTACTCGTTTCTTCTCACCTCCACTAATACCTCTCAAGTGCCAGTTTCCAATTGATCGGTCAGCACATTCCAGGAGGCCCATTTCCATAATTGTTCCTTCCACAATGCTCTGAACCTCTTCTTTAGTAAAAGTACTCGGAAGCCGCAAGTGAGCCGAGTATGTTATGGTTTCTCTAACTGTGAGTGTTCCCAACAGTACATCCTCTTGTGTAACATAAGCCTGGAATTCCACAGTTTATAGTGAATTAGAATCACTGTTCTAAAAATCCCCGCCTAGCGCCGCGTAGGCCCCGCCTAGGCGCTAGGCGGTTGGCCACCCCCGATTAATGCCTAGACGTTTGAAAATTAAGTCCGCCTAGGCACCCGTCTAGCCTGTCCAGACCCGTCTAGGCACCTGCCTAGATTGCGACTCACTTAGACAGAAAATAGATTAACTTTCATTTGCATTTTATTTTTTTCAATAAATTGTAAGAGACTTGTTGAATACTTGAATGAACACGCATTATATGTTTGTTCCCCATGTTTTTATTATGTTCCAATACTTCATAAATATATGTCATCCTATTTTGTAGTTTATAATGAAATTATATATATTTTAAGTATAAACATACACTTATTTACACGAAATATAATAGATTTACTTAAATTCAACTAGCGCCTAGCGTCTTTTAGAACCTTGATTAAGATGATATATATTCTTAAACAATGGCAACAATATTTTGTTGAACAGTATTACTGTGTCTTTTATAAAAGCAAAGGGCAATCAGCTCTCGTAGTTCAGTTGGTTAGAGCACCCGTTTAGTAAGCGGGAAGTCTTGAGTTTGACTCTCAATGAGATCAAAAACTACAATGTGAATTTCAATTTTTTGATTTTTCATATGAGCAACTGGAAACAGAAAGCTTTACTTACAACAGCGCCATACACAAGCCTTTTCTTCTTCCCATTAAACAAAATATTTCCAGTCATAACCACATTTCTTGATAGTCTACCTGTGTCAAATAAACAAGCACAATTTCAGTAAAAAATAACTTTTTTTATAGACTGCATTAACTACACCACGCGACATAGCGGAGAGATGATATATTTTTCATTGTTCGTCTACTTGTATTAATAGACAGTGTACCAACTCGTGTGTTGAGTACACTGAAAAATCTCTGTCCCTTATTGGAATTTTAGACCTTGTTTGAATTAAAAAATCACTAAAAAGAAACAATAAAAATGGAAAAATAAGATGCCAGGTGCCCATGCTGCTAGTAAAAGCCTTTAAAACCAGTCATGCATTCAATTTTATCTTTCTGTCTATTTGCCTTCTCCATACCAAATGGTCATATGAAAAGAAAAGAAGCAAAAGACTCGTCGCCAAAGTTTGGTTTGCATTCAAGTGCAATTGATGGCTCTTTATTGGGTAACAAAAATGTGGGACAAGACTTCAACCTTGGACTGTACAAACCAAGTCCAGCCTAGGATAGGATATGATGCACTCATACTGTCGCTCACCGGCATTAAGTGGTCATAATGCTCACCACCCGATTGATTGGCGTTAGATGATTTTAAATTTTGAAATTTATTTAACAGCTAGATTAAATCAAACTCATCTAACAATAATCAATAAGGCGATGAGCATTACCACCACCTAAGGTGGTTAGCAAAAATGCACTCCAATAGGATATGTATATCCCATGGGTTTGGGAATTGCGATGGGATATGGTTTCCAACTAAAAAGGGCATTTTTTTTTTTGAACAAACGATATATATTATCTATACTAAAGGGTGGGGAAGTTGGCTAAGCTTCATAATGTGCTAGCAATAATGTGACTCAAATTCACTTTTGGCGATAATCAAACATAAGACCTCTCACTTAGACCATCTCCAACTCTTGGAGTAAAACTCAAATTTTAGGTTCTAAACTCACCCCAACTTGCTCCAACCCTTGGGGCAAATATGACCCACCATATATGTGTATTTTTTTAGTTTTATATTTTATAAATTCATTGAATCCAATGACTCAAATCTAATATAATCAAATCTAACAGTAAAAAAACAATAAAAAAATCTAATGGTCCAAATTTAAATCCAACGGCTAAAGTAATTAAAAAAAATTATTTTATGTGTTTCATATTCTTTACAGTGTTCCACGAGTTTCATGATGTCGATTTAGTGATTTTCAATATTTATCAGAATCTAAATATTTTTCGGTTAAAAGGTTCATAAAATTAAATTAGAATAGTCTACATAATTTTTTTTTAAAGTTACTTTAAGAAAAAAAAATTATCCTAAATGCATCATTTACTAATCTCGGGCTAAAAATTTAACCCAGAAGAGTTGGAGGAGAAAAATTATTTCTAGATTAAAGCCTAAATTTTTTGCGTTTAAAATTTCAAGTTTTAACCCAACGGTTGGAAATGGTCTTACAAGTGAATATGAATACTATTAGACCTAGTATTAAGTGACCAAACAAGATATTTTCTTCTTAGATTGCTCAATTTCTAAACATCCAGACGATATATATAAATACAATTCCTTCAAAGCTCATTTACTACCAAAACTAGCCAAACCATTTTGACAAAGAATCTTTTTTTTAATAGAACAAGTGGAGTTAGCAATAAAAAAAACTAGTTAATTTTGGCCAAATTACATCACTTTTGGGTGGTGTAACGATTATTAACGAGTATAATTACATACCAAACCCCATAATCTTTCCTAAAAAATCATGGGTTTTCTATAAATTGGGTAAAGGAGCATTTTTGGATGCAAAAGTTCATCCTTTTTAATAAATAAATACCAAAAGTGAAAAGTTTGGATTTTATCTACAAACTACAAAGGATGATGGAATGAAACCATATAAGTGAAACACAGGCATATTTTGTGCTACCAGTGCAGTGCTCATCTATGAAAGATCACAAGAGAGAGAGAGAGAGAGAGAGAGAGAGAGAGAACCTGCTAAAGTATCAAGAAGTGTTGATTTTCCAGAGCCAGAAGGACCCATGATAGCCATGATCCTACCAGGCTCAGCAAACCCACTCAGCCCATTGAGCAACCACTTTGTGGGTGCTTCCTTTCTGAAGTTTGGAATCACCGCACTTAGATCCTGCCACACCAAGTACGCTCCTCCTCCACTTCCACCGCCGCCACTATGACCACCACCTGCCGCCTCTATCTCCATCTTTCCTTTTTGTTCCTGTTAAATCCTACCTTTTTAGCTAAGTCCTCAAACCCCAGAAGAATAAAAAAAAACAGTAGATCATAAATTAAGAAAACTTTACATGTGTCCATGTATTGTGGTTGGAGCAGATAACGAACAACTACCTACGAGTGAGGAGGAGCATGAAGATTTAATGGAGAGAGAGAGAGTTTGAATTCATTCAATAATTAGGTTGGTTCCTTCGGGTAGGTGGGTAGTGAAGGGAAATAAAAATGAACATAAACAATGATAATGTGTGGGACCTGGATTGTCTTCCCTCCTCATCTCATACCATTCATATCCCCTATTATTTATGTGGTCACGGTTAAGTCACGTCAATATTTTATATTAATTTTTTATAGAAATAATAAGACAAAAAGCAATGGCAATATAAAATGTTGACGTGGATTAACCGTGACCACATAAATAAGAGGGGATGGGAAGGGTATGGGATGGGGGAGGGCAGACAATCCAGGTCCTAATGTGTGTGGAGCAACAGGTGGTATTGGTACGGTTACAGTACCAATACTCATGTACCAATTACCATACCAAATTTTTGGTATGATAAAATCTATTACCATTATCGTGCCAAACTTTCGGTATACCGAATTTCGGCATGCCAAATAGTTCGGTTGTAATGGTATGGTAATGGTAATTACCATTTTGTTTTGGGTCATTCTTTTGGGCCAAATTTTGGTTTTTTTCCAACCCAATTCAAGGCCCAAATGTGTTTTGGCCACTCTCTTTGGGTTTTTAAAACTTTTTTAATTAATTATGAAAATTTTATAGAGATTCATTTAAGAAAAAGAAGTAAATAGATGGAAGATTTGCTTAAAGAAATCAGCATCCCTAAAAAAATAGTACAAAGATTCCTTGTCACATCCCGACCCGGGCCCCCACCACATTCCGGGCTCAACTTCGCCGTAACACGATATTGTCCTCTTTGGGCCCCCCGACCACACCCTCACGGTTTTGTTTCTGGGAACTCACACGAGAACTTCTCAGTGGGTCACCCATCCTGGGATTGCTCTCGCGCGAACTCGCTTAACTTCGGAGAACTCCGAAGCCAGTGAACTACCAAAAGGCCTCGTGCTAGGTAGAGATGAGAATATTCATATAAGGGTTAGATGATCCACTCCCCTAGGCGACGTGGGATGTTACAATCCACCCCCCTTAGGGTCCCGACGTCCTTGTCGGCACACTTTCTGCCAGGAATTGGCTCTGTTACCAAATTGTCACATCCCGGCCCGGGCCCTCACCACATCCTAGACTCGACTCCGCCGTAGCACGATAATGTCCGCTTTGGGCCCCGACCACGCCCTCATGGTTTTGTTTCTTGAAACTCACACGAGAACTTCTCAGTGGGTTACCCATCCTGGGATTGCTCCCGGGCGAACTCGCTTAACTTCGGAGTTCCGATGGAACCTGAAGCCAGTGAGCTCCCAAAAGGCCTCGTGCTAGGTAGAGATGGGAATATACATATAAGGCTTAGAGGATCCACTCCCCTAGGCGACGTGAGATGTTACATTCCTAAATTCCATCTCTACATTCTTTAAAATTGTACAAAAATTAACTTGATATACGAAACCAGGGAGAAAGACAACCCAATTTGATGAAGGAGAAGATGAGATGAACTGCGAAGAGAGAGAATAGCCGGAATGGGAGCAATAGAGCTGAAATCCATGGCAAGATGAGTGAAAATATGAAGTCGCAACAGAGAAGGCTTAGGTATTTTTATTGGGAAAGTAAAGGTTAGAGGGTGAGAAGATGATTTTGGATAAATGACTAGAAAAAAAATATAGAAGTGCATATATAATGATAATAATACATAATTACATATATAAATGAATAAATAAATGATATAATATTAATAGGAGTGGTACGGAACGGTATATCACTGGTAATGGTTTTGAATATCATTACCGTACCGAAAATGTATGGTATGGTACAAATATCGTACCATTACCAATGATACAAATTCTTTGGCACAATTTTGGTATGGTACGGTTGGTAATTTAGTTGGTGACGTATAAATAGAGTGGTAAATAGAGTGGTGAGCATTACCAACACTTGAAGGTGGTGATAAAAAATGCACTCATCACGTCACATTTCTGATTGCAGATTGCTCCTTCTCCTCTATCTTCCAACTAACTTTGTTTACACATATAAGTACAATCTTAAGACTTCTATCACATTTATGTTTACATTGCAAATATCGGAAGGCACCTTGCCTACTCTACGTGTACGTACAAAAATTGTTGGATGATAATTTGGAAGTTGGAAGTTGGAAGTTGGAAGTATTTGGTTGCATTTAGTATACGGAAAGGAATTAATGAGAAATGATTTCTCATGTTGAAAAATAGAAATGTAAAATTCTCTTGTTTGGTACGATGAGAAATTATGAGATATTTTTCAGTGTGTCGAAAATACAATTCGGTACACCAAGTAAATAATGTAATTGGTTGAAAACTTAAAAAATAAAAATAAAAAATCCAACCAATTCTATTATCACAAAAATTAGGTAAGAAATACTACTTTTTGAGATGTAATTGGCATTTTAAATCATCAATGATGACATTGTTATCATAAAAATGACAACTTTTCCCCAGGCTTTCCATGAGTCAGGAAATCATTTCTCAAGCCTAAACTAACCAAACATATCCATTCTCAAGCTCCATTTCCGACATTATCTTTTAGATTTAATACGTCTTTTTAGTTGCCATAACAACGAACACTTGTGTCACATTTTGCGAACGTACTTGTGTTACTTAACTTTTTTATTTTATTTTATTTTTTGTCAAAGAGATGGATTTTATTAGATTCTAATAGAGAGATTTACATCTTCAATAAGGATATTAAAAAGGAACTCTGGTTCTGTTCGCTCCCTAAATCCGCCATGGTGCCTTGCGGGCAAGTCGGGGATTTACTGCACATACGAGATTGGTGGGTACGGGCGTGCCACTACTAGATGCCGCTAGTAGACGGGATTTGAATGATTGAGGTTGCGCCTTTTGACTTCAAACCAAAAGATTGTGCCATTTGAGTGGGAGTTGCTCAAATTAAGGTTCTTTGTTTGCCTTAAAAATAAGGACTTTACTTATATGGAGAGATAGAACAATATGTAAATGACAAGGTTGCTTGGAAATATAAATGACAGAGGACAGTGACTAAAATTGCAGATTGCTTGTAATTTATATGGCTGGAAATGAATACATAAAGGCTACAAATGAGATCGATACCGCAAGTGAGCAGCAGAGCTAATAAACTAGATAAAAGAAGGCTTTTGGCAAATCTGGTTTGAGCAGAGTTTGTGCTTTTGTTTGTTTGTTTGAGTGTCCATAATCCTTGTGCATCTGCTATTTTTTATAGAGGTATGGAGGAAACCCTCCTGCTGAGGTTTTGTATTTGCCCGAAAGAAGCTTGGGCAGCTTGCATTTCCTTACTTGGGTAGCTTGCATTGCTTTTGCCAACTTGCATGTAGAAACAATATTAAAAGGGGAATTTGCATCTCCACCACATATTTTTAGCACATGTTTTCCCACTTGTAATAAACTAACATTTAAAAGAAGCAAGTTGGCTTCTTTCACATGTTCTTAGCATCCACACCCGTATGTTGCCTTCCAAC
The DNA here is from genome assembly GCA_035220775.1 of Malus fusca. Lineage (NCBI taxonomy): Eukaryota > Viridiplantae > Streptophyta > Magnoliopsida > Rosales > Rosaceae > Malus > Malus fusca. The sequence continues at coordinate 25,997,347 of CM069069.1, forward strand.
CCATTTGCAAGGATGCATGTATCTTGATTAAACAATGCTTGACAAATCTCCACCACCAAAACAAATTGGAAGAACAATATTATAGTGTCCAACCCCTCCACTTGCATCTAAATATCTTTCCAAGTTAGCTTTCTTGCATATTAATCCTCAAAATGCCATATTTTACCCAAATTGCCCAAATAAGTAAAAATGGGTATATTTTGAGTGCAAACAGTGCCCCCCAAGTTTTACAAATTTGAGCAAAGTTTGTGAAACTTACAGCTCCAATGCTGCTAGGATTGATGTCGAAGGAAGAGGCACGTCTACCTCTTCGGTCCTTTCGTCGTTGAGAAACTTGGCAAGATGAGCAAGACAATTGGTAGTACAACTAGCATTGGAAAGAATGTTGCATGGCTTGTGCTTCTTCTTGTTGATACCAAAAAACATGGAAGCATCCTCACTGGTTACCGAGATAGTAAACTAGAAAAATGCCCGAAGTCGGGCAAACAGGAAAAGAGAGTTTAAGAGAGAAATAAACTTGGGCAACTATTCTTTTTTGTCTTTTTCTTTTGGCCTCTTTTCATATGATATAATATAATATAATTCAATACATATATATATATATATATATATAATAGCCCACTCGGCAAAGTACTTAATACAATATAATAATATAATATAAGACATATGTATATTATAGAAAGCCCATTCGGGCAAGGTGGAAGAAAGAGAGAGAAACAACAATAAAAAAGAAAAATGGTGTAAGAGAGGAGTGCCCTTTCGGGCAAGAAGGAGACAGAATAGACAAAAGAGAAAGAAAGGGAGAAGGAAAAAGAAAGAGAGAGAGAGAAAGAAATAATAAAAAAAGTAAAAAGAAAGGGAGAGAGAAGCACCTTTCGGGCAAAAACAAAGGGGACAAAAGAGAGAGAAAAGTCTTTACATATAATATAATATACTATATTATAAATATACAAAAAGCCCTTTCGGGCAACACTTTTATTATATAATATATTATATAATACTATATATCTAGCCCTTTCGGGCAATACTTTTATAATACTATATAAATATGTATATATATATATATATATATATTTAGCCCAACATATAATATATATAGCCCTTTCGGGCAAAACTATTATAAAATATACTCTAATACCATATATATATATATATAATCTCCATCCCCCTACTATAACATATATGTACATACAGCCCCTGTCGGGCAAAACACTTTTAACATATAATATAATATAATATAATAAATATAGATACATAAATATAAAAGTAACCCTTTCGGGCAACAGAAAGACAGGTGAGAGAGAGACAGAAAGAAAAAAGGAAAGGAAAGGAAAGGAAAAGGAGGAGAAGGGTACTGGAGAAAATGCACAAAAGAATAACACAAAAGAAAGCCATTCGGGCAAATTGGGTGAAGCCCTTTGGCTGCTCAAGTGTTATTTTTCTCTCAACACTCAAATCTTTTTCTCTTTTTTAAAATTGAGTGTAGAGAGATCATACCCACCATTTAAATTGGCCATGCCATATAGCTTGGGAACCATAGGAGGTGGCCATTCATGTTTGATCCCAAGCTTTGTCCTCCTTGAGATCTCGATGCGGACAACATGCTCGTGTTGGCGGGGAAGAGTGTAGGAGCCATTTTCTTCTTCTTCGGGCTCCACATGAGGTGTGGGCTCGTGCCCCCCGAGCGTTGGTGTTTGGACTATACTAGCCATCATTTCCATCTTAGCTTGGTCTCCTACAACCATATCCATTTTCATGGATTTTTCATTAGGTGGGACCATTGTTTGGCCTTCATCAATGTGTATGATTTGTTCTTCCTTGGTTGTAGCAGGGTGAGTGTGCTTTGTAGAGGGGATTTGACACATTTGATCTATCAACTTTCTCAAAGTTTCTCCAAAAGTTGTATAGCTTTCCTCCACCCTTGTAAAACACTTATTCACCTCTTCACCATATTCTATGCTTGCCACATGGAGTTTGGACATCTTCTCCAATTTGCCCACGTCCTCTTTGTAGAGCTTTTCATCCGGATGATCATGAGTTGGCATCTCATATATTGGCTCTATGTGATCATTGGAAGCATTTTGATACTCAAAGCCATTTGTTGGCCTATCATAGTATTCATGAATATGATTGTCTTCAAAAGAATAATAACCTTCATCATAGCCATAAGTTGGCCAATCTTCAAGATTATTATTTATTTGATGGCCATTAGTTGGCCGACAATCATATTCCAGGGGACTTGAGTATTCTTCAGCCATGTACCCATAAGTTGGCAACTCATAGGTTGGCTCTATGTGATTTTCACCATAGCCATGGCTCGGGCATTCTTCAACACCATCATCTTCTTCCCACTCCGGAATGTAGGGCTTGAAAGCATGTCGTGAAAAATCATAAACATAAGGATTGTTCATGATCTAACTCCATATAAGGGTCCCACCGGGCGTGCCAAAATATGTTCGCTCCCTAAATCCGCCATGGTGCATTGCAGGCAAGTCGGGGATTTACTGCACATACGAGATTGGTGGGTGCGGGTGTGCCACTACTAGATGCCGCTAGTAGACGGGATTTGAATGATTGAGGTTGCGCCTTTTGACTTCAAACCAAAAGATTGTGCCATTTGAGTGGGAGTTGCTCAAATTAAGGTTCTTTGTTTGCCTTAAAAATAAGGACTTTACTTATATGGAGAGATAGAACAATATGTAAGTGACAAGGTTGCTTGGAAATATAAATGACAGAGGACAGTGACTAAAATTGCAGATTGCTTGTAATTATATGGCTGGAAATGAATACATAAAGGCTACAAATGAGATCGATACCGCAAGTGAGCAGCATAGCTAATAAACTAGATAAAAGAAGGCTTTTGGCAAATCTGGTTTGAGCAGAGTTTGTGCTTTTGTTTGTTTGTTTGAGTGTCCATAATCCTTGTGCATCTGCTCCTTTTTATAGAGGTATGGAGGAAACCCTCCTGCTGAGGTTTTGTATTTGTCCGAAAGAAGCTTGGGCAGCTTGCATTTCCTTACTTGGGTAGCTTGCATTGCTTTTGCCAACTTGCATGTAGAAACAATATTAAAAGGGGAATTTGCATCTCCACCACATGTTTTTAGCACATGTTTTCCCACTTGTAATAAACTAACATTTAAAAGAAGCAAGTTGGCTTCTTTCACATGTTCTTAGCATCCACACCCGTATGTTGCCTTCCAACCCATTTGCAAGGATGCATATATCTTGATTAAACAATGCTTGACAAATCTCCACCACCAAAACAAATTGGAAGAACAATATTATAGTGTCCAACCCCTCCACTTGCATCTAAATATCTTTCCAAGTTAGCTTTCTTGCATATTAATCCTCCAAATGCCATATTTTACCCAAATTGCCCAAATAAGTAAAAATGGGTATATTTTGAGTGCAAACAGGTTCAATACAATCCCTACAGAAAGACCCTCCAGACTTCTGGACGAATGTTGCAACCGCTTGTACCTTTCAGTTCCCTCTTTTGGGATAAAGGTGAACTCTTTGAATCCTTCATCTTATTTAAGATTATAATTTCTTTAAGTTTTAATTTTCTAAAAGACTAAGTCGGAGTACATAGAGAATGTTATTGAAGCAAAATTTTAATTAGAGTGAACACTTTATATCTGGTATGTGGGGAAATATGTTGAACAAGTTAGACCTCGTTTGGCAGCTCGGACTGTACTGACTATTTCTGTCGGATAGGATAAATAGTCATCGGATAGTACTGACTAAATTAGTCAGGCGTTTGGTGCAGTATCAGACTAATGACCGTATTATTTATACTGTGTTTGGTTTTATACCGGATAGGAGGAATCAAACTTAAAATTAAATTAAACTTAAAAAAAAAAAAAAAAACTGAAACCATCACTTCTTCTTCTTCCCTGTTCTCTCCGCCGCACCCCTCAAACACCCTCATTCTCTCTCCCTTATTCTTCCCCGACTGCAGAAGAATCCCAAATAATTGTTCCCCAGATCTCTCCGTCGCACCCCCCAAACTCCCTCCCTCTCTTTCCCTTATTCTTCTTCCCCAACTGCAGAAGAATCCCAAATTGAAATCATATCTCCGCGTCTTTCCCTACTAAATACATACTTTTTCTCGATATGTGCCTGCCTGCACATCTGGTAAGCAACCATGAGTCATCGGATCCACATCAACCCAAATCAAGATGCAACAAACGAAACAAACTAACGATTTGTTGACAAGGTTACCTCATGCACTGCAGCATCGCAAGTGGAATGGACTGGCGACGGTTTGACAGAGAGAATGAGAGTAGTTTGTTGGCGTTTTGAGAAGAGATGTTTCCCAGACACCATGCCGGCCAAGAGAGTGCATACTTCTTTGCAAGACCCAGTTGCAGGGGAGGAAGACGATGGCGACGGGGAGGATGACGATGGTGAGAGAAGGTGACGGGGAGGACGGCGATGGTGAAAGAAGGTGACGGCGGGGGAGGACGACGACGCCTAGAGAGAGAGAGAGAGAGGGCCGACTAATAATCCCGGCCTTTTGGTTGGTTTTATTAGTCCGGCGTATACCGTGCTAAATAAGCACACCGGTTAATTTAATCCGGCGCTTATTTAGTACGAGTGAACGCCAAACACCCGCGTCCGTATAACTAGTCCTATCCGATCCTTTATCCGATCTGCCAAACAGGGCCTTAGTCTTGAAGATGAGAGGTCTTATTGGACTCGCATTGAAACCAATTAGGGCCCACAAAGTTACTAGTGGATCATTATTGGGGTTTGCTATACTTTGGAGTATACATGATTTTCGACACGTGTTTGCTCAGTTTTAGGCTGCGTTTATTTAGGAGTCATTTACCTTATTTCTGTGTTGTTATGGGTTTTGGGAGAAGGAATATGGAGGAATGGAAGCAAACTGTTTGGAAATATGTTTATAACATCTCAAGCTTTAGAAAGAGTTATCTTGGGCCTGTTTTGGAGTTGTCTAAGGCTTTTGAACATGGCTGTTTTCTTTGCTGGGAGATTCTCCTTTTTAGATAGGGATTAGGTCTTCTGGCTCTCTTAACTTATTTTTGTTTCTTACATTTTGGAAGACCTTTTCTAAGAAGAATTTAAATTGTAGAGTATAAATAAGGTTTTTTGGCCGGTCATTGTTTCTCTATGCGATTTTGGAGAGAGATTTTGACTAAAGCTTTTGGCGAATTTGAACTATTACATTCAAGGTGTTTTCAATTTTTTTCTATTTCAATAAAATTCCTTTTGGTTTCAATTATGAATATGCGTAACTAATTTTCGTTTGCTATGTGAGGCCATGAGCATTAGTAAGAATATGTAGTTTTTTTTTTCAAGTTGCTTATATATTATTGTTTGAACCAAAATTGCACCATCGGCCCGTGCAATCAAGGCTGTTGAGTAAGTATAGCTCCATACCGTCAGATAAAAAATGAAGATAATTTTATTATTGTCAAAGGATAATATTATGATTTTTTTATCATAATAATTATTTTCTAATGATGAATTATCTTGTAAAAGATAAATGGGATGCAATGAGATGCAAATCATATCTCCAACTTAGAAGCAAACAGTACGATTCAAATTGGTCTAGCATATATGGCATATGGGCGTGTGGATTGGAGCAATTGAGGTTTTGCTGACAGTCTCCAGCGGCAATGCAACTACAAATGGATTAATTTCATGAGATTAATGCATGCATGGATAGATCATGAAGAAGCCTATATAGGCCTGGCTTTTGGTGATGATGTGATAAGCCTAGGTTTTTATTCTGAAAAGTCAAGGATAATCATGAAGGACATATGGCACATGCTTCTATCTTGTCATGAGGTCTGTCAGATGGTTTTTGATAGAAAATGGTCTCTTAAGTGATCAGGTTATGTTGCAAATAAAATGCAATTTATTATGCATGCATGGTTGCACCTGGACCAAAATGGTGGAGAAATAGAAGTTTCAGTTGGAATAGGATGCATTCATTTTGTGACGATCTGTCCCTAATTTTCCTATGTAATTTCTCCCCGAGTATGTGTATTGACAGTTATGCCCTTATTGCAAGCGGCGTGGACGTATTTTATTTCTCCCTATCGCATTTAAATTGTACACGTCGTTACGAGTATACGTAAATTTTTATCAGTGTGAAAACACTATCCCGGATAGATTTTCAATACTCTTTTCAGTAGAAAATCTAAAACATTATCCCTAGCTTTTCCCTAGCCCATCCCGTGCACCCTCCTCTATCATTCCTCTCTCTCACCAATCCCATCTCTCCCTCATTTCTGTCCCCCAATCAGAAAAGAGGAACTTTCTCTCTCTCTCTCTTCCTTCTCTCTCTCCCTGTATGCTCTTTTCTCTGCAAAACCCTCAAACGAGCTGCTAAGCTCATGGATCGAACCCAAAAACCACACCATTGTACTCCTCTCCTCTTCACGAACTCAACCATGTTCTTGAAACCTAGTTTAGATGAGTTTTGACTCGTTAACTCGTGAGGTCCGAACTTGGGCACACTGAGTTCGACGTAGTTTTGAACGAGTTAGGATGATTTGAAGCTTGGGAAGGCTTCTTCACAACTTTTTGAAGGTCCTAGGCTTGTTTTGGAAGAAGGTCGACGTGAAACGACCGAGTTTCGAAGAGTTCACTTTTGGCCGGAACTTTTGAGGCTTTTTCTGGCGACCTCCGTCCACTTTTTGGACTCCAAACAGGTATAACGCGATCCTTCACTAGCTTCAAATCCATATATAGTATGTCGAAAATGGTTGAGAAATGAAGAAGAATAGTGAATTTGAAAATTTTCTAAAAATTCGGCGAAAAATCGAGTTGCGGACGGCAGCGACGGCAAGGGTGATCGGAGAAGGTGAAGGAATATTCCGTCAGAGTTGATGGATTATTCCTGATGGAGTCAGGTAACGCCGTTAACGTCTGTTAGCTTTTAACGGAATATTTTGTGGAATATTCCTGACGGACGTCAGGCACTGGCTTGGGCGTGGGGCGGGTCTGGCCGTGCCCTTGACGGCGCATAGGGGCGCGTGAGTCGTCCAAAATTTTTCTGAAAATTTGGGGATGTTCGTGACGTCAGTCACAATGGTATATTTAAACCCTATGTTTGAGCAAACTATGAGTGTTTTATTTAAGTTTCCGTATATGTGCTTTAATTAATTATATTTTAGTTATTTCACATATAGGGGAAACATATCCCGAGGACGTTCGAGGCCAAGCTAGGCTCGGGGTTACGACCCAGCGACGTACTTATGAGTGGGCAATTGTTTTATGCCTATACATATTTATAGTTTCTATAAATGCGTATTTACTTCACTTTGCATATATATATATTGCCAAATAATTAATAACTGCTATATAATTGTGATAATTGTTGCTTTATGGTTGAGATGTTATTGTCATGGCATTCATACATATTTTTACATGCTCGTCTTGCTGCACTGGTGTTAGTACTCGCCCTAGGGCCGGGGCCAGTCCTTCACGTGTATGTTCACATCGCACCGTTCGCTCGTCTTGAATCCAAGTTAGGTGCTAGTCCTGTCGGGAAGATTGCATTAGGCAATCCGACTTGTATGTGACCGTGCTTCTGCACCAATCTTCACGTGACCGTAGTACTAGAGCATATTGATTACACCCAGTCCTGTTCGTGTCAGAAATTATCTGTTCGAACTTGTATGTCAGCTTAGATGGATGAGCACTTAGCAATACTTGATTATCACATGATTATATTATTGTGGCATTTGATACATCATGATTTGGCATAATTCTGATTATTATACTACTATAATGCTGTTGATTTATTGGTTACACACCTACGTAGTACGTTTCAAGGAAACTATACTTGTTTTACGGCGAGGGGTTAGTATATTCGAAAATAAAGGATAAGCATTGTTTTGTTAACCCACTCAACTTTGTTTTTCGCCCCTCCAGGACCTAGATAGCTGTACTCTTTGTGGCACTCGAGGAATCCCGGCGGTTCTGACTTTCTCTTCTGTTTAGACGTACGAACTTATCACTGTTGTGTAATAAGTGTACTTTAACTACTTTGACTACTATTATGTAGTCTCACTGTCTATTACACTATGAAAAATTGTAGTGGGTTCGTCGCACGAATGCGCACTCTTTCCCTTTTATCATTTAGTATAATAAGTTTTAATTTTATTCACTTTTTGCATCACTTACCCATATGGTTACGTCACCTCACGGTGATGGCCAGCATGCTTCGACCTTTCCAGGTCGGGGTGTGTCACATTTGGTCAAGTCACGCATGTGGAAAGATATATTTATCTTTTCAAGGAGAATTAGGAGATATCCTTTATCGTATCTTGAAGATATTGGACGGCTAAGGTGATTGGACACAAGTTCTGAGTCAACGTAACAAGTGATGTTCTACAAAGTTAGAGTGGCAATTGGACTCTACAAAGCTATCGGGCTGTGCCAAGCAAAAGATAGCCCCTATAAATATAGAGTTGCATGAAACATTTCAGGCCCTCTCCAAATCAACACACAAATTGCCCTAAGCAAAGCTTCTCAACAACTCTGAGATTTTATCCTCTTCCCCTTTTTTCTAGCCAACACATCTTCAGTTTGGATAAACAACACTATGAAGGCAATCGACAACATCTTCAGTTTGGATAAACAGTACTGGAGCCGTAGAATCAGCCGACCGAGGAGCACCTTTAGTTTGGATAAACAGCATTGCTTCGAGACCGACTGGTTATTTATCCAAGTTTCGGTCAACAAGGATTTCTGAGTCCTTGTTGGTAGATGTCATCTCATCAGCCTTCTCAGCGAAGTGAGTTGTTATTAGGTTACTACATTCGGCATATTGAAAGTCGAATTTGAAATTGAACTTCGCAGAACTAGTAGCCTTGTCTTCAGGCTCTAGAACCTGAAGGCTTAGATGTGTTCCTTCCTCGGCCTCAGTCGCAAGATCAAGAAGTCAACAGCGCGCCCAATGCTACATCAATATTTTTCACTCCCCGGCCGAACTCAACCGACTAGTTGGTATGCCCCGCACACAACCGAAGGATGTAGTTAGCTTATTAATTACTCGACATGCGCACCACGTAGGCTTGGTAGTTTTTAGGGTCAACAATTATGCATGCAAGTTTTGAGTTATTGATCACCGTGTTTAAACTATCTAAGTGTCTTGATGATTCCCAACCATTAGGATATTTAGAAAAGTAACTTGATGCAATTTTAGTTGGAGAGTTGTCCCTGAAATTGATGAAGGTTTCTTATGGTTAATAATTGTAATTTCACTTGAAATGAATACTACATCTCAAGGTTGCATGACTTTTCAAAGGTTTTCATAAAGCTTAATGAGTCTTGCATGTTTAGATTTGATCTGAATGCCACAAAAGGATTGCATGTTTGATATACATTCTAAATTGGGGGTCCAAGTAGAGCATACTTTAGGAAACTGATGAGTCCATATTATACTATATATTTTACCCTAATTTTAGTATTAATTTATTGGTTATTTTGGTAGAATTTTGATACTTTGTTATGTATTTCCAATGTAGGACATTCAACTTCATCTGGAGCAAAAAGTGATCAAACGGATGAATTTTGGAGTGATTTCAATTGGAAGATGTTTGTGTGCCTTTCAAGATGATTGGTTCAAAATTCCAGATTTTTGTACCAAGCCGTTTGACTGTGGCGATGAAATTAAGGCCCAGCGCGCAGCTTTTCCAGATTGACGTTTCTGGACGTTTTGGGCATTTTGAAGGTAAAGATGGCATCTTTTGAGGAAGATTTCTTCTGAGGATTTGTAGGGGACGTCTCAAGCTTTCAAAAGAGACATTTTGGGACCAAATCGGAGTTGATTTGATTGGTCAAAAGTCTGATTTTCTGAGAAGTCCGAATTTTAGTTTAAATAGGAAACCTTTTATTTCCAAGTTATCTTATTCTATTATGTTTCCTAGTTTTTAGAAGACCTTTTTCTAAGTGGGATTTTATTTTGTAGTAGTATAAATAAGGCTTGTTAGCCATTAGGTTTCTCTACGCAACATTGGGGGAGAACGCATTCACTACTCTATAGGGTTTTTGAATTTATTTCCTAGGTGTTTTCTATCCTTTTTCTATTTCAATAAAATTCCTTTTGTTTTATGGTTGTTCGTAACTAATTTTGTTTTGCTAGGGTGATGCCTTGAGTCTTAGCATGAATATGTAGTCTTTATTTAATTGCTTATGATATTATGCATGCATGCTTTGAATTATTAATCAATGTGCTTTAAACTGTTTCTATATCTTAATCCTTAGCTACCATTATGATGTTTAGATAAGTAATTGGATGCAATTCGGTCGGAATGCCACCAAGGAATTGAGTATTGCTTCTTGTGATTGATAGTTGTAATTTCACCTAGGAGAATGCCACGTCTTAGGGGTTGCATGGTTTTTCAAAAGGTTTTCACAAAGTGTAATGAGTCATGCATGTTTATATTTGATCTGAATGCCACAGACGGATTGCATGTTTGATATACGTTCTAGCTTGAATGCCACAAGTAGAATATGCATAAGGAAAACCTAACCTTCAAAATTGCATGGGTAATTCATAAGTAATTAATAAATCTACATATGATTGTTAAGGGAACGGCGAAACCCTAGGCTTTTACAATTTGGTTTTCAAAATTATTTTCTTTTGTTTTCTTTACTTTGCTAGTTTCTTTAATTGTTTTAATTTAAAATTCGTTTTTAATATTTTAGGTTATAAAATCACCTTTTTCCAAACTTCGTTTTCAAATAGTTAATTAAAAATTAGTTTAAACATAAATTATTCATTCAATCCCTGTGGAAAACGACCTTACTTGAGCTGCTATACTACGACAACCTTGTACTCTTGCAAGCATTTTTAAGTGTTTTTATCCCTACTTTTGTATGTGGTAAAAATCCCTATGAGAAACTTAACCTTCAAAATATGCATGTATAAGTCATAAGTAACTGGGGGAACTACGTAGGATTGTTAAAGTGACGGCGGAACCCTAATGCTTTTATAACTTGATTTTAAAAAAAATGTTTTCTTTTAGTTTCTTTAATCTTGCCAATTTCTTTAATAGTTTTTATTTAAATTCGTTTTTATTATTTTTAGTCATAAAATCAACATTTTTTCAAATCCTTGTTTTAAATAATTTGTTAAGCCTTAGTTTTAATATATATTGTTTCTAATAATCTTTGTGGATAATGAATTTGACAGAGTCGATCATACTACGATAACATTGTTTCTCTTGCAAGTATTTGAGGTGTTTTTAACCCTTTTGCTTGTGTGGTAAAACTATAATCAAGTATCAAATGATGCTATTCGGTTAAGGCTTTTCCCATTGTCATCGAAGGACAGCAAAGAATTGGTTGGCTTCTCAACCTCATGAATCGAACACTACGTGGGATGACCTATCCAAGAAATTTCTGTCCAAATTCTTTCATCCTGCAAAGACTGTAGGACTACAAACGAGATTAAGTCATTTGCTCAATATGGTATGGTATCGCTTCAGAGGCATGGGAAATGTACAAAGAAATGTTTAGGAAGTGTCCACATCATTTGCTGTAGAGGAGGTTTTTGTCCGAGATTTTAAAAAATCAATTCTCTTAATATAGTCCCCCTTCCACTGATGACCTTTGTGCCCTAGAAGATATTATACAACTGATGAGTAGATTTTATATTATATATTTTACCCTAATCTTAGTATATTTTGGTTAATATATTGGAAGAACTTTGATACTTTGAATTGTATTTTCAATATAGGATTTTCGACTTCATCTGGAGCAAAACAGGACCAAATGGACGAATTTTGGAGTAATTCCAGTTGGAGGACGTTCGTGAGTCACTTAGCTTGATCGTATCAAAATTTGGGATTTTTCCACCAAGCGGTTATTTTCTGGCGATAAAATAAAGAAGCAGTGCGCAGTGCTGGAAAATGACGTTTTTGGGCTTAAATTACGTTTTTGGAGCCCAAGATGACATCGGATAGGTTCGTGGCCTTCTGGAAAAGTGTTCAGAATATTCCAAACATTAAATCCACTTATATTGGGCCAGTTTTGGAGCAGCTTATGGGTCCAAAACGTGGCTGTTCAGATTTTAGACGAATTTTACCATTTAATTTAGGGTTATGTTTCCTATTTTATTGGAATTAATTTTAGTTTCCTAGGGTTTGTGTGGAGGCTGAGCAGATATATTGCTTGGCCATCTACCATAGTTCTTTACGCTTTCTTTTATGCAATTTCGGGGACAGAGAGAATTGTTAGGGTTTTGAAGACTTTTTACTTGAAGGTGCTTTCAATCCTTTTCTTGAATATATTTTCTATGATTTTAATTATGAGTATGCGGAACTAATTCATTTTGCTAGGGCGAAGCCTTGAGCCTTAGCATGAATATGTGATTTTTATTTAATTGCTTATGATTGATTGCATGCATACTTTGAATTGTTAATCACCGGGATAAAAACTATCTAATTGTCTTAATGCCTGATCACCATTAGGATCTTTAGAAAAGTAACTTGATGCAATTTTGGTCGGAAGGTTCCCTGGAATTGACGCTGGCTTCTTGTGATTAATAATTGTAATTTCACTTAGGATGAATACCACGTCTTAAGGATTGCATGGTTTTTCAAAGGATTTTCATAAAGCATAATGAGTCTTTCATGTTCAGATTTGATCCGAACGTCCAGACGGGTTGCATGTTAGATATACGTTCTATGTTGGAGGTTCCAAGTAGAATATGAATTAGGAAAATCTAACCTTCAAAGTGGCATGTGTAGACCATAAGTAATTGGTAAAAATTCATAGGATTGCTAGGTGATGGTGGAACCCTAGTGCTTTCTTAATTTGATTTCTTCCAAAACTGTTTTCTTTTCCCTCTAGTTCTAATATTGCAGATTGTTTATTTTAAGTAATTAATTTCGTTTTTATTTTAAGTAGGTTATAAAATCAATCACCTCAATTTCTACTTTACAATAATTAATTGAAATTTGGTTTGTTTCGAATTATTTAATAATCCCTGTGGAGAATGACCTTGCGAGAGCCGTTTATACTACAACAACCTTGTGATTCTTGCAAGTATTATAGGAGTTTTTAGCCCGTTCACATGAGTAGTAAAATACCTATCAAGCCAAAACTGGCCCAATATAGCTGGATTTGATGTTTGGAATATTCTGAACACTTTTCCAGAAGGCCACGAACCCATCCGAGGTCATCTTGGGCTCCAAAAACGCAATTTAAGCCCAAAAACGTCATTTTCCAGCACTGCGCACTGCTTCTTTATTTTATCGTCAGAAAATAACCGCTTGGTGGAAAAATCCCAAATTTTGATACGATCAAGCTAAGTGACTCACGAACGTCCTCCAACTAGAATTACTCCAAAATTCGTCCATTTGGTTCTGTTTTGCTCTAGAGGAAGTCGAAAATCCTATATTGAAAATACAATTCAAAGTATCAAAATTCTTCCAATATATTAACCAAAATATACTAAGATTAGGGTAAAATATATAATATAAAATCTACTCATCAAATACCCCCAAACTTAGCTTTTTGCTTGTCCTCAAGCAAAACAGAATAAAAAAACCAACAATGAAACAATAGACCTTCCATAAATTAGCCTCAAAGCAATCTAGAGACGGTCACCAAACTTAAGAGAATTAAACATTTTTCAAAATAAAATTAACCAAACCTTACACAACATTCTCAAACGTAATGAGTGACATAACCAATATCAATACAACTTACTCAACCCGGATAGGTATATGCAAATCAAAGCTTCCACTTCAAATCCTCTACCATGGATATCACTCACACAAAAAATCACACATTAAAGGGCAAAGTGTTTCACTCAATCATGATAAGCAATATAAAACCCCATAAGCTTGCTCTTCATATCAACTCTCCACTAATGTAAATCAATGCAACACCAAAGATCAAAGGTCTTTATAAAGGTTGTAACATTAGGCTAGGGTATGGGCTATCAAAGAAAGGATAGGGAAAAACTAAAACTTAAGAAATACCAAGATATATTCATAATGTAATTCGGTCGGCCCTCTTTTGAAACTTGAATCTTCTATTATTGGCGTCCAGGACTCATATCATAAAGATGGAACAATTTCAAACTCTTCTTTTCTAATTCTTAATTCTTTTTTTTTTTAAAGAAGAATAAAAATAATACTCGACATGGTACCTTGGTACACGCCACTTCTTATTGTAGAACCCAACCTTTATCTTCCTTGATGTCCACTTGGTATCCCTTAAGTTAATAGGGTATGGCTAAAATAGGTTAAATGTGTAGGGATGAATGTGGGTGATGAAAGAAAAGGCTAAGTGTGTGGCTTCAAAAGGGTAACTAGGGAAAATGAAACATAAAAGGTTGGTTAGAAAGGCTCAAACGATCCAAACATGGCCTTTATCATCTCTCTAATGTTGCATGACTTAGGATTTCGCCTCGAGAGATATTGAAGCAAGTTCTAGTGAATGATAATGCTATCATGAAACTCACAAGAAAGAATATGCAAGAGGCTGAAAATCTCACAAGGGTTCAATAAGTTTTCACTTTAAATCCACATATAATTATCTAAGTAAGAGATAATCATACTGACATTGGTTATTGGTATAAAATAAACTTGAGAATGATCATGTAAGAATCGGATTAACCATATAAAACAATTGAATTTTCACAAAAGAATAACCAATTCAAATAAGTTTGTTGACCTAGAAGAAAGCGAATTATTATCATTGACTTATGGAATGTCTAACTAAACCACTCAAGAAAAAGAAAATCTTTTTGGATTTTTGACATTTTTCAATTTTTTTTTCTTTTTCTTTCCAGCCATATAAAGACCATGAAAAACTAAGATTTACTTTTCCACCCCCAAACTTATTGCACACTTTGTCCTCAAGGTGTGGAAACTAAAATAAAAAAAATGGACACAAAAACGAAAGAGCATAACAACCTGAACTCAACTAAATAAACTAAGCTTATGGAAAAACATGAAAACTAGATGAAAATAAGCTGACAAAAAAACAAAAAAAAAAAAAAAAAAAAAAAAGAAAGAAAGAAGGAGAAAAGAAAAAGGTGACCTGAAGTGCAGGGCTTTCCCATGCAAGCCTTGTGAAATGTTGATAAAAGAACTGAAGTGGGCCACGAGAAAAACAAAGAAAATGGCATGGGTTCGCGACATAATGCAGCCCACTTAGCTGCGCACGCAGGCCACACACGTGCCAAACCTAATTGACAAAAACGGCACAAGCTTGCATCTGTGAGGTAAAATTTCATATCCTTGCAAGTTGAATTGTTGTAGATCTGGTAATAATAGTTGTACTCAGTTCTGTGGTGTATGGATCTGTCATTTAACTGTGCTTTCTCCTCCATGCATAGCAAAACTGAGCTGCAGAAAATTAACTGCTCAAAATTATGTCTCTGTGCTGGATTTGCAACAATCACCCCCAAACTTGCATCTGTGAATGACTATGTTAACTGCTTTAAATTTCCAGCATAGGGTAGATGTGGTTGATGTAACGGTAGACTTGCTGCTGGGTGCAGGATTCCAGCATAGGACGCGCTTTATTTTCCATGTTCGCAACCTGCAATTAACCAATATGCGTAAAAAAAATAAAAAATAAACTGGGTAAATAAAATCAACCTGCAATTTTCCATTTTTGAATTTTTCGTTTTTTTTTATTTTAATAATAAAGAGAAAATCAAACGAAAATTAAAATTAGGAAAGAGTTAGAAAAATTGGGTTGCCTCCCAATAGCGCTTTATTTTAAGTCTGTAGCTAGACGTTGCGGAAGTCCGGTGGCTAGATCACTGGTTCCTTCAGAGTCAAAGACTCGTAAGCAGTATCGAACGGTGACTCCACGTATGGTTTCAGCCTGTGACCATTCACCTTGAATGCGTTGCCTTGAGCCTCATTAGTTATTTCAACTGCCCCATGAGAAAAAACTTTAGTAACTAGATATGGCCCAGTCCAGCGAGATTTTAATTTCCCTGGAAACAGCTTTAGCCGTGAACTGAATAGCAACACCTTTTGCCCTGGCTGAACGTCTTTCCGTAAAATTTGACTATCATGAAACGCCTTAGTTCTTTCCTTGTAGATGCGAGAACTTTCATAAGCACCCTGACGAATTTCCTCCAGCTCATTGAGCTGCAGTTTACGTTGTTCCCCAGCTGAGTCATACGAAAAATTTAACTTTTTAATTGCCCAGTAAGCCTTATGCTCAAGCTCCATAGGTAGATGACATGCTTTCCCATAAACGAGTCGAAATGGTGACATCCCAATAGGAGTCTTATAAGCTAAACTGTAGGCCCACAATGCATCATTTAATTTTAAACTCCAATCTTTACGTGTTGAACCAACTGTTTTCTCCAAAATGCGTTTTAATTCTCTGTTTGAAACTTCCACTTGACCAGATGTCTGTGGATGATAAGGTGTAGCCACACGATGATTAATCCCGTATTTTGCCAACAAATTAGCAAATGGTTTATTAATAAAATGCTTCCCCCCATCACTAAGAATAACTCGTGGAATTCCAAAACACGGAAATATAACCCCTTGGAGGAACTTCAGGACCACTGATCCTTGATTAGTTGGTGCTGCAATGGCCTCGACCCATTTAGAAACATATTCCACAGCAACTAAAATATATTGGTTCCCATAGGAAGATGGAAATGGTCCCATGAAATCAATACCCCAAACATCAAACAATTCAACAATCAAAATACTTTGCTGGGGCATCTCATTCCTTTTAGACTGGTTGCCGACTCTTTGACATCTATCACAAGCCTTGCACCAATTATATGCATCTTTAAAAAGTGTAGGCCAAAATAACCCACTCTGCAAAATTTTCTCTGCTGTTCTTTTCTGCCCAAAATGTCCCCCACATGCAAAATGGTGAGCAAATTTTAAAACACTTTCTTGTTCGGCTTCAGGAATACACCTGCGAATAATCTGGTCTGGGCAATACTTAAATAGGTATGGCTCATCCCAGAAATAATGCTTGACATCATATAAAAACTTCTTTTTCTGCTGAAACGTTAAATCTGGATGCACTACACCTTTAACCAAATAATTAACAATATCAGCAAACCATGGTGTACGAAATTGGACTGCAAATAGCTGTTCATCTGGAAAACTCTCCCTTAATGGTAAGGAATCCTCTTCGGAAGCTGTGGGAATAATTAATCTAGATAAATGGTCAGCCACCATATTTTCACTACCCTTTTTATCTCTGATTTCTAAGTCAAACTCTTGCAATAAAAGAATCCAACGAATCAATCGAGGCTTAGCATCTTTTTTAGACAACAAATATTTCAAAGCTGCATGATCTGTATAAACAATCACTTTAGCCCCAACTAAATACGAACGAAATTTTTCCAATGCAAAAACAACTGCCAACAATTCTTTCTCTGTGGTTGCATAGTTTAGTTGTGCATCATTGAGGGTTCGACTAGCATAATAAATAACTTGGGGAAGCCTATCTTTCCGCTGTCCAAGAACTGCTCCCACTGCATAATCTGACGCGTCACACATCAATTCAAAAGGTAAGCTCCAATTGGGAGCTGCAATAATGGGTGCTGTAGTGAGGAGTGTCTTTAACTTCTTGAAGGCCTCCAAACAAGCCTCATCAAAAACAAAAGGAGCATCCTTAGCCAATAAATTGCACAATGGTAGGCTAATCTTGGAGAAATCCTTGATGAACCGTCTATAAAACCCCGCATTGCCAAGAAAAGATCGAACACTCTTAACAGTTGTTGGGGGTGGCAACTTTTCAATTGCATCAATTTTAGCCTTATCAACCTCAATACCCCTGTTAGAAATCAAGTGGCCTAGGACAATTCCTTGCTTAACCATGAAATGACACTTTTCCCAATTTAAAACCAGGTTGGTCTTAATGCATCTTTCAAGAACTAGAGAAATTCTGCAAACATTGATCAAAAGAATCCCAAAAACAGAAAAGTCATCCATAAATACCTCAACTACATGTTCAACTAACCCGGTAAATATGCTCATCATGCAACACTGAAACGTGGCAGGCGCATTGCATAAACCAAAGAGCATTCTTCGATATGCGAACGTCCCAAAAGGACAAGTAAAGGTTGCCTTCTCTTGATCCTCAGGTGCAACTAGAATCTGGTTGTACCCTGAATAACCATCTAAGAAACAATAGAAAGCACGACCAGCCAACCTTTCCAACATTTGATCAATGAATGGCAATGGAAAATGATCTTTTCTAGTACCCGCATTGATCTTTCTATAATCAACACACATACGCCACCCTGTAGTCAAACGAGTAGGCACAAGTTCATTATTATCATTCTTCACAACTGTAATACCAGATCGCTTTGGCACCACTTGAGTTGGACTAATCCACTTACTATCTGAAATGGGGTAGATCATCCCAGCATCTAAAAGCTTCATAACTTCATTACGAACAACTTCTTTCATAATTGGATTCAAACGACGTTGAGCGTCAATGGCAGGCTTTACTCCATCTTCCATCAAAATTTTGTGCATACAAATTGTAGGGCTGATCCCTTTAATGTCAGCTATAGTCCAACCAATTGCATCTTAATAACTCCTTAAAATGCGCAACAGTTTATCTTCTTCTGTTGATGATAAATCAGCAGCAATAATAACTGGCAGCGAAGAATTAGCCCCCAAATAAGCATATTTCAAGTGTTCTGGAAGCACTTTTAACTCCAATATAGGCGGCTGTACCTTAGAAGGTCGCAACAGCTTTTTGGGTTCCCCCAAACTCTAAAAAACGTGCCTCCAACGTGGGGGTTGAAAAGGAACACTTTCCAATGCTGAAACATACTCAAAAACCTCTTCATCTTCTGTATTTTTTTTCTCAAACCCATGCAACACATTTAACAATGGATCAGATGTCAAATGTAGCATAATTTCAGCATGTAATATGCTGTCAAGCACATCAACACACATACAATCTTGCACATCTCCTGGCCTTTTAGTAGCTTCAAATAAAATGAACACAACAGATTGATCTTGCACTCTAAGTGTAAGTGTTCCAGCCTCTACATCAATTAACGTTCTAGCAGTTGCCATGAAGGGACGTCCCAAAATAATCGGTGTTTGCATATCTTCATCCATATCCAAAATCACAAAATCTGCAGGAAGATAGAGATTATCCACTTTAATAATTAGGTCTTCAATAATTCCCCTAGGATAAGCAACTGAACGGTCTGCTAGTTGTAGAATAACTGACGTAGGCTTGATTTCTCCTTGTCCCAGTCTCTGAAAAACAGAAAAAGGCATTAAATTAATACTAGCACCTAAATCAATTAAAGCACGTTTAAAATGAGAATTTCCTATTGTGCATGAATTTGTAAAACTCCCTGGATCTTGTTTCTTTGGGGGCAACTTGTGTAGTAGAACAGCGCTGCATTGTTCTGTAAGAATCACTTTCTCAAAATCAACGAGCTTCTTTTTCTTTGTGCAAACATCCTTAAAAAACTTGGCATAAGACGGAATGTTCTTGATGGCATCAATTAACGGTAGATTAATCTGAACCTTAGACAAAGTCTTCATAAAATATGTCAATTGTTGATCTTTGACTGTAGGCTTCAACCGTTCGGGATAATGCATATATGGCTCATATACACGATCCGCAACAATATATGTACCATTTTCAGAACTGTTCAAATGTTGTTCAAAATCTTTCAAATTGGCTGAATTTTCAACATTTCCCGAATCTGTTTTTGGCTGTGAAGCCACCTGCGAATTTCGAACACAATTTTCAACTCTATTATCAAAACTTTTGCCAGAACGTAGAACTCTAACTGCCTTGCAATCTGCACCTCCCCTCAGATTTGGTTTGGTTTGGCTGGGAAATGTACCTGGTGCCCTTTCTGAAACCTGCAAAGCAATCTGTCCCATTTGTTTTTCCATGTTTTTCACTGCTGCCTGTAGATTTTGAATTTCTTAAGTGGTTGTATTTGCCAATTTTTCAATTGCAACCTCCCAAGCAGCCTTAGGTGCAGCAGGTTGCTGTACCTGCTGTTGAAATTGAGGCCTAGAGTGCTGATCTTTGTCCCACTTTAGATTAGGATGGCCTCTCCAACCTGGGTTGTAGAAATTCGAATACGGGTCATATCTGGGACGCTGGAAATTGTTAAATGCATTAACCTGCTCTGCTGTAAAGTCTGGGAAAACGTCTTTATGTGGGCAGCTCATAAAATCGTGAGTTATCATGTTGCAAATGCTGCAGGCAACTTGTAAGGGATGATGTACAGCAACCTGTGAACCTGGTATTCTTTGTAATAACAAGTTAAATTTTGCATCAAACATTTTCTCCATTTTTTCAATTTGTGCTGTAACATACGGAGAACCGTTAGACATCTCAAAAACAGACCTAGGTTGTGGCTGATCAACTGCCCACTGTTGTGTATCTGCTGCCATTTTTTCAAATAACAAACAAGCCTCTTGTGCATTTTTATCTTTGTATGAACCTCTGCATGAAGCGTTGACAAGAGTTTTTGTAGTCATATTCAACCCTCTGAAAAATATATGCATTTGATCAGTTGTGTTAATACCCGAATGTGGACATTTTCTAATCAACTCTTTAAACCGCTCCCACGCCTCATGAAACTCTTCATTTGGTTTTTGGGCAAATGATAAAATCTGAGTTCTCATGTCAAGAGTCTTAGAAGCCAGATAATACTTGTTTAAAATTTTTTCACTGAGTTGGGCCCAAGTACTAATGCTTCCAGATGGGAGTGTGAGGAGCCATCTCCTTGCTTGATCTTTTAGAGTGTATGGAAATAAACGCAGCTTAATAGATTCGGCTGAAAATCCTCTCACCAAAATATTTTTGCAACCCATTAAAAATTCTGCAATATGCATGGTTGGATCGTCAGATGATAACCCATGGAATGTAGGTAGAATATTCAACATGTGCTGCTTTATTTCAAATGTAGACCCTTCCTCCACTGCCGGATAAGTAATGCAACTTGGTATATTTGTGGTATGGGCTGTCAGTGAATCACCCAGGGGCAGACCAGCTTCTGGAATTACAAATGCCATTTTTTCTTTGCTGTGCAGGTCTCCAGAATTTAAAGACTGTAGAAAAGTTACCTGCAGAGGAGGAACCCTCTGCAAAGTTCGCTCCCTGCGTTTCCTCCTTAAATTCTGCTCAAGTTCTGGATCAAGTGGAATCAATTTCTGCACTGTTGAACGGGTGCTGACCATGCACAGATTTCTGAAATCTGTACTGTTGTACTGTTGTAATCTGTAAAAATAAAATAAAAACGAAAATTATTTATTATTATTTTTTTTTATGTATAAATAGCAATAACTAATTGAAAATCTGATTAGTAGGGATTAACAACCTTGTATTTTCAGTGATCAAAATGCTAGTCTGGCGAGCCCTATTTTAGATGATGAAATCTAGGAGGCTGTCAATGGTATTGGTGCTCTTAAAGCTCCTGGTCCTAACGGCCTCAACGTTGGTTTCTTCCCAGAGTGTTGGGAATTAGTTAAGGATTCAGTTATGTGCATGATTAAAGATTTTTTTCCAAAATAGATCTACGCTACAACTTATAAATCATACTAATATAGTCTTAATTCCAAAGATTGTTAACCCGGAGATGGTTTGTAATTATAGACCTATTAGTTTGTGTAAAGTTAGTTATAAAATTATCACAAAGATCATTATTACACGATTAAAATCTCTGCTGGATTTTTGCATTTCTCAAAACCAAGGAGCTTTTGCTCCTGGTAGGGCTATCTAGGACAACATTCTTATTGCTCATGAAATGTTTGCAAGGTTTAACAGAATGAAGGGATGGACATGAGCTATGGGGGTTAAACTGGATTTGGATAAAGCATATGATTTTCTAAATTTGCATTATATTAGGTACATCCTTCTAAAATTTGGTTTTGCTATCAAGTGGGTCTCTTTAATTATGGAATGCATCACCTCTACCTCTTTCTCAATTTTAATCAATGGATGTGCTCATGGTTATTTTTTCCCCAAAAGAGATATTAGGCAAGGGGATCTCCTCTCGCCTTACATTTTCATCATGTGCATAGAACCTTTAATTAGGCATCTTAATATGATGGCTAATAGTGCTAAATCCCACGTTGGTATCTTATCGTCTCCCCGGGGCCTTAGAATCTCAAATTTAATTTTTGCTGACGATTGCTTGCTTTTTGCTAAGGCTACCCCCAAGGGAGCAAGAAATATTCTCTATTTTGAACTTGTTTGCTAAGGCAGCTGGGCAAATTATTAACTTCCATAAGTCATCCCTTTATTTTTCAAATAATACTAACTCACATATTAGAAATAATATTGTTAATATTTTACAAATCCAACACAAAACTAATGTTGGTAAGTACCTTGGTATTCATAACATTGTATTTTGGAAAGATCAAGTTAATGGGAATGAGTTGTTAAAAAGGGTTAAGTAGAAGCTTGCAGGTTGGAAGGCAAACACCCTTTTCTAAGGCGGTTTGACTTACTCTTATTAACTCAAATCTTACAGGTATGCCTAACCATGTTATGTCTAGTTTTAAATGTAGGGATAAAATTTTGAATAAGCTAAATAAGAAGGGCATGGATTTCTTTTGGGTAGCAATAGGAAGATTTTTCCTGTTGCTTGGGATAGCGTGTGTACTCCCAAGAAATTCGATGGCCTTGGAGTTAGGCATCTGGATCAATTTAATAATGCTTGTCTAGCTAAGTTGGGTTGGAATGTTCTAATAGATGAGAATAATTTGGGGCTGAGGTTGGTCAAGAGTAAGTACCTTCGAGAGGATATTTTTTGGGAAATAAAGTTAGACAAAATTATTCTCTGGCTTAGAAGAGCATTTTAAATGGTAGGGATGTCATTTTTAAGGGGATTAGGTGGAGTGGGTAATGGCCAGGACATATTGCTCTAGACCCACAATTGGGTTTTTCCTTATCATCTCTTCCATCTCTTACTTGATATTGATTATCAAAATATTGATTGGAACTTGAGAGTGAGTAATTTCATTGTTAATAATTGTTGGGACAGGGAGAAACTGGTCCAAGTAGTCTGTAATGACGTGATAAAAAAAATGCAATATACCAATTCCTATTCTTGACACCAAAGATAAGATCATTTGAGGTCCTACCACTAACGGTAAATTTTCCATTAAATCGGCAACTTTGATCCAGAATGGCTCTCTGGTGCAGTCAATTATACATAAGGTAATCAATAAAATGTAGAAGCCCAATATCCCTCCCAAAGTTAAAATGTTTGTTTGGTTGTTTATTAGAGAAAGGCTATAAACGAGGAAAAGATGACAAAGTCGTTTTTTGCCTAATAATGATAGTTTGTGTCCTTTTTGCAATATGGATAAGGAGAACCAATTGCATTTATTTGTTAAGTGTAGTGTTTCTCGTCTCGTTGGAACTTGGTTTCTAATGCTCCTAACGTTGTTAATACTAATAACTTTGCTTTTGTTGTTGAGTGCATGAATTCTCTAAATCATGTGGGTAACGAAGGTTTGAGTGAGCTCAGTTTGTTTTTATTGTTATGTTGGCAAATTTGGAATGATAGTAATAATAAGGTTTTCAGAGGAGTTATGCCTTCTCTGTGGAGATCTAAATTCTTGGCTCTGCCTTTGGGTGAAAGATATTTTAACTACAGCAACAAGTATATTAAGAAGAGTTCCTATGATGAATCGACAATTATTAAATGGCATCCACCAGATAAGGATTTTGTTACGTTAAATTTTGATGGTTCCGCAGCAGGGGGCAAGGCGGCTGCTAGCTTTGCCATCAAGGACCATAATGGAATTCTTATTGCTAGTGGGGCTTTAAATCTTGATGGAGCCACTATATCCGAAGTCAAAGCTAAAGGTCTAAGAGAGGGTCTAATGTTTGCCCTTAGAAAGAGTGTGTCTAAGATCATGGTGGAAGGCGATTCCAAGCTGGTCATTCAGGTTATGCAGGGAGAGTGCTCGATGCTGTGGAATCTGGAGCATACAATTGAAGATATTAAATGGACGGCGACCACATTTAGGGCTGGTTTGGTATTGCTGTGCTTTGAAAAAAAGCTGCTGTGAGAATAAGCGGCTGTGCTGTGAGAATAAGCGGCTCTAAAATAAATCAGCAGAATGTTTGGTAAACTTTTTTGTAAAAGTGCTTTTGGAAAAAAAAAAGTCTCATAGTGGGTCTTTTCATTAAAGGAGCACTGTAACTCCGTGTGCTTTGAAAAAAAAGCCAGTTTTCCAAAGCTGCAAATAGCAGCTTCAGCTTTTTCCTTTGATTTCAACTTATTCTCACAGCAGCTTCCAAAATAAGCTTTTTTTTTCAGTTTACCAAACACCTAAAACCCTCACAGCTTTTTTTCATGGGTGTTTTTTTTTAAGCACCTCACTCCCAAATCATCCCTTAGTATTATCTCTTGGAACCATATCTTTAGAGAGGCAAACTTTGTTGTTGATGCCTTTGCTCGTCAGGGTCTTCTATTAACTGGTTGTCATTTGTGGGAGCATCAGGTTCCTCCTTTTTCTTTATCTGCTCTTTGTTTTGATTCTGTTGGGAACGGTTGTACTAGAGGGTTTTCTCTTTGATATATGTTTCTTTGGGCTTAAAAAAAAAAAAAAAAAAAACTTGTTGTCCAAATGGATATGCAAGTTAAGTCGTTTCACAATGAGTTGAACCATACAAACAAGACGATTGATGCTGCGTTAGAGGCGCTTTGGTGGGAGAAACAATTGATGATGCCTACGATCTTTTGGAGGAAATGGCGTCTAACAGCTACCAATGGCCAAGAGATCGATTTCATCTCTGCCTTAACTGCTCAGATTTCTACTCTCTCCAAACAGTTTGGCACTATGAATGTTAATGCAGTCTTCTACTGCGTTTGTGAGCTTTGTGCTGGAAATCACCATACCAATGATTGCTTAGCAGCAAACCCGTTCGCACCTTCCATGGTTGAACATGTTAATCAAGTTTTCGATTTCAACTTGCAACAAAATAATCAATATTCGAACACTTACAATGCTGGATGGAGAAATCACCTCAATTTTTCGTGGAGTACTAATCAAAATATTCAAAGGAGTTGACCTGGTTTCCCGTCACAAGAGAAGAAGCAACCTTTGGAAGAAGTACTCACTTAACTTGCTGGAAACGTCAATACCCTTTTAATCACTACCAATAATTTTACGAGCAAGATGGAGACTACTCTCTAAAACCAAGCTGCATCTATTCAGAACCTTGAGGTTCAAATGGGTCAACTAGCTAATGCGACGGGAAGGGAATAAGAAAATATGCCCAATCAAACTGAAGAGAACACTAGAATCGGACAAGTACAAGCAATTAATCTTCATAATGGAAGACCCATAAAAACAGTAGTTGACTTGGATGAGCATAAGAAAGGAGTTGGAAATTGCTCAGAAAACAACAGAAAAAGTTGACATCTCCGCAGCACCATTGTCTTCCGGCACAGGAACCAATGCTAAAAACTCTTCTAAATCTCCTTCTGTGTGTTGTAGCTCACTTTCAGTTGCTCATAATCATTGGATAAGGAGTACAGTGACATGTGCACAAGGAATTGATCTGTAATACCAATATCCATTGCATATTCAACTTGTTTGCAATGTTGACCAATTTTAGTGAATACTCCCAGAACCGTCATGTTTTGTGTTAATTAGTGCTGACAAACAAGCACCAGTTTCAGCCTTGTCTGACCCTTTAAACTTCTCTTCAACTTTGTCCATGTAATTCTTAGCCAAGTCACAGCTAGGAGTTCCCCCTCTAATGTGCTCCGCCATTGAATTCTGCATGATAAGCAGGGACATTTGGTTTTTCCTATCCCATCTTGCAAAGAATTCTCTTTCTTGTGCAGTACTCTCATCTGTTAACGCCGAAGGTTGAGGAACCTTGAATGCTATGTTGAACTCCAACATGCCAAGATTCAATTCAATTTGCTGCTTCCATGCTTTGAAATTGTTGCCATTCAATTCCTCAACATTCACCAAACTCATCATATTGAACCTGCTTCAATTTGAAAAAAAAATTGGAGAATTTCATAAATTTATGACCAAGAAACAATTACAGAAATTTCTTATCATAAACTCTGGACTCAGCACACCTTTGGGCAAGAAACTGTCCATATACATTAAAAAGTTCATATTTTGCATAGCCAAGTCATTGAATACAAAAACTATCCATATATTACTATATATGGATAGTTTTTGTATTCAATGATTATACACTATACACTATACACTGATTATACAAATGAACCCAGTAAAGTCAATCCTTTGGAAGCATTTTACTTGTTAATATTTGTAAACCACATCTTCTGTATCATTACTCAAGTTATACTAAACTTATCTCAGAACTTTTCTGCCACGAATACAAAATAAGTTGCATTTAAGTAATGATTCGTTAGTGTACTCATTTGGAATTTAGACCTTTTATTGCATAGATCATCGGGCATATATATGTAGAATTGCAATTGACTGATACGAATTCAAGTAAATAACTGATAGAAATGACAAATACAAATGATGCAGTTCACAAGAGTCTAATTTTTCTGTACTGATATAATATTGCATGCAAACACCAAAATTGAGCACTTTCATGCCCAGCGGAAAAATATAGCCATCCTTTATCTGAAGAAGGTTTCAGTTGTGTGGCTATAGCACATGTTAACATGATTAAGGGTCATGAACAACTAAACCAATGTGACAGTGCTTACAACAATAATTAAAACCATGCATGGTCGTATTAAATGCAGTACATGCATGATTAGGTTTCATGAAAGTATGAGGAATTTACTTACTTGGAGTGGAAGACAATGAAGCCATGATTTTGTCTTCTCTTCTCTTGGATTCAGAAATAGTATCTCTATACTCTCAATAGGACTGGTATTCTATATGAGTACAAGAAGAGATGCGGTTGCTGTCAGTTTGTTTAGGTTACAACTGCTCTTTATTTGAATTGATAACCACCCTTAGTTTTCCCTCTAATGGAGAATTAATCCGGTGTAATTCATTTAATTGAGTCCTTATATAACACAACCCTTCCACTTATATATTTGCACTATGGTTTAAATGACACTAATGACACAAATAAAAATAAAAGCACTGCTATGAGGGAAGATTCTAGGGTTTTTAATCAGTCTTTTTTAGAACAGGGCAACAACTGTAAGATTGTGCAAAGGATATTTTGTAGAAGTGATTTTCTTCTATTGATACAAGGAGACTTTATACAATGAGAATCCTAACTGAGGAAGTAATCTGGCCTACATTCTAGGATTACAAATAATCAGAAATCAATTACAAATAAATTACAAAATAGTTTCCTAAACTAACCCAAGATATCAGGGATGATATCGTTGACTTCTCAACACTCCCCCCTCAAGTTGGAGAGTGGATGTTGAGAACTCCCAACTTGTGAATAATCCTTGAGAAAGTCTCCTTCCACAATGCCTTCGTGAGTACGTCTGCAAGTTGATGTGAAGAAGGAACAAATCTTGTGACAACTGAACCATCTTGTACTTTATCCCAGATGAAATGACAGTCCATTTCTATATGTCTGGTTCGCTCATGAAAAATCGAATTAGCAGCGATGTGAAGAGCCGCTTTATTGTCACAATGAAGCAAGCCGGTCTTGGATGTAGTACACCTAAGTCTCTCAATAAATATCGCAGCCATGATAATTCACAACAAGTTCTAGCCATGGCTCAATATTCGGCCTCCGCTAATGACAAAGACATAGTCTTTTGTCTCTTTGACCTCCAAGAGATCAATGAAGAGCCCAAAAAAATACAGTACCCTGTAGTTGATCTTCGTGTTGTAGGACATCCTACCCAATCTGAATCACAATGTGAAATCTCGTCCCCGGATTTCACTATTTAAAATTACGTATTTCGTATTCTTGGTTTCGATGCATTTGTATTTGTGGCGTATAATTTTTTTGATAAGTAAAAGGATGAAATTGCCCTATTGTACTAAACGAAATTTTCGAGGATGTATTTGATATATTTTTCCACTTTTCTTTACATATTTGGATAGCGCTCATCGATATGAACGCGTGGGTGCAAACGGAATGTAATTTGAAGTTATAATGAAGAAGTTATAAACGAGCAAAGACAAGGGCGAAATGGTCATTTGACCATTATCTAGAAGGCTCTAGATTGCTAGAGCAATGATATGGTGCCACGTGTTTAGCCAGGATGGGAAGAAGAGGAGAGAAATGAGGGAAATGAGGGGGGAATGGGCCAATCAGGAGGAGAAGAAAGAAGGGAAATGAGGGAATCCGAACCCCCTTTTTAACCCGCTACCCTGCCTAACGGCTTCCATGGTTTCCGACGCCTTTCACAGTGGTTTTCCGGCCATTTGAAGCCACTCACCACCCGAAAAACATTCCACAATCCTCCCTCTTCCATTTTCATCCAAAAATCGATGGATTTTGGCTTAGGTTTCATGAATCTCACGTCGATAGGCTTCGGGGGTGCACGACGGTGAATGACCAATTCCACAAGCATCATCGTCTATCACCACCATCAATCACCTCCTTTTGGGCCCAGGAACAAACCCCAAACGAGTTTGGGGGTGGTGGAGCACCGGAGAAGACAAATCGAAGTGCACCTATTTCAAGGGTTTCCGGCGGATCGAGGTGATTTCAAGCGCCTTCCCGGCCAAATTGAACTTCGGCCCAGGTATGAAAAATGTTTCTCTCATTGAGCTCTACATGTTTGTAAAATTTGGTAATTTTTGGAATTAGGTGAATTTTCTGACGAGTCAGGGTGGCGCGTGGCCCAAGGAACCACTTGACCCTTCTAGGCTAAATTTGATAACCCAATTCCATATGTGACATCTGATTGACGAAATCCCGTCCTTTGAACATATTTTCGTTAGAAGCCGCCACTTGATCATTATAACAATCACGTACCCGACCGTCGGATTATTACCAAACTTTAATATGTTATTATACGTAATATTTGAGGACCTTAGGAACTTACGGATTGTGAATCTGACGTCGAATCTTTCCGAATTGAATTTCTAAGTTTGTAAAACCAAACGATGACCGCCTCTTAATTTTAGCGATTGGCAGAGATCCGACCGTTGGATCGTTCCAAAATTTTAGGATAATGTTCTAGAAGATTAATGAGACTATTGGGAGGTTACAAATTGGAAATCCATGGGCGCATGTTCTAGATCGAATTATGTAAGGTTGTGGAACCCATCGTTGACAGAGAGTTGACTTTTGGTCAACATGTTTCGAATCATTCTTAAATATTGAAATTAGTACTACTAGAGACTAAGTGAAGTCTAGTGGCCCTACATTGGTTAGTGAGTGACTTTAAGATATGTGATATGGTTATTACCTTGATTTCGTATTTAGTATCATTTGTGGATATAACTTGATTTTATAAATGTGATTTCTATTGAAATGTGATTTTTTTTGTTTGTTTATATATTTAGCCATTGATCTATGCTTATTAAATGTGATTTGACTTCTGTATTGACGATATTTGTGAAATGTGATTTGAAGTGCTTGTTGGATTGTTTGTTAAATGTGAGGGCTAGCAGTGGGACCGTTAACCCATTGTCATGGGGATTCGTTGCTTCGATATTGTTTTATTTCTTACTTTGCTGATCCGTAGTACTTGTGCTTGTTTCATTTCGTTGAGCCTTCGTGAATTGAGTAACTTGATTCATGTCTTGTTTCTTCGAGCCGTTGTTATGTTTCTTGGACTTCCGCTCAGTTCCGTTAAGTAGTCCAGAACTGGGTTCTTCTGGGGTTCCATTGAGTGGCCCGGTTCCCTGCTTCATCTGGATTCCGTTGAGTGGTCTGGAATCCCTCGTGCTCCGTGATTCCTTTGAGTGGTCTGGAATCGTATCCTGCCTTGGATTTTGTTGAGTGGTCCGATATCCATTGTACTCCGCGATTCTGTTAAGTGGTCCGAAATCGTATCCACTCAGATTCCGTTTAGAGGTTCGAAATCCTTTCTATTCCGCGATTCAGTTGAGTGGTTTTGAATCGCACTTGGTATTTTGGTTCCGTTGAGTGGTCTGGAACCCGATGTTGTTGGATTTCGTTGAGTGGTCCGAAATCACATCCTTGACTTCGTTGATTAGTTGGATTCGGTCTAAATTGAGAAAGCTTCAGAGATGTAGGCTTCGGCCGAACTGTGTCGCTCTAGCCCTACATTTTGGTGTGTTGTATGTGTTATTGATTGATGTGATTGTGGAATGGTGTTGGAAAGCACATGTGTGTGTGAATGGATTGATGACAACTCTTGTTTGGCTTATGGTTGATGTGTAATGTGGTACTCTATGTTTTCTGCTAGAATGTGTCGTACGAAAATTTCAGAGTTTAACAAATGGTGAACTACAAATGACTTGATCCCTATTTAACAGACTCATCTTTTTAGATGAAGTCTGAAGCGATAGAAGAACGCCTCCCCTCTGAGAAGATGTCTACCAAAAGACGCATCCCATATTCATACATGTTGCGAACAGGCATAACTTAATTATATATGTCACATCCCGGCTTGGGTCCCCACCACATCCCGAGCTCGACTCCGCCGTAGCACGATATTATCCGCTTTGGGCCCCGACCACACCCTCACGGTTTTGTTCTGGGAACTCACACGAGAACTTCCCAGTGGGTCACTCATCATGGGATTGCTCTCGCGCAAACTCCCTTAACTTCAGAATTTCGATGGAACCCAAAGCCAGTGAGCTCCCAAAAGGCCTCGTGCTAGGTAGAGATGGTAATATACATATAATGCTTACAGGATCCACTCCCCTGGGCGATGTGGGATGTAACAAAATATACCTTTATATGCATGGCATTTAGAACATAGAAAAATCAAATTCATCTCTACAATCCCAAACCTTCTTACTGAGAGAACCACAAATAAATTCGCCAGAAGTCTAGTTTTCCGGTGCTGGAATCTTGACTTAGATCGTTGAATCCTGGTAAAGCAGGCGTCCGTAGAACTACAAGCACAGTGCAAGGACGAAATTCTGTTTCAAGGACATTGTGGTACGCAAGTCTCGATCTTCAGTTTGTTTGTTTAATATTATTTCTTTTTGTTCATACTATGTTGAATTATTTATTCGCATTTATTATTTATTAGCATATATAAATTTATCATTGATTGTTGATATTTATCCAACATCTTCAATCACGGAGGACCCTTACTCCTAAACCCTAAACCCTAAACGCTAGTCACAAGGTCTAAACATTGCAAGCCTGAGAACTATATCATACATGCTCCATGAGGAGAACACCATACCAATCTCTGACGATTTTGCAAGTGCACAAACCACATACACCATCACCTCAGATCTAAACCACTCTTGAATCCGAGATTGAACAAACTACAACCACAACCACAAAAGTTATCATTTATAAAGCGAGAGAGTGACCACAACCATGAATTAAAGGGCTCTCCTCAATAGAATGAGAAAGTGACCACAACTAGAAACAAAAAAGGGAAAAAAAAGAGATCAAGAAAGTTGCCGTCGATCTCAACGCCAAAGGCAGGGGCCTAATGTTTTTTCTTTCTTTCTTGTTTTACTCTAGCGGTGGGGTAATTTTTTTTTTATTCAAATGTTTATCCAAAGATGAATTTAAACCACATTCTTGCTAGCGCCCACTATGAGGCTAAACTCACACCCTCCGTTTTAGTGTAGATAAGTCAAGAAAAAAGTGTCAAAACTATTTTTACACGAGTGATAGTAGAAGACGGGGAATTGAAAACTCCGAATACATGAGTAAATGCTCTTAATCACTTGTATCATTCAAAAAACTAAACAAAGACGCAATGCTTAGATGTATGATTTAAATAATTATCTTTTTATTTGGATTGGAATAAATACCATTTACATATAACAGCCGAGGTTAAATTAGTCTAACAACATCAACAAGATGACATTTAAATTATGCATGCACGCTCCTCTTCCTTTTTCTGTTATTTGCAGGAATAATATTACTAATAAGCTCCGTCAACTCGTACAGCTCCGAAATTGATCGAAACCTTTTCTTCCTCGGCCTGAAACTCACTTCCTCTTCCTCTTCCTCTTCCTCATCACCTTCAGCGACGAACATTTTATATTTCCAGCACGAGGCCCCCTTTCCATGCTTATCATCATCGACATCGCGACGAGCTGCTGTTCTGCTTTTACCATTGCATTCATCTCCGCCGTTGTTTGTATCGCAGTCGGAGTACTCAGCTGATGCCGATGATCCGCTCAGTTGTACAAGAAGCTCTACCGCGGTCATTTCCAGCTCCGAGAAACCATTTGGGATCAACGGATTCTTTCCCCCGCCCTCGCTGCTAGCTGCTGCTGTAGAAGTTGTTGACTGCTCCATAAGTTAATAACTTGAATTACTTGATGTTAATGTTGTGTTGTATAATGTGTGTTAGTAGTAATTTAGTAATAACTTAATTAGTTTGAGAAACAACGGCTATGAAATGAGTATGTGAAGAGGCTTCAGGTGCCGTTGGGTTTATATAGGCATAGGCAGAGTCGGTTGGGATTTTGAATTTAAACCTTTTGTTTTCTTAATTTTATTTAATTCAACATTTCCTGCTTGCATTAGGAGGAGATTTATGATATCTTGTTCGTTACTCTTCATACTAGCACAAGGAAAATGGAACCAGCTGGTTTTCAATCAAAAGACCATTTTGGCCCTGGGCTATTTTAGCCTCGTATGAGTTGTGGGACCATTGCCTTTTGCCCTCATGTTGGGTCAACTTTATTTTTTTTGTCCAAATGAGAGAATTTATTAAATACGAATTGAAATGTTTTACATCTTCTGCTAGAATGCTTCATCCTCGTCGGCACAAAGACAAACTTGACATCTTGAATCCTGGAAGCAAGCCCCCATATATCGAAAATTAAGCATTCAATATTATCCGCGTCACAATCAATTTCCCGGTTTAGCATTTGAATTACCACCTTAGAACGAGATTCCATTTCCACACTAGTATAGCCCTGATTCACAGCAGCCACCCATCGCAGCTCTGACTGCAGCAGCCTCCGCTGCAATCGAGCTTAAAAACATCAGTTTCCCCGTGCCTCCCGCCACCTGCAAAAGCCCAGCAAAGTCTCTGGCCACCCACCCAATTCCTCCATGCATTGTACTTGCATTCCAAGCACCATCGCAATTGAATTTGATCGAACCCAAGAAGACTGCCATTTCTTGAACATCCTTGCTAACAACATTCCCTGGTATTGCAGCTTTGAATTCATTAACCTGTTTTCTCATCGCCAAAGAAGCTGATCCAAACGATGGTGGTCATGTTGGGTCAATTTGAACTTACTCTAAGGAGATGGGGGAGTGGGCTAAGCATCACGATGAGCTAGCAATAATGTGATTCAAATTCAACTTTAACGAGAATCGAACGTAAGACCTCACTTACAAGTAAAGAATAATACTACTAAACCGTAGTACTAAGTGACAATTTGAACTTTGCCTTTTAAAAGGAAAAGAGGGAGCTTATATAATGCAGGAGGTAATTTGCGGGGGTAAATACTACACGACTAGCCTCGGGTCGCCTATCGCAAAACTTAGGATGTGCTTCTCATAAACCGTTGTTAAAAAGGACCTTCAACCAAATCTTAGATTGAGAGAAAGAAAGCGTGAATCCGTCAATCTGATCATGTGCCCCGGGAGTAGCTTAAGCAAGATCGATAAGACGGAAGAAAACCAAGCCACTAATGTTGCATATCTCAAACCAGAATACCCTCCATAAACAAGCATCCCCCTGTTCTGTAGCAAAATGTGCAGTTTCCTCGACATCCAGAGTTTAAAAACAATCATAGAACTACACCAACGATGGGTTCTGGTGCAAGGTTACCAGAAATTTGTTTCTCCAACATGACACTTGACTATGATTGCTCAGGAGAAACTGCTTAGAGTCCATCGATAGTTCCCAAAAATGAAATCAAACTCGACAGCTCTTCAATCTAAAAGAGATACGACCAAACGGAGGTATAACAAAGAATGTAATCCATCATTTTAGTTGCCTCTGCAGTACAGTTGAAGTAAGCGCTCAGCAATACAGTTGAAGTAAGTGCTCAATGAACGAACCTCCTGTCACGAAAGGAAATATCCAATTAGATCTAAAATTGCAAAAAGATAACACAATAAGTGCATGATAAATATTCCATCTCATACCAACCAAAAAGATCAATGACTATCACTAACCAGTTACCAATTTCAGAA
The DNA here is from genome assembly GCA_035220775.1 of Malus fusca. Taxonomy (NCBI): domain Eukaryota; kingdom Viridiplantae; phylum Streptophyta; class Magnoliopsida; order Rosales; family Rosaceae; genus Malus; species Malus fusca. The sequence continues at coordinate 26,031,502 of CM069069.1, forward strand.
CCGAAGCAGGAGTCAGAGATCAAGCTTTCTAAAGATAGACCAAACGAATAAATAAAACCATAGACAAGGTATAATTACCAAAACAGCTATGTTTGAGCCTGTAAGAATCCGAAAAGAAGTGTATATATTAAACCAATGCATAAGGATCTAGAATCTGAAACATCATAACAGTAATTACAATGGACTTACATGATACAAATGCACAAGCACGAAGAACAGAGATATTTATCAAACAGAACAATCGGGACATTGTCTCGCTATGCAATATCATTATGTTTTCCATTAGAACTTGTCAGACAAAGGTCAAGAATACAATGCTTATCAGTTCAGTTTCAAGTTGTACTTTTAGCAGCAACTAAAATTACAAAGGAAAGTTAAACTCATATGCTTCTCCCAAATCCATGAAGGTTTTCCATTCTCGCGTTTTGGCTATTGGAAACTCCAGAAACAGAAATAGGGTTAAATTGTGCTGGTTTCTGGTTATTGTTTCTTCTCATCAGAAACTCCATTTTCAACTCGGTTTTCAAACCCATGATACGGAACTTCAAACATGGGCCGGGGCACTGGACGTCCATCGAAGTCTTCTGGAAAGAATTCAAAATCAGGGCCGAAGTTGAACTTGACAACACAATTTGGTTGATGTGGAAGAGTGTACATTGAAGCAGTAGGATAGTAACATCCACCATATAGATCCTTAAAAGCAACTCCTTGACATACCCCATTTTTGAAAAATGATATCTCACTTCCTGCAAAGCAGATCAACAATCACTCCAATGTTACACTTCCAAGAAAATAAATGTAGGTTATACTAGCAGAATAGAAACCTTTCTAGTTGAACAGAAGTTCGAAAAAAATGCTCCTAAAACCCGGAAAAATTATTGAAGTAGCAAGTTGGTCGAAGAGGCGGCATGTACAATTGCATGCTTGGATCCTAAAGCAACTTACTATTGCACACAATATACAAATGGCAATGAATTGAATAACAAACTTGAGGACTGGTAATGGAATTGGATGGGAACACCAAACTGAAGTTTCCTTTTAATCTCAGGAAAAAAGAACAGTTAGGTAACAAATTGGCAAGAAGGAAGCGTTTTTCAACCATGGCAAAGCCAAAAATAATATATTCACTCAGATCAAAAGCAATTGGGATTTTGATACAGGCTGGCAATAATAAATGCAGGATACATAATGAGGAGTTGTTTTAAGATGGGTTGGGAAAAGCCCCACGCAAATTCCCTAGTTTTAGCCATTTGGAAAAGAAAATACAGATGTCTTCGGGTTTAAATAGCTGACGGTTTCCATTGTCTTTAAATTTTATAAATTTAAGTTAAATCATGTTTAGTTGCCTGGATCAGGTCCAGGTGTTCTCGGCTAAGATTATGCAAGCCCTGACACATAGATTCAATGTCCTGTCCACAAAGATTCAATTTCCTGTTTCATTGAAGTAGAATACACATCTTTCACTATTCTAATTAGACTGTAACTGGATATCACATTCCAAGAGTCAATGCTTGCATGGATTGTAAGTATATTATGAACTTCGAATGATTCTCATGCTGTGGAATCTACCAACACCTACATACCCCTTAAACTCACGAATTACAGTTCAACCCAAGACTGCAGAGTCAGTTCTTCAATTTAATCATTCTGATTCCTCATTCCCAAAATTTTCCCATTACCTAACTTTATACCAAGTTTTTAACTCATGCTATGACTTGTTGAACAAAGAGGGGGAAGAGAGACGACAGATTAAGATTCATAACTAGTTTCACTAAATAATAATATAGGAACAATAATACCATCCCCTGGAAACCATTTCGACCCCTTCGTACCTAGTTTGGCTAAAATGCACAAAGATCATTTCTCCCATCTCTTGCTTTCTTCTGCACAAGCAAATGTTACAATCACATGTCTCAAACCTCACTATAATTATAGTCTCTCTCGCAAGCAAAAGAACTAATAATTATAGTACATTCTCTTGGCTAATGTTGTTCCCCTGAACTTGGATACCGGAAACAATAAGTCAAATGTGCAGTTTAATGCTACAAACGTTATCATGCAGAGATAAATAAAGACTATAAGTCACAAGTTCAGTTGTTTTGATCATCTCTTAGTCTGAATAGGTGTTATTCGGTCAGTCTTCATGCAAGGAATGTTTTGTTTTATGCTGAGTGGAGGTTTATCTTCTATGAACTACTAAAGACACTCATTCTATTTTCTATCAACCCAACATCTGTTCAGTTCAACTCGTTCATGATTCCAATTAGAACCATAGGGAAAGAGTGCCATAACAGTTGAACCGTGCAAGCGGATTTGTGTTCACATTCATAAAACGAAACAAGAATGCCTATGCAAGAAACACAATGCTCTGCAATAAATTTCACACCAAACACAACCACAACCACAAAATCACCGAAAATAAACACTTGAAAACATCAACACCACAAAAACCAAACAATCACTCACCAGGCACTACTTTCGGAGGATCCTCCTTCACGTCAGGGGCACAAGCATACCGCTGACCCTTGTACCAAACCAAATGGGGCGGCTTTGGGGCATACGAGCCCCCATCAGGCAAATTTATATAAAACCCAATAACATCACCTTCCTTGTACCCTTCCTCCCCATACTTCTCCCTCAAAGCCTTATGCACCTTACTCCCATCAATGTCCCTATACCCAAAACTATTCGCATCATACCCGACGGGTGCCTGCAAGTCCCCTTTCTCAGTGGACCAGCCAAGCCTTGTGTGGCCACTCTCTCCCAAGTTCACCACCTTTATTTCAAAATACCAAGCCCCCTCAGCCACTCCCCTGGTGGCCCTAACCATTCTGTACCCTTTTGTGCTACCGGCACTCATTCGGTCCTCACTCACCTCCACTTTCTCGGCCTTGTACACCTTGGAGAGGCAGATTGTCATGTCCGGAGTGTCGTCAGTTTTGTCCGGGAAACGCGTGACTGGAGTGATCAACACGGTGTCGTCCGCGGGGGCATTGTGGTTGTTGTTATTGCCCTTGCTCTTCTTTTTGCCCTTGCGGGTCGACTTAGTGACCCACACATTGTTGTTCTTCTTCTTCGATTTCTTCGAATTGGCGGCGGTTGGGGCGGCGGCGACAGCGATTCCGTTGGAGATGGGCAGGGGCAGTGGGGTTTGATCTTGGTCGGGAAAGGGCTCGGCGGTGAGGGAAGAGAGCTGCTTTTGCTTCTTGGGAGGTGGGTCGTCGTCGTCGTTGTCGATGTCGATTTCTTGGGATTTGACGGACTCGGAGAGAGATTCGGAGGCTTCGGTTTCGGTTTTACTGCCGTTTTGCGGGTCGTTGGAAGGTGGGTTTAGGGTGTCGGTGTCTGGGTCGTCGGTGGTGGGTTCGGGTGGTTCAATGGGCTCGGCAGTTGGGATTGCGGCGGCGGCGGTTGTGGGTTTCGATTGTTCGTCTTCATCGTCGTCTTCGTCTCTATAGGTTCGAAGGTTGTCCATGTCTTGGGGAAGAAAGAAGGAGAGAGATTGAAAATTTGAAATGGGGATAGAGGAGAGGGGGAGAGAGAGAGAGATGGAACTGGGTTCTGTGTCGATAACACGCTGAAAATTGGGAAGGAGAAATGTTTGAAACTAATGAAAAATATGTCGAAATATTGGATTGGATTGAATTGGGCTATATGGACTTAAGTATTTTTGGAAGCCAATCTAAGTTTTAAGGCCCGGTTCCAGCCGACCCACCAAACGGGACCTTCATCCCCCCCCCCCAATAATCTTATTAAGAGAAAATAGGAATACAATGACATAAAAGTCAAATCTCGTTTACGGAAACCCAAAAACATTTTTTCTAAAAATAATTTCAGTCATTCTAAAAGCACTTTCAAATGAGCCGTTCTCATTTTTCTTCTCGTTTTCATGTTGTTGTTACCTAATCCTATGTTTGATCTTTCATTAAATAAGGAACTGAGGCCATCTCCAACCAAATGGTCTAGGCAACAACAACAACAACATGAAAAAGGGCCAAACATGGGATTAGGCAAAGGGCCAAAGGGCCAACCAACTGGCCTAACCCAGCCAGCCCCGGGTTGGGCCACATTTTCAAGCACAACGGCTAGCTAACGTCAGTTACCGTTGGCTTTGAATTTTTTTTTTAATTTTTCCGGCCATAATTTTTTAATTTTTTTTTTAAATTCTCATTTTTTCCTATAAATACCTAAGTCATTCCTACACCATTTGTCACATAATTTTCACCATTCCATACCATCATTCTATTTCAATTCTTCACATTCTATTTTCTTACTTCTTCCAATAATCTTTCCTTCAATTTTTTCAATAATTTTCAAATAGCCTCATCTGCAATGAAAGGTATGGTTTGGACCCGAAAAGAAGATGAAGCTCTTTGCAAGGCTTATAGATGAGTCTCGGAAGATAGTGTGAGGGGGACTTCTCAAACAAGTGAAGGTATTTGGACTCGTGTGTCCAAAAAATACTATTAGTTCTACGAAGGCACCACTCCACCGAATACTTGAAACCACGAGAGTTGTTCTTCAAGATGGAAGAAACATCTTCATCCAAGTTTGAATAAATGGTATCAAGCATTGTTAGCAGCCATAAGTAGACATGAAAGCGGCGCCAATTACTACGACGAAATAAGTGTTTTCACAATTTATTTTAAATATTTAATTATATTACATTTAATTTCATAAATTAATTTCCTTTAATTTTTGTAATTATATTTAATTATATTACATTTAATTTCATAAATTAATTTATTTTAATTTTTGTAATTATATTTTCTAGGTAGCGGATGAATTGTATATGGAGGGCAGCTCGAAACCCTTTCAGTTTCACGGTTGTTGGAAAATTTGTAAAGGGTGGGTGTTATTTGAAGATCCACCTCAACATAGAGTAGGTCCTACGCCGGTAATCCTTAGATGTAGATGGGGATGAAGATGGATCTCCTACCATTCAAGAAACAAGGGTAGAAAATCCGTCTTTGGGTGAAGGTTCCATACCTAGGGCTATGGGACGAAACAAGGCCCGAAGGTTGAAGGAAAATGGTAAGGCAAATTACGCCGCTCAACAGAAAGTGGCAGCCTCATTGCGATTAATGGCGGAGTAAAATGCCTTTGCCGTAGAAGAAATGAACCGTAGGCATGAAGAACGGGCCAAACAAATATAAGAAGAGATGGATGATAAGAATATGCAAAGGAACACTTAGGATTACACTCCAATGAGTAAGGCTTATTTTGATAGGAAAAAGAGGGAAATTATGACCCAGCGGCAGTTGTTTACCTCCGACTATACTCCTACAATGGCAGATGATGAAGATGATGTTGATTATGGACTTTAAATTTAAGTTGTAGTTTTTAAATATAAGTTGTAATTTTTAAATTTAAAAGTTGTTGTAGTTTTCAAATTTAAGTTGTTGTAGTTTTTAAATTTAAATAATAAATTATGTTTGACCCTCAGTTGGAGATGATTTTTTGTCATAAGGCTATGTTTGGCCCTATGACCCTTTGGCTCTCGGTTGGAGATGGTAAGAAATATAGCCCTGCATTGTTCATTAAAATATTAATTTCTTAGAGGGCCAGAGGGCTAAAATGAGTTATCTGGTCCTCCTTTGATTGGAGATGGTCTGACTCCTTCTCTTGAGTCAGGACAAACATAGGGCCAAAACCCCAATAAATGGAATCAAAGTCCTTATTTTATTAGGCTTATATTTGATTTTCTTCCTGAACTTTTGTACACTCAAAATCGTCTTTTTTTCATTTGTGTAAAATCCCTATTAAATAGAAATTTTATCCCTCCTTTAATCTGCCACATTGATACCAAATTGTAGATAGCATTAAATTTGCATGTAGCTTGACTTGCATGTATTAAAACTGCCATAACACCATCTAGAAAAATGATTGAATCGTAAAATTCTACAGAAAATACACATCCGTATCTTTCCAAGCATGTATGAATCATCATCTGGTTCTTCTTGAGTCGGTACATTTTATTTCGCGAAGTCAAGTGATCTGCACAGGCAATGCTAACAGCATAGAATTTTTAAAGCCTTTTAATCTCATTATTTTTTCTTTTTAGCTCATTTTCTACTCTTTTCTTGTTACAACCTAAAAACCATAGAAGGAAAGTAAACCTATATAGAAAATTTCAAGGTATACAAGATACACTCCTAATTGGAACTTCTTTATATCTTGTTGATGCACAAAATTGGGTTGACTTTGGATCAACTTAAATCCGACCGTAAATTACATAAACATACAAAAACACATGATGTATCGTGGTTGACATCGAGTTTTCTACCTCCATTTTTCTTCCATTTTTAAGTAAAATGTTGTAAGTTCCGATTTTTTGACATGTTTGATATCAAATTGCTATCACTGTTTTAGGATTAATGAATACATAACAAAGAAAAAGAACTTGGCACTCCATCTTTTTGGGTTAAAAATTCCCACGCCCACGCGGACGTCAAATTCAGATCTCCGGGGCTATCAGGTGGTTGGTTGACTAAGGGCTGGTTTGGTATTGTTGTGCTTTGAAAAAAAGTTGATGTGAGAATAAACGGCTGTGCTGTGAGAATAAGCGGCTGTGAAATAAATCAGCAGAGTGTAAACTTTTTTGTAAAAGTGCTTTTGGAAAAAAAAAAGCAGTCTGATAGTGGGTCTTTTCATTAAAGGAGCACTGTAGCTCCGTGTGCTTTGAAAAAAAAAACCAGTTTTCCAAAGCTGCAAATAGCAGCTTCAGCTTTTTCCTTTGATTTCAGCTTATTCTCACAGCAGCTTCCAAAATAAGCCATTTTTTTTCAGTTTACCAAACACCTAAAACCCTCACAGTTTTTTTTTCATGGGTGCTTTTTTTTTAAGCACCTCACTCCCAAACCACCCCTAATTGGTCTCGTATGTGGGTTTGCCAAGGGAATGAGATGCAAAATTTTACTTATAACGCACACATTGAGCTAAGCGCTGCCACGCGTTAACTGTGGGCCCACACCTAAATCTCACTTTCTAGAGAGAGTAGTAGGTGGGGACTTTGAGTTTTAACGATAAGAACAAAATAAAGGGTAAAGTGAATAATACTAGGATTGACTTTTTAGTGTAAAAATGTGGTTTTTCATTAAAATGAGTTTTTCGTTAAAGTTTCATTGTTTAAAATGATGTCACACTTACTATGTATTATTATTGGGTTGTTTTATTAACATTCCATATATTGTTGAATACACTCCACATACTAAGTACACCCCACATCATCTTTTTCAATCAAAATTTATCTTAGTACATCCCACATACTTTCCTATACTACCCTCACACCCCAAACTTTCTACATTCTTCACATACATTCAACATTCTCTCATTGTTCGTTCTCACCACACCTCCAAATTTCAAGACTCTCGCTAAACATGTAAATGCTAATTATGAGGTGGACTACATAATATTCGATTGTTGGTTTATTTTACTGGTAGAGCAAAAATCCAAAATTTGTATCTCTCTCTGTTACTCCTCTAAAGTTAATCTCACAAAATTTTGACCCAAAAAGGAATGATAGGACATGGGTGAATTTTTTTTTTCTTTTCAAAATTATAATGGGAAGATTATAATGGGTTCAATTCTTTTTACTGTACAAAATTTAAAAGAAAGTAGTGTCAACTGTCAAGCTTACCACTTAGAGAAAAATTTGTTTATGTTATAATGGATTTATTCATTTTTTTTTTAAATCAAAAATTTGTTTTGGAGTAGTTATAGATTTTGATAACAAATAAAATGTTGTAGTTCTTACAAAATCCATAATGAAGTACGTCTAGTTACGAATTCATAACATTTTTTTATTTTTAGGGTTTATGTTTCTATCAATTTGGGGGTTTTTGTCAATTAGGGGTTTTAGGATTTTAGGGTTCGGGTTTAGACAACGAATTTAGAGTTAGGGTTCATATTACTAAATAATTTGTGTACTCAATTTTTTTTATTTATTTTGGGGCTAAATAGTCATTTCATGTTAAGATACATGAGTGATTTAATAATTCATATGTATGTGGGGTGTATTTGTCACAGCCCGTCCTGAATAATTAATTTTTGATGACGTGAAATGACAATTTTACCCTTGGACGTTAAAGTGTATTGTGTGATTTAAGTTGGATTTTGGACCCATTCATTAATTTCCTAAGTCTTTGGACCCAATTGGAAGTAAGGAAATTGTTTGTTTTGATTGGTGACACAAAAATCTGGACCACACATCCTTTCTCTCTCTCACTCTCCCGCACTCTCTCTTCTCTCTCTCGGACTCACTCTCTCTTCCCTCTCCTCCGTAAGGACAACCTTGAACCAAGCCAAATCTTCACAGATCGAGGAAGAAAATCGTACCATTGTGTTCGTGAGGACCATACGAGTTCAAAGGTACCCATTTCAGGTAAGAACTCGTTCAATATCACGTTAAAAACTCAAGCTCCGAGTTGAGCACTATTCATGAACTTTTGAATGGTTATGTTTTAGGACAATCCAAGCTCACAACGAGCTCTAGGAGGTTCTCACGAAGCTTGGAGTGCTTCGTTGGCTTGATTTTGACGTCGGGATCACGAGGTTCGAAAGTGGCCGGTTTTGGTAGAATTTTCCCGACGAGTTTTCGAGGGATTTGAAGCTCCCAAGAGGTATAACCTTCTTCCTCTCATGATTTATGGCATTCTGGTGAAAATTGTGTGAAAAGTGGTGCAAAAACGAGCGAGAAAAAGGTAGTTGCAGGTCTGCCCAGAATCCGGCGCCGGCGACATTGTTCCAGCGTCTGGAGGCTGAAGATGATGCCCGTGGGGCCGTGCCCTCCCCGGCGCGTGAGGGCGCGTGAGCTACATAAAAGTTATTTTAAAAATATCAAAATGTTTGTGAGGTTGTGTAGGTCACTGTGGTATATTCATATACCCATTTTGAGCTTTGTATGAGAAGTTATTATCTAGTTTTGCCTATGTGCTTTAAAATAACGTTTTTATAGTTATAGGTGAAACTTATCCCGAGGACAAGTGTATCCACGGGCGACTAGGGGGCTACGACCCTTCGACATACCAGTGAGTGGGCTTTTTGGTTTTCAGTATATATTTATATACTTGATATTTTCCCAGAAAATTTTGTTTAAATGATAATATGCCATAAATGCCATGCATATACAATTATGTTTCGTGTATGAATTGGTGTGTGATACCTTATATATTTAAATGTGGTGTTGTGGAGGCACAAGTAAGTTCAGGTAAGTTATGTTTGGTTATGTGAATCATCAATGATGTGATATGTGATTGAATAATGTTGAGCTCATAAAACTGCACCTAGGGTGATTGTGATTTAGCCAGAGATATGAAGTACATGCCTGTTTATTTACATCACCTCCCGCACTATATGCTCATATTGGATCCAACTTAAGTGCACAGTCTTGTCGTACAGACCTTATTTATGGTTCCGACTAGTAGGTGACTAGCGATTTATCGCCCGGCTATTATGAGAGAGTAAAATTGAGCATAATTATATTACACCCCATCTTGTCATACAAACCCCTTTTTAGTGGTTCTGACTTATGTGCAGTATGTTGCCGTATAGGTCATTATTATGACTCCGGCTAGAGTAACTTTGAGCTATGAAATCAGCCGTACATACTACCTTAGGAGTTCCGGCTAACATATCATATTTCTATGAATTTATTCTTACCTGAATTGCTTACTCTGTTATATCTTGGCATGGTATACATTTGAATATGATTATGTGAAGCATGAATTGAATTGATATGATTTCATATATATATATATATATATATATATATATATATATATTATGTATATGCTTATATCTTGATTCTGGGAAAAATTATACATGTTTTACAACGAGGGGTTAGTATATTGATAAATGAAATGGTTTTGTAAAGTATTTGTTTTTGCCCACTCACGTTTTCTGTTTTGCGCCTGTCTAGGTTTGAAGTAAGCTTGTTGTTGGTGGCTTGAGGACGTCGGCAGTTCTGACTTATCTAAATAATAGTAGGACATTCCTGGTACTGTATAATTAGTACTTGTCCTACTGGACTGCACCTAGACTTTTATGCTCTGATTAGGAGTGTTTACTTTTGTAACTAACTCCTATCACTTCATGTTTAGTAGTGCACTCTAGTAATTTGGTTTTTTATTATTCGTATATTTCCTATCATTATCGCTTCCGCACTGTGCACATGGCTACGTCACTCTCACGTGACGGCCAGCATGTCTTGATCTCGGTCGGGGTGTGTCAGTATTCAACAATATATGGGGTGCTAATAAAAAAACCCATTATTATTTTGTATTATCTCTTTAATAGAGATAAGTCGACTAACACATATGATTCTATCTCTATTATAAAAATATACGAATGATGGTACAAATAATCGGTAATAATAAATTTTTTTGTTTCTTATGGGTTGTAATGTTTTTTTTCTTTTCAAAAAGTAACAATCCACCATTCCGAGGGTAAGTGTGACGACCCGTCCCTAATTTTCTTATGTAATTTCTCCCCGAGTATGTGTATTGATGGTTATGCCCTTAGTGGCTAACGACGTGGACATGTTTATTTCCTCCTTATTTATTTTATCAGATTTTATCAGTGTGAAAACACTATTCCGGATAGATTTTCGATTTCCTTTCTGTACAAAATCTAAAACCCTATCCCTAGCCTTCTATTTAGCCCATCTCATGCACTCCACCAATCTCATCCATTCCCTCTTTGCAGCAACCAATCAGAAAAAAAAGGACTATTTATCTCTCCCGTATACTCTATTTCTCTGCAAACCCCTTGAACAAACCCTAAACCTCACAGATCGAACCCAAAAACCACTCCATTGTACTCCTCTCATCCTCACGAAAACAACCATGTTCTTGAAACCCGAAATGGACGAGTTTTGAACGTCGAACTCGTGAGGTCCGAACTCAGTGATCTGAGTTCATCAGATTTCAGGCCGAGTTAAGGAGTTTTGAAGGTAAAGGAAGCCTTCCCACAACTCCCTGATGCCTCTAGGACATTTTTGAATAAGCTTGGACGTCGAAACAACCGAGTTTCGAGGAGTTCACTTTTGGTCGGAACTTTCAAGGCATTTTCCGGCGACCTCCGTCCACTTTTTGGTCTCCAAACAGGTATAACACGATTCTACTCTTCATGAGCTTCAAATCCATATAAAGTAGGTCGAAAATGGTTGAAAAATGAAGAAGTTGTGTAACTTTGAAAATTTCCCAGAAATTCGGCAAAAATCAAGTTGCAGACAGCGACGACGACGAGGGTTGCTGGAGAAGGTGATGGAATATTTCGTCAAGGTTGACGGAATATTCCTGACGGCTTCAGGTAACACTGTTAACTTCTGTTAGCATTTAACGGAATATTTCGTGGAATATTCCTGACGGCACTGGCTGTGGGGGCGCATCTGGACGTGCCATTGCCGGCGCATGGGGGAGGGTGAAGGGTCCAAAAAAATTTCTAAAAATTTGGGGATGTTCATGACGTCGAGTAGGTCACGGTGGTATATTTAAACCCTAGGTTTGAGCAAACTATGGGGGTTTTATTTAGGTTTACGTATATGTGCTTTAATTAATTCGAAATTAGTTATTTCACATATAGGCTCGGGGGCTACGACCCAGCGACGTACTTGGGAGTGGGCAGTTTATTTTTTTATATCTATACGTATTAATAGTTTCCAGAATTGCATAAATACATCACTTTACGTTTATATTGCCAAATAATTGATAACTGCGATATAATTGTGATAAATGCTGCTATATGGTTGAGATATTACTGTCATGACATTCATACATATTTGTACATGCTCATCTTGTTGCACCGGTGTTAGTACTCACCCTAGGGCCAGTGAAGGAAATTATGTGAAAAACATGTTCATTTGAATAACATCATATAGCATGCAATTAACAATTAAAGGCGGAATCATGCTTTCATGCATTCAAAAACAAAACATCAACCATGAAATTCAAAGCCTAGTAGATTGGTGAACCTTGACTCAACTTTTAAATCAACATTTATTAGTTGAGAAATATTTACCTTTGTAGATTCCTCTTTGCATATGCAAAGGATAATCACCCAAGAGATAGGGCCTTCATTCCTTGCTTCTTAGCTCCATGGATTTGGTTGAATGAAATAGATTCTCCAAGTTCCCAAAATAGAGAACCTCTAAAGATTCTACACCAAGGTTGGATTGGAGAGGAAATGAGTGACCTTGAGGAAGTAGAATTGCTAGACAATATCCCCCAAGGTGGTTGGCCTCTTAGAGAGAAATGGAAGCTTTGTGTTCTCACCAATTTTCTCTAAAATCAACAACTTATGAATTTTAGGCTATAAAGTTCTTTATATAGTCACTTCTTTAAATGACCTAAAGAACCAAAAAACCCTAATTCAACACTAAAATGGATATGGGCTTTTGGGCCTTTGTGAATCTTTATTCATTAAGTTGTCATACAACTTAAGTCAATGGGCTTTGACGTTCGAAGCCCATTGGGCCTTAAGGTCCAAAACTATCCCGAGGTCTTTAACGAACTTATTCGTTTGATTAATTAACATATTAATTAATCCTTGCCATAAATAATTAAACCATTTAATTATTCTTATTCATCTCCTTTGTTTCTTCAATCTCCACCTTACACGGTGTACGATACATTAGGTTCCTTTTAGCGAGGCAGTGGGCGATTAAAACCATTTTACATCGATTGTGAATTGAAACTTACTTTCAATTCTCCCTTTAGTGATCACACACGTTTAGGGCTTCCACAAACCATGAGTGACACCTAGCAGCATATCATGGCTACCCAAGCTAATCAGAAGAGGTAGAGAACCTATTCAGTTTAGGATTACAAATGCAATACGGTCTTTCTCTAATCTAATACTCTTGACCACATTGTTTGGTTTGATAGTTTATTTATTCATGTCTATTATCCAATGTGATTCGTTTGCTTATATGATTACCTTGAATGTGAATTGGAACGCATTCCCAAATCTCATTCATACTCTGGCCAGAGATTTTAATCATATCATAGAGTATTCTCCCTCAAACCATTTCGAAGGTTAGAGATCCCTTGTTGCACATTCACTTGTCTCCATGACTAAGTGGCTTAACCCCAATGATGTCGTGGACACCCCGATGGGGTGACTTTGACATAATCAAAGATCAAGGACTTAACCACAAGACAACAACTGTGATGCCTCAGGTCAAAGGACTAATTTGCATTATCCCAACCATGAGTTCTCATGTGACATGAGTATGAGAAATCCTCGTTGATCGTGTTCAGTGGACTCATTCTCTATTGAGCACCTACGTACTTGTCTTGATGTCACACACACCAATGACTCGAGACTAGTCACTCTCCCTGAGAGAAGACATAGCACATATTGATCTTATCGGACTGTCAATGCCCAATTGGCAATCCTATGATCAGGAACGTTTAGGATGTGTCTACGAAAGAATGGTCTCATTAATCTAACTTCATTAGATTGCATTCTCCCAATCACATATTCCTTGGACTTTATCGTTTAAGCATATAACATTTATATGAGACGCCTCAAACAATAATGTTTGCCTTTTATATGTAAACTAGATTAGTTTAACATGTGAAATGTCCGTAAAGTATCATCATATGATTGGCTTTAGGGCACATTTCCAACAGCCAGGGCCTGTCCTTCACATGTATGTTCACATCGCACCGTTCGTTCGTCTTGGATCCAAGTTAGGTGCCAGTCATGTCGGGTAGATTGCATTAAGCAATCCGACTTGTATGTGACCGTGCTTCTGCACCAGCCTTCACGTGATCGCAGTACTAGAGCATATTGATTACACCCAGTCCTGTTCGTGTCAGAAATTATCTGTTTGAACTCGTGTGTCAACCTAGATGGATGAACACTTAGCTATACTTGATTATCACATGAGTATATTATTGTGGCATTTGATACATCATGACTTGGCATATTTATGGTTATAATATTGTTACAATGCTGTTGATTTATTGTTTACATACCTACATAGTATGTTTTAAGGAAACTATACTTGTTTTACAGCCAATGACTCGAGACTAGTCACTCTCCCTGAGAGAAGACATAGCACATACTGATCTTATCGGACTGTCAATGCCCAATTGGCAATCCTATGATCAGGAACGTTTAGGATGTTTCTACGAAAGAATGGTCTCATTAATCTAACTTCATTAGATTGCATTCTCCCAATCACATATTCCTTGGACTTTATCGTTTAAGCATATAACATTTATATGAGACGCCTCAAACAATAATGTTTGCCTTTTATATGTAAACTAGATTAGTTTAACATGTGAAATGTCCGTAAAGTATCATCATATGATTGGCTTTAGGGCACATTTCCAACAATCTCCCACTTGCACTAGAGCCAATCAGCTTGGTCATCTGTTATGATTCCTCTTCTGTAGTCATTTCATAAATGGCTGAGTAGTAGGCCTAGGCAATGGATATCTATATGTTATCCATAGAAGCAACCTTGAGAATATCGACGTCACCATTATACATGATTCCCAATCATGTGGTTCAGTCTCTCATATGAGTTCGGATCTTGATGAGACCTTGATTCCCAGGCTTGAGCTATCGCCCCATTAGTGTCGTAGTGTCAGTACACTAGATACACTTTCTGGTTGGAACCGAATAGAGAGTTCATAAATGAACTTTCCCATCCAAACAACATTGTTGTAAACTTCTATATATGGCAATATATTTTGCATTCATAATGGAACACACTAAAGTCATTACTTTAATGTTTCCATCCAAATATCTCTTTAGTCATAATAAAGAGGTATCTGTTAATCTCTTCATTCATAATGAAGAAACATTCAACGATGGATTAGATTCATAATCTAACACATTTACGCTTCCTTTACGTTACTCTAATTCTTCCTCATTCTTCGAGGAACCTATCCTTTAGTATTTCTTAAATACTTAAGGACTCACTTGACAGTTGCCATGGTTCTGATCCTGGGCTTGCATTGATATCGCCTTGTACCTTTCTAGGTACAACTCATATCAATGTTTTTCATACAATATGAAATACATAAATCACCTTTCTGCGTATGTATAAAGGATTCGATTTACGCATTATTTCTTTGGGAGTCAAAGGGTACGTTCCCTTTGAGAAGAGCTACCTCCTAGTCTCACTAGAGTTGTTCTTCTTATTGAAGTTTATCATCATATGAGAAACTTCCTAGCATCCTTTTGTCTATTATTAGGGCATGATATAATCCAATTATATCCTAAAATCTATCATTATAGATTTCCATCCCATGTATATAGACTATGTCTCCCATATACATTATATCGTTATAGAAAGTTTAAAGTCATAACTTTAACGAAGAAGTATTCTTTTCATTTCCAAAATTAATATATCATATATATATTCTAAATTTTAGGAACATGATTAACTCCCACTAATCTTTTGTAAACCTAGTAAACAAAAGATTCATTTACATCTTTATGAGAAATCAAACAATTTGATATTTCCCTCATAAAACGCTTATGGCTCCCACTAGCTTGCTTAGATCCATGATGGTTGGATCTCTACAACTTACATGTTTTTATGATTCATAGTTTTAGACATATATTATTAAGACTATCTTAATAATGGTTTCGGAAACCTATATTATGTCCAAACATTGAATCAACATTTAGTTGTAGCTAGCTATCTTCGAATTAATTGAAACTAAGACTACGTCAAAAATGGTTCCTTCAAAGTCAACCATTCTATTTTATTGTAGTCACCTTAAGCTACCAATTAGCTATGAAGGTTTCATTATTTCGGGTCAAATGGTACTTTACCATTTCCTTGAGTATATATTGTATATACACTCAATGTAGTCATAAAGTTCAAACCATTCAACTGAGACGGTTTAAAATTCCTTTTTTTGACTACCTTGGAGCTTTGTGGTATAGGAACTAGGTTGTTATATTTGTTGATTATCATCTTGTCTCTCAAAGAACCCATTCTTTTGAGTTCTATTCCTAGTTCATTTGCTCTAAGGCAAATCACATTGTAGGATTACAATGAACTACTCAACAAACAACATTTGTTGGTTGGTTTATAGAAGTGATATCCAAAGGTTAATTTAAGGATATCCACAAGATAATTTTTAAACAAATATTGCTTATTAGCACACAACCCCAAATCTTAACATGATTAAGATTTGTCTTTCTTTCCAACTACATCCTATGGAGTTATGAAAATTTTGGAAGATCTTCTAATTGACAATCATATTGTCTTAGAAGCATATATCCTATATATATGGGTAATTGATAATATCCAACGAACTAAATCTTATTCAAGTTCGTTCTTCTCCTAATGGAGAAAATCATTATCTTATGATGCTAATTTCCTTGATATCTTTCAAGGAAACTTATCTAAAGTGTTACCTTTCCTTGGATCAAATCTAAGGAGGTAAGTAGTTTAGACGTCTTACTCATCAACTTACATTTCTTGAATTCTTTGAAACCTTTTGCAAAGTATTCGGACTTGTGTTTGTTCATAATAAACTATAGTCCAACCGAGAGTGATCTTCGATGAATGTCAAACAACATGAGTAGTATTATGTTGTGGACAAGTGCCACTAACATCTAAGTGAATTAACCTCAACAACTTTGTGATTCTTTATTCTTTCCAAAAGAATAAAGATTCGAACATTTCGCCTCTATACAATTTTGACAAGAAGGTATTGGATCCGGATCTAACGATCCAAAGCATCCATCTATGACCAACTCGTAATTTATGTTTTAGAGGTATCACAACTCAGTTGGGATTAGTCACTATCTTGCAACCTTTTGGGTTTTAAGCATCATTATATTCTAAACAGTTAACGCTACCATATCATCTCTACTATAGAGACAATCAATTAGATTACTATAATCCAATCAGTGATTAATAAAGAACAATGTTTTGTCAAACAAAACATTCATCCATCTCTACTATAGTGACGGAATTAAGTTCCTTAAAATTGGAATGTAAAGACAATCTTTGGTTTTTCCAATTTCTTTGGTAGTTCATATGAGGAAGTTAGTACTATCTGCTTTCGCAGAGATCTATATTTTATTCACTTTCCGAATGTGAAGTACTTTCTCTTCTCTCATTAATCTTCTACTTTTTATTAGCCATACTTTTACAACGATTGTAAAACATAGTTACTAATACGGAATCAAGCATTCAAGTAGAAGAACCAATTGTTTTGAATTTTTCAAGAACAATTTACAACACCTTCGAAAGGTGTGTTCTTGACACTTGCAAGACATTTCTTGCAAATACCCCTTCCAATGTCCATCCTTTCATAAAGAAAGTTTGTTCCCTTGGAGTTAATTTTATCTTCTTCATTTGACTTCTCCTTTGACTACAATAGTCATGGTCCCTAAACTCCCACTATCTCTCTTGAAACCTTTTTCAATTGTGTTATACACATCAAACATTTTGGAGAGTGTGTGGTTATTGTTCACTACATAGTTTACAATAAACTTAGTGAACCATTAGGATAGGGACATAAAGGTGAAGTTGTTGGAAATATGCCCTGAAAGCCAATCTTTGGAAGAAACCTTTCAGGACAAATGAATAGATGTATAGATGATTCTTATACGTCAAATGGCAAAGACACGAATTAGGACTATCTCAATAAACGATATATGTCTTAAATAGTGTATCCATGGACAATGGATGGATTGAAGAAGTAATCTAATGATGTTAGACTACAGAGACCTTCTTCAGATAACCAAATGTCCAAAAGGTTCCTGGTCATTGGATTGTCGGAGGGAAACTGGCAATGCGTAGATCGGTACATACTGTGTCTGCTTCAAATGGAAGGATGGAAAGTCTCATCCCATTCGTGTTGTGACACTAAGACAAGTATGTAGGTGCTCATTAGGGGAATGAGTTCACTGAACACAATCGAACGAGAGTACTTGCATGGAGGTCTACTCACATGTCAAGCAAGTAACTCTAATGGTTGGAATAATGTAAGTAGTCCTTAGACCTGAGGCATCGTCGTTGTCTTGTGGTTAAGTACTTGATCTTTGATTATGTCAAACGTCACTCTTTCAGAATGTCAACGGCATAGTCGGGGTTAAGCCACTTAGTCATGAAGGCAAGTGTATGCGCAACAAGGAATCTCTAATCCTCGGTAAGAGAGGAAGAATACTCTAAGATATGATTCGGGAATCTTCGGTCGAAGTATCGAGCGTATTGAAAGGAATGCGTTCCTATACGACTCAAAAGAATCATATAAAGGAATAATCACATTAGGGGTTTGACATAATATATCCATACCCTAGTAATATGATTGAGAGTATTGTATTAGAGAAGGATCGAATTACATTGTAATTCCAATTGAATAGGTTCTCCGAATAAACTTCTACATTAGCTTGGGTAGCTATGACATATGGTTAGATGTCACTCATAGTTTGTGAGTTCTTCTAAGATAAATAAACATAGTCATCAAAGAAGAATGGTGAATTAAAATGAAGTTTTGATTCACTAAGTGATTGAAATTAAATTGAATTAATGCCAATCACCTCACTGCCTTGCTAATTAGAACCTAAAAGATTGTTCACCAAAACACTATTGTAGTGAGTAATAAATGGATGATGGAAATAATTAATTGGATTAATTAAGTGTTTTGATTAATTTAGAAAGTCTAAAGAAATCATAAAAGCGATAAAAGATCGTTTTGGGCTTAAAGAAACGTTCGGGTTTAATTGGGCCCATTGGGCCTAAACCCATTGGGCTTTTATTCAAGCATTGGATGACTTGAAATAAATGAAAGCCCAAAGCCCAAATGACACTAAGTAGGCCGGCCATACTAAGGGTTTGGGTGAGATGTTTGGTCAATTTGTTGACTAGGTTTTTGATGATATATAAGGAACTTTATAGAGATTGATTCTATAAGAGTTTTTGTGAGTTTAGAAACACAAAATAAAAACAACCATCTCTCTCTCTCTCAACAATAGGGCCGGCCAACCAAGAGGTGAATGGGCTAACAACTTTTCAACCTTTTGGTCATTCCTTCATCCTTCTCATTATACTAGTGGGTGAGGATCTTTAGAGGTCTTCTACTTTGGGGACTTGAAGAGAACCTAGGAGCACTCATTCTATCAAAGTGGAGGAGGCAAGGAAGGAAGCTAGGCTCAAGGAATTCAAGGAACAAAGAGCTTGGAGGTGGTCCATCCTTGGTCTAAAATCAAGAACAAGAGGTATAGATCTATTCCTTGACTTTGTTCTTAAGCAAAATTGTTTTGATGCATTATATTTAAACCTATGAACCTTGAAGGGGATTTGCATGACTATAACTTTGATAACTTGTTATAAATGCTTCCGTTGCGTATGTATATAAATCTAGAATTGTATATGCATGCTAGTCATTTTGAAATCCCAAATCTTGAAAACTCATAATTTTCCCTTCAAGTGGTATCATGAGCCAAAGGTTTATGTATAATGTGTCCTTTTGGATTTTATGCATATGGGTATTAATGTTATGCATGACATAATTATTGTTTCATTCAAAATATGTTTATCTTTTGTTTTTCAATAGTTGAAGAATGTTAGTCAATAGTTGAAAAAGATATGTATGCAAAAGTTGTTTTGTATGCATGAATGAAATTTGAGTTTTGAACTAATTTTTGACATATTACTTCTTCATTTAAAGTATGTTTATCTTTTGTTTTTCAATGGTTGAAAAATATAAATCAAGAGTTGAAAAGATATGCATGTAAAATTGTTTTGTATGCATGAATGAAGAACAAGTCATGAACAAAATTTTGGGTTTCTTGTTCTTTGTGGTTGGCACGATTTTGGGGAAATTTTAAGCATGTGTTTATGTTTTATTGTAAGACACTCACACATCATTTAAAGCTAGAAACTAGAAACCTTGTCACTTAAGTTTTTTGAGTTTGAAAAATCACCAAGAATACACAAATCTTGAAAAATGTGTTCATGGTTTTGTTCTTGGTGTTCATAGTTTGGTTTTGGATGAAAATGGTTTTCATGCATAGTTTTGTGGTTTTGGATGATGTTCTTACCATCCATAACCATATTAAAATTAATTGAACCCTACTTGATTAGGTGAAATTCCATCACTTTTTCTAAAGAATTAAAAGCTAAGACAAGTGACAAACAAAATGATGTTTCTTTCTATTTTGTATTGAATTAATGCAAGATGAGTGGATTTTCATCCCCCCCCCCCCCATTAACAAGGCCGGCCTACCCTAGTGGATTTCCCACTTATGGGGCCATTTTATAATTTGAGAAAGTTGGTTTTACTTTTGAGTATTTATGGTTTGACCCCTAACTTTTTCATATTTGCATATAGAGCCCTACTAACTATAAAGTTAAAATATTTGATTTTAATTTTGTTAGTTGTTTAAACTCATAATACTATTATGCCCATATGCACTAAATCTAAATGTTTATGTTGCATTCCATATGATTATTTAATGTGATTAGATAGTTGGAAAAATGGGTGACTATGGACTTATGCCTTAAACGATAATTGAGCTATGAGATAAGGCGCTAAAATCAAATTGTTTGAACCTTGGGAATGTGTTTTAATTACTGTTTAATTGGACCTTGTCACGTTTGAAATTAATCCATCTCTCCCCTTTTAGTATATGTAATTTATAGGAATTTGTACAAATCGGTTTGTAATTCTTATTACTTCTTAATCTCTATTCATTAGTTGATTCCCTCTAGTGCTAGACTAGAGTTTCTTTAACTATTGGTAAGGAGACATAACTAAAAGAGGGTTTTGACATGAGATTAAAGATTAAATGGGTCCAACGCCCTAATTAGCAATGAATGATTGTCTTTCATTTCTAATGGCTAAATGAAAATGTTTTAATTGGATTGAAAAGCACGTAATTAAATTGACACAACCTCCCCGAGTTTATATTCAACAATGATGGCTCGTTGTTGCAATAACCTAATAAGTCCATGGTCATCCAAGAGCCTAAGATAACTATAAAGTCCAATTTCAAAGGAATGCAAAAACCATAGTAGTAGTAGTTACTTCCAATATTTGAAAAATTCGTTTTTGATATTGATTTGTTTTTCTTAAAACAAATAGTGGGAGTATCATACGCTACTAAAATATAATGAATATAATTAGTAGTAATATATATCTCCAATATTTTGAAAAATGTTTTGATATTGATTTGTTTTGTGAAAACGAATAGTGGGGATATCATATGCTACTAATTTCATTAACTTTGGACTAGTAGTTATAATAGGACTATTTATTTGAATATGATTAAATAAATAATATTGATGAGACCTTAAAATCCCTCAACCAACAAACAATATTAAGTTGAAAGCGTGAGAGTGCTTAGAACACTCTTTCGTGGCCTTCCACCATGGTAGGCTCCAAGCGTTTATGACTTGTACACCGCCTTCACCCTATCATGGGGAAGTTCAAAGTGCATGCTTATATTCAGGAGGAGTTTATTCAAAACATTTGATGAGGTTAAGGTAGGCAACGAGTATGGCCAACATCGTATCATCGTGAGGTCATACTTGAACCCCTATCTAAACCAAGCATGGTGGGAAAGAACTTAACTAAGAAAAATGGTGCCAACATCGTATCATCGTGAGGCATTGTTTTCTAGAGGCCAAATAGATGGGTAATCACAAAAAAACTTGTTGTGAATGGGTAATTGTACCCTCTCATTATTATTTTTGCTAGCCAACATCGTATCATCGTGAGGTGGGCTTGGTAATAGTGAGCCTCCCATAACCCGCTAGGAGCTTTCTTTGAAATCTCCCGGATTCCATTCTGAGGGATATGGAATTTGCCAAAAATGGTGGGTGGTGTCATTCGGTTTAAAGACCCGAATCGTTTGACTTAATCAACAATCAATCTAATTATTTTAGTGTTTATGTATTTAGATATGGTTGGAAGCGCACTCGCGAAAATACTCGACAAACATTGCCTTGAGGGGCACAATTTCCCATCATGGTATCGTAATGTCAAGATTCTCCTAACATTGGAGAAGATTGTTTACGTGCTAGACAAGGCTTCACCTCCCATACCTCTTGGCCCTGAGGCTACAGAGGATGAGCGTGCTAAGTTTGACAAGCACGTTGAGGATGACACACAAGCCAAGTGCTATCTGTTGGCTTCCATGAATGAGGAGCTACAGAGACAGCATGAGGACATGGACAGTGCATTTTCCATAATACTCCATCTTACGGAGTTATATGGTGAAGGGACGCGCAACCGTCGCTTTAGCACTGTTTGTGAACTTGTGAAGACCAAGATGGCCAAAGGGGCTCCAGTACATCAACATGTACTGAAGATGATAGGATTCATTGAACAATTGGAGAACCTTGGTACTCCACTTGACGGGGAATTGGCCCAGGACTTCATATTGGCTTCTCTTTCTGATTCATTTGCGCAGTTCGTAATGAACTACAATATGAATAAAATGGATAGTACTCTCTCTGAGTTGCTAAATATGTTAGTAACTGCCGAGAAGACTATG
The DNA here is from genome assembly GCA_035220775.1 of Malus fusca. Lineage (NCBI taxonomy): Eukaryota > Viridiplantae > Streptophyta > Magnoliopsida > Rosales > Rosaceae > Malus > Malus fusca. The sequence goes on from CM069069.1 coordinate 26,053,987, forward strand.
AAGAAAGAGAACGTTATAGGGACTGCTGCAGTAGCCTACAACAAGCCATCCTCTTCCAAAGCCAAGCCGAAAGGCAAAGGCAAAAGAAAGGAGATGAAGTCACCCACTCATAAGCCGAAAGGAGGAGTGATGAAAAAGAAGGAAAAAGAGCCCAAAGGGACTTGCCACCACTGTGGAAATGAGGGACATTGGAGGAGGAATTGCAGGTTATACCTTGCAAGTCTTAAGGACAAACCACAAGGTATGGTTTATGTTCTTGTTTTCAATTCTAAATGTTAGATCTTCTAAATATTTATATTTGATATAAAGGGCTAATCACTTGTATAATTGTATATAGGTGGAGGAGCCAAGTAGAAGAGGAACAAGCAAGGAAAGGTGTGGAGAAGAGTTCGTCCACCATGTTTTTTGCTTACTACTTAAGAAGTTTGTTGCATTTAAAGACAGTCTTTAAACTTTCTTATTTTGTTAAGAACTTAATATGGCTTCATATGATGGAAGGCCACTAATAAATGCTTATATGTATAAAGGTATTTAAATTAGTCTCTAAATGTTTAGAGCTAATGCTTTTTATATTAAACATTATGAATGTTTGAATTATCATATTAATGTAATGTGATGAATGCCTTCTAATACATTTTCTTAATAGTAGTGTTATGAATTGAATATTGTCTTGTTGTATCCTAGGTGAGATACAAGATTTATATCATATGAAACACAATAATCAAGATCACTCTTGATTCAATTAGTGGTTTTGAACAACTAATTGGGCATTCGTTAAAAGGTTTTAAAATGTCAATTGTGCTATTGATTAAACCAAGAAAGAAGTGTCTAAATCTATTTTAGTCACTTAATAACAAGACATTAACTTAGTGAAGATTGAAACAATTAAAGCTTGAAATGTTTTAAAGCTACTACACAATGTCTTCTACCAATATACACCAATTTTATACATTTTGAATGTATGAAATGATTTCTCATTAAAGTCATGAGAAATAGTGGGAGGTATGAAAATGGATATAAACTTGAATATGATTGGTTTATAGTTGTCAAAAGAATAATAGTACTTAACTATTATTAAGAGTTTGTAATTTTAATTGTTAAAAGACTCAAACTCTTCAAACGTTAAAATTCTATGTTGTGTGACATTTAAAGAAAGTCTTTGAATGTTGGTTTCGTCAACCTAGCATAAATGGTTATATGTTGGGAGTTGTCCATCATTCTCTTTTATGAGAACAAGCTAAATAACAAAGCATATGGACAAGTTGATGAAACAAAAGGGAATAACTTCAAAATGAGTCACAACATTTGGTTTAACAACAAGACAATCCAAATTCAACATCTAATGTAACAATAAAGCAAGTTACACATTTCAAATGGAATTGCTTGAGAAGGAATTCTTTTGTATGATTCGTTTGAATAACTTGTGTTAGCTAGTGTTGTTAATGATCTCAAAATAGTTGAGATATCATCAATAAGCTAATGGATCTTAATGATTGTCAATAGATCCAATACAAGTTAGTGGGAGCAATATGCATTCAAATCAAGACGATATAATTGTTAATTTTGAATGAATGCTAAGTTACATCAAGGCCAGTGGGAGTGATGTCATATTTTGAGCAAACAAGATATGAATGAAGTCTATTTGATAGATTTGATAAATCATAGATGTTACTCGAAAAATGACAAAACATGACACAGTCAATTTTGAAGTATAGACTTGAAATTGGACTTATTGATATAGTAAGACTATCTCAAGGATATTAAATGAGGAATTAAATCTCAAATGTTGTAGATTTAAGAAAGCATTTTCCTATGTGATAAGAAATCACTTTCAGAGCCCTTATAATGAATGTGTCATAAAATCACAAAAGGGACACATGTATTGACTTGTGAAAATAGATATCCAAAAGTGAAGAACCACATGGGTTGTCACTTTAAGATATTACTATATCCCAGGATCAGAACCAAAGCAACTGATAGAGTATTATTGCCGTTTAAAAGGAAACATCAGAGTAGGACTCTGGAAGCGTGCATTCACTTAGGTTGTTAACCAAAGTGAAAATAAGCCATTTTAACAAATGGAACTTCATAATGGATGAAGAACTAACCATATGAATGAATTGGTAGTATGGTACTACAATGGTCTCAAGAATGGAGCAAAGTTTGTATAAAGTATACAAACAAAATATATGACGATATATTAGAAACTGCTTCAAAAAGGTGTTTTGAATGAAGGGGTTCTATTAGAACCAATGATTGAATCCAAACCATAAGGTCGATGGTAGTGTACTACGACGTAATGGGGCGATAGCTCAAGCCATGGAATCAAGGTCTCATCAAAATATTCGAACACAATAAAGAGACATCATCAAATGTTTTGGAAACATTTGATAAGTAAATTCCCTTTTTTAAAATAAAAGGAATTAATACATAACCAAGTTAACCAGCGAGCATGAACTCTCTCGACAAGATGTATAAGATACACTAGTGATTGACTTTAGTGCAAGTGGGAGATTGTTGGAAATATGCCCTGAAAGCCAATCTTTGGAAGAAACCTTTCAGGACAGATGAATAGATGTATAGATGATTCTTATACGTCAAATGGCAAAGACACGAATTAGGACTATCTCAATAAACGATATATGTCTTAAATAGTGTATCCATGGACAATGGATGGATTGAAGAAGTAATCTAATGATGTTAGACTACAGAGACCTTCTTCAGATAACCAAATGTCCAAAATGTTCCTGGTCATTGGATTGTCGGAGGGAAACTGACAATGCGTAGATCGGTACATACTGTGTCTGCTTCAAATGGAAGGATGGAAAGTCTCATCCCATTCGTGTTGTGGCACTAAGACAAGTATGTAGGTGCTCATTAGGGGAATGAGTTCACTGAACACAATCGAACGAGAGTACTTGCATGGAGGTCTACTCACATGTCAAGCAAGTAACTCTAATGGTTGGAATAATGTAAGTAGTCCTTAGACCTGAGGCATCGTCGTTGTCTTGTGGTTAAGTACTTGATCTTTGATTATGTCAAACGTCACTCTTTCAGAATGTCAACGGCATAGTCGGGGTTAAGCCACTTAGTCATGAAGGCAAGTGTATGCGCAACAAGGAATCTCTAATCCTCGGTAAGAGAGGAAGAATACTCTAAGATATGATTCGGGAATCTTCGGTCGAAGTATCGAGCGTATTGAAAGGAATGCGTTCCTATACGACTCAAAAGAATCATATAAAGGAATAATCACATTAGGGGTTTGACATAATATATCCATACCCTAGTAATATGATTGAGAGTATTGTATTAGAGAAGGATCGAATTACATTGTAATTCCAATTGAATAGGTTCTCCGAATAAACTTCTACATTAGCTTGGGTAGCTATGACATATGGTTAGATGTCACTCATAGTTTGTGAGTTCTTCTAAGATAAATAAACATAGTCATCAAAGAAGAATGGTGAATTAAAATGAAGTTTTGATTCACTAAGTGATTGAAATTAAATTGAATTAATGCCAATCACCTCACTGCCTTGCTAATTAGAACCTAAAAGATTGTTCACCAAAACACTATTGTAGTGAGTAATAAATGGATGATGGAAATAATTAATTGGATTAATTAAGTGTTTTGATTAATTTAGAAAGTCTAAAGAAATCATAAAAGCGATAAAAGATCGTTTTGGGCTTAAAGAAACGTTCGGGTTTAATTGGGCCCATTGGGCCTAAACCCATTGGGCTTTTATTCAAGCATTGGATGACTTGAAATAAATGAAAGCCCAAAGCCCAAATGACACTAAGTAGGCCGGCCATACTAAGGGTTTGGGTGAGATGTTTGGTCAATTTGTTGACTAGGTTTTTGATGATATATAAGGAACTTTATAGAGATTGATTCTATAAGAGTTTTTGTGAGTTTAGAAACACAAAATAAAAACAACCATCTCTTTCTCTCTCAACAATAGGGCCGGCCAACCAAGAGGTGAATGGGCTAACAACTTTTCATCCTTTTGGTCATTCCTTCATCCTTCTCATTATACTAGTGGGTGAGGATCTTTAGAGGTCTTCTACTTTGGGGACTTGAAGAGAACCTAGGAGCACTCATTCTATCAAAGTGGAGGAGGCAAGGAAGGAAGCTAGGCTCAAGGAATTCAAGGAACAAAGAGCTTGGAGGTGGTCCATCCTTGGTCTAAAATCAAGAACAAGAGGTATAGATCTATTCCTTGACTTTGTTCTTAAGCAAAATTGTTTTGATGCATTATATTTAAACCTATGAACCTTGAAGGGGATTTGCATGACTATAACTTTGATAACTTGTTATAAATGCTTCCGTTGCGTATGTATATAAATCTAGAATTGTATATGCATGCTAGTCATTTTGAAATCCCAAATCTTGAAAACTCATAATTTTCCCTTCAGAAGTCCTAGCTTAGTTTCCGTCTCGTTAAGTGGTTTATCACTTCAACACTCAATGATTCAAAATCATCATAAGTCCATGTTGATGGACTATTTTTGTCAACCAACCATTATGTTCTAAACATAATTACAAACTTTCAAGAGTTGTTCAAGGCAACTCTTATTTCTTCATACAACAATTTGTAAGTGAAGAATCATGGCACTAAAAGTGTCCTTGTCTTTATGCTAATCTTCGTAAGTTCCTTTGTTCATATAACGAAGGAATAAACATTGGTTGTTTGTGTTGTTCTCTTCATGATAGACATTTCTAACATGTTCTTCCAATGATACATTATCAATAGGAAGATTGTGAGGATGAGACTTCTTAGGTACATGCACAATCCATTTAAGACAATCTTTGGGATTGTGTTACCAAGTCCGGAAACTAAAACATTCGGCTTTTCTTTGTCAAGTTTTGGATAGCGTTTGCAAATATATTGGTAAACGAATACATAACGAATATAAATTGATTGATTTTAAGCCATTTGATTCGGGTCTTTAAATCAAATAGCACCACCCACTATTTTTGGCAAATTCCATATCCCTCATTGGAATTCGAGAGTTTTGGAGGAAACTCTTAGTAGGTTATGGGAGACTCACTATTACCAAGCCCACCTCACAATGATATGATATTGGCTAGCATTAATAATAATGAGAGAGTACACTTACTCATTTGCAACTAATGCAAGTACCCATCAATTTGGCCTCTAGAGAATGTTACCTCACAATGATATGATATTGGCTCCATTGCACTTAGTTAAGTCATTCCCACCATGCTTAGTTCGTGAAGGGGTTCAAGAATAGCCTCACGATGATACGATGTCGGCCATCCTCGTTGCCTACACTAACCTCATCATATGTTTATGGATTCCTCCTGAGTATAAGCATGCACTTTGTACTCCCCCATGATAGGGTGAAGCCGGTGTACAAGTCATAAACGATTGGATCCCACCACGGTGGAAGGCCACGAAAGAGTGTTCTAAGCACTCTCACGCTTATCAACTTAATAATGGTTTGGTTGAGGGTTTTAGGTCTCATCACATATAAATATTCATTTTAATCTTTATTAAAACAATTTTGGTCCTATTACAACTATTGGTCCATTTGATTCAATTTAGTTGTATATAATACTCCCACTATACTTATAAAACGGTTTTTAAAACAAGAGTATATGATACTACTAACATAAGGTTTGCATTCATTTGATGGACTATATAGTTGCCTTAGGGCCTTAGGATGACTATGAACCTTTGTTTAGATTCAACACGAGCCTAGTGTTGAATCTCGGACTAGGGATGGAGATTGATTTTAGTTACGCGTTTAATCACATTAAGGCGTGTTGTTCCTAGGGGCGTTGGACCCAACTACTCCATTTTCATGCATATCAAATAAAACAAGAAAATGAGTACTTTAAAGTAAAGGTGAGCTTATGCTCATTACAACATTTGCATAATTCAAATTACTTTAAAGTAAAGAAGAGCTTATGCTCTTTTACAACATTTGATCAAATCAAATTACAACCAAAATTAATCTACACATTCCCATGGTTCAAACAAATTTGAAACGGCCTATCACATAGCTCAATTATCGTAGGCTTAGGTTCATAATCACCCTTTAATTAATCAACACTTTAATTAATTAAATTGAATGCAACATTTTCATTTGGTTTTTGTATCCATAAAATTGATTTAAATGGAGCTAAATGAAATGAAAATCCAATTCTCATTTAAAGAGACAAAACAATTTTTGTTCCCTACTTAATTTGGGCCATCATGCAATAACCACAACTTTTTGGGCTATATTGCGAAACACAAACTTTTGGGGTCACTTTGTAAAAACACAAAAGTCCACTACTTCATGTAATTACAACTAGAACCCAAAAATTTCAACAAATACAAAAAACTTCATTAAAGGAGCAAAACAATTTGTCCTTTAACGTTTTTGGGCCTTAACGTAAAAAACGTAAACTTTTGGGCCAAAGTGCAAATACACAAAAGTATCAAAACTTTATGTAATTGAATAAAAGACCCAAAAATACCCTATTCTATTAGGGTGGCCGGCCATGATAAAAAAAATAAGATTTTTACAAAGTTTTTGTAAGTGGGTTTTGTTAGGTGAGGTAAAGATGAAATATTTTGAATTTATGTCAAACTTTTAAAAAAAAAGTTTGTCTACCATTATAGCCATTAATTGAATTTATGTCAAACTTTTAAAAAAGTTTGTCTACCATTAAAACCATTAATAATACTTTACCAATAATCATCACCCACTAAAATCACCCACTAAAATTAAATCAAAACTTTATGTAAAAACATAAAACTTTTTGAATCAAAACTTCAAAACTTTTTGTTCTTGGCAAGAACTTCAAGAACATTGAAGAACACTCATGAAAACTCATAATAGCTCCATGAATGTTTTCACTCACCAAAACTCAAATTTTCACCACTCAAAAGAGGGCTAACATCCTAGGGTACTTAGGGGTTCCAAAAGTCACTTTAAAACCATTTTAACAAGACAAACATGAACCCAAAAAATCACCCTTTGGATTTGGCCGAATTTCCCCAAAAACATGGCACCAAATTTTAGCTCCAAAATTCATGCTCATATGAACTACATCTACAACATTTGAGATGGCAAATTTTCTAACAAAATTTACATTCAAAGAAACAAGAATAAAGCTTGTAACATATTACAACTTTTAAATCAAAAACTATGAACTACAAAACCCAAAATGATTCACCAACTACTAGACCTAGGCTCTTGATACCACTTGAAGGAAATTATGTGAAAAACATGTTCATTTGAATAACATCATATAGCATGCAATTAACAATTAAAGGCGGAATCATGCTTTCATGCATTCAAAAACAAAACATCAACCATGAAATTCAAAGCCTAGTAGATTGGTGAACCTTGACTCAACTTTTAAATCAACATTTATTAGTTGAGAAATATTTACCTTTGTAGATTCCTCTTTGCATATGCAAAGGATAATCACCCAAGAGATAGGGCCTTCATTCCTTGCTTCTTAGCTCCATGGATTTGGTTGAATGAAATAGATTCTCCAAGTTCCCAAAATAGAGAACCTCTAAAGATTCTACACCAAGGTTGGATTGGAGAGGAAATGAGTGACCTTGAGGAAGTAGAATTGCTAGACAATATCCCCCAAGGTGGTTGGCCTCTTAGAGAGAAATGGAAGCTTTGTGTTCTCACCAATTTTCTCTAAAATCAACAACTTATGAATTTTAGGCTATAAAGTTCTTTATATAGTCACTTCTTTAAATGACCTAAAGAACCAAAAAACCCTAATTCAACACTAAAATGGATATGGGCTTTTGGGCCTTTGTGAATCTTTATTCATTAAGTTGTCATACAACTTAAGTCAATGGGCTTTGACGTTCGAAGCCCATTGGGCCTTAAGGTCCAAAACTATCCCGAGGTCTTTAACGAACTTATTCGTTTGATTAATTAACATATTAATTAATCCTTGCCATAAATAATTAAACCATTTAATTATTCTTATTCATCTCCTTTGTTTCTTCAATCTCCACCTTACACGGTGTACGATACATTAGGTTCCTTTTAGCGAGGCAGTGGGCGATTAAAACCATTTTACATCGATTGTGAATTGAAACTTACTTTCAATTCTCCCTTTAGTGATCACACACGTTTAGGGCTTCCACAAACCATGAGTGACACCTAGCAGCATATCATGGCTACCCAAGCTAATCAGAAGAGGTAGAGAACCTATTCAGTTTAGGATTACAAATGCAATACGGTCTTTCTCTAATCTAATACTCTTGACCACATTGTTTGGTTTGATAGTTTATTTATTCATGTCTACTATCCAATGTGATTCGTTTGCTTATATGATTACCTTGAATGTGAATTGGAACGCATTCCCAAATCTCATTCATACTCTGGCCAGAGATTTTAATCATATCATAGAATATTCTCCCTCAAACCATTTCGAAGGTTAGAGATCCCTTGTTGCACATTCACTTGTCTCCATGACTAAGTGGCTTAACCCCAATGATGTCGTGGACACCCCGATGGGGTGACTTTGACATAATCAAAGATCAAGGACTTAACCACAAGACAACAACTGTGATGCCTCAGGTCAAAGGACTAATTTGCATTATCCCAACCATGAGTTCTCATGTGACATGAGTATGAGAAATCCTCGTTGATCGTGTTCAGTGGACTCATTCTCTATTGAGCACCTACGTACTTGTCTTGATGTCACACACACCAATGACTCGAGACTAGTCACTCTCCCTGAGAGAAGACATAGCACATATTGATCTTATCGGACTGTCAATGCCCAATTGGCAATCCTATGATCAGGAACGTTTAGGATGTGTCTACGAAAGAATGGTCTCATTAATCTAACTTCATTAGATTGCATTCTCCCAATCACATATTCCTTGGACTTTATCGTTTAAGCATATAACATTTATATGAGACGCCTCAAACAATAATGTTTGCCTTTTATATGTAAACTAGATTAGTTTAACATGTGAAATGTCCGTAAAGTATCATCATATGATTGGCTTTAGGGCACATTTCCAACAGCCAGGGCCTGTCCTTCACATGTATGTTCACATCGCACCGTTCGTTCGTCTTGGATCCAAGTTAGGTGCCAGTCATGTCGGGTAGATTGCATTAAGCAATCCGACTTGTATGTGACCGTGCTTCTGCACCAGCCTTCACGTGATCGCAGTACTAGAGCATATTGATTACACCCAGTCCTGTTCGTGTCAGAAATTATCTGTTTGAACTCGTGTGTCAACCTAGATGGATGAACACTTAGCTATACTTGATTATCACATGAGTATATTATTGTGGCATTTGATACATCATGACTTGGCATATTTATGGTTATAATATTGTTACAATGCTGTTGATTTATTGTTTACATACCTACATAGTATGTTTTAAGGAAACTATACTTGTTTTACAGCGAATGATTAGTATATTCGAAAATAAAGGATTTCGTATAAGCATTCTTTTGCTGACCCACTGAACTTTGTTTTTCGCCCCTCCACGACCTAGATAGCTGTACTCTTTGTGGCACTCGAGGAATCTCGGCAGTTCTGACATTCTCTTCTGTTTAGACGTACGAACTTATCACTGTTGTGTAATAAGTGTACTTTAGTTACTTTGACTACTCTTCTGTAGTCTCACTGTCTATTACGCTCTGAATAATTGTAGTGGGTTCATCCCACAATTTTGCCCCTCCAAAAATCCCATTTTCCTTAAAAAATAATAAAAATAAAAAGGCCCGGTTCCAACCGACCCACCAAACGGGACCTTCATCCCCCTATAATCTTATTAAGAGAAAATAGGAATGCAAATACGGAGACATAAAGTCAAATCTCTTTTATGAGAAAAACATAGCAAGGGAATAAAAAATCAACCCCACTTACAAAGAAAACATATAACAAAAATCATCTGAAACGATAGCTGGTAGAAGTAGAAAGATCATGAATATAAGTAGAAGCTACACATGAAGGAACGTTAGACCACCAGTAATATACATCGTGATCTGCACCAAATTAGCTAAGGCCTCGGCCCCACAGTTGCCCTTGCGAAGTATATGGGAATCAAAAACAACATATGCCTAATATGCCATAGGCAATTGCTCCAATCAACAAGCAAATACAAATTAATGATAGAACTATGAGAGTTTAACTAGTGAATCACCATACTTGAGTCCGTCTCCAACCAAATGTGATGCCATCCACACACCCAAGCAACTCGAATAGCCTCAGCCACAGCAAGAACCTCAACTGCAATCGAACTAGAAAAATTTGTGGACGACGCAAAAGAACCCAAAGCAATACCTTGATAATCACAAAATACATCACCATAACTTGCGTGACCCATTAGTAATTACCTTGGTCCACCCCACCATAGGAGGTAAAAAAAAAAAAAGAGGCAAATTCTTTAGAACACATAAAAATACTAGCCTGGGCATGAGCGATACATAACCTAGCACCCTCAAAACGGATCTTGTTTCGTACAGACCATAAATACCAGCTCAAATACTCACGATTAAAGAGGACATTTAATAATTATTTCGTTTTCACTTTTTAGTTTTCATTTTTTTGAAATTGATGAAAGCACTTTTTGTAAAAATGTTTTTGGAATCAATCTTGAGTAAAAATGCAAATGAATCTTGAAAAATCATTTGAAGTACTTCTTACAAAAAACACATAAATGGTGGTTCTTGCAGAAAACACTTTAAGTACTTTTGGAACCCAAAAATATTTTTTCTAAAAATAATTTCAGTCATTCTAAAAACATTTTCAAATGAACCGTTCTCATTTTTCTTCTCGTTTTCATGTTGTTGTTGCCTAATCCCACGTCTGATCTCTCATTAAATAAGGAACTGGCTCCTTCTCTTGAGTCATGACAAACATAGGGCCAAAAACCCAAATAAATGGAATCAAAGTCCTTATTTTATTAGGCTTATATTTGATTTTCTTCCTGAACTTTGGTAAACTCAAAATCGTCTTTTTTTTTTTCATTTGTGTAAAATCCCTATTAAATAGAAATTTTGTCGCTCCTTTAATCTGCCACATTGATACCAAATTGTAGAGAGCACTGAATTTGCGCGTAGCTTGACCTGCATGTATTAAAACTGCTATAACACCTTCTAGAAAAATGTTCGAATCTTAAAATTCTACAGAAAATACACATTAATATCTTTCCAAGCATGTATGAATCATCATCTAGTTCTTCTTGAGTTCGTACATTTTATTTGGCGAAATCGAGTGATCGACACACGCAATGCTAACGACATAGAATTGTAAAAGCCTATTAATCTCATTATTTTTTTCTTTTTAGCTCATTTTCTACTCTTTTCTTCTTACAACCTAAAAATCATAAAAGGAAAGTAAACCTATATAAAAGAGTTAAACAAGGGTGTAACACATGGAGAATTAATATGAATGAAATGTCGAATTTATGAGCAAAATAGCCCCTAATCTGAATTCCTAAGTTCATATGGTTCATATGAATATAATTTATGACTCTCTCTTAATTATATTCAATACTCTGACCATAGATTCTCAAATCATACCTTAGAATATTCTTTTTTTACCAAATATAAAGGTTCTTTGTTGTACACTCACCTGCCTTCATAAATAAGTTAATGATCCCAACAATACATGCATGTGCCCTAGGTGGAGCATGGTCTTATTGAATTGTCAAATGATGATGACGTATCTATAAGATAACTGTGGTTTTTTAGGTCCAAGGATTAATTGCATAGTTGCAAGAATTCCTCATTTGATATATTAGTAAAGACTTCCATATAAAATAAAAAATTCCATTTGGTCGAATTCAATGAACTCACTCTCTATTGAGTACCTACACATTTGTCTTTGGTTTCTTTGCATGAATGACTCCAGACTAGTCATTCTCTAAAGTGAGAGAGCATATTATGTATTGATTTTTGGAATAAAATTTTTGCACATCCGTGTGTAGAAGAACAATTGCTAGAATCCTACAAGACAAACAAACAATTGTAAAACAACCTAGGCACCGTATGGTGCCGGCCAAGGACTCTCTAATGGTCAAGTTAGTAAAGTCTTTTAGAACTCAAATGATGATAGAGAGCGATAGTATGTAATACTTTTAATATGAACCCTAGGGGTGGATTTATAATAGTTCATATAGGATCCTTGTTAGGATGGTAACCCTTATTAAATCGGGTTTAGAGATCCTTGTTAGGATAGTAACCCTTATTAAATCGGGTTTAGAGGAAACATAGATTTCCTTCTTATTATGATTGTGATTTCTTGCGTAGTATGCCAATCCTATGAATATAGAAATTTAGTTCTTAATTGGAACTTAATTAAGTTCCCCTTTTGAGGAACAAGATGGTCCTTCTCGATAAGACAAATCCTGCCTATGGAAAAGGGCTTATCGGAATGACTTGCTGCATAGTCCGTTACAATATATTCAATCGGGACTATACGACCCGTTAGGAAGCTTATATGTCGCTTTGGTCATTTTGGCCACCTAGATTCAATAGTCTAAAAATTCACGGTTCCACACTCATCTTAGTAGATTGCCAATGCCAATTGGTAATCTTATGATCATAAACATTCATGATATGTGTATAAGAAAGAAAAGTCTAATAAATCCAACTTCTTTATATCTTGTTGATGCATAAAATCGGGTTAATTTTGGATCAACTTAAATCCGACCGTAAATTACATAAATATACATGATGTATCGTGGTTGACATCGATTTTTCTACCTCCATTTTTCTTCCATTTTTATGTAACATGTTGTAAGTTCGATTTCGACAAGTTTGATATTAAATTGCTATCACTGTTTTAGGATTAATGACTAAATAACAAAGAAAAAGAAATTGGCACTCCATCTTTTTGGGTTAAAAATTCCTACGCCCATGGGGACGTCAAATTCATATCTCCTAGGGCTATTGGGTGGTTGGTTGACTAATTGGCGTCGTAAGTGGGTTTCCAACGGAATAAGATGCAAAATTTTACTTATAACCATAGATGAAAATATCGATAATATCGGCGATCGTTTTTTTCATATAACGATATTTCGCGAGTATTCCTTTAATTATCGCTAATATATCGCGATAATATCGATATTATCGCGAGATAAACCTAAAAATATTTGAAAATTTCTGAAAAGTCTCAAACATGCACATAGAGGGATTCGAACCCCTCCCATCTAACTCCTTCAGCGCCTTGACCACTATACCATTTATATTTTTGTGAAAACATGCTAAAATATTTATATATATGGTTTTGTTTTGAATTCTTTTTGCAAGAAACAAATTTGCACATATTCCAAATTTTTTGTGGTATTATATTTTAAATTGTGTCAATTAATTACTTAGTCAATGGCATGTGGTTTTTTATTTTTCTAATTTTTATTTGGTCACTTACATGTAGGGTTGGAAAAAATTCCCGAAAATCCCAAACCAAAACCATCCCGAAGTTCGGGAATCCCATCCCGAAAAATACCGAAATTTTCGATATGGGATTGGTTTCCAAATCCCATTTGTTTGGTAATCCCGAAATCCCGAAAAATACCGAAGTATTCGGTTTCCTATTGACTTTTGGGTTTCGGTTCTTGAAAGCCATTGCCATGGTTGCTTACTACTCTTCACAATACACTTACTCTACACATAGAGATGATGAAGATAGTGAAAATTTTGAACCTCATAGGAACTCTATGTGGTACTTAGTCACTCATGTATCTTACCATGCAATGTATAAAGTGTAAAATATTGTACTAATTCATTATATATAAATGATTATGGTGTGTTTAAACTTCTTTCATTAATTACTATATATTTTCTACACTCACAATGTTTGCCAGCTCGCTATATAATCAACTTAAATCAGTTAAATCCATCATGCAATGCATTTCCTTCTAATGTTTTGTGATAAACTAATAGATAATTGACTAAATAAACATCCTGCAAAGTTTCAATAAAAATTTCCAAGTTTTTCTTACAATTTCCGTGGTTTCCATGTAATTTTTATCGATATCGATATTATCCCGATATTTCCATCGATATTTCCGTGTTTTCGGACTACCGATATTTCCGATATTACCGATATTTTGTTCCTTGCTTATAACGCACGCACTGAGCTAAAAGCACTGCCACGCGTTAACTGTGGCCTCACACCTAAATCTCACCTTCTAGAGAGAGAAGTAGGTGGGGTCGTCGGTTGGGTTCTTTGTTTTAAAATGATGGAAAATGATTCTAGCGGGATTTTTTTCCTGAGGATCTTAGGAATCACGTGATCGTTCATCGTACATACGATCAGAAATCATTTTAAAATTTAAAATTTAAAATTAAATATGAATATTATTTAATGAAAACTAACTGCACGAACGATAAACGGTTACGATCACTGTATTTCTAGGATCCCTACGAATGCTTTTCTTAAAATGATGTCACACTTACTATGTATTATTATTTTGTAGGGTTGTTTTATTAACACCTCATATTTTGTTGACTATAACCCACCTACTGAAAACACCCCATAATTACTTTTGAAGTTAACAATTATTTTAATATACCCTATTTAATTTCCTATACTACCCTTACACCCCACATAAGGAATAGGCCAAATTGGATTATTCATCCCCGTGGTCATAGGAAACTTGCATGATGACCCCCGTGGTGAAAAAACTAGGAATTAAACCCCTGTGGTCAAGAATGTTAGCAAATTTAGTCCAAAAGTAAGATTTCTGTTAAATGACTGTTAAAAGTATGGGTAAAACTGTATTTTCAGTTCCAATTGACATTTAAAATAAATATTTTTTATAACAATTAACAAAAAAAAAATAATGCTTAATTTTTAAATAAAAAAAAGCCCCAATTCAATGTCAATTGGAACTGAAAATACAGTTTTACCCCAACTTTTAACAGTCCTTTAACAGAAATCTTACTTTTGGACTAAATTTGCTAACATTCTAGACCACAGGGGTTTAATTCCTAGTTTTTTCACCACGGGGGTCATCATGCAAGTGTCATATGACCACGGGGATGAACAATCCAATTTAGCCTAAGGAATAATAAAGGTGGTTGCTACCTTGCTGGGAGATTTATCCAATCTTGGAAAGAATTGCTTCTGTTTGTCGAATTCCAGGAAATAAATGAGCCTAGCTTCTAGTTTACTGCTATCTATATAATTTAGATGTTCTTGTTTGGTTCTTTGTGACAGCCCGTCCCTAATTTTAAGAATTTTTAAAGTTTTAATAAAGGATTTTACAAAAATGCCCTTTGAGGCACGCACGTCACTCGAGGTTAATCGTCATGTCGTGCCATCTAAGAATTTTTTTTCTTGGCATATCCTTGCAGTACTCGTCGTTACAGACGCGTGGGCGCAGACGGTTCGTGATTTGGAGTTATATCGAAGAAGTTATTAACTTTTGGAATTTGGGATTTTTAAGGAATTATAATTTTAGTAAAATATAGAAATTCTTTTATGAAAATGGACGGCCCAGATTTAATGAAGATTTGAAATGGATGGCTTGGATGTGAGGGAAAGAAAATAAAAATAAAAATAAGGTTTTGTGTGTGTGTGTGCGCGTGAGAAGAAGAGGAAGAAACAGAAAATGGGGATTGGGCAAAGCTGCCCAATCGGAGAAGAAGAAGAAGAAGCCAATGGGGAGAGGAGAGAGGGAGGAAGCCGGCCAATCGGAACAGAGCAAGGAGGAAAGGAGAGAGGGCGAGAAGCGGAGGAAGAAGAACAGAAATGGGTTCTCAACCCGCGACCCGCGCGCGACCCGGTGGGTTTTCCACCCATTTTCGTCAAAAATTCTCCATTTTTCCGGCGAATTGAGCCATGATTTCACTTAGTAAGTATCCTACTACTCCTTCCTCATCATTCTCATCTCAAATTTGGAGAGATTTGGTGTTGAAATTGGGAAAAACGCACCAAAGGGTGCGGCAACTTTATGTCTTCGATTCTCTTATTTTTGAAACAATTTCTCTCAATTGTTGCCATCATTAGACTCCCCTTGAGGCCTAGAACAAAGCCCAAGCATTGGTTAGGACGACGGAGTTGATTTGAAGGTCGGATTGAAATCACCCAATTCTAGGGTTCTTCACGGTTTTGGTGAAATTGAAGCACTTCCAGGCCAAATTGGCCTTGGCCACAGGTATGAAAGTTACTCTACTCATTGAGATCTTCAAATCTGCAAATTTTGGTAATTTTTGGAAATAGTTAGATTTTCCGGCGAGCCGGGGCGGCCAACCGCCACCCGCGGCGGCCCGTGCGGCGGCGCGTGGCCAATGGCCCGCCAATGTCATTCTTAGCATGTGTTTAATGCTCTAGGTTCAGTTTTGATAATTGATGGACGTAAATTGAATAATTGAACCTAAGTCGGTTACGATTCGTGGTTAGGTAAAAATGTGAATTGACGATCTGACCGTTGGATCGTCACCAAACTTTGATACGTTGTAATACGTAATATTTGAGAATTATAGGAACTTACGGATCGGGAATCCGATTTACGGATCTTTCGGAATTGGAGTTGTAAATTCATAAAATAGAACGTTAACCGTCACTTGGTTTTGGAAATTGATGGAGATCCGACCGTTGGATGGTAATGAAATTTTAGGATGTTGTCCTAGAGGTATATTGTGGACCTCTGGAAGTTATGGATTGGAAATCTGAGTTGCAGATCTTCCAGATCGATATGCGTAGTGACGTGTTTTATATAAGTTATATATCCTATCGATATGATTTCTGAGGTTGGATTTGATTATGGTTCTAGGCACCGATCATCTTGACGCTTTGATGTGTTGTGCTGGGGAGTTGTAGGGCGAACTCCAGGTGAGTGGGCAGTTTTGATTTCATATTTACCTATATACATTTGTTTCCCAGAAAATACGCGTTTTATGAAAGTTATGAATTTAAATTGCCATGCATGAAAACATTGAATATTTGATTTGATAATGGATATATATATATATAAACATGAATTGATATATGATGCATACATGTTGCATGGTACTGTGGAGGCGCAGGTAAGTCAGGTGAGTCATTATTCATTGAATTATTGATGTTGAAACGTTTAAGCTCATAACCTGCCCCTAGGTGTTAGTGCTTATATTAGTATTCACCACACCGCACGCTCATCTTGGATCCAAGTAGGTGGATGTCGTACAGACCATATGAGGGTTCCGACATGCCAGTCGTACAGACCATTAGAGGGGTTCCGACTGGTGGGTGACTTTAGATATGCGCGCTGATGATTGATGTGAGAAGCACTAGAGCGTATTTATACACCTGTCATCGTACAGACTACCTTATGTAGTTCCGAGTGATGTGCAGAGTTAAACCGTACAGGTCACCGAGGTGACTCCGGTTAGTTTGGATGATGAGCTTTAGAATCAACCGTACAAGACCATTATAGGGTCTCCGGTTGACTTATTATTTCACCTGATTTATATTTTGATTCATGGCATGGCATGTTTTTCTTGAAAAATGTTAAAGATTTGGGATTTGAGTTTTGAGATTTTATATGGTTTTATATATACTATTTTCTGGGAAAGTATACAGGTTTTACAGCGAGGGGTTAGAAATGTTTTAAATGAAATGTTTTCGAAAAACTTTGTTTTACTGACCCACTCAATTTTGTTTTGCGCCCCTCCAGGTTCCAGTTAGCAGAGCTTTGGTGGCCACGAGAAATCCAACGGTGTTCTGACAGAATTCACAAAAGTAGGACTCGCCCTCGGGTGTTTTATATTAGTAACTGTATTCTTTTAAGCTTCCGAACTGTGTAAATGGTTACGTCACTCTCACGTGACGGCCAGCATGCCCTCCTCCGGGACGGGGTGTGTCAGTTGGTATCAGAGCCTAGGTTGCAATTCTGGACATCTTGAAAATTTCCTAGTGTCTTCTGTCAGAACTATACCGCCTCGTAGTGAGCCACGTAGTTCAGATGGACCTAAATTCCCTGATATAGTAGTTTGGGGGGGGGAAGATTAGTGCCATGGTGATTCAGTCTAATATCTAAAGGGCTCATTTTGAGAATGATTATAAGTTGGATTTGAATCACTTTATGGAAATGGAGAACCTGAGGGAGCAGATTGATGGCTTAATTATTTGGAAAAGATGTTTCGGATTATGCAAAGTCAAGGGAATCTTCCTCCCGACAGGTGGGTCGAGATGACTACCTAGTTCTGAGTGTTGAATCTGCATTCTGGTGAAGATAGGAATGTTATCCGATGTTATCGGGAGAACAACTGTTTGGAAGTTGTTTAAAGAGTTGTTTAAGAAAAGATTATTTCTCCGGCATATATGGACGGTAAGAAACAAGAGTTTACAATTTGAGACAAGGAAAAGAATGAGAATCTAAGGAAAGATAATCAAGGTAAATGTCATGTGTCTCAAGAACCTCACAAGATTTAGAGCTTCAAGAGATGTGGGATTAATTCTAGTTCTGCCCGCATAGATTTTTGTACCATTGGTCAGATGCAAGGTGGTAGATTTACTGGAGATCCTAGATTACAGAGACGAGGTGACTCTGGTAGAGGAAATGTACCCTTGTACCGTAAGTGCAATAACATACACTTTGGAGAGTGTAGGCGAGAAAGCAGAGGATGCTTTACATGTGGACAAATGGAACATAGAGCTGCAAGATGCTTTGAATCATTCAGACTTGATTATGGATACGTTGGGTATTTTGGTCACTTGCCAGAGTTTATTGGTCGTGATGCAGAAACTTTATGTTATTGACGCTGTTGCCAAATAGAGTAATGTTTGAGCACGATCGAGGCGTATGCATGTATTTTCCCTATGAGGAGTAAGATGGTAATATTGCACTATTGGGAATTGTTGCTTACTTATCGAGACAACGATGATTTATTAGTATTGCGGGCTGCAGACCGTAATATTAATAACTTATTCGTTGGATCCGTTAAGCAAGTAAACAGGTAGGTTACCCTACATTAGTATGATGTTATTCAGGGTGTTCAGCGTTGGAGGAGGATATAGTTATGCCAGGGAATCTTATTTCATTGGAGATCGTGGATTTGGATGTGATCTTAGGCACAGATTGGGTGCATTATAATCGTGCCAATATGGATTGCTACGGAAAACCAGTTACTTTCCATTGTCTTGGATTATCAGAGGTTACTTTTATGAGTGAGCAAAGTGGAGTGAGGCATGCCGTTATTTCTGTTATAAGAGCAAAGAGATCATTATCGAAAAGCTGCCAAGAATACTTAGCTCACATAGTGCTACATGATGCTACGCTGAGTAGCGTGGAAAATGTAAAAGTTGGTTAGACATTTTCGGTTGTAATTCCGGATGAGTTACCTGGATTGCCATCAGACAGAGATGTGGTGTTCGCTATTGAATTGTCTCCGAGTACAGATTTTATGTTATAGATTGGTTCCTACATAGTTAAAGGAAATTGAAAATCCAGTCACAGGAATTGGTTGATAAAGGTTTCAATCCACCTAGTACGTTACCTTGGAAAACCTCAGCTTTATTTCTAAGGAAGAAAGACGGGACCTTAAGAATATGTATGGATATTAGGTAATTGAATCGGGTAACGAGTAGGAATCATTATCCAGTACCGTGCATTGATGATTGTTTGATCAGCTTAGAGGTGCCTATGTGTTTTCAAGGAAAGAGTTGAAGTCTGATATACTCTTAAGTGAAAGTAAAGCATGCTAGTCGTTTCGAGTTGGTGTTGCAATGTTTGAGGGAACATTGGTAGTATGCAAAGTTTGACAAATGTCAATTTTGGACGAATCAAGTGGCATTTTTGGGACATGTAATATTTGCACAAGGTATTCAAGTAGATCCTCAAAGAGTGACAACTGGGGAGAATTGGGAACAACCACGAACCGTGATTGAGATTCGGAGTTTTCTTAACTTAGCAGGCTATCATGGACGGTTGATGAAAGAATTTTCAGTCATTGCTTTACCATTGACGAGAAAAGAGGTCAAGTTTGAGTGGGATGATAATTGTGGGTAAAGTTTTCAATAGTTGAAATATTTCCTCACTCGTGCACGTATTTTAGCACTCCTGGATGATGACGGTAATTATAAGGTTTATAGTGATGCTTCGTTGAATGTTCTTGAATGCGTGTTGAGGCAACATGGTAGGGTGATTACCTATGTTTCACGGCAATTGAAATTTCATGAAATAAATTACCCTAATTATGATTTGGAATTAACAGTTATCATCTTCACTTGGAAGATTTGGAGACATTACCTTTGTGGAGAAAAGTGTAAGATTTTTGCGAGTCAAAAGAGTATCCAATATCTGTTTATTCAGAGGTATCTTAATCTTAGGCAACGAAGGTGGATTGTGTTGCCTAGTGATTATGATTGCACGACCAGGGTGATCGTGCAAATGTTGTGGCCAATACTCTTAGTAGGAAGACCCTAGTGGGAATTAGTGCTTGGTACGATTGCCATGTCCATATTCTTGTGGAATTGAGATCTACTGGAGTAAAGTTGGGAATGGAAGATCGAAAAGAAAACGTACTTGCTAATTTTCAAGTTAGGCCTATTTGGTAGGTCGTACTCGAGACTTCAGCGTTTGACAAAGAAATTCAAGAATTTATTTAAAGCAAGGAACAACGAGGAAAAGAAAGATCTCAGGGTTAGAGAATCAGATGGCATGCGTATGCAAGTGAACAGGATGTGTGTACTTAATGATATGGAATTAAAGAAAATAATGTTGGACGAAGCATACTGTTCAACTTATACAATGCATCCTAGATGTACTAAAATGTATCTTACCATTCGACCATATAAAAAGGGAAATTGTTGAATTTGTGAAGAGGTGTATCAGTCGTCAGCAAGTCAAAGCAGAAAGGAAGAAGTCTTTTTAGATTGATGCAGCTATTTTCCGTTCCACAGTGGAAATGGGAAAATATTAATATAGATTATGCGTACAAGTTTCCTCGTTCACGAGATGGTTATGATGAAATTGAGGTGATAATTGATTGGCTTACTAAAGCAGCGCAGTATTCTTCAATGAAAGAGCAGTAACCTTTCCAGAAGTGCAACAGTTAATTATCTGTCTTATGGAAAAGAGATTTGGGCTTGCGGATCTGTTGAACTTCTTGAGTATGTTGGTCATTTCAGTTTGTTCCAAGAGCAACGCCATAAGGCCGTGGAAAGCTGTGTTTTGTGTTTCGAATTGTTAGAATTGTGGACGGATGGTATTCAAGGCCCTGAGTTAGTGGATGAGACTACTCAGAATATTCAAGTAATTAAGTCTAACCTGGAAGTGAGCCAAGTTCGGCTGAAGAGTTTAGCAGATAGACACGCTACTGATCGAGTTTATGGTGTGGGTAATTTGGTGTTCTTGAAGTTGTCACCTTGGAGAGGTGTAGTACGGTTTGGAATGAGAGACAAGTTAAATCCTAAGTACATCAGGCCGTCTTTGACTATTGAAGGAATCAGTGAAATACTTTCAATGTTTGAATACCCTCAGGATTAGATAAGGTGTATTATGTGTTTCATGTTTCGATACTTTGACATTACATCTCAGATCATTCACATGTGATACCTCCTCAACCTTTGGAAGTCAATCTGGATTTGATGTATGATGAGGAGCCAGTGCCTATCTTGTATTAGAAAGATGATGTACTGAGAAATAAGATAATGAGTTTGGTGAAAGTTTATGGAGGAATATTTCAGTGGAAGAAGCTACTTGGAAGTCGGGGAATCGAATGAGAGAGATGTGTTTCGGGCTGTTTTATGAATATTGATGGATTGTAAAGATTGTGTAAATTTCGAGGACGAAATTTCTTTAAGGTGGGTAGATTGTGACAGCCCGTCCCTAATTTTAAGAATTTTTAAAGTTTTAATAAAGGATTTTACAAAAATGCCCTTTGAGGCACGCACGTCACTCGAGGTTAATCGTCATGTCGTGCCATCTAAGAATTTTTTTCTTGGCATATCCTTGCAGTACTCGTCGTTACGGACGCGTGGGCCCAGACGGTTCGTGATTTGGAGTTATATCGAAGAAGTTATTAACTTTTGGAATTTGGGATTTTTAAGGAATTATAATTTTAGTAAAATATAGAAATTCTTTTATGAAAATGGACGGCCCAAATTTAATGAAGATTTGAAATGGATGGCTTGGATGTGAGGGAAAGAAAATAAAAATAAAAATAAGGTTTTGTGTGTGTGTGTGTGCGTGAGAAGAAGAGGAAGAAACAGAAAATGGGGATTGGGCAAAGCTGCCCAATCGGAGAAGAAGAAGAAGAAGCCAATGGGGAGAGGAGAGAGGGAGGAAGCCGGCCAATCGGAACAGAGCAAGGAGGAAAGGAGAGAGGGCGAGAAGCGGAGGAAGAAGAACAGAAATGGGTTCTCAACCCGCGACCCGCGCGCGACCCGGTGGGTTTTCCACCCATTTTCGTCAAAAATTCTCCATTTTTCCGGCGAATTGAGCCATGATTTCACTTAGTAAGTATCCTACTACTCCTTCCTCATCATTCTCATCTCAAATTTGGAGAGATTTGGTGTTGAAATTGGGAAAAACGCACCAAAGGGTGCGGCAACTTTATGTCTTCGATTCTCTTATTTTTGAAACAATTTCTCTCAATTGTTGCCATCATTAGACTCCCCTTGAGGCCTAGAACAAAGCCCAAGCATCGGTTAGGACGACGGAGTTGATTTGAAGGTCGAATTGAAATCACCCAATTCTAGGGTTCTTCACGGTTTTGGTGAAATTGAAGCACTTCCAGGACAAATTGGCCTTGGCCACAGGTATGAAAGTTACTCTACTCATTGAGATCTTCAAATCTGCAAATTTTGGTAATTTTTGGAAATAGTTAGATTTTCCGGCGAGCCGGGGCGGCCAACCGCCACCCGCGGCGGCCCGTGCGGCGGCGCGTGGCCAATGGCCCGCCAATGTCATTCTTAGCATGTGTTTAATGCTCTAGGTTCAGTTTTGATAATTGATGGACGTAAATTGAATAATTGAACCTAAGTCGGTTACGATTCGTGGTTAGGTAAAAATGTGAATTGACGATCCGACCGTTGGATCGCCACCAAACTTTGATACGTTGTAATACGTAATATTTGAGAATTATAGGAACTTACGGATCGGGAATCCGATTTACGGATCTTTCGGAATTGGAGTTGTAAATTCATAAAATAGAACGTTAACCGTCACTTAGTTTTGGAAATTGACGGAGATCCGACCGTTGGATGGTAATGAAATTTTAGGATGTTGTCCTAGAGGTATATTGTGGACCTCTGGAAGTTATGGATTGGAAATCTGAGTTGCAGATCTTCCAGATCGATCTGCGTAGTGACGTGTTTTATATAAGTTATATATCCTATCGATATGATTTCTGAGGTTGGATTTGATTATGGTTCTAGGCACCGATCATCTTGACGCTTTGATGTGTTGTGCTGGGGAGTTGTAGGGCGAACTCCAGGTGAGTGGGCAGTTTTGATTTCATATTTACCTATATACATTTGTTTCCCAGAAAATACGCGTTTTATGAAAGTTATGAATTTAAATTGCCATGCATGAAAACATTGAATATTTGATTTGATAATGGATATATATATATATAAACATGAATTGATATATGATGCATACATGTTGCATGGTGCTGTGGAGGCGCAGGTAAGTCAGGTGAGTCATTATTCATTGAATTATTGATGTTGAAACGTTTAAGCTCATAACCTGCCCCTAGGTGTTAGTGCTTATATTAGTATTCACCACACCGCACGCTCGTCTTGGATCCAAGTAGGTGGATGTCGTACAGACCATATGAGGGTTCCGACATGCCAGTCGTACAGACCATTAGAGGGGTTCCGACTGGTGGGTGACTTTAGATATGCGCGCTGATGATTGATGTGAGAAGCTCTAGAGCGTATTTATACACCTGTCATCGTACAGACTACCTTATGTAGTTCCGAGTGACGTGCAGAGTTAAACCGTACAGGTCACCGAGGTGACTCCGGTTAGTTTGGATGATGAGCTTTAGAATCAACCGTACAGGACCATTATAGGGTCTCCGGTTGACTTATTATTTCACCTGATTTATATTTTGATTCATGGCATGGCATGTTTTTCTTGAAAAATGTTAAAGATTTGGGATTTGAGTTTTGAGATTTTATATGGTTTTATATATACTATTTTCTGGGAAAGTATACAGGTTTTACAGCGAGGGGTTAGAAATGTTTTAAATGAAATGTTTTCGAAAAACTTTGTTTTACTGACCCACTCAATTTTGTTTTGCGCCCCTCCAGGTTCCAGTTAGCAGAGCTTTGGTGGCCACGAGAAATCCAACGGTGTTCTGACAGAATTCACAAAAGTAGGACTCACCCTCGGGTGTTTTATATTAGTAACTGTATTCTTTTAAGCTTCCGAACTGTGTAAATGGTTACGTCACTCTCACGTGACGGCCAGCATGCCCTCATTCGGGACGGGGTGTGTCATCTTGCTATCGGAGTTAGTCTATGACTTGACCTCTTACGTTTTTATCCTATTTTGCTCTGGGATTTCAAACTTCAGCTAGCTTTCATCTTTATGAAGTCTCTTCTTTCAACCGGAAAAAAAAGGAGAAATGAAACTTTTTCTTCCAGACGTTCTTAACTGCCGAATGGAATCAGTTTCTGATGCATAGTTACTGATTATGCATGTATCAACATCAATCTATTTCCCTTACGAAAAATCACATGGGTTCCTTGCAACATTTGCGAATTGCGATGCGATACGAAAAATCCCATGGGTTCCCCCAAAAAAAATCTTTGGAAATTGGTATCTGAACTGTAGAAAATGTTTTCAAATTTGAACCCTTAGACTGCAACTCAAAAAAAAGAAAAATCTCAACATGTTCTTGAATTATTATTAGGTTTGCTGTTAAAAGAACTTAGGGAGTGTAATTTTTAGGGCTTTAATAGTCATTTTATAACAAGATATATGAGTTATTTAATATTAGAATTTAGGGTAAAGTACAAAAAACTACCTCAACTATTGGTGTCACGACACTTTCATACCTCATCTTTTTTAAATGACAATGTCATACCTCATCTTACGAATTTGTGTCAATGTCATACCTCCGTTAGTTTTTCTGTTAATTTTTCTGTTAAGTGCTGACGTGGCTAGATACAGGGACCACTCACTAATCCAACAGGATTAAAATATAATTAAATATATATTTTAATAATTAAAAATTAAAAAATTAAAATTAAAAATATGTTTTTATATTAAATTGTGGGATTCACTTCTCTCTTTCTCTCTCTCGCCTCTCTCTCTTCTCTGCATCCCCAAAATCCCAAAGACCAGAAACCCTTATCACCCGTCCCCCCCCAACCTTCCTCCACCACTCTCTCTCTCTCACCTCTCTCCCTCTCAAAGTTTGAAACTTTGAATTTTTCTGCAAAATTTGGAATAGTTTGATACTGGTAGGTAGGAAATTAGGGATTTTGGAAATGGTGAGCCTCAAATCTGGAGGTGTAGAGGGGGTGCAGCGACCAGCCGGCGGTTATCTACTGCAGGGCAGATTCTGCCAAGCTCTGCTTGTTTTGCGACCAGCACGTGCACTCGGCTAACTTGCTCTCTTGGAAGCACATGTGCTATCAGATCTGTGATAATTGCGCTTCTGAAGCCGTCTCCGTCCGCTCCTCCACCGACAAACTCATTCTCTGTGAGAAGTGCGATTGGGACGCCCACGGCAGCTGCTCTGTCATCGCCGCGCACGATCGCACCCCTCTCGAAGGATTTTTCGGCTGCCCCTCGGCGCTCGAGCTCGCGTCTCTTTTGGGTTTGGATCCCCAGGATAAGAGTCTACCAGCTCGACCCAGCCCGCAGCACCAGAACTAGGATATGGGTTTGCCATCCATGGATTCGTCTTGGAATGAGTTTGGGATGTAGGACTTGATGGTGCCCATCCAGAACGACATCGTTGACCTGACTGGTGATATGAAGAGGCAGAATAGTGGGGGCATAAGCGGGAAACATAAGCAGGGGATACATAAGCAGCTGTTGGAGTTGCTTAAGAGGGACTTGGATGGCGGCGGAGGTGGTAGTGGCAGTGAGAATTTGGTACCAGGGACGCAAACAAGGAATGGTTGGCATAAGGAGAATGGGAATGGAAATGGGGACGCAGACAAGCACCTGCCTCGAATCGACTACCTAGAAAAAATCAGCTTCTCCCGCCACAACGCGATGTCGATGTTCCGGCGGTTCCCGCAGCTGTTCTGCTACAGAAAAAAGGAAGAAAGGGAGGTTTGATGGGATTTTGGGTTTTGAGATTCGTAATGGGATTCTGGGTTTTGGGATTTTGGGATGCAGGTTGCCCAGAGAAAGAGAAGAGAGAGGCGAGAGAAATGAGAGAGAGAGTGTGGTGGAGGAAGGTTGATGGACGGTTGGGAAGGGTTTATGGGCTTTGGGATTTTGGGGATGCAAAGAAGAGAGAGAGGCGAGAGAGAGAGAGAGAGAGAAGTGAATCCCACAATTTAATATAAAAAAATATTTTTAATTTTTAATTATTAAAATATAGATTTAATTATATTTTAATCCAGTTGGATTAGTGAGTGGTCCCTGTATCTAGCCACGTCAGCACTTAACAGAAAAATTAACAGAAAAACTAACGGAGGTATGACATTGACACAAATTCGTAAGATGAGGTATGACATTGTCATTTTAAAAAGATGAGGTATGAAAGTGTCGTGACACCAATAGTTGAGGTAGTTTTTTGTACTTTACCCTAGAATTTATGTAGGGGTAGTCAACAAAATGTGAGGTGTCAATAAAAAAACCCTATTTTGTATTATCTCTTTAACAGAGATAAGTGGACTAACACATATGATTCTATCTCTATTATAAAAATATACGAATGATGGTACAAATAAATGGTAATAATAATTTTTTTTTCTTCTTATGGGTTGTAATGTTTTGTTTTTTTTTATCAAAAAGTGACAATCCACCATTTCGAGGGTAAGGAAGATTCACATAGCATTTAAGTTTTTATTAGCCATCATCGTGTGATTCACCAGTACTAGAAATCGAATCAAAGACATGTTGTATGAAATATGATGCGATATTTCTTCCTAAGCCCTGGACCCGTGATGGTTGTTTATATAATGTTTGGGTTGTGGGTGAGAGAGGAGGACGAGAGAGGTGTTGGCCTTGCAGTTAGAGCATCTCCAAAGGAAATATCAAAACATAAATGTCAAATGTTAATTGGATGGTTGACGTAGAAATATCAGATTTTATATTTTTCCAACCGATATTTTTTTTGTTATAAATAATATTTGCATGACCTATTTTAAAAAAGAAATCAATAAAAATCAATTTTCAAGATCTATCCACACAATAAAATAATTAAAAATTATTTAACATCACATTTTCTCATATGTTAAATTTGTTATATGAAAACGCATATGTCAATTCACATAGGAGTGACATATCGGTTGAAATTTGCTCATACCTTCAAATTTGATTACATGATATTCCACTTAGGATTTGACATCTCATTTAGAGATAATCGTAATAAATCAATCTCCAAAAATCCCATTTTCCTTAAAAAAAAAAAAAAAAAAAAATTGGAAAGTCTGAACCTTTGTGTGTGGAAATACCAAACATGGAGTAACAAATCAGAAATCTCCTATCTCCAACATTTGTAGGCTCTTCCTTCCTCTTGGAGAAAGAAGAAGAAGAGGAAGAAGAAGAAAAAGAGGGATCTTTCCTCCTTTTTTTATCAGATATATTTTGTTACACTCAGCCATGGCTCCCAGCAAGCTCAATTCTACTGTAATCACCTCTCTCTCTCTCTCTCTCTCAATTATGCTGTAATTAATTAATTAATTAATCAATCAATTTTCATTTTAAACTCCATTAGATTTTGAATTTGTAGTGTTGTTTTTGGTGCATGTTGCATTTCTAGGAGAAGCTAATGAGCTTACATATATATATATATATATTATAATTCTGAATTTTGTGATTGCACTCAATGGCCAGTATTGGACTGATTCTGCTTGAGTACTGGTGTTTGGGCTCAATTTGTTAATCATTGTTATCTGGGTGACTTTGGATCAATCCAAAATTCCAATCTTTGAAGGAAATTGCTTAATAAGTACTTTCGTTTCCTTCATTTTCCCCATTTGTAAAAATTGAATCAAACAACTTATCCAAATCTCAATGAAAACTTGATTTGAGTGTATTGCATAATCAATGCTCAAATACGGACACGGTCATACGAGTTAAATAGATATGTAATTCTATTGACACTACCCAAAATGAGATAACTTATAGTCAGGAGTGGTGGCGTGGCGCTAACAGTTCCTTTTTGTAAGGAGCCTGAAGTAGTGATAACATGATTCTTCTCCATTGATTTATGACTTTGTGCTGATCTATTAGGCCCGAAACTAGGACGTATTCGCTGAAATGAATTTATCGGAAATTCGGTAACTATACTTACCTCTGCATCATACAATGATAACTATGCTAGCTCTATGTTGTTAACAAGATATCCTCGGAGCAGACGAAGTTGTGCTTCTTATCTGATATGCTTCCTGTGGACAGGGCGAACCAAGTGTTTCATGCTCACAGCCAGAGAACGGTTTTCTCAATTCGATTTCGCTTTTAAGTTCAGAGAAAGCAGTCCAGGAACTTTTTCATCAATCTCCCTTTCAGAGCACAGATGACCACCTCATAGAGTTCTCAGACGCTATGAGAAGTATGGTTATGTTCTATTCTCAATTTTTTTACACTAGTCAGTGAAACAATTATCATTAATAATTAATATACATTGCTTATATTACATTCAACTTTCTCTAGCTGTTGAAAAGGCCCTGAGACGGGCTGCTGAAGGAAAGGCTTCTGCTCAAGCTGAGGCAGCTGAATGGAAGCGTAAATATGACCTGGAGAGGGCTCGCAATCTACATTTGGAACATAAAGGTTTTTCAATGATTGAACAACATAATATAATTGTCATGCTGCTTTTGTTCTTTCACATAGATATACATATATTTGATATATTAATTTCTGGTGATGGAAAACACAGTTTTCAAATATTTGCTGATATTATTCTAGCACAATTAGAAGCCTTAATACAAATACTTGGGTTCATCTAAAAAAGTACTTAGTTTCCGTTAGTTTTTGTCAAAGCCATTTTTCCTTTTATCCAATCAGACCTTCCTTGAGCATAAGTTCGAGTTTCTTTGGGAGATTTGGACAACCCGACAGGGGCGGAAAGCGGCTAAAGCTTATTCTACCACATGATTTTGGCTCTTGTCAGAATCATCTGGAATGGCCTAATCCGACAGAAGCCTTGTCTTCTAACCTCACATTCACTTATTCAGTTAGTGAATTAGACGAAGATCTGGAGTGCGAGGCCGATGATGACATTGTCCGATCACCGGGCGGGTCGAGTGAGAAGAATTCAGCAGATCAATGGTGGAGAAGGATGGAGGATTTTGGCATGGATTCGGTTCAATTGTTAGACAGTGACGACGAAGATTTCTCCGCTCAATCTTCTGTCGCTGATGGGGAGGTGGATGCTTACTCTCAAGAGGAAAAAGAAATATCTGACGATTTTGAATTATCCTGTGAGGACCTCCACAACCTCTTCATTGATTCAAATTTGGAAGCATTGACAACGATGGAGGAGGCATCTAATCACGAGGAGCAGTCCGTTACTGAGGAAATAGGAAAAAACAAGAAAATATTAAAGTACAGTAGAAGGAAAAAATTGGCAGGCGTATCAGCCAATCGTGAGGCCCAACATCTAAGTTCCAAATTTTTGTCTAAAATGAAGGTTTCCTTGTTTCCGTTGAAAAGGTCTCTATTCCAAGAAACGAAGAATGGGAAAGTCAGAAGAGGCAAGGGAGAGGGTGGTTTCAAGGGAGAAAGCAAACTTCACAGGGGCACTAGTAGTGTTAATGAAGATAATTAGTTGGAATGTTAGAGGATTGGGAAGTACACGGAAGAGGCTAACATTGAAAAAGCAATTCCAACGGTTACAGCCGGACATCATCATACTACAAGAAACTAAGAAATCATTGATTGACAGAAGTCTTGTGGCTAGCGTGTGGGGAAGCAGATATAAAGAGTGGATTTTTGCCCCTGCTCAAGGAAGCTCAGGGGGCATAGCTGTAATCTGGAACACAAAACACATTTCAGTAACCGAATCTTTGGTCGGTGTTTTCTCTGCATCAATAAAAATTAAGGCTCCCAATGGGATGGAGTGGTGGCTATCCGGAGTCTATGGCCCATGTAAAAATAGAGAGCGAAGGGAGTTTTGGGAAGAATTGGCGGGACTTTATGGTATGTGTGGAACAAGATGGTGTATAGGAGGAGATTTTAACGTGGTTAGATTTATAAATGAGAAATCAAACGGGGGGAGGCTGACTAAAAGCATGAGGAATTTTAATGATTTCATTCAAGAGACAGAACTCAAGGATTTGGATCTACTCAATGCACAATTTACCTGGTCAAATCTCAGAGAAGAACCTGTGTGTCGGAGATTAGACAGATTTTTATGCTCTACAGGTTGCGAAGATATCTTTCCTGAGGCTAGACAAACGGCCTTGGCTAGGGTCATTTCCGATCACTGTCCAATCCAGCTAGACACCAACAAAGTGAAATGGGGGCCATGTCCGTTCAGATTTGAAAACATGTGGCTCCAAGATCCAGAATTCAGGAACAAATTCAAGGAATGGTGGCAATCGGAGCAAGTGGAGGGGTGGGAGGGTTATAAATTTATGATCAAGTTAAAAGCCATGAAAAAAAAGGTGCAAAGCTGGAGTAAGGAGAGCTTCGGGGAAATCGAAAAAGTCTTGAAAGAAGCGGAAGCAAACATAGAGGAGTTGGATAGGAGAGAGGGGACGGAAGGCTTAGATTTTGAAGCTAGAAGTAAAAGGGAAGAACTCCAAAACCTTGTGGGAGACTTGGCTTTTAAAGAAGAAGTGAAATGGAGGCAGAGAAGCAAAGTGGAATGGGCAAAGGAAGGGGATGGTAATACTAGATTCTTCCATCGAGTTGCAAATGGAAGAAGGAAGAGAAACTATATTGAAAGGTTGGAGACGGTTGGAGGGGGAATAATAGAGGATGCAAAAGAGATTGAAGAGCATATTGTAAATTTTTTCAAATCCTTATTTAGCAGTAACGACGAGGCATGTTGGGGTTTAGAAGGTATAAATTGGGCCCCAATAAGCGCCCTTGAGGCAATTTGGCTTGAGAGGCCTTTTGAGGAAGCAGAAGTTCAAAGAGCAGTTTTCGATTGTGGAAAGGACAAGTCACCAGGACCAGATGGCTTCTCTATGCAAATGTTCCAACATTGCTGGGATATTTTGAAGGAAGATATAATGAAGATCATGGAGGAGGTCTTTGAGAAAGGGATAATAAATGCAGTGACGAACGAAACTTTCATTTGCCTAATCCCAAAGAAGTCAGATTCTTTGAAGGTGACGGACTATAGGCCCATAAGTTTAGTAACTGGATTGTATAAAATTATAACGAAAACACTGGCTTCAAGATTGAAGGAGGTTTTGGTTACCACTGTCTCTCCACATCAGGGGGCGTTTGTTAAGGATCGACAAATTTTGGATGCTGTCCTCATTGCAAATGAAGTGGTAGAAGAGATAAGGCAGAAAAAAGAGAAGGGATTGGTGCTCTAGATCGACTTTGAAAAAGCGTATGATCATGTTGAATGGAGATTTCTGGAAGAAGTACTACAAAGAAAAGGTTTTGGCAATAGATGGAAGAAATGGATGCAGGGATGTTTATGCTCTGCAAATTTTTCTGTTTTGATCAATGGGAGGCCTAGGGGAAAATTTCAAGCTTCAAGAGGACTGAGACAAGGCGACCCACTGTCACCCTTTCTCTTCACCTTAGTAGTCGATGGTTTGAGCAGGTTAATGGATAAGGCTCAAGAAAATGATCTCATCAAAGGTTTGTGTATCGGGCAAGAAAAGGTGGAGATCTCTCATCTTCAATTTGCCGACGACACCATATTCTTCTTGACGGAAGACGAGGAAGTTTGGAACAACCTATTACAAGTGCTCAACTTATTCTGTTCGGTCTCAGGATTGAAAATCAACAAAGCTAAGTGCTTTTTGGCAAGAATAAATTCAGAAAGTGAGAAATTAAACAGGATGGCAGTTTCTTGGGGTTGCGAGGTAGGATGTTGGCCTATAAAGTATCTGGGACTTCACCTTGGGGGCAGGCCAAGAGCTATAAGGTTTTGGGATCCAGTGGTAGAAACAATGGAAAGAAGACTTCAAAGTTGGAAGAAGGCTTTCCTATCCAGAGGAGGTGGATTAACTCTAATTCAATCAGTCTTGGGAAGCTTGCCGATTTACTATATGTCATTGTTCAAAATTCCTTGCGGGGTAAGAAGACGTCTAGAAAAATTAATGAAAGGGTTTCTCTGGGAAGGCGTGGAGGAAGGTAAGAAAACCCATTTGGTCAAATGGGAGTTAGTTACTAAAAACAAGGAGGAAGGAGGTCTAGGGGTGGGGAATTTGAGGAATCAGAACGAAGCACTATTGGCTAAGTGGTTGTGGAGATTCCCAAGGGAGTCTCATTCTCTATGGCACAAGGTGATAACCAAAAAGTATGGGCTACAAGTTAATGGATGGAATGCACTTCCTCCAAGGAGGGTTTCAAGTCGTAGCCCATGGAAAGACATTTCGAGTGGTGCTCATCAATTTCTTAGATGTTGCAAGTTTGAGGTGGGCAATGGAGAGAGGGTGAGGTTTTGGGAGGATGGGTGGTTAGCAGGGGGACCGCTGAAGGAGCAATTCCCCAGATTATTCTTATTATCGAGGAAGCATAATCATAACATCTCCAGCTTTGTGGAAGTTTCGTCAAGTTCCTTGAGTTGGAACTTTGATTTTAGGAGAAATCTGAATGAGATGGAGATAGAAGAGGCGGCCAGCTCATTACAGAAAGTGGAAGTGGTTCACTTGTCTCCATCAAAAATGGATAACAGAAGGTGGAACCTAGAAGCTTCAGGTTTGTTCACATGCAAATCCTATCGTTCATTACTGAGCAACAATGGGATTGTGCACTATTATCCACCCTACTCTCAGATTTGGAAATCAAAAGCTCCTCCGAAGGTTAAAATACTTGTATGGCTTGTGGCCACTGGGAGTCTCAACACTTGCGATAAAATTCAAAGGAGAAACCCTCTGATGTGTTTATCCCCACATTGGTGTAGTTTATGCAAAGCTAAGGAGGAGAGTGTAAATCACATCTTTCTTCATTGCTCCTACTCGATCCAACTGTGGTGGAAACTGTTTCAGGAGGTTAAAGTAAGTTGGGTCATTCCTAAAGGGTGTTTTGAGCTACTAAGCACTTATTTTAAGGCACTTGGAAAAGGGAAAAAATCCAAAGCTTTGTGGGGTTGCCTGGTATCGGCAATTTTTTGGAATATATGGCTGGAACGCAACAAAAGGATTTTTGAAGACTATACTGGAGTGGGGGCAGAAGTACTTTGGGGGAGAGTAAAATATTGGGCATCTTTTTGGGCTTCGGTTACTAAAGAGTTTAATAATTGCTCTCTATCTCAAATACTGTGGGATTTGTTAGCAGCAGTTAAGTGAGCTAGGTCTAGAATTGGCTGCTGTAGCCAAATCCTATTGGGATTTTCCTTTCTAATTTGTTGGTGGACTTCTTATCCACTTCTGTGTATTTCACTATTCTTTAATAAAATTGTTTCTTCTCAAAAAAAAAAAAGTTTGAGAAAGGTCATAGAATAAATCTGTATCCTGGTCCCAGAATTAGGTAATGCTGTTTACACTTTTAAAAATCAATCTAGTTCATATGGAAAAGCTTTTCTGCTACGTATACTCGACCATAACCACAAATAGTACTACTTTAAATTGCCCTACATTGAGTCAGTTTGGAAATCATTTGGCCTCCCTGTTATCCTCTCTATCCCCTATGTTAGTTAAATGAGAATTAATTTATTGATGATGAATTTAAAAACTTCTCGACTCTAAAGCATATAGGTTTGCGTTCTTGTGTCATTTTCTAGTGATATGTTGTTAACTAATAGCTAATGATGTAAATTGGCGTGATAGGGCCTTACTCTCATACCTTGTAGAAAGTCTTTTCATGTTTATAAAGAATTGTCCTATAGCACAAATTAGACTCTTCAAAGAAAAGTACCAGAGATTCAATGCTGGTATCTCAAGCCCTTGGGGTTAGTTCAAATGGTGATGGAGGGAAAATGGGATAGGATTAGGATAGGTCAAGATTCAATCCACTCCAATTTAACAAAAACAAAGTGCCAGAATCTAAAACGACTCTTCTAAGAAAGACGCCTTTGTGAAAGAGGTTACTGAAATATTCCTTAACAAAATATCATCAACGTAATGTGAAAAATTACATGAGATAAAAGCATACAAGAAAAGATAAAAGTATAGAACTTTTTCTTCGAAAGTTCTTGGCCAAAGTTACTTGTTGAAACAAAGGAGAAACGCTCTAAGCATGAAGTGTCTTCCCCCCCCCCCCCCCCTATAGCCCCTATCTTGTGGTAGCATGGAAGAAGATGTCTTTAAATGTTAAAGGGGGTTTCATGTTCTCAAAATATTGAAACGAGGTTGTAGTAACGAATCTTCATAAGTGAAGGCTCTGGATAATTCAATGTTCGATGGGTTTCCATTTTCCTAAACCAAATTGCTTCTGCGTTTAACACTTCGTATACAGTTAAGCCTGCAGCCTTAAGCTGTAAGGGCACCTTAGATATACATGTGTACATACGTGCAAAACTATACATACATATAGTTGATGTTACTGGAGAGGGACATAGTTAGCACCTGTTCAAATAGTAGAAACACTTTCAATCTATGCTATAACACATATAGGCAAACAACAAATCTCCAAGAGAGAAAAACTAATAATGTAAAATCTATTGTTGTTTTACCACAAAAATATGCTAAAATATTTCAAAAGTGCCAAGGGTGCTCCGCCACTGTATACACCTAGTTCAATGGAGTCACATTAATTCATTTCTTCTCCCATCATCTTTCTCCATTTTTGGTAAACAGGAAACTTTCGTGAAGCTTTATGAAATGATCTTGTCTTAGAGGGTCCTTCATATCATATGTTTTCATTTTGCAATTTTCACAAACCTTTTGTCTTTTCTTCCCTTTCCTTCTGGACGGGGTCTCCATTTATTGTTTTTGCTTATCCATTTGTAGTGCTTATCCCAGAAAAACCTTTTACTTCTCTCGGAATGCTTCTTGTGGTTGACGATCTTATTGGCCATAGTATTGAGTTGATTTCTTCGTGATACCTCTGCAAATGGTTAAAACTAGATCAATTGCTTGGTGTTGCTGGTCTTTCTAATCATATTTGGACTCATTATCATCAGATTGTGGGTATTCCACTATCAGGCAACAGCTTTTATGAAAAGCTACGAAGTTCGTGGGCTCTGAGTTCTCTATGTAATGCAATGGGAATGATAGGATTTATGCTTCCATGTGTATTCTTCTTGGAAATTTGCAAGCAACCAGACAGGGAAGTTTCTGAAGGTACTTGCTTTGTCTTGTACACAAATAAAGTCATTCCGATGCGCCCACAAAATAAAACTGCACATTTCTAACAGAAAGTAATTCCCCTTTCTAGTTTTTTGGGGTCAATTTAAATAATTAAAATAAGTAGAGATATATAAAAACCTCTTTCCTTGAGAGGCCAGGATAGGAGAACGTTGTTAAGCTTTGAGGTCATTTGATCTTTTACAACAATACAAATTACTAACTACAAACTGAGGAGCTGTTGTTAATTTGAGTTGATGGTGCTACGAGGACAAGGGCTAGTTGTGCAGCAAAGTATTAGTAACTGTCCCAGAGTAATTTCCAATACGCCTTTATTGGTTGGACAGACCATAACAAATTTTATTTGCGTAAACTTTTCCAACAATATATTAATGTGCCTAATATTTCTTTGTTACAACATACTGTGAATGAATCTCACGTTATTTTTCTAAACAGCCTTCAAAACTACTACACTTTTTCTCACATCAAAAGTTTTCCCTTCCATAACAAGAGACTTGCAAGAGGCTTGGAGTTAGTGATGTTTTGGCTTATATATTGTGAATGCATTTGGGGTTTCTTCGTGCTTAGACTCATGCATTTGTTGGTTAAAATTATGTAGTTTGTGGTAATTGATTTATTGCATTTTCTCCGAGATTATTAAAGTTTAGATGCTGAAGGGGGTGTTTGATGTGGGGGTTTCCCCTGGTTACTGTGGTTGTTTCTCAGTTGCACCACTGTTGTGGTATCATTAGTTTTTTTCTTTTGTGCATGGTACTTTGTGTTGTGTGCTCATTCGCATAATTCGATGTATACTTTGTTTCATCTTAAACTAGCATATGTGATGTTGCCCTGAGCTTCTTTGTTTCACCTTATTCATACCTTAATAGAAGGGATTTTCTGGCTTATGTTACAGAGCAATCAAGTAAAGAGAATAACTGCATTGATGAGAGGACCGAGAACTTGGGCAGCCAATCAAATGAGCAATCTGAACAGTGTTGTGGGAGGAATGGGATATGCTCCCATGAAGTTCTTCAGGATGAAAGCTGTTCTGATTCCAAGGCATTTCTCAATATATATACCAGAAAGGTACCCTTTGTTTTGTGTCCTTGCCCTCCTGTTCAGCTAATCTCTGGCGTGTTTTGTACACCATGATTCATGGGGACTATTTAATTTCTAATAAAAGTATCACTCCAATTTGGACTTGGATGGTGTGAAAAGTTTTAGGTTGGAAAATGATTTTGCTGATCATCATTCTGCTTCCGACGTGAAGTGTTTAAACCATACGGAACCACAGTAAAGGGAAAGTAATAATCCTAGTAGTTACAGGAAATTAAAGCTAAGCAAAAGCTTTCCCAAACAATTCAGTCAACAGTTGGACCAAAAAAACAACTATTCAGTTAACTATACTGCTCTACACGTGCCAACAGATAGTAACCACATGACTTTTTGTATCATTTATTAACATTTCATTATGAACACAACTTAGCGTATATAGATAATGAGCCTTAACAATTCTAACAACTTAGCATATGGTCAAAACTTAAGATTTACACATGTTCTGTAGCCTAATATCAAATTATTTTTTTAGTAAGATGTTCTTAGTTACCATAATTTTTTTCTGAAATATTTTATATTTATACCACTGCTACTACCACCACCACCAACTGAATGCGATTTTCTTTGGCTGTCATAATGCATTGTTCATGTTAAACATGTTGACACATTATTACTGCAATGAATTTTACTGATTATATCATGACATCCATGTTTCTTGAGACAGGCATCATTTAAACTTTCATGGTGGTGCAACGGCGATGAGAGTGACCAGCACAAGCATGACATTGTCTCTTTTGAAAGGGGAAACATTACAACTGCAGAGCGTAGCAGTAAACAGGTATAACCTATTCTATATATGCATGTTGCTTGTTTTTTCCCACTGTTTTTGCGTCTTTCGAATGGCTCCCATCTACTATCTATTTAAGATCTCGATTTCATTTCAGATTGCTTTGAAGTGGGAATCTCAGCCACAGACTGTGATTATATTGACGAAACCAAATTCAACTTCTGTTCGAATTCTATGTGCAGAGATGGTCAGGTGTGGATCTTAAGATTTCTTTAGTCTGTCATCTCTGATACCAGATTTTGTTTCCTGCATTAGCTGCTTTTTCATATTATTGTAGGCTTGAGCTCTGTGACCTCAACACATTATATTCAAGAAATGACGACTTGTAGTTAAATCTTAAGTATGGCAATGCTGCAACATTTTCATTATTACAATTACTGAGGTTGATTACTCTGCTTTTTCATCGCTAAGTTGTACATTTTAAAACATTTTAAAACGATGTTGCTTTTTCATTCACCTTACCAATTAGCTGCCATATGGTTATTTAAAATAGCCCCCCGTCATGCACTGAAAAAAAACGCGCTGATGCACAATTTCTCAAAAAAAAAAAATGGTCATGTACATTCTTGTGAAGTCCCTCATGCCAAAATTCAATTTATAGATGATGCTGTATCTTTACATTCTTGCATGCCTATGTAACTTTGTACTTGAATGTTCGCACATGTTTTTCCTTTCCTCAGTCTTGAATTTCCCTCTCCAGATGGTTGAGTGAGCAGAAAAAGTTAAATATTTACGTGGAACCACGTGTAAGAGCTGAACTTCTAACAGAGTCATCTTACTTCAACTTCGTCCATACATGGAAGGATGGTGAGAACCATAGAAGATTGTTTCTTTTCTATTATATTTTTGAAGAGACTTCGATCTTAGAGTACATGCAACAAATTCCGAGACTTGTTTTTGTTATGCTTTTTACAAAAGATTTGTTTACAGACTTTTTCGCTACATGCATATTTCTGTGTATGAAATTCTTCTTCTTGTTTTCTTTTTTCTAAATAAGAAATAAATCTTCTATTGCTAGTAGAGGGTGAGTGTAAAGCAAGGAAGGACTATCTGAGGCTAACAGAAGAACGTTAAACAAAACAATTCAAATCATTAGGAAGATACTACAAGATCATGGGTGAAAATCATTAGAATTACACTGACCAAGTATTTGGGAAATAGCCTTCTAGGGATGCTTGGAAGTCATTCTACCAGCCTGGATCATTGTCGTGCAATTAACATGTTTCATTATTACATAATCCACAAAGATCTGTTGTTAATCCTTATCGCATTGATTTTTTCATGTTGGATAGAGTTATACATATGCAACTTCACTTGTGTGAGTTGTGTCTGTTTGTTTTTTATTTGAGTAATGATCTTACAAAATGTCCAGCCACAGAGCGCTTTATGCATGCATATGTTCTTTCTTTAATTCCGAGTTATGGTTTAAGTGATAACAAATTGGGCATACATGTAAGACTTTTGCATAATATTGATCTCAGGTGCTTGTTTGTAAATTGTAAATTAATAAACAAGTTTTGTTTAAGGGAACTGTTATTAGCACTCCAAAAATCTCATTCTACACTCCTCACAAGTGTATTTTTCTTTCTAATTATAGAAAGTTTGGAGTGCCAAATGAGATTTTAGGAGTGTCAATAACAATTTCCTTGTTTAATAATATATTACTAGCTTGCTACTTGTGCTCGGGATTTGCTGTATACTGTTTAGAGTTTCATCTTTTGCTTGACAGAGACCGAAATAATGCTCCTGCACGCAAAAGTGGACCTTGTGGTAACTCTTGGCGGGGATGGAACTGTCCTCTGGGTAAGTGCATAAAATTTTGAGCTTTAACTTGATTACCTCAGAATGTTTTAGTGCATTAAACTATTTGGGTTGAGGGAATTAAACATGTATCGGACCACCTTTCAGTTCATTTTAGTGCATGTGTTCTCCTGTTAATAGCAGATATCTGAGTTCTGATTCATGTATGTTATCCCTTGTTTCTAAGCGGTATTTATCTTCCAATATGGTTGATATTTTATAGTCAAAGAAGTTTCATAGACGGTTCATAACTTCAAAACCCAGCTACTGGAGTTTTGTGTCACAGATCCTACCTTCCCAATAGCATGCAGCCCCTCGGACCATGTCAAAAGGACAAA
The DNA here is from genome assembly GCA_035220775.1 of Malus fusca. Taxonomy (NCBI): domain Eukaryota; kingdom Viridiplantae; phylum Streptophyta; class Magnoliopsida; order Rosales; family Rosaceae; genus Malus; species Malus fusca. The sequence goes on from CM069069.1 coordinate 26,093,478, forward strand.
AAAAAAAAGAAGGAAAATACAGAAACAAAATGGTTTGACAATATACATGATGCAATCGTGCAACTGAGGGGTTGGAATTAAACACGATCATATTGCTCTTTCGTTTTTACAGTTCACAAGAATTTATTGTCACATGTATTTATGAATCACTATGCCATGGTTAAATATGTTAGACGTAATCAGTTTGTTGATTAGAGAGATCAATCCATTAACAGACAGGCATACAACTGATTAATATTTTGTTGGCAGTAACAACTGTTTTCATTTAATTTGCAGGCAGCATCTATGTTCAAGGGACCAGTTCCTCCCATTGTGCCGTTTTCATTAGGGTCACTGGGATTTATGACTCCTTTTCGTATCCTTTTGTCATCTCTTTTAGAAGAGTTCCTTTTTAAAATAAGCACTCTAAAATTAGTTCCTAAAGTTACTCTGAATGCTTACTTGTCTTTTACGGGATCTTATTGTGTTACTTTTTACTGTTCCTGTATCTCATTCAAAGTGATCTTTAACATGCTTCAGACAGTGAACGCTACCGAGACTATCTTGATTCAATTTTAAACGGTCCCATTAATATCACGTTGCGACACCGGTTGCAGTGCCATGTTATTAGAGAAGCAGCCAAAAATGAGTATGAAACTGAAGGGCCAATGCTTGTACTAAATGAGGTTACAATCGACCGTGGGATATCATCATACCTCACAAATTTAGAATGCTATTGTGACAATTCTTTTGTCACATGTGTCCAAGGAGATGGGCTTATATTATCAACAACTTCTGGCAGTACCGCATATTCATTAGCAGCTGGAGGATCAATGGTACATCCCCAGGTTTGTTTTTATACTACTATCAGTGCCTGTTTACAGCTATCTATATTATACGGTAGTTCTGTACTTTATAGTGCCTGTTGCTTGGTGTATTGGTAGATAAGATAAGACTACTGATATGTGATGCTCATAATCTTGACGTTACTGTTTGTGTTGGAGACGTCATATGAGCGATTCTAAATCAGAGCTACCGGGAAGACAAAGCAAGTTTTTATCAAATATATGTTATACTGCAACGTATATTAGCCTCTTAGCGCACTCTGCATGTTGTGGGGAGGGTTTTCTTTAATGAGAAGGGGTGAAAATATAAGAGCAAAACAATCGTCGTTATAAAATGCTCGAAGGCGTGAAGTACAACGTAGATGATTAGCAGAGAAACAGAGTTGACGAAAACTGTTCCTAGGATATTTTAAAACTAATCTTGTTAACAATGAAATACTGCTCACAAGGTTATCTGGCTGATCTTTCGCTGCAACATTGTAATTATGGTTTTTTCTTCGTAATTGCAGGTTCCTGGAATTCTTTTTACACCTATCTGTCCACATTCCTTATCGTTTCGGCCTCTGATATTACCTGAGCATGTGACGTTGCGAGTGCAAGTACCCTCCAACAGCAGAAGTCATGCGTGGGCGTCCTTTGATGGAAAGGACAGGAAACGGTTGGCTGCTGGCGATGCACTTGTGTGCAGCATGGCGCCTTGGCCTGTCCCCACTGCATGTCAAGTTGATTCCACCAGTGACTTCTTGAACAGCATCCATGACGGCCTCCACTGGAACCTTCGAAAGACTCAGTCTTTCGATGGCCCTCGGGATGCATAGTGCGTTTTTTTTTTTTTTTTTTTTTTTTGTATACTAATTTTCTAGTTCGCAGATCCCCATAGAATCAAAATCTAACGTGTTATTAAGGGAAGAAGGTGGAAGGTGAAGAGCAAATGTTTATCTTTCATGTGTATGGTCTCCTCCTCAACTACGTTTTCTCCTCGAATAAGTTCAAGGCTTGAAGCAGAGCACTTGTTAAATGGTTGCCAAAAGATTAATGTTACCGCTTTCGTCTTAGGAACTTGTAAACTGGATCTTGATCACTGAACGAATATATACAAGAAATTTAGAAATTGTCCAGTCTACGAATTCATACTCTGTTGCATGCATTTGTATTGCTTCACGTATATGCTTGGTTCAAGCACTTTTGTAAGCACTTATGCTGATAAGCACTTTTACTCGCCTGCTTCAATTTTATTTGAATCGTGTCAAACAATTTTTAGCAAATCGCACTATAGCAATCTAACCACCACTTTAATTCAAGTGAGAAACATACAATAGTGGGACACACCTCTATTAAAGACGTGATCAACAATGTGATCAGTTTTGTGTGTCAAATCAGCGTTATTTATAACTTACCATATTACTCAAAGAATTGTTTTACAAACCATAGATTTACTCTATTTTTATCTTTTGAAGAAATAATATTATCTACCTTAATAAGAGGGAGAGGGATGAGCTTAGCCTCACAATGGGCTAGCAATAATGTGGTTCAAATTCGTCTTTGGTGAGAATCGAACCTAAGGCCTCTAACTTACCAATAAAAAGGAATATCATTAAATCGTAGTATTAGGTGACAACTTTACGCTAATTTATCTGCAAGGAAATGCAAAGATCTGCCTAATATGTTCATCTTATTTGAGGTATTTTGTTTGGAGAGAGAAATCACGTGCGTGCATGGGTCGAAACAGCTTCTTACGTCCTACTCCATGCATACACCACTCCAACTCTATAACTTGTCATTCTCCAAACGTCTTTGCGTAATTTGTGTGAATTAAAATGTCGAATTCATGTGAATTTACCCTAATGGGAGTTTCTTGTTTTAAAATTAAACAAAAAACATGTCAAGTGAAGTTGTAATGCACCATTATATTAAGATTATTAATAACTAAAACTTGTTTTATCTGTGCACAAAAGGGTGATCACCCTAGCTAGGTTGCCCTATCTTTTAACTTTAAGAACATGCGTGAATTATGGGATTTACGTTACTCGAATCCTACTCATCCGTACATAACTCAACATATGTTTGGATGACGGGAAAGTGGTGAAAGTTAAGAACAGAGTTCAATGTCCCAACCGGGAGAAACTATATTGTGTGTAACTGTAACATCACGTGACATGCCGATATGGTGTTACCAATCTACCTGAGTAAAATATTGATAACTGTGTCAGCAAAAACCTTTACCTCTTGGAGCTTTATGCAAAGCCGTAGCTATCTAAGGAGTAACCCTATTGTTTTTCTACATATTTTTGTTTCAAAAATTATCACAAAACTACCAATTACCTTCAAATTTATTCAAAACCTTGAAAGAAAGCTTTCCGGTGACTACTACTCCCCTGAGTCCCCCTCCTACCAATCTAAGCCACATTGTTTTCGGAATTGTTGGCTCCAAGAACACATGGAAGACGAAAAAACCATACATTGAGGCATGGTGGCGACCTAATGCCACCCGAGGATACCCCTTTTTAGACAGAGCTCCTACTCCGGAATTTCTACCTTGGCCCTTGTCTTCTCTCCCTTTTCGAGTTAAGGAGGACTTCACTAATTGAAAGTTTACCCGGAAGTTCGTATGCCGGTCCAAGTACGCATAGTACGTACAGTCCTGGAGACGTTTAGAGAGGGTGAGAAAGGTGAGAGATGGTATGTAATGGCGGATGACTGTACTGTCCTCTTTGTTGATAATTTAGTTGAGGTTCTAGCAAAGTAGGCAGGGCCGGTCCAGAGATTTTTGAGACCCGGGACGACGTCAAAAAAAAATGCCCTAACTTCATGTAAGAAAATTATTTATTTTCACACATAAGACATCGAAAAAAAATTATACTTAGAAAAACACTTCAAACTCAATAATTTAGAAACACATAAAAACTAATTTATTTTGTATTGAGAGAGGGAAACAAAAAAACTTCGGGCTTACAAGTAGATAGATGATGAGTTTTGTTTTCCATCTGAACTTTGAATGTGTTTTTTAATAAATCATGAGATGTTTTTTTTCTTATTTACTAATCTTGTCAATATGGGACTAAAAAATAATGATGTTTTCGAGTCTTTAATTGATATGTATTATTAATGAATGGGCACTAAATTAAACATTTTGATGACACGTCATATAATTTGCAAATTTGATCTACGTATTATTCTTTGTTAAAGATTAGACTTGAATTAAAACGAATATATAAAAATAACAACTCACATAGCTACTAGATAGTAACTAAAAATAAATTAACAACCAAACAAAAATTTGTAAAAAATGAAAAAAATAAACATGCACATAGCATTTCGAACTTAGGACCTCTTGTTAATTTTAAACAACAAAAATCATTGTTTCTAATTAAACTTCTTGATCATTTAACCAAATTTTATAAATTTATACTCTTATAAAAAAAAATTTGTAAAAAAATGAAAAATAAATAAGCACACATGGTGTTTTGAACCCAAGACCTCCTCATTATTTTCAAATGATAAACCACCACTTCTAGTTAAATTTCTGTGTTTTTGAACCAAATTATATAAATTTATACTCTTATAAAAACATATATAAATATATCACCCTAATAATTTTGGTGCCCCTAATTTTTTTGGGCCCTGGACGGTCGCCCTGCTTGCACTGGGCCTGGGCCGGCCCTGAAAGTAGGACCATAACAAGTACCAGTAGTGACGATAGAGGAGCCATGGAGAGAGAGAGAGAGAGAGAGAGAGAGAGAGAGAGAGAGAGAGAGAGAGAGATATATATATATATATATATAGGGGTATTTTAGTCTTTCAATGCCCAAAATTTCCTATAATATCAAGGAACATGGAAATTTTCTACTTCTACACTGTCCTCTTTAAATTTGTTATATTCCGTCTAATTTCCCATTTGTTTAAGCCTAGTCGCGAAAATGATTATTATTATTATTATTATTATTATTATTATTATTATTATTATTATTATTATTATTTTAACCAACGATATAATTTACACTAAGGGGTGAGGGTTGGCTAAGTCTCACAATGGGGCAAACCATAATAATGTGGTTCAAATTCGTTTTTGACGAGAATCAAACTTAAAACCTCTCATTTACAAGTGAAGAGAGACTATAGTACTAAGCGGCTAGTCACGAAAATGACTTAGATTGCAAACTTAAAAAGACACGCTGACCAAATTGAAAGAAATTAAAAAATGCAGTGACCGAATTAGATTCTAGCTATAAGTTCTGATCATTTATGGCCCTAAATATTTTATACTCCAGATAAGGGTGTGATGCTAGAGATACTAAATTTGTAAAACAAATTTTATAAATTAGATGACATGTAAGTTAATGATTAGATTATTATTAAAGTGTTTATTAACGTGTTTATTTATTATTGGTGATATATCATTTGGTTTGCAAATTTATTATACATCTAAAAATCATCTCTCCAATGCCACTTAGTACTACGGTTTAGTGATATTCATCTTCACTTGTAAGTGAAATGTCTTAGGTTTGATTCTTGACAAAGGCGAATTTGAACCACATTATTGCTAACCCATTGTGAGACTAAACTCACTTTCTCACCTGCTTAGTGTAGGTAATATTGTTTGTTGAAAAAAAAAACATCTCTTTAATAAAGGTAGGACCCACAATACAAGAAGGTTCCACCAAGGAGTAAAGCTTAGGAAACACGTTTTCAATTCCGATTTTTTGCTGACACAGATCAAAAACAACATTTCTAATTTCCGTTCCAAAATTTCAAAATCAGATCAGACACAATTTTCCAATTCGAAAGTTTTGAAATCAGAGTAATCTCAAAAAATTTGAAACATAATTCGTAAACTCATATACTTTATAGATTTTTTTAATATTCTCAAACTTTTTGTTCTTTCTTAATATTTGGTATATATTTATATATATTTAATTAATTTTTTGGTATACTAGTATGTTTATCCTTTTAATATATAAGTGTATTCGGTCTGGTGATATTCTTTTTCAGTTGGAAGTGAGAGGTCTTAAGTTCGAACCTCGTAGATGGCGAATTCAATCCCAAATGAGGTTGCCTATTGTGTAGCTTAGCCAAACTTCCCCTCTCCTTAGGCCATCTCCAACTGACTCGACCAAAGGGTCATAGGAAAAAAAAAGCTATTTTTGACACGAAAACCGTCTCTATCGAGGGCTAGGCCTAAGGGCTCGTGGGCTCCACCCAACCAAAAATTGGAGAACCGCCCAGCGGGGAGCAGTCAGCCAGCCAGCCAGCCCTATAGCCCAGCCCAAACACATGCTACCTAACGTCATGCTGATGTCAGGTTACTGTTGGATTTCAATTTTTTTTGTAGACGAAATTTAAAAAAAAAAAATTAGAAAAATTTTCTAATTTTTTTTCCCTATAAATACCTAACCCATTTCTTGTAACATCCCACATCGCCCAAGGGAGTGGATCCTGTAAGCCTTATATGTATATTCTTATCTCTACCTAGCAAGAGGCTTTTTGGGAGCTCACTGGCTTTGGGTTCCATTAGAACTCCGAAGTTAAGCGAGTAGCGCGCAAGAGCAATCCCATGATGGGTGACCCACTGGGAAATTCTCGTGTGAGTTCCCAGAAACAAAACTGTGAGGGCGTGGTCGAGGCCCAAAGCGGACAATATCGTGCTATGGTGGAGCCAAGCCCGAGATGTGGTGGGGGCCCGGGCTAGGATGTGACATTTCTACCTCATTTCTCACATCATTTTCACAATTTCATATTATCTTACCTCATTTTATTTCAATTATTCACCAAAATTTCACATCCTTTTCATTATATAAAGATAAGAAATCCGGTGGCTTATTAATTTAGGGACAATTGGCACTAAAGATATGTTCGAAAATCTTATTTTAATATGGTAGTTTAATTCAATTAAAATAATAAATTATTAAGGGGGCTAAAAAATAGCCCCCTTCAGTTGGGATGGGTTTTTTTGTCAAACGGGCTATGTTTTGGCCTATGACTCTTTGGCCCACTCAGTTGGAAATGGTATAAAATATGGTCTAGCACTGTTCCTTAAAAATAATTTCTTGCAGGGCTATAGGGCTAAACATGGCCCCTTGGCCCCCTTTCGGCTGGAGATGGCCTTAGTGTAAAAATATATTGTTGTACTAATATATATATATATATATATATATATATATATATATATGTAAGTGTATTTTAATCACTGTTCTAAAAATCTCTGCCTAGGCGCTAGGCGGCTAGGCACCGCCCCGATTAATGCTTAGACGTTTGAAAATTAAGAAAGGGCGCCTAGACCTGCTGAGGCGCCCGCCTAGACCGTCTAGGCACCCACCTAGCCTGCCCAAACCCGCACTAGACACCTGCTTAGGTTGCAACTCACTTAGATAGAAAATAGATAACTTTCCTTTTGCATTGTATTGTTTCCAATAAATTGTAAGAGACTTATTGAACACTTAAATAAACACACATTATATGTTTGCTCCCCATATTTTCATTATGTTCCAATACTTCATAATATATATATATATATATATATATATATATATCATTCTATTTTCTAGTTTACAATGAAATATATATATTTTAAGTATAAACAGACACTTATTTACACGAAATACAATAGGTTTACTTAAATCCGCCTAGGCATTAGACCCCAGCTCGCCGCCGACTAGCTCCTAGCGTCTTTTAGAACTTTGATTGTAATATAAAAACAATGAACAAAAGATATCCAAAACCAACAATAAAACACAAAAATTGATTATAACATACATAATTTGAGTAAATAACTACCAAAAATCAGAATATTCACAACTTTTTTTATTGGAATAGGTTCAGAACACTTCAAGGGGAACAGAAGACGCCTTTTGTTTTCCCCCCTTCGTCGGGTCAAAGCCGGACAGCCCATAAAGTGGCAGCCGGGATAAAAACCTAGGTGTCCCTTATTAGGAAGAAAGCCACAAAAATTCAATATACGAAAAATATTCTAATTCAAAATTTTCGAGCTCAAATTTAGAATGTTTACAATTAAAATCAGAAATACCATTCCGAACTTGCACCCCTAGTCCCAACTTTATTGGTGAAATGATTTAGATGTGATCTCCCAAGCATTTTCCCTCCACTAATTACAATTTTATACTTAGTAGTACGGTCTAATGGTATTCCTCTTCACTTGTAGTGAGGTCTTACGTTCGATTCTCACCAAAAGTGATTTGAACCACATTATGCCTAGCCCATTGTGAAGTTTAGCGCATCACCTCCTCTTCGTGTAAATAATATCATTTGTTCAAAGAAAATTACAATTTTACACAAGCTCAATACAAATCTGTAAAGGAGGTGAAAAAGTGTGCAGATGTCATCTCCCAACTATAAAATCCTTTTCCTGCTGTTCAAATTCCTGTAGCAAAACCCTTACAACATCAAGGGAAGTAAAATGAGAGAACGTGTGAAAGAAAAATGCAAGGGAAAGTAAAAGAAGAACCAAACACAAAAAGTTAGCTCAGCCATGAGCGGTATAAATATATTTGCGGAAAAAAACCAAATTAACCTAGCACTTTTAACCCGCGTTACTTCAATTATCTCAGTTTTGCCCGATTTATGCGACGAATTGAAATTCAGCAAACCGACAATGAGTCCCTTAATCAAATGTGGAAATGCTCCCATTGGTATACTAATGAGCCTTTTGAATTCCTATGAAACGAGCATAGTCGACCCACCTGCAAAGAAAAGTAGTAGTAAGAGGTGAGTCACAAGGGTGGTGGTGCGGGGAATAATTCGATGCAGTGTACAAATTTAAAGGGCACAAGTTCTCACAATAATGAACCCAAGAATGTGTTTCCAGTCCGAATGGCAAAGCAAATTGCGCTTAGCATGAGCTTGTTTTGATGTAGTAGTGGTTCCAAAAACCTTTGTTCAATAACACCAGCCAACACTTGGTACCTGCCAAAGAATTTTGCATTCTATTATAAGCTTGTGTTGGTGAAAAGCACAAGTTATTGTTCCTTTTCCATGAGCGTTGTTATTATATGCTTATGCCCGACAGAATAATACTGATAAAAATTTTAGTACCTGAGATTGCTAGAAACTGCCATGTAGACACCATATGCAACGCTAGTGGATACTATAGGCACATTCTCAAGTTCACCTGCTTTGTCCTTATCAACAGCTTTCCTTGCGTTGATCAAGGCATTTGTCACAGCTGTGCCAACCTAGTGAAAGACAAGATTCATTAGTGCTACTGAGTCACATAAGTTAGCATAGAAGTAAAAACTTCTGTAAGAGATTTGGATGGACTCATAATTAAAACTGCAAAGGCATACATACTAGCTAAAAGTAGTAGGGCATCCAAAAGCCATGTAAAACTTTCAATAAGATGTATGTTTGAGCGTGTGCTTGTGCGCTACATATCAAATACCCATGGCAGTTGGGGAACTGTGCAGATGTCGTAGAGGTTAAACGTAAGGCATTTGAATTCATTCCAAGGAAGGCACTGATTACTTCACACCTCTCTCCGAAGAGGTTCAAATTGGGTCTCTCTCTCTCTCCTAAGAGGTTCAAATTGGGTTTCTCTAAACATCGTTGGGTCTTCTTAGAGGTTTTCTACGTTGGAATAGAACACCACCAACAAGAAATGCCCTCCTTAAGTTTCGGTTGCCTTAAATTATGTCTTGTCCACCTGCCTTCTCTAAACTCTAAAGATGCCACAATGGTTGGTATATCATTAATAGATAGGTGACCATGTGGACACTAAAAAGCAAGAAGACAATTACTCAGCTGTAGCAAGGACAAATCCATTATATATCTCAACCTAACCGAAGCATGAGGTCCATGGGCCTCCAGGCAAAAACAAAGGGGAAAGAACCTAAAATTGGGTCAAATGCTCAAACACAGTGCATGTCGGCTGACTTCACCTTGTGGACAGCCAAAGTAGGCTCTGTAGTACAAAAGATCACCACTGATCCAACCCAACCGCAAAAAAAATTACTCCTCATTTGCATGCTCTTAGGAGCAATAACATTGTCGCATTGAGGTCTAGGAAAAAGAAATTAATACGCTTTCATAAAGACGGAAAAAACAAACTACAAGTACAAGGGCTACACAAAGAGTTTTCTTTCATTCAGCTATACCTTCGGTGCTTCACTACAATTTTAACAATTAAGATGCTTTCTCACCACTTGCAGCACAAGGCAGAAGAATCGACTCAACATAAACTGAACATTTTGCTTCTTTACTTTATCCAATTGAATGTGATGTGAAAAAATGCACAATATGATAAGCTCGTTGTGAGCTTTACTTTACCAGCTTTACAAGATAATGAAATTTACAGGACGTGTCTATGATGCATGAGAATTGCTGTCACCTCAAATTGAAACAAACATGCAGAGACAAATGAACATGAAAACACACCAGTGGATGGACATGTGGATCACTTCACTAATCAATACGAAAACAATTCTCGGAATCGCCATTTCCAAGGAGTTAAAAAGTACTAACCAGTGATGAAGCAGTACCAACAGCAAATAGCTTGGTCCCATTTCTCTGCCAAAACAATTTAAATATGTGATTTCGTTCTTACCTTCAAAATTCAGATGAAATGAAAGACAGTTACCAAAAGTATCTTACCACTACTCCACCAATCCTCTGTAATAATGAGTATGATGTTCCAGACATAGCGATCTGCATAGAGAATTTCATAATCATTTTAAGTAACTGTATCTGGCTTCTGATTTGATCTAACGAAACAAACTGTCAGTACAGATTCAGGAATTCATAGAAAATAAACCTGGAAGGCATTGTCGGGGCAGCCATGGAAAAACCTAGTGATTGCTCCTGCATTGAGCCCAAGTGGAGGTCGAAGAGAGACAGTTGGGGCAGGAAGATAAACGAGCATGAAATCTGCAAGTATGGCCATTACCTACGAGAAATACACTGCAAACATAAATGACAGAAACTAAAACATATATAAGACGCATTATTGAAGTTAACTGAAGATATTTCAACAAAAAAAGGCTATTTGCTGACGATTATGCAGCTAATACGCAGTAAGCATCAAACAAATTTCTTGTCAATTAATCTTCACATAATCATTTGAGTTCATCACTACGAAAGTCCAGTACCCACAAATGGATTGAAAAGCATCAAACTATCTCACTGTGGCTTACACTATTCATCTACAAATACAGCAAGGAATTGGAAGAAAATAGATTGCTTATGAGCTCATGCATTATAATCATAATTTGAGAACTATAAAATTGATCACGTGCTTCGCCTTCAATTATCATGCCGAATAAAAGGTTATAGACTTAAACATGCCTACTCACGACATATAATACATGGAAAGCAGCCAACTCTACCCGAAAATACCCCGTAGCTAAGCAAGCACTATAAAACTACTTCCAAATCAACTTCCATAAGCTAGAATGTGTAGCTTCAAGCACACCAAATGCCAATAAAAATTAACAACACGGCCAAGTTGATCATTGATATGCATATAAAAGAACAACGATGAATCACGAAAGTAAGGGCTTGTTTGGATGTGCTTTTAAAATGACTGAAAGCGTTTTTAGAGAAAATATTTTTAGGTTCCAAAATCACTTAAAGTGCTTATGTGCTTATTCCAGGAAGCACTTTTAAGTGCTTTTTTCAGGATTTACTTCTTTACTAATGATTGGTTCTAAAAACATTTTCACCAAAAGCGCTTTCAATCATTTCAAAAGCAAATCCAAATGAGCTCTATGTCGATATCGAAACAATGTGCAATGTAGCTAAAACCAATGTGATTGGCAAAAAGCAAAATTCGTACCACATCTGCAAAAACAACTTCCAGCTCGTTGAAAAAGTTCTCTCTCCGCCTCTCGTACTCTGCAGCAGTCTACAAAAACCGAAACAAAACCAATTAAAATCGAAAAAAAATGAGAACTTGAATCAAATTTGAATTAAAGAAAAAACAGAGGAAACAGAGAGAGAGGACCTTAGTGAAGAGACCAACGCCGCATTCCATGAAAACCTTAGCGAAGAAAAGATCATCAGCGAGCAACCTCTCTCTAAACCCAGCGAATTGCATCAACCACCGGAACAGACCCGACTTCTCCAGCTCAAAGTACCGCCCCACAACCGACCCGGGGATCCGACCGGCCTGGACCGCAGCAGCCAAGTCCTTGGGCAAGCTCTCCAACCCCCGCTTAGACTGCGCCAACACCATCAACGCCTCCGCCCTGTTCTTTCCGCCGGCATTGTCGGACCCTCCGTCGCTGTCGCCGTCATCTCCGCCGCCGCCTCCTCCTGAGGAGTCACGTCCGTTAATCCCACCGTCGTCGTCGCCGGCGGAGAAGAGGATGCGGCGGAACTGGCGGTGGCGGTGGGTGAGGGAGGGAGGGGTGACGGTGAGGCGGAGGCGGAGGTGGAGGAGGGGCGAGGAGGCGGAGGCGGAGAGAGATGGACGGTGGGGATTGAGTTTGGAGAGAGAGGAAGAGGAGGCGGCGGAGGAAGAGGGAGCGAAGCAGAAGGCGATCGCCATTGTTGGTTGGAGTTTGTTGTGAGGTTTGGGGTGGGCGGAGATTTTATGCGGGAGGGCGTGTGGGTTGGCGGTGGGCTGTGCTCTCTCTCTCTCTCTGTTTCTCTGTCTCTTTTGTTTTGGTGGGTTGTGGGGAAAGGCGTGAGTTCAGAGGCACAGAGAGAGAGAGAGAGAGAGAGAGAGAGAGAGAGGTTTATTTAAGTAGGGGTTTTTGGCACGCTATACCGCCAAGTCAACAAAGAGTGCAAACGACTTTCTTGTAGGCGTCGAGCGCGCATTGAGTTACGCTGCAAATGTAGGGAAATTTTGACTACCAAATTTTGTACTTTTTTTTTAATGAAAAAAATAAAGGAATTATTATTATTTTTTTAAATAAAGGAAGTAGTTTAATAAAATAATAAAGGAAAGTCTAAAACTACATTATTACTAATCTATTGCGAATATAAGCTCATCTCCGTCCTCTTAGAGCATTTCCACTGTGGGCAATAGCCCTGTGGATTTGCAACAAAGTAAATCCAATCCCCCCCACCTTAAACCCCTCCAGGCTCCAACCCACCTCGGGCAAATTGGGCTAACGGGAGCCTAACTAAGAGGTCAGGCTAAAATCCAAAGTCGAGTGCTTGGATGGATGTGATGCAAAGCTGGTGTCATGTGATGCAAGACTGACGTCAGCCACATTATTAAAAAAAAATTGCGTTAGGCGTGTGGGGCTGTGTCTCTTACATATTTTCAGACGGTGGGGCCCCGTGTTAGCCCCCACTCAGTTACCGTTGAACTTGGACCGTTTGATTTCTAGATCAACGGTCCATGTTTTTTAGCTTTAAAAAAAAAAAAATCAGAAATGTTATGGTGGGCCACCAATTTGGACTGTTGGATTTCAAATTTTTGTAATCCAATAGTTCAGATTAATTAAGTTAATAAAAATTGAAAAATTTAATTAAAAATCTGAAAAAAAATTCAAAATTTGTTTTCTTTCTATAAATACATTACCATTTTCTCCCACCTTACACCACATTTCAATATTTTCAACGATTCTAACAGGTAAGTACACGTTGCTCGACGAAATTGGTTAAAAATCTTATCAAAATCTATCTACAAAAATTGTACTTTCGGATAATGACACGTGTCATGACGAGATCGGTTAAAAATCCTATCTGAAATTAAAAATAAAATTATTTTATAAAATAAAAAAATACTAATATTTTAATACGAATTGCCTGAGCTATTCAATATAAGGGTGGAGATGCAATATGCAATTATCGTTCATTAAAGACAATTACTATTCACTTTAGGGGATTGAATTGCCTGTTGCCAAGGGGAACCTTTACACACTGAAATTGCTCTTATTGTAGATAATATCGTTTGTCAATTTTTTTTTTTTTAAAGTCTCGAGAAGACACAAGACTTCTAGAGTCAAACAGAATACAGTTTTTGGCTTGGGAAGGGATAACCCCATCCCAATACACATAATACTAGCATGATGACTTACAGAAGTAATAACACCCGCTATAAAATTCGCTTCTTTGAAAACATGGTTTCATTCAGCTAACTCAAATGAGGATTCCACCCAAGGCGCACTTGTTCCCATCTGTTTTGTAAGGAACTAGAACTCGAACTACCCACAGTTACATCCCGTAACTATAGTTACTCTTGCTCATGAGCTTCCAAATCCTTACTTCAAGAGATGTTTTTATGTCAGCAACAGAAGCCTAAGCTCATAGATTTGTTGATCTTGTAGCGACTGAATAAAAAAGAAAAAATAACAAAAATTTCAAAAGAATCGGTGATTTGAGATTTTATCTTCTTACTAGATTTAATATTCTATTCATTAATATATGAATATAGCTTCAGTGGGAGTAGTGACTAACGTTATAGGTCGTTAGGCGGCTAGAAGGTTGCCACGAGTAAGTCAGTTTGAGGACTGAAGGGTGCACCGGGCATGTAACTTATCGAATCCAGTAGCTACAAGAATGGGAATGCATGCTACGAAAGATAGAGTCGAGTCTGATATATCAAACGTCTAGTCAATATCATTCTATGAGTCCACAATCAATACATGAGATAAACCTTGGTTTGGTCCACATGTAGGGAGACCCGCACGTACGATTTTTAAAGGGGGATATCTGGTCGAAAGACAGGCCAGCGCCCACCCGACTAAAGGGACTGAGAAGTTGATAGAGTACAAAACTTATCTTTAAGCTTTATTTTATTCTGATCATTTAGAGGGCGATCACGGAGTCGTTAAATGAATTCCTTTGTTTCTTTTGGAGGTGCGGGCCCGCGGCAAGGCAAAGATGACTAAGTGAGATATGCAATATGGTGACGACAACAACATGTCATAGAAGGAGATAACAGGTGCCTTATCGGCTACCTTGCTTAAGGAATAGTTTCACAAAATAGAGACGAACTGGCGTAACGTCCGATCTTGTTTCTGGGTTGAGTGGGAAAAGGATATCTGAAGTTCGCTCTGTTTCTCTGTGCATCTCTATGATGGGTAAATCCCCATGAAAAAGGGGCAACTTTCGTGTAGTTTGTGATTGGATGTAACTGTTAAGATTTTTTCTTGTAGTTTGTGATTGAATGTAATTGTTAAGATTTTTTCTAAGATAAATCTTTCTCTTAATAGATCTCTTCTGCTCATCAATCTTCGGAGAATGTGGCGTTGTCTTATTGTAAGTTCTATGTTCCAAACATTTCCTGAAAGTAGACGACAAGTTTTAAATCTTAATGCAGGCACGACATATCTCGTTGAATCGGTTTTTATCAACCCTGAGATTCATCAATTTGAAACCATGTGGCTAATTTAATAGAAAATTTCCCATTGGTGAGGACCCCAAATAAATTCATCCTTCTTATGCTGCAAGGGAATAGGAATAGCCAAGATTTTCTCTGGTTACATCATTAAGAACAAGTTGATAAATTAACTCACTATTCCACATTCAATCTGTAATCACATCACTAACTTTAAGATCCCAATTTAAAGATCTTCTTAGCTGAGTATGGATGAGATTTGAAAGAGGGAAGGAAAAACTTAGTTATGGGTCCAGAACATAATATTTTGACCATTTCCCATAATCCATCTCAAACCTTTAATTATGAAGAATAATTCATTTCTTAAGTACTTTGTTTTCACAATTTGAACCTACCAATTGTTTTCATTAGTTAGGATTTTTCAAGCAAGTTTTATTAAAAAAAGCAAGGTTAAAATGTTTAGCTTTTCTCCACTTAGTACTACGGTCTAGTGGTATTCATTTTCACTTGTAAATGAGAGGTTTTAAGTTCGATTCTCACCATAGGCAAATTTGAACCACATTATTACTAGCTCATTGTGAGGCTTAGCCTACGCCCCTCCTCCTTAGTGTATATAATATCGTTTGTTAAAAAAATAAACATCATTCCAGGCTATTGGAGAGAAGTTTGACTTTTTACTCCAGAGAAATTTCCTATTCTCTCAGTTATAGCATCAATAATCTTAGGGGAACACTTAAAACAGGCCATCAAGTGGTTATGCATCCCAGCTAGATTATATTTAATAAGACTAAGTCTACCAGCT
The DNA here is from genome assembly GCA_035220775.1 of Malus fusca. Lineage (NCBI taxonomy): Eukaryota > Viridiplantae > Streptophyta > Magnoliopsida > Rosales > Rosaceae > Malus > Malus fusca. The sequence goes on from CM069069.1 coordinate 26,109,346, forward strand.
CTAGATAAAGTATTGGCTTTTCCAACCAACCAATTTCTGTTGTATCAAATTTCGTACTACAAAAAGTTTAAAACAAATTTTAAATTATGTTCTATAAAAAGTTAAAAATAAAGTTTATCTTAAAATTAAGGAAAGGGTTTCATATATAGTTCTTGGCTACGTAAATGAGTGCTCTATCATATAATGATTACGATTCTTATACTATTGAATTGTAATTTGTTGTTGAGCAAATTGGGTGTTTGTCGGCTCGTGTTAAGTCTAGAACTTAATTAGGTTTGGTTTTCCTTGATCAAACAATGTACTCTCTATAATTTTACTATTAGACAAAGCTTAGGAAAAAAACAATTTTGATCAAAAAGTTTTACATCAGTATCAAATTCTTCGGTTGTTTTTTTTTCAAGAGCAAAAGTTTGTTTTATCATCAGAGTCGAGAGCAAAAGTGTCACATATCATGCTTTTTGTTTGCTCTTACTTTTGCCTGCAAGTAAAAAGAGAGAGAAAACGATCAGTCCAAACATGAAATCTAATTTCTAGTCCAGAGCTAATTGCTTGGAAACCTTGCATGATTGCTTACCTTGCATTGCTCTCGAGTAGTCATCTTCAACTGTTGTTGGCGCCAAGTTCAATCACCAACGCCCAAAAAAATTGATACGATGTTGGTTCTTTACATTGAAGCTGCCAAACATAAATAAATCACCAAGAAGTGATGCTTTGAAAGGCAAAGGTTGCGCACCACTTCTGTTGTGTAGGAGGTTAAAGCAGAAAGATCTACAATGAATCCATAGAAGATTAAAGGAAGAAAATGAGTGGCTGACTAAATGAATGGAGGACCAAAGTTTAATGATAGGAATCCTACTCAGTGCCCCAAGTAAAAAGTGCATTATATTCACATGATCACCTTACTTGTACCAATAGTTAGAAACCTTTGAGGAGAAAACACTTGAGGCATCAAAATCTTGGAAATTCTACCCGAGTTTACGACGACCAAAGGACAATAACGACTTCAACTATTATTCTGTTTCACTAGTTTATATCATTCAAATGATGTACAAAAAGGTAATTCAAATATTGACAATTACTAATTAACTACCAAATGCATTAACAAGTTACAAAGATGTCGCATGGGTGAAATGTCAATAAGAAAATCCATGTACTAGGCACTACTAAACTATTGTATACTTGAAGCATGACAGTCACTGCATGGATTCAAGTCCTAAAAGGACAATCTATAGACATGTTTTAATATGTTTAATGCATGAAGCATGATAGAGTATAGGTTCCAATGGTTCAACTCCCTATAAATGGAGATTAAAAAATCAAGCTCTATAACGCTCTAGGGGAGGTTATGGTCCACATTCAACAATTCATCTTATAATAGATAACTGTCCTAGAAGAGACGGTGTAAACCCGAGGAGAGGCAAGGATATCCGAACCAATAAAATGCTTGTAAACTAAGCATGCGCATGTGCATGAGAATTGTGGAATCACTAATTGATGATAACAAATTTAAATTTTGGTTTTACAATAGCTACTAGATTCATCAATGAGCTGTATTTATATTGAGCCACGTTCTTTTATTAAACGTTGATGAAAAATTATTGGCCAAAATGGAAAGAGGCAATTACATTACAATTTAGTATGAACGTGAAAAAATGAACCTATAATACAAATCCCAAAAGATGCTAAACCCAGAATGTAACATATGGGCATTTGTTATACATTGAAATATAGTCACATCATATAACACAAGATTTCTAGTTGAAACCTGAAATTATAAAATACTACAGTAAACATGATTTCCCATTATGAAACGAGTTCATTTCATATAAATGGAGAGTCTATATTATATGAAGGGTTATGAAATGCCCGAAGCATATCTCCATAAGTATTTCCTAAAGTATACATAGAAGTAAATTGCTCTGTATAAATTCCAAAGGATAATGTGCCATGAAGTGCAGAAAACTCTCAAAAACAAGTCGTGGAAAGGTAAAGCACAAATTATGTACTCAATACCAATAGATAATTGCCTTAGTTGGTACTTTCATTAGATTAGGGCTCCTGAATAGTCTAGAAAGGTTATAAAGTATTGAAAAACAAATATTGTCTCGAGCCGCAGATCAAGCAATATGCCAACGTGATTCTTATCCATCAAACGGCTTACGTTATTAAAACACCATATAGATTGAAGATCATTAGTTGAGTACTAAAATGATTAACCAATATTTTGGACACTAAGAAAGATCATTCATCCTCATGAAGGAAATGATGAATTGATACTTGAATCAGAAGTACCATATCTTAGTGAAGCATGTGCCTTAATGTATTTAGCACAATACAATGAATCATATGTTACATTTCCTGTGAAGCATAATACCAACATATGGGTACTGAAATGAAGTGAAGCTTATCTATTGTTATTTATTATAAACATATGCTTGTTCTATTCCAATGAACTCGCGAATAGCCATGGTCTTATTGGGCAAGGTAAATATGAATATCTTTGTAGCTAGCATATAGATAGCTCACATCAGTGGTTGATCTAGGAAATAATATTAGGAGGGTTAGTAAGAATAGCGAGTGCAACGCACAATTTTTTTTTAACCAGAAATAGCATGCATATCGCCATTTCATCGAGTCTTGGTAAGCCTAAAGTCATTTGGAAAGGCATACTGCACAACTGTTAATGCCTCATTTGCGAGGGTAACTAACATGTTCCAAGGCTGCTCCCATATGAATGCTTAACAAAGAAACACACTTATCATGAAGACACTAACAATGTTTGATATCATTGCATCCCATTAATATGTTTGTCCAAGAATGATGATGCTTTGTTATTCACTGAGATCACCATTTCATTCACTCTTCCTTCATACATTTTATCAAACTGCTGGAGGGCATGTATGAAGTTAACTCTAATTTTTAAAAAGGCAGCACCTAAGGTATCCATGGACATTCATCGAAGTTCGGAGGGTCAGCACCCAATGTATCCATGGACGTTCACCGAAGTTTGGGGGGTCAACTGACCCCCCCTGCCCCTCAATGCATCAGCCACTGGCTCACATAAAGGATTTGTATTTACATATGAAAATAGATCGATCCTAAAACGCTTAACAAAGAAAACCTTTGTTACAACATCTTCACATATCTCCATGAAGCTAGTCATGAATGTGTTTGGTTAAGACCAATGGTCCATTCGTATTTGAAGCGCATGTGATCTACCTTCAGAAACAAACGCTCCAACTATCATGCATGAAGATAAAACAAAAAGGAATGATTTATCAAAAAGGACAAAACTAAACTAAAATCATCGAAATTTTCATTTCAAAAAGATTCAAGAATTGCACCAACACGCATCTGCTTGATGACTCCAAGTTTATTGTAATTAGAGGGAGTATCTAAGAGTATGCTACATTGCCCATATGAGCATATTATTTTAGTTTTTTGTTTCCTTTATACCATTCATTCATCTTATGAGTTATGATTAAAGAAGTTCTAATGAGGCAATTAATCGATAACTTGTGACCATCCGAGAAGAGTGTTGTAAATGTGGATGGTCCCACATGTTTGCAATAAAGTATTAAAAACAAGGAACCAGATCCCCTCTGGACCGAAATATAATAAGTCGGCTGAGCAAGGGATCCGGGCCGTTGAAATTTGATCAAATGACTACAATTATTATAACTTTTAGAAGGCCTCCCTGTTTGTAGCCATTGGATCAAATTTCAACAGCCCGGATCCCTTGCTCAGCAAACTCAGTTTTATTGGGTCCGGAGGGGATTCGGTTCCTAAAAACAATCCGTTTGACAGGTTGGTGAGTGTTAGTGAAAACATGTTAGCTAGCCTTTTGCCTATAAAACCATAAGTAACAAGTGTTCTATTGAAGAAGAAAAATACCAGTGAGCTATATGAAGGTTAGAGAGAAGAGAGAAAAATAGTGAGCTGTTTTTGTACTTTTATTATTTTAGATAATGAAATAAACAACAAAAATTGCCCCGAGAACATTAAAACATTTGCCAAACCTCGTAAATATTGTGTCTTATTTATTTTATATGTCATTGCACGCATATCTTCCATTTCAAACTACTTGTACTGTTATGAGAGAAAACAAAATTTGAGCCCACACAAAAAGCGACATATCCTCCCAAATGGAAAAGAGAGATTCTAGTCATCAACATATTCTGTTTCCAAGTTTTTTTTTGGTCTCATGTATTTTAGAAAGAATGTTACTAGACCCATCCCGTTGTCATATTTCTCCATCCACATTATAATTTTACCCATCATAAAAAGTTAAAAAGTTAAATCGTTATTTCCACCCTCACTATTATTTCTAAAATAACCTCTAATTAACAACTTGTCATAAATTTGTATGAGTGCATTGTACAGAGTCACAACAACGGCTGTGACTTATCTAATTTCACTCATACCATCAATCACCTGGCATGCATACTCGACACCACCCCCAAACCCACTTACCAGAACCTTCCTGTGCACCTGTTCCCCTTCGATCACCAACCCCAAGCACTAAAACATACGAATAGAAAACCCATCAGTCTCCGCCTCCAAACCCACCGGCCATTTATACAATTCAACCGACTTCTGCGAAGTTTCGCTCCGAGCGTGGCCTCTGATCATATGATTCCCCACAGTAGTACCTGTGTCTTCAACATTTTTGAAAAAATTTGAGGGAGTGATCGTGACACCCAAAAGCAACGTAGAATGATAAAATCCGAACAAGAATGTAGCTTTTTTGTGAGTCCATGAATTGTTAATTTGGGTGTGAATTTAGGGTGTGCTTGCAGATCACTGGAAGCAACTAGTTTCCTTTTATGTCATTTTACAGGAGGTTAAAATTGACATTAAAAAAAATTACTGAAAGATGGGTGGAGAAATAAGACAGCATGGTGGATCTATCAACACTTAGAAATAGTTTAACAAAATAAAAATGATGTATTTTAGAAATAGGTCCTTCAGCTTAGAGAGTGTATTCAAAACGCCCTTAAGCTCGTGTGAGAAATTGTTGAATTAGGTGGGGAGTTGTAGTTGGGGGGAATGAATGATTTGACACACAGAGAGCCAACGTGGGCTCCGTTAAGGTTTGGTGTTAATTTCGGTAACAGAATCTCAAAGTATGTACTCTCTTTGATACATACGTATACCACGTACGTATAATCTTGTTTGGAAGTACTTATACTCATAAACACTTTTATTATTAGTACATTAATTTATTAAAAATGTGTAAGAAAAAAACTCTTAGGTCCTTCATGAAGAAGCATGTAACATCTACTTCTTTAGAAAACGCTTCTACTCTATATCTCATGAGCACTTTCAAGTTTTTTTTTTGTCATACATAATCAACTACAAGGATAAATTCATCCTTAAGACAGTTGATGTGAAACTGAAATTAAACCTTAGAGAATGTTAGTGTAATTTGCCAAACATAAAGGGCCTTTGTAAAAAGAAACAATAAATCTCATGAGATATTAGTGTAATTAACTTCTTATATTATAAGAGTACTTATACATGCACCTAGTCATACGTTCAACTTCCCCCGCTAAGCTTATGCACGGAGGGATGCAAAGTTACAGCATCCGGCCTGAAGCTAGTCCATGCATGATGGGTGAAGAAGCCCACACACGTCCCTTGTGATTTTGCTTGTATATTTCTGTACTGAATAATGCTACACTTATCACATATATGTATTATTATTTGTACTGTCTTTCTAGTAGAGGTAGTACCCGTCAACATATATGAGTCTCCTTCCTATTAGAGAGATGATAAAAATATGTGATAAGAGTAGCATTTTTGTTTTGTACTTATTTCAACCACATAATATACTCTATTTGTTTTATCATCACTATTGACTAATTACAAACTTGTCGGTCCCCACATCATATATCGAAAAGCAAATATGATTACAAATAAATTGTGAACTTAGGACGTATTTTGTACATAGTTAAACAATTTTTCATCATCATCATCCATATCTAGAATAGAATATGATATCCATTGTTTTATGTTGGGAAAATTTGGAAATGTAACCACTTTGAAAAACACCTAATGAAATATAGCCAAACTTTTTTAATTCTTATAAAATTAACCAAAATTGAAGTTAAAAATACTTAATTACCCTTAATCTAAAACTCTCTTCTCTCCTGCTCTGGTGTTCGTCTTCTATGCTCCATCAGGTTGAAGAAAGAATCATTCCTTCTTGCCGAAAAATCTCCCAAATCCAACCCAACACAACGCTTGATTACTTCCTTGTCCTAACACTCGTATTTCCTACCAATTTTTTTCCAGAAAATTCCCAACTATTTTTCCAGGAAATTCACAAAAAATTCCAAACTATTTTTCCAGAAAATTCACAACTTTTCTGAGAATCAGCCCAAGTTCTCAAATCCGAAAATTAGATAAAGATGTAGAATTGGATGCTATGTCTTCGTCTTTTGTTAATGGTTGCGTGGCAATTAAGAAGAGGAAAGAAAAGATAAATGCTGCCAAGCAGCAAATTGACCGCATCGATATTTGTATTTCTGAAGAGGTACCTCTTCAACAAGTTAAAAAGTAAAAAAAGTACAGATTGGAGAAAGAGAGGACGTGGTATTGATTGGGAAGATTTAACTATTGAAACCCTCCTCCTTCATCAAGTAAAAATGTAAAAGAGGAGGAATCGAGAACGAGTGGTACAATGTGTTACTGGAATTATATATGTATTTTAACTCTGGGTTTGTGTGAGAGCTTCTGCATTTTGGAACAGAAATGGCAGGAACGTGCCTGCACGCCTTTGCAACTTCATGATCGAAGCCACATTTTTTACTGAATTTTGTCTAGATTTTGCAAATCTTACAACTGATGCAATCATACAAGTTGAGAAAGATGGCCGAATGAAACCATGGAAGCATTGGAATGCAGGTTCCGCTGAATGAGTAAGGCAGATCATTAAAGTAATTCAATATGCCTTCAAGGGCAATTAAGTCTTTTTAACTCCATTTTTGGTTAATTTTATAACAATTGGAGAGTATAGGCTATATTTCACTAGTTGGCTATCAAAATGGCTATATTTCCAAATATCCCTTTATTTTCTTAGGTAAATAACGGAGAGATTGGGAAAGAAAAATATGGGTAAAAATATAGATTAGAAAATAGAAATGAAAAATTGAAGTACAAAACATTGGAAAATATATACGAGAAGACAAAGTTTATTTACAGAAGAAAATAATTTAAAGAGATGCTCTCAAAATAAAACTCTTTATGCACACTCAATCATTTCACAATTTAACGTTAATTTCTATATTAATATTATAAATTTTGTTCTAGAAACAAAAAATGGTAAAAAACTGAAGGACAAGATGCCAAAATATTGGTGCATGGAAACCATCAAAACTTTGGGTATTTCCTGAAACATTGGAAGTCAGTAGTGCGTAGTTAAACTAATCCCCAGCGTTGTGCCTTTGCTTTGTCGTTTTCAGATTTTTGAGTTTGGAAATTGGAACCAAATGACCAGTACTGCCGCCCAAGCCGACAGCTCTCAGATGATTTTAATGGTGAGACTTCCTAGCCTCTGTCGCCCAATTACACAACACGTGCCTTCCAATTGCCATCACATATAATTTTGTTATTTTACCACCAACCTTCATTTTCTTTCTTTTCCTTTTCCATAGTCTTACTATTAATAAAGTTACGGGATGTGATATGATGCTACGTAACACTTAGTGTTATGAGTGTTTTAGTTGTTACATTTATATTTTACAATTGTTAAATTTTTTATTTTTAAGGATAAATTACACAGTAACCCCTCAGGTTTGAGGTCTTGAACAAACTCATACAACATCTTTAAAACATTTCATTTTCATACCTCACGTACCATTTTATTTCAAAATAATACGTCCGTTAGTTTTTTCATCCATTAATCCGTTAAGTGCTGACGTGGTTGCCACGTGGCTGCCATGTGGCAAAATTTTTTTTTTAATTTTTTTTTTAAAAAAACCTAAATCTTAAAAAAAAAAAAAAAAAACTGAAATCATATCCCCACCCCCGTATCCCCCCCCCCAACCCCACCCCACTCCAAAACCAGAAACCCAGAACACCCCGCAACCCTCCCTCCCCAGATCCCCATTCCTGCAACCAGTTCGTCTGCTCCCCGCACCCGCACTCACCCTCCATCCCCCTTTCTCCTTCCTCCATGTTCATCTTCTTCCCCTGAAACCCCTTCCTGCAACCAGAAAAATAAAAAAATAAAAAAAAACCCAGTTCGTCTTCCTCCGCACCCGCGACCCTCCCTCCCCAGATCCCCAACCAATTCGTCTTCTCCCCGCACCCGCACTCACCCTCCCTCCCCCTTCTCCTTCCTCCATGTTCATCTTCTTCCCCCGAAACCCCTTCCTGCAACCCCAAAAAAATAAAATAAAAACAACCCTGTTCGTCTTCCTCCACACCCGCACCCATCCTCGCATCCTATTCCACCTCACGAACCCGGCGATATCGGTGTAGACGCGATCTGAGTTTTTTTTTTCTTTTTCTTCCCTTTCTTTTCTGGGTTGCAGGAGGAAGAAGATGAAGGATGGGGGAGAAGAGAGGAGCAGGGGGATATGGGTTTGGGGGTTGCGGGGAGAAGAGAAGAGGATGAGGGAAGGTTTCTGTTTTTTTTGTTTTTTTTTTCTTTCTGGGTTGCAGGGAAGAAGATGAAGATGGGGATATGGGTTTGGGGGTTGCGGGGAAAAGAGAGGAGATGGAAGGTTTCAGTTTTTTCTTTTCTCTCTCCCTCTCCTCCCCTTTCGAACTCTAACTTCAGCTCTAGAAGCTTCGCGAACTCACGGGCTAGATTTCCAATGGCAAATAGCAAGGCTGCCAGAGAATCTCCAATAGAATGAGCGCGTATGCTGTAGATCCGAATACTGACGAGTTTTCAAGTGGAGCGGGTCGCCATGGACTACGGCAACGTCGCCCATCGGACCCCTGTACGATTCCGAAGTCGAAGATGTGGATCTTGGTGGCTATCTCCGTCGCTTGGTTGGCGGTAAAATGGGCAAACTTGAAATACGACATGCGTCGTTGCAGCGTGAAGTCCTCGAAGGAGTGTCATATGCTGTCGTAATGCAGTGTTTATAGGTGGGTTTGTGGATTTGAGAGAAGGGATGGGAAGATGGGGTGGGGGTTGTAATGGGAGCCGGAGATTTACGAAGAGGTTTGATTGAACTCATTGAAGGGGGTTGGGCACACTAGGCATAATTATTTATTATTATTTTTTTTAATTCAGGTTTTTTTTAAAAAGAAAAAAAAAATTGCCACGTGGCACACATTTGGCAGCCATGTGGCACAAATGTGGCAGCCATGTCAGCGCTTAACGGATCAATGGATGAAAAATGTAACGGTTGTATTATTTTGAAATAAAATAGTACTTGAGGTATGAAAGTGAAATGTTTTAAAGATGTTGTATGAGATTGTAATAGACCTTATACCTGAGGGGATATTATGTAATTTACCCTATTTTTAATTTCAGTCATTTGTCTTCTGTATCACTCAGTAACATGTATCATTTCATAAAAATTAAAAATTATGAACATTCTTCCAAATGGTATTTGATAATGCCTATAAACAGTCACAATGCTTTACAAGGACTTCATGACTGTTAGTAGGATTGAGATGTGATAACTATAAAGGCTTGAGGTACTGTGGCCTATACAAGGTTCTAAAAGATGCTAGGAGCTAGTCGGGCAACGAGTTGGGGTTAGGGCCTAGGCAGCTAGACAGGCGGTTAGGCGGACTAGGTGGATCTAAGTAAATCTATTATATTTCATTTAAATAAGTGTCTACTTATACTTAAAATATAGGGTAAAGTACAAAAAACTACCTCAACTATTGGTGTCACGACACTTTCATACCTCATCTTTTAAAATTGACAATGTCATACCTTATCTTACGAATTTGTGACAATGTCAGACCTCCATCAGTTTTTCTGTTAATTTCTCTGTTAAATGCTGACGTGGCCCGACACGTGTCCCACTCACTAATCCAACTGGATTAAAAAATAATAAAATATATTTTTAATAATTAAATATTCAAAAATAAAAATTAAAAAACTAAAAAAAAAAAAAAAGGCCTAAGATCCAGCATTCTCTTCCCACCCGCAGCACCAACCCTTTTCTCTCTCCTCTCTTCCTCCTTCTTTCTGGGTTGTAGCCATTTTCTTTTTCTTTTTCTTCTTCTTCTTCCTCTTCTTCTTCTTCTTCTTTCTGGTTGCAACATTCTTTCTTTTTTTTTTCTTTCTCTTCTTCCTTGGTTGCAGCGTCTGGGTTGCAGCGTTTTTTTTTTTTTTTTCTCTTCTTCCTCTTCTTCTTCTTCTTCCTTGGTTGCAGCATTTTTTTTTCTTTCTCTTCTTCCTTGGTTGCAGCGTTTTTTTTTCTCTTCTTCTTTTTCTTCCTTGTGGTTGCAGCGTTTTTTTTTTTTTTTTTCTTCTTCCTCCTCATTCTCTCTGGGTTTGCAGCATTTTTTTTTCTTCTTCCTCTTCTCTTCTTCTTCCTCCTCCTCTTTCTCTCTGGGTTGTAGCGTTTTTTTTTTCTTTTTTCTTTTTTTTTTCTTCTTCCTCTTCTTCTTCTTCTTTCTGGGTTGCAGGGGGGGTGGACCCGGTCGAGCGAGGCGCTAAGGCAGAGCTCCATAGTGAGAGCTTGGAGAAGTGGGTATGTGGCTGGTGGCGGTGGCGGGTAGGGGTGGTGGATTTGGGTGTAGCAGCAGGTATTGTAGGAGCTGGTGCAACAAATGGCAGTGGTGAGAGGGGGAGATGTTGGGGCGGGTGGGATTTGGGTTTGGGGTGGTTCTGGTTTTGGGTTGGGGGAAGATGGGAAGGGGAAGAAAGGGTGAGGGGATCAGGATGCACAAAGAGGGAGATGAGAGAGAGGAGAGAGAGGGTCCCAACATCCCTTTAGGCCATTTTTTTTAGTTTTTTAGTTTTTAATTTTTGAATATTTAATTATTAAATATATATTTTATTATTTTTTAATCCAGTTGGATTAGTGAGTGGGACACGTGTCGGGCCACGTCAGCATTTAACAGAGAAATTAACAGAAAAACTGACGGAGGTCTGACATTGTCACAAATTCGTAAGATGAGGTATGACATTGTCAATTTTAAAAGATGAGGTATGAAAGTGTCGTGACACTAATAGTTGAGGTAGTTTTTTGTACTTTACCCTAAAATATATATAATTTCATCATAAACTACAAGCTAGAATGACATGTATATTATGAAGTATTGGAACATAATGAAAACATAGGAAACAAGCATATAATGTGTGTTCATTTAAGTATGCAACAAGTCTATTACAATTTACTAAAAAATAAAATGCAAAATGAAAGTTATCTGTTTTTTGTCTAAGTGAGTCACGACCTAGGCGGGTGACTAGGTGATCTTGGTGGGCGCCTCTACAAGTCTAGGTGTCATTTCTTAATTTTCAAACGCCTAGGCATTAATAGGGACGGTGGCCAGCCGCCTAGCGCCGCCCAAGCAAGGATTTTTAGAATAGTGGGTCTATATTTAACTGATGAAGGTAGAGGGTGCACTGCATAGAGTGAAAGAGATGGAGAAAATGTCTTGAGGAATTATGTATGTTATTCCCTAGACCTTATGCTTTTATTTATAGTATAAGGATGAGAGAAACTTGTTCTCCAAGTACTACAAAATTTAATACGAAAGATTTTCTAGATCCCGAAGGATTCCTAATTTATATCTACTTAGGATTTACACAATCTATCCTTCAAACGTAGAGCTAGGATTTGAAGTTTGAGGAGGCCAAAGATTATAAAGCATAGAGCATCTCCAAGGAAGTTTAATGAGGTAACAAAGTTAAATTGGCTATGCCCTGTAGGAATAACGCATATCCAACATAAGTAGCAACCCAATTAGTAAAATAAAGATCAATAGTTGTGCAGTTAAACTTGTCTAATACCAAGAAACACACCTTTAAAGAGTTTCTTTATTATGTTCTTACAGTGACCGAGTGACAGAAAATGCATGATCACTCATGACATACCCGATCTGGATATCTAAGTGAACACAGAAGTAAGGCATGTTGGCAGACATCTAGAAGGTGATATGAAAAGTGTTGGAATCAAATTCGTGCACCCCAGTTTGTGGAGGAGATGCACAAACTCGATTACCTGTAAAAGAGCAAGCAATTGTAAGAAACTAATGGGGTACAAGGCAAAGGTCTTGTAATACCCTGGTTATTTTTAAGGGAAAACTAATGGAAACACCCTAGAAAACATTCGTTTAACCATAAGGACAAATAATTTAAAAAATGGCAATGTTGCCCTTGAAAACCTTCTGACAAAAAAAGGCAAAAGTATCCCAATCTCCAACATCCATCAGAAGTCACATGCTGTTCATCAAGCAAATACAAAAAAATGACAAAGTTATGGGCTCTAGGAGACAAGCCATGCAGCAGGTTGACATGCATTTATCAAGACAAAGCAAAAGGAGACAAGCAAGTTCACATGCATTCATCAAAACAAGGCAAAAGAAGACAAATAAGTCAGACCACGTTTCAGAAACAATGCTAACAATTTCAGCAATAATATAAGCAAAGTGACAAATGACAAGTACCAAGGATACGTCTACACCATTCATTTGTAAAGATTTTTAATACCATAGTATTCTCATTCAGTGTGTATAAAAGGAGTTCCATTCATTATAAACACACACCATACTTCAATCCTCATACACTCAAGCATCCTAAACCTTCCTAGCATCCTTTGTAAACACTTCTTTGCAAACACTTATCTTTGCAAACATTCTATATATCAATAAAAGTTCAAGTGTACAAATTCAAGCAATCTCCAAGTCTTAAGTAAGTTTTCTTTTCTTTCCTTAGTGCGTTTGTTTAATTAGTCCAAAATAGGGAAACACTATTCCAAAATAGGGAAACACTATTGTAGTTATATTATTAACCTGCTAAATTGACGATCATACTTTGTTCGAGCACTCTGTTATAGTTGAATGTTTGCCATACAAATAACTGGACATTAACCAGGGTACCTCTGAGTTCAGTTGTTAAGGCTTTATACCTGCATTGTGAGTGGTTGTCATGCTGAAACATGTCGAGTTCCATGTGCAAGGTTTTATGTCTAGTTGTTATAATGGTCATCCGACTATTTAACCGGGCTTGCTTATCGAATTTGGTATCAGAGCCAAGTTTAGCATTTTAATAGTATAATTATAATAGTAAAGTACCTTGAGGACGGAAGTCATTAACACAACTGATATCACATTCTTTTATTTTGTATGAATAACATATATTATTATCCTTGTAGACCTTGTCAACCACAACCACCAGGTATTTATTGTCCTAAACACCCAACTATAACTAGCATGAAGAGAAGATTAGCATATATATCCAAAAGAATTAGCAGTACTTTGAAGAAGTAGAAATTTGATCTTGGTTATCTTGAACACCCTTTATTTATTAGTAAATATAATAACACAGAAGTGTAGCATAGAGTTTTAGAAGCAAAAGGAGCAACAGATCAAGCTTTAGAGAACTTGAGAGAAGAAAGAGAGTTTTTAAGAAATCAATTAGCAGTAACTTTAGAAAAAGGTAGACTGTAGTTTATGATATATTACCTTAATTTAGAAATTAGTGAACCTCAAAAAAGAAAAATAACCTTAGATCAAAATAGTTTAGTTTGTTATTATCCATTAAGAAAGCATAATCATATTTTGCATAGCGAAGAAAATTCACAAGCCAATAGTTTTGTAGATCTTATTATTAGTCAAGCACAAAATATAAAATTAGAAAATAATAAGTATAATCATTTGTTAAACCAGTTGTTAGAACATTTTCAGAAAAATTCCATAAAAACAATTAGACAAAATTTAGATTATATTACATCTCAGTTAGAAGATAATAATAAAAATATTCAAGGGTTTCCTAGCAAAAGAGAGATAAAAGAGCTTGTTGACCTCATAGATAGTAAGCCTAAACAAGTAGAAATTAGATCATTAGAAATAGTTGAGCAGTTAAAATTAGAAATTCAAAAAATTCAATTAGTGCAAAAAGAGTTGAGTGAACAAATAGATAAGTTGCATAATAAAATAGATATTTATTATTAATTTAATGACCGATTCTAGAACTAATAGAAAATATATCCAAGCTTTGAAAGAAATTAGTAAGTTAGATAAAGAACCAGTAGGATTAACAGATTTTTCAACACAAGTAGCTAGTAGTAATATCCCTATTAGACAAAATAATTTGATTATCTAATTAGTTTTAAATTTAGTTGAAAAAATAGAACAAGTTGAAGAACAAATAATAGAAATAAATCAAGTTTTACATAACGCATCTTCATCATTTCCACCATCTTTGTTAGAAAAATTAGAAAATTTAACTTTAAGTACAAACAATCATATTAGAAGACCTAAGATAAATCATTTTGATAACAGAAAATGGAACTCATTAGGAGAAAAGGAAAAGAAGTAGTTAGAGCTGAAGATATTTATCCAAATGAAGAAGAAGCACAAGAATTTATTAGAAGAGGATTTGAGAGAACTTAGAAAAATAAATACAATTTATATCAATTAGGTTTATTTGAAAATAGCAGTAGAATTGTAAGTAGCATCAGTCAACATGAAGTTAGTTGTATTGATAAAGAAGTTACACTTAATTTACTCAATAGGGAAGTAGTTACTCACTTGAGAAAATCACATTTTAATCAGATTCATATAGGAACAATATTAATTGGAATAGCAAGATTAACTAGAGCACAAGTAGGCATAAAAGCTTTAGTATACATATATGATAATAGATTGGATAATCACCAACAAACAGCAATAGCAACAACTGAAGTAGACTTAAGTTCAAACTTAGCAATCATAGGATGCATTCCAAATTATATTATGACAATTAATGAATTTAGTAAATATATTAAAGTAAGGATAAGAACAAAAAATTATAATATGAAGGGAGAGTATAAAAAATTGTGTATTAGTTTAATGTATATTGGAAAAGTGTCTGATAAATATAATCATAAGTTTAATTTAGAATTTCAAAATTTAGTTCAAACATTTGGTAGTAAGCATGTAAATATGATAGAAGCAAAACCCGTAGATAATACATTTTTAGAAGGAACTCAGTGGACATTACCTAATTTACAAGTAGCAAAAAATAGACAACCAGATATAGTACATATTTACGAAATCAGTACAGGTAAGGCAACAATTAGGTTTAGTAATTACAAGCAACTAGAAAATATAGAAGAGGATGAGAGTGGGATCGAAAATGAGAGTATTCATATGACTTTTGATAATTTAGATATTAATTTAGTTGAGTACAATTTTGATCATACTGTAGATAAACTTATAGAAGATATTGATCATTTAGATGAAGAAGAGCACTTAGAAAAATATAAGACATGTGATTTAGGAATACATAGAATTTCAGATGAAGATATGAAAAATAAATTCTTGAAATAGCAGTAGAACATATTTTAGGATCAAAAGAATATAATAATTTATTAAAGTTGAAAGCAGAATGTAATCCAGCAGAAGAAAGTAATACATTAGTGGCGCGTTTACTAATCCGTAATCAAATTGAGAGGAATTGAATTGAGGAGGAATTGGATTGAGGAGGAAATGAAATGAGGTAGAATCAGAATCAGATTCCTGTTGAAGTTGTTTACTAAAACTGTCTGGAATCGGAATATAATTCTATAAAGTTGTTTACTAATTCAACAAAATCGGAATATAAACCAGTATGATTACTAAAATGCCCTTGTCCCAAGTAACGTAAATACTAAATTGCCCATATTCCCAGTATATAGTTTTTATATTTTTGATAATTAAAAAAAAAAAAAACTTTGTGAAAAAGCTTTAAAAAGAATTTGTACGGTTTATCTTTTTTTTTTTTGAAATGTCAAAAAGATATTTATGTAGTTAATATTAAAAAAACCAACCGAGATCCTCCTTGCTCTACTTCCCCATCCCTCAATTATTTTTCTTTCTCCTCGATCCCAAATTGCACCCCATTGCCCAATTCTTTTCAACGATCCCCCAAATCTTTTTAGCCTCCCCTTCTTCTGATCATCCCTTCTTCTTCTTGCTCCCTTATGATTCTTTTTCTTGTTCTCTTCTGAGTCTTCTTCTACATCCACCAACTGTTTTTTCTTTCTCGTGAAGGCCGCACAGCACCCCACCCCATTCCCCAATTCTTTTCAGCTTCTCCATCTTTTTTTTCCATCTTCTTCTTCTTCCCTTCTGATTTTTCTCCTCCAGATTTTTCTTCTCCTTTGATATTGGTCATTGCCCGCAGAGACACAGAGACACAGAGAAAGAGGTGGAAGGTGTTAGAATAAGGTTGAGAATTAGACAGAAAAATGACTTTGAGGCACGTTAATACGTTTTCCTTAAAGTGATATTTGCCCCCACTCTAATATGAGTTTGCTAACGGGTTTAAAGCAAATCACTTCCAGGATACAACAAAGTTTGGAATTTTAGTTTAGCAAAAACTGAAATTCCCTTAAAATCTTCTAAAGGAAACTGTATGATTTTGATGGAGAGAAAGAGGATAAGAAAATATTGTTGGAAGAATTGTATATAGGAATATGCAGCCAACATGGGCTATATATAGATTATATGGTGTCCGTTGAACTTAGTTCAAAGTGTACATAGAAAAGTCACTTCCTTTAACTAAAGTGTGTGAAGACCAAATAGATCTTTCCAGCATCCTTTCATTCCTACCGAATGGATGAAAGCCTGCTGCCTTTTCATATAAGTGTCTTTCACCAAAAAAGGCCTAACATTCTGATTGAATAATCCAAGGGACATATCTCTTGTTGTGCTAAGAACTGGTGTCGTGCTTCTTCAATCCAAGGGACACGACATGACACTGCAGCCATGCTTCTTTAATTTTCAGACACGCCAATTCAAAGGCACGGCCTGCAGCTAAAAGGCATATCACTGCCAGCCTTTCTCCCTTTATCCCACTATCACAATTTTTAAATGCAACATCTTTACAAGAAATTAAACCATGTTTAGACAAATATTTTAAAGATCTATAATTTAAATGTGCTAAACGAGAATGCCATAAAGTAGAAGAAGAGTCAACAATATAAACAGAAGAATTCACTTTATTGATACTGAGTTTGAACATTCCATCAAATGAATAACCCTTGCCAACAAATACACCATTCTTTGACAGTATAAATTTGTCGGCTTCCAACACCACTTTAATACCATTTTTACACAGTAGATTTGCAGATACAAGATTCTTCTTAATGTCTGGGACATGAAAAACATTTGTCAGAGTCATCGTTTTTCCAGAAGTGAATTGTAGTTCAACAGTCCCTTTTCCAAGAACCTTAGCACCATTGTGATTGCCCATTAGTACTTCTTGACCATTCTCTTCGGTTTTGTAGATCTTGAATTGTGCTCTATCATTGCAAACATGTATGGTAGCACTAGAATCAAGCCACCAGTCAGAAGATTTAATGACTGCAGCCATGTTCAATTCAGTGATCATGCCAATTTGCATTTCAGACACCATAGCAATTATATCTTCAGTATGAGTTTCCTCTACCATATTTGCTTTGTTTAATTTGGCGTCCTCGTTTTTCTTGAACCTGCAATCACGAATAAAGTGCCATTTTTTTCCACAATGGTGGCAAGTTGCATTTTTCTTGCCACTGTTGGTGCCAAAAGATGTCTTTTTGAACTTTCCTAGGTTATTCGCTTTCAAGTTCTTTTTGAACTTACTCTTGCTCCCTTCAACATAATTAATCTTAGTGAAGTCTTGTGAGGAAAAATATTTTTCTCGTTTTCTCGTTTCCTCTTCAATTTGGACCCCCTTCAAGAGATCTTGGAGACTTATATCTTCTGCCATATGCAAAAGCTTCTTTCTATAATTGTTCCAACCAGGGGGCAATTTTGACATGATAGCCCCTACTTGTAATGCATCCGGAACAATTATTTTGACTGCACGAAGCTTTGTGACCAAAAGTAATAAATCTTGAACTTGGTCCACAATGGATTTGCCATCAGTCATAGTGAATTCATAGAACTTAAACATGATAAATTTATCGGTACCTTTTTTCTCCGATGTATACTTCTCTTCAAGAGCATTCCATATTTCCCTTGGAGATTGAGTTGTAGAAAATAAATTGTAGAGCCGATCCGACAAAGTATTCAAGATATGTCCTCTGCACATCAATTCATCATCTTCACACTTCTTTTGGTTGGCAATAATTTGTTCAGTATCTGCATCATTAGGTTCAGGAATTGGTTGCAGATTTGGATCAAGAACATAGGCAATTTTCAGGGCCGTCAACATCCAGCGTATCTTGTCCTTCCAGCGCATGAAATTCAAACTTGTCGAGTTTCCAAAAAACACTGTCGTTCATTGCAGACAAAGCCATAGTTTCAGACATCTTCTCCATTGCAGATATCACTTTAAGATTGTTAGAATAAGGTTGAGAATTAGACAGAAAAATGACTTTGAGGCACGTTAATACGTTTTCCTTAAAGTGATATTTGCCCCCACTCTAATATGAGTTTGCTAACGGGTTTAAAGCAAATCACTTCCAGGATACTACAAAGTTTGGAATTTTAGTTTAGCAAAAACTGAAATTCCCTTAAAATCTTCTAAAAGGAAACTATATGATTTTGATGGAGAGAAAGAGGATAAGAAAATATTGTTGGAAGAATTGTATATAGGAATATGCAGCCAACATGGGCTATATATAGATTATATGGTGTCCGTTGAACTTAGTTCAAAGTGTACATAGAAAAGTCACTTCCTTTAACTAAAGTGTGTGAAGATCAAATAGATCTTTCCAGCATCCTTTCATTCCTACCGAATGGATGAAAGCCTGTTGCCTTTTCATATAAGTGTCTTTCACCAAAAAAGGCCTAACATTCTGATTGAATAATCCAAGGGACATATCTCTTGTTGTGCTAAGAACTGGTGCCGTGCTTCTTCAATCCAAGGGACACGACATGGCACTGCAACCATGCTTCTTTAATTTTCAGACACGCCAATTCAAAGGCACGGCCTGCAGCTAAAAGGCATATCACTGCCAGCCTTTCTCCCTTTATCCCACTGTCAACACCATATATATATATATATATATATATATATATATATATATATATATATTCAATTCCAAGAGACATGGCATTGCAGCCAGTCTCTCACGCAACATCATATATATATATATATTAATGAAATACACCAACAGAAGGGAGATGAGATAAGGGTATTTTGGGTAGAAAAATGGGATTCTAGATAGAGGCTTTCACCCGAAATTCAAATCCCACCTATTGTTCGGGAGACCGGTTCCGAGTAAATTGGGAGTCTGATTCCCCATATTAGATGGGTCCCACATACATTTCATTCCCCCAAGTGTTGGTAAACACTTGAATAACCGAGGAGGAGTGCAATTCCAATTCCTCTTGTCCCACTCCCCTTACGTAAACGCGCCATATGAGTAGAAAATCCAGGATATGTAGGTAGAACTGATCAATAATATTTGAGACAAACAAATGAACAATATAATGAACAAGCAGGAGTAGATTATGTTGAAGAAAGTTCAAAATCCAGAACAGCATCAAGTAGCTAAAACGCATTTTAATAATGATGGTTTTGTTACTTTGATTAAGCAAGAATTTTTATATCATAATAGGTTAGATGACACAAGCGAATAAGAACAAATAAAAACAATTAGAAATTTAGAACAATTACAAATTTGTGATTTACAGTACATAGCTGAGTATACATAAGATTTCTTGAAATATTTAGGAAGAACATGTAGAATTAGTGATATTAATTTATTAGATACTTATATGACAAAAATAAAAGGACCAATAGGAGAAAAGATTTGGAATGAATGGCAAAAGCATCCAAAGAAAAATGATATTGTAATAGGACCTAGAATTCAACATGTATATGATATACTTAGACATGAGTGTAGCCAAATAAAAGCTAAGAGACAAATTAGGAAACAATTTTATATGAGTTGTAAAAATATAGATTTACCACAACAGTATGGTTGTCATAAGAAAAATAAGCATAAGAAAATATACAGAAAGAAATATAAGTCATACAAACCATACAAACAACATAAGAATTTTAGCATAAGACTTTCAAAAACATATAGGAAGAGAAAATATATTTCAAAACAATTTAGGAAAAGAAGGGGTAGACCTTAGATTAGAAAATATAAAGCACCAAAAGATAAAAGTGGTTGTAAATGTTATTTATGTGAAGAAGTTGGACACATTAGATGACACACCCCGACCCGAAAAGTCCACTTGGACTCAAATCGAGTTGTGATGGCCGACACCAATAGGGTGACAAAGTCATAAAGTATAGTGATGTGGGAAAAATGCGAATAAATTTAAATCTAAAAGTGTCTAAATACGAGAGTGCGTTGTGAGCGGAAATGAACCCATTTCACACGTGATGTCAGAGCATAAGTAAAGAACAGTAGAGTGGATTGAGAATCATACCATCGAAGGTAATCTCCAATACCAAGATTTGCCACGAATCCTCATCGATAAGAAAGCTCAGCTAAAAAAAAACCTGGAGGGTGGAAACAAAGCAAGGGTGAGTGGCCCTGGAAATAAAATTTTAAAAAAACCTTCTAAATCGTTATAACTCACTGTAACACATGTATAGTTTTTAAAAAATCATAATACGTATCAATGTAAAATCAAAAGTTATCAACAGTAAATCCATAAATATACTGCGACACAGCATCTCATGAGCAATATAAATAATCATGTGCTCAATAAATCAATGCTAGCACATAAGTCGGAGTCACATATAGTGACTTGTACGACTCATCTATATCTCATCAATCAATGCTAGCACATAAGTTGGGGTCACCTATTGTGACCTGTACGATTCATCCATATCTCATCAATCAATGCTAGCACAGAAGTCGAAGTCACCTATAGTGACCTGTACGACTCCCCCGTATCTCATCAATCAATGCTAGCACATAAGTCGGAGTCACTTATAATGACTTGTACAACTCCCCCATATCTCATCAGTCAATGCTAGCACATAAGTCGAAGTCACCTATAATGACCTGTACGACTCCCCCATATCTCATCAGTTAATGCTAGCACATAAGTCAGAGTCACCTATAATGACCTGTACGACTCATCCATATCTCATCAATCAATGCTAGCACATAAGTCAGAGTCACCTATAATGACATGTACGACTCATAGGCAACCTGTACGACAGTGTCGGAGTTGCCTATTCATTGCAACATGTACAACTATGTCGGAGTTGCCTATATAGGTCATCTACCTATTCCTGCACACGAGTCAGAACCACTTAATGTGGTCTGTACGATAGGCAGGGTGTAAATAAATACGCTCAAGTGCTACGATCACGTGAAGGCTGTGCGAAGTATCGCAAGTGACCTACGAGTCGGAACCACCTAATGTGGTCTGTACGACAGGCTGGCACCTACCTTGGATCCAAAGTGAGCGTGTGGTGTGGGAGGTGAACAATCACGTGAAGGCTAGGCCCTGTCCTCGGGCGGAGCACTAACACCGAGGTGCAGGATAATGAGCATCAAATGCATAAAAACATAACCATACACATTGAAATCACTATCATCAACATGTACTCACCTGAAGCTTACCGGGGCATCCGCAGTGTCATTTGGCATAACCACTTTAACGTCCCAACATTCTTAATCGGAACTAAACCTAGTGATAGACCAGAATAAAATCATGGTTAATCACTACGCTGTTAACCATCATAACTTCTTTCCTTAAAGAAACCAAGTACCATGTTAAATTTGGATTGTTTTATGGCTGCATCTAACTGTCTTGTTAGATTGCTTACGTACTCTCAAACGGGATCAAGCCATTCGCAGTTCAACTTAGTACTTCAAAGCATTCACAGTAATTATATGCTGATAATATGCATATAGATATACCATAATGCAATCTAAATCTCAACCATACCATAGTATTTTAACACACACACATATATATATATATAACATGACATAAAATGCATAGAACAATTTAAAAGCATTTGTGGAATTATCAGTCATATCTATATACGATAAAAGGAAAAAACCCACTCACCTGAGGTCCGCATTACGACTCCCTCGCACGAAAATCGAAACATCACGAACCACCGTCGCCTATAACAATTATCAAATCACATCTCAGAGTTCTTATCGATAAAACACGTAACTACATAAAACATATCCTAAGGACGTTCTAGAATGATTTGGGGCCCATTGACCAAAAGTCAATCGTCGATCAAAGATCGAAGGTAGGGTCCACAAACCTACGTAACTCGATCCAGAAGATCCGCATCACATATTTATGATCCGTAACTTCCAAAGATCCACATTGTGCTTCTAAAACATCATACTATAGTTTCATTACGATCCAACGGTTGGATCTCCTCCAATTGCCAATTCAAGTGGTGGTCAACGTTTTATTTTACAAACTTACAATTCCAATTTGGGAAGATCCGTACATCAGATTCCCAATCCGTAAGTTTCTAATATCCTCAAATATTACGTACTATAATGTATTAAAATTTAATAACGATCCAACGGTCGGATCGTCGGTTGCTGTAATAATCAAGTGGCGGACCATAATGGGACTAAGTTCAAACGACGGAATTTAGTCAATCGGACTTCACAAACGGAACCAAGGTATTCAAATTTATCCTAGGAAGGTTAGGGGACCCCTCGGCACACGTGCCGCCGCAGGTGGCGGTTGGCAGCCCCGACTTGCAGGAAAATTCAACTATTTCTAAAAATTACCAAAATTCACAGAAATGAAGATCTCAAAGAGAGGAACAACTTTCATACCTTCCAGAAAGCCCAAAAGTGGTTGGAAGATAGTCAATTTTGCCCACAAAGCCGACTGGTGCCTAAAGCTTCCCAGCGTCAATTCGTCGTCTACGGTGGTCCAACAGGGTCAAGGTTGGTTGGGATTTTCTCCTGGGATGATGGGATACAAAGCCCAAGTGGTGGCATCGACCATTGCTTTTCCGATTTGTCGGAAAATTGAAAATAGTGGCTGGAGCACTGCGAGAACCGTCGACTTTCGTGGTCTCAAACCGCCTCATACAGTGGTTAATCAAGGTGGTTCTTGGTTGGGTTTTGTAGAGGGGAATGAGAGCTTCAAGATGGTGGTGGTGGTGTCGAGAAACTCCACCGGAGTTGGCCGGAATCGGCCTTGGAAGATGGGTGGTCGCAATGGGTGTGAGTGCGTGTGAAAGGCCACGAGAAGGCTGGGATCTTCCCCCCCCCCTTTTTTTTTCTTTATCCTCATTGGCTCTCACTCTTTCTTCCTCCAAATCAGATTGGTCCCCTTAACCCATATGTTGATTGGTTCTCAATCCTACAAGGTGGGAGTTCAAATAATTTAACTACCTTTAAATAACCAACTTCAAACGTCCATAACTATTTTATAATTCGGACTTGTAAACGGCTTTCGCCTATGCATTCGTAGAGACGAGTATTACTTAAATACGCTAAAAGAATAAGTTATACGTTTCTCTAAACGAGGGTCAACAGAAGTTAAAGTCCTTGCCTCTAGGGCATTTTCGTCAATTCATGCTTTTAAAATTTATAAAAACGTAAAATTAGGGACGGGTTGTCAAATTAGACCTAAATGTCCAAAATTAAGTAAACATCTGAGAGAAAAAGTGCATTTAATGGAGTTGTTTAAGTTAGAAGAAGATGAAGATATTCAGTCAATATATAGTTTAGATGATTTAAGTGATAATGAGAGCATTACAATATAGAAAGTATAAATATGATAGATTCAGATTCGGAAAATTCAAGTAGTTCAAATAGTGATTTAGAAGAGTATATGTGTGCATTCATAGAAGAACAACATGAAGAAGAATATAAATATTTTAATTTAGGTTGGCCAGAAAAATGTCATAAGTGTGGTAAATTGGTTGCAAATAAATACTATAATACATATTCAATATTGTGTGAAAAGTGTTATAGTAATAGATAATTAGAAATTAATTCAGCAGAATCACAAAAAAGTACTGAAATATTAGGAAATATTGTTCATAGTATAGAAAAGCCAAAAAATAGTTCTTTAATTACTATAAATTGTTAAATAGAATTAGCAAAAGAACATAAGATACAAACAACAACTATGATAGATACAGGAAGTACAAAGAATGTAATAAGAGAAGAGTTAATACTAGAAAAATATAGACAAAAATGAGCAAAACCAGTGAGAATAACACAATTTGATGAGAGACCAGTTTATTTAACACATTGCATTAATAATGAGTCTATTAAAGTAGAAAAACAACAATTTAATTTATCACTAACATTTGTTTCACCAGTAGGATCATATCCATTCATTTTGGGTTTAAATTTTTTAAAAAGTTTGCAAGGTTTTTTTATTTATGAATCCATACATAACATTTTTCAAGAGAGGTATTACAATAACTTATCAAAGTAATACTGTAGAAGCATATAAAATTATAAGTATGGAAGAGTCTAGTGGCCAAGATAGTTATTATTTAGAAAACTCAAAAGAAAATCGTGATGAGCATAATAATATAGAACAGTTTGATGAAGAAATATTTGAACATGAATATCCAATTTTAGAAGAAGGAAACCGTATAGAAATATTACAATTAGATAGACCAAAGAGTTTAGAAAAATTATTACAATTAGTAGATCAAACTAAGATTATAGGAGAAGACCCACAATTACATTGGACTAAAAATAAAATACTAGCAAAATTAGATATAATTAATCCAGGTTTAACCATAAAGACAACTGATATGCCTTGTAGTTTAATAAATAAACAAGAGTTTGAGTAGCAAATAAAAGAGTTGTTAAATTTAAAAGTAATTAGATCCTCTAAGTCTAGACATAGATCAACAATATTTATTGTGAGAAAACATTCAGAACTGAAGAGAGGTAAGGCTAGAATAGTTTATAATTACAAGAGATTAAATGATAATACATATGAAGATAGTTATATAAGTTACAAAATAAGGATGAGCTTATAAATAAAATTCAAGAGAGTAAATATTTTAGCAAATTTGATTGTAAATCAAGATTTTGGCAAATACGATTAGCAGAAGAATCAATTGAGTGGACAACTTTTACTTGTTCAGAATGACATTTTGAGTGGCTTGTTATGCTATTTGGACTTAACAATGCTCCATCGATCTTTCAAAGAAAGATGGACCAAATTTTCAAGAAATATGATAAATTTTGTAGTGTTTATGTAGATGATATTTTAGTACGTAGTAAAAATAGAAATGAACATAGAAAGCACTTAGAGATAGTTTTACAAGAATTTATCAATCACTACTACAATATTAGCTTTAGGTGGCGGATGATGGTGGCGGATATTAGAAACATCATGTCGGATAAATTATATCTGAGACATCATTTAATTAGTGGCGAATATTAGAAAAATCTTGTCGGTTATATCCGACATAAAGTCCTGGCGGATATTTACTGGCTGATATCAAAAATATCCTGTCGGTTATAACCGACAATATTTTTTAATCCTTTTTTAAAAATGTTTTTGAAAGATTATGTCGGTTTTTAACTTAATGGTGGCGGTTATAACTGACAGAAATTGACTATTTTATTATTTTACTTTCTGGCGGTTATTATTTTAGTATTTTGGCGATTATAACTGACAGAAATAAAAAAGTTATTATTTTAAAATGTTATATTGATTAAAAATAAATAAATAAACACATTTTTTAAATATTTTTTTTTCACTCATGACTCTATAGTCTAATGTACCCAATTCCCACGAGCCATAAATTTTCTGAGAGAATAATAACAACATACTACAATCTGAAGCTCTATCATTTTTGTAATAAGGATTATGCTCCATCATAGGCAAGCAACAAGATACAAAGAAATTCAAACAATTTTTTTCAATGCGTCACAAAGCACATTGTCTGGCACATAAACATACATGAACATCTGGTATGCTCTATAATGTCTGATTTTATTATTTTAAAATGTTATGTTGATTAAAAATAAATAAATAAACACATGTTTTAAATATTTTTTTTCACTCATGGCCCTATCAGATATAATCGACACGAACAAAGCAAAATTTTGGACGGTTCTCTGAATGTTTTTTTTTTGCGATTTTTTACACATGCTATCTCGGAGTATATACAAACATATTTGACGGTTGGATCGTTGAAACTAGTTTCGTAGAATGCATATCCTGTCAAATTGAAAGATTTAACAAACATTTAAGAGTTAATGTTATACTTCCATTAAGTACACTAGTGTAAATATTTTAAATTGAAGATCGAATTCATTCATTGCATTCTTATATGGTCGAGGAGTGTAGCTGTAAAAAAACATCAAAATCGGAGCTAAAATAACCGTTAAATTGTGATTTTTCGTTTATAACCATCGAAAACTATTGTTCCGTTATCTAATATCTGAATGTTTTTTTTTTGCGATTTTTTATGTATGCGATCTCGGAGTGTGTACAAACAAGTTTGACGGTTGGATCGTTGAAAAACGTTTCGTAGCATGCGTATCACATCAAAACGGTAGATTAAACAAACACTTAGAGTTAATGTTATACTTCCCCATCAAGTATAAAATAAGATTTTGTGGTATCCACTAGTTTAAATAATTTAAATTAAAGATCAAATTTATTCATTACATTCTTATAGGGTCAAGGAGTGTAGCTGTAAAAAATCATCAAAATCGGAGCTAAAATAACCGTTAAATTATGATTTTTCGTTTATAACCGTCGAAAACTTTTGTTCCGTTACATAATCTTTGAATGCTTTTTTTTTACAATTTTTTACGTATGTAATCTCGGAGTGTGTACAAATAAGTTTGACGGTTGGATCGTTGAAAAAAGTTTCGTAGAATGCATATTGTGTCAAAACGGTAGATTAAACAAACACTTAGAGTTAATATTATACTTCTATTAAGTATAAAAATCTAGTTTAAATATTTTAACTTAAAGATCAAATTTATTCATTAATTCTTATAGGGTCGAGGAGTGTAGCTATAAAAAAATCATCGAAATCGGAGCTAAAATAACCGTTAAATTGTGATTTTTCATTTATAACAGTTGAAAACTTTTGTTCTGTTACGTAATATCTGAATGTTTGTTTTTTACAATTTTTTACGTATGTAATCTCGGAGTGTGTACAAATAAGTTTGACGGTTGGATCGTTGAAAAAAGTTTTGTAGAATGCAAATTGCGTCAAAACTGTAGATTAAACAAACACTTAGAGTTAATATTATACTTCTATTAAGTATAAAATAAAATTTTGTGGTATCCACCACTAGTGTAAATATTTTAAATCGGAGCTAAAATAACCGTTAAATTGTGATTTTTCGTTTATAACCGTTGAAAACTTTTGTTCTGTTACTAATCTCTGAATTTTTATTTTTTTATTTTTTTGCGATCTTGTAGTATCCACAAACAAGTTTGACGGTTAAATCATGGAAACTAGTTTCGTAGAATGCATATCTCCGTTAAATATGCCTAAATTTTGAAGTGGGAAAAGTAATTTGTGCTAAATTTTTATTTATGTTTTTCAAGTGTTGGTTAGACAATATTTAGTTTGTTTGATGACATTTTCATTGTATAATTATCTTTTTGTTTCTTTATCGCATATTTTACATGGGTTATTATGTATTAAACCAAACAATTATTTATTTAATTTTTAAAAACGTATTGTATTTAAATACATATGATTTATTTAGGGATACTTTGGATGCGGTCCGTAATCCTTAACATTCTTTGATTAAAACCTTAATAGTATTCAAAGTTTGATCAAGGTCCATTGACTTTGTACACCTCATTATATTACTATTAATATTTATATTTTTATAGTTTTGACATTAAATGTTTGATATTTTATGAGATTTATAATCCTATAAATTTAAAATCCCTCATTATAATACTATTAGAAACGGTTACAATAAAAAAATTCAAACATTTTGATTGAATAAATGGATAAAAACTATGTAAAAATAAGAAATAATAAATGGCAAAAGAATGTATCTATAGTGTTAAAAAAATTGGTACATTTGACAAATTTTTTTTGTACATTTCACATATAACAAAGTGGGTACATTATAAATAAATTAGGGTACATATAAAAGATTAAAAATTATGAGTACAAATGAATTTTTAAAAATATAGGCGCTAAAAGAAATTAATACATGGGTACAAAATAAAACTAAGAAGAACTACAAATTAAAAAAAAATGTTGCAAATTAAAAGAGGGTACAAACTAAAAATATAAATATATGATACAAAGTTTTAGGCATAAAACATAACTATACCATATGTAATTTTTCTATCATTGATTAAATATACAATGTCACGTGACTGTATACACATGGGTACAAACACAAATAAAACTTTAAAAAATATGGGCACAAAAAGAAACTAATATATGGGTACAAATTAAAAATGAAAAGAAAATTGGTACAAATTAAAAAATATTTGCAAATTAAAAATAGGTACAAACTAAAAATAAAAATATATGATAAAAAATTTAGCCATAAATATAAATATACTAATTGCAACATTTTTAACACTAAAGGAATATATTTAAAAATAAAAATATTTTATTATTCAAATAATTAATGATGTTATTAATACCCAAAGACCTTGATCAAAAATTGAAAATAGGATTTTAATCAATGGAGTAGCAAAAAGAAGAACGTGAACCTAATTTTTCCATTTATTTATTTATTAAACCAAACAATTATTATTTTATTTTGTAAAATCGTAAAGCATTTTCCAAAATAAAACCTATGAAGTAGCAGAAAAAAGAAATGGAAGCTGAGCCATCAAGAAGAAGACTGAGAGCCCCAAACCCTCTCTCCCAGTGCCGCCCCTTCGCAGTCCTCGTCCTCCTCCACCGTCAAGCTCAAACGCCATAATCCTAAGCTCGCCTCCGTCACCGATTACCTCCTCTCTCCTTTAGACCTTAAGCCCTCGGTAGTTCCGCCTCCGATACCCTCCACTCATCCTCGCCCTCATCCCGTCTCGTCCTCCGCTTCTGGTAATTTCTCTGCTCCGCTTTCGATTTCTCCGTTTCTCGCCTTGGGTTCGGGTGTGATTTCTGCTTTGTTCTGGTTTTAATTTCAATTTGGGAATATAGGGTTTCTGGATTTTTCTAGAAGAACATGAGGTTGCTTGGAATTTGTCTGTTTCAATCCTTAATCGTACCTTAAATCTATTGATATTAGTTGAAATGTGTTGCTCTGTGTTTGCATTTGAGTGCGTATTTTGAATGCTTTGTTTGAATACTTGAATTGAACTTGATGCTATGCTTCAATAGTGGGAGCTTTAACGAAGTACTGTTCAATTTCATCAGATGGTCAGTTCATGGTGGTCACTGAACCTGCAGATTTTGTGCATATATATAGCACAAAGGCATATTACAAAGTGCGGCAAGAGATTGATTTCTTCGGGGAGATATCCGGTGTATCAATGAGTCCCGATGACGAGTCTTTGTATATAGGAATCTGGGACCGAACCATTTGGAGAGAAAAACCGACGACGAGTCAAGATGAGGAAGTAATCTTATCTCTTGGTTTCGTCGGTTTTAGGGTTGATTTTTGTTTTTGTTTTCCTTTATTTTTGTCCATTATATGAGAGGTTTCTGTTTTCTCTTCTGTTTTTCTGGGATGGATTGTTGTGTTTTGTGTTGGGAAGAAGGTTGGTGGAGTTGGCTTTTCTCTTTTGTTTTTCTGCAGATTCTGATTTCGAGCAGAAGGGGAGAAGAATGCTCAACGAGAAGAAGGGTTCTGCTCTCATGTCCTATTTATTTTTTTATTATTAATATATTTGATGTCGGTTTTATCCGACAGAAAATGCTTTAGTTATTTTTTATTAATATTTCATGTCGGTTATAGCCGACACAAGTTCTGTCAGTTATATATATTTTCTGTCGGATAAAACCGACAGAAAATGCTCTTATTTATTCTTTTTAATATACTTTCTGTCGGTTATATCCAACACAAGTTCTGTCGGTTATAGAGTATTTTCTGTCGCAAAATTCATTTCCTGACTCTGGCAATTCTGTCGCTTATTATATCCGTCACTGCATCCATTTTCTGTCGGATTTTGCATAATATTCGACAATAAAATATGTTTCTTGTCGGTTTTTGGACCGCCAGAAATAGATAATTTTGTAGTAGTGAATAATGGAATTGTGATTAGCAAAAATAAAATAGCATTAGAAAAGCAAGATATAAAATTTTTAGGAATGTATATCAAGTAAGGTACAATACAATTACAAGATCATATAGTTAAAAAGGTCTTAGAATATCCAGATAAGTTATAAGACAAAAAACAGCTACAAACATTTTTAGGATTGTTAAATTATGCAAGAAATTTTATCCCTGATTTAGGAAGAAAAATAGCGGTATTACATAGTAAAACTAGCAAAACAGGACAAAAATATTTTAATAGTGAAGATATTAAATTAGTTCAAAATATAAAGGAAGAAATTACTCAACTCAAGCCATTAACATTACCATTAGATGATAGTTACAAAATAGTTGAAACATATGCTTCATCATTAGGATGGGCATGTATATTATACCAGAAAAAGAATAAGGAGTCACCAAAGTCTGATGAACAAGTTTGTAGATATTCATCAGGAAAATTTAGTGATGTACAATCAAGGTTACCAACAACAAATTTAAAAATTTTAGGAATAATTAATTCACTTGAAGCATTTTCTTTATTTTTACATAATGAAGTATTTACAATTAGA
Organism: Malus fusca; assembly: GCA_035220775.1. Classification (NCBI taxonomy): domain Eukaryota; kingdom Viridiplantae; phylum Streptophyta; class Magnoliopsida; order Rosales; family Rosaceae; genus Malus; species Malus fusca. The sequence continues at coordinate 26,140,106 of CM069069.1, forward strand.
ACAGATTGTCAAAATATAGTTTCTTATTATAATAAGATACATACTAATAAACAGGCAGCCTGAAGATGGGTTAATTTTATTAATTCAATTACAGGAAATAGTTTTAAACCAATTTTTGAACATATAAAAGGTAGTGACAATATATTAGCTGATATCTTATCAAGATTAATTCATTGAACATGAATGGAATATCGTGGACCATCATCCTCAAATAGCACAAGACCACAAGGCAGAACCTTTCAGTAACATAATGATGCACCATGGACCTCCACCATTAAGTGGATTCCAAAATAGCATAAGCAGACCAACATCATTACCAGTACCTACTTTCAACTTTAATGGCACTATTGTTGAAGGAATCAGAAATCCAACTCTTAGGTATAGACCAAGGGTATCAGGACTCACTGATAGGCAACAAGTTCTCTTAGATAATTTTTGGAATGTTCAAATCAAACAGCCAAGCATGAGATTAGGCCATGAAAAATTAATTAGAGCCCTAGAACAAGATATGAGGCCATGGAAATTAAAATTAAAACTATCAAACTCTTGTTCTAGGGCTCTAATTAATTTTTCATGGCCTAATCTCATGCTTGACTGTTTGATTTGAACATTTTAAAAATTATCTAAGAGAACCTGTTGCCTATCAATGAGTCCTGATACCCTTGGCCTATACCTAAGAGTTGGATTTTTTATTTCTTCAACAATAGTGCCATTAAAGTTCAAAGTATGTACTGGTGGTGATGTTGGTCTGTTTATGCTATTTTAGAATCCACTGAATGGTGGAGGTCCATGGTGCATCATTATGCTATTAAAAGCCATCATCATATTCATTCTCTTGAACAAAATCTTCAAGCCATTTCTAGAGACCATGAGTCATTACCTAGTAAGTTTACCAAAATGAACCAAGAACTCCAATCTCTTAAAATGCAGCAAAAGGCAAGTGACACCTTGAAAGGAGAATTGAAAATAGGTTTGGAAACTGATCAACATAAGAATAAAGAAAAAGAGGTTATTGAACCTATAGAACAAGAGGCTAATGAGCCCATAGAAGAGATTAAGATTGAGCTCTTAGAAGAAGACATTGAAATGGAGCAACATCAAAATAATAAGCAACATCAACATCTGAGTGACAAAGAAAAACAAGAAAGATATGAAAGTTTTCTTAGGAATATATCTTTAGACTTAATAATAGATGATATCCTTTTAGAAGAAATTTGAAAATCAAAATTAAGAATAATACCACCAGATATGCAAAATGAGATCCTAAGTAGAGCATCATAGTCCATGAAAGAGTTACAATTACAATTACAATGTGCTTTGTATCAGTCCATCTTTAATCCAAAACCAGGGATGAATATTATTACAAAGATATATCCACCATGTCTTTGTGATAGTATAAAGAGTTGTATTTGTAAACCAGAGGTTAACATAGCTATGACCATGATTAACATGAGAAATTTTAGACCATGACATTTTAGTTATGAGCATCAGAAAAAACATAATATAGTAGAAGTTACCCCAGCCTTACTATTAGAGTTTGGCTATCTTGATAAAATATTCATTAATCATATTTCCCAACTAGAATCATTTCCTGGAAAGCTTATAAAAGTAACAGAAGATTATCTAGAACAGTGGAAACAAATTTGCGTAAGTTTTATTAGTAGTCATCCAGATTGGTATGAACATATGCATAAGGAGAAAGCTAGGCATATAGCTATGATCAATGAAGAGTCCTTTAGAATATCCTCTATCTCCCCACATAAGTGGACTCCTTCGTACAAAAATATTCTAAGATTTCGAGGGATCCAAATGCTAGCCTTAGATGAGTTTGAAGATTTTAGGTATGATATGTTACTAGTAGCAGAAGAACAAGAAATGCATATTTACAGTAAGACAAAACTCAGTCATCAGCCATACTGGAAGCCTCAAATTTTCAAAGGAGAAACATCAAATATGTATTACAAGGTGAAAAAAGATAGAGAAAGAGATGCAGAGCTAGTAGAAGGCGATGAACAATACTGGAACAATTTGACAGAAGAAGAGCTGCATAACATCGACAACATGATGGAAACATAAAGAGCTGGCAGCAAATTAACATAAGTTAATAGCATCATGCAAAATAATTTATTTTAATCAGACAAAAATGTCAACATTATTGTGGACCCCGCTACAATAATAAAATAATGACATAAGAGTAAATAAAGAAAAGAGCTTCACCCATTATAGATTTTTCATACACAAAATGTCATTTTGATTAAGAATGAATAATGGAAAGCCCTTTTTATTAAGACTCACTATTTTTAAATATGTGATATAATTATGAAATTCAAATGGGGGAAAATGTGAAATCCCATTCTTGGATTTTATTATTAAATATTCAGAAGTCGTAATCAGAGTGACGACGTATTTGTATTTACGGCAGATGAAAATGCCCCTAGTTGGTTAAACATAATTATGTGAGGACATATTTTATCCTTATAAGATTCATTGTATTTCTTGGCATATTTGGGTAGAGCTCGATCTCACAAACGCGTATGCGAAAACTGTTCGTGAAACGAAGTTATAATGGAGGAGTTATAAACGAGCAAAGGTAAAGGCAAAATGGTCATTTGACCATTAATCTAAAAGGCTCCAGCTTTGCTGGAGCAGTCATCTGGTGCCACGTGTGCGGCTGTGACAGGGAAAATGAAGAAAAGGAAGGAAATGAGGGAAGGAGCGGACCAATGGGAAGGAGGGGAAAGAAGGGAAATGAGAGAGGGGAGAAACCACCAGACTAGATCCCAAACCCCTCGACCTGATGACTCGGTTCCTACACACACCCTGACGTCGATTCCAACATTTTTTCTATGATCCAAGGGTCGCCACAACCTGAAATACATTCCCCATCGTTCCTTCTTCCATTTTCGTCAAAAACCCAAGTCAATTGGGCATTGGTTTCGTGAAGAACACACCGACGGGTTTCGTGGGTGCACGGCGGTGACCTGCCGTTCCTGCAAGCAACATCGTTGACCACCACCCTCATTCAACTCCTCTTGAGGCTAGGAACAAAGCCCAAACAAGTTTGGGGTGATAGAGCCACAAATTTGACAAATTGGAGAACACCCAATTCTAGCCGAATCGAGGGTGATTTCAGGTATTTTTCCGCCAAGTAGGACTTCAGCCCAGGTATGAAAGTTCTTTCCCTTGTTATGCTCTACAATTATGTGAAATTTGGTAATTTTTGGAGTTCGTCATAAAATTTGGTTTCCTTTCATCAGAAACCGCCGTCTGCGGCGGGACGTGGCTAGTGGACCAACTTTGCCTTTTTAAGCTAATTTTGATATTCCGATTCAATTGTTTGAATGTAGTATCGTAAATGTCTACCACTTGAATAGTTAAGGCATAAATGGTTTAATTACAATGGCGAACTATGAATGCTTGATCCCGTTTGAGGGTACGTAGGCAGTCTAATAAGAAGGTTAGATGCAGCCATAAAATAACCAAAATTTAATTTTGTGAATAATTGTCAAGGAAAGAAATTTATTTTGGTTAATAGCATAAAGATTAAGCATGACTTGTATTTGGCCTACCACTGCTGTTAGCTTCCGAATTAATTTTTGGGTTGTTACAGGTCCTCTAATGGTCAAGTAAGTGAGCAATATTTAAGACTCAAGTAATGGACAAGAGAGTAGAGTATTTGGTAATTCCATTACTAAAGATGAATCATAGATGAGTGTGTTTATCTTAGTCGGGAGTGAGACTTTTCAGGATATGGAATCCGTTTTAACCAAGAGAATCCTTAAAGGATATCTAGACGTAGATATTGCTTTCTTGTAGCAGTGTGATTACTTGCAACACACGCCAATCCCTAGATTACAGGAATCTTGAAGAATATAGGAAACTTATTTGATTCCCAATCAGATCAGGTTTCATATCTTGCGGAACTAGAATGGTCTATCTTAGCAAAGTCGGCAAACTTCGCTTACCTTTTCGGAACACAGGATAAAAGTGGCATCGCTGGTCCGTTTGTGTAGCTTGATAGGTCCAGAGCTGTTGAGTCCATGACTAGATCCTTGAGGTATTCATATTCTGATCCATCTTACTCCAACCTAGAAAATCATAATCCAACAATTGCCATAATTATATATCTTAAAAGGCTACTCCGCTTGAGGATGAATAGTTATCCAAAGATCATGCCTTTCAAAGTAAGTCGAAATACATTCCATCTATTCTTCTTCTTCCATGTTGTGAAACTGCACTATAAACATTGCAAATTATATGAAGTGTTCCAAATTTAGACGTGTGATCTTGAGAATTATACCGCCTAGACAACAACGATGAAAGAGACTTTGTTTCTTGCACGTACGAGAGATGATATGCTACTTTTGGCCATCTCCATGTAACTTTGGCCGTCAGACACATGAATCTCGAGGCAAAACGCTTTGGATTCAACAAAGAGATCATTCTAAAATCCTCTATAAATAGCAGAAGTTCTCTTGTGCATTCTTGAGCTCCTTTTACACATACTAGTAGCCAAAACATGGCTTTTCTCATCATCTTCCATGCTTCAACACTTGTTTCCATTACTCACTTTGAGCCTCTGATAATCAGGATACACAACCAAGAAACTCATTCGTTGCTACCAGGAATTGCTGAATTGAATGTGGATAAGCTGCAACTCTTTGGGAATGAACTTCTTTCCCACGTCGGGTTTCTTCTTCTTAGCTTTCCTGCTCTGCTCCTTAGTAAAAAGTGACATCCTCCTCACAGTCATCACATACGGGTTCAACTTGAGCAGAGTGTCAAGATTCTTGAGCGGGTTCTTCTTTAGTGGAGCTTTTTTGGCATTCATCTAAGACGGGTCTGAGTGCTAAAATGATAAGTACTCCCGTTGGAAGAAAGTCAGGCTATCTTCTCTGATCACCTAAGAAATTATGTGCCAAGGGGGAGGGATTTTTGCTAAGTACTCATTTTATCATGTTCATGAAACTTCATAATAAACGTGTGGTCACACATTTTTGCTAAGTTTTATGTACACAAGTCATTGATTTTATTAGAGTAAAATCCTTAAAAACTTTTCATCTTTAGCTTCCTTATCGTGAGATCAAATTTGATCCGACAATCTTTTCGAAGTAAAAGAACTTCAGATTAAGTCGCGGAGTTAAACATAGATAAGCTTATAGGCCAGAGACAAAGATCTAGACCCCCTTGATAACATGATAATGATCTAGACCCCTTGATGATATGACTTCTACAATGGTGTTGAATGCGCTGTTGGCTTTTACACTTGAGCGACACGACCGAGGAAGGATGCCTATCGACCTAGGCTTCTAGAACCTGAAGACAAGATTACTTAATTCACTGCCATATTTAAGATCTTCTGCATCAGGTTTGGCAACTTCACATATTCGTGAGAATATAAATGTGCTGAATTAGTATCAGACTTAAATCTGAGTGGGCTTAACGCATACTCACATACACAGTGAAAAACCCCAATCCAATTCCACTTACTCTTACTCATTCCCCTTGCCTTACATCCCTCTCCAGCATCTCTTTTTTCACCCCCTCATCACTCTCCCTCTCTCTATTCTTTGTTACACAGGAGAAATTTTTCGGAGTACCAGGTTCATGAGACAGCAGGAGTACCCACCTAATAAATGTCTGATGGCAAATCTATTTTCTGTTAAATTTCGTGCCTGTGTTTTTGTTTTGTTCGAGATAAGTCTATTAATAAAATATTTCATCTGTGGAAAAAAGAACAGAAAAAGTTTAATTCTATTAATTTCTCAATCTGTTCATCTTCCTTCTTGATAGATTGCAGATTCGCTCAACTCCTAAAATTACAAAATCCTTTTTCTTTGCCGGGTTCAAGCCCTTGTTGGTGTTGCGCATGGTGGACAACTCAACTGAGGAGTTGACAGAGAGCAGGCGAGCAAGATGAAGGTTGTGAAGCCCTTGTTGGTGCTGTCGGTTTTAGGCTGGTGAGGAAAGTGGGGAAATTGATGGACGACAAGATCTTGTTGTTGATTAGGCGATGGAGGCTCTGAAGATGGCGATGTTGGAGGCTCTGAACCTTCACACACTCCTCAAGCTTCTGCAACCCACAGCTTTTACAACCCACAAACTCCAACCCATAAAAGCTGCAATTTTTAGCAGCCACAGAGTTCCGGGCTTCATGACCCGCTGCATTTGCAGAGTCCTGGGCTTCACGACCCGTTGCATTTTCTACAATCCACAAAATCATAAGTTTTATCTCAGAAAGAAAAACAAAACATGAAGAGATGATGGAAAAGGGAGGAATGCGGTGGGGTGTAACAAAATATGATGGGAGGAATCTGGGTTCTTCTTTTCTTTATCAAGAAAAAGATGAATCTGGGTTCTTTATTTAATTAATTTGAATTATATTCTAAAGATGAACCTGGAAAAATTTCTCGTTACACAGAGAACAACACCGAGACCACCACCACTCACCTTGCCCACCCTAGCGAACCCTCACCACCAACCAACAACAACCTTCTTCTTTCTTTCCTCTTCGAACCCACTGATGTGAGCAAACCCTAGGAACCCAAGGAAGAACTCTTGTTCGAATTCGAAAACTCCGACGAGATTCTTGTTGTCTCGGACCAGATAAATCTTGAAACTATGTTAAATCGTTTCCTTTTGTGGTTTTGAGTTTGTTTATGTACTTGCATGTGGATTCTATCTCTGCATTCATGAAATTCGAACAAACCACTAACAGGTTCGATTTTCTATGGAGTTGCAGAAAATCTTGAGACAAACTCCAACCAAATCTCCCCAAATTGGTGGAGTTTGAGACGGCCAGTTACTTTCTCATGAGATCAAGACCCTGATTCGAGCTTGCATGCTATAATCTACCTCGGTTTTGAACGGGCTGAGGCTTTCTAGCCACTTCTAAGCGCCATAGGCCAGTTTTTTTGCCTCAAATTAAGTATATTTCAGTTCCTCTTTCCCAAATTCAATTTGACATAAGATACGTGTGAAATGGTTGAGTATTGATTGATAGCGGCGCAATTTTTCTAGTTTCTAGAGAAACTCCGGCGAACGGCAGCCGACGGCGCACGATGGCGCCATCAATCGGCTCACCAAAGAAGTGTTGGAGTATGTGGCCAAGTGGCCAACACCTTTCATAATAAACAAAGCAAAAGAAAGAAAAAAGACAACTTAATGATTGTGTCTTCCTTGTTTTGGGGAGGAAAAAAGGGAATTGTTTTGTTTTTGTCTTGACCCATGGGAAAAGCCACGGATGGCTTTGGGGTTTTAATTAAAGGATAGCAATTATCCTCATGGTTTAAAGGAGTGAGTGAGAGCTGAAAAACAGAGGGCAGAGAAGAAGAAGAAATCTGGAGCAGCAACCCCATTTCGAAGAGAAGAAGGTACTCTTCTCTTTGGTTAGTAATCATCCATCAAAGTAATTGTAATAGCTTTGAGCTTTGTATAGAGAAGAAATTAATCACTATATTTTTTTCTTCTCTATTTGTTTCTTTGGTGTGTGAGAGCTATTGGGTGTATTGGGTTATTTGGGTTGTGAGATTGCCAACACTTTGTAAACTCCCATTTGGTTGATAGTGGATTATTGGGTGAGCTCCTACTGCTCCGAGGACGTACTCCAGTTACACTGAATGTGGAGGAACCTCGTTAAAATCTTGGTGTCTTTAATATTTTGTTCTTGCATTTTCATTTGATAAATTATCTGTGGGTTAGCTTGAGTTGGTTCCAACGGGTTTGGTGCTATCCTAGCACAACAATTGGTATCAGAGCACTGGTTGCTCTTGGGTACTGTCTAGTTGCTAAAGATGTCAGACGGGCAAGATGAAAATCCTTTTGGAAGCAGCTCCGGGTTTGCAAGAACGACGGTGCAAAATGCAAAGTTCGAAGTGGAAAAGTTTGATGGCACAAACAACTTCGGGATGTGGCAATGTGAGGTCAAAGATGTGTTGGCTCAACAAGATCTACTTGCCGCTTTGGGAGAGAAGCCAGAAACTATGTCGAAGCCGGAATGGGAAAAATTAAATTTGTGGGCTTGCTCTTCAATTCGGTTGTGCCTTGCAAAAACTTAGAAGTATTTTGTGATGCGGGAGACATTAGCAAGTGTGTTGTGGCAAAAATTGGAAGACAAGTATATGACAAAGAGTGCAGAGAACCGGCTACACTTGAAGAAAAAGCTCTACCGCTTCCAATACAAAGAAGGTACAAAAATGATTAGACACCTTGATGCTTTTAATAAGTTGATTGCCGACTTGTTAAATTTAGATGAGGATATTAAGGATGAAGATAATGCCTTAATATTGTTGAATTCCTTGCCGGACTCTTATGAGCATTTTGTTACCACTATTATGCATGGTAAAGAAACTGTGAAATTTGAAGATGTGTCAAATGCCTTGATGAATTATGAAATGAGGCATAGAGATAAAAATCATGATAGTACCTCAGAAGCTTTATTTGTTAGAGGTAGATCATCGGAGAGAAGATCATCTTCTAGCAGGAAAAAATCACAGTCTCGACCTAGAGGAAACTCTAAAGGTAGAAAACCTTTGGAAAGGGATGAATGTGCCTTTTGTCGTAATAAGGGCCATTGGAAGAAAGATTGTCCTAAGTTGAAGACCAAAGGAAAAGAAAGTTCTGAAGCCAATGTTGCAGAGGTTGAAACAGATTTTTCTGATTTTGCTTTAACCACTTCCTCATCATTTGATTGTGCTACTAAGTGGGTGTTGGATACGGGTTGTACTCATCATATGACTCCTCACAAGGATTGGTTTTCAAGCTTGAAAGAGTTTGATGGTGGCGTTGTGTTCATGGGAGATGACAATCCTTGCACAACAAAAGGGATTGGTACAGTTCGTTTGAAGTTGCATGATGGCATGGTTAAAGAGTTGACAGGTGTTCGGTATGTACCGAATTTGAAGAAAAATCTTATTTCTTTGGGTACTTTGGAATCTAAGGGTTTCAGATTTCATTCAGATGGACATACATTGAAAGTTACTTATGGTGCACTTGTTGTGATGAAAGCTCCTAGATGTGGCCATTTGTATTTATTGCAGGGAAGCACTGTGACAGGTGAAGCATCTGTAGTCTCTGAAAATATGGGCACATCTGATTCAGATACTACTAGATTGTGGCATATGAGATTAGGCCATGCCGGTGAGAAAGCTCTACAAGGGCTTGTGAAACAAGGTCTTCTAAAAGGTGCCACGACTTGTAAGCTTGATTTCTGCGAGCATTGTGTCTTGGGGAAGCAAACTAGAGTGAAGTTTGGTACTGCTGTACATCAGACGAAGGGCATTCTTGATTATGTGCATTCGGATGTTTGGGGTCCTACAAAGACTCCCTCTTTGAGTGGTAGACATTGGTTCGTGACCTTTGTTGATGATTATTCAAGAAGGTCTTGGGTCTACACTATGAAGCATAAGAGTGAGGTGTTAAACATTTTCTTAGGTTGGAAGAAAATGGTTGAGAACCAGACTGGGAGAAAGATTAAGATTTTGAGATCGGATAATGGTGGTGAATACACATCCGACCCTTTCTTTAAAGTTTGCAAAGATGAAGGAATTGTGAGACATTTCAGTGTTCGGGGAACTCCACAACAAAATGGAGTTGCAGAAAGATTGAATCGAACCTTGCTTGAGAAGGTTAGATGTATGTTGTCTCAGTCGGGTTTAAGCAAGTCATTTTGGGCAGAGGCAGTTAATTATGCATGTCACATCATCAACCGGTTACCCTCAGCTGCTGTTCAGGGTAAGACACCAATGGAGGTATGGTTTGGAAAACCTTCTTCTGATTATGACTATATCCGTATTTTTGGTTCACCTGCTTATTTTCATGTGACTGAAAATAAACTTGATCCTAGAGCCAAAAAGGCTATCTTTCTTGGTTTTAGTAGTGGTGTCAAAGGTTACAGGTTGTGGTGCCCAGAGATGAAAAAACTTGTAATCAGCAGAGATGTGACATTTGATGAAGAAAGTATGTACAAAGTCTCTGAGAAGAATGTGAAATATGTCCAACAGGTGGAGCTTGAGAAAGTTGCCTCTGGTACTTCAAATCCTATTTCCGCTGATGTCGATGCCACTACAAGTGAAGAAGTTGGAGACCATGAGGATGTTGAAGAAGTTGAACTTGAAGATTCTATTCAAGTTGAAGAGGAAGTTTCACCTCAAGAGTCTATTGCCAAGAACAGAGGAAAGAGACAAATTACCAAGCCAGCTCGGTATAGTGACTATGTTGCTTTTGCTCTTCCTATTATCACTGAAGAGATTCCATCCAATTTTGAGGAAGCTATTGAGAGTGAGGAGAAGAAGAGGTGGTGAAATGCCATGGGTGATGAAATGAATTCTCTCTTGAAGAACAAGACTTGGGAGTTAGCTAAATTGCCTAAGGGCAAGAAAGCTATCGGTTGCAAATGGGTGTATGCCAAGAAGGAAGATGCTGATGAGAAAAGTAATGTAAGATTCAAAGCAAGATTAGTTGCTAAAGGGTATGCACAAAAGGAGGGCATTGACTACAACGAAATCTTTTCTCCGGTTGTGAAGCACTCCTCAATTCGCATTATGTTAGCTCTTGTTGCACAGTATGATCTTGAGCTTGTGCAACTTGATGTGAAGACGGCTTTCCTACATGGTGATTTGAATGAAGAGATTTATATGTGTCAACCGGATGGGTATATAGTGAAAGGGAAGGAAAATTTGTTTTGCAAATTGAAGAAATCGCTTTATGGCTTGAAGCAATCTCCAAGGCAATGGTATTTGAGGTTTGATAAATTTATGAGAGGCCAAAATTATTCTAGAAGTCAATATGATCATTGTGTGTACTTCAAGAAGTTGCAAGATGGGTCTTTCATTTATTTATTGATATATGTTGATGATATGTTGATTGCCTCAAAGAATGTCGAAGAGATTGAGAAATTGAAGAAGCAAATGAAGAATGAGTTTGAGATGAAGGATCTTGGTGAAGCGAAAAAGATCCTTGGCATGGAGATCACTAGAGATAGAGAGAAGGGTTTGGTCAGTTTGAATCAAAGACAATACCTTGAGAAGTTGATTCGGAAGTTTGGAGTTCATGATTCAACCAAACCGGTTAGTACCCCTTTGGCTCCTCATTTTAAATTGAGTTCTCTACAGTGTCTTAAAACTGATAAAGAGAAGCTGCAAATGAAAAATATACCATATGCAAATTTGGTTGGTAGTTTGATGTATGCAATGGTATGCTCTAGACCGGATATTGCTCATGCAGTTGGCATGGTGAGTCGATATATGCATAATCCAGGTAAAGAGCATTGGCAAGCAGCTAAGTGGATATTGAGGTATCTCCATGGTACTCGAGATGTTGGTTTATGCTTTGAGAGAGATGACTCTGGTATTGGTCATTTTGCAGTTGGTTATGTTGATTCAGATTATGCAGGTGATATGGATGGAAGGAAGTCTACTACAGGCTATGTGTTTACTATGGCTAAAGGGCCAGTTTGTTGGAGGTCCATTTTGCAGTCGTCTGTTGCCTTGTCTACTACAAAGGCTGAATATATGGCAGCTGCTGAAGCTATAAAGGAGGCCATTTGGATACATGGGCTGATTAGAGATTTGGGGGTTGATCAGAAGCAGGTGGAGGTACATTGTGATAGTCAGAGTGCCATTTATTTGGCTAAGTATCAGGTTCATCATGCGAGGACCAAGCACATAGATGTGCGTTATCACTTTGTTCGTGAAATTGTTGGTGAAGGGGAAATCATTCTCCAGAAGATTCCAACTAAAGACAACCCCGCTGATATGTTGACTAAGGTTGTTGGTGTAGCCAAGTTTGTTCACTGTTTGAACTTGGCTCACATTTTGCCTATATAAAGAAGGCGTTGAGCAGTAGGAGTTTTGGAGCATTTGGCTCGGCATGAGTTGTTCTCTTGCTAGTGTTTGAGAGTGTTTTTGTGTTGGTTGACTTATCATGGTGATTTCGGAACTTGGCCAAGGTGGAGTATGTGGCCAAGTGGCCAACACCTTTCATAATAAACAAAGCAAAAGAAAGAAAAAAGACAACTTAATGATTGTGTCTTCCTTGTTTTGGGGAGGAAAAAAGGGAATTGTTTTGTTTTTGTCTTGACCCATGGGAAAAGCCACGGATGGCTTTGGGGTTTTAATTAAAGGATAGCAATTATCCTCATGGTTTAAAGGAGTGAGTGAGAGCTGAAAAACAAAGGGCAGAGAAGAAGAAGAAATCTGGAGCAGCAACCCCATTTCGAAGAGAAGAAGGTACTCTTCTCTTTGGTTAGTAATCATCCATCAAAGTAATTGTAATAGCTTTGAGCTTTGTATAGAGAAGAAATTAATCACTATATTTTTTTCTTCTCTATTTGTTTCTTTGGTGTGTGAGAGCTATTGGGTGTATTGGGTTATTTGGGTTGTGAGATTGCCAACACTTTGTAAACTCCCATTTGGTTGATAGTGGATTATTGGGTGAGCTCCTACTGCTCCGAGGACGTACTCCAGTTACACTGACTGTGGAGGAACCTCGTTAAAATCTTGGTGTCTTTAATATTTTGTTCTTGCATTTTCATTTGATAAATTATCTGTGGGTTAGCTTGAGTTGGTTCCAACGGGTTTGGTGCTATCCTAGCACAACAAGAAGAAGAAGAAGGAATATTCTGTCAAGTTTGACGGAATATTCCTAACAGTGTTAATGGCGTCAGCATATGATGTCAAACCAAGGTATATTCCGTTAACTCTAACCTCTTACCGTCACCATCAACCTTACCATTAACTGTGACAGAATATTCTCGAGCAACACCGTATTATACTCTGGTCGCGTAATATTCTATCTCCAGTGCCTTTCAGAATGTGACCTTCTAGGTGTCAGCCAACATGTCTCGACTCGAGTGTACATGTGAACATTCCAGATTAGAGTGTGTTACCTGATGGGGAAGAAGATGAAATTGCCAAAGTCCGGTCAAGAACTTTGAATCACATGAAATGAAATTACAAGAAGAAAATAAACTTTTTTTTTTTTTTTTTTTGGGTTTCTAGGAACCAAAGAAGAGAGATAGCTGATGGCTGGTGTGAATATTTAGACCGTTAACAAATAACAAATCTAAACATAAATTTAGACCTCACAATTATACGAATCAAGTAAGATAGTATAATGACAAATAAGGGTCGATCCCATAGAGACAAGATTAATTTAAGCAAAAAACTATCAACCTAAAAGTACAAGCAATGACTCTTTTTATTTTATTTTCGTATTATGACTCAATCGAACACTAAAGCATTAAACTAAAGATCACAATTTGGTTGTTGATAAGCAAACAAGAAAACCAATGGAACAAGGTAGTAAAAGAAAGAAATAAAACACGATAATGAATGAATGATTGTAATGAATTAGGATTGTAATCTATGGATGGTGAGCCTAAGGTTTTGGAATTCACACTCAATCATACGCTTCTCAATTAAATGTTCCGTTCTTACAATTCCAAATTTAATTCTTGAAGTTTACCTACAAAACGGTCTTGGTCCAACTCAATCTGCAAGTGTTTCCCTTAAATATGATTTCTCCCAATGGCATGGCAAGAGTCAATTATTTTCGTATGCAACTAGCCTATGGTCAAGGTCTAATTTAACATACAATAATCTATTAAGCTCTTTGGAAACGATAAACATCCATACAAGTTTAGGTCTAGCTCATATGCATATGCAATCTCTAAATTGTTGTGCTTATACATAAGGCGATCACTCAACCCAAACAAACACACACACACACACACACACACACACACATATATATATAGAACAATGGTAGCTAAGCATCAAACTATAAATAATCAATGATAATTTACGTATAGAGATTCAAGAACACAAATATGAAAATTGCATCAGGTTCGCATGAAAATTGAGAAACTAAATCAAGTATTTCATCCTAACCTTAAGATGAGAGGTTTAACTAGACATGAAATAAAAGTGCATAACAAAATTGTTTGAAGACATTGACAAAAATGTTAAAGGCGCAAACATAAGAGATGGATCAATGGAAATCATGGCAAGGTGTTGGGGATAATGATGATGGCTGCATTCCTTTCTTTTGAAATCAACTGCAGTCTTTGTCGTCTCTCCTCTCTAATTGCAGCAGCCCCCACTTCCTTACTTTTATCATCTGCAGCCATTGGCTTTCCTTTCTACTCCTGACCTAATCCCAATTGGACTCCAAGCCTCACAAGGAAAGCCTAATAAATTAATAATAAAGCTCTTCCAAGCCCATGCAGACAACACATGTCTAATGTATCTCAAGAGCATCTATCACAACGTGAAAGTATAGCAATCTTGCAAATCAGTCACATCACATCTTAAACCATAGAATCAGCACAGAACCCGCGTAAAGTTTGTGTTTGAGCGGCAGTCACCAAAAATCCAATAACTTCTTCTTTAGATATCGGAATCACAAACTGTAAAATTCTGCGGAAACTAGACATCCAGATCTTTCCATCTATATATGGCTCACCACTTGGCTCTTTTTGGGCATTATTCTAGTTGACGTATCTTTACAACCATATTCTAGCACTTGACCATTCCTGGGATGTGAGCTCTTGGGGAAGATTAGCCTGTTATCCATAGAGTAACTTTTATCCGTTGAGCAACGACCCTTCCACTCGACACTGTTAGATCACTAAGGCCAACTTTCGTCCCTACTCGAAGGGTGGGGCAAATTCGTCGGATTTTGATATTATCGACCGATTTGTGCATATATGCATAAATCTTTCTCATTATTACAATGGATCCTCATGAAAAAAAATTTGTATCGAACTGCATGTTGGGAGTTACTCGAAATGCTGTCAAAATATCAGTATCTTTGGTTTCATAGTAAGGAGTATAATAAGTCAATTTATAATCTTTAACACCAGCTTTGAATCCAACACTTGCTAAAATAATAGGCTAAACGTAAATCGATATGCTAATATCGTAAATAAGGACGAATGAGATAGAAAAAAAAATCGTAATTTATATAGGGTTCGGATTCGAATTCCATCTTGTTCAATTTCTTCGAAAATTCTTTTTTTATCGCCTTTTGTACCAATTCACCTACAAAAAATACAAAAAAAAAAACATTAATGACTCAAAAACACAAGAAACCAAGCAACAAATATTAAGAAAAACTAGTGAAAATAATGACCAATTAAGCACTTATAGGCTTACCCCAATCCCAGATCTTATCTTTTAATTTGTTTTTAGAATTTTAAGAAATTTAAAAAAAATTATTTTTGGTATAACCCACAAGGTATCTTATATTTGTGCAATGGGTCCCACTCATGTTCTAAATCAGCAAATTAAAAGAAAATTTAATAAATTTTAATGGCAGAGACCAAATTCATGCGCGTGAGTCGATTTCAAGGATGAAATTGATCGATTTTGAAATTAAGGAACCAAAATAAGAAGTCTAGTTAGAGACCATTTGTGATATATATATAAAAAAATAAAAAATAAAAAAAACTTTTTTTCTATTTAAGTTCTAAATGGACTTCAAAGTTTAATAAATTTCGGAGATCTTTTGTGATAAAAATTTATGTTGACATCCTTTCGAAGCTCAATTGACTTATGTATATATATGTGTATAATGGTAATGTTGAACGATATGAGTGATGCTTATGACATGAATGATGTTCATGTATGCGTGTTGCTTATGAATGTTTTGTTATGTATGAATGAATTCATTGTTTGGATATATGGCCCATGGTTTGGGCTTAATGAAATATATGAATATGCATCATAATGTTGCTCTCTTGTCGAACTATGTTGGTTGCACCACTTAGTTTTATTTACTTTGTGATAACCTATGAATGCCAAAGCTTTGAGCTAAAGTATAGAGTTAGGTCAGAGTTAGGCCAAGTGTTTCATTGTCTGGAAATTAAAAGAGATAGGCGAAGTTGTCTGAATTGCCTCTTCATTAAGTATTTGTCGAATGACTTGTGTTACAAAGGATCTCAAACGGTTGAAGGTTAAAACAGTTGTAGTGTGTATGCTCACTAATAATAGTACTGGTTCTTCCGTTTGAGTCTTTGCCCAGGTAGCCTTTTCTTCAATACTCTATCCCACACTCTAAAAGAGCGAGGCTTGACCCCAGAATCATTATAGTTCGAGACACACTCACCCTTGGTTGCCTCGATATGACCCTATATCTCTCTTGTTGAGGTTGTTAAGAGTAGAAATCCTTCCTCTTGCCAAGGGATAAAAAAGTTTGGTGACTTTAGCGTGTTTCTAAGTGGGGCAAGAGGGGATGCAAATGGCGTCTGAATGGTCTAAACCTTCTAACTGATAAAAACTTTTTTTCTATTCTAAAATTAAGGTCCTTTGGGTACCCAATGGCTTGGTGACAGATTTTTGTCTAAATGAATACGGGAAAAAAAATATTATTAATTTGTAACTTAGTATTATAGTTTAGTGATATCTTTCTTCGCTTGTAAGTGAGAAGTCTTAAATTCGAATCTCGTAAATGACAAGTTCGTAATGGATTTATTCTCCCCACCCCTTGAACTGAAAAAAAAAAAAAAAACGATTAATTGGTACCGTTTGAGTCAAGTCTTCCCAAAAGTACGTCATATATATGGTACAACTTAACGATATGTTGGAGATTAATTTGTTATCAATATGATGGGATATTACGTTTATGTAAATATCTTTATATAACGATATATTTACATTAAAAGGGTTGGGGAACAAATTAGTTGCGAACTTGTTATCGAACTTTAAACTTCTCACTTACAAATAAAAAAATACAACTATACTGTATAGTAAATGACGGCTAAATAAAATAAAAAAGCAAAAACGAAAACATTCTTGGTTGTGGAAAGGTGTAATGAATCACACCAATCACACCACAGCACTTTAAATCATCAGCTACGTGCCTACGAATGCCATTACACAACAATTCAAACAGACAAAGTTCAATTGTATATAAAAGGAGCTTCGAAATTTCGAAACGTAAACTTGAAGAGTGAGCAGAAAGAGCGAAATGAGCAGCGGAGCAGCGAAGGTCGTGTGCGTCACCGGTGCGTCCGGATACATTGCTTCATGGCTCGTCAAGCTTCTTCTCCTGCGCGGCTACACCGTCAAGGCCTCTGTTCGCGACCCAAGTATGTAGATTTCTCCCTCTCTTTGCTCTCGTTAAGTTTCGGTTTTTCTTGTTGGTTATGTCGTGTGATCGTTTGGATTAATGCATGCATAATTGGAGAATATCCATGTTTCAGAAATCGTAATATTTCATTGAATATCCTTTGGCTTGTATTTTTACATAGATGATCCAGGTAAGACAGAGCACTTGCATGCGCTTGATGGAGCTCAAGACAGACTTCAACTTTTCAAAGCAAATCTATTGGAAGAAGGTTCCTTTGACACTGCCGTTGAGGGTTGTGAAGGCATATTCCATACTGCATCTCCCTTTTATGTTAACGTCACAGACACAAGGGTTCATCCACTTGTACTTTTTCTAACGAATTATGATATTTCTTGTCCGTGCTTTAGATTCTTCTATGCTCATGAAGGTAGTTAGCTTCTCTCTTATAAGTTATATAATTCGTAGTATACAAAACTTTTAAGTTAAAACATATCCTTGAGAAATGAGGGGTTAGAGCTGTCTGAAAAAATGGATACCTATAATTTGTAATTATGTACCAATTGATTATATTAATGCAAATGCATCTACCACTAATAGACGTAGCCTATTCATTTTTGTGTCAACCATGCCTTCTGTAAAATTAAATTATCTCTTTCAATCAATAAAAGTAACTAGTAAAGCCATATTAACAAAATAAGTATTAAATTCATCATCATGCATCTAGATGTTGAAATCATAAACTCTAGGAATTAGACATGCACTAAAGGTGCAAGTAGCCCTTGGAGAGAAGTATTTTTTTTGCACCATGGCATAGGTTCAAACCCCGTCGGATGGATAAATTAGGTTGTAGGAATCAAATCTCCTAAATAATGCTAGGGATCTTGATCAAATTATTTAAACAAACAAGATTTCATTCTAACAATTATGTTAATTAGGGACCAAAACCAAAATCACCCAATAAATATAAGGAAAACTAACGAAAAATCAAAAAAAAACTTTAGTTTTAATGGCCGTTAGTCAATATTGGCATCTGTCCCATAGCCTATGTGGTTCAGACCTGTAATGTCCTCTTTTAATTAGTGCGATACACTGAACGGTTCTTTCAAATCCTCTGGAACAGTGAATTAAATATCACTAGAGCTGAGAGGTCATAAATTATAGGGTGAAATAAGGCATATGTAACATAAGAGAGAAAGGGCAACTTCTCAAGGAGCAACAATAACAACAATAACACAGCCCTATCCTATTAAGTGAGTCGCTATGCTAAAGATATGCCCTTTTTTGCCCTTCTAACTAGAGCATGTGAATACTTTTTCATTCAAAACATACAAGTGCATCTATTTACATATTTACTTAGTTGTGTTCTGAAACAAACTCAGGATTTTGAAAGTCTTTTTTGTTTTTTTCTTTTTTTTAAGGGGGGACAATTGGTGGTAAGCCACGGTTTTTCATCCATTCTGGGCCAGAGAGGGTAGTTTGAAAGTCTTTTTGGGTTAAAAAAGAATTTGAAGTACATTTTGGAAGAAGCACTAGTTATGTGTGCTTCTTACTGGAACCGCTTCAACTACTTATCCAGGATTCATTTGCATGTTTACTAAGGATTGGTTCTAAAATCACTTCATCAAAAATGTTTTCATTCATTTTTTAAACACTTCCAAACACGTTGTTAGCCTTCTGCTTTTGCATACTAATAAGAACCTGGGTTGTATGGTTTTTAACTGCTACATAGGTGTTGCCTCATTTCAGGCAGAACTACTTGAACCTGCACTAAAGGGGACCCTTAATGTTCTTAGTTCGTGTGCGAAATCACCATCAATCAAACGGGTGGTTTTGACATCTTCTATAGCCGCAGTTGCATATTTGCATACAATGGAAAACCTCGAACTCCTGATGTAGTACTAGTAGTTGATGAGACTTGGTTTTCAGATCCATATTTTTCCAAGGAATCAAAGGTATGCATGTACTCTTGATAGGATTTTTACCACCTGCGCAAAAAGGGTTAAAAATACCTAAAATACTTGCAAGAGAAACAAGGTTATTGTAGTATAATTGGCTCAAGCAAGATCATTCTCCACATGGATTAATTTAAATAGATTAAAGCGAAATCAATTCTCAACTAATTAATTAAAACAAAGTTTTTGAAAAAGGTGATTTAGTGACCTAAATTAAGAAAAACGAATTTAATTAAAAAGATTACTTAAAAATTGCAACTTTAAAGAAGTAGAAAGAAACAATTTTTAGAATTCAAAGTGAGAAAGTACTAGGGTTCCGCCATCACCCTAATAATCCTATGTAGTTCTTCTAATTACTTTAGAATTACACATGCATATTTTGAAGGTTAGGTTTTCCTAAGAGTATATCCTACTTGGAACCTCCAACATAAAACGTATATCTAACATGCACCTCGTCTGTGTTTTCCAGATCGAATGTGAACATGCAAGACTCATTAAGTTTTGTGAAAACCCTTTGAACAACCATATAACCCTTAAGACGTGTCGTCCATCCTAAGAAGTTACACATATTAACCACAAGAAGCCTTAGTCAATTTTAGGGACAACCCTTCGCCAAAATTGCATCAAATTACTTTTCTAAATATCCTAATGATCGTGAATCACTAAGACAATTAGATAGCTTTAACCGGTGATTAACAACTCAAAACTTGCATGCATAAATTCATAAGCAAATTAAAAAGAGACTACATATTCTTGCTAAGGATCATGGCCCCACCCTAGCAAAAAGAATTAGTTACGCATATTCATAATAAAAATAACAAAGTCTTTATTGAAATAGAAAAAGAATGAAAACACCTTGAAGATATAAGTCTTGAAATCTCTAAACTTTGCCCCAAATCTTCTCTCCAAAAATTGCATAAAAAGAAAAACCTAGGGCTGGCCAGAAAAACTTATTTATACTACTCTAATTAAATCCTCCTAGTCAAAGGTCTTAGAATAAGACTAGGAAACTAAATAAATTGAAATAAATTAGGAAACATAATCCTAAATTAACTTGGAAATTCGCCCAAAATCCTTCACAGCCACGTTTTGGACCCATATCAGCTCCAAAACTGGCCCAAAATAGCTGGATTTAAAGCTTGGGCTATTTTGAACACTTCACCAGAAGGCCATGAACCCATCTGAGATCATCTTGGGCTTTAAAAACTACATTTAAGCCCAAAAACGTCATTTTCCAGCAACGCGCACTGCTCCTTTATTTAATCGCCAGAAAATAATCGCTTGGTAGAAATTTCTAAAATTTTGATACGAACACGGAAAGAGACACACGAACGTTCTCCAATTTGAATCACTTCAAAATTCGTTCGTTTGATCATGTTTTGCTTCAAAGGAAGTCGAACGTCCTATGTTGAAAATATAAAGCAAAGTATCAAAATTCTACCAAAATAATTACCAAAATATACTAAGAATGAGGTAAAATATATGATATGAAATTGACTCTTCAACTATCATTCTGAATGCTCTTGTGAAAACAAAATATGGTGATACATTGTGAGTCATTATGTTGCAATGGTACAGTGGTAAATTAGTATCATTTTTTGAATTTGGTTTCTATTCGCCGAGAGTTAACCAAGCCAGAATAATATGGTTGTGAGTGTTCTCGTTATGAACGAACAATGGATCTGTTAGTAATAGGCAAGTTCCTCTTGTTCAATTTAGTGGTTGATGAAAGTGTACGGTAGAGAAGAGGATTTAGAAGTGATTGGAGAAACTGGTTCCTTTGTCACATGTGTGGATGCAAATTTCCACCTTTTTTTTCTTAGACAAAAATGCACCTACAAAACAATTAACACCTTAGGTCAAGGCCAAGAGCATCACGCGTCCATGATGAATTGGGGGGGGGGGGGGGAGGGCTTTGGTTGAAGAACATCCGATGCCAAAGTTAGAATTTAGAGAGAAAGTGTATGAGAATTGGAAGTGAGTTTTGGAGAAAATGTGAGGCTTTTTATAGGAGAATGGCCGGCCTCTTTGGGTGAGAGAGGGCCTGCCACCTAGCTCCCTTTGTGGGCTAGGTTCTTGATTTGTGCTGATTTTGGGAGTTATGGAATAATTAGCTAATCAATGAAAATAATTACCTAATTGATTAGCTAATCAATTTCATAAAAAAGGAAAGATGTAGTCGAAAAATAAAAGGCATGGCTGGTTCCCTTGGGAGAGAAGGTAACTGACCTTTGGTGAGTTTTTTGGGTATATTTGGTGATTTAATTGGTAATTAATGGATTAATTAGGTAATAAATCCATTAATTAGTCAATTAACATAATTTTAAAAGGACTGTTTTGGAGGTTACCTTGTGGAGAAGATATATTGAGGATGGATGAAATAGGTTTAAGAATAAATACCTATTTGGGCATCTTTGACTTGATTGAGGGATGATTGTCCACTGCTCGCACGTAGGAATCCTGGTGTGCCTTGAGGGTAAATTTGTCCTTTTTAGCCAAAAATCCACGTGTCGCCTTGTGATTATTTTTGGCTCCACAAATGCCTCCACACTTGTTGGGCTGCTTGCAAAAAAGTGCAACAGGTGTAGAGATTTTCTTGCCTTTAGGAAACTTTGAATTGTTTCCTATTTTGATGTTGATTATCTCTTTTAATAGGAAATTAGATCTTTCTAAGAAAGGGAAATAAATTTATCTCAAAGCCTATTTAAGTCCACCTTAAGTGGATTATTAAATCAACTTTAGAGAGCGATTTATTATACCTTACAAGAGAGAGAGAGAGTTTAGAGGATATTTGTTCCCCCTCATCTAGCAATCTTCTACATCTTGCCCGTGCAAAGGACCGTCTTTCGTTGCTTGCTTCGTCTTCTTGTTGCTCGACGGGGTCAAGGTGGCTTGGTGGTTTGGACTTGGCGCGGGCCAAGTTGGAGCCGTTAGGAAGGAGGAATAGGCTAGGCCATGGTGCTTTTTTTTTCTTTTTTTAGCTCCTGGGCTTGGGCGGGTGCCCTAGGAAGGAGATGAAGAGCCTTGTGCCATTTTGGACTTTACGGCTAGGCTTTGTGTTGTGCCCTTTTTCCTTTTATTTATTTTATTTTTTATTTAATTTTATATTTTTTATTTTAAATAAGGCCTTCTAATGAATCTTCCTTGTACCTTTGTAGAATTCCTTCAAGTATGTCTTCCTCGAGCCACAAGAATGATGAGGGTGTGCCACCGTTGTACCGTTAAGGCGGGTCTTTAAGCAAGGTTGACTACTTCAAGGCTGCTCACTTCAAGGTTAGCTCTGATGATTTGTTTAGAGACTTCTTTGAGGCATATTGGCATGCCATTCTGTCAGGAGTGCGTGTGAAGTGAGTTAAGGATGGTAGTAGCCGTGAGCCATGTGATGAGGCTCGAAGAGCCATCAAGTTCCACCCCTACTATTTTGTGTTAGGGTTTACTTTTCCTATGCCTCGTTTCTTCCAAGAAGTGCTTTGCTCCATGAGATGTGCCCCCGCTCAATGTTCTCCGAATGCGATTCGCGTGATGGTGGGATTCCACAATCTTAGCCAATTCTTTGACTTAAATTTAACCGTCAACGAATTTTGGTACTTTTTTGACATAGGTCACATTGATGGAGTTGGGCAGCTGTGATCTCACCATAGGCTTTTTGATAACTCGAGCAAGGGAGATCATGACTGGGCCAAGGAGACTTTGGATATAAGTGGAGAATGAAAGTCTGATTCTTCCCATGAGCTGCGTGTACCAACGGTCTTCATATCTTGTAAGTAGGCTGCTTAATCTTCTTAGCTGTTTTGTTTTAATGCTAAGCTGCTCTTCAATTTTTTTTATTATCCTCCATTGCTTTTGTAGATTCAGAATTTGGCTCAACTCCTAAGGCTTCTCTGGACATGAAGAAAGTGCATGTCGCTCTGGGTATCCCCTCCGAATATCGTGAATGGCGTTGGCTGCTTAGTCCTCTTCGTAGGGAAAAATGTGGGCTGCCCCAGAAGAAGGAGATAAAATAGATCAAGGTAAATGCGTTGGCTCGTCCTATCATTGTGATGGAGCCTGCTACCAATGAAGGTAGGAAAAAGAAGCATTCCCCGCCTGCTCAAGAGACGTCTGCTGAAAAGAAACCTAAGACTGCTGGCGGGGGTTCTCCCGCTGCTCAAGAGATACCTGCTGAGAAGAAACCAAAGACTGATTCCGCTGTTCGCGAAGGTTCATCAACTGCTCATAAGTTTGTGATTGACTTGACTTTCTCAAAGAACGAGAAAGAAATGTTTGCTGGATCTGTACCGGTGGCGCCTGCCATTTCGAAGGCTACTAGCTCGATTGCTGATAGGATTGCCCACCGTAGAAGTTCCTCCGTACCTCCGGTGCTGAAGTTTGTGTCAAAGCGTCAATCTGGAGCTAAGTTTGGTTCACCTTTGGAGAGACTTGCTACTACGAAGAGCGACAAGGTGTCCCTGTCTGCTAAAGTGGCGCCAAAGCTCATCCCCTCTAATGCTGAGACCAACTCGTCTGCTGAGACGAAGGAGACTGCTCATGCGGGCGGTCGTGAAAAATCCACCAAGTCCGTTTATGGGGAAGTTGCGGAGATTTATGCACTTTTGAAACCAGATCTGCTTGAGGACATGGATGCATATACCAAGTTTGTTGATGGCGTCAAAGGGATTGTTGGCTCGAGTTCCTTTGCGAAGCATACAGTCGGGCACATGAGGATTGCTATACTAGCCATGATGCAGAAAATAGCAATTCTGGCAGCCGAGTCCATGCTTCTTGATCAAGAGGATACCAAGGCTGCCAAGGAGGTGGCAAAAACTGTGGCAGCCAAAGCTTATTCCTCGGCTGAGAAAGTCAAGAAATTAGAATCTTAGCTTGCTGCTTTGAAAGGGTTTAATATCTCTGCCCTCACTTCTCTGCAGCTTGAGACCGCTCACCAAGAGATTATGGATTTAAAGACCATGCTTGATGTAATCCAAGTAAAGTATGAAAGTGCGGAGAAGGAGATCGAGTGTTACCTACCTCAGATTCAAGATCTTGAGCGATCCATCTTTGAATTTCGCTCCGCTGCTTATGCAAAGGATGAAGAACTGATCGCTGCTTACAACCAAGTGATCCACTTCAAGAAAGTTGTTGATAGGCTTGAGCCTCAAGTGTTGGAACTCCAAGGTGCCTTGAAGATCAATGACAATCTAAAGAAAGAAGTGGAGAAGCTGCAGTGGGTTCGTGCTTGTCTACTCAAGGAGAATGAGCAGTTGAAGGGTGAGAAAGCTGGGTTCGAGGCTTCGCTTACTCAGAACTAAGCCGATTTCTACAAGCTGGGTTATGTAGATCATCTCTTTGGGCAGCCGTCTAACTTTGAGTTTTTTGGGCAGATGTCCAAGCTGCTGAAGAGTAGTCTCTTAGGTAGCCTTTAGGATTTTCTTTTTTTTTCCTTATTGTTTTAACTTGAACTCCTTCAATCTTTGCTAGTTGTTTATTAATTATGCTAGAAAATTTAATAAACTTGCTTCTTTCGCTTTTCTCTATCTTCGCTTCGTTTTGTCCATGCCCTAACCTTTAGACCAGTGGCAGACGTGCTACTTTTCTATAAGCAGACAGGCCCGCGTAGCCTACATAGCCGTAGGTGTTGGTGTAGAACTTTTGTAAAGTTATTAGCCATAGGGTTGGCAGTCGGATACTTACAGAAGCAGACGAATCCGGGTAACCACTAGGTTGTTAACCTTGGCTTTTTCCAATTCCGTAAGTTGTGTAGCAAGTACCACAACACTTTAGGACTTGGTGGTGTAGGTTGTTCCGCGCTTGGCAATGGTGAAGCTTATCGACTACATACCATGTCAGTAATGGATAAGGCTTCATATATACATGCTAGCTTGTTTAACCTTTCACAAGAATGTGCAGTTGTATAAGTCTAGCGTGGTTTTACTGCTTGAAGGGCAAGTTATAGGCAGTCTTCTGAAAATCGTAAGCTACCTTAATGCACTCAGTAGCAGTTTTAGATTTCCAGGGCAGCCGTCAATCGGATGCGCTACATAATGTGCCCCCTCAGTCTCTCCCCACAGATCAGGTCAAGAGACCCAAAATTCTTCAGTTAGATAAGCCTTGAAAAAGACCATTGTGGCTACTTCTAGGAATCTAGACGCAAGCCTTCGTGCATCTAGTTATACTAGAGCAGCCAGGCTCATCCACGTCTGGATATTCGAAGTATAGAGTTTATCCTCCTGCTCTAGAGAACATGGTTAGCCCCTCGGAGGGGGTGCAATTCCTGTGATGAGCCCCTAAGAAGGGTGCGATCTTCTTTTGAAGTGCATGAGAGATGAGTTGTTGTAGACATGTAGTCAAGCCAAGTTGTAAATTACTTTTGAACTCCTTATTCAAAAATGAATTAAACGAACGAATAACTTAGCTGTAAAAGACTGCATAACGACTGGATAGTCCTCAGCTTACGAGGTGGTGCCCCGTTGAGCTGCTTGAGTCTTCGTGTTTTGATATAGTGGGATGTCATACATGGTACTTTCTTAAATTGTAGGCGTTCAATTGCTTCTCAATCTCTTTATCGTTCATTGTGGTGAGGGTGTAGTTACTTTTGTCGCCTACTCTGCTGATCTTGTACGGACTTTCCCAGATGGGTTCCATTTTTTTCTAGCCTTCTCTGCGGGCAGTGATGAAGGTCTTTCTTAGGACTAGGTCTCCGGGTTGGAACTACCGGATGTTGGCTCTTTTATTGTAGCTAAAGATGAGCTGCTGCTGGTAGGCTGCGATACGGGTGATGGTCTGTTCGCGCCTCTCCTTTGCCAGATCTAAGTTTGTAGCCATCTCTTTATTGTTCAGCTCAATCCTTGGCAGTAGAGTGTTGATGCTTGGCACAATGATGTTGGGAGGAATAATTGCTTCCGAACCAAATGCCAAAGAAAAATGAGTTTCACCTGTTACTCGTCTTTTGGTGGTGCGATATGCCCATAGACACCCGGGGAGTTCATCTGGCCATTTTCCTTTCTTGTTGGTGAGGGATTTCTTGAGGTAGTCGAGGATCGTCTTGTTAAATGTTTCTGTCTGCCCATTACTTTGAGGGTATCTCGGCGTGGACATGTGCTGCTTGATACCATACTTTTGGAAGAACTTCGCCAAATATTTTCCCACGAATTACGGGCCGTTGTCGGTGACGATGGATTGAAGAAGGCCAAATCGGCAAATGATGTTCTTCCATATGAAGCGCTCTACGTCAGTCTGAGTCGGCTCTGCTTCTACCCATTTAGTGAAGTAGTCGGTTGCCACGATCATCATGCCTCTGCCCTCAGTAGCAGGTGGCATAGGTCCTACCAGGTCGATTGCTCATTGCATGAACGGCCAAGGGTTCGTTTGCAGATGTAGCCCACTGGCAGGCAGTGCTGGTACTGACTTGTAACGTTGGCAACGGTCGCACTTTTGTACTAATTCTTTAGCATTTTGGTGCATGCTAGGCCAATAGTAGCCTGCGTTAAGAGCTTTCTGTGCTAAGGATCGACCTCCGGAGTGATTTCCACAAACACCCTCATGTATTGAACTTATAACCTTTAAGTCATCGGGAGGTGCTAGGCAACGGAGATGTGGTCTGGTGTAGGATCTTCAGATGAGAATGTCGTTCCACATATAGTAGCGTGCTGCCTTGATTTGGAGCTTCCTAGACTTTAATCTTTCCGAGGGGAGCGTGTCGTTAACCAGGTAGTCTATAATAGAACTTTGCCAGTTGGGAGTTATACTAACATGTGACACTTCGGTCGTTGGCTCTGCCTTTATGCTTGGCTTATCTAGATATTCCACCGGAATAGAGCGTTTGAATTGGTGGTCGAGGGCGGAGCCTAGCCGGCTAACGTATCTGCGTGGGCGTTATCTGCCTGCGGGACTTGAGTGAAAGTGGAAGTCCGAAATGCCTCAAGCTGCTTGTGTACCTTCTCTAGGTATTGCGCCATCCTCAGATGTTTTGCCATGTATTCCCCAGTAGTCTAGCTGGTGATTAACTGGGAATCGGAATGAATTGCAAGCTTCTTCATTGCCAAATCTTTTGCCATTCAGAGGCCTGCCAGTAGAGCCTCGTATTTTGCGTCGTTATTGGATGCTTTGAAGCCTAAAGTGATCGACTGCTCGAGCATTGAACCGTCTAGGGTGACAAGGACCACGCCTACTCCTGAGCCTTTATAGTTGGATGTTCTGTCGACATGCAAATGCCAGAAGTCTCCATTGGATGGAATAGGCGCGGCTAAGGTGCGCTCAGCCGCTTCTGGGGCGTCGTTGGGCTGCTCTGTTGCATCGCCTAGGCTAGACGTGAATTCCGCTATGAAGTCTGCCAAGGCTTGGGCCTTTATTGCCGTGTGGGGTGGGAAAACTAAACCATATTGGCCGAGTTCCAATGCCCACTTCATCACTCGTTGAGAAGTGTCCGGACCATGTAAGATTGATTGTAGAGGATACTGAGTCATAACAATGATTGTATAAGTTTGAAAGTATGGTTTGAGCTTTCGAGCCGCAACAACTAGCGCCAAAATTAATTTTTTGATCTTCGGATATCTTGTTTCCGCATCGAGAATAGCTTTAGAAGTGTAGAATACTGGCAGTTGGGCCCCAAACTATTCTCGTATGAGGGCAGGGCTCACTGCTACTTTGGAGACTGCCATATAGATGTATAAATCCTCCGCTGCTTCTGGCTTGGATAGTAAATGAGGTGATGTGAGATACTTCTTCAGGTCTTAGAAGGCTCTTTCGCACTTTTTATCCCACTTGTCTCATTGTGCCCTCTTAATAGCTTTGAAAAAGGGCTTGCATCGATCGGTGAACCGCGAGATGAAGCGGCTGAGGGTGTCGCTCGTCCAGTCAAGCTTTGGATCTCCTTCAAGGTGGTTGGAGACTTCATCTATAAGATCGCTTAGATTTGCTTGAGATATGCTTCTATTCCTCGTTGGGTTACTAAGTACCCTAGGAATCGGTCTGAAGATACCCCAAATGTGCATTTAGTGGGGTTGAGCTTCATCTTGTACTTTCTGAGGATGCTGAAAGTTTTTGCCAAGTCACGGATATGATCTGACCGCTGTTTGCCCTTTACCATTATGTCGTCGACATAGACCTCCATGGTGACCCCAATTTGCTTCTTGAACATCATGTTTACTAACCTTTGGTAAGTGGCTCCCGCATTCTTGAGGCCAAAGGGCATAACTTTGTAGCAGTAGGTGCCTCATTCGATTACGAACGCGTTTTTCTCCTTATCGGGTTCATATATGGCTATTTGGTTGTAGCCTGAGTATGCGTCCAAGAAACTGAACAAATGGTTCCCAGAAGTTGAATCTACCAATAAAACGATCTGAGGGATAGGATAAGGATGTTTTGGGCATACCTTGTTGAGGTCAGCGTAATCTATGTAAACCCTCAATTTGCCCTTCTCTTTTTTCATGACTAGCACGACGTTAGCAAGCTATGTTGAATGTGCTACCTCTTCTATGAATCTGGCCTCCAATAGCTTGTCAATTTCTGCCTCAATGATCGCCACTCGTTTGGGTGCGAAATGTCTCATTTTTTGGATCACCAGTTTGGCAGCAGGATCGAATTGTAACTTGTTGCAAGCTACCTCATGATTGATACCGGGCATGTCATACAGTGACCAAGCAAAAACATCTCAGTTTTCCCTAAGGAAAGCCGTGAGTTCTTCATTCTCGGCTGGGTTTAGACATGATCCGATTCTAGCCATCATTTCCAGCTGTTTGTGATCAAGAATGATGTCTTCGGCGTCCTCTTTGGGTTTCCATCCTATCTTGTCTGTTTGGGCGCCATCTTCTCAATCCGCTTGCTGTAATTGCTATTTTGTAGCTTATTCTTCCCTTTGGATCTCAGTAGCCTCTATGGGAGTAAAGGTCTTCTTCTTTGATTCCTTCAATACTTGCACAGTGCATCGTCGAGATGCGGCCTGGTCAGACTTGATCTCTCCGACTCCTCATCCCGGGATGAGGAATCGGATTTTTTGGTACTTGACGGAAGTGACGGCGTCGAGCTTGATCAACCAAGGTCTCCCAAAAATCCCATTATAAGGAGATGGGTCGCTTACGATCGTGAACGTCTGCTTTGAGACAACCGGAGATGTTTTCATGTCAAGTGTGATATGGCCGATGGTAGTTGAGGTATGCCTGTTGAATCTGGTGAGTACCTCTGCTCGGCGTATGATTGTGTTTTCCAAGCCCATCTTCTGAATGACTAAAAGTTAAAGTAGGTTGACTGCACTTCCGTTATCGACCATCATTCTGTTGACTATAACATGGGCTAGTTGGACAAATACCACTAATGCGTCATCGAGTGGAAAGTCAATGCCTTCTGCATCCTGCTCGGTAAAGCCAATGATGGGTCCAGGTTGGATGTCAGCTGCTTGAACTTGTGAGACTAGTAGAGCCTGTTGAATCTTCATTTTTTTTTAAATTGTTGGTGGCCCCCAAGTGCTTAGATTCGGCGAAGATGCCATTAATTTGAATCATCTTGGTTGAAGGCTTCTCATCGTTATCTGCGTTCATTCTAGGTTGCACAGCTAGCTTGTCTAAGTATCTGTCAACCTTGCCTTCTTTCACGAGCTTTTCTAGGTAGTTCTTCCAAGTGTAGTAGTCATCAGTTGTGTGACCGGGACCTCGGTAGAATGCGCAATACTTGGTGTGATCCAACTTGGAAGTATCCCTCTTTGATTGTTTCGGCAGTTTGAACCATGGCTCGTTCTTGATGTCGCGAAGGATTTGGTGGATCGGAATTGAGAACTTAGAATAGTTCTTGGTCGTCAGGCTTTCTTTGTTCGTGGGTCGGTCCTTACGCTTAGCTTTCTGCCTGCTTTTGTTGGAATGTTTCCCGTCCTCCTTCCTTTGAGCCATTACCGACTTTTTTCGAGGCTACTCGGGTGCCTTCTCTGCTCGCCGAGCCTCGTCCCAAAGTGCATGCTTCTCTGCTAGAGCAGATAAGTCTGCTAGAGTTAGATGTTCTTTCATGATCATTTCTCCGAACAGCGGGTGGTTTGCTGAGAGTCATTTTTGGAAAGCTGCACTTGCTATCGAGTCGTCGCATTCGATGATCTTCGTCTTCTCTGCTTTGAACCTCTTCATGTAGTCGCGGAGCGACTCCTTTGGGTTCTTCTTCACATTGAACAAGTGGTCGGACTTTTTCTTGATCGAGCGGTATGATGAGTATTCTTTGGTGAAAACCAAGGAAAAATCATCAAAACTTTGGATGGATCGTGGTGGCAAGGTGTGAAACCAATCTTGTGCCTCACCTTGTAAAGTAGTGGCGAAGATTTTGCACATAAGGGCATCGTTGCTCCGATAAAGGATCATCGTGCTTTGATAGTGCTTTAAATGCCTCTCCGGATCTCCATTTCCTTTGAAAGATGTAAAATGTGGCATGCTAAACTTATGTGGAGGCTCTGCCTCGATCTTGTCCGTGAAGGGTGAACTACTTATATTGGTTATATCCCGCCGTAGTGCCTCATTGGCCATTTCGTTGCGCTGAAAATCACACAATCATTCATTGAAGAGTCTCTCTACCTCTTCTTGGATTTGCCTTTGCTGGGGTAGCGGAGCTCTTGGCTGCCCCCAGTCTTGACCTGTTGGTCTAGGCTGCTCTTCCATGCTTTTGGGCTTGTTCATGTCGCGGCGGCGGTGCATGTGGTCCATCCCTAGCAGGCAAGGGAATTCTATGTAGGTTGCCGATTGAACTTGATCCGGATTGAGTGATTGCTTTTCTCCATCCGTCTTGCTGTCTGCTCCGATGTGATGTGGAGAATGCTCATTGCGGGCCTAGCTGCGAATGAACGTTTTGCTTAGAAGGCTGCTCATGTTGATTATCGAAACGTGGCCCCAACTGTGAACAAATACTTGTCTGTGGGCCTAGTAGAGAGTGCATGCTCCTCCACACGTTAGGACGGGAGTATACGCTATCTCGGGGGCCCAATCGGGAATGTATGCTACCTGAATGCTCGTTTCGCGGTTGGTCGAGAGGCTGCTTGCCAGAGTGCTACCGGAGAGGCTCTTCGTCTGCCCTTGTCGTAGTATGGGACACCTCGTCTAGGGAACGTTGGATTTCAGTGCGTTGTAGGAACTGATTCACCAAGGTTGTTTGTTGTGCAAGGGCGCTCGTCAACTCTATGACTTGACGGGACAAGTGTTGGTCTCCATTTGGATTGGAAGTGCTTGGAAGGAATGTGCCCGCTTGAGCAATGAAAGGATGGTAGACTCCAGGCACAAGATTTGAGTTGGGAAATGTCAAATCCGTGGAGAAATATGGTGAAAATGCCCCCGGCCCGATGGTAGGTCAGAATGGTTGAGATAGTCTTAAGCCGACTTGGGCTGCTTGGGAGGCCACGGGAGCAGGTTGGGTCGTGAGAGCATGCTTGGCCAAGGGAGCAGGTTGCTCGGTGTGTGATGCATGCGAGTGTGAGGCTTGGGTCGTGGCTTTGGTGCCATGGGCTTTGGATGTCACGGCTTGGGCTTGGGCCTGTGCAAGCTTGGATGGCACAGCTCGGGCCGGGGTAGCGATGCCATGGACCTCGCCTCGAGTAGTGGTGATTGTGGTGGCCACTGCGGTGGTTGCCATGGTGGAATCACGTAGCGATGGTGCTGCTCCTATGATCACATTTAGCCTCGTGGATCGCCGTGGACCCATTTCTTGAATATTGGAATTTTCACTTATGGAATTTTCTAAATTTCTAGCCATTGTATTTCTCTTTTACGTTTTATCAAATAATCTTTGCAAATAAAAAATTCTAATAATAAGAACATACGAAAAATCTACAAATGGACAAGAAAATAGAAAAACCTTTTAATGCGAGAGTCTTCTATGAATGTGTGACTCTTCTCTCAATGAAAGCACCAATTCGTGGATGCAAATTTCCGCCTTCTTCTTCTTGGACAAAAATGCACCTACAAAACAATTAACACCTGAGGTCAAACCAAGAGTCTCACGCTCCCACGATGAATGGGGGGGGCTTTGGTCGAAGAACCTCCGATGCCAAAGTTAGAATTTAGAGAGAAAGTGTTTGAGAATTTTAGAGAGCTTTTAGCTAGAGAATTGGAAGTGAGTTTTGGAGAAAATGTGAGGCTTTTTATAGGAGAATGGCCTGCCTCTTTGGGTGAGAGAGGACCGGCCACCTAGCTCCCTTTATGGGCTAGGTTCTTGATTTGTGAAGATTTTGGCAGTTATGGAATAATTAGCTAATCAATTAAAATAATTACCTAATTGATTAGCTAATCAATTTCATAAAAAAGGAAAGATGTAGTAGAAAAATAAAAGGCGTCCCTTGGGAGAGATGGTAACCGGCCTTTGGTGAGTTTTTTGGGTATATTTGGTGATTTAATTGGCAATTAATGGATTAATTAGGTAATAAATCCATTAATTAGTCAATTAACATAATTTTAAAAGGAATGTTTCGGAGGTTACCTTGTGGATAAGATATATTGAGGATGGATGAAATAGGTTTAAGAATAAATACCTATTTGGGCATCTTTGACTCGATTGAGGGATGATTGTCCACTGCTCACGCGTAGGAATCCTGGTGTGCCTTAAGGGTAAATTTGTCCTTTTTAGCCAAAAATCCACGTGTTGCCTTGTGATTATTTTTGGCTCCACAACATGCACATCTTTTAAAGTTCAGTTGACTCATCCATTTTCTGATATATACAACCTTCTGAAATATATGGGTACATATATATATGCGTATGTATATATCTTTACATGGAACATGAAACTATGGTTTGCAACAACTGAATTAGTTGGGCCTTCAAAGGTTTATAAGTATTATAGAGCACATTGTGGGAGAAACTTCCCCGAGTCTGTTTTCCATACTGTAAGTTGAAAAAGCAGCATATATGGTTACCATGGTAGTTGTTGTTGGGATTAGCTAGAAAATCTAGTTATGAATGAACAGCCGAAGAATAGAAAAATGAGAAAGATAACAACGGAAGGATTTCATAAGGGTTCTCTCTGTCTGCAGAATCTAGCAGATCATATTCATTTTCACCACACTACAATTCACACACTTGATGCTTACATAACCGTTAGAATCCAAGGTGGATTCTCTCTCTCTTCACAAAACAATCTCAGCCTTACATCTAGCTAGTTGCTAAGATCATTACACTTGGCATTATTTGCCTTACTACATTAGAGATGCACACTAGGTATTTTAAACTCAAGTGAATACACCAATTTGATACATATCTTATTTTTTTCTAATCAGTTATAGACTTACAATTCAACACTCCCCCTTAAGTCTAAAGCCGACTTCACTCCAGGCATACTTCTGAGAAGATTAAATCAATCCTTTGCGAGTGGCTTTGCGAAAATGTTTGCCAATTGCTCTTCTATGGGACAATACACCAAATCAATAATGCCTTCCTGCAATGCGTCACACCAAATCAATAATGCCTTTCTGCAATGCATCTTTGATAAAGTGATATCTCCTGCCAATGTGCTTAGTCTTTTGATGAAACACAGAATTCTTGGTAATGGCGATGGCAGTTGTGTTATCACAGTGAAGATGGGTTACATCAATTTGTAAGTCTCCAAAATCTTCTTGAACAAACCTTAATCATATTGCTTGAGTTGTGGTTTTAGATGCACTTATGTATTCAGCCTCTGCAGTTGATAGTGCAACACAACTTCGCTTAACTGAAGCCCAAGAGAATACACCACTGCCAAAAGAGAAAGCATACCCTAATGTACTTTTGCTGTCCTCCAATGAACCACCCCAATCATTGTCACAATAACTAATTAAGCAAGCCTTTCTTATCTTCACATATTCCAGGCCATAGTCTAGAGTCCCCTTGATGTATCTAAGCACCCTCTTTGCAGTTCCATAGTGTCTATTAGTAGGACAATGCATAAACCTAGCTAATACACTTGTTGTATACATTATGTCAGGCCTTGTGGCAGTGAGATATATGAGACTTCCCACAATGCTTATATTCATCTCTTCATTCGCAGGTCCACTTCCATCATGTTTGGTTAGCTTCTCAGTTGCTACAAGAGGGGTTGTTACAAACTTTCCTTCACTCAATCCAAACTTGCTCAGCAAGGAACTTACATATTTTTCTGGTGAATGAAGATACTTGAGTTAGTTTGGATTACTCGCATCCTAAGAAAATGATGAAGGAGTCTCAAGTCTGTTATCTCATATTCTTTCTTCATGTCTTCCTTGAACTCTTCTAGCATTGATTTACAATTGCCAGTGTAGACTATATCATCCACATATATAGAAACAATCAAAATGTCTACTCCCCTTGCCTTTATGTACAATGTTGGTTCACTCAAGTTTTTCTCAAAACCACACTGTGAGAAATAAGTGTCTATTTCTCCATACCAAGCCCTTAGGTGCCTGTTTTAAACCATAAAGAGCTTTACGTAGTTTGTAGTATTTGTCTTCCTTACCCTTGATTATAAATCCTTCAGGCTGCTTAACATAGACTTCTTCTTGTAATCTCCATTTAAGAAGGTTGCTTTTATATCTAACTGGTACAATTTCCAACTCTTTTGTGCAACCAATGCTATTAAAGTCCTGATAGTATCCAACCTAGCAACTGGAGTATAGGTTTTATTGTAATCCAATCCAGGCTTTTGTGCATAGCCCTTTGCAACCAACCTTGCCTTATTCTTCAGCACTAAACCATCAAGATTTAGGTTGATTTTGTAGACCCATTTAACCCTATTATAGGTTTTTCAGTTGATCTAACAACCAGCTTCCAGGTACCATTTTTCTCAATCATGAACATGTCATCCTTCATTGCCTTAAACCAAGACTCATCTTGCATAACATCTTCATATTTCTCTGGATCCATGATACACAAATTGCACTGAGCCAATACCTCATCTAGTTTCCTTCATCTCAATGGTGTATGATCAAATGCTTGAGTATACTTCTCATCCTGGCTTAATTTGCTGGTGGATTCACCTGAAGGGAACATCTTAGATTGAGTTTTAGAGTCTTCAATACTAAGAGTTCTTCTAAGTGAAGGTGATGTAGGTGATGCAGGAGACAACATCACACTTTCATTGCTTTCAGCACTAGAACTACCATAAACAAATCTTCCAGCAGTGAAAGGAGGTTGATCTGAATTCTCTTTCCAATTCGAAACAACTTCTTCATAAAAAGCAATGTCTCTTAACAAGACAAGTTTCTTGGATATTGGATCAAACACCCTATACCCATTTTCACAGGTTGCATATCCCACAACTACTCCTTTGAAACTTTAGGCTCAAGTATATGTCTTTGTTCACTTGGAACATGAACATAACATAATGCACCGAATATTCTCAGGTGAGCAATACTTGGTTTTCTTCCAGAGTAAGCATCAAAAGGTGTAATGTTATCCAAGGCCTTTGTGGGACATCTATTCAGTATATACACTGATGTATAAACTACTTTAGCCCATAAATAATATGGCATTCCCTTCTCATGCAACATGGATTTTGCCATCTCAATCACTGTTCTATTCTTCCTCTCCACTACTCCATTTTGATGTGGAGTATATGCTAGAGTGAATTGTCTTTGTATCCATTCTCTTTCACAAAACATATCAAATTCAAAAGACTTGAACCCTCTCCTCTATCACTTCTCAGGCACTTAATCTTGAATCCACTTTGCAATTTTGTCATAACTTTGAACTTTCTAAAACAGTTGAATGCTTCAAATTTGTATCTCAAAAAATATACACAAGTCATTATGGTAAAATCATTTATCAAAAACATAAAATACTTATTTCCAGCAATTGAATCATTTTTCATAGGTCTACATAGATCAACCTGAATGAGTTCAAGTGGATCATTGGCTCTCTGCACTTGATTTCTTGGAAACTCTTCTCTGTGTTGCTTCCCATATTGACAGCCTTCACAGACACCACTATGGTCTTCAAGTTGAGGCAAACCATGAACCATGTATTTGCTTCTCAATTGCTTGAGACCACCAAAATATAGATGTCCTAGTCTCCGGTGCCAAATCTCAAGGGAATGAATGACACTAACTTTTAATGCAATTTGATTCTTAGGTAAGAGAGTCATTGGATAACATCTGTTCACTTTCTTTTTCACTTTAATGACCAAACAATCCAATGATGGACCATCAAACACACTGCACATTCCTCCACCAAATACTAAGAAGTATCCATGTTCATCCATTTGACCAACACTAAACAAATTTTCTTTTAAACCAGGGAGATACATTACTTCTCTGACATACTTTCTGCCTTTGTTTGTATCAATAACCAAATAACTCATTCCTGCAACATTTACAAGATCTCCAGTTGGCATTTGAACCTTGTCTGCAATATTGGTTCTCATATCAACAAGCAGCTCCACATTCCCTGTTGTATGGTTGTTGCAGCCACTGTTAATGTACCATTCTCCATTTACCTTTGTCTCAGTAATTGCATTATTGGCATAGAACAAATTCCCAGACACTTTTATCTGATTTGCACTATTTGCCTTTTGCACTACCTTTTTCTGCAGTACACTCTCTAGCCCAATGCCTAAACTTGTCATAGTTGAAGCATTTAGGTTTTCCTTTGTGCCTGCACTCACCAAAATGATACTTAGAACACACCTTGCACAGAGGTTTTGTAACTGAAGGAAAAATTTTATCCTAGCTAAGAACAAGTAAGAACATTTGAATACATATGCATACTATTAACACTTTAAAGTAGGCATGCATTCAAAAACAATTCATAAAACCCATGACTTTCAAAGCCTAGTATATGGTGAACCAAAAGACTCTTTAACAACATTAAAGAGAATGAAGAATTTAGAGATTCTTTACCCTTGAAGCTCATCCTTGTTTACACAAGGGATTCACCCAAGTGGAGGGCCTTCAAGTCACCTCCAAGCTCCTTGAATCTTGCTTGTGATTTTCCTCCTTTTAGTGCTCCTTTGCTTCTTTGAGGATTTGAGGATTTGTTCTCCAAAACATCAAAGGCTTGATGTCTCTAAGTCTCCACACCAAGGATGAAGTGTGAAGATGAAATGGATGACTTAGAGAAGAAAAGATTGCTAGCTAAATCCCCTCTAAGTGGCCGGCCTCTTTAGAGAAAATGAGAGAAAGTGTTTCACCTCATTTCACCAAGAAAAACCCTAATGAGAAATAAAGCTATAAAGTTGATTTTATACTTCATTTCAAGTGAGTGGCAAACTTGTAATTAATCCAAGCTTGCCCATTCACCCTAATGGCCGGCCATTTTAATGTTATTGGGCTATTTGCCCATTTTGTTTTAGTTGTCATACAACTTAAACATAATGGGCCTTGTGGACCAAAACGCTTTTGAGCCCCGAAGCCCAAAACCAACTTAAAAGCCCATTACGAACCTTTCGTAAAATTAATTAACTAATTAATTAATTTTGACCATTCTCAATTAAACCATTTAATTGCTTATCCATCTCATTTAATTTCTTCACTATCGCCCTTACTCGGTGTACGATCCATTAGGTTCCAATTAGCGAGGCAGTGGGCGATTGTTACTCTTAACGATCGATTGTGAATTGAAACCACATTTCAATTCTCCCTTTAATTAGTGTTGGCTAATCTTCAAGGCTTCCACAAACCATGAGTGACACCTAGCAGCATATCATGGTTACCCAAGCTAAGTAGAAGTGGTTGGAGAACCTATCCAGTTACAACTACAATGCAATACGGTCATTCTCTAATACAATACTCTTAATCACATTGTTTACATGATAGTTTGTTTCATGTCTACTATCCAATGTGATACTTCTCTATATGATTCTCTTGAATATGATTTGGAACAAACTTCCTAAGTCGTATTCATTTGCTTTGGCCAAAGACTTTAGAATCATATCTTAGAGTATTCTCCTTCCACCATGGAAGGTTAGAGATCCCTTGTTGTGCATTCATATGCCTACATGACTAGATAGCTTGACCCCAACAATGCCGGGGACACTCCGATGGAATGCCGTTTGACATGATCAAAGATCAAGGACCTAACCATTAGACATCTATGATGCCTCAGGTCAAAGGACTACTTTGCATATTGCAACTTTAGAGTTCATACATGACATGTATGTTTGAACTCAATTTTGATCGTTGTTCAGTGTACTCGATTACTCTTTCGAGCACCTATGTGTTTGTCTTAGTGTCCAACACCAAATGACTTGAGACTAGTCATACTCACGCTTGAGTCAACATAACACATACTAACCTTAGCGGATTGTCAATGCCCAATTGGCAATCCTATGGCTAGGAACGTTTTAGGAATGAACATAAGAGAATGGTCTCGTTAATCTAACTCACTTCGATCACTTGTCTCTTAGATCAAATACATTCCTTGGATTCCCTTATTGCTTAAACACATGATACAATAAATAGTGATTAACAATAAGCTTTGCCCTTCATTAAACATATAAAAGTTTAATACGTTAAGTATTCCAAAAGTTATTACATCCAATGAGTGGCTTTGTGGGCATACTTCCAACAGTAACCTCTTGGCTCATTGATTGAGGTGAATTCATATTCTGATAGGTATTCGCAGGAGATCTATGCTGAAACTTTGGTTTTGATTCCCATTTTTTACCCTTGGGATTCCAATTTTTCTGAAATCTGGATCAACCAAAATGAGCACCACTTTTGTTTTGCTATTTTGGATTCACAGAGAGTGACGCAAATGCTCTCTTAGTTGTGTCAACAGTGTGCAAATCGAACCGTTGTTCTTGGCTTTTCAGAATTACAATAACCTCCCGCAATTCTACAGTCTCCAAACATTTTGTATTCTTAATAACTAGACATATAAGGTCATATGGTTTACTAAGACTAATCAAAACCTTTTACACAAATCTCTCATTAGAAAGAATTTCACCAAATGTTTTCATCTAATTAATCAACTCATTTAGTTTTGTATGATACCCAGACAGAGACTCATCATCACACATCCTAGCATATTCAAACTCACGCCTAAGGTTTTGCAGTTTTACAGACCTCGCTTGGTCGCCACCATGGTACTTTCCATACAATAGATCCATGCCATCTTAGCTGATTCAGCGTTGGCAATTCAAGGAAAAATTTGATCAAAAATTGCATTTTCAATAATTCCTAGAGCCTTTGCATCTTTCATCAACACAGCAGCCATTTCTTCATCGATCTCATCCTTCGATCCTTCGATCCTTCAATCTTCTTTTTCTTCTTCGAATCAAGAGTTATAACTCCCTTTTCAACTAGATTTCACAACCCATGTGATTTGAAAATCGTCACCATCTTGATTCTCCAGAATTCGTAGTTCTCATCGGAGAAAATTAGAGTTCTCACTTCCGAGCCTCCAGATCCAGACATCTTTGGTCTGAATGGGTTGCATATACTTCTCAGATGGTAACGAAGCTCCGGCAATCTTCACTAGCTTTGAGTGAGCTTTGATTCATCTCTGAAAATTCACAGTTTTACACCCATATTCAAATGATCGAACCTGGCTCTGAGGCCATGTTGGGATTAGCTAGAAAATCTGGTTATGAATGAACAATCGAAGAACAGAAAAAAAATGAGAAGGATAACAATGGAAGGATTTCAGCAGGGTTCTCTCTCTCTGCAGAATCTAGCAAAGCATATTCATTTTCACCACACTACAATTCACACACTCGGTGCTTACATAACCGTTAGAATCCAAGGTGGATTCTCTCTCTTCACAAAACAATCTCAGTCTTACATCTAGCTAGTTGCTAGGATCATTACGCTTGGCATTATTTGCCTTACTAAATTAGAGTTGCACACTTGGTATTTTAAACTCAAGTGAATACACCAATTTGATACACAACTTCTTTTTTCTAATCAACTATAGACTTACAATTCAACAGTTGTTTCTTATGTTGTGATGTCTTGTCATCTTAATCTCTCATTCTTATTTTACGTTCTGCTATGTGCTTGCATATACTCAATCTATGTACTCTGATACCTAAGAATCTGGTGTAATACTTGTGCTTCCGTGTTGAATTTAAGAAATGAGATTTCTTCGTTGTTTAATGGTTAATACTCAAGATTTCGTGTTATTCTCTTCCATGGCCGGAACCAGTTTTTCGTGATTGGAGGTTCCCATGCCAATAGGTATAATGTAGTCACTAAACATGTAGGATTTTGATGTGTTCTCAATGCCATGCATTTATTTCATGTTATGCCAGTCCTATAAAGTTTTAACTGCCTCGTCAAAGATTTTATTGGCTTTTGCATTGATTAGCTTTGGGATTCTTTACTATTTCGCATTAATAAGGTGGTGAATATTTCATTATTTTGTAACAAAACATATTTTCATTTCTTTTTTCCCTTTATTTCCTCCAGCAATGGTATGTTCTTTCAAAGACTTTGGCTGAGGATGCTGCGTGAAAATTTGTAGAGAAGGGGATTGACTTGGTTACAATTTAATAACTGATATAACAGAAATGCCACATGGTATTATTCTGGTTGTTGAGTTTGTTAATATAGTTAGAATGGTATTATTGTAATTGCAATATATGGCTATATAAGGGATTGTATAACTATCATTTCCTTAAGTTCAGTTGTATACATTTTCTCTATTCAATCAATACAATCTCTCTTGTTTCTCTCTACCAATTCTTTCTCTTCCTATGTACCAATTCTTCATTTTTTGCAATGTAGTTAATATTGGTTACAATTAACCCCGCAATGGTGATAGGTCCTCTGTTACAGCCAATACTTAATACAAGTGCTGCAGCAGTTTTGAACGTTATTAACGGTAACGTTTCTTTATTGGTGTATCTAATATTTCTTCTCATCAACGAGCAAAACGTTTCTGCTCAAGGAACTAGAAGAAAGACTAAATGTCTTAAATAGAACATTGTATTTTAATTTAAAATGGTTGTTTCTTCATGTTGAGTCGAGGTGATGCTCTATCGTCACCTTCCTTCCTATTAGCGTCCCAACCAGAGGTGTTTCATATCTGAACTCCCAGTATCTAAACTGGATACCGTCAGTGAAACAACGAGATTTCTGTTAAATACATTAATAATAAAAAATTCCAACTATTAGTAACATTTTGTGCGCGCTTTCTCCATGAAGTACCTGACTATTTCTTCACTTTTTTGTGCGATGCAGGAGGTGGAACATTTCGAAATGCAAGTTCTGGATGGATTAATGTTAACGATGTTGCCAATGTACATATTCAAGCATTTGAGAGACCTACCACTAGTGGCAGATATTGTTTGGTTGAGATAGTTGCCCACTTCTCAGAAGTTGTGAGAATTTTATGTGAGCTGTATAACTTTGTGATTGGTATTAGTCACTTCATTTTTTTCGACAACTATGCTGTCCCACGATTCGGATACTAATAGGTTTTATTTGTTTTCATGTTGTGGTTCTATGGAAATTAATTGTGTGATTTTCTTTTTCAACTGGCATTCCCAGGTGTGCAGACGACAAGCCTTTTGTGCCAACATATCAGGTGTCCAAGGGGAAGGCGAAGAGCTTGGGTGTCGAATTTATTCCACTAGATGTTAGCCTCAAGGAAACAGTTGAAAGTCTGTAGGAAAAGGGTTTTGTCAATTTCTGAGTCACTTCAGTACAGTGAAGATCTTTGAAGTAAATTCAGTCGCGGTAAAACATATTCTCTGCTTCCGGCCAGAAGAAAAGGAACTATATAGTCTTGCCTATGTTTCAGTTTGTGTTTCCGGTTGCCGACTTAAACTCCGGCGTCTGTTTTTCGGTTTAAGACTTGCTGTCCAGCTTGTTGATGCAACTTTATGTGCGTGCAGAATACAGAAGAAATGAACTTTTTGAATAAAATTCTGGAGTAGTTTGAGTAAAGTGCGTTCATGCTGCTTTATTCCCTTTGATATTAGTGATCTCCTGTTTTCCTTATACTGCTAGTATTCCAAGTTTCCAACATTTCTCAAGACGATACCATACTCAAAACTTAAAAAGAGTGAAATTAAGAATTTTTTACACCTATATTTGGGTTTCATATGAAGTGATAGTAACTCACTTTTATTACCAAGGTCAGTT
The DNA here is from genome assembly GCA_035220775.1 of Malus fusca. Taxonomy (NCBI): domain Eukaryota; kingdom Viridiplantae; phylum Streptophyta; class Magnoliopsida; order Rosales; family Rosaceae; genus Malus; species Malus fusca. The sequence continues at coordinate 26,182,097 of CM069069.1, forward strand.
CTGAGATTTTTGAGCCTAGGGCACCGCTAAAAAAATGCCCTAGCTAACTTCATATAAGAAAAACTATTTGTTTTTACACATAAAACTTATGATTATTAAAGTACTTCGAGCTTAATAATTTAGAAACACAGAAAACCTAATTTATTTGGTATTGAGAGAAGAGAACAAAAAAACTTCGGGCGTACAAGTAGATAGTGATGAGTTTTGTTTCACCTTTATCTGAACTTTTAAATTTTACATCATAAGATATTTTTTTTTCTTATTTACTAACCATGTTAATACGAGACTAAGAAAAATAATCATATTCTTGAGTCTTTAATTGATATGTGTAAGCAATGAATGAGCACCAAATCAACTCCTAGCAGGCTAGTATTGGTAAAGACATACATACATTAATTTTGTAACAACCCACCTGGTTGCCTTCCTATGTAACACACTATAAAACAATATTGAGAAAATGAAAAAAAAATATTATTACAGATACAACGTTATACTATTTGGGCCCAAAATGTTATTTTGGGCCGAATTTAGAAACGTTCTCGACCCAGTAGCATTGGTCTTATCTTGTTATGGGCCGTCCGGTATGGATCGGCCAAATTATATTATGAGGAAGTTTAGTGCAAATAAAGATGAAATAATTGAAACCTAGCACAACAAGGAGTTTTGAGGCTAATGACGTTAAGAGTTAGGGATGAATCTGGTTTGATAAAGAGCTTGGTTCAAAGTTCTAGTAGGGTTAGGATTGGCAGAGACCGAGTCAGATTGGGATGAGGAATTCTAATCCAAGTACGATTATAGCTCGGTTGTGAAGGAATTTGCAACTATAAGTAGAGGAAGGAGCGCATCATTCGAGGCCTCTTCAATTCAACACACAAATTGCCCTGCGCAAACCTCTATTTGAATAAACAGCATTGTGAAGGCAATCGGCGACATCTTCAGTTTGGATAAACAACACTGGAGCCGTAGAATCAGCCGATCAAGTAGCACCTTCAGTTTGGATAAACATCACTACTTCTCGACCGACTGGTTATTTATCCAAGTCTCGGTTGACAAGGATTTTCGAGTCCTTGTTGGTAGAGGTCATCTCATCAACCTTCTTGGCGAAGTGAGGTGTTACAGGTTACTACATTCGGCACATTGAAAGCCGAATTTGATATTTGAACTTCTCAGAACTAGTAGCCTTGTCTTCAGGCTCTAGAACCTGAAGGTCGAGACGTGTTCCTTCCTCGGCCGCAGTCGCGAGATCAAGAAGTCAGCAGAGCGTCCAACGGCACATCAACATATTTTACTCCCTGGCCGAGCTCGGTCGATGAGTTGGCACGCCCCACACATAACTGAAGGACGTAGTTAGCTCATTAGTTACTCGGTCTGCGCGCCACGTAGAATTAGTAGTTTTTAGGGTCAACATATACACACTAACACCCGTAAAACTTAAACCGAATCGACTCTTTTTCTACTATAGTGGTTTTTAAGTTACATTGTTCTTTCCTCCTTACTTTTAAATAAGAATAAAGGAGGAAAGCCTAGAAAAATAACACTTCTTGTTGTAAGTGTGGATGGTCTCACATGTTTGCTACAGAATATTAAAACAATCTATATGATGGGTTGGTGGGTTTTAGTAAAGAAATGCTAGCTAGCCTTTGTAAACTTAAAATTGGTTAAAGTCATAATCCCCAATACATGAGTCAGGATCTTGAACTTCATGATTTTCACAAACGATTAACGTGGGATACATAGAGTATATATCTTGATACTAGCCGTCAAATGTCATATACAATCTCTATCTTGAGCGATCCACAGATGAGTCGTCAGTGTGGGAAAATTAGGTTTTCTTTCTCTAGCCTTTCTTGCACGTTAAAACCTTAATATGTGTTTTTCATCAGTGTATACATTAGATGGGTATGTGCACTATAATAGGCAGAGAGAGGACCTATTTCCTAATGAAGCCCATAATTAATTACCACCCATCACGGTGATAGAATAGGAAACCAATTCTCATAAATTGATTAGTAGGATTGCTTACAAAACAATATTCATTAAACCAAATATATCACACATGGGTGATTCTTATAACGTTTGGTCTATAAAACCATGAGCAGCAAGTGTTCTATTGCAGAAGAAAAATACCAGTGAGCTATATCAAGGCTAGAGAGAAGAGAGAAAAATAGTGAAAATTATCTTTGTACTCCTGTTGATTCAGATAATGAAAGAAACTACTACTACTGCTCTGAAGACGGAGGCACACTTGTCGAACCTTGTAAATTGTGCCTTATTTACTTTATATGTCACTACACATATATCGTCTATTTCACAACACATTATTAGCGTGAAAAACTCATCTTAGTGGAAAGCACGACACTATCTTTTGTTGCTCCAGTCGAAAAGACATCTTCAAGAAAGTTGTTCGTTAACTCGTAAACTACAACATATCCAAATTTGAGATCCATGAGAGCAGTAACTTCAAAAATTAAGGTATGATCAGTAAATGTTCATCACTTGTCTAACCTGTTGTGAGCTTCTAATCACCATTTTCTCTTTGCTCACATCAAAATACTTTCTTCATAAAAGTTTTTCCTTATTCCCTCTCCTATAACATATCAAAAGCTTAGAAAGATCTAACGGTAAATTCATTCCAAATCTTTGAAATACTATATCATTAGAAATTTGACAGTCATTTTACGAACTTTGAAAATCCAAATTCTTGTTCTCAAACAGAAACTTTATCTTCACAAAAGTTATTCCATATCTTATCCCCCATAACATATCAAAATTCCAAAGAGATCCAACGGTGAATTCATTCCAGATCTTCGAAATAATATTATAGACTCAAAATACGCAGAAAAACTGATAGCCATGTTAACAACTTTTAAACTCCAACTTCCTTACCTTGGATGGAAATGATTCCTTCATCGAAGTTGTTCATTATCCTCTCATCCATACCATACTAAAATTTGGGTAAGATCCAATGATTTTATCTTCCCATGTTTATGAGATACTACTCTTGACTCCAAAACTGAAAATAACTAAAATCGCTTTTAGTGAAAATGATTTTGGAACCAATCCTTAATAAAAATGCAAGTTAATCATGAAATAGCACTTGAAGAGATTCCTACAATAAACATATAACTAGTGCTTCTTGCAATAGACACTTCAAGTGCTTTTGGAACCCAAAATATTTTCTTTATAAGTGTTTTCAATCATTTTAAAAGAACTTCCAAATAAGCCTTATATTATTAGTATCACATTCAATTAAGAAAAAGATTTAACACAATCTTTGTAAGTGCTTCTTGGTATGGGTATAGAAGTTGATATGAATTTAAAGGAATAGAATTTTTCTATTAAGAAAAGGGTTTATCACAATAGTCTCTGAAGTGACCAAACTCTTTATTTTGGATTCACAATTTAAAAATTAATCAATGTTGTCCTTGAAATTAATTCTCGTGCATTAATTTGGTCATTTTGTTAGAGTTTTGTCAATTATTATGTTAGTATGCTAATGTGACACATATTTAGAGTCCATAAGTTCAATAATATAGTGCCACATGAATTATAACAAATAAATATTCATTTAAATTATTAGAAGTCCTAAATTTGTAAAAATAAAATAAAAAGGAAAAACAAAAAATTAAAAAGGCAGAATTTTACAACGCTCGTGACCTAGGATTTGCTCCTGAAGGCGTCAGCGCTGCCATCTCTGGAAGAAGTGACGAAGTTCACTGCTAGCTATTTTTAAATTGGTCTTAACCGTTTTAAACATTCCAAATAAGTACCTAACTTATTGAAAATATCACATTTGTTAAGCCCTAGTTATATTAAATTACCTTGTCTAATAAAGAAGATGGTTAAGAATTCAAATGAGGTTTGAAGGAGCTTATTTATGCTCATGTGATTTCCTCATAAGTTGATTGAAGATGGTAAAGTCGAAATCAACGAGGGCACAACTATGAAAAAATTAAAGCCCCAGGCTCGAGGATGGGGTTATCCTATAAAAAGATATGTGGCCACATATGGGAGTCCATTCCATTTCAATAACCTCCATGACCTTCTCTCCGATGTTGACGGCTAGAGTTGTAGCGTGGAGTTACTGGTTTTGTGTTGGGCTTGGAGGTGATGGCATGATGGGGCTGGTGGTGACAGTTGGTTAGTGGATGCTCACCCTCCTAATATAATTTCAATATGAATCTATTTTCGATTCAATTCAATACCCGTTTGTTTATTGGGTTCCATATTACATAATCTATATTTGAAATTCAAATTTTAGTCCGACTAATATTGTTGACCATAATATACCCAATTTGTGGATTTTGGGCATAATTTATGTTTAGAATATTAATTGGGCTTAACGAATGTGTGATTTTTAATACGTTAGATTCTTGTTTGAAAAATATTTAAAAAGATTAAGACCAATTTAGAATGACAATAAAAATTAAGGTGTTTTCAGTCATAAAAAATTTAACAAATTTTAACAGTAATGACTAAATTAATGTGCGTGAATCAATTTCAAAGGCGACATTTATCGATTATGAGATTATAGGACAAAAATAAAGAGTTTAATCACTTTCAGATACGTTTTATTAAAAAAAAAACCTCCTTTTTCTATTTAAGTTTCAAATGAACTTCACAGTTTTAAAGTGTTCTGAGAGCAGACAGGTGTCACAAAAGCTAGCCAAAGGATACAAAAGGGCAGGGGCATTTGGAGAATTCCATCACATCACACAATTGATATTGTGTGATTAGGATCCTTATAGTGGGAATCCGGATAATTAATCTATCGTATTTATTTATCGTATATTGTACGGTCATAAATTATTTTTAATTATTTTTATTTAAAATTGAACACAAACAGTATCTAATAAAAATTAATCGTACGATGTACGATAAACGAACACGATTAATTGATTATCTAGATCTCCATAGAAAGGGTTCGAAGAGAATCCTGTTTGCTATCTAGTAAGGTCTGACTTTGCCATCTAAGGTAATTAATTTGGTACCAATGGCTTGGTGACAGATTTTTGTCTAAATGAATAAATAAAAAAACACTATTAAATTGTCAATTAATACTACGATTTAGTAATATTTCGTATTCTTTGTAAGTTAAAGATTTTAGGTTTGAAGCATAAATGATGAGTTCGTAACTAATTTGTTCCCCCACCCCTTGAACTAAAAATAAAACACTTGATTGGTACCATTTGAGTCGGGACACTCAAAAGTAGGTCATGTAGTATGACGATATGATCTAATGAAGGGGATTCGTATGTAATTAGTAGTGTGTTACAATTATATATTTACATTAAAGAGATGAAAATCAAATTGGTAACAAACTCATTAGACCATCTTCAACCCTTGGGCTAAAACCTAAAATTTTTAGCCTAGAAAATTTAAGTTTTAGCCCAGAAATAACTTTTTAGCTTCAACCCTTCTAGCCTAATATTATTAAAGAATAAATTTAGACTAATTTTTTTATTTTAAAGTAATTAAAAAAAATTATGTACACTATCATAATTTAATTTTATGAACATTTTAACCTAAAAATATTTAAATTTCAATAAATATTGAAAAATCAGTAAATTTGGGTGAATTTTGAGTTAAATAATTTTTTTAATTATTTTAGCAGTTGAATTTAAATTTGGGCCGTTAGATCTTTTTTTACCGTTAGATTTCGATCTTAGCGGTTGAATTCAATAAATCATGGGAGACATGCCCATGTAGGTGAGGTCCTGTTGGTGGTGCCCACACCATTTTCTGGGCTAAATCAAGGGGAGAATTTGGCTTTTGTTTGGCTTTTAGTTTTGGACAAGGATTGCCTGCCCTCCCACTTCCCGTGTTCTCCCTGCTCTCCTGTTTGTGTGGTCACGGTTAAGCTACGTCAATATTTTATATTACTATTCATTTTAGTCTTATTATCTTTATAAAAAAAACAATATAAAATGTTGACGTGGTTTAACCGTGACCACACAAAACAAGAGGGCATGGGAGGGCATCATCAGAAGTGAGAGGGCAGACAATCCTTGTCCTTTAGTTTTTAGCCCGCACATTTAGCATGGATTGAATTGTGTTTGAGAGAAATAAAACCTAAAAAATAGCATTTAGCCCAGAATTGAGTTTGTTCTTATTAAAAGTAAAGTATATATTAAAAAAATAAAAGCGAAAACGAAAACGAAAACGAAAACATCTTTTATAGCTTGCGAAAGCCATTGCGCAACAATTCACAAACCGACAAAATTCAATTGTAAATAAAAGGGGCTTCCAAATTTCGAAACGTAAAATCTGCAGAGTGAGCAGAGAGAGAGAGATGAGCAGCGGAGCAGGGAAGGTCGTGTGCGTCACCGGTGCGTCTGGATACATTGCTTCATGGCTCGTTAAGCTTCTTCTCCAGCGCGGCTACACCGTCAAGGCCTCTATTCGCGACCCAAGTCTGTACATTTCTCCCTCCCTTTGCTCTCGTTACGTTTCGGTTTTTCTTGTTCGTTTTGGCGTGTGATCGTATGGATTCTTGCAATTTAGATTAATGCATGCGGAATTGGTGAATACCCATGTTTCAGAAATTGTAATATTTAATTGATTATTCTTTGTCTTGATTGAAGATTTTGATGGTTTTCTGGGATTTTGAGAACCTGTTTGTGGGTATTGCTTTGAAATTGATGGGTCCGATTCTTCATTTCTTGAGGTGTGGAAGTGAGGGAATTGCAGTTTAGAGATGTGTTCTTAGCTTTTATGGGTATTATTTTTGCAAAATTGATCAAGTAATTAAGTCATTAACTGCATCAGAATGAATGGAAAATCGGAGATATGGACATGACTGGTTGGTTTTTCCTCTTCATGTAAAACTGTGCTTGTTTGTGCCTACCCAATTTTGGGTTCGACCTTCAACAAAGGATTTGCTTTTATGTGCTTTCCTTGTTGGTTATACATGTTGATTTTGATTTGATGTTAAAGGACCCCTTTTGTTACTTTAGTATAAGAACTGGTGAAGCATTCTAGTTATGGAAAGTTCGATTAGCATGGGTTTAAGTATGCTCGAAACGAGGTGACTAACTTTAAGAACGGGAGGTGATGCTAGCTTTGATATAGTTGTCTAGTATGTATTAGGCTTTCCATCTTTTCTTGCTCTCTATAGTCTAAGAGCCGTTGAGCGTCCTTAGCTTATAAGCAGGTGTTGCAGTGCCAAGTTCTATGCATGGACGTGACATATTTCTGTTTGCTATGGTTTTATTGGTTTAGATAGGATAGGTACAGGTTGGTATGATTATACTTGGATGCTTAACCAATACCATATTGTTTGGTTTCAAGTAAGATCACATTAATTGGGTCATTCATCTAAATGATAGGCAAAACTTGATTCTGACTTCCTGTTTATAATTTAATAAATGCGGTTAGTATTAAAAAAAATTAATTTACCGATTTCATTTTGTATTTTCACATAGATGATCCAACTAAGACAGAGCACCTGCATGCGCTTGATGGAGCTCAAGACAGACTTCAACTTTTCAAAGCAAATCTGTTGGAAGAAGGTTCTTTTGACTCTGCTGTTGAGGGTTGTGAAGGCGTATTCCATACTGCATCTCCCTTTTATCATGATGTCACAGACCCAAAGGTTCATCCACTAACACTTTTTCAAATGAATTATGATCTTTTTTGTCTGTGCGTTAGATTCTTCTCTGTTCCTGAAGGTACTTAGCTTCTTTCTTATAAGTTATATAATTTGTAGTATAAAAAACTTTAAGTTACCGACAACTAAAGCCCATATTAACAATATAATTATTAAATTCATCATTATGCATCTACTTGTTGAAATCATAAACACTAGGAATTAGACATGCACTCAAGAAGACTTTTCAAATTTATCTCACAATTAAATATATAGCCGTGAAGTCAATTGTGGCATCTGCCTCATAGGCTATGTGGTTCAGCACCTGTAATGTCCTCTTTTAATTAGTGTGGTACACCATGAACCATTCTTTTAGATCCTCTGGAACAGTGAATTAAATATCACTTGAGCTGCAAGGTCATAATCATAGGGTGATATAAGGCATATATATCATAAGAGAGAAATGGTAACTTCTCCAACAACATACTAAAGATATATTTTCTCTTAATTGGAAAATGCCCTTTTTTGTTCTTCTAACTGGAGTATTTGAATGCTTTTTCATTCAAAACATACAAGAACATCTATTTACATATTTACTTAGTTGCGTTATGAAACAAACTCAGGAGTTTGATAGTGTTTTTGTGTTAAAAAAGCACTTGAAGTGCATTTTGGAAGAAGGACTTGAAGTGCATTTTGGAAGAAGCACCAGTTGCAGGAAGCGCTTGAAATGCTTTTCCAGGATTCACTTGCATTTTTACCAAGGATTGGTTCCAAAAGCACTTTCATCAAAAGCACTTTCAATCATTTTAAAAGCACTTCCAAACATTTTGTTAGCGTTCTGCTTTTGCATAATAATAGGTAGCTGGTTTGTATGGTTTTTAACTGCTACATAGTTGTTGCCTCATTTCAGGCAGAACTACTTGAACCTGCAGTAAAGGGGACCCTTAATGTTCTTAATTCGTGTGCGAAATCACCATCAATCAAACGGGTGGTTTTGACATCTTCTATAGCCGCTGTAGCATATAATGGAAAGCCTCGAACTCCTGATGTAGTAGTTGATGAGACTTGGTTTACAGATCCAGATGTTTGTAAGGAATCAAAGGTATGCATACTATCATTCTTAGTGCTCTTGTGAAAACAAAATATGGTGATACATTGTGAGTCATTGTGTTGTAATGGTACAGTGGTAAGTTAGTATCATTTTTTGAATTTGGTTTCTATTCCCCGAGAGTTAACCAAGCCAGAATAATATGGTTGTGACTTGTGAGCCTACTTGTGTATGAACGAACAATGGATCTGTTTATAATATGCAAGTTTCTCTTGTTCTATTTAATGGTTGATGAAAGTGTACAGTAGAGAAGAGGATTTAGAAGTGAATGGAGAAAATGTTTCCTTTGTCACATGCACATTTTGAAGTTCAGTTGACTCATCCATTTTCTGATATATATAACCTTCTGAAATATATGGGTGAGTGCATATATGTGCGTATATGTCTTTACATGGAACATGAAATTATGGTTTGGAGAGCTGAATCAATTGGAACCTAAAAGATATATAACTCTTTTCCTTCTTACCAAATAAGGGTTTAAAATTATTATAGAGCACTTTGTGTGAGAAACTTCCCTGAGAGTCTGTTTTCCTTATTGTAAGTTAAAAAAAGCATATATGTTAACCATGTTAGTTGTTTCTTATGTTGTGATGTCTTGTCATCTTAATCTCTCAATCTTATGTTACATTTTGCTATGTGCTTGCATGTTCTCAATCTATGAACTCTGGTACCTAAGAATATGGTGTAATACTTGTGCTTCCGTGTTGAATTTAAGAAATGAGATTTCTTCATTGTTTGATGGTTAGTACTCAAGATTTCATTTATTCTATTCCATGGCCGAAACCACTTTTTCGTGATTGGAGGTTCCCATGGCAATAGGTATAATTTAGTCACTAAACATGTAGGATTTTGATGTGTTCTCAATGCCATGCATTTATTTCATGTTATTGATGTGCATCAGGAAATGTTATGCCAGTCCTATAAGGTTTTAACTGCCTCGTGAAAGATTTTATTGGCTTCTGCGTTGATTAGAATAGGGATTCTTTACTATTTTGTAACAAAATATGGTGGTGAATTTTTCATTATTTTGTAACAAAGTATATTTTCATTTCTTTTTTCCCTTAATTTCCTCCAGCTTTGGTACGTGCTTTCAAAGACTTTGGCTGAAGATGCTGCGTGGAAATTTGTAAAGGAGAAGGGTATTGACTTGGTTACAATTAACCCCGCAATGGTGATAGGTCCTCTGTTACAGCCAACTCTTAATACAAGTGCTGCAGCAGTTTTAAATGTTATTAAGGGTAATGTTTCTTTACTGGTGTTTGTAACATTTCTTCATATCAATGAGTAAAACGTTTCTGCTCAACAAGCTAGAAGAAAGACTAAATGTCTTAAATAGAACATTAGATGATAATTTAAAATGGTTGTTTCTTCATGTTGAATCCAGGTGATGCTCTATGGTGCCCTTTTTCTCCCATTTTCTTCTAATGTATATATTTCAAAACATAATTTCAAGTTTTGTTAGTTATCTCTTACCTATTAGCGTCCCAACCAGAGGTGTTTTATATCTGAACTTGCAGTATCTTACTGGGATACCGTTCAGTGAAACAAACAGTTTTCTGTTAAATATATTGATAAAAATGTTCCAACTTTTAGTCTAACACTTGGTGCTCTCTTTGTCCATGAAGTACCTGACTAATTCTTCACCTCTTTGTGTGATGCAGGAGCTCGAACATTTCCAAATGCAAGTTTTGGATGGATTAATGTTAAAGATGTTGCCAATGCACATATTCAAGCATTTGAGAGGCCTACCGCTAGTGGCAGATATTGTTTGGTTGAGAGAGTTGCCCACTTCTCAGAAGTTGTGAGAATTTTACGTGAGCTGTACCCTACTTTGCAACTTCCAGAGAAGTAAGTCTGTGTCCCCAGCCAATTTAAATTTGGGTATAACTTTGTGATTGGTAATAGTCACTTCATATTTTCCACTGTCCCATGATTCCGATACTAAATGGTTTTATTTTTTTTTCATATTAAATTGCAGTTTACGACATAAATGAGCATTGCTGTATTTGAAATTTTATGGTATTATTGGTTTTACCGGTTATTTTGCGTTCACAATATGCCCTCATTGCGCATCCTTCTCACCTTTCAAGCACTCTGAAGTTGAAGTTGCTGCACTTTTACTGCCTATAGATGCTCTTCATTTTGCATACCTTTGTCAACTAAGTTTGATGAAAGCACACATAATTGTTGCTAATTTTTTCACCATATAACGGGGATCAAGGCAATAGATATTTTCATAATCCTTCATTTTCTTGCAATTTGCAGGTTAACAACTTCGTTTATATAAATTAAAAGTAAAATATAAATTCCTAGCATGACCTGCATTGTTCTTGATAGTGTGTGTTGATTCCAACATTCTTCTTTTCATATGCTTTTAGAAATAATGTTAAACCCCGTCATTTTCCCGGTTGTTTTGATGTGGTGGTTCCATGGAAATTAATTTGTGTTATTTTCTTTTTCCACTGGCATTTCCAGGTGTGCAGACGACAAGCCTTTTGTGCCAACATATCAGGTGTCCAAGGAGAAGGCGAAGAGCTTGGGTGTCGAATTTATTCCACTAGATGTTAGCCTCAAGGAAACAGTTGAAAGTCTGAAGGAAAAGGGATTTGTCAATTTCTGAGTCATTTCAGTACAGTCGCGGTAAAACATATTATCTGCTTCCAGCCCGAAGAAAAGGAACCATATAGTCTTGTCTATGTTTCAGTTTGTGTTTCCGGTTGGTGACTTAAACTCCGGTTTCCCTTTTTCGGTTTAAGACTTGCTGTCCAGCTTGTTGATTCCTATAGATCACCATTGTGTGTGCAGAATAAAGAAGAAATGAACGTTTTGAATAAAATCTTGGAATAGTCTGAGTAAAGTGCGTTCATGCAACTTTATCCCCATTGATATTAGTGATCTCCTGTTTTGCTTGTACTGCTACCATTCCAAGTCTCCAACAATTCTCAAGAGCAAACAATATTCAAAATTGAAAAAAAAGTGAAACTTAAAAAGAGTTTTTAACGCCTTCTGATCACGTTCAAAATCCTTGCTTCCACAATGCTCCATGCCATACTTCCTTTTGCCAAATTCAATTTGAAATTTGGTGAGTTTAGAAAGTTGAAACCCTAGAAACAAATTTTGTTATTTCATATGAAATGATAGTAACTCACTTTTATTACACCGTATTATTAGCAAATGTATTTATTTTGTGAGTCTAAAATATATTTATTAATAGAAAATTATAGAAAGACCATCCTTGTATAGTACAATATTTTTCACATCTTTACTATTAGTAAATAACTATGTATAAAATGGAAGAGAGAGAGAAACACGTCTGTGTATAAAATGGTAGGGGTTATATTTGAGTGAGTTTAAGAACTTGGACATCCACTACCTGCAATGTGGGAATGCTGATAATAGAGAGATCATTGACAAATACAAATTTTGAAAATTAGTAAATAACTATGTAAGGGTTTGTTTGAAAATTCTTGTCTAAAATCAAATTTATTAGACGCACACATATATTTTCAATAAAAATGCATTAGAAATTTACTGGAAGTGCTTTTTGTGATGACCCGTCCCGAATTAATATATATTTTATCCTCGAATGTGTGGAAATGACAATTATACCCTCGAGTCGTAGTGATGTGGATGTACGTATATGGTTTTAAATTATTTTCCTGTGGACGTAATTAAAACATACTCGATGTCACGAGAGCGTCGACGCAAATTAGGATCAAATCGAGTTCGTAACGGAAATGTTACGAACAAATAGGTGTAGATGAATAAGTTTTGGTTTTGCAACTAAACCTACCAATTATTTTCTTTTCTTTTCCTACAACCTTGGACCAATTGTTAGGCCCTAATTCCATAGCCCAATCAAGGCTTTGTTTCTTTTATTTCTGCCCAATCCCGTAACACACACATACACTTACACGTGCAAACCTTCTCTTTCTCTCTTCTCTCTTCTTGACTCTTCTCCCTTGTCCGTACGATCCGAGCATTCAACTCTCAAACACCATCCAAACTTCATCGATCGAGCTTGAGCTTTGCACCAACGTGCTCCTGGTGACTTCACGAACCCATCCGTACCATTGGATCAAAGAACGGATCACAGGAACCCGAGAACCTAGGAGCTCTGGCGTGGTGCTCTGTTGCTCCGTCGTGATCGTGGTTATTTCACGGAGTTTTAAAGCTTAAGGGAGTCTTAAAACTACTCCTTAGAGACCTGGGAACAATTTTTGCAAGGTTTTGGACGTCAGGATAGGCTAGTTCCTCGAGTTGCAGGTTGATCGAAATATTCAAGATATATTCCGACTATATTTCGTCAGTTTTAGGACCTCTGAGAGGTAAGATCATGTTCTACTCGTTCAGCTTCAAATTGATATAAAGTTTGTGAAATTTGGTTGAAAAACGAGGAAGATATTAAGGTTTAATTTTTTTTCTAGAAACCGGCAACGCAGTAGTGACCGGCGACCCACCGGAGAAGAAATGAGAATATTCCGTCAACTTTGACGGAATATACTAATGGCGTCAGGTATATTTAACGGAATATTCTCTAACGGCGTTTAAGTTTCCGTCCAACGTGCCAGTCACATGGCTGCGCGTGGCCATCGCGTGAGGGTGCGTTGGTCATCGAAAAATTATTCTAAAAATATGGGGATGCTTGTGGTGTTGAGTAGGCCACGATGGTATATTCAAACACCCCAATTGAGCAACGCATGAGAAGTTATTATACGGTTTTGATTATGTGCTTAAATTAACGTTAAATCAGTGGTTTCACATATATGCGAGAAGTTCCCGGAGGACGAGTGTAGTTAGGTGAGACTCGGGGGTTACCACCCAGCTACATACTAGTGAATGGGTTTTTGGTTTTCTATATATATATATATATACACGTATATATGATTTACATTTTCCCAGAAATTGTTTTAAATGAAATTATGTTTTAAATGCCATGACAATTGCATTACATTTTAGTATATGCATTAGTATAGACACGCATATTATTGCATGGTGCTGCAGACGCACAAGTAAGCTCCAAGTGAGTACATATTGATGATAGTGATTGCAGTGCGTATGATTATGTTGAGATACATTTAATGCTTAATCCTGCACCCCGGTGTTAGTGCTCCGCCCGAGGCCAGGGCCTAGCCTTCACGTGATCATTCACCTCCCACACCACACGCTCATCTTGGATCTAAGGCAGGTGCCAGCCTGTTGTACATACCACATTAGGTGGTTTCGAATCGTAGGTGACTTGCGATGCTTCACACAGCCTTCACGTGATCGTAGCACTTGAGCGTATTTATTTACACCTAGCCTGTCGTACAGACCACATTAGGTGGTTCCGACTCGTGTGCAGGAATTGGTTATGAGCGATAGATTCAGTCGTATAGGTCACGTTAGGTGACTCCGACTGATATATCATTTTATTTTGATTTACATTGCCTGGCTTACATATTTATCATTGAGTTACTTGACATGGCACATACTTTGGTTTTCATTGCTTTCAAGCATGATTTCTATATACGTATGTATTATTATTTTCTGGGAAATTGTATGGGTTTTACGGTGAGGGGTTATTATTTTTGGAAAGAGAAATGATTTTTAAAAGCTTTGTTTTTTCTCACTCACGTTTTCTGTTTTGCGCCCCTCCAGGTTTTAGTTAGAAGTTCTTGTTGGTGGCTCACGAGGACTCTACGACGGTTTTGATAGAGATCCATCAATGTAGGGTTTTCTTTCATATCCTATATAATTAGTATTTAGCCTGCTGGACTGCACCTTGGTACCTACGCTCTGATTATGTGTATCTACACTCTAACACTTCCACTCGTACTTATATACTAGTCTAGAGTAAGTTAGTTAGTTTGGTTTTTATTTACCCAACATTTTCATATCACAATCACTTTCGCACTGCGCACATGGCTATATCATCACCACGTGATGGCCAGCACGCCTCGATTTAGGTCGGGGAGTGTCAGTTTGGTATCAGAGCCTAGGTTTGGCAGTCCTGCATATTTTGTGAGTATTATAATCATTTTGATGTCTTATGTGAGAACCATGCCGCCTCGTAGAGAGCCACGTACTTCTTCTGAGTCTAATTTTCCAGATATTACCCAACTTAGGGAGGCTATTGCTAGTGCTATCCCGTCCTCACTTCGTCCTCCTCAGAGAACTCCCTTGGAGACTGTTTATAACCTAAAGTTGAATAACTTTGTTGGTACTGAAGGGCCCGAGCGAGATGAGCGGTGGCTTAATCATGTCGAGAAAACTTATCGAGTGCTGTAGAGGCAGGAGAATTTCCCTGAGGATAGATGAGTTGAAACGACTACTTGGTTTTTAGCAGAGGAGGCTGCATCCTGGTGGAGGCAGGAATCTTTTCAGTTGTCACCAGAGGAAGCCGCTGATTGAGAGATTTTTAAGCAGTTATTCCAGAAGACATTTGTGCCCCCATAGTATATAGATTGTAAGAAGCAAGAATTCACGCGTCTAAAGCAAGGGAAAATGTTAGCTAATGAGTATTATAGAAAGTTCACTGATTTATCAAAGTATTGTTCAGATATTGCTGAGAATCCTGCTGAGATGCTTCGACGATTCAAGTGGGGTACTCGAAAGAATGGCATTTTATGGCGACCACGACTCATTGCTCTACATATAAGGAGTTTTATGAGATTCTACCGCGGGTTGAGGATTATGAAAATATGCCCAGTGATAGTGAGGAAGAGGAAGAAAAAGATAATAATCATAAGAAAAACAATAATAAAGATAAAGGTCAGTCATCACAGGGACCTCGTAAAACGCAGAGTTTTAAGAGAAGTGGTACTAGTTCTGGTTCTTCTAGTGGGGGTTCAAATTCCATGGTGCCACGGAGGGGTGCCCGTTTAGGCGGTTCTCGCTTCCAGGGACATAGAGGTTTTAGTGGTTCTGGTGGTCCATTCTGCCGCAGGTGTAATAGTCGACACTTTATGGAGTGCAAGCAAGGTAACAAAGGATGTTTTATTTGTGGTCAGATGGGACATCGTGCTAATCAGTGCTCGTAGAGCTAGCAGAAGCCCCAACCATCTGCCTTGCCACCACCAGTTCCTATTCAGCAGATTCTCAGGCCTAGTGGTTATACCCAGACGAGTTATGGTGGAGCATATCATTATCAGGGTGATGTAGCTCCATATTCTGAAGGACATTATCAGTACTCGCACGATCCGTATCATCAAATTGGTTATGCTCAGTACTTAGGAGGTTACCCGCCATATCCGTCATATCCAGCTAGTGGATCACAGTGGTATCCCGGATGACAGTTCTAGAACGTTGAGGTTGCTTCTAGTAGTGCAAGATCATCGAGGTAGCCTAACCAGCCTAGTCAGGGACGAGGTACATAGGGACGTGCAAATCAAGGTAACAGGGGTCGTGGAGGACGACAGTAGCCACATGGCCGTGTTCACCATATTACCTTGCAGGATGCTCAAAATAACCTAGATCTGATTATGGTTACGTTAAATATTCTTCGCCATTTTGCTAGGGTATTATTTGATTCTGGTGCCACACTCTATTATTTCTTATACGTTTGTTCAGACGATGCAACCCTACCCCACACCTCTCGGTTATGAGTTAGAGTTTTCAATGCCTAGAGGTGAGACATGTTATGTTAGTTGGGTATACCAAGGATGTCCTGTTCTGGTGGAGGACATCATTATGCCAGCTAATCTTGTTCCATTAGATATTGTTGATTTCGATGTTATTCTAGGCATGGATTGGTTACACTACAATCATGCCAAGATGGATTGTTATGAGAAGACAGTCACTTTTCATCGGCCGGACTTGCCCGTGGTTACATTTGTGGGTGTACGTAGTGGACTAAGGCACGACATTATCTCTGTCGTGAGGGCTAAAAGGTTATTGAGGAAAGGTTGTCAGGGTTATTTGGCTCACGTGATATTGAATGAGGATACTCTTATCTGTGTGGATGATGTACGGGTAGTTAGGCATTTCCCTGATGTTTTCCCTGACGATTTACCTGGATTACCACCAGATAGAGAAGTAGAGTTCATTATTGATTTACTTCCAGGTACATATCCTATTTCCTTAACTCCCTATTGAATGGCTTCCGCGGAGTTGAGGGAACTGAAAACCCAGTTGCAAGAATTGGTTGATAAGAGTTTTATTCAGCCTAGTACTTCACCTTGGGGAGCTCCAGTTTTATTTGTACGGAAGAAAGACGGGACCTTTAGGCTGTGTATCGATTATTGATAGCTGAATCGGGTAACGATTAAAAATCGTTATCCGTTGCTGCGTACAGATGATTTATTTGACCAGCTTCGAGGTGCGTGTGTGTTCACCAAGATTGATTTGAGGTCCGAGTATTATCAATTGAAGATCAAAAGTGAAGATGTTCCTAAGACGGCTTTCAGGACTCAATATGGTCATTACCAATTACTCGTGATGCCATTCGGGTTAACAAATGCACCGGCAACTTTTATGGACATGATGAATCGAGTATTTAGGCCATACCTGGACAGGTTTGTTATTGTCTTTATTGATGATATTTTGGTGTATTCTAAGTCTAAGGCAGAGCATACTCGACATCTCACTTTGGTTTTGAAGAAATTTAGGGAGCACCAATTATATGCTAAGTTTAGCAAATCCTAGTTTTGGTTAGATCAAGTGGCAGTCTTAGGGCATGTAATATCAGCCCAGGGTATTTAGGTGGACCCACAGAAAATAGCTGCAATTGAAAATTGGGAGCAGCCACGAACCGTCACTGAGGTACGAAGTTTTCTGGGCTTAACATGTTATTATCGACGGTTTGTTAAAGATTTTTCAACCATAGCTTTACCACTGACGAAGTTGACTAGAAAAGATGTTAGATTCAAGTGGGACGATGATTGTGAGCGGAGTTTCCAGCAGCTAAAGTATTGTCTCACTCATGAACTTGTTTTGGCGCTTCCAGACGACGGTGGTAATTTTGAGATTTACAGTGATGCTTCCTTAAATGGCTTAGGCTGCTTATTAATGCAGCATGGTAGGGTGATTGCATATGCCTTGTGACAGTTGAAGCCACACGAGATGAACTACCCTACCCATGATCTCGAGCTAGCAGCCATCATTTTCTCCCTGAAGATTTGGAGACATTACTTATATGGAGAAAAGTGTAAGATTTTCATAGATCATAAAAGCCTCCAGTACCTATTCACCAAGAAAGATCTTAACCTTTGACAGCGGAGATGGATATAATTACTTAGAGATTATGATTGCACGATTGAATATCATCCCGGTCGTGCAAATGTGGTGGCAGATGCACTTAGCAGGAAATCTCGAGGCCGTATTAATGCTTTATATGCTTGCCATATCTCTCTTCTCATAGAATTGAGATCAACTGGAGTTGATTTAGAAGTGATAGATCGAGAAGAAGCTTTACTTGCTAGTTTCTAGGTCAGACCGATTTAAATAGATCGCGTGCTAGAAGCTCAAGCGGAGGATGAGGAATCCCAAGAATTAGCAGAGGCAGTGTCACGAGGAAAAAAGAAAGATCTCAGAATTCGGGAATCTGATGGCATGCTTATGCAAGGAAGTTGGATGTACGTGCCAAATATTACAGAATTAAAGAAATATATTCTTCATGAGGCGCACATATCAGCTTATGCGATGCATCCTAGGAGTACCAAGATGTATCACACTATTCGACCTTTATATTATTGGCCTGGCATGAAAATAGAGGTTGTTGAATACGTGAGTAGATGTGCAATTTGCCAGCAAGTCAAAGCTTAGAGAAAGAAGCCTTTTAGACTGATGCAGCCACTTCCTATTCCCCAATGGAAATGAGAAAATATTACTATAGATTTCGTGTACAAGCTTCCTCGTACACGAAATGGTTACGATGGCATCTGGGTTATAGTGGATCGGCTTACTAAATCAACACACTTTATACCAGTTCGAGAGAATTATTCTTTAAGCCGATTAGTTGAGCTATTTATATCAGGGATTGTTAAATACCATGGGGTTCCGGTTAGTATTATTTTTGATCGGGATCCTAGGTTCACTTCTAAGTTTTGGGTGGCATTTCAGGAAGCTCTTGGTTCGAGATTGCATTATAGTACGGCGTATCATCCACAGACAGACGGGCAATCCGAGAGAACCATCTAGACATTAGAAGATATGTTAAGATCTTTAGTGCTACAGTTTGGAGACGCTTGGCATAAGCGTTTAGATTTGATGGAGTTTTCCTACAATAACAGTTACCATTTTAGTATCAGTATGTCACCTTTTGAGGCACTCTATGGTAAATCCTGTCGTACTTTTCTATGTTGGTCAGAAGTTGGTGAGAGGATGTTAGTGGGCCCAGAGATTGTTGATGAGACTACTCAGAATATTCAGGTAATTAAAACTAACCTGAAAGTGGCCTAGGATCGACAGAAGAGTCTTGCTGATAAACACGCCACTAATAGGGTGTATAAAGTTGGAGATTGGGTATTTTTGAAGCTATCTCCGTGGAAAGGCGTTGTGCGGTTCGACAAGAAAGGTAAGTTAAGTCCTCGCTATATATATAGGATCGTACCAGATCATCGAACGAATTGGTGAAGTTGCCTATAGACTTGAGTTACCACTAGAATTATCAAGGGTGCACGATGATGAGGAACCAGTGACGATCTTAGACTGGAAGGATAAGGTTCTTAGGAATAAAATTGTGCACATGGTGCAAGTTTTGTGGAGGAACCATTCTGTAGAGAAGGCTACTTGGGAGACGGAAGATTGTATGCGAGATTTATATCCATGTTTGTTTTATGGATATTGTTATGTTGTATGCTAATGTACAGAAATTTCGGGGACGAAATTTTATGAAGGGGGTAAGTTGTGACGACCGGTCTCGAATTCATATATATTTTATCCTCGAATGTGTGGAAATGACAATTATACACTCGAGTCGTAGTGACGTGGATGTTCGTATATGGTTTTAAATTATTTTCCCATTGACATAATTAAAACATACTCGATGTCACGAGAGCGTCGACGCAAATTAGGATCAAATCGAGTTCGTAACAGAAATGTTACGAACAAATAGGTGTAGATGAATAAGTTTTGGTTTTGCAACTAAACCTACCAATTATTTTCTTTTCTTTTCCTACAACCTTGGACCAATTGTTAGGCCCTAATTCCATAGCCCAATCAAGGCTTTGTTTCTTTTATTTCTGCCCAATCCTGTAACATATACATACACTTACACGTGCAAACCTTCTCTTTCTCTATTCTCTCTTCTCGACTCTTCTCCCTTGTCTGTACGATTCGAGCCTTCAACTCTTAAACACCATCCAAACTTCATCGATCGAGCTTGAGCTTTGCACCAACGTGTTCCTGGTGACTTCACGAACCCATCCGTACCATTGGATCAAAGAACGGATCACAGGAACCCGAGAACCTAGGAGTTCCAAAGTGGTGCTTTGTTGCTTTGTCGTGATCATGGTTATTTCACGGAGGTTTAAGGCTTAAGGGAGTCTTAAAACTACTCTTTAGAGACCTGGGAACAAATTTTGGAAGGTTTTAGGCTAGTTCCTCGAGTTGCAGGTTGATTGGAATATTCAAGATATATTCTGACTATATTTCGTCAGTTTTAGGACCTTTGAGAGGTAAGATCATGTTCTACTCATTCAGGGCTTCAAATTGATATAAAGTTTGTAAAATTTGGTTGAAAAACGAGGAAGATATTAAGGTTTAAATTTATTTCCAGAAACCGGCGACGCAGCGGCAACCGGCGATGGAATTCGGCGACCCACCGGAGAAGAAAGGAGAATATTCCGTCAACTTTGACGGAATATACTAACGGTGTCAGGTACATTTAACGGAATATTCTATTATTTAACGGAATATTCTCTAACGGCTTGAAAGTTTCCGTCCAGCGTGTCTGCGCATGGCCAGCGCGTGGGTCATCGAAAAATTATTCTAAAAATATAAGGATGCTCGTGGTGTTGAGTAGGCCACGATGGTATATTCAAACTCCCCAATTGAGCAATGTATGAGAAGTTATTATACGGTTTTGATTATGTGCTTAAATTAATGTTAAATAAGTGGTTTCACATATAGGCAAGACGTTCCCGGATGACGAGCGTAGCCAGGCGAGACTCGGGGGTTACGACCCAGCTACATACCAGTGAGTGGGCTTTTGGTTTTATATTTATATATATATATATATATATATACACGTATATATGATTTACATTTTCCCAGAAATTGTTTTAAATGAAATTATGTTTTAAATGCCATGTCAATTGCATTACATTTTAGTATATGCATTAGTCTAGATACGCATATTATTGCATGGTGTTGCGGACGCACATGTGAGCTTCAGGTGAGTACATATTGATGATAGTGATTGCAGTGTGTATGATTATGTTGAGATACATTTAATGCTCATTATCCTGCACCCCGGTGTTAGTTCTCCGCCCGAGGCCATGGCCTAGCCTTCACGTGCTCGTTCACCTCCCACACCACACGCTCACTTTGGATCCAAGGCAGGTGCCAGCCTGTCGTACATACCACATTAGGTGGTTCCGACTAGTAGGTGACTTGCGATACTTCGCGCAGCCTTCACGTGATCGTAGCACTTGAGCGTATTTATTTACACCCAGCCTGTCGTACATACCACATTAGGTGGTTTCGACTCGTGTGCAGGAATTGGTTATGAGCTATAGATTCAGCCGTATAGGTCACGTTAGGTGACTCTGGCTAATATATCATTTTATTTTGGTTTACATCGCCTGGCTTACATATTTATCATTGAGATACTTGACATGGCACATACTTTGGTTTTCATTGCTTTCGAGCATGATTTCTATATATGTATGTATGTATTATTTTCTGGAAAATTGTACGGGTTTTACGGTGAGGGGTTATTATTTTTGGAAAGAGAAATGATTTTTAAAAGCTTTGTTTTTGCCCACTCACGTTTTCTGTTTTGCGCCCCTCTAGGTTCTAATTAGAGGTTCGTGTTGGTGGCTCACGAGGGCTCTACGGCGGTTCTGACAGACATCCATCAATGTAGGGTTTTCTTTCATATCTTATATAATTAGTATTTAGCCTGCTGGACTGCACCTTAGTACATACGCTCTGATTATGTGTATCTACACTAACACTTCCACTCGTACTTATATACTAGTCTAGTGTAAGTTAGTTTGGTTTTTATTTACCCACATTTTCATATAACAGTCACTTCTGCACTGCGCACATGGCTACGTCATCACCACGTGACGGCCAGCACGCCTCGATTTAGGTCGGGGTGTGTCCATCTTTGACGGGAGCATACAACACTAACAGGTGCTTTTTTTTTTTAATTTTTTAATTTATTTATTTATTTTTCCTTTCAAAAAGCAGTGCAAGTGTTTTTTGTATACCACAAAAATATCTCTAACATTTTTTTTTTGCCAAAAATTAGCAAAACCGCTTTTGATAAAAAATGTAATTTTAAACACTAACTAAAATGTACAAGAGTGAGTAGGAATTACTTTATTTGTAAAGAAGAAATATCATGTGTACGTGTTATGAAAATTCTAACTTTTGATCTCAACAACAATACTAGGATTAATAAAAAAAATTAATACTAGTCGGTGTTCAGAATTTGATTGGAATAGATATTCACTATATTGAATACCAAGACTTGATTCTCAAAAGCTCAATTTATTTTTCCAGTTGAAAATATAAAACGTTGATACCATAATTTAATTTATTTTTTAATAATTAAATCATATGTTTCTTGATGCCATTCATAAAACACCCTGACCCATAATGTTTACCTCGACTCTGAATCCAACTGTGCTGGCTGATACCAGGAAGGTGACAAAGCCATAAAAAGTGGTGATGTGAAAAATATGAATAAATTTAAATCTAAAAGTGACTAAATGCAAGAGTGCGCATGTGAGCGGGATTGAATCCATTTCATACGTGATGTCAGAGCATAAGTAAACTATAGTAAAATGTGAATAAGAGTGCGCATGTGAGCGAGATTGTATAAGTAAAGTATATTAAATGCAAGACTGCGCATCAGAGTATAAGTAAAGTATATTAAATGGTTGCTTGAAAATATGCAAGAGTGCGCATGTGAGCAGGATTGAACCCATTTCACTTAGAAACGAAACCATTTATGTAAATATATAACGTACTAATGTAAATTCGCGTATTCGTACAAAGTACGGCTAATAAAGGAACTATTTTAAAACGATCGGATTTCGAAAAAAGGAGGACGATTGGGGTTCAAAATGTGGAAAAAAGGGCGATCTTGGATTCCTCCACACGCTGTATATTCTCCTAATAATTATCATCAAAATTCATTTTCGAAACTCGAAAGTATATTCTCCATTCACCAACCAATACTATTATAGACGTCATAATTATCATAAAAAAAAATTCAATTTCGAAAATATATCCTCTGACCAATCAGAGCTATAGCTAGGGTTTTATCTAAACATATCTAGTAAAAACAGGAGTTTGTTATTTAAATGTGTTCCAAAGTAGAACTCTTCCGCAAAAATACATTTTCTCAACGAGAGAAATTAAAAGAGAGAGAAGTAGTCAGTCATATACTTACGTCTTTGTCAATGTCTTCTCCCTCAAAGAGTCCAAGTATGGAGCCTGTTGGGCAAAGTCATCCGCATCACAAGGCTTTTGTTGCTACTATTACTCAACAGGTGGCTTCTTATAGCCTTAGCCCTAAGAAGCGGTCACCTGCACAAGGTGATCAAGGTCAATTCACTCCGGCGAACGAGAGTGGTGCTTCTTTGACAGCCAACGTGTCCGCTGCCGCTGATGGTGCGGATCGTGATCTTTCAGAAGACGAGGCAAACAGTTTCAGTAACAACCTGAAAAAGGATCAAGATGAGTTTTTCAATTCCTTCCCACCTGGCTATAGGTTCAACCCATTTGATGGTGAACTTATTGTGCATTATCTCATGAAAAAGGTCTTGGATCAGCCCTTGCCGCCCAACCGGATCTTTGAAGTTAACCTATACCGCCACAATCCCGAAGTGCTTGCTGGTATTGTATATGTTCATAATATATATGGTTCAATTATATTTTGAATTAATAATCTTTCAAATGGTGTATATATATGCGAGAGAGATTTTATGAACAAGTTTTGCTGGGGAAGCCAGATCGATGTTATTTAGTACTACTTTGTCATCCTTTACTTGTTTTAACAAAGGTTTGATATACGATTGCTATGCATTTAAACTTGAATGTTATAATTGATTACGGTCCTTATAGTACTACTTTAGTTAAAGTGTAATTACTTTCTTCATGTTAGTTTTGCTTAATTTGTTTCTTTTGTCATTCAGTATTTGATTAACACATCAAAACTTTTCACTTTAATCTGAGATTAGATTAAACTTTAGTTTACTTAAAATTTTGTTTGATATATTTATGTAATTGGTGAAACTTTTATATTATCAGAATTGATTACCATATAATAAATCTGTACCGGTTTGTGTAAAACAGAAAAATATGAGAAATATGGGGAGAAAGAATGGTATTTTTTTACTCCAAGGGACCGGAAGTATCGCAATGGAAGTCGCCCAAAGAGGGCAGCTGGGGATGGATATTGGAAGGCGACTGGAGCTGACAAGGAAGTGAAGTCATCTGATGGAGCTGTTGTTGGATGGAGAAAGGCTCTGGTTTTCTATAGGGGCAAACCCCCAAAGGGTGACAAGACCAACTGGATCATGCACGAGTTTCGAGTCAAGGATTCTCCTGTTCGAAGCAGAAGGGGTGAGAATGACATGAGGGTACGTAAATTCTCATTTTTCTAATTTAATTGAGTTCACAATGTTTTGAATATATAAGCATCATACAATTTTGGACCTGCATTCCATATGTGTGTGTATATATATCTTCAAATGCATGTACGAAATATACAAGGGACTCGTATTAAAAGTCAGTATAATGAAAAAACATGGATTCCCTTGTACCCGGAAAAAAGAACAGTATACTTATATAAGATTTTTGGTGCTTATAAAACTACATTTCATGTTTTGCAGTTGGATAATTGGGTACTCTGTAGAATTTACAAGAAAGACAAAAATGGCAAAAGATGTGATAGTCGAAATCATGCTGAAATGATTTCTCCATTTTTGCATAGAATGAATGACGAAATCATGGAGATTGAGATGAGGGGCGATATTGTTGATCCATTACCTGAGTATGATCCTGCACTGGAGTATGACCACAAATACTCAAATAAAGCATATTCCCATATGGCATCCCTGCCAAACATTTGCGGTGGGATCCCAGTTAACATGATTTGCAATAATCAAATTCAATCAGTTGATGCAGCCTCTATGAATGCTAGCTGCTATGCAAATATGGAGCACTCGCAACCACTATGTGTTAGACCTCCATCGATGTCTTCTGAGAGTGTTCTCGGGCCTTATAGATATATAGATGAATCAACTATACTTCCAGATGACATGCTGTTCGATATGAAGGGGTTTGGACATAGCCCTTACAGTACAAATAATTATCCAGCGCAATTCTCATCTTTGGATCATGTTTTTCCTTATACGGAGTAACATCCTATCGTTGATCTATGGCACTTATCAACTTTTGTTGCTATCGTCTGCTTTTGCTATGAATTTTAGGGTTTAGGTCGGATTTAGCTAGTAAGTTAGTCTTTGGAATGAGTATATTATTAGTAGCTCTCAACCATCTAACGGAAGTATATTAAGGTTTATATATTATGCTACTTGGATTTATCTATGATGAAGCTTATTTGTTTTTATATTACTATTTACCGCTTATTTGCTATGAATTATGAATTCCAAATGTAAAAACAATTTACAAAAGATGCCCAGCACAAAAGCGCAATACTATATGGGCAGAAATTATTCATAGGTGAATTTCTTCACCATTGTGTATCATAGTAGTTAAAACATGAACGAAATTCACCTATGAATTTTCTGGCCATGTTCGGCACTTACACACCATCAAAGCTTAGCCTTCTTGACACCTCATCTTAGGTAAGATTTCTCCCTCCTAGGTATTTTGTCCCACTCAGTCTGTCTTTCTATGCCTCACAAGGCTTACAAAAATGTGCAGAGGAGACATCCCATATATGGCCAGTTTTTAGTTATTATTTTAGCTTCTGTTTGGTTGCTAAGGAAGTTCAGGTGCTTGGTTATTATTTCATTGTTTTATTCTTTCAGCTTGTACTGGGCTCTATGGCCTCAAAAAGTTTAGGTATTTGGCTATTTTCTTTAAGCATCAGTGGCATATCCTGGATTTGAATATTGGGGGGTCACATTGTTAAAGGTCTAAATTTTTTAATAAAAATAGAACATGAAGCGTGCAAAAAAATTTCTGTTATTCATTGAGACATTTCGTTGAACACATGGTGGACTTGTTGTCGTCAGGCAAACCATGGTATGCACCTGCCAACATATATCGACATATGCTGAAGCATATTGATGCGTGTTATCCAGAGAATTTGTCAAGTGCTATCAGCGCAACCTGCCGAGTGTTGCTGAGATATGCCTAGCAGGCATTAAATCAACACTTGGTGGGCACAAAAGAGACTTATACCAAACATTCGAAGGGTCTTCAGAAGACCTTCACATGTATATTTTTCGGACTCCAGGTGTACCTTGATCCCAATGTATATCTACCTGCATTTCATGTCTTCTAGCTTTCTACTTCTATTAGAGAGGTGGTAAAAATATAGTATAAAAAATGTAGTAAGTTTGTCATTACATAATTTTAACATATACTTGTGTTCGTAATATACATGACAAAAACTACCGTATGATGACAGATTGAGGCAATACAAGTAAGGTAAATCCATCCTAGCTATAGTTTATTTTAAAACTCGGAGTTCTATCCTTGCTCACTTGTATTAGAGAGATGATCATCAATGTGATCAACAATAATGATCGAAATAACTTATGTTATTCACTTATCTCATACTCATCCCACCCCACCCCACACTTCACTCCATCTGAATTGTGCGGAGAGGTCAATAAGCTTCACGTAGTATAAAAATAAGTTTGGTAAATTTTTTATTTGATAATGCTTGCATTCTCATTTGGGGATGCACACATTTCTCCACTGCAAATAACTTATTTTTACCGTATAAATTTCATAATCGTAACTATTCAGTCTCTTAATCTTCCTTTGAAGATCAATTCTACAAAAAATTATTTGAATCCAACATCGTTTAGTCATCTAAATGCATCATAAAAATCAACGGTTCATTAAGAATATATTATTTGGTACCTACACTACAAGAAAAATGACATTTAATGACAAATTTTATGGCGTTTCAGAAAAAAACATGTCATTAATGTATATAACAATGACGTGTTTAAAATCTGCATCATTAAATATATATAAAGGAATTTAATGACGTTCAAAAGGAATTTAATGACGTTCATAAGAGTATCTCCAATGCAAAGACTTGACGCAGTAGGCATCCACCATTTTTCTGCGAAGCATTGGAGTACATGAGGGAATTTCTCAAGAAGTATTATGCTAATGACGTATGCAGCCTTCCCAAAGAATGTCAAGAATCTATTGATTTGGCATTAACCAGTTGAGCCGCTAAGCAAATCATCCAAAAGGAATCTTATTCGGCCATGAAAGCCTGGTTCCAGTACATACGAGAGGCCAGGGTGTTGGGATTCAAGGTAGATCCATATGTTTACTTAGACCCCACAAAACTGCCTTTCTCTTTGGATGACTTGCAATATCTTCGTGGTTATTTTCAAGTATTCTCAACCGTCTCTTTGTTTGGCCTCACTACAGAGGAAACAACGTGAGTGGAACGTTTGCATACATATCTCGATGTTTGAAATGCCAAGATTGCTTTCCAACGACAACTTTATAAGGAAGCCCAAGCGGCAGCTGTCAAAACTAGCCAGAGGCTGATCGACAAGCAAGCCATTCTAGAGTCCGCCACTGATAATACCGGCAATATGCCTAAGGCCAGTTCTACATTTGTGCTGGTTTCCCAAACAATTTGGTCGTGCCTATAGCTACAGGGACTACGGTTGTCCCCGCCAATGACGAGGAGTCAGATGGAGACAAGGGGGCAGACACAATTTGGCTGATAAGGAAATTACCACAATGGGGCCTTCAGTCCTCGACAACATGGAAATCAACATGGTCCATGTTCTTTCCCCTGAGTTCTAACAAGCAGCACATCAGCCAATTTTCTTAGAAGGGGATGTGACAGTGGAAGAATAGACACAGGTTGACTAGCCACGAGGACAAACTTAAGGCTGCCTTAGTTGAACTCTTCTCGTGTAGCTCGGCCACCAACCTCTGTCATCTAAAGTCTTCTTACGTCACTACACATATCGAAGGTTACCCGATTTCAAAGGTATTCGTCGATTGTGGGGCAACGATGAACATTATCCAGTATCAATCATGAAGGCCCTTCGCCGCTCGAAAGATGAGCTCATTCTGTCTGGCATCACCATGATTAGCTTTGTAGGAGACAAGCCTCAAACCAAAGGCGTTCTACCTTTAGAAGTCACAATTGTTGGCCGTCCTCACATGACATTGTTTTTCATTATTGATTCAAAGATCGAGTACAATGCCTTGCTTGGCTGTGACTGGATTCACTAGAATAGTTGTATTCCATTATCTCTTTACCAGGTCTTGATTTTTGGGGATAACAAGTCAGCTGTGGTTCATCTAGTCGACAACTAGCTGTTTGAAACTAATATGATTCACACCTGTTATTATGATGAACATGTAGTTACATTACCCTTTAAGGTTTCAATGATTCGGGATGGCCGACACATATATCTGTTCAAAAAGCCATTGAAGTTGGCACCGAAATCATTTAACAGGATTTGACGAGACTTAAATTGGCTGATCTTTTCGATTTTTCCGATGAATAGTACAACCATTAGCAATCGTCGACAGGTCGCAGTTTTATGCCTTGTGGAACTTCTACTGGCCCATTGGTACACCATTTCAAAAGAACCCAACATTGGCGTTAACTTAATTGAGTTTCTCACCTAAGAAGAAAATGGCGCGGCTCTTCTACTCAAAAAGGTCAAAGCAGCTCCAGCCGAGCTCGAACTTACAAATCATGTTAGAGATCGCTGTTTTAATGCATGCATGCTCTTGGTGCATTTTTCCAGAATCCGGCAAGGGACTTCGGCCAACTTCCTTTGAATCCGAGGTAGATTCAAGCTTCATTAGTCCAAATTTGGGTTTAGGGTAATTTCCTAGGCCTTAATTCATGTTTTAAGGTTGTTTTTGAGTGTGAAATCGTTGAAAACGAGCTCGGGGAAGCCCTGACAACATTCTGGTTCTTTTTGCAATTTATGGCAAGGTTTTAGCGCTGGCAAGCAGCGGCAGACGGTGGTCGCCGCTTGGGTTAATGGTGACATCATCCTCTCCGTTAGATTTAACGGAATCTTATAAAGGAAAAGGTATATTCTGTTAACTTTTAATTAAACCTCACCGCAACAACGCGTGGCTCCAGCGACGGCGAGTGTTACTCGCCAAATCATGGCGGCGAGTACAACGGAGCGTTAGCCAACGCAGTGGCCCACGACGGTGCGTGTTTCCCACCGCGTGACACAACCGCGGCAGTGCGTGGTCGGAGCACGACGGCGCGTGACAAACCTGAGACCTAATCCTAGGTTTTTTGGTGTTCTAAATCACGTGGTTCCCTCCATTTGTGTAAATTCTATATCTAAATGGTAGTTTTGGGCAATGTCCCGTAAATTGATGAATAAAGCTTGATTTAGCTTATATTGGCTATCATAGGGTTATTATAGGATCGAAAGGTTACAGGCAATGAGCCTCTTTGCGAGGGACGCTCTGCTTACCTGTGAGTGGACCCCTTCGAAAACCAAAATGTTTTTACGTTATATATATACATATGTTTATATATGCTCAATAAGCGGATGCATATTAATATTTTGGTCTTTAATGAGACCTGTGATGATATTTGAGAATATTGTTAGATCGTTGGTGATTTTTTTCACCACATGGTCATCATGTGATATTTTGAATAGCTATCTTCGGCCGTGGATTACTTGCAAGTGATATTTATCCTAGTAGATGCTAGGGTTGTTGATTATTACAGGTATTGAGTTTAGCTAGTTGACGCTAGTATTTCCTGCTTGTTATACTTATGCTAGTGGATGCTAGTATGATTGATTGAGTTTAGGTATGATTTTTGAACTTGGACTGAATGTTTTCGATTGTAGTGATTGATGAGCTTTTACTATTATGGTAGTAAATATTATTATATAGTTTTCGCTATATATTTATTCAAAATAGGGGTTATTATGTTAAGCGATGATTTTATAACTGTGATAAAATTGGTCCACTCACGTTTTGTTTTATCAACTCTTTCAGGATGTAACGAGAGTAAGGAGAACATCGATGGTGACTAGTGGGCTTGGCAGTGAAGCTTTCATCCTTTGGATTTTGGGTGATGGTTCATTTACTGTAGTTTTATCTATGTTGTAATAATGGCATGATCGTACTTTTGATTATGTATAACACTGCACTTTTATGTGTTTACTGTTGTGTGAAACTTCTAGTTGCTCTGATGTGATGTGATAATAACGGGGTAAAACCTGAGATAATTTGTGACCCCAAGTGATGTGATATTAACTAGCACTCAAATTAAACCCTCTTTTTGTCAAATTGTAGTATGGATAAGTAGGGATCGTTCTAGACCGGGGATTAGGAGGGATTGCTAAACACTTGGAAACTGACTTAAAGACTCAAAAACAAAGTTTAAAACACTAAACTAGACTCAAAGAATGCAAAACTAAAGGTTAAAACACTTAAACAAACCTAAAAACCAAAACAGCAACTAGAAGGCTCAAAACTGCCTAAAAACCACTTTCTGGGCAGTTTTGAGCACCTACACTAATTTGGACGAAATTTGATGAAAACTTGAATCAAAATACTTAGAAACACAAATCAAAACACTTTCTAACTAATCTAAGACTTCAAATTAAAGGGGGATTTGTTTTGGACGAAAATTGAAAACAAAACAGAAACTTAAAGTTAAACAGATTGTAAAAACGATTTTGGTGAAATAGATGGTTAAAAGGGCTAGTTAGGAGGTTCTTCTCCACACATGTCACACTTGCAAACAAAACGATTCTCAGTTGTTCTTCCGATAAACTATGAATACTCAACGCCCCAAGTTAACCGTGAATTGCACTAATTAACCCTCAGTTTTTCCACAAGTTATTAAGTTGGATGATTGCATACGACAACCCAAAACACTCCCTACAAGTTCCCTACATGAATTGCATAATAGAGACACAAGCAAGAATCATTACGTTCTATGAAAAACATAAGCATTGACGAAGCATTTGTTACTATGAATTGCATGAAACTTATGCTAAGAATTCATTCAACGCGATCGTTTTCAAGCGATCTTCACTACTTGTGATTATAAGATTGTAACTATTAGGTGAAACTCCCTCATAATCTAGCATCATATTCATGCATGAAAACTAAGCGTGCACTCTCAATCAACATACACAAATAAGTTATCAATCAAATAGATGAACGAATTGAATCCATAACTTATGAAATAACAACTGAATATAATCGAATCAAATTGCAAGCATGTACATGGTTTCGAATCACCCCCCAACTAAGGGGGGGTTTAGTTCCTCATACTCACAACACAAAGAGAATAGAATTTAAACATTGAAATCAAAGGAAAAGAAACACCTAGAAATTCCAGCAAATTGAACTTTGAATCACATGAACTCCAAGCTTTCTTCTCCTCCTCCTTGGTGCGGCAAAGGCCTAAAACAGCTTCTAAGGGTCCTATGTGTATGGATGAATGGGTAGGAGATGCCTTGGTGGTGTTAAGATGGATGGGGGTTGCGGCAAAGGTTTAGAACTAGGGAGAATGGTGTTTAGGGGCTGCGGCAAAGGTGTGGAGAGCTTTGGACGAATTTCTGAATTGTTGAGTGAATGATATTCGGCCTAGGGAGGTAAAACACATATATATAGGCAGCCAAACCCTAAAGAAATCAGGTTAGACAAATGGGCTAGGGTTTAGGTGCGGCTAGGGTTAGGAAATCCACCAAAAACTAGGGTTTCTAGAACATTAGGTGCGGCATGGGCTTAGGGTTAGGTAATCAGATTTTTTCATGTGAGCAAGGCCTAGGTGCGGCTGATTAAGTGGGCTAGGGTTAGGGTTAGGTGCGGCATAGGTCCAAGAGGCAAAGATGGGTCATCCAAAAGCCCAAAGCCGAGAATAGAAACTCACGAAAATGGAAACTTCCAAGAATAGCAACCTCCAACTTTTAGAAACTTTAGTTGCCAAATCCGATTTAGGAAAGATCAACCCAAAATGGAAACTTTTAGGCTTAGCTTTCCTACTTCAAGTAGGAAACCTCAAATCTTCAACTCTTCAATTTCATCCCAACCTTGTGTTCCAAGCATGTCCTTTTCCATCTAAGCTCACATTTGCTCCAAAAAGCTCCAATTTGCATCATTTCATGTAATATGTCCTTTAAACCTGAAAACACATGAAAGTAGCTTAAAAGACTACTTTAAACTAAGAAAACATAACGAAAATGCATAAGAACTAGCTAACTAAGGCGCATAAATATGCTCCTATCAAATTCCCCCACACTTAGCTTTTGCTAGTCCTCGAGCAAAACAAAGAAACAAAACAAAAACACAATCTAAACCTTCCAACATTTGCCTCAGGGATTTCCAATGCACATGACAAGTTAAAAATCATTACTCCCACAGATTTTAGTCATCTTCACACTTAAGCACATACTTAATCATAGTCACCACTTACTAGTTCACATTTAACCATTTAAAACGATGTTTTGAATGTAGTAACATGCCTTAGAGAATTCCCTCAATTCCTTACAAGATATACACTCTATTTTCACTCAGATTTTCTAACTCCACACCCTACACTAGTCATATGTGAGAAGATTGATGTAGAAATGAAAACGAATGCTCACATATATGTATAACAAAGAAAGCAATTTCTAGAGTTAAGAAGCATGTTTAGATATGATCTCATGAATGGAATGCTACTACTTAGATGCGAGAACCAGTGACACCATATGCTCATACCAAATTCAAACTCCACAAATTGAAACACATAACACTCAAGATAGAAGTTAAGGGTTGTAATGGGGCTTGGGGTGTTGGTTAACAAGGAAAGGATAAGGAAAACAAACGTTCTTCAAGCGATAGTAAGCAAAGTAATGAAATTGAGACTTAGAATTCACTTAGATTGCAGAAATTAACTTTAACACACAAGGGGGAGACTTAAACAACTCCTTAGGGTCAAATTCATTGTTTTGGACCCTCACTTCAACAAACAAGACTTTGGAACTCTTTTTCTCAACTTTTCAACTCTTTTTTTCAAATTTTTTTTTTTTCTTTTCTCTTTCCACGAATTTTTTTTTTTTTTTTTTTTTTTCTTTTCTTTTCTTTGCCGTGCCTGTGGCACACAATTCCTCATGAAAAACACTTCCCCCACACTTGTTTTCTGCCAACATAAATCAAAAGGAATTCAATTTGAATCATGCTTTACTATGCTTCAAGAACAAGGGTATGGATAGTCCTAATCTAGGCTAGGTGAGGGTAATGTGGGTTAACAAAGAAAAGGCTAACAAGGCTCAATGGGGTTAAAAACCTACAAATCACAATGACAGAGGGGATTTACGGCTTTTTGGCTATGGTGGTGGTCACTACACAACTTTATCTTGAATATGTGTTATGCAATTCCATGACATGCTTTGAATGAAATGGGCATGAGTTCTAGCATTTGGAACTAAATGATGAAACGCCTTCTAAGTAGCAACCAAGCAAAGAATAATGAGATCATGCAACGACTTTAGAAAACAAAGAATGCACAGATTTTAACTCTCCAAATAAACGTTTAGGCTCAAGTCTCACAAGGTTGTAGTGTTAGTTTGAGTTCCTTCCTTCAAGCATGTTACAAAAACTGATTTTTTTTCTTTATGATTGCATGTGAATTCATAAGTTATAACCACAACTAAGCATAAACAAAGAGTACATCAAACTTTCATCCATGTTAATCACTCTCTTTAACAGCCATGTAATTATAAACCGAATCCTCATCATTGTGTTGGAAGGTACCCTAGGACACAAACAAACACACAAAAACAACTCTTTTTGGGTTTTTAAAACAAATTTTTCAAATTTTTATGTAATTTTCGGATTTTTACTTCAAAACACACTAAAACACATCAAAACTGCTCAAAAACACTTAAAAACAGCAAGGAACAAGTCTCCAAGTTAAGGGTGATAAAATCCCACGAATTTGCATCTAAAACACTTAGTTACCCCCCCCCACACTTAAATCAAACATTGTCCTCAATGTTTCAAGCATAAAATCGCACTAAACAAAAAGAACACACAAACAGCAACTAAAACAACTAAATAGGCAGATTAGAAATAAACAACAAAGAGAAGAGTTTAGGAACGCAAATCTGGAATTGGAGTGATTCCTTGGTCTTCCTTTGTTGAATTGCATGGGTTGCCTCCCAAGTAGCGCTTTCTTTTACGTCTTGCAGCCGGACGATACCTCCAATCAAGCTTGAATAGGACCCACGGCATGGAGGTGATCTTTAAATGGAACGTGATACTTGAAATGATCCGGTAATGCTTTAAATTCTAAAATGGGTGCCTGGATCATTGAACTCAACAACTTGTTAGTATAAAACAAACTTGAAATTTGAGGAGGTGGCTTACCTGTGTGTTGCGACAAGAACACAAGTACATCTTCCACGACATGCTCCACAAAACTTCCATGCATTGGATCTATGAATGGAGGGGGATAGTGATCCTTCCTAATTATGGCATTGAGCTTTCTAGAGTCCGTGTAAATTCTCCCTCCAATTTGGATTTGATTCGGCACCTGCGCCAAAGAGGGTAACAACCTATTAATTGAAATGGGAATTGAAATTGGAAGAGGTGGCTCACCAATGTGTTGCAATGAGGATTTGAAAGTAGCAGCATTTTCAACAATTTCACTAGGTTTGTTCTCGGCTAGATTGGGCATTAGGGCAGTGATTTGTCCCGTGTCATCAAATTCAACTTCTTTGGCATTGGTTGTTTCAACTACATCCTCTTTGATGAATTCTTGATACTCCTCAACCACTTTTTCCTCGTGAATTGTTGGAAAGGTGTCCAAGATGTCTTTCTTCCCCTCATCTTTCATGGATTGCATGAACCTGCCAGGGAAAGGTGCATTTGGGGGAACAAAGTTAGAAATAATTAAATTTGGAACAACCTTACTTGAATGGGGTGGTGTAGGAATATTGGGAGGTTGCGGCAAGGGTTGTTCTTCCCTTGCCGTGCCTTGTGCATCCTCCTCCTCTTCGAACAGTAGCAATTCATCCATGGGCTCATCTTCAACCATTTGTTCTTGAATTTGTTCAATGCATTCTGCATTCTGCCTAAATTGATTGTTCCACTCAGCCAACTCTTTTGCTTGATAGAAATCCTCAATTGGTTGCCAAAATGCGTCTTGTTGAAATGGTTGAGCTTCCCTGCCCTGCTCCAAAGAATTCAGTTGTTGAATAACTTCCTTATAATAATTTGATATACCTGAATTTGGATGTGAAGATTGAGGGGGAGGCTGTGGTGGTGCATATGAATCCTCATATGGTTGCCAATATGTTTCTTGTTGAACTTGTTGAGCTTCCCACCACATAGAGTTTGAATGATCACTCCAATCGCTTTGTGGATATTGATTGGCTTGGTATCCTTGCCTATAAGACGCACTAAATGTAGGGACATTTTGCATTGTGGTCCTTTCAGCAAACTGCGACAATTGAGAAGTAAGATTTGCCAATTGAGCTTGAATGCTAGCAAAATCCATGTCTTACTTCTCAAGCACCTAAAATCAAAGAAAAAGAACCAAAGCAAATATCAAAAGTAACATCAACCAAAGAAAATAAAACTAAGTTAGAAACTAAAACAAAAACAAACTAAACAAAAATAAAAGAACCAAGGGATTAGCAAAGTTGCTAATCCCCGGCAACGGCGCCAAAATTTGATGTGATATTAACTAGCACTCAAATTAAACCCTCTTTTTGTCAAATTGTAGTATGGATAAGTAGGGATCGTTCTAGACCGGGGATTAGGAGGGATTGCTAAACACTTGGAAACTGACTTAAAGACTCAAAAACAAAGTTTAAAACACTAAACTAGACTCAAAGAATGCAAAACTAAAGGTTAAAACACTTAAACAAACCTAAAAACCAAAACAGCAACTAGAAGGCTCAAAACTGCCTAAAAACCACTTTCTGGGCAGTTTTGAGCACCTACACTAATTTGGACGAAATTTGATGAAAACTTGAATCAAAATACTTAGAAACACAAATCAAAACACTTTCTAACTAATCTAAGACTTCAAATTAAAGGGGGATTTGTTTTGGACGAAAATTGAAAACAAAACAGAAACTTAAAGTTAAACAGATTGTAAAAACGATTTTGGTGAAATAGATGGTTAAAAGGGCTAGTTAGGAGGTTCTTCTCCACACATGTCACACTTGCAAACAAAACGATTCTCAGTTGTTCTTCCGATAAACTATGAATACTCAACGCCCCAAGTTAACCGTGAATTGCACTAATTAACCCTCAGTTTTTCCACAAGTTATTAAGTTGGATGATTGCATACGACAACCCAAAACACTCCCTACAAGTTCCCTACATGAATTGCATAATAGAGACACAAGCAAGAATCATTACGTTCTATGAAAAACATAAGCATTGACGAAGCATTTGTTACTATGAATTGCATGAAACTTATGCTAAGAATTCATTCAACGCGATCGTTTTCAAGCGATCTTCACTACTTGTGATTATAAGATTGTAACTATTAGGTGAAACTCCCTCATAATCTAGCATCATATTCATGCATGAAAACTAAGCGTGCACTCTCAATCAACATACACAAATAAGTTATCAATCAAATAGATGAACGAATTGAATCCATAACTTATGAAATAACAACTGAATGTAATCGAATCAAATTGCAAGCATGTACATGGTTTCGAATCACCCCCCAACTAAGGGGGGGTTTAGTTCCTCATACTCACAACACAAAGAGAATAGAATTTAAACATTGAAATCAAAGGAAAAGAAACACCTAGAAATTCCAGCAAATTGAACTTTGAATCACATGAACTCCAAGCTTTCTTCTCCTCCTCCTTGGTGCGGCAAAGGCCTAAAACAGCTTCTAAGGGTCCTATGTGTATGGATGAATGGGTAGGAGATGCCTTGGTGGTGTTAGGATGGATGGGGGTTGCGGCAAAGGTTTAGAACTAGGGAGAATGGTGTTTAGGGGCTGCGGCAAAGGTGTGGAGAGCTTTGGACGAATTTCTGAATTGTTGAGTGAATGATATTCGGCCTAGGGAGGTAAAACACATATATATAGGCAGCCAAACCCTAAAGAAATCAGGTTAGACAAATGGGCTAGGGTTTAGGTGCGGCTAGGGTTAGGAAATCCACCAAAAACTAGGGTTTCTAGAACATTAGGTGCGGCATGGGCTTAGGGTTAGGTAATCAGATTTTTTCATGTGAGCAAGGCCTAGGTGCGGCTGATTAAGTGGGCTAGGGTTAGGGTTAGGTGCGGCATAGGTCCAAGAGGCAAAGATGGGTCATCCAAAAGCCCAAAGCCGAGAATAGAAACTCACGAAAATGGAAACTTCCAAGAATAGCAACCTCCAACTTTTAGAAACTTTAGTTGCCAAATCCGATTTAGGAAAGATCAACCCAAAATGGAAACTTTTAGGCTTAGCTTTCCTACTTCAAGTAGGAAACCTCAAATCTTCAACTCTTCAATTTCATCCCAACCTTGTGTTCCAAGCATGTCCTTTTCCATCTAAGCTCACATTTGCTCCAAAAAGCTCAAATTTGCATCATTTCATGTAATATGTCCTTTAAACCTGAAAACACATGAAAGTAGCTTAAAAGACTACTTTAAACTAAGAAAACATAACGAAAATGCATAAGAACTAGCTAACTAAGGCGCATAAATATGCTCCTATCACCAAGTGGGGAGGATGATAAGTGATTTCTTGTAGCAGCTTGGATTAATTCTTAATGAACGTTTTTGGTTCAAATTCTTACACATCATAAATATCTTGTTGTGGCTTCGTCATTAAGTTGGCTTGTGACATCGTCTCCGGATGGGTTCATATAGTCAATTTAGTGTCAGCCAGCACACCATGGCCTCGTAACTTGTGTTATTGGGGTCAGGGTGTGTTAGTCGGTGCATAAGTCACCGATCAATGGAAAGTTTCTAAAAAAGTACTATCCCATTACTCGGAAATGAGGGAATAACATTTCATTGATGTCACTAAAGCATTACAAGATTGAGTGAAATCATTCCAGTCCACATTTCGGCACTAAAGCAACAAATTAATTATGGAGAGGAAGGCATAAATGCTTGCAGAGACGCCTTGACTTACAACTATTTCACCTCATTTGTGGTGTTTTCAGCCTTCAATTTTTGGATACTCTTCACCTCCGCTGCATACTCCACCAGTCGAGGCTTATGAGCTTTATAGTCAGTCTCTAGTTGAGAAGTGAGTGCAGTTCGGCATAGTTGAAGCTCAACAATCTGATGGTCAATATCCGCCACATCCATTTTCTTTTCTTAATTTCTTCAAGGATGGGCAAGACAACATTTTGACTAGCTACAACGTGTTCTAGTTCTTTCTTGGCTTGGAAAGCTTTCTTAAAAACAACAAAGTGCTGTCGAGTCTTTTTGAGCAAGGTTGAGAGGTAAAAGATGCTCTCATTATCAACAAGACCCTCAGCCGCGAGGTCATTCAGGCTTTCGCCAAGGGAAATGAGGTTGTTAGTATCTAAAATCTCCAGTGCAGAGAGGGCCAAGAGCTATTGTAGCTTGGTCAGAGAGCCAGATTTGGCGGGAGTAGTAGATGAATTGACTTCTCCTGTTGTACTAGCTAGCAAGGAGGGCGTCAAGTTCGACCATCCAAGAGGGATGAAGTTGCAGAAAGGCGTGGTGTTTAGACCAAGTAAAGATAAACGGAGAGAATCAAAGGAAAGATTTTTCAACAATCCGAGAAGAAACATCAACATGTTTTCTGGTGTGGTGGTTGAACCTAGAAAACTTAATGGCTGAGCACAATATTTAAGGTGACTCCTTTGGTCAAACAGCTGATGAAGGTTGTCAATATTCGAGGGCCACTAAGGTGGCCAGGAAATATAAACAATGCCTTTCAGCCCGTGAAACTGTTGTTGGTGTGATCATCTTCGCCTGACATGCCCCCATCCCAATATCCTCCAAACACCAGGATGGGCACGTGCTGGCCAACACCTGTGTGTGATGAAACCATTTTAACATGCATGCAAATTATGAAGAAAGAACGAACTAAATAAAATATGTAAATTTAAATATAATTAAATATGCAAATGCGGGAACGTGTTCGGAGCATACAGCTAATCAAGAATACTACGAAGGGAATATTATATAACAATGAGATTACAAAGAAAAGGGGGTCCTAGACCAAGAGGACTTGAAGGTACTGATACAAGAATGTATCAACGCCGGGATCGTATGCCTTGATTCTAAGTCCTTAAGGGAGCGCAAAACAAAGAGGTGAGTGGACGAAAGTTTATAATAATAATACTAAGTAAAATAATTTTTCTTTTAAAACATACTAACCCCCTATTTTGAAACCACATATAGTACTACATAGTAGGTTTTCTGAAAACCCTAATATGCAATAAAACCATTGTAAACCGTGTATGTATAAAACAGTGCTCAGTAACGGTAGTCGCCTGAAAGAAAATCCATAAAAGCTTTGTAAATCATATAACAATGTACTTAAATAGAGTTATCATAGTCGCCTGAAGACATATCCATCACCCGAGGGTGAAGCTATACGACACTGGATTACACCAGTGAAGAAATATGGTAGGTCCCATCACCCGAAGGTGAAGCTGTACGACTTACGCCATAGAAGAAAATATAAAATAACACACCGACACTAACCGTGGCTAGTGAAGCTGTCCGACACTGGTTTTGCCAGTGAAGCTACTCATCCACTGTGTCCTATGGCCATAGACGTCTACATACTCGTGTTGTGGGTGTGTGTTGTATGATTACCCACTAAGTAAGTATGGAAAACATAAATCACATCTTTCACATCAAATCATCGGAGCTAAAAAACTCAAGGCATCATATCATAAATCCATATGAACATTCTAGCTCAAATCATCATATATCATAAAGCATAAATCCAAGAAATCATAACGTTTCATAAAACGTAAATTCGATAAATCATAGATATATTTCATGAAACGTAAAATCAAGAAATCATGCTTTTTCATGAATGCAAGCCTAGCATTTAATAAAACTATGTAATTAAGAAGGGGTCCACTCACAGATACTTGTGAGGTCGTAGCCGTTCGAACTAGGAAAGTCGGAGTCTCCGATAGTAATCGCACCTAAGCATACTATTGGGATCTATTAGTAAAACTCAACCAAAATGATTAAATTTGGTAAAAGAGAGTCGGTATTGGAATCAGGGTGTCGAAATATCCTAGGAGGGGTCCCGGAAAAATTGCGTAAAAAGTCAACGAGAAACCCCAAAAAGTCAACTGAACCTCCGAGGCAGTCAACTATATTAAAACATTGGAATTTCACTAAATGGATGTCAAAAATAGACACAGGGCGTGAAAATTAGCCTTAGAGAGTTCCCGAGAAAATTTCATAAAAGTTGATGTAAAGAATATTCCAAAGAATATTACAGGAATATTTCAAAGAATATTGCAAAGAATATTTCAAAGAATATTCCAAAGAATATTCTAAGAATATTTCAAAGAATATTCTGTCACCGATCGCCAGTCTCCAGAATTTGGGTAGACTCGTCGAATTGGCCCATAATATATTAAAACGAAGCTAGAGAAGAGTAGAACAAGATTATACTTATTTGGAAGCCAAAAGGTGGTTGAAAAACGCCTGCAAAAGTCACGGTTCTCGTAGGAATGCAAGGGAGGTGATGGTGGTTGTCGTTGCTGTTGTTGTACAGAAATACCCCTAACTTTTCGAATTTTGTAAAATCTTCGTTCTAGCTCCAGATTCAATTTTGCTTACGCCCACTTGTTTGTAGCGACCAATATTACAAGGATACGCCAAGGAAATGAGCCTTACGCGACACAACAAGATGATCAACAAAAGTCAATTGAGGGGCATTTTGGTAAAATCACACCTTTAAAATTACAAAAATTGTAAAATTAGGGATGGGTTGTTATATTGCCTCTGACAGTTCGACTTCATTTAGCTGTAGTTCAAAAGGAATAAGGAATCATGGGACTAGAATACTTACAAAAGTTGAGGCAACTTCTTGCTCTAAAATCCCTATTTCCTAATCTTGGGGGTGACATCTTTACCCCTCTATAGGAGGAACCTCGAGATTAACTAAAAAAGGATCAGGTGGCTCCACCAAAGGAATGTTCACCACCGGAGTCTGAATGGCATCAACTTTCTCTTTACCTTTGCTTTGAGGCAAGGGAGTTTCGACCTGTCTTTCTCTTGGCGGAGAACGTCTCATTTTCACCATAAGAGTTGAGTCTTCTTCACCCACCTATATTTGAGCGAAAGTTAGAAGAAGCAGTGAGATATAAATGATTTCCTGATATAAAGGAAAATATACCTCTACGTCAAGAATGATTAGCCGAGATGCAGTAGTTTTTGGATTTGGGGATGGTGTTGACTTCTGGGATGTATGGCCAAAGTTGAAATAATGAGCAGCGTTTGATGTACTTATCTTTGGCTTCATCCCAATAAAAAGGGGAATTTGGCAGCCCTGGTGGTACCTTAGCAGGCCAAGAATGGGAGACAGTGGATCAGCAAGAATGATCCCCAATTTAACCGGATCTTAGCAACCATCGTCGCATCCTAATTTAATGATGGGAGTATGAGAGAAGCAGGGTATGACCTTTGGCGACAAACAAGAAATTCGTCTTTGGTCAAACTAAGAAGTATTGGAATATATCAACCGTCAAATATTCTGGGGCGACAAGAGGGCTACTTGAAAGCCCATTGCTTCATCATCCTTGAAGGCTGTGTAATCAGGCTTCAATGACACGATGTATATTTGGAGCCATGATTGGAACAACCTAAGATGACCACTTTGACGAGGGTCCATCTTTCCAATTGTGACGTCATTGAGGCACTGAAAAAGTTTGGTAAGAATGGTAGGACTAAGAGCCAGAAGTTGAATGCCTCAGCCATTTGCATGTTTTCGGTCAAACATTTGTTCGACCAAGAGCAGGAAACAAACTTGTTGTACTAGTAGAATAGGAAGGCTTCATGTTTACCTGGATGAATAAGGTGATGAGGGCGTAGTAATTCAAAATGTTCTTTACCTTTTTGGTGATATCATCTTTCGACCATTCCATCTCAACGTCTTGTTTTCCAAGAACTTTGATAGCTATTTCCTAAAAAATGGTCTGTTTCATACTGGTAGGATGGAAGGGTGGCACCTATCGAGAAACTAGAAAGATAGGTGCCAAGAATGGCAATGCCAAGAATTGTGCGGCCCATAGGACTGAGAGCAGGACTATTGTGTTGGTGGTCGAGCACCAATAGTCGATGGTTGCCATCAGAAGTTCACAGTCCACGCTGGTCTCGATGTTCAAGATCTTAATTGCATCAAACAAGCCGAGATGTTTCCAATCACAGCTGAAGAATGGTTTCAGCCAATTAACCCATGAGGCCGAAGCAGTAGGGACTGAAGGTCAGGCCACTTGGGCTTGGTAATATCCCATTTTAGCCCAGGCCCACTTCGAGAAGAAAGGTGTGAGGAAGGATGTCTTCATTAGAGAAATGATTGAGTCTGGAACATCATCTTTGAAAAGTGGGCTAAGAACCTGGTGTTTTGCCTTTTCTTCATTAGGAAATTGGAAATGTGTAATGGTATGATGGTTTATGATGTTTGAAACTTTCTTAAGTTCATATGAGATCATTTGGCAGAAGTTGGCTGAAGACATTTTTGTAATCAAAATGGGCTTCCGAATTCGAGAGAAACTTGGAACTTGAGTATAAAATGGTTTTTTAGGATTTCTGGAAAGCGTGAAGAAAAATGAAGGAGGAATGGGTTTATATAGACAAAAGAAGGGGGACAATTGATAAAAAATAGCCCATCACAAGAAATTTCTTTTTCTCTCCGGGTTTCGTGAGAGTTCTTCCTCATTCGTGAGTTCCGCCGTGGTGCGTGTTTCGACCTTGGGGCTGTCGATTTATTGTTGTTTTTGGTCCGGTGGGTTGCTGTGGTCTTCCTGGTTACGGTGCGACTCGGGGATTGTTGTTTAAGGGCCGTTTGATTGCTGGGGTCTTCCTGGTTACGGTGCGAGTCGGTGTTGTGGTTATTAGGATTATGGTGTTCTCTGAGCGTTGGGTCCCTTTGTAGCTTGGAGGGGTTGGTGGTGCTTTTAATTCTGGGAGTGTTAATTCTGCTGTCAGGGTGGTGGTTGTCTGTTGCTACTGCAACATTGGTGTCGCTGTGCAGTGGGTAAGCTTTTATTACTCTTCCATCTCTTTTAGATGGGGGAGGTAGCTATTTTGTTTGCTGAGTTGGGGTTTTCGGCCATTAATTCGTTCCCCGTTGCTTTTGGGCTCCAATTGGGTGGTTGGGAGTCAGGAATGTTTGTTTTGATC
The DNA here is from genome assembly GCA_035220775.1 of Malus fusca. Taxonomy (NCBI): domain Eukaryota; kingdom Viridiplantae; phylum Streptophyta; class Magnoliopsida; order Rosales; family Rosaceae; genus Malus; species Malus fusca. The sequence continues at coordinate 26,225,444 of CM069069.1, forward strand.
AGAGCGAATTTAGGGTTTTCCACTGTTGGTAGTTCTGTCTACAGACCGAACTTTAATTATTCTGGTGTTAGTGGGTTAGAGGGTATTAATGCTCTAATTTCTTCTTTTGTGGAGGCTTGGGTCAGGGTTTCTCAGTCCCTTTTGCATTTGATAACCCAGCGATTGAGTGGCAAATTTTGGGGAAGTAATTTGTACTTGTGGCTTTTTTTGGTGTCTCTATTATTCTCTTTTGGATATCACTGGTTTCATTTGGTAGTTTGGAGGAAACTAATGGCCACTCCTGGGGTAGCGAACCTTGTTGTTCAGCTTGAAGATTCCTTGGATTTAGCTGCCATGGAACATGGTGTGAAATTAGTTGGAAAGGTTTTAGCAACCAAGACTCTAAACAGATGGGGAGTGCGAAACATCCTTAACTCGGTTTGGAGAGAGTTTGGGGAAGTCGATATTAAGTGGGTAAGAGAGAATACCTTCATTATTTCGGTCCAGGATGAGAGGATGGCAAAGCGAATTCTGGATCAGGTACCTTGGGCTGTTATGAAGAAAAATTTCTCTGTAATGAAATGGCCTCCGGACCTAGCGGTGGAAGAAGTGCAGTTAGAGCTGGTTCCTTTTTGGGTGCAGATTCGCGGTGTCCCACTGGGGCTCAGTTCTCTGGCGAATGTCAAGCGTCTATCCCAGACTGCTGGACAAGTTCTGGAGTTGGAGGACCCGACTAAGGCACGAGGCTTTTTACGGGTCAGAGTACTCGTTAATACGGCTGCTCCTCTGATTAACGGCTGCTGGCTGAGACGTGAGTCTAAACGTGATACGTGGGTGGAGTTTCGCTACGAAAGATTACAAGATTTCTGTTATAGGTGTGGCCGTGTTGACCACATCAATACTGAATGTCCTTTTGCCGTTAATCTTGGAGGGGAGGTAGGATATGGAGAATGGCCAATTAGGGATGAAGTTTTCATTTCGAGACCTTCAGTTTCGGGGGTTGGAGCAAGAAGGCTAGCTGGAGCCATAAGGGGTGGCGCTATTGCAATAGACAAGACCTTGGGTAGTGATTCAAGGCTGAATCAGAGAAGTGAGGTTCTTCCAATGATGGCAGGGCCTGGGGAGGCCTCTAAACCGCAAAGCTGCGCAACGAGGAAGTGGCGACGGAAGTCGAAAACTCAGGATGATAGTTGTACAACTCATTTGAAAGAGTCAGTGGTTATTAGCCCGGGGACACATCAGCATTCTGTGTCTAGTCCAAGAACATTGGGCTTGATATCCACTATGGCAGGGGAGGCTAAAGGCAATTGGTTGAATCCAAGATCTGTTCTCGCTGAGGCTAGCGGCATGAAACGGGGAGGTGGGTGTCAAAGCTGGGACTTGTTACAAAATCCTTTTAAGAAGGTCAGGGGAATACGCGATCAAGGTGGCAGTTCTGGGATGATGGGGGAGACTTGGCCAGGGCTGAATGTTCAGGAACGTTGCGTGATGATACAACGTGCGGTCTATGCTGAGGTTGAGCCACATGAGGGTTCTAGTATGAGCACTCGTGTGCTGGCCCATGTCGAAGCTGAAATGGTGGATGAGCAGCATCCAAGTGCGACTCAGGAAGCGGGCATTGTAGCTCGGGGTGGTGACGGCTGGCCCTCAACAGCCGCAAGGCTGCCATGAATTATCTATTCTGGAACTGCCGTGGTCTGGGGTCGGGCACGGCAGTTCGAGCTCTTCATGGGCTTATACGAAACAACAGACCCTCTATGATCTTCTTATTTGAGACTAAAATGAAGAGTCATAGACTAAATGGATTGCGGAGACGTATTCGGTTTTCGAATGGTTTTAATGTGGACCCAATCGGAAAGGCTGGGGGTTTGAGTTTGTGGTGGGAAGATTCTCTGGAGGTGCACATAATTTTTTCGTCAAGGTCTGTGATTGATTCTATTGTTAGATTTGAAGGAGTTCAACAGTGGATGCGGGTTACGGGTGTCTATGGTACTGCTTACTCTGGTGAAAAAGCTAATTTTTGGGCTTGGATGCAATCTCATGTTTCTCCAACTGATGTTCCTTGGCTTTGTGGTGGTGATTTCAATGAATTCATTTGGGATTATGAGAAGTCCGGAGGAGTGGCGGTTAATTACAATCGGCCCCGGTTTCTTGCGGATTTTATGAATGCTACCGAGTTGTTTGATCTGGAGTTCAAGGGCTCTGCCTTTACGTGGAGGGGTTTTAGGCGTGGGGAGTGGGTGGAAGAGCGCTTGGACAGGGGTTTAATTAATGGGCTGTGGCAGGAGGTTTGGCCCAATTCGATGGCTTTGCATGGGCCAGTCCAAGGATCTGATCACTGTCATCTGCTTATAAAATCTGAGTTAGATGTGCCTAAAAGGAGGAAGTTGTTTCGTTTTGAAGCTTTTTGGGCTAAGGAGGAGGAATGTAAATTATTGGTTAATGAGTGCTGGGCTCGGCGGGGGGAGGCAGGGGTTCCGGTTCAATGGGTCTCTAAAATTAACGATTGTAGGTCTCGCCTTATATGATGGAGCCGCAATAAATTCAAAAAGCACGGCAAGCAAATTGAGGACCTCACTCAGCAACTCGGGGTGCTTCAGGAGAATTGGGGTTCAAATTTTAATGCAATTTAGGAGAAGTCTAGACTGATTGATGACCTTCGCGCTCAGGAGGAAAGTTATTGGCATCAACGATCTCGTGTTCAGTGGCTACGTGAGGGTGATGCAAATACTAAATTCTTCCATCAATCAACATTACAACGTCGCAGGCGGAACAAGATCTTTACTTTGAAGGATGGAGATGGGCAGTGGGTTGAGAATCCCAGTAGGGTCCGGGAGTTAGTTGAGGACCATTTTCTTTCCTTATTTCAGTCGGGGGGACCAAAGAATTGGGGTACTATCTTGGATTGCCTACATCAGGATGTTTCTGAGGCAATGAATATGGAGCTAATTGCGCCGGTGTCCGAGCAGGAAGTTATAGAGGCAGCGTTGCATATGGGAAGCCTCAAAGCTCCTGGTCCGGATGGGTTCCAAGGGATTTTTTACTAGTCCTTTTGGGAGCAGCTGCAGGATGATGTTAACAGTTTGATCAAATCATTGATGCATGGTACGGCCAGCCCGCGTACTCTCAATGCTACTCACGTGGTTCTAATTCCTAAGGTTTTACATCTGGAATCGGTTTCGCAATTTCGACCCATCAGTCTTTGCAATTATTCTTATAAGGTTTTGTCTAAAGTTCTTGCAAATCGGTTAAAGGGTGTTCTGTCGCATATTATTTCTCCCTCCCATAATGCCTTTGTGGCTGGACGGATGATTCACGATAATGTTGGCATAGCTCATGAGATTTTTCATTTCTTGAAAGGGCGAAAGGCTAAAAACAAGTTCGAGATGGGTATTAAGCTGGATATGCAGAAAGCCTATGATCGAGTGGAATGGGACTTCCTTGATGCTATTATGACTAGGATGGGATTTTGCAGCGTGATCCTCTAGAGGTCTCAGGCAGGGTGATCCTCTATCCCCATATATGTTCCTGATGGTTGGGGAGGTTCTTTCTAGTCTATTACAAGAGGCGGTGGATTTGAAGATGTTGGACGGAGTGAAGATAGGAGCCTCGGGGCCCGTCATTTCTCATATGTTCTTCGCGGATGATACTCTTCTTTTTCTAAAGGCAGATGCTAAAAATTGTCGGAACCTGGTGGACATTCTTGGGAGGTACTGTGAGGCTTCTGGTCAGCAAGTTAATTTGCAAAAATCGAGTGTTTACTTTAGGGCGAACATTTCTCTGCAAGTATCTAATGAGTTGGTTAATGTTCTTGGTATCCCTGCGGTGGCTAATCCTGGCGCTTATTTAGGCGTTCCAGCTATTTGGGGGCGGTCCAAAAAAAGAGGTCTGGCCTATATTAAGGGCAAAATTTTGGGAAAGTTGCAAGGTTGGAAGCATTGTACTTTATCTCGAGCTGGGAAAGAAGTCTTGATTAAGGCAGTTGTTCAAGCTATTCCTGCCTACCTGATGCACATATTTAAATTTCCAGCAATAGTCTGTCAGGAGTTGGATGCTTTGGTGGCTGGCTTCTGGTGGGGTAGTCTTGGGGAAAGGCGGAAGACACATTGGGTTTCTAAGGCTGTTCTTGGTCTTCCGAAGACGATGGGAGGTTTGGGTTTTCGAAATTTCAGTGAATTTAATGACGCTTTGTTGGCTAAGCAGTGTTGGCGGTTGATCACCGATCCGAATTCCCTTTGGGCTCGAGTTCTTAAGGCTCGTTATTTCCCGTACTGCTCCTTTTGGGATGCCAAAAAAGGTGGGAGGGCTTCTTGGGCTTGGAGTAGTATTTTGGTTGGTAGAGAGGTTCTAAGGAATGGTTCTCATTGGCAAATCATGAGTGGTGAGGATGTACGTGTTTGGGTGGACCGCTGGCTCCCATCCTTACCTGCGAGGCATCCGATACTGCTTGGGGAGGTTGTGGTTACTCCCAACTTGCGGGTTCATTCTCTTATTCGGCCAGAGTCGTATGAGTGGGATATTAGTTTTTTGCAGGAGTTTATCTCGGAGGTGGAACAAAATGCTATCAATCTTACCCCTATTGGAGATCTTAGTCGGAAAGATCGGCTAGTTTGGGACGTGAGCAAGAATGGGCAGTACTCGGTTCGATCGAGCTATCATTGGCTGCAATCTCGGTCTGTCGGGCTCCGGGATCAACGCCAGCTTGGCGCTCGCTTAGTTCCGAGGCTTTTGTGGCGCTTGGTCTGGCAGTTGAGAGGGCCTCATAAGCTCCGTCATTTCTTTTGGTTATCCTTGCATAATGCTTTACCCACTAGAGCAGTGCTCTTCCGTCGACGATCATCCCCTTCCCAGTGTATCCCATTTGTCTCTGCCAGGATGAATCTGTGGAGCATTTATTCCTCATATGTCCGTGGGTAGCAGCTATTTGGTTTGGTGGTGTTCTTAATTATCGAGTGGCTAGGGATGGTATTACTTCGTGGGCGAGCTGGTTGCAGGCTGTGTTCACTCTCCATCTGGGGTCTTCGGCTGAGGTGCAATGGGTTCAATCTGTTGTTGCTTTTACTTGTTGGAGTATTTGGAAAGCTCGTTGGAACTTTGTTTTTAATCAGGTCCCCATTAATCCTTTTTTCGTCTTGCGGGAGGTAGCCTTTACTGTTGGGTCTTACTGGGAGGCCGGGGGTATAACGAAGACTGGGAGACTGGAGAGTCCAGCTAGGCAGGTTTTGGCTTCTCGTTGGATCCCTCCAACATATCCTTTCATTAAAATCAATGTTGATGCTAGCTGGTATAAGGAGTCTAAAATGGGTTTTGTTGGGGTGGTCCTGCGTGCGGAAGAGGGGAGTTTTGTGGCGGCTGCGAGGTATGCTTGTTTGTCCCCCAATGTTGCTACGGCTGAAGCTTTCGCGTTATTGCGTGGCTGTGAATTGGGATCCTCTTTGGGTTGTAGCTCGGTCATTTTGGAATCGGATTCCCGTGAATCCATTTCTTGTCTTTCTGGTGATTTGGATTCTGGCAGTTGGGAGGTTTTTCCTATCTTGGCAAGGGTCAAGCATTTGAGTGAAGCTTTCCAGTTCTGTCGCTGGTCTTGGGTTCCAAGATCAGCCAATTCTTCGACGGATTTTCTCGCGTCAGTTGACTGTCCGGAGATGAGTGATCGAGTTTGGGTAGACAGATCCCCATCTTCGTTGGTGCATGTTCTGAATAAGGATGGCCTTCCTTGCCCGCCTTGAGGTGTTGTAACGGTGGATGGGGTGACACTCAACCTGGTTGCAGTGTCTGCTTGTTTGTATCCCTTTCCATCGTTTTCTTTCTCTTTGTGCCTGTTTGGTGTTCGCCATTCGTTGGCTCTCCTGTTGTTTTCGGCTTCGGCCTTGGTTTCCTCTTCCAAAAAAAAAAAAAAAAAAAAAAAAAGAAGGGGGATAAATTCGAGATTTTAATATTTTTTAAGTGGATCTCGAAGTGGTTCCCTTAATCATCATGAATTCTAGAAATTGGAAAAGTTTAAGCCGTCATTAAAACATCCTACTACACACGAGGGTGGCGTATCTCGATTTTCTAGGCACATCTATTGTGGAGCCAAAAATAATCAAGAAGAATATGAAGACGACACATGGATTTTTAGGTAAATAACACAAAATTACCCTCAAGGCACACCGGAACTTCCCCACACAAGCAGCGGACAATCACGACTCAATCAAGGTCAAAAGTGATCAAAATATGTATTTATTCAAAACCTATTTAATCCATTCTCATCAAATCATCCCCACAAGGTAACCCTCAATTATTCATTCAAATTAGGATTAATTACCTAAATTAATTGATTAATTTCCTAATTAATTAATCAATTTCCTAATTGATTGCAAAATATTTTGACATAATATCTTGCAATTACACCCAAAAACCACCATAAGTGGCTAGACCCATTTTCTCCAAACAAGGGCCGACCACACCCCTATAAATAGCTCCCATTTCTCGCAAAAAACTAATTCCAACTCTCTTGCAAAATTCTCCAAATTTCTCTAAACACTTTCCCCTCAAATTCTAACTTTGATATCGGAGGTTCTTCGGCCAAACCCCCCCCCAAAATTCATCGTGGGCGCGTGAGGCTCTTGGCCTTAACCTAAGGTGTTAATTGTTTTGCAGGTGCATTTTTGTTCAAGAAGAAGAAGGCGGAAATTTGCATCCACAAATTGGTGCTTTTCATTGAGAGTCTTGATTTACACGCTCGTAGAAGACTCTCACATTCAAGGTTTCTAATTTCTTGTTCATTTGTAGATTTTTCGTACATTCTTATTCTTGGAATTTTTGTTTATAAAAACTCTTTGATAAGACGTAAAAGAAAATTACAATGACTAGAAATTCGGAAACCACAACGAATGGAACTTCTAACGTTCAAGAATTTGGACCATGACGATTTATGAGGCTCAAGAGAATGATGAGTGGAGAGGCACCACCCCCAAGGGGCACCAACGTGACAACCACCATGGTAGCAGCCACGACAGCAACTCTTGGCGAGCCTACTGCCCACGGGGAGTAGGCCACCTAGCAGCAGCAGGCCCAAGCCCGTGCCACCGTGACAACCACCCTACGGGAGAACAAGTAAAGAAGATCAATTCAAGAGGAAAGCATGCTGGTTTTGCAAGAAAGACACTTTGGTATATCTCAAGTTCAAGTATTCCTTATCCATCCTTTCATAACCTCTACCATAAAAACCTTACATTACAACCTTATGAAAGACCCAGTTGATATTTGAGGATGCATTCATGGATGCTAGTAAGTATATATGCTATCCTATTCTTAGTATTTGATTCCTTTCATGAGATCTATCCAGAAAGTTCTTTTGTTTCTAATTGAATTATGTGTGAGAATATCTTTCTTTCCATTACATAACCTCACTCACATATAATTGTTGAGAGCAAGCCCTAGGAATCAAGTGAAAGAGTGAATCTCTGAGATTAGAGTTGAGACGAATCTTATCTTCCTTGCTTGAGCTTGTACCTTAGTAACAGGTTGAATTTGAGCTAGAGCACCTCACTAACATGCAGATTTGATTGCTGGAAAGGTAAAGTCAAAGTTAGGAATGTAAGGCATAGTTGAGCTTTGATTCTTATTATCTTATTTCAAAAGTTCTCTAATCGTTGTTTTGTAGGTTGTTTAGGACGTTTATGGGTACCGTCATTGTTAAACCCTTAGGAGACACAACACCTCCTACTAGGGATGCCTAGAGGTTTAAAGGCTTGATGCAAAAGATGAATGCATTCGTCTCACCAACGGAATTGGTTTTAGATTAACTTATGTTTGTCTTTTGTGTTGCTTTTGTTTCTTTTAGTTTTGGTTTGCTCGAGAACTAGCAAAATCTAAGTTTGGGGGTATTTGTTGAGTGCATAAATTTATATTTTTATGCCCTCTTTTACTTAGGTTTTTGACTTAAAATGTCTATGCATCACAAGGTATTATGTTGTTTGTATTGTATTTCAGGATGAAAGTAAGGGCTTGAAGAAATCATCTTATTTTGAATATCTTAAGAGCTTAGAATGGATAGTTTGAAGCCCAACTCACCCAAGACCGGATCATAGCCCACAAGTGGCCCAAGATCCGCTAGAAAAGGCCCTTGCAGAATAGCCAATTGCGAGCTTTGCCCCGAAGTGCTCAGAGCGAATTAGAAAATGGGCTATATATGGTTGGAAATCCCTGGAAGTCTTCTTTCTGGTGGTCTGTACAGATTGTGATTTGGAGGTTTCGATAAGAAGTTATGACAGAATAAAGAGGAGCTGTTTAGACACAAATTCTAATAACAGTTAGTTTTCAGTTACTCCTATACTAAAAGCTGATTGTAATGAGCTATAAATAAGAGTCAATTCAAGGATGTAAATGTGTCAAATGTTAGAAAAACCCTTAAGCCTTTTAATAGGAGAAACATACACAGAATCAGAAGGAGAAAGAAGAGGAGAAAAAATACAGAATCTGGAGAGAGCATGAGTCTTTAGCCTTGAGCTGTTTCTAGGTTCTAGCTTTCCTAACTTTTAATTTAGTTTATGGATACTTAGGGCTACTTTGAAGCCCTAGACATGATTGAATTAATGTTATGATGCAGTTTTAGTTTATCAATTTCATTTGCAAGCTAGAATAAGTTTTCTGTCTCAATTATTTCAAGCACATATATTCAAGTTTAGCTACCTTGTTTATGTTTGCTTTTTGTTGAGAATGATAAGGATGACTACCATATCTTCTTTCATTCCTTAGCAACATGTGGTTAGGTTCAGAATTAATCATGTAAATTGATTCCATGAAGTTCTAGGATAAATGCCATGTTCTAGGGTTCATGTGATGTTCATAATCCTCTTCGTTCTTAATGAGTTTCTAGGTCCTAAATCTGAGTATATGCCATGCTAGGTTGCATCTACAAATATAAGTTGTATGTATATACCATGCATATAACATGCAAAGTAAGAGAGGATTCATACAATCTAGTTATATGCCATGCTAGATATGTGAACATCTTAGTTGAACATTTGAAATGGATAAGTTAAAAGATCATCTCATTGATTCATGAATGTTTAGGGGAAGGCCTTAGCTCATTTTAAGTCAAATTTATGTCCTAAAAACGTTTCTAACTTATTTCATGCATTAGGTTTATTTTTAGATAGTTCTAATTTTTCACTTTTCTTTTCCAAAATTACTCAAACCCCCCATTTTAAGTCATAGGAGTCTTTAACTAATGGTAATTTGTAAGAGTAAAAGGTTTTACTAAGTTGTTTCTCAGTCCCTGTGGTTCGATACCCTTACTTGTGCCGCTGTACTATCCTTATATTTCCACTCGAAAGGAACTTTAACACAGCAGCATGCCCAAGCCCGTGCCACAAGGTAGCGAGCCCATATTCAAGCCCACGGTGCTACATTGGTAGCGGAGGCCCAAGCAGCTGCAACAATTGAAGTAGCCCAGCACTTATGGGCCCAAGGCAAGGGCGAGCCCACACATTCCAAAGCCGAGCCCAAGCCTCACCGAGGAAAGCCTAGCGCCCTTGAGCTCCAACAGTCAGTCGCGCCCACGGTCCGACTCGTGCCTACGATTCAACCCGTTCCTGCAACCCAAGTAGAGATCCATCCCACTCCCGTGGCTTCCCAAGCAATCCACACAGGTCCAAGACCGGTTTAACCATCCCTGCTTCAGATTTCTGGACTGACAATTGAACCAGGGGCATTTTCACCCAATTTCTCCACAGATTTAACATTTCCCAACTTAAATATCAGTACTCAATGAGACATATACCATCTAAGCTTTCCCAACCCAAATGGCGAACCACATTTGTCTCGACAAGTCGTAAAGTTGACAAGCACCTTGCACATCAGACGACCTTGGTGAATCAGCTCTTGCAGCGTGCCGAGATGCAGTGTGCCCCAGACGAGGTGTCTCGAAGTAGGACAAGGGCAGACAATGAACCTCTTCAGCAGCGTCCTGGTAAGCAGCCACTCGACCAATCACGAACGTAGCATTTTGGTAGTGTACACTCCCAACTGGGCCCCCGAGATAACATATACTCTCGTATTAGCGCACGGAGGAGCGTGCACTCTCGGTTAGGCCCACGAATGAGCATACATACATGGTTGAGGCCACACTACAATAATTAACATGAGCAACCTTCCAGGCGAAGTGTTCATTCGCGGCTAAGCCCGTAAAAAACATCATCCACCTCTCATTGGAGTATGCAGCACAACGGATATAGAGAACCATTCACTCAATCCGGCTCAAGTTCAACCAGCAGCTTGCGAAGAACTCGCTCACCTACAAGGAATGTACCATATGCACCGCAGTCACCACATAGACGAGTCGAACACACGGAAGAGCATCCTAGACTAGTAGGTCACGACCGGGGGCAGCCGAGAGCTCCACTATCCCAACAAAGGCAAATTCAGAAAGAAGTTGAGAGGTTCCTGATCAAGCAATTGCCCAATTTCCAACCCAACAAGGTCACTAAAGAGGCACTACGATGAGACATGACCAACATAAGCAGGTCATCCTTCACGGATGAGATCGAGCAGGTAGAGCCTCTACGCAAGCTTAGCATGCCACATTTCACATCTTTCAAAGGGGATGGAGACCCAGAGAAACACCTAAAGAATTACCGAAGCGCAATGATCCTCTATCCAAACAATGACGATCTGATATGCAAGATATTCGCCATCACTCTACAAGGAGAAACGCAAGATTGGTTCTACACCTAGCCGCCACAATCCATCCGAAGTTTCGACGAACTTTCTTTGCTTTTCACCAAAGAATATTCATCCTATCGCTCGATCAAGAAGAAGCTGACTATTTGTTCAACGTCAAGAAGAACCGAAATGAGTTGCTTCACGACTATGTGAAGAGGCTCAAAGCAGAGAATGCAAAGATAGTTGGATGCAATGACTCAATAACTATAGCAGCCTTCCAAAAAGGACTTCTAGCAGACCTCCGGCTGTTCGAAAAATTGATCATGAAAGAAGATCTAACTTTGGTAGACTCTTTCGCTTTGGCAGAGAAACATGCATTTTGGGACGAGGTTCGCTGATGCAAATTTAAGGACTTGAAGAAGTACCTGACATCACCTTACTACTATCCAAACCGAAAACAGTGGATGACCTATTCATATGTTTGATGGTATCTGAAACAGCAATAAGCTCTACCATCATATGAGAAGAGCTAGGAGCCCGACTATCTGTACTTCACAGTTCAAAAGCTCTCATCGATGTGGAAACCAGCTACCAGAAATTCAAAAGCTAACTTTGGAGACAGTTGTTGTAACACAGAAGCTCAAGTTTTACCTTCAGACGTAAGCAGTCATCCTCATGACGCATTATTCCGCCTAATCCAGACGCGTGACGATAAAGGCACAGACACTGGCGGATGCAAAGTTTTCTGACGAACGCAACAACTCAGCCTAAAAGTCACGCCAAGGGTAGACGAACACTAGAAACACACACTTAGAAGCAAGTTTAGTCCTCGTCACCCCAAAAGATTTTACACAAGAGCAACATGTACCGACAGTTGAGCACCACCTCCTGCTGCGCGTCACACGGCCCCAACCGACCCTTGCTCCATAATTTAGCTCTAAAGTGGCCCAATACTAACAGTTGACCATTTGCTGCTATGTGTAACATGGCCCCAACTCCACGGCTCTTTACCGTGCCTTCACGCCTAGCCTACGCAACGTAACAGAGCGACCCAAAGACGCCTCGAAGGCAACCGAGCACGTTCTAGCCATCCCTGCTTCACTCGATGGAGACTTTTGGCATTTACACATCGACGACGTATCTAATTATGAGGACTCAGGAACAGGCCTGACCCTTGTCACCCCAGACAGTAAGATGCTCGAGCAGGCAATCATTCTAGGCTTCAAAGCATCTAACAACGAAGCAGAGTACGAGGCCCTACTAGCAGGTCTCCGAATGGTAAAAGACTTAGCGGTGAAAAAGCTTGTAATTCATTCTGATTCCCAGATAATCACCAACCAGACTACTGGGGAGTACACGGTAAAACAGCCGAAGATGGCACAGTACCTAGAGAAGGTATGAAAACAACTTGAGGCATTTCAGACTTACACCCCTACTCAAGTTCCGCGGGCAGACAACGCCCACGCGGACGCGCTAGCCGGCCTAGACTCCACGCTTGACCACTAACTCAAACGCTCTACTCCGGTGGAATACCTTGAGAAGCCAAGCATAGAGGTGGAGCCAGCAGCCGAGGTGTCACAGGTTAGTACTACTCTGAACTTGGCAAGATTCCATTATAGACTAGCTGGTCAATGACACAGTCCCTATGGAAAAATTGTAGTCTAGAAAGCTCCAAACAAAGGCAGCATGCTACTACATGTAGAACGATATCCTCGTCTGAAGATCCTACACTGGACCACATCTCCGCTGTCTAGCGCCTCCGGACGATCTAAAGGTCCCAAGCTCAATCCACGAAGGTGTTTGTGAAAATCACTCTGAAGGCTCTTAATGCGGGCTAGTACTGGCCTACCATGGATTAAGATGCTAAGGAATTAGTACAAAAGTGCGAGCACTGCCAATGCTACAAGCCGGTACCAGCACTGCTTGCCAGCGAACTACACCCGCATGCGAGTCCTTGGCCGTTCATGCAGTAGGTAATTAGCTTGGTAGGGCCAATGCTGCCTGCTACTGGTGGCAAAGGCATGATGATCGTGGCAACCGATTAATTCACCAAATGGGTAGAAGCAAAGCCCATGACAACCATGGCTCAGACAGACATAAAACGTTTCATATGGATGAACATCATTTACTGATTTGGCATCCCTCAATCCATTGTCACAAACACCAGCCCGCTATTCGTAGGCAAATATTTGGCAAAGTTCTTCCAAAAGTATGGCATCAAGCATCATATGTCCACGTCGAGATATCCCCAAGGCAATGGGCAAGTCGAAGCATCCAACAAGACGATCATTGACTGCCTCAAGAAGTCATTTTCGAACAAGAAGGGAAAATGGCCAAACGAACTCCCCAGATGTCTATGGGCGTATCACACAACCAAACGATGAGCAACTGATGAAACTCTTTTCTCTTTGGCATTTGGCTTAGAAGCAATCATTCATCCCAATGTCATCGTGCCAAGTATTAGCATTCTACTGCCAAAGATCAAGCATAACAGATAGGATATGGCCACAAACTTACATCTGGTAGAGGAGAAACGCACCCACATCGCAGCCTACCAGCAGCAGCTCATCTCCAGCTACAACAAAAAGGCCAAGATCTGGCAGTTCCAGCCCAGAAATCTGGTCCTAAGAAAAGCCTTGATCAATGTCGGCAGAGAAGGCTCCAAAAAGTTGGATCCCATCTGGGAAGGTCCGTAGAAGACCAGCAAAGTAGGCAGCAAGGGTAGTTACACCTTCACCACCATGAACGACAAAGAGATAAAAAAACAGCAGAACACCTGCAATCTGAGAAAGTACCATGTGTGATCTCCTGCTACACCAAAGCCCGAAGACTCAAGCAGCTCGATTGGCACCACCTTGCAAGGTGATGACTATCCAGTTGTTATGCAGTTCCTACCTTACAACTAAGTTCTCGTTCGTTTCACTCGTTTTTCAATGAGGAAATAAGAAGTAATCTACAACTTGGCTCGGCTGCATGCTTACAACAACTGATCACTCCTGCACTTCAAAAGAAGACCGCGCCCTTCTTAGGGACTCATCTCAGGAATTGCGCCGCCCGAGGCACCAACTATGCTTTCCAGTGCGAAAGGGTAAACCAATTCCCCAACGCCCATATGGGTCTGCTCCCTAGTGCGAGAGGATAAACTAATTACACTACAGTGGATAGGGTAAACTAATTCCTCGACACTCATATGGGTTTGCTCTCCAATGCGGGAGGATAAACTTTACACTCCCAATATCCAAATATGGATGAGTTAGGTTGCCTTGGTATAATTAGGTGCACGATGACTTGCGCCGAGATTCCTAGAAGTAGCCATAAAGGCCTTTTCCAAGGCTTAGCTAACTGAAGGAGTTTGGGTCTCTTGGCCTAATCCGTGGGGAACCGAGCCTCAAAGACGGAGAAGGCACATTATGCAGTACGCCCCTGAAGCTGCTACCGAGTGCACTAATGTTGCCTATGGTTTCTAAAAGACTGCCTACGGCTTGCCCTTCGAGCAGTAAAGCCATGCTAAACTTATACAACCGCACATTCTTGTGAAAGGTTAAACAAGTTAGCGTGCATATACGAAGCTTTATCCACTGCCGACATGCTACACAGTCGATAAGCTTTACCTCTGCCAAGTGCTAAATGATCATTTAGATCTACACTAATTTCTAAAGTGTTGTGATACTTGCAACGCAACCCACGAAATTGGTTACATAAAAATCAATGAGTTATCTCGGACCTTTGCTTACAAAATTGCATACAGCCGTGTACTTTTGATACGAAAGGTTAGCAAATTTCATGACCCGAAAATCTTTAGTATGTTGTGATGTAGGCCACATAGCTCAAAGGATAGAAGAAGGCCAAGGTTAACAGCCAAGTGGTCACGCAGACTCGTCTACTTTTGTAGGTAAGGTGTCCGGCTGCCGATCTTATGGCTAACAACTTAGCAAAAGTTCTACACCAACACCTATGGCTGTATAGGCTACACGGGCCAGTCAGCTTATAGAAAAATAGTACGCATGCCGCTGGTCTAAAAAGTCTAAGGTTGGGCGAGAACAAAAGAAGCCCAGATGAAGAAAAGCGAAAGAAGCAAGTTTATTAAACTTTTTAGCAAAATTGATAAACAACTAGCAAAGATTGAAGGAGTTCAAGGAAAGAAAAAAGCAACAAGGAAAATAAAGAAAATCCTAAAGGGTACCTAGAAGACTACTCTTTAGCAGCTTAGACATCCCAAGACTACTCGATTGCCACACCTTCAATAGCCGCGACACTCTCAGTAGCGGCATCATCCAGCACTTCACCCCTGGCTGTCCCAGCCTGGGCACCAACCTCTTGGACTATTTCACCAATGAAGGCCTCAAAAGTAAAGGTAAGCAAGTTTTCCAGAGAAATAAAGAAAGTCTCGAAGTCTTTCCGAACAAACTCAAAGTCAGACGGCCTACCAAAGAGATGATCTACATAACCCAGCTTGTACATATCGGCCTGACTCTGAATAAGTGAAGCCTTGAGGCCAGCCTTCTCACCTTTCAACTGCTTGTTCTCCTCGAGCAGACCAACATGGACACGCTGCAGCTCATCCACTTCTTTCTTCAAACTTTTGTTGATCTTCAGTGTACCTTGGAGTTCCAACACTTGGGGCTCAAGCCTTTCAACGACCTTCTTGAAATGGATCACTTGGTTATAAGCAACAATCAATTCCTCATCCTTTGCATAAGCAGCAGAACGAAGCTTAGAAATAACACGCTCAAAATCTTGAATTTGAGGTATGTAACATCCGATCTCATTTTCTGCACTTTCATACTTAACTTGGATTGCATCAAGCCTAGTCTTCAAGTCAACAATCTCTTGGCGAGCGTTCTCAAGCCGTAGAGAAGTAGAGGCAGAGATATTAGACCCCTTCAAAGTGACTAGCTTTGACTCCAACCTCTTGATGTCCTCGACAGAGGAATAAGTTTCGGCTGCCATAACTTTTGCCACCTCTTTGGCAACCTTGGTATCCTCTTGGTCAATGAGCATAGACTCGGCTGCTAGAATAGCCATTTTCTATATCATAGTAAGTACAGCAATCCTCCTGTACTCGGCCGTATGCTTCACAAAGAAACTTGGGCAAACAACCAATCTAACGTCATCGACAAACTTAGCATAAACGTCCGTGTCTTCAAGTAGATTTGGTTTCAAAAGTGCACAAATCTCAGCAACCTCCCAAAAACGGGCATGGTGGATTTCTCACAACTACCCATGTGAGCAACAAATATCTTTATAGTAGAAAATATCTCTAAAGGTGAACCACTTTAGCAGCAGAGTTTGCCTTATCACTTTTCATAGTAGCAAATATCTCCAAAGGTGAACTAGACTTAGCTCTCAACAGACGTCTTGACACTAATTTCGGCACTGGGGGCACAATGGAACCTCTACGCCGAACAATCCTATATGTAATTGAACTAGCTACCTTTGGCATATCAGGCGTCACCTACTCAGATTTAGTAGCCTCATCTTTCTTCCCCTTGGAAGAAGTCAAGTCAATCAGAAGCCTAGCGGCAACAGACAAACCCTCACGGGTAGCGAAAGAAGTCTTCAGCTTTTTCTTAGCCAGCATCTCTTGAGCAGGTGGGGAAGATATCTTCTTTCCACCTTCATTCATAGCACAACTGGGGGACCAATCCAATTAGATGGGGGTTAGCACCCTCGTGCTTCCTTTTCTTTGTCATCTTTCATACGGTCCAGCCAAATGACCAAAGGCCCAATTACACGGGCCCGAGTCCAAAGACCTAGACTTCATGAAGGGAAATTTATATGAGATTTCATATGGGATTTCAAATGACTAGCATGCATATACAATTCAAAATTTATATACGAAAGCAACGGAAGCATGTTAACACATAATATCAAAGCTATAGTCATGCAAATCCCCTTCAAGGTTCATAGGTTTATATAAGATGCATCAAAACATTTAAGTTAAGAACAAAGTGTAGGAATAGATCTATACCTCTTGATCTAGATTTTAGACCAAGGATGGACCACCTCCAAGCCCTTTGTTCCCTGAACTCCTTGAGCCTAGCTTCCTTCCTTACCTCATCCACTTTGTTAGTATGAGTGCTCCTTGGTTCTCCTTTAGTCTCCAAAATAGAAGACCTCTAAAGATCCACACCCACTAGTGTAGTGAGATGGATGGAAGAATAACCAAAAGGGAGAGAAGATGATTAGTTCAAACTCCCTTATGGTGGCCGGCCTTTTGGGTGTTAAGAGAGATATATTTCCTTTTTCTCTTTTGTTGTTTTGAACACACAAAAAACCCCTAATGAACAATATCTCTATAAAGTTCCTTTTATAGAACAAAGAAACCTAGTCAACAACTTGACTTCCTCTCTCTCCCTTTCCCTTTATGTGGCCGGCCCCCTTTGTGTTGTTTGGGCTTTGGGCTTTTATTTATTTCAAGTCATCCAATGCTTGAATAAAAGCCCAATGGGCCCAATTAAACCCAGAACGTTTCTTTAAGCCCAAAACGATCTTATATCGCTTTTATGATTTCTTTAGACTTTCTAATTAATCACAACACTTAATTAATCCAATTAATTATTTCCATCATCCATTAAATACTCACTACAAGAGTGTATCGGTGTACAATCATTTTAGGTTCTAACTAGCAAGGCAGTGAGGTGATTGACATCAATCCAATTGATTATATTTAATCCAATCACTTAGTGAATTAAAACTTCCTTTTAATTCACCTTCTTCTTTGACGACTACATTTAATCATCTAGAAGAACTCACAAGCTATGAGTGACATCTAACCATATATCATGGCTACCCAAGCTAATGTAGAATTTGTTCGGAGAACCTATTCAGTTGGAATTACAATGTAATTCGATCCTTCTCTAAAACAATACTCTCAATCACATTACTAGGGTATGGATTTATTATGTCAAACCCCTAATGTGATTATTCCTTTTTATATGATTCTATTGAGTCGTATAGGAACGCTTTCCTTTATTACGCTCGATACTTTGGCTGAAGATTCCTGAATCATATCTTAAAGTATTCTTCCCCTCTTAACGAGGATTAGAGATTCCTTGTTGCGCATTCACTTGCCTTCATGACTAAGTGGCTTAACCCCAACTATGTCGTGGACACCCGCGAATGGGGTGACTTTGACATAATCAAAGATCAAGTACTTAACCACAAGATAACGACGATGCCTCAGGTCAAATTACTACTTACATTATTCCAACCATTAGAGTTACTTGCTTGACATGTGAGTAGACCTCCATGCAAGTATTCTCGTTCGATTGTGTTCAGTGAACTCATTCCCTTAATGAGCACCTACATACTTGTCTTAGTGTCACTACACGAATGGGATGAGACTTTCCATCCTTCCAATTGAAGCGGACATAGTATGTACCGGTCTATGCATTGTCAGCATCCATCCGACAATCCTATGACCAGGAACCTTTTGGACATGATGGTTATGTGAAAAAGGTCTCTGTAGTCTAACATCATTAGATTAATTCTTCAATCGATCCATTGTCCATGGATTCACTATTTAGGACATGTATCGTTTATTGAGATAGTCCTAATTAGTATCTTTGCCATTTGATGTATAAGATTCATCTCTACATCCATTCATTTGTCCTGAAAGGTTTCTTCCAAAGATTGACTTTCAGGGCATATTTCCAACAATCTCCCCTTGCACTAAAGTCAATCACTAGTGTATCTCATACATAATAGTTGAGAGAGCTTATGCTCGTAGGTTAACTTGGTTATGTATTAATCCTTTTTATTGAAAAGGGATTTACTTATCAAATGTTTCCAAAACATTTGATGATGTCTCTTTGACGTGTTCGAATACTTTGACGAGACCTTGATTCCATGGCTTGAGATATCGCCCCATTACGTCGTAGTGTCCTACTTACGACCTTATGGTTTGGATTCAATCATTGGTTCTAAAAGAATCTCTTTCATTCAAAACACCTTTTGAAGCAGTTTCTAAAACAATATATCGTCATATATTTCGTTTGTATAGTTTATACAAACTTTGCTCCAACCTTGAGACCATTGTAGTACAATACTTACAATACATTCATATGATTAGTATTTCATCCACAATGAAGTTCCATTTGTTAAAATGGGTTATTTTTCACTTTGGTTAATAACCTAAGTGAAGCACGCTTCCAGAGTCCCACTCTGAATATCCTTTCTTAAGGGCAATAATACTCTATCAGTTGCTTTGGTTCTGATCCTGGGATATAGTAATATCTTAAAGTGACAACCCCTGTGGTTCTTCACTTTTGGATATCTACTTCACAAGTCCATACATGTGTCCCTTTTGTGATTTTGTGACACATTCATTATAAGGGTTATGAAAGTGATTTTCTATCATATAGGAAAATGCTTTCTTAAATCTTCAACATTTGAGATTTAATTTCCCCATTTAACATTCTTGAGATAGCCTTGCTATATCAATAAGTTAACTTTTGGATATCTACTTCACAAGTCCATACATGTGTCCCTTTTGTGATTTTGTGACACATTCATTATAAGGGTTATGAAAGTGATTTTCTATCATATAGGAAAATGCTTTCTTAAATCTTCAACATTTGAGATTTAATTTCCCCATTTAACATTCTTGATATAGCCTTGCTATATCAAAATAAGTCCAATTTCAAGTCTTATCAAGTCTATCAGATAGACTTTATTCACATCTTGTTGCTCAAATTATGACATCACTCCCATTGGCCCTGTTGTAACTTAGCATTCATTAAAAAATTTAACAATTATCGTTTTCTTGATTTGAATGCATTTTGCTCCCACTAACTTGTCTTGGATCTATTGACAATCATTGAGATCCATTAGCTTATTGATGACGTCTCAACAATTTTGAGACTATCAACAATACTAGCTAACACAAGTTTATTTAAACGAATCATACACAAAAGAATTCCTTCTCAAGTAATTCCATTTGAAATGTGTGACTTGCTTTATCAAGTCTATTCATTTAAATTATATGGTGTCATACACCATACTTCAAGTTTTAGTCATACTAAGACCTTTAATGTAGTCATATAAGAATTATCCAAGTCTTTAGTGGAAGGATGGCTTCTACTAAGGATATAGAAACTCAACCATTCCTTCTAGGTGGTTGATATAATTCTTTATCAAAAACTACATAGAGCGTTATAGTTACATGAGATGTTGAATTTGGTTGTCTTGTTGTTAAACCATATGTTGTGACTCATTTTGAAACTATTCCCTTTTGTTTCATCAACTTGTCCATATGCTTGGTAATTTAGCTTGTTCTCATAAAAGAGAATAATTGACAACTCCCAACATATAACAATTTTATGCTAGGTTGACGAAACCAACATTCAAAGACTATTCTTTAGAATGTCACACAACATAGAATTTTAACGTTTGAAGAGCTTGAGTCCTTTAACAATTAAAATTACAAACTCTTAATAATAGTAAAGTACTATTATTCTTTAGACAACTATAAAACAATCATATTCAAGTTTATATCCATTTTCACACCTCCCACTATTTCTCATGACTTTAATGAGAAATCATTTCATACATTCAAAATGTATAAACGTGGAGTATACAGGTAGAAGACATTGTGTAGTAGCTTTAAAACCTTTCAAGCCCGTTTGTTTCAATCTTCACTAAGTTAATGTCTCGTTATTAAGTGACTAAAGTCTTTAAACATTTTATAGATTTAGACATTTCTTTCTTGGCTTAATCACTAACACAATTGACATTTTAAAACAATTTAAAGAATACCCAATTAGTTGTTCAAAACTACTAATTGAATCAAGAGTGATCTTGATTTATTGTGGTTTGAGTGATAACCTTATAAGAAACATTTTTCTTATTACTTATATCATTATAATGTAATCTTCCTTTTCTTCAAGAAAGGAATCTTTTAGACCTTTGTCAATTCATATAGAACTCATAGGTAGACAATTGGAACCAAATCTAAAGATTCATTGTATCCTCCTATGTCCTACATGTGAGATCTATCCATAATTGACAAGTCTAATGTTTGGTTTATCACATTATAATAAGTGATATAAATCTTGTATCTCATCTAGGATACAACAAGACAATATTCAATTCATAACACTACTTTAAGGAAATAATATATTAGAAGGTATTCATCACATTACATTAATATGATAATTCAAACATTCATAATGTTTAATACAAAAAATATTAGCTCTATACATTTAGAGACTAATATAAATACCTTTATACATTTAGGCACTAATAGTGGTCTCCCATCATATGAAGCCACATAATAAGTTCTTAACAAAATAAGAAAGTTTAAAGACTATCTTTAAATGCCTAACAAACTTCCTAAGTAGTAAGCAAAAAAAAAAAAAAAACATAGTGGCCGAACCCTTCTCCACATTTTCCTTGCTTGTTCCTCTTCTACTTGGCTCCTCCACCTATATACAATTATACAAGTGATTAGCCCTTTATATCAAATATAAATATTTAGAAGATCTAACAATTAGAATTGAAGATAAGAACATAAACCATACCTTGTGGCTTGTCCTTAAGAGTTGCAAGGTATAACCTGCAATTCCTCTTCCAATGCCCCTCCTTTCCACAGTGGTGGCAAGTCCCCTTGGGCTCATTTGCCTTCTTTTTCCTCACTCCTCCTTGCGGCTTAGGAGTGGGGAACTTCTTCTCATTCCCTTTGCCTTTGCCTTGCGGCTTGGCCTTGGAAGATGATGGCTTGTTGTAGGCTACTGCAGCACTCCCTACAACGTTATCTTTCTTCATAGTCTTCTCGGCAGTTACTAACATGTTTAGTAACTCAGAGAGATTACTATCCATCTTATTCATATTGTAGTTCATAACGAACTGCGAGAATGAATCAGAAAGAGAAGCCAATACGAAGTCCTGGGCCAATTCCCCGTCAAGTGGAGTACCTAGGTTCTCCAATTATTCAATGAATCCTATCATCTTCAATACATGTTGATGCACTGGAGCCCCTTAGACCATCTTGGTCTTCACAAGTTCACTGACAGTGCTAAAGCGACGGTTGCGCGTCCCTTCTTCACCATATAACTCCGTAAGATGGAGTATTATGGAAGATGCACTGTCCATGCCCTCGTGCTGTCTCTGTAGCTCCTCATTCATGGAAGCCAACAGATAACACTTGGCTTGTGTGTCATCCTCAACGTGCTTGTCATACTTAGCACGTTCATCCTCAGTAGCCTCAGGGCCGAGAGGTATGTGAGGTGGAGCCTTGTCTAGTACGTAAACAATCTTCTCCAATGTTAGGAGAATCTTGACATTACGATACCATGATGGGAAATTGTGCCCCTCAAGGCAATGTTTGTCGAGTATTTTCGCAAGTGTGCTTCCAACCATATCTAAATACATAAACAATAAAATAATTAGTTTGATTGTTGATTAATTCAAACGATTCGGGTCTTTAAACCGAATGACACCACCCACCATTTTTGGCAAATTTCAAATCCCTCAAGATGGAATCCGGGAGATTTCAAAGAAAGCTCCTAGCGGGTTATGGGAGGCTCACTATTACCAAGCCCACCTCACGATGATACGATGTCGGCTAGCAAAAATAATAATGAGAGGGTACACTTACCCATTCACAACAACCTCTTGTGATTACCCATCTTTTTGGCCTCTAGAAAATAATGCATCACGATGATACGATGTTGGCATCATTTCTCTTAGTTAAGTTCTTTCCCACCATGCCGGTTTAGATAGGGGTTCAAGTATGACCTCACGATGATACGATGTTGGCCACACTCGTTGCCTACCTTAACCTCATCAAATGTTTTAAATAAACTCCTCCTGAGTATAAGCATGCACTTTGCACTCCCCCATGATAGGGTGAAGGCGGTGTACAAGTCATAAACGATTGGAGCCTACCATGGTGGAAGGCCACGAAAAAGTGTTCAAAGCACTCTTACGCTTTCAACTTAATATTGTATGTTGGTTGAGGGATTTTAAGGTCTCATCATTTTTATTTATTTAATCATATTCAAATAAATAATGTCCTATTACAACTACTAGTCCAAAGTTAATGAAATTAGTAGCATATAATATCCCCACTATTCGTTTTCATAAAACAAATCAATATCAAAACATTTTTCAAACTATTGGAGATATATATAACTACTAATTGTATTCATTATAGTTTAGTAGCGTATGATACTCCCACTATTTGTTTTAAGAAAAACAAATCAATATCAAAAACGAACTTTTCAAATATTGGAAGTAACTACTACTACTACGGTTTTTGCATTCCTTTGAAATTGGACTTTATAGTTATCTTAGGCTCTTGGATGACCATGGACTTATTAGGTTATTTGCAACAACGAGCCAACATTGTTTAATATAAACTCGGGGAGGTTGTGTCAATTTAATTACGTGCTTTTTAATCCAATTAAAAAAAACATTTTCCTTGAGCCATTAGAAATGAAAGACAATCATTCATTGCTAATTAGGGCATTTGACCCATTTAATCTTTAATCTCATGTCAAAACCCTCTTTTAGTTATGTCTCCTTACCAATAGTTAAAGAAATTCTAGTCTAGCACTAGAGGGAATCAACTAACTAAAAGAGATTAAGAAGTAATAAGAATTACAAACCGATTTGTACAAATTCCTACAAATTACACATACTAAGAGGGAGGGATAGATTAATGTCAAACGTGACAAGGTCCAATTAAAACAGTAATTAAAACACATTCCCAAGGTTCAAACAATTTGAGTTTAGCGCCTTATCTCATAGCTCAATTATCGTTTAAGGCATAAGTCCATAGTCACCCATTTTTCTAACTACTTAATCACATTAAATAATCAAATGGAATGCAACATAAACATTTAGATTTAGTGCATATGGGCATAATAGTATTATGAGTTTAAACAACTAACAAAATTAAAATCAAATATTTTAACTTTCTAGTTAGTAAGGGCCTAAATGCAAATATAAAAAGTTAGGGGTAAAACCGTAAATACTCAAAAGTAAAAACAACCTTTTTCAAATTACAAAAAACCCCACAAGTGGGTAATCCACTAGGGGAGGCCGGCCACTATGAGGTGAGATGGGAAGTCTCGCCCATAATGCATTAAAACATGTTAAAGTAGAAAAAATTAAATTTTGCTTGTCACTTGGTTTTGGCTTTAAAGACTTAGGTGAAAAGGGGTGATGGAAATCTCCTAGTCAAGTCTAGGATTTAATAAGTTTTTGATATGGCTATGGATGGTATGAACATCATCCAAAACCACAAAACAATGCATGAAAACCAAATAAAACCATTTTCACCAAAAACCAAACCATGAACACCAAGAACAAAACCATGAACACTTTTTCAAGATTTGTATATTCTTGGTGATTTTCCAAACCCAAAAAAAAACAAAAGTGACAAGGTTTCTACTTTCTAGCTTTAAAGTGTGTGTGTGTGATTCAAAATAAAAACACAAACACATAGCCAAAAACATCATTTTTGCCGTGCCCTCCCTAAGAATCAAAACCCCAAAATTTGTTCTAAACTCAATCTTCATTCATGCATACAAAGCACTTTTTGCATACATATCTTTCTCAACTATTGATTCACATTTTTCAACTATTGAAAAACAAAAGATAAACATAGTTTAAATGAAGCAATAACATGTCATACACAATATTAAAACCCATATGCATAAAATCCAAAAGGACACATCATACATAAACCTTTGGCTCTGATACCACTTGAAGGGAAATTTATATGAGATTTCATATGGGATTTCAAATGACTAGCATGCATATACAATTCAAAATTTATATACGAAAGCAACAGAAGCATGTTAACACATAATATCAAAGCTATAGTCATGCAAATCCCCTTCAAGGTTCATAGGTTTATATAAGATGAATCAAAACATTTAAGTTAAGAACAAAGTGTAGGAATAGATCTACACCTCTTGATCTAGATTTTAGACCAAGGATGGACCACCTCCAAGCCCCTTGTTCCTTGAACTCCTTGAGCCTAGCCTCCCTCCTTGCCTCCTCCACTTTGTTAGTATGAGTGCACCTTGGTTCTCCTTTAGTCTCCAAAATAGAAGACCTCTAAAGATCCACACCCACTAGTGGAGTGAGATGGATGGAAGAATAACCAAAAGGGAGAGAAGATGATTAGTTCAAACTCCCTTATGGTGGCCGGCCTTTTGGGTGTTAAGAGAGAGATATTTCCTTTTTCTCTTTTGTTGTTTTGAACACACAAAAAAACCCTAATGAACAATATCTCTATAAAGTTCCTTTTATAGAACAAAGAAACCTAGTCAACAACTTGACTTCCTCTCTCTCCCTTTCCCTTTATGTGGCTGGCCCCCTTTGTGTTGTTTGGGCTTTGGGCTTTTATTTATTTCAAGTCATCCAATGCTTGAATAAAACCCCAATGGGTTTAGGCCCAATGGGCCCAATTAAACCCGAACGTTTCTTTAAGCCCAAAACGATCTTATATCGCTTTTATGATTTCTTTAGACTTTCTAATTAATCACAACACTTAATTAATCCAATTAATTATTTCCATCATCCATTAAATACTCACTACAAGAGTGTATCGGTGTACAATCATTTTAGGTTCTAACTAGCAAGGCAGTGAGGTGATTGACATCAATCCAATTGATTATATTTAATCCAATCACTTAGTGAATTAAAACTTCCTTTTAATTCACCTTCTTATTTGACGACTACATTTAATCATCTAGAAGAACTCACAAGCTATGAATGACATCTAACCATATATCATGGCTACCCAAGCTAATGTAGAATTTGTTCGGAGAACCTATTCAGTTGGAATTACAATGTAATTCGATCATTCTCTAAAACAATACTCTCAATCACATTACTAGGGTATGGATTTATTATGTCAAACCCCTAATGTGATTATTCCTTTTTATATGATTCTATTGAGTCGTATAGGAACGCTTTCCTTTGTTACGCTCGATACTTCGGCCGAAGATTCCCGAATCATATCTTAGAGTATTCTTCCCCTCTTAACGAGGATTAGAGATTCCTTGTTGTGCATTCACTTGCCTTCATGACTAAGTGGCTTAACCCCAACTATGCCGTGGACACCCGCGAATGGGGTGACTTTGACATAATCAAAGATCAAGTACTTAACCACAAGATAATGACGATGCCTCAGGTCAAATGACTACTTACATTATTCCAACCATTAGAGTTACTTGCTTGACATGTGAGTAGACCTCCATGCAAGTATTCTCGTTCGATTGTGTTCAGTGAACTCATTCCCTTAATGAGCACCTACATACTTGTCTTAGTGTCACTACACGAATGGGATGAGACTTTCCATCCTTCCAATTGAAGCGGACATAGTATGTACCGGTCTATGCATTGTCAGTATCCCTCCGACAATCCTATGACCAGAAACCTTTTGGACATGATGGTTATGTGAAGAAGGTCTCTGTAGTCTAACATCATTAGATTACTTATTCAATCGATCCATTGTCCATGGATTCACTATTTAGGACATATATCGTTTATTGAGATAGTCCTAATTAGTATCTTTGCCATTTGATGTATAAGATTCATCAATACATCCATTCATTTGTCCTGAAAGGTTTCTTCCAAAGATTGACTTTCAGGGCATATTTCCAACACTTCATGCCCTAGCGCCTACCAGCCTTGGCCCAAGCTAAATAGTCCATGTCCCATGCCAGCCAAATCCAAGCTAAGCCCCAGCTCATCTCTGCAGTCCACGTTGTTGTACCTAGACCTCAACCCGCGCCGAGTCGTCACCGCACCAAGCTGACAGTAGCAACCCACGACAGCCATGCCGTGGCCTCCTCTAACCACCTTTTCACACATCCTTGACCCCGGTTGAGCCAAATTTCAAGCTCCGAGGCTCCCAGAAATTAAGAAGACAAGGACAATTAATTTTTTCTTACCTTAGTGCGACGTGAAGATGAAGAAAGCAATGAAAGACGGTTCTTTGCACGTGCAAGTGTAGAAGATTGCTAGAGGATGGGGAACAAATATCCTCTAGCTTTCTCTTTCTTGTAGGATAAAATAAATTGCTCTCTAAAGTTGATTTAATAATCTACTTAAGGTCGACTTAAATAGACTTTGAGAGAAATTTATTTTCCTTTCCTAGAAGGACCTAATTTCCAATTAAAGAGGGAATCTACATCAAAATAAGAAACGATCCTATGTTTCCTAAAGCAAGAAGATCTCTACACCTGCCGCCCTTTCTTGCAAGCAACCCAATAGGTGTGGGGGCATTTATGGAGCCAAAAATAATCAAGAGGAATATGGAGATGACACATGGATTTTTGGGTAAATAAGACAAAATTACCCTCGAGGCACACTAGAACTCTCACGCACAACCAGCGAATAATCATGACTCAATCAATGTCAAAAGTGATCAAAATAGGCATTTATTCAAAACCTATTTCATCCATCGTCATCAAATCCTCCCCACAAGGTAACCCTCAATTATTCATTCAAATTAGGATTAATTACCTAAATTAATTGATTAATTTCCTAATTGATTGCAAGATATTTTGACATAATATCTTGCAATTACACCAAAAAACCCCATAAGTGGCCGAACCCCTTTTCTCCAAATAGGAGCCACCCCTATAAATACCTCCCATTTCTCCCAAAAACCTAATTCCAACTCTCTTGCAAAATTCTCCAAATTTCTCTAACCACTTTTCCCTCAAATTCTAACTTTGACATTGGAGGTTCTTCGGCCAAAGCCCCCCCCCAAAAAAAATTCATCATGGGTGCATGAGGCTCACATCCACATCTATCAAGATATTTAGTGACTTACACACTTAAGGTTTGGGGCGCATGGCGCATTTGGGAACTAGGGTTTACCCAAAGATTCGACATATGGCAGTTGTGGATGCAAATTTCTTCCTCCTTGATCTTGGACAAAATTGCACCTACAAAACAAATAACACCTTAGGTCAAGGCCAAGAGCCTCACGCGCCCACGATGAATGGGGGGGGGGCTTTGGCCGAAGAACCTTCGATGCCAAAGTTAGAATTTTGAGAGAAAAGTGTTTGAGAGCTTTGGAAAATTTTAGCAAGAGTGAGGACTTAGGTTTTTGGTGAGAATGGGAGCCTATTTATAGGATAGGGTTCTTGATTTAGGTTGAATTTAGGAGTTATTTGGTGATTCAATTAGCAATTAATATATTAATTAGGTAAAAATATATTAATTGGCTAATTATCATAATAAAAGAAATGTTTTGGGAGGTTTTTGGAGGTTATGGAATAAGTTTAGTATTTAGCTAATTGATTAGCTAAATAATGAAATAGGAAATATAAGAATAAATTAGGTTTTAAGTTGATACCTATTTTGGGCACCTTTGACTTGGTTGAGGGATAATTGCCCGCTGCTTGCGTGTAGGAATCCCGGTATGCCCCAAGGGTAGTTTTGTCTTCTTTTGTCAAAAATCAACGTGTCGGCTTGTGAATATTTTTGGCTCCACAAATGCCCCCACACCTGTTGGGCTGCTCGTAGAAAAGGGAAACAGGTGTAGAGATCTTCTTGCTTTAGGAAACTTAGGACTCCTTCCTATTTTGATGTAGATTTTCTCTTTAATAGGAAATTAGATCCTTCTAGGAAAGGGAAATAAATTTCTCTCAAAGCCTATTTAAGTCCACCTTAAGTGGGTTATTAAATCAACTTTGGAGAGCGATTTATTCTACCCTACAAGAGAGAGATAGCTTAGAGGATATTTGTTCCCCCTCCTTTAGCAATCTTCTACATCTTGCCCGTGCAAAGGACCGTCTTTCGTTGCTTTCTTCGTCTTCTTCGTGCCGCACTGAGGTAAGAAAAAATTAATTTTCCTTGTCTTCTTCTTGGATGGTGCTACTGCGGGGCAGCCGTCAGGGTGATGCGGCACGTCGGCTGGCATGGGCCAGGAGTCGGCTCGGCATGGGCCGATGAGGTATTGTGGCAGGGACCATTGCTTTAAGCTGCTCGACTTGGCTAGAACCAAGGGCAGCTTGTGTGGCTGGGGCCGCGGATTATGGCGCTGGGGCGCAGTACTAGGCGAGTCACATGGCTCATGTCCTTTTAGGCTTTTGGACATGACGCGAGCTAGGCCGGTGATTGAGAGAAATGAAAAGGTCGCGGGCCTCATGAGCTACTGGAATGTTGGGTTGAACTCCCCTGCTAGGTACCACGAATGATGTTGGCTACTTTAACTCTCTTCGTCAGGAGAAATGTGGGCTGCTCCCAAAAGATGAGGTGAATAGGATCAAGGCGGATGCATTGGCTCGTCCAATCACTGTTGTGGATCCTGCTGCAAGTGAAGGTGGGAAAATGGATCTTCCCTACCTGCTCAAGAGATGCTGGCTGAGAAAAAACCAAAGACTTCTTTCGCTGCTCACGCGGGTTCGCCGACTGCCTCGAGGCTTGTGATTGACTTGACTTTTTCCAAGGGGACGAAAAATGAGGCTGCTAGATCTGAGCATGTGGCGCCTGCCATGTCAAGAATTGCTAGGACGATTGCTGATAGGATTGTTCGGCATAAAGCTTCTGTCATGCCCCTAGTGCGGAATTTTATACCAAGACATCTGTTGGGAGCTAAGTCCGGTTCACATTTGGAGAGGCTTGCTATTATGAAGAGCGATAAGGTGGACTCTGCTGCTAAAGTGGCGCCAAGGCCCATTCCTTATGCTGCTTAGACTGATTTGCCTGCTGGGAATGAGGAGACTGCTCGCGTAGACAGCTGTGAGAAATCCATTAAGCCTGCTTATGGGGAGGCTGCTGAGATCTATGTGTTTTTGAAACCAGATCTCTTGAAAACATGGACGTTTGTGCCAAGTTTGTTGATGGCGTCACAAACGTTGTTTGCCCAAGCTTGTTTGTGAAGCATACGACCCAATATAGAATGATTGCTCTGCTTGCTATGATACAGATATAGCAAGGCTGCTAAGGAGATGGCAAATACTATGGCAGATTCTGAGCTCGTTGCTTTGAAGGAATGGCTAATATTTATGCCCCCACTTTTTTGCAGCTTGAGACCACTCGCCAAGAGATCGTTGACTTGAAGACTAGGCTTGACGTGATCCAAGTTAAGCATGAAAGTGCAGAGAAGGAGATCGGATGTCACATACCTTAGATTCAAGATCTTAATCATTTCTGAGCTTCGTTCTGCTGCAAAGGATGAAGAGTTGATTGCTACTTATAACTAAGTGATCCACTTCAAGAGAATCATCGATAGGTTTGAACCCCAAGTGTTGGAACTTCAAGGCGTACTAAAAGTTTGAAGAAGGAAGTGGATGAGATGCAGAGCATCCATGTTGGTCTGCCCGATGAGGATGAGCAGCTGAAAGGTGAAAAGGCTAGGCTCGGGGTTTCGAGACCTTCTCTATTTTTCCAGAAGACTTGCTTGATTTTACTTTTGAGGCTTTCATTGGTGAAGTAGTTGGAGAAGTTAGTGCCCAGGCTAGGGCAGCCGGGGGTGAAGCGCCGAATGATACCGCTGCTAAGAGCATCGCGGCTGCTGAAGGTGTGGCGACCGAGTAGTCGTGGGATGTCCAAGCTGCTATAGTCTTCTAGGTAGCCTTTAGGATTTTATTTGCTTTTCCTTGTAGCTTTTGTTTTGCTTGAACTCCTTCGGCATTTGCTAGTTGTTTATAAACATGTTTTCCTTCGCTTTTCTTCATATTCGCTTCTTTTGTTCATGCCCTAACATTTAGACTTGATAGACCAGTAGCAGGCATGCTACTTTTTTATAAGAAGACAAGCCCGCGTAGCCTATGCAGCCGTAGGTGTTGGTGTAGAACTTTGCAAAGTTGTTAGCCATAGGGTTGGCAGCCGGATGCCTTACTTACAGAAGCAGACAACTCCGCGTAACCACTAAGCTGTTAACCTTGGCTTTCTCCAATTCCATAGGTTGCGTAGCAAGTATCACAACACTTTAGGACTTGGTGTAGGTTGTTCTGCGCTTGGCAGAGGTGAAGCTTATCGACTACGTAGCATGTCGGCAGTGGATAAAACTTCATATATGTGTGCTAGCTTGTTTAACCTTTCACAAGAATGTGCGGTTGTATAAGTCTAACGTGGTTTTACTGCTCGAAGGGCAAGCCGTAGGCAGTCTTCCAGAATCCGTAGGCTACCTTAGTGCTCTTGGTAGCAGCTTTAGGGTTCCAGGGCAGCCGTCTGTAGGGCGTATTGCATAATGTGCCCCCTCCGTCTCTGGGGTCCGGTTCCCCACGGATTAGGCCAAGAGACCCAAAATCCTTTAGTTAGCTAAGCCTTGAAAAAGACCATTGTGGCTACTTCTAGGAATCCCGGCGCAAGCCATCGTGCATCTAGTTATACTAAGGCAGCCAGGTTCATCCACGTCTGGATATTCAGAGTGTAAAGTTTATCCTCCCGTCTTGGAGAGCTAACCCATATGGGTGTCGGGGAATTGGTTTACCCTCTCGTATTGGAGCGCAATTAGTTTACCCTATCGCACTGGAGAGCATGGTTGGTCCCTCTGGGGGCGCAATTCCTGTGATGAGTCCCTAAGTAGGGCGCAGTCTTCTTTTGAAGTGCAGGAGTGATCAGTTGTTGTAAGCATGCAGCCGAGCCAAGTTGTGATTACTTCTGAATTCCTCATTAAAAAAAACGAATGAGAACTTAGCTGTAAGGTAGGAACTGCATAACAACTGGATAGTTCTCGGCTTGTGAGGTGGTGCCCGTCGAGCTTCTTGAGTCTTCGGGTTTTGCTGTAGCGGGAGGTCACACATGGTACTTCTTCAGATTGTAGGCCATCCATTGTTTTTCAATCTTTTTGCCGTTTCATGGTGGCAAGGGTGTAATTACTCTTGCCACCTACTCTGCTGATCTTGTACGGACCTTCCCAGATGGGATCCATCTTTTTGGAGCCTTCTCTGCCGGCAGTGATGAAGGCTTTTCTGCGCAGTCGACATGCAAATGCCAGAAGTCTCCATCGGGTGGAGTAGGCGCGACTAGAGTGTGCTCGGCTACTTATGAGGCATCATTGGGTCGCTCTATTGCGTCACCTAGGCTCGGCGTGAAGGCGCAGTAGGGAGATGTGGAGCTAGGGCCATGTCATACGCAGCAGGAGATGCTCAACTGCTGGTATTGGGCCATTCTAGAGTTGAATCATTGAGCAAGGGTCGGCTAGGGCTGTGTGGTGCGCAGCAAGAAGTGGTATTCAACTGCTGGTACATGTTGCTCATATGTAGAATCTTTTAGGGTGACGAGGACAAAACTTGCTTTCGAGTGTGTCCTTCCAATGTTGCGTTCGTCAGAAAACTTTACATCCGCCAGGGTCTACGCCTTTATCGTCGCGCGTTTGGATTGGGCAGAATAGTACGTCATGAGGATGACTGCATGCGTTTGAAAGTAAAACTTGTGCTTCCGGGTTGCAACAACTATCGCCAAAGTTAGCTTTTGAATTTTTAATAGCATCGATGAGAGGTTTTGAACTGTAGAATACAGGTAGTCGGGCCCCCATCTCTTCTCACATGATGGTAAAGCTTATTGCTACTTTAGATACCATCAAACATGTGAATAAGTCTTCCGCTGCTTCTAGGGAGGTGATGTCGGGTACTTCTTCAAGTCCTTGAATGTGCATTGGCGAGCCTCATCCCCAAGTGCATACTTCTCTGCCAAAGCAAAAGAGTCTGCCAGAGTTAGATCTTCTTTCATGATCAATTTTCTGAATAGCGGGTGGTCTGCTGGAAGTCCTTTTTGGAAGGCTGCTCTAGCTATCGAGTCGTTGCATCTGACTATTTTTGCCTTCTCTACTTTGAACCTCCTCACATAGTCACGAAGCGACTCATTTGGGTTCTTCTTGACGTCGAACAAATGATCAGACTTCTTTTTGATCGAGCGATAGGATGAATATTCTTTGGTGAAAACCAAAGAAAGTTCGTATAAATTCCAGATGGATTGTGGCGGCAGGGTGTAGAACCAATCTTGCGCCTTGCCTTGTAGAGTGGTGGCGAATATCTTGCACATGAGATCATCGTTGTTTCGATAAAGGATCATTGCGCTTCGGTAGCTCTTTAAGTGTCTCTCCGGGTCTTCATCCCCTTTGAAAGATGTGAAATGTGGCATGCTGAACTCTCATGGAGGCTCTGCCTGCTCGATCTCGTCCGTGAAGGGTGACCTACTTATGTTGGTCATGTTCCGTCGTAGTGTCTCGTCGGTGACCTCGTTGCGTTGGAAATCATGCAATCGCTTGGTCAATAGTCTCTCTACTTTTTCCTGAATTTGCCTTTGTTGGGGTAGCGGAGCTCTCGGCTGCCCCCAGCCATGACTTGTTGGTCTAGGCTGCTCTTCCATGTGTTTGGCTCGTCTATGCAGCGGATGCAGTGCATGTGGTGCGTTCCTAGCAGGCGAGCGAGTTCTTCGCAGGCTGCTGGTTGAACTTGAGCTGGATTGAGTGACTGCTTCTCTCCATCCGTCTTGCTGCCTACTCTAATGTGAGGTGAATGATGCTCCTTGTGGGCTTAGCCGCGAATAGACACTTTGTCCGGAAGGTTGCTCATGTTGACTATCGGAGTGTGACCCCAACCATGAATGTATGCTCATCCGTGGGCCTAGTCGAGAGTGCACGCTATCTCGGGGGTATACGCTATCTCGGGGGCCCAATCAAGAATGTACACTGCCTGAACGTTCGGCTTGTGGCTGCTTGCCGGGACGCTGCTGGAAAGGTTCGTATGCCCTTGTCCTACTTCGGGATACCTTGTTCGGGGCACGTTGGATCCCGATGCATTGCAAAAGTTGATTCACCAAAGTTGTCTGTTGTGCAAGGGTGCTCGTTAACTCTATGACTTGTCGAGACAAGTGTTGTTCGCCATTTGGATTGGAAGAGCTTGGAATGAATGCGCCTCCTTGGGCAGTGGAAGAGTGGTAGACTCCGGGAGCGAGATTTGAGTTGGGAAATGTCAAATCCGGGAAAAAATATGGTGAGAATGTCCCCGGCTCGATGGTAGGTCCGGATGGTTGAGATAGTCTTGGGCCGACTTGGGTTGCTTGGAAAGCCACGGGAGCAGGCTGGGCCACGAGAGCAGGCTGGGCCGTGAGAGTGGGCTGCTCGACTGGAGCAGGCCGGGCCACGGGAGTGGGCTACTCGTCGGGAGCAGGCTGCGTCACGAGAGCAGGCTTCTCGGCAGGAGCAAGTTGGGCGGTGAAAGTAGGCTGCTCGACGGGAGCAGGCTGGGCTACAGGAGTGGGCTGCTCGACGGAAGTAATCTGGGCCACGGGAGTGGGCTGCTCGTCAAGGGCAGGCTGGGTCACGAGAGCAGGCTGCTCAACAGGAGCAGGTTGGGCCGTGAAAGTGGGCTGCTCGACAGGAGTAGGTTGGGCTACAGGAGTGGGCTGCTCGACGGAAGCAGGTTGGGTCACGGGATTGGGCTGCTCGTCTGGAGCAGGTTGGGTCACGAGAGCAGGCTGCTCGGCAGGAATAGGCTAGGCCGCGAGAATAGGTTGCTCGACGGGACCAGGCTGGGCCACGGGAGTGGGCTGCTCGTCGAGAGCAGGCTGCTCGGCAGAAGCAGGTTGCTCGGCGGGAGCAGGGTGGGCCACGGGAGTGGGCTGTTCGTCGGGAGCAGGTTGCTCGGCGGGAGCAGGCTAGGCCACGGGAGTGGGCTGCTCGTCGGGAGCAGACTAGGTCACGAGAGCAGGCTGGGCCATGGGAGTGGGCTGCTCGACAGAAACAGGCTGCTTAGTATGTGATGCATGCGAATGCGAGGCTTGGGCTCGGGTCCGTGCAAACTTGGATGGGATGGCTTGGGCCATGGCCTTGGTGCCGTGAGCCTTGGATGGCACGGCTCAGGCCGTGGTGAATGCACCATGGACCTCGCCACGAGTGGCTACCGAGGTAGCCACCGTGGTGGTTCCCGTGGTGGAAACTCGTGGTGGTGGTGCTGCTCCACTTATTGTCGCATTTAGCCTCACGGATCTCCACAATCCCATTTCTTGAACATTAGAATTTTCACTTGTGGAATTTTCTAAATTTCTATCCATTATATTTTGCTTATACGTTTTATCAAAGAACCTTTGCAAGTAAAAAATTCTAATAATAAGAACGTATGAAAAATATTCAAATGGACTAGAAAATAAAGAAAAAACCTTTTTGTGCGAGAGTCTTCTACGAGTATAGATTTCAACTCTCAATGAAAGCACCAATTTGTGGATGCAAATTTCTTCCTCCTTGATCTTGGACAAAATTGCACCTACAAAACAAATAACACCTTAGGTCAAGGCCAAGAGCCTCACGCGCCCACGATGAATGGGGGGGGCTTTGGCCGAAGAACCTTCGATGCCAAAGTTAGAATTTTGAGAGAAAAGTGTTTGAGAGCTTTGGAAAATTTTAGCAAGAGTGAGGACTTAGGTTTTTGGTGAGAATGGGAGCCTATTTATAGGATAGGGTTCTTGATTTAGGTTGAATTTAGGAGTTATTTGGTGATTCAATTAGCAATTCATATATTAATTAGGTAAAAATATATTAATTGGCTAATTATCATAATAAAAGAAATGTTTTGGGAGGTTTTTGGAGGTTATGGAATAAGTTTAGTATTTAGCTAATTGATTAGCTAAATAATGAAATAGGAAATATAAGAATAAATTAGGTTTTAAGTTGATACCTATTTTGGGCACTTTTGACTTGGTTGAGGGATAATTGCCCGCTGCTTGCGTGTAGGAATCCCGGTAGGCCCCAAGGGTAGTTTTGTCTTCTTTTGTCAAAAATCAACGTGTCGCCTTGTGAATATTTTTGGCTCGACAGCAGTTGGTGTGGCAGTCGAGGTGCAGTCATATGATTGATAAGCTAAGAGCATTAAATGCGCATGAATGGGCAGTTAAAGAGTTTCACTTGTTCAAAACCTTCTAAGTTAGGTGCCCTTGGCCGATGGTTTCAGAAGTGAGGGGACAATGTTTGGGCTCAAAATATTTGGGCCTGCGTCGAGTCAAGCTTTGGGTTTGGTACTTTGAGTACTTTGGGTTCAAAGTCCTAAGACAAGTAGGAGTGGCCAAGCTCTATGTAGGGATTGGAACGGATCGGTTCTGAGGAAGTATAATCCAGATTGGACTCTACTTCGGCATAAGGTAAAAATCACTGCTATAAATAGAAGAGGATATGTAACATTCAAGCTCTCTTCAACTAAACACATAAACACCCTGTGCAAATCTTCACTCTATGCGAAACCCTCTCATCTTTGAGAAAAACCCTAACTTTCTTAACTTCATCAAGCACATCTTATAGTTTGTATTGGAAACACTATGATTGACAACTGGCGACATCTTACAGTTTGAAATGGACATCAATGGAGCTGTAGAGTCAAGCGATCGAGGAGCATCTTCCAAATTTTTGAAACAACATTACTTTAAGCTCGGTTGATTATCTATCCAAGTCTTTGCCAACAAGAAGTCTTTGAGTCCTTATTGAAAGAGGTAGGCCATCTCATTATCCTCTCAACAATTAAGGTGTTACTCAGTGTTTGGTGCATTGAAAGCCGAATTTCATTTAAACTTCGAAATGACTAGCAGCCTTGTCTTCAGGCTTTAGAACCTAAAGGCCAAGACGAGTTCCTTCCTCAGCCGCAATTGCTCGGATACAAGAACAGCAACGTGTTCAACGCCATCACAACATTCATTTACTCACCGAAAGAGCTCAGTCATTGAGTTGGCACGTCCCGCATTCAATCGAATGACGTAGTTAGCTTATTAGCTCTTCAGCTTGCGGGCCACGTAGGCTTGGTAGTTTTTAGGGCCAACAATGTTAAAAGGAGAATGATATTTCAGGATTAAAGATTCTCATGCGTCAATAGGAACTATTACTAGCACTCTAAAATCTCATTCTACACTCCTCATAAGTGTATTTTTCTTTATAATTATAAAAAGTTTGGAGTGTAAAAAGAGATTTTTTTTTTATTGTTATTAAGAATTCCTACGTCAATTACATCACATTTTATAGCTATAGTAGAAACAAAGGTGGCGGTTGTCTTGTTACTTTAGGTGTTTTTGGTCGATGTAATCAAAGGTCTCTTGCGATGGAATCCTCACTTGTATCGTATTCAACAATTTATCACGTTGTGAATGATGTAATTTTCGGCATTTCTTCATAACGATCAAAATGCAAGAAAAAAAAAGTACTACTGGTTTTTGGACAATTTTTTTTTTACTTTTAGGCCACTTAATACTATCGTTTAGTGTTATTCTTCTTCATTAGTAGGTGAGAAGATTTAAGTTCGAATATCGGGATCGGAAAGCTCACTTCCTCACTTTTAGTGTCAAATATATCATAATATATAAAATATAATAAAAAACTATTGTAGTCATATTTAGAATAGGAATGTGATTGTGTAAATCCTAGTGTATATAGGGATATCTTGGAATATTATCCTTAGTAGACATCGTCCTATTAGAGTTGTAATCCTATTAGGGTAAGGATTTAACTTATCCTACTACTATAAATAAAGGCACAATAAGGTGATACAATACACACCTCACAATTAAATCTTTTTCTTCTCTCTCTTGTTGACGGCCTCTCTCCCTCTCTAGTCCTAAATACAGTTCACTCAAATAGGCCTACAACATGTTATCAACACACTCTTGCCAGAAGATAAGGACCTGAAGGATAGTAGGAGCAGTCTTTCTTCTACAAAATTCAAAGGTTTTTATTTGTTTTCTGCTAATCAGGTACGCTCAAAATAAAGTAAGATAGTTGAAACGTCCATGAAACATGAAAACATTCCCCATGATGCATGAACCCCTTATATTTATATTTTCCTTCCGATATATATATATTGCATATGATTCATATATTTGTCAATATATATATATATATATATATATATACGCTTCATGCATGCAAAGAGGTGCTTCAAAGGTATAAAGCTTTCTCAACTATTTTCTTGAAGATTTGAGTTGAGTCTTGGTTCACCCCAACTACTAGACCTTGAATTTCATGGGTAAAGTTTTGTTTTTGAGTGCATACAAGCATGATTCTGCCTTTAATTGTTAATTGCATGCATAGATGTTGCTCAAATGAACTTGTTTTCACAAATTTTTCCTTCAATTTCTTTGTATCACTTCTTATGAGTATGGCCAAAAGTGTATTCAAGAGAAGCTAGAACGTCTTCCAAGTGCATTATACATCACAACCATTCGCAAGATAGAGACCCACCATGTGGCTGACCCTGAGCCCATGTTCCAAGGCACTTTGCTGCTTTGGCATGATCGTATGGGACATCCCAGACGTGACATGATGCGTCGTATCCTCAAATCATCATATGGGCATCATTTACAAAGATTATTAACAACCCTCCTAAGTTTCTTCACAGGATTCAAGGGGATATTTGTGGACCTATCCAACCAATATGCAAACTATTTAGATACTTTATGGTGTTGGTTTATGCATCGACACGTTGGTCACATGTCTGCTTATTGTCCTCACACAACGCTGCATTTGTGAAACTCCTAGCACAAATTATTAAGCTGAGGGCTCACCACCCTAATTATTCGATCAATTCGATTCGACTGGATAATGCTGGAGAGTTTACGTCACAGACTTTTGACGACTATTGCATGTCAGTGGGGATTGAAGTTGAACATCTTGTACCCCATGTTCACACCCAAAACAGCTTGGTATAAGCTTTCATAAAATGTCTTCAATTGATAGCTCAAACTTTGGTTATGCGAACCAAACTGCTGGTATCTGCTTGGGGCTATGTAATATTGCACGCAACAATGTTGGTTGCTTGAAGCCCACCGCTACCCAACCTCATTCACCGTTACAGTTAGTTACTGGATACGAATCGTTACATTTACATGTGTTCGGATGCGCAGTCTATGTGCCAATAGTGCTGCCACTACATACCAAAATGGGTTATCAGAGAAGAATAAGAATTTGTGTCGGTTATTATTCACCATCAATTATTCACTACTTAGAGCCCTTGATAGGAGATATCTTTATAGCACGTTTCACAAATTATCACTTTAATCAAACAATCTTTTCATCGTTAGGGGAGATAAGAATGCTAACGTTCATGGAGAATGCTGCGAATTGTCGTGGTATACTCCCATTATGTCTCATTTAGATCCCTGCACTGCCTAGTCTGAAACTGAAGTACGGCGTATTCTACATCTTCAGAGCATTGCTTAAAGCATGCTGAATGCTTTTATTGATCTAGCAAATGTGATGAGTTCACATATACCCACTACAAACACACCTGCAAGGATCAACGTACCTAGAGTACACTGTAATACTGCTTGGGAAGGCTGAACAGTCCCAAAGGGTGGGGTGGCCGCACCTTCCACGCGGCTCGGTACATTGGCACCTAGCCAATCATCTGCTCCTATCCTGAAACGTGGCAGACCCCCTGGTTCAAAAGATTCATAACCTTGAAATAGGAAAATGACATAAACTAGTGACCCTATTCTGAATCCGACCATCGCTTACTCATATGTTCCAACGCATGAGGTTATTCTAGATTACGGTGATGTCTTAGATGAGACAACCTGGGCTACCGAGCGAGATTTCGATCCACTACGCAGTATTGGATGAGGTTTGGAATCAAAATAAGATGATCATGGATGATGCATTTGCATACATAGTAGCTACTGACATCATGCTTAGCGATGATACTGAACCACGTTCCATTGATGAATGCTGACGTAGAATGGATTGGTCAAACTGGAAACAAGGAATCTAGGTCGAACTAGATTCGCTTGCGAAACGTAAGGTGTTTAGGCCTGTAGCTCCTACTTCACTACATTAGGGGTAACAAGAACCTATTTAGGCTTGTAGCTCCTGCTTCATTACATGTGAAGCCCATAGGCTACAAGTGGGTTTTCGTAGGAAAGTGTAATGAGAAGAATGAAATTGTGTGATACACAGCATGCCTCGTATTCCTCCATAATGGATGTCATAATGTCTTGGGATTGATTACAATGAGATGTATTCCCCCATAATGGATATCATAACGTTCCGATACCTTATCAGTTTGGTAGTTTCTGAAAAAATGAATATGCAACTTATGAACGTGGTAATCATGTATCTATATGAGGATCTAGATATGGAAACTTACATGAAAGTTCCATAATGTTTTCCATTGACTGGTTCAAATAGTTCTAGACCACGGAACACTCTCTCTATTAGATTGAGGAGATCATTTTACAAATTGAAACAATCCGGGCAGATGTGGTATAACCGTCTGAGTGAATATTTGACAAGTCAAGGTTACGTCAACAACGAACTATGCCCATGCATGTTCATAAAGAAGTCAAATTCTGGATTTACGATAGTTGCAATTTATGTCGACGACATGAACCTCATCGGAACTCCCGCAGAGCTTGAGGAAATTACCGTTCACTTGAAATCGGAATTTGAACTACACCTAAAAGGTGTTACGACGCTTTAATGAGGATAAAGCAAAGCCTTTAAGTACTCGTATTGTTCAGATGGACTCCTAGTACATCAATTGAACTACACCTAAAAGGTGTTACGACGCTTTAATGAGGATAAAGGAAAACCTTTAAGTACTCGTATTGTCGTTCGGACTTTAGATGCTAAATGAGATATTTTCCGTCCCAAAAAGGATATGGAAGAGATTTTGAAGCCTAAAGTTCCATACCTAAGTGCAATTGGTGCTTTATTGTACTTGGCTCAATGCATTAGACCTAACATCTCCTTCGTTGTTAATCTTTTGGCTAGATACAGCAATACGCCTACACGCAGACACTAGAATGGTGTTAAAGACATTTTTCACTACCTCAAGGGTATGAAGGATTTGGGTTTGTTCTACACCTACGAATCCTCGAGATGAGCCGTTTGCCTCGCTCGATCCTCGGGTTGATTCCCGCCTTAAATGCTGGTTATCTGTCTGACCCACATAGGGCATGTTCGCAAATGGTTGTCTTTACCATTGGAGACAACGCTATATCTTGGAGGTCTACCAAGTAAACGTTAGTTGCAACCTATTCAAACCATGCTGAGATCCTCGCCCTGCATGAAGCATCACGTGAGTGGTTTTGGTTGAGAGCAATCATGGAACATATTCGAAGCACAAGTGGTCTTACTGTCATTGACCTTCCTACGACGATCTTTGAAGACAATGCAGCATGTATTGAGTAGTTAAAGAAGGGATATATCAAGGGAGACAACACCAAGCACATAGTGCCAAAGTTCTTTATTCTCACCAACAACAACAGCATCAGAACATTGAAGTCAAGCAAATCCGTTCCCAGGACAACCTGGCCGATCTCTTTACCAAGTCATTGCCCAAGTCTAATTTTTAGAAGCTCGTCTAAGGAATCAGTATGCGTAAATTATCTAAGTTGAATTACTTGTAGTTCTCTTATTTGGAAGTTATGTCTAACTCATGGGGCGTATCCTGAAGCATACTTACTTGATCTTTATGTACTCTTTTTTCTATAATTAGGAGCATTTTTCCCGCTGGGTTTTGCTGCCTAACGAGGTTTTGATGAGGCACCCATCTTGGGATGATCATACTTCGTTGAGTTCACTACTTTCATCCTATTTGACGTTTGTTTAAAACATCATGCATACTTTTCACTTTTCTCCTTAGCCTATGGGTTTTCACCTACCTTAGGTTTTACCATAGCGAGGTTTTGTAAGTTTTACTACAGATGCATACTTTCTTTATATTAGAGACTAGCATTCACCTGTTGTGCCGCCGACTTCATCAACTGTTCTACCTTATCTGCTGAAGATTTGATGCGATGTTTTGTTTGAGTATTTCCACACTCAAGGGGGAATGTTGCAGTCATATTTAGAATAGGAATGTGATTGTATAAATCCTAGTGTATCTAAGGGGAGTGTTCACAACATGTTATCAGCACGAGAAACTCTTGTGTTGGTGGAAAGCACAACGCTATAAATTCGGTAAAACACTACCTACCTCTCACCTCTGTTGGCTAGAATCTCATAGATAAGAAAATCCTTTCGTTTCATCTTCATATCTCTGTATAACTAATTTTCTTAAAGTAAATATACATTTGGTTATATAACTATTATTATTGTTGGCAGAAAATCTGACAACCATGTAAATAACCTCTGAACTCCAACTTACTAACCTCGGATTGGGATAGTTCCTTCTTGAAAGTTGTTTGTCCGCTTAGTACCTATAACATATCGAAATTTCAGAAAATTATAACTGTGCGATCGTCGTAGATGTTTGAAACACCAACCCAGTTTCCAATTTTGTAAAACACATGGCATCCATCTTATGAGTACCAAAACTCCATTTTCAGTAGCTGAGATCGAAACTTGTTTTTCACAAAAGTTGTTTAGTATCCTCTTATCCATATCATACTAAAATTTGAGTCACATCTAACGGTTTGATCTTCTCATAAGTTCTAAACATTACTCTTGACTCCAAAACTTATGGGAACTGTTTTGACTCTTTCGAAACTAGAAGAGAGATAACTTTTCTATATATATATACACATGCATACACATGAGCACAACTATAGAAACAAAAAAATAGGGGGAGCCTTCATAAAGGTTGCTCATGTGAAGCCTCAATACTTGGTAGTATCCCTGAATGGGGAGGCACTTGAGATTGCTCATGTGAAGCCTCAGTACTTGGCATAACCCCGGAGGGGGGAGA
Source organism: Malus fusca (assembly GCA_035220775.1). NCBI lineage: Eukaryota > Viridiplantae > Streptophyta > Magnoliopsida > Rosales > Rosaceae > Malus > Malus fusca. The sequence goes on from CM069069.1 coordinate 26,267,659, forward strand.
CATTGGAGATTGATCATGTGACATCCCAATACTTTGTGGAACACTAGAAGAAGGGGGCACCGAAGGTTGATTATTTGAAGCCTCAATACTTGGTAGAACTCCAGACGGTAGAGGCAATGACTGCCTTCGAAATAAAGCCACGAACCTTTAATGGTCAATTTGAATCTGATTTTCAGATTCCTACAGCTTGTCGAGCTTTCTCTTCATGCTTGTCGAGTAATTATTTGCAAGCATGTGTAACTCTCTATTCTCATACTTAAGCCTTCTAATTTCTTGTTTAAGTCTTACTACCTTAGCCATTAGTGATTTAACTTGGCGAGTTCAAGCTAGTAGACGTTGGACCATATTGGATACAGAGCTCGCAAACTGAATACTGAAATCCAAAGAGCCTTGAACAACCAATTCATCTGACCTTTTTGAAAGAATTTTCTTTTGTCTTTGGGAAAGAGAAGATTCCTAGCTACTACTATGGCAATTATATCATTCTTCATCACATAGTCCCCAACTATAAGAGGACCATTAGAGGATAAGAAGGATGGGGAAGAGGCATGTCAACATCTTCAACAACATTCAAATTAAAATGACGGTCAGATGGGCAAGCCATTTTTAGAAAAGATGAAAGAAAAGAAAATTAGATAAAGTGAAATCTCAGAGGAAATTTCCACAGGAAGACAATTTTTCGAGTGTGTTTTTGGATACCATTAATGCCTCTATAAAATGAGAGGCAACACAACCACTTGTTCAAAAATCAAAGAGTCATCACTCTCTGAATTTCAAAAGCCGGATTTTCTTGAATTAAGTTTGTTGGCACTTCTCATACATAATCTCAGCTTTCTGGATATCAAGGACAACTCTGTCAAAATTGAAACACGTGAATTTTATTGTTCCAACTACACCACTGATGCTGACAAGCGTGAAGGAGATGGTCCCAACAGCACCACTACCTGCTATTGGGAAATCTCTATATATCTTGACCTTCATCCTCCATAGCAAGGGAGAGCTCCAAAAATGTCTAACTCTTCTTGTTTGTCGAGAATACATCTTCAACCAAGCCTCGCAAAATACCCAATCTTCCTCCTCTCTGAATATACCTCTTCAACCAAGTCCCTCAAAATGTCAAACTTATTTTCTTTGCAAGAAAATTTGATCGAGAAGTTTTACATCAACATCAAATTCTTCTACTATTTTTCTTCAAAAGTAAAAGTATCTCATATCTTCAGGGTTGAGAGCAATCATATCATGCTCTTTCCCTGTCTTTTCCTTTACCCTTGCTCGTACTTGCAAGACAAGGAGAAAGAAAGCAATTATTTGAAACATGAAATCAAACTTTCGGTTTGGAACTGATTGCTTGGAACCTTTGCCTGGTTGTTTACCTTGCATTGCTCTTAAGTAGTCATCTTTAACTATTGTTGGAGCCGGGTTTCAAGTCACCAACGTCGCAGAATAATTGGTATGTTGTTAGCTCTTTACACTGAAGCCGGCAAGTATGGATAAGTCACCAAGAGGTGATGCTTTGAAGGACCATTCAAAGGCAAAGGTTGCGCACCACTTCTGTTGTGTAGAAGGCTGAAGCTGAAGGACCAATGACGAACCCATAGAAGTTTAAAAGGAGAAAATGAGTGGCTGACCAAGTGAATGGAAGACCAAAGTTCAATGATGGGAGTCCTACTCACAGCCCCAGCAAACTCTACCAGTTTATATCATTCACATGATGTAGAAAAAGGTAATCCAAATTTTGAAAATTGCTAATTAATTACAGCTTACAGAGATGTCGCACGGATTGAAAAGATGATTGTTCTAGAAGAGTAATGAAATGCTTATAAATATGCATGTACATGCTCATGCGCATGAGAATTATAGGATCACGAATTGATGATTACCAATGTTAATTTTGGTTTTACAGTAGCTACTAAATTCATCAATGAGTTGTGTTAATCTTGAGCCACGTTCTTTTGGTCGTCGACAAACAGAAAAGTTATTGGCCAAAATGGAGAAGGGCAATTGTATTAAAATTTAGTAAGAATGTGGAAAAATGGACCTATAGTACAAATCGCCAAATAATGTTGAACCCAGAAAGTTACATATGGGCATTTGTAATGTAGTAAACTCACATGGTATGACACAAGGTTCCTAGTTGAAACCTAAAATTTTAATACACTCCTATAAACTTGATTTCCTATTGTGAGAATTGTTCATTTCAATGGAGAATTATACGTATTATACGAGGCTTATGAAATGCCCGAAGCATATCTCCATAAGTAAATCCCTCAAGTATACATGGAACCAAGTTGCTATTTATAAATTCCAAAGGAGAATGCGTCATGAAGTGTAGATAATGTTGGAAATGTGCCCTAAAACCAATCATATGATGATACTTTACGGACATTTCACATGTTAAACTAATCTAGTTTAATATCAAGGGCAAAGATTATTGTTTTAAGCCGTCTCATATAAATGTTATATGCTTAAAACGATAAGTCCAAGGAATATGTAATTAGGAGAATGTAATTTAAACAAGTTAGATTTATGAGACCATTATCTTTCTTATACATATCCTAAACGTTCCTGATCATAGGATTGCCAATTGGGCATTGACAGTCCGATAAGATCAGTATGTGCTGTGTCTTCTCTCAGGGAGAGTGACTGGTCTCGATTCATTGGTGTGATTGACACCAAGACAAGCATGTAGGTGCTCAATAGCGAATGAGTTCACTGAACACGATCAACGAGGAGTTCTCATACTCATGTCACATGAGAACTCATGGTTGGGATAATGCAAAGTAGTCATTTGACATGAGGCATCATAGTTGTCTTGTGGTTAAGTCCTTGATCTTTGACTATGTCAAAGTCACTCCGTCAGAGGGTGTCCACGGCATAGTTGGGGTTAAGCCACTTAGCCATGGAGGCAAGTGAATGCGCAACAAGGGATCTCTAACCTTCAAACCGTTTGAGGGAGAATACTCTATGATATGATTAAGAATCTCTGGACAGAGTATGAATGAGATTTAGGAAGTCATTCCAAATCACATTCAAAGTAATCATATAAGTAAATGAATCTCATTGGATAGTAGACATGAATAAACTATCAAACCAAACAATGTGGTCAAGAGTATTGTATTAGAGAAAGACCGTATTGCATTGTAATCCTAAACTGAATAGGTTATCCACCTCTTCTGATTAGCTTGGGTAACCATGACATACTGCTAGGTGTCACTCATGGTTTGTGGAAGCCCTAAACGTGTATAAACACTAAAGGGAGAATTGAAAGTAAGTTTCAATTCACAATCGATTTGAAAGAGTTCTAACCGCCCACTGCCTCGCTAAAAGGAACCTAATGGATCGTACACCGTGTAAGGTAGAGATTGAAGAAACAAAGGAGATGAGTAAGGATAATTAAATGGTTTAATTATTTATGGCAAGGATTAATTAATATGTTAATTAATCAAATGAATAAAGTTCGTTAAAAGACCACGGGTTAGTTTTGGGCCTCAAGGCCCAATGGGCTTCGAACGTCAAGCCCATTGACTTAAGTTGTATGACAACTTAATGACTAATAATTCACAAAGGCCCAAAAAGCCCAATAAAACCCTATGGCTGGCCATATTGATAAAGGAGTGGGTTTTGGGCTTAATTACAAGTTTGCCACTCTAATGAAGGTAGGTATAAATATGACTTTATAGCTATTTCTTCATTAGGGTTTCTTTTGGGAGAAAAGATGAGAATAAAAGCTCTCTTTGCTCTCTAAGAGGCCGGCCACCCTAGAGGAACATAGCTAGCAATCTTACTTCCTCTAGGTCACTCATTTCTTCATCAATCCTTCCTTGGTGTGGAGACTTAGAGGTTCTCAACTTTGAGAACTTGGAGAAACCAATTCTTCCATCCAAATCCATGAAGCTAAGAAGCAAGGAATGAAGGCCCTATCTCTTGGGTGATTATCCTTTGCTTATGCAAAGAGGAATCAACAAAGGTATAAATTTCTCAACTCACTTTGTTTTGAGTTGAGTCTTGGTTCACCTAACTACTAGGCTTTGAATTTCATGGGTAATGTTTTGTTTTGAGTGCATACAAGCATGATTCCGCCTTTAATTTGTTAATTGCATGCTATAGATGTTGCTCAAATGAACATGTTTTTCACAAAATTTCCTTCAGATAATTCCTGAAGGATTCAAATTGCTTGAAGAAAGCCGTGGAAGGGTAAAGCATAAATTATGTACTCAATACCAATGGATGGTATAAATTGCCTCAGTGAGTACTATCATTATGATATTGTTGTAACATACTAAATCTCTTACAAGAGTTTATATTAGATTGAGACTCCTGAATAGTCTAGAAAGATTATAAAGTGTTGAAAGGAATATTGTCTCGGGCTGCAGATTGAGCAATATGGCAACACAAGTCTTATCCATGATGCTTATGGTATTAAAAAACCATATGGATTGAAGATCATGAGGTGAACACTCGAATGGTTAATTAATATTTAGACACTAAGAAAGATCATTCATCATCGTGAGGGAAATGATGAATTGATATTTGGTCCAAAAGTACCACATTTTAGTGAAGTATGTGCCTTACTATATTTAGCCCAGTACACTGAATAAAATGTTACATTTCTAGTGAAGCACAATACCAACATATAGGTACTGGTATGAGGTGAAACTTATCTATTAATAACTCCAGGAAATTATAGACATATGCTTGTTCTATTCCAAAGAACTCACTAATAACCATGGTCTTATTGGGAAGCAAAATCTGAATATCTCTCTAACCTACATACAGATTGCTCACATAGAGGATTTGTTGCATATGGAAATAGATTGATCCTACAATGATCAAGGAAGTAATTATTCATTGCTACATCTTCATATCTCTCAAAAATACATATCTCCAAAGTTTTTCAATGCACATGAGCTTTACAAGGTATTGAAGTCAGACAAAATCGTTCCAGCAATAACCAGGCAGATTTCTTCACCAAATCTCTACCAAAGTGTACATTCTAGAAGTTGGTACATAATATCATATTACATCAACTTTGTAATAAGTTAGATTGAAGAATTTGAAATCAGGGGGAGCATCCAAAACAGATCAAGGTTTTAACGAGGCAACTGATATGGGCATCTAAGGGAGAGTGTTGTAAATGGAGGTGTGAATGCCCATTGTAATAATTAAGCAACTAAATATGACTATACTTTGTTGTCAAGGAAAAAGTCTTTGGTAGGTTTGAAAAGTTTGATAGGTTTCTTAGACATTTTGCCTATAAAAGATTGAAGAATAAAGAGAGGAGAGACATACGAAGGAAAAGAAAGAAAAGAGGAAAAGAAGAGAGAAAAGAAAGAAGAGGTATGTAGGAGAAAATATTAGTGAGCTAGGCTAGAGAGAAGAGAGAAAATAGTGAGGTTATTTTGTATTCCTATTATTTTAGATAATGAAAGAAAGTACAACTGCTGCCTTTAGGACGTAGGCACACTTGACGAACATCGTAAATATTGGGTCTTATTTATTTTATATTCCACTGCACATATATCCTCAATTTCACAACACTTTGTTATTTTTTCCATTTGCTCTTAACAGTTATTTTTCTAAATTTCTCAAAAGTCCCAATCTTTGTCATCTCCTTCCCATCACAGCAAAACCCAGAGGTTGGAGCTAATAGGGATTTTACCACACACGCAAAAGGGTTAAAAACACCTATAATACTTGCAAGAATGACAAGGATATTGTGGTATAAATAGTCAGCAAGGTCGTTCTCCATAAGGATTATTAAATAATTCAAAATAAATCAAATTCTAATTAATTATTGTAAAGCAAAGATTTGAGATGATTGATTTTATGACCTAATTTAATAAAAACGAATTTAATTAATGAAAGTAGACAAATCTGCAATATTAAAGATGAGGAAAAAGGAAATAGTTTTGGAGAAATCAAATTAAGAAGCACTAGAGATCCATCGTCACCTTAAAAATCATATATAGTCCTCTCAATTACTTATGATCTATACATGCATATTTTGAAGGTTAGGTTTTCCTAATATATGCCTATTTGGTTCCTCAATATAGAGTGTATATCAAAACATACAATCCGTATGTGGTATTCAGATCAAATCTAAACATACATGATTGATTAAGTTTTGTGAAACCTTTTGAAAAACCATGCAACCCTTAAGACGTGGTATCCATGCAACCCTTAAGACGTGGTATTCATGTCACATCCCCGCCCAGGCCCCACCACATCCCAGGCTCAACTCCACCGTAGCACGGTATTGTCCGCTTTAGACCCCGACCACGCCCTCACGGTTTTGTTTATGGGAACTCAATCGAGAAATTCCCAATGGGTCACCCATCATGGGATTGCTCTCGCGTGAACTCGCTTAACTTTGGAGTTTCGACGGAACCCAAAACCAGTGAGCTCCCAAAAGGCCTCGTGCTAGGTAGAGATGGGAATATACATATAAGGCTTACATGATCCACTTCCCTGGACGGTGTAGGATGTTACAATCCACCCCCCTTAGGGGCCCGACGTCCTCGTCGGCACACTTTCGGCCAGAGATTGGCTCTGATACCAAATTGTCACATCCCGGCCCAGGCCCCCACCACATCCCGTGCTCAACTCCACCGTAGCACGATATTGTCCGCTTTGGGCCCCGACCATGCCCTCACGGTTTTGTTTCTGGGAATTCACACGAGAACTTCCCAATGGGTCACCCATCACGGGATTGCTCTCACGCGAACTCGCTTAACTTCGGAGTTTCGACGAGACCCAAAGCCAGTGAGCTCCCAAAAGGCCTCGTGCTAGGTAGAGATGGGAATATACATATAAGGCTTATAGGATCCACTCCCCCTGGGCGATGTGGGATGTTACAATTCATCCTAAGTGAACTTACAAATATTAATCACAAGAAACCTTTGTCAATTTTAGGGACCGACCTCCGACCAAAATTGCATCAAATTACTTTTCTAAACATCCTAATGGTTGTGAATCATCAAGACTCTTAGACAGTATAAATCGGTGATTAACAATTCAAAAACCTACATGCATATAATCACAAGCAAATTGAAGAGAAACTACATATTCATGCTAAGGCTCATGGCCTCACCCTAGCAAAAAGGGAATTAGTTACACATATTCATAATAAAAATCATAAAGTTCTTTATTGAAATAATAAAAGATCGAAAACACCTTGAATGTAAAAGTCTGAAAATCTCTACGCTTGGCCAATTTCCTCTCTCAAAGAACGCACGGAGAAGAAGTCAATAATTAGGGCCGGCCAAGCTCTTTTAACCTACTAAAATAAATCCTCCTAATAAAAGATGGGGTGTGATCCACACACCCCTTTTTACTTCTCTCTCACCCTTTTAATTTTCGGCCGTCGGATCGGATGAATTGAAGAAGATCAAAGGACAGAAATTAACAAGGGGTGTGAGAGAAGTAAAAAGGGGTGTGTGGATAGCACACCCCTAAAAGATCTTCCAATCGAACTAGGAAACCAAGTAAATAAAATAAAATAGGAAACATAACCCTAAATTAAAAGGGATAACTCGCCTACCATCTGCACAGCCACATTTTAGACCCATATCTGCTCCAAAATCGTGTTAGAATAGCTAGATTTAAAGCTTGGAATATTCTGAACACTTCTCGAGTAGGCCATGAACCCATCAAAGGTCAACTTGGGCTCCAAAAAAAATGCAATTTTAAGCCCATAAACGTCACTTTCCAGCACAGTGCACTGCTCCTTTATTCCATGGCCAGAAAATAACCGCTTGGTAGAAAAATCCCAAATTTTGATAAGAACACGCCAAGAGACACATAAGCGTCCTACAATTTGAATCACTCCAAAATTCATTCGTTTTATCATGTTTTGCTCCAAAGGAAGTCGAATGTCCTATATTGAAAATATAAAGTAAAGTATCAAAATTCTACCAAAATAATTACCAAAACGTACTAAGAATGACACACCCCGACCCGAATCAGGGCATGTTGGCCGTCACGTGAGGGTGACGTAGCCATGCGCACAGTGCGGAAGCAATAATGATAATAGAGAATACGAATAATTAAAAACCAATTCATAAGAGTACTAGTTAAGGTAAGTGCTAGAAAATGTGTGAATACACAATCAGAGCATAAGTAACCTAAGTTCAGTCCAGAAAATAAGTACTAATTAAACGACACCCAAAGATGCCCTACATTTGTGATAGTCTGTCAGAACCTCCAATCAATCCTCGTGAGCCACCAACGAACAAGCTTATCTAAAACCTGGAGGGGCACAAAACAGAAAGTGTGAGTGGGCAAAAACAAAGCTTTTCAAAACCATTTCATTATCAAATGCTCTAACCCCTCGCCGTAATACATGTATAATTTCTTAGAAGTGGAATATAAATATATAAGTATATATATGCATATATTTCAATTCATGCTTCACTTATCCATTTTCATAAGTATGCCATGCCAAAATATAAAACAGATAAGTAACTCAGGTGAAAATAAATTCATGGAAAATAACATATTAACCGGAACCCCCGCAGAAGTTTGTACGGCTGAATTCATAGCTCATTAGTCAATCTAGCCGAAGTCACCACAAGTGACCTATACGGCATTACACTGCACATAAGTCGGAACCACTGTAATGGTTTGTACGACAAGACTGGGTGTAATATAGTTATGCTCAATGCTACGCTCTCATGGTAGCTGTGCGATAATTCGCTAGTCACCTATGAGTCGGAACCACCTATGATGGTCTGTACGACAAGACTGTGCACCTAAATTGGATTCAATGCGAGCATATGGTGCGGGAGGTGACATCATAAACAGGCATGTACTGTATCTCTGGCTAAATCATAATCACCCGGGGTGCAGGTTTATGAGCTCTCAATCACATCTCACATTATCAATATCTCATATAACAAAACATAACTCACCTGGTACTTACCTGAGCATCCACAACACCAATTCATATTATGCATCATATACTAATTCATATGCTGAATACAAATTTATATGCATGGCATTTCAAGCATACTTTCATTTAAACACATTTTCTGGGAAAATATCAATTATATAAATATATACTAAAAACCAAAAGCCCACTCACCAGTATGTCGAAGGTTCGTAGCCCCTGAGTCGCCCTTGATTGCGCTCGTCCTCGGGATAAGTCACCCCTATATGCGAAACAACTAAAAAAACGTTAATTTAAAGCACATAACCAATACTAGCTAATAACTTCTCATACAATTCTCAAATGAGGTATAGAAATATACCAACGTGATCTACACAACCTCACGAACATCCCCATATTTTTAGAAAAATTTTCCGACTACCTACCCAGGGGCACGTGCCAGGCACACTGACGGTAACCCTAACGGCGTTAGGGAATATTCCGTTAAATAATAGCATATACCGTTAAAACTAACCTGATGCCGTTAGAATATTCCGTCAATGTTGACAGAATATTCGCTCGTCTTCTTCCTTCGACTCCGGTGACCGTTGTCGTCGCCGGAAAACTGGGAATTTGAAAAACCTTGATATTTCCGTCATTTCTTAACCAAATTACGTCAAATTTGTCCCAAAATGAATCATGTAACTATAAGAACAAAGTCTTACCAATTTCAAGGCTTGAAATCTACGGAATCTCAACAAAGACAACTCGATAATCCAGCCAAAACTTACAACTCGTCAAACTCGTCTTCCCGACGTCCAAATTACTTGGTTTTTCTTCTCCGAGCTTCGTGAAGATGTTCTAAAGCTTCCTAGAGGCTTAAAAACCACTGAAACCTTCACATTTACGTGTGCATGAACAGTGCACCAAAACTAGGTATCTCGTGTTCATAGGTTTCGAAGGTTTCACGACCAGAAAAGGGTATGGTTGAGCTTGTGATGATGAGATGAAGATGATGATGGTAACTACGAGCTCGATCCGTCACAGGAAGTGAAGTTTCAAGGTTGTCCGTACGACTTGTACGGAAAAACTGAAAATTCGAGAGGGAGGGAGTCAACGGGAGAGAGAGAAAGGGTATGGGTGTTTGTGTGTGTGTGTGGTCCTAGTTGGTCACAAACCAAACAAAACTAAGTCCTTCTTAGTTCTAATTGGTTCCAAAATACTAGGGACTTAACAGCTCGGTCCAAATCCAAAATGTAAACCACACAACACCACAACGCCCAAGGGCATATTCGACATTTAACACCTAAAAATATAATATTTCGGGACGGGTTGTGACAAAGAATATGGTCAAATATATAATATGAAATTGACTCATCAAGAGCCTCATGCAACGTTACAATTTGTTTTTGGAAGACAATCATCTCATTTATTCTCAGTAACCACTAAGCAGTAAGGTCTCCCCCATTTCTTTCCATCTTGCATTTCTCTTTGTTGAAGATTGAAATGTATTTAAGTACACGTTAAAATCAAATTGGGTTCGATCTGTAATTAGGTTCGATCTGTAACAAGATTTATAGAAAAAAAGATTGTGCTTTTTGCATGTCACTGTTTGCAAATTCGATTTCTGGAAGAAAACGTGTTGGAATCAGATAAAATCAAAATGACTTTTGCAGTTGCAACTCTAATCTTAGCAATGGTGGGCGTAATAGCTTCCCTCATGGTTAAAAGGGTATATTAATATTTTTGTATCAACTTTTGGTTATAATTATAGTAAAATTAAAAGGGTGGCTATAGTTTTATAATGTGTTTGTTTGACTTCACTAAGTTTCACTAGACTAGACTAAATTAAGAGTTAGTGAATCCCATGTTTGTTGCACACAAGGACTATTAATGATAAGTGGGACTCACCTAGACTAAGTCTCTCACTAGAGGGCCTTAACAAGACCCCCCCCCCCAAAAAAAAAACCACTGGATTGCTAAGACAGTGTGCTTCCCTTCGTCTCGCTGTTTTGCACCTTCTTTGTTTAATTTTCACTTATTTTAAAACAAAAAACTTATTTAGTACTATTTTCATTTTTCAAAAAATTAAAAATTAAAAATGAAAATTAATATGACACACTGCAATCCATAGTATCCTACTGGACTCCGAAATCGAGTTGTACTGGCCGACACCAAGAAGGTGATGAAGCGATAAAATCTGGTGATGTGAAAAAATGTGGATAAATTTAAATCTAAAAATGACTAAATACAAGAGTGCGCATGTGAGTGGGATTGAACCCATCTCCTATATCAACTTTTTGCTAGAAATCCTCGTCGACACAAGAGCTTTGTCACTGAATCCTGGAGGGACGAAAAATAAGGGTGAGTAAGCCTGAAAATAAAGTGTTATAAATACCTTTTCGAAAACATATAACCCATCGCCATCAAACAAGCATAGTTTCCAAATATATATATACTACATATAGTATGAAAACACTTACCGTAAACAATAATATTTCAGAAATACGGTAAATCATAATATTTCACATGTAGAACATATAACACCCAATAATGACAATATCTCGCATAAACAAACAAATAATGTCAGGTGCTCATCGGTATATGCTGACACACGAGTTCATGCAGAGGTATTTTGACATGAACAGGACTGGATGTAATAATGATTTACACTCTAGTACTACAATCACATGAAGGTTGGCGCTAAGGGGTCACATACGAGTCTTATTTACCTACAACAATCTAGGGAAGGATTGGCACCTACAATGGATCCAAAGTAAGCGTCCGGTGTGATGTGAACATACACATGAAGATTGGCCCTAGCCCGGGCGAGTACTAACACCAGTGTAGCATGCACGATGAGCAGTTAATTGCGAGGTCACATAATACTATCCATGGTCGTAAATATAATTAAGGCATCCCATAATAGTACGCATACCTGTGCATCTCGAAGGATATAGGATAATTTCATAAGTTCCGTCATTCCGCTAATTCTTATAAAGTTAGTATAATCTAGGCGTAATGTAGAAAAATCTTTATTAAATGTATATATGAAAACTAAATAAATATATAATAGCTAACAGCAAAGCCCACTCACAGTTACTTGCGAGGTCACATCAGTTCAAACTAGAAAAATCAGAGTCTCCAATAATAATTGCACCTAAGCATAAAATTGGGGCCCATAAGTAAAACTCAATTAATACGTTTGAATTTAGTAAAACGGAGCTCAAAAATGGAGTCATCGCGTCGAAATACCCTAGGAGGGGTCCCGGGAGAATTTTTTTAAAAGTCAACGCTAGTCAACTAACAGTCAACATTTATCCTCAACAGAATATTTCGTCATTCAACGAAATATTCTGTTAAACTTAACCGAAAGCTAACAGAATATTCCTCATAATATTTTCTCCAAATTTTCTAAAAGCGGTTTGAGTTAGAAGGTCGGATCCAAGTTTGGATCCGGTTTTGGGTTATCAGGTCCGATCGACCCGGTTTGGATTGCATATCACCGAATTTGAAGAAGAAAGCTGGAACTTCAGAGGCTTCGTTCAACTTCAATACTTAACCAAAATCAATGTTCTAGTAGTCAAAATGAAGCTTGAAGAGTAAGGAACAAAATTATACCTATCTTATGGCCAACCGTGGTAGGAGTTGGTTAGAAATATGGACTGAAAGTGGCGGGTCAATCATCGGAAAACTAGGGATACATTCCCCCTTGTCATTTGTTCATCCAAACACCACCAAAACACATGTATAAACCCAAAATTTTACTTAGAAGATCAATCTAGGGTGATTTAGGTCGATTTCCAAACTTACCTTCATTGAAATCGAACGATGGTGGTGGCACAATGCATTTGTACACAAAGAGCTGAGAGGGAGAGAGTAACATTAGGGGAAAGGAGAGAGAGAAATGGTGTAATTGCTGCGTGAGCGAGTCACACAATGGCTCCCAACTCTCATAAAATGGCTTGCCATAGAGTTGAGCAAAAGTCATTATGTCATTCCTCAACTTAGTAGTCTTCGAAGGAGAGAATAATTTTTGTTAAAATTTGCTTGCCAAGTCATTCCAAGTTGTAATCAAGTGGGGTGGAAGGGATTTGAGCCAAGTCTTCACCTTGTCTTTCAGTGAGAACGGGAATAAACACAATCTAATGGCTTCATTTGTCACATTATGGATCTTCAGTGTGTCACAAATCTCAAGAAACTCATTGATATGCAAATTAGGATCTTCAGTTGACAAGCCATAAAATGACAACATCATTCGAATGAAAGATGGCTTCAACTCAAAGTTGTTCATAGCAATTTGAGGACGAACGATGCATGATGGTGAGGTTGTCACAGTAGGAGACGAATACTCCATCAACGTTCGGTTCTCGTTCGGATTAGAGAGAGCCACTTCATAAGTTGGTTCTAGTGGCTTTGTGTGCTCTCTCCGTAGGTGTGGGAAGGTTCTCTTAATTTAGACTTCAAGAATGGTGATCGTACATAAACTTCAAAACGTACTTGAAAACAAAAGAAAACAAAAACAAAAGTTAAAATCAACACAAATAAGGCAACGGCGCCAAAAACTTGTTGCCAAAATTTGATTAATTGAAATTTAACCCAATTAAGTTCAAATTTTAATGTTCGCAAGTGTACGAATCGTAAGGTAGTATAGTAGGCAAGCACAAGATTGTTCCAACTAAGATTGATATAATTCTAAATATCTAACTTAAATTTAAATGGCACTTGAATTGGAATTGAAAGATTGATGATTTGAGAAAGAACTTTGAAATTGTAAATGTAAATAAAAATCAAATGAGCTTAAATAAGTGAGGAAAACAACAAAGAAATCAAATTATAAGTCAAATGCAAAAGACACTAGAGCATCTGATTCACCATAGCCATTCCAACTCAATTCTAACAGTTAATCATTAACGAATAAACATCCAACTTGACGGTTTAGTTCCTCTAATTCATATAGTATCCATGGCATCTAGATTACTACGTATACTCCTATGTGCTAATAATATATGGCATCTAGATTACTAAACACATATGAATTCATTAGTGATTTGGGACTAACTAAAGGACCGCAATAAACCTAGGGTATGGCATCTACATCAAGGAATTCATGGTACCATTTGCAAGATGCTAAAACCGAATTAACAACATCACATTTTCTTTAACTCGCGTCACATACGCTCCATTCAAACCAAAGTAGTGACCAATCATCAAGATTAAAATCAAGCTCATAAGCACAGCAAAATGATACTCAAAGTGAATGAAAATTCATAAATATTTAAACTGAGAAATTAAGAATTCATAGTTAGGCTACATCATAACCCTAGTGAAAATAAATTATTTCCAAATCATAATCGGAAATATTATTGAATTCATAAGAATTAAGAAGAAAAATTAGTTTATGCTCTGCCGCTCCTCTTCTTTGCCGTCCGTTTCTTTCGTTTTGAATGATAATCCTCCTTTTTCATCTTTTTGTTTTCTCTTCTGCTTCATCATTGATCAGCCCCAATTGACTAGATTAATGCCCAGCCGTTTCTCTTTTTCTTCTTTGTCCTCCCTCTTCTTGCCGTAGCTTTTTTTTTCCGGAACCGACAAAGGTTTAAAACCAAGTTATTGCCTTGTGCTGCTTGGATTTACTCAATGCAGTCATAGCCTCCCAATCAGTTTCTTTGACTCTCCATTTGATCAGTAACTGAAATTTCATCTCCCAATTCGACTTCCAATAAATCTAGAAGTGGCTTGATAGGATTTTTACCACCTGCAAAAGTAGGGATAAAAACACTTAAAAATACTTACAAGAGAACAAGGTAGTTGTAGTATAAACGGCTCAAGCAATATCGTTTTCCACCGAGATTGAATTAATAACTTGTGTTTAAATCCAACTCTTAATTAATTATTTAAAACAAAGTTTGGAAAATATTGATTTTAGAATTTAATATAATAAAAACGAATTTTAAAATAAAAACAATTAAAGAAATTAACTAGAGAACAATTTAAAGAAAATCAATTTGTAAAAGCCCTAGGGTTCAGTCGTCACCTTAACAATCCTACGTAGTTCTTCCAATTACTTATGAATTACTCATGCATATTTTGAAGTTTAGGTTTTCCTAATATATATTCTACTTGGAACCTCCAACATAGAACGTATGTCTAACATGCAACCCGTCCGGACATTCAGATCAAATATGAACATGAAAGACTCATTAAGTTTTATGAAAACCCTTTGAAAAACCATGTAACCCTTAAGACATAGTGTTCATCTCAAGCGAAATTACAATTACTAACCACAAGAAGCCAGCGCCAATTTCAGGGAACCTTTCGACCAAAATTGCATCAAATTACTTTTCTAAATATTCTAATGGTGGCCAATCATCAAGACAATTAGATAGTTTAAAACAATGATTAATAATTCAAAACATACATGCATAATATCATAAGTAAATTGAAAAAAAACTACATATTCTTGCTAAGGCTTGTTGTAACATCCCACATCGCCCAGGGGAGTGATCCTTAAATGTATATTCACATCCTTACCTAGCATGAGGCCTTTTGGGAGCTCACTGGCTTCGGGTTCCGTCAGAACTCCGAAGTTAAGCGAGAAGGAGGCCAGAGCACTCCCATGATGGGTGACCCACTGGGAAGTTGCTCGTGAGTTCCCAAAAACAAAACCGTGAGGGAATGGTAAGCCCAAAGCGGACAATATCGTGCTACGGTGGTGGAACGGGCCCGGGATATGGTGGACCCGGGCCGGGATGTGACACTTGTGGCCTCGCCTTAGCAAAAGAAACTAGCTACGAACAATCATAAAACAAAATATTATTAAAAACAAGGATAGAAAACACCTTGAAAATAAACTTGAATCGTCAAAAGTTAAGTAGTGCGTTCTCCTCTCCTCCTCTTTTGTCTAAAACCCTACCTCGAAAAGGACTTAGAATAATACTAGGAAACCAAATAAATTAAAATAAATTAGGAAACATAATCCTAATCAAATATGGGAAATCTGCCCATCCACAAATTAGCCACGTTGTTGGACTTGTAGGGCTCCAAAACAGGCCCAAAATGGATAGAATTAAAGCTTCAAATGTCCCGAATATAATTGCAGAAGGCCTCAAACCTAAAAGACATCATTTTGGACGCCAAAGAGCCCAAAGAAGCTCAAAACGTTAGTTTGACAGCACTTCGCGCTGCTCTTTTATTTCATCACCATAAATAAACAGCTAGGTAGAAAATTATGAAACTTTGACACAAACAAGTCAACAGACTCAAAAATATCCTCCAATTGAAATCACTCCAAAATTTCTGTGCAAATTTAAAGATAAGGACTAGCCCTTTGTGACTATGAGTGACGTGCTCTTTCCTCTTTTTTTTTTTTGGCCAAAGAACAAATATTATTAGATACGAATTGAAATGTTTACATCAGAAGCCAAAGAATTAAACAACCACTATGCTTCAAAGCAATCCTACATATGATAGCCCCCCACACGCGTGACATAAGACGCCACCTGATGCGCAGACCCATTACAGGCACGGGGAGTGAAAAGAAACTCAACCGAACATAATTGCTGCTTTAATTGCTGAATGTCCCAAAGAATACCTTCAATGACGACATAAGGTTGTAATACTCCATTTAACATGTCCACCAAAACCTTCGAATCTATTTCCAATTGAACTACCCCAAAGCCCTTCTCCACACAAGCCAACAAATCGCTTCCGCATCTGCCATCAAACTAGACTCACATAGGATATTTCCCACCCCTCCAGCTCCTTTGAATATACCAGCAAAATCTCTAGCAACCCACCCAAAACTACCCTGCCCAGTTTGCTTACACCAAGCCCCATCACAATTTAATTTAATTGTTCGAAACGGTGGCTTAGTCCACCTGCCCCAATCTCCTCGCCTCCTTGAACTTGTCGGCATGACCGCTGCACTTTGTCCCCACCACACTCCGGTCCCCATCATCATAATTCGCCCCCTAGATTGGATACAATTTGAACCATGATGATCAAGAACTTAGTTAACATGTGTTGTGTGAAATTCCTAATTCTCGTGTTAGTTTTGTACATATTTGATTATCTTTGAAAAACTAAACGCACATAGCCTTGTTGATGTGAAACTAAAGCATGATTTAAAGCTCCATATGTGAATTTAGTGACCATATACATCCTATGTGAGTTTTTGAGCCTATTGAAAGTGTGTGCATTTTTCATACACTCTTATTCTTTCATGTGTGATGAACTTATGTGAGATACTTCTCTAGAACTTGCATAACGATCTTTCGAAATATTTGTCATTGATTGCATGAACTTGAAAATGATAGAGGCATTAGGTTTACCACCATGGCCCAAATAACCTTGTTTCCCAAAGAAAAATGATATCATTAGATTGCCAATTTGAGCCGTATATGTGAGCCTTTTATTTCTTATCACCAGATATGTCTACCCTTATGCCTGAAATATTTTTCCTTACCTTTTCCAAGCGAGCTAGTGAGTACTGTGAAATTATCTTATGAGAAATGTTTGTGAAGTATTTGGAGGGAGTTTGGCAAAAGAATAAGTGTGGGGGTTTTTCATATTTGTTTCTGCTTTAAAAAAAAAAAAAAAAAAAAAAAAGGGTTTAAAGTTTCAGTTTAAGGTTGTGGTTGGAGGTGACTTGAAGAATAGCTGGAAAGCTTGAGTTCTTATAAATCTAAACAAAAGAATTGCTTGCAATGTAGCTTGGAACTTTTGTTTACCTATTCTTTCGTTTCAATAACCCTCGCCCTAAACCTCATTACGTCCAATAAAAGTCCTCTTGATTTAAGTTTTGCAATTATGATTGTGGAGAAGTGATCTTTATGCAAGCTTATGGTAGAACTTTCACATTTGATTCTTTGAGCGAAACACATTAAGACTAAACACATGTGTGATTAAGTGTATATCCAGTGAGAAGGTCGCTAGTTTGCATATGGTGATTTTAAAAATAAAAATTTGAAATTGCATTAGCATGGCTATCTCACACACTACACTTCAAGGATGATTCAAAGATTACTGCTAATATTTGAATAAGGAACATGAACTTGGATGAGCTTGTTTGGTGTTAGCTATGGTTCTTGATGATTTGTGTTCTCGAATGAAGTTCTATGAGGGTCACATAGGAGAAACTAATGTTTTTCATGTTATTACTTTTTCATGTGTTCTTTATTTTGCTCGAGGACTAGCAAAAGCTAAGTGTGGGGGTATTTGATAAGCTCATATTTATATATATTTTTACATCAAATTCACGTGTCTTTTCTTAGTTAGTTCCTCATTTTTTTGAGCTTTTTACTTTGTTTTTGTATTTTATAGAATTTATCTAGCTAAGAAAATAAAATTAGCACAAGTAAGATTTTAAGTGACAAAATTCGTAAAAATTATCTTGCTCACTTATTTGATTTTTGTAGCTTTAGAAAAAAATAAAATAACAAAAACTGCTCCCGAGGATCCAGTCAATGTGTGAAGTTGACAACTATTATGAATTCAATTCATATTTCATAATTATCTTCCCCCTGCTTTAAAATAGAAATGTTACAGGGTATTTGCGGGGATGTAACATGAGAAAAGGAACAAAGCACATGTGGACAGCAAATGCAAGATCAGTGGAAGATCAGTGGAAAATAAAGAGAAATGGGACGGAAAGCAGTGCAGGAAGTGAGTGGAAAGCTGGACGGCAGAAATAAAAGAAGTGGAAGGCAGAGAGCTCGCAGGACAAGGGAGTTGCACAGAGGCTGCCATTGGCAGCAAACCAAGCGACGGGCAGCAAAGAAACACAGAGAGCTGCTCAGGCAGTTAGGAAGAAGCACAGGAGCAACTCCTCGTTTGGTTTTATTTTTCTTAAACATCATGTTTAATTTAATTTGCTTTTCAATTATATTAAACATGTGTAATTAATTTCTGTTTAGTTAGAGGGGAATTTGAAACCATGGATAAATGTTTATTATGATTTGATTTACTCCAATTATGAATTCTTGAAGATGTGGTTTACTTTTCTGTGTTGATTAAGAACTTGTTTATGTATGTGGGTTGAGGGTCGACACTTAATTTGCATGCTTAGACTTGATGCTAGGATATAAGGGAATTTCACCTAATCGTTATGAACTTATATTCATGAGTAGTAAAAATCGCTAGTCACGATTGTGTTTAGTAAACCCTAGGTTGGATTAACATGCGTATTCCATAGTTATGAATGCCTAGTCGATGCTTATGATTTTCATAGAACTTAATGATTCTTGCTTGTATCTCTATTATGCAATTCATGTAGGGAACTTGTAGGGAATGTTTTGAGTTGTCGTATGCAATCATCCAACCCAATAACTTGTGGAAAATCTGAAGGTTAATTTAAGCAGACCTAATTAATTTGGAGCATTGTCATTTATTCGTTTGTTGAAATCATAACTGGGAATCAAATTATATGCATATGTTCATGTGTGGATAAGGAACCCTCTAACTAGTGTCTCATCATTTTATTTCATCAAAATATATTTTCTTTGAAGTTTGTTTTTAAGTTTCTGTTTTAAATTCGATTTCGTAAAAAAATCAATCCCCCATTTATTTTGAAGTGATTAAATTTGTTAGAAATAAATTTAGTTTGTGTTTTCTAGAGTCTTGAATTATTTTGAGTCTTTTGATTTGTTTTAGATTATTTGTTAGTTTTATTTTGAGTGATTCTAGTTAAGTGCTTTGATTTTAGTTTAGTGTTTTAAATTTTGTTTTTACGTTTTTAATTTAATTTTACTTTGGTTAGCATCCCTAGTTAATCCCCGGTTAGAACGATCCCTACTTACATCATTACTACAATTGTCACAAATAGGGTTTAATTTGTGCGTTAATTTATTTTCGCATCAATATTAAATCACAAAATAACAAACTCAAAGACATATACGGATCATTATATTGATCACAACAAAAATAAATGAAAACTCCATCTCACTGCAGCCAAACATGTTGCATATACAGATCAATCATCAATCCATTTGATTGGTACAAAAAATTTGTTTTCTAAACTTGCCACCGCAAGCACAATACTGCTCCACAACAGATATATTCTTTCAAATAAAGAGCCATGTATAGTTTTGATCAACCACCAAAACTCACCAATCAGAACTGATTGTGTTGGTTAAAGGCACCGAATCCCATTTCATTTTCTTTTCCAGTAAAAATTAAACACAAGCCAAACATTAGGCTGGAATATCAAGTCCATATATGGATTCATAAAAAAATATGCAGTGTTTTGCATCTCCCAATCAAGACATGCCTTTCCTGATCATAAAGCCACTTCATCTTCCATTTTAAATAAATGGAATATAATCATACTAATAAACTAATGAAACACTGCACTATGAACTATTATACCATATGGCGCATATTTATGTTCAGTTTTATCACGTTCATATGTGTCTCTCAATCATTCTTTGATAGGAACCACTTACTTCTTGCCATAATAACTGTCAAGTTTTAAAAATCATACAATGCAAAAGGCACGAATCAAGTAAACACTAATGCTTACGTATTCCCTCTGCTTTTCCGGTATACTGCGTAAACATCTTACAAACACATCATCACATTTTCTAATTATTGCATAGAGATAAATTTATGTCTTTAGATTGTTGGAGCAATAATAGAAAATATGGAAATAATACAAGAATTCCAATAATAATAATCAAAAAGAAAATCACAACGTCAATTGTATACAAGATTAATATAAATAATTAGAGAAAAAGTAAGAAAGACTAACAGACTTGGAGATTGAGGCTTGCATAAATGCAATGTCCTAAAGACAGAATTTCGCCCCTACTCTTGTGCTTGTAGTTCGGTAGGCGTCCGTCTCCCAAGATTCAACAATCTATAATCCGAAGTCAAGGCACTTCAATCTTCGGACTCTGGCGAACTTCATATATTCCATACTCTTAAGGCAATAACGGGTCCCCTTGGCGAAGTCCTTTACATAGAGTGACATATCCCGTAGCCTCACCATTGACTACCACACTATATGAAATTGTTTGCACACTTTCCATCACCCATTGGTAGAATATATCATCAAATCCCAATTTGTTCAACATAGCATTAAGAAAAGACCATTCAACTCGGTCATAGGCTTTTGCCATATCCAATTTTAGCGTCATAAAATTTATACCTTCATCTCCATGAAAAAATCCCCATATTTTACTAAAACAACATCCTTGGCATCTCTCCAAAACAAACATATACCGTCTGTAATTCCCCTAGGCTCAATAGCATGCATACAAGCCATTCCAAGCCTTTGTTTCAAATAATGGTACCTCTTACTATGATTCTTCGTTTCCCGTAAAGCCACAACCTCGGGGGAGTGGAGCCGATTTTGCTCTAAAAGATCGTCAACTGTCAGGTCTTTCCCGATACCCCAACAGTTCCAACATATGATTTTCATTGTGATCGCGAAGACCCCTCATATGTAGCCTCCGCTTGGTCAACTTCTGACTTTTGTATTTTGTACACACAGTTCAACGCCTCATCAACCACTTCCAGATCATTGTCATCATCTCGGCTTCTTTTCACACCCCCTCTTGTAGTTACCTCAATTATTGGAAGAAGATCGAAAGGGTCAGAGTCTTGGGGATTACAAACCATCCCCCATCCGTTCATCTATCACGCCCATCTCATGGATTCCATCATGGGACCCAGCTTGCTTAACCACAATAAGAATATTTAAATCAATCTTATGACAATGTTGCATCACCTCAGTACCCTCACCTATATCCATCTCCACTTTCGGATGGTTCTCCAAAACTATCATCCTTGCCTCAGGCACAATCGAACCTCCTGGACCAATGAAGCCTGCATCAAAAGCTCTATCTCGTTCCAACCTTTAATGTTCCTTTTTCTTAGCCACCCTTGCACGACGGTCACTCTGGTATGCATCTCCGAAATTACATTGTCATCACCAATTAGAGGATGAGGCAGGACCACTATGACCCCTTGGTCCCCTTTGCATGTCACCAAACCTCTATCCCGACGAAGTAACTCGCCTGCCAAGCCAATTCCCTCTCAGATCATACTTCGCATCAAGTCTTTTAAAAACATACAAAGCCTCTGTGTCCACCTCTGAAGCCTTCTCACCAATTATTTTAGACTTGCAACACCTAGTGACATGCCCCACCTTACCACAAATTAAAAGTAGTTAGGCAACCCCTCAAGACGAAAATCAATTAATATATCCCCATCATCTAAGAACTCCACAATCGCTCCATGCATAAGTGGTTCTCAGGCATCAAAAGAAACCTTGATATGCAAAAATCTACCAATGCAGTCACGACCGTCATCTTTGTCCACCTTGATCACTTTGCCAATTAAACCCCGTATTGCAGAAGCTACCGCCTCCGTCATATTAAGTGGAGGAACATTGTGCAGTTGAACCCACATTATGACCAAGTGAAGGGGCTCAGCCTATCGACCATGGCGAGCGTCATCGACTACCTAAACAAAATCATCACGAAAAAGCCATGGTTTGTCCATCTCCAACACTCTACACATATCCCGACGACCAATAAAACGAGCCATGAAGCAGGCCCCACCTACTGCCCTAATTGAAACACCCTACATGCCTCTCCATAGACTAGTGAATTGATCAATGAACCCATTCTCATTGACAACTTTGCTCGAAAAAACCTTTGCCACAACACTGTAATGGAAGCCCAACAAAGCACCCTCGACGACCTTCTTTTCAATTTTGATCCCACCCTTCTCCTTCTCTGACAATGATAAATTGGTCCCAAACTTTTGTGCCAAAGACTCCATATGTTGTTTTCCATTCCTCGCCATTACAGAAACCCTAGTTACCAAACCAACCCAACGAACACACCTAGGTTTACAGCCCAACCCCACCGTTGTTCACAGTTAGAGGAATTTAGGTAGTCCACCAGGAACATGAGTAGTCGTAAAATCCAATCCCAAGCAGCGCCGTCACTTGAAATGAAACCTTAACCCTAGAGCCTTGCCGCACATGCGATACCCTCCTTACAAAGACTCCTTACTCTTTTTTTTTTTGTGACGTTCTCTTTCCTTCAACCTACCCAAAAGTAAAATAGTAGCAATGTAAAATATTGAAACCCAACCACTTAGTACTATGATTTAATGGTATTCTTCTTCACTTGTAAGTGAGAGGTCTTAGGTTCGATTCTTACCAAAGACGAATTTGAACCACATTATTGCTAGCTCATTGTGAGGCTAAGCCCACCCCTCCACTTTAGTGTAGATAATATCCTTTGTTCAAAAAAATAAAATAAAAAAATATTGAAACCCAATGACATACACAAATATAGGTAAATGATATTTAAAACAATTCTCATCCTATTTGACTAGAAATTATAGAATTTTAATATGCATTTTTCCATCTCATTAATCTAGCCACAAAACGCATAGAACATGCAATTTCTTCCATTTAAATCAAACATATCACAAGAAAATGTAATTTTCGGGACACAATAAGTAATACAATTTGCACTCATCACTTGCTTAACGAACCCAACGAATAAGCCATCGATATTACGATCTGCAACCTACAATACCGACAACTCATTGTTGTCTCGATAAACAAGTAACAAATTCTCTAGGGTGAAAAATTACCATTTTGCCCCTCATTAAGAAACGTGCATAAATCGTCTGAAAAGCCACGCAGTGGCGAGAGAAGTGGTGGTCGTCCAACACGAGCCTAGTGTTGGATCTCGGTCTAAGGATGGTGATTGATTTTAGTTACACGTTTAATCACATTAAGGCATGTTTTCTTATTGGTCGTTGGACCCTACAACTCCAATTTCATGCATATCAAATAAAACAAGAAAAAAGTACTTCAAAGTAAAGAAGAGTTTATGCTCTATTACAACATTTGATCAAATCAAATTACTTTAAAGTAAAGAAGAGCTTATACTCTTCTACAACATTTGATCATATCAAATTACAACCAAAATCTAATCTACACATTCCCATGGTTAAAACAAATTTGAGAGACGGCCTTTCACATAGCTCAATTATCGTAGGCTTAGGTTCATAATCACCATTTCTTTAATTAATTAACGCTTTAACTAATTAAACTTGAATGCAACATTGTCATTTGGTTTTTGTATCCATAAAATTGATTTAGATGGAGCTAAATGAAATGAAAATCCAATTCTCATTTAAAGATACAAAACTATTTTGTTCTCAACTAATTTGGGCCAAAATGCAATAACCTCAACTTTTGGGCTATATTGCAAAACACAAACTTTTGAGGTCACTTTGTAAAAACACAAAAGTCCACTACTTCATGTAATTACAACTAGAACCCAAAAATTTCAATAAATGCAAAAACTTCATTAAAGGAGCAAAACAATTTATCCTTTAGTGATTTTGGGCCTTTATGTAAAAACATAAACTTTTGGGTCAAAGTGCAAATACATAAAAGTATCAAAACTTTATGTAATTGCATAAAAGCCCTAAAAGTACCCCCATTATAGGGGTGGCCGGTCATGGTGAGTAGTGATGGTGTGTGAGAGTTGATTTGTGTGTTTGAAAAGTGATTGAAAGTTGTAAGTGATTGGTATGGTGTGAATAGTAAAAAATGTATGGGTGTTGTTTGAAAAATCATGCCATCCATCACTAACAAAAACAAATAAACAACCAAACACCATTTTTGAATCAAAACAACAAACTTTTTGTTCTTGGTATGAACAACAAGAACAAAGCAAGAAGATTGAAGAACATCCATGAAAACCCATAAGAGCTCCATGAATGTTTTCACTCAATAAAACTCAAATTTACACTACTCAAAATAGGGTTAACATCCTAGGGTACTTAGGGGGTTCCAAAAGTCACTTTAAAACACTTTTAACAAGACAAACATGAACCAAAAAATCCACCCTTGGATTTGACCGAATTTCCCCATAAACGTGGCACCAAATTTTAGCTCCAAAATTCATGCTCATATGAACTACATCTACAACATTTGAGATGGCAAATTTTCTAACAAAATTTACATTCAAAGAAGCAAGAATAAAGCTTGTAACAATTACAACATTCAAATCAAAGACTATGAACTACAAACCCCAAAAGGATTACTAGACCTAGGCTCTAATACCACTTGAAGGAAAAATTTGTGAAAACAGGTTCATTTGAGCAACATCTATGCATGCAATTAACAATTAAAGGCAGAATCATACTTGTATGCACTCAAAAACAAAATTTTACCCATGAAATTTAAGGTCTAGTAGTTGTGGTGAATCATGACTCAACTCAAATCTTAAAGAAAAGAGTTGAGAAACTTTTATACCTTTGAAGCACCTCTTTGCATAAGCAAAGGCTAATCACCCAAAAGAGAGGGTCTTCATTCCTTCCTTCTTAGCTCCATGGATTTCTTGGAGGAGGATGGTTGAATGGATTCTCCAAGTTCCCAAGAAATGGAACCTCTAAGTTTCCACACCAAGGAAGGACTTGAAGAAGAAATGAGTAACCTTGGAGGAGGATTGATACTCGTAAATCCCGACCTCCTAGAGAGAAAAAGGAGAGCTTTTGTTCCCTCCAATTTCCTTAAGAGAGAACCCTAATGAATTTTGGCTATAAAGTCCCTTATATAGTCACTTCACTTAAGTGACAAAAAGAACCAAAAAACCTTTCATTCTTGATATGGACGGCCTTCTAAAGGCTTTGGGTTGTTTGGGCCCTTTTAAGTCATTAAGTTAATGGGCTTGGTGATTCTAGGCCCAATGGGCCTTGAGGTCCACTAATTACTCAAAAGCTAAAACGAACTTATTCGTTTGATTAATTAACATATTAATTAATCCTAGCCATAAATAATTAAACCATTTAATTATCTTTACTCATCTCCGTTGTTTCTTCAATCTCTACCTTACACGGTGTATGATCCATTAGGTTCCTTTTAGCGAGGCAGTGGGCGATTAGAACTCTACAAATCGATTGTGAATTGAAACTTACTTTCAATTCTCCGTTTAGTTATTATACACCTTTAGAGCTTCCACAAACCATGAGTGACACCTAGCAGTATGTCATGGCTATCCAAGCTAATCAGAAGAGGTAGATAACCTATTCAGTTTGGGATTACAATGCAATACGGTCTTTCTCTAATACAATACTCTTGACCACATTGTTTGGTTTGATAGTTTATTCATGTCTACTATCCAATGTGATTATTTTACTTATATGATTACCTTGAACGTGATTTGGAACGACTTCCTAAATCTCATTCATACTCTGGCCAGAGATTCTTAATCATATCATAGAGAATTATCCCTCAAACAGTTTAAAGGTTAGAGATCCCTTGTTGTGCATTCACTTGCCTCCATGGCTAAGTGGCTTAACCCCAACTATGTCGTGGACACCCTCTGACGGATTGACTTTGACATAGTCAAAGATCAAAGACCTAACCACAAGACAACTATGATGCCTCAGGTCAAATGACTACTTTGCATTATCCCAACCATGAGTTCTCATGTGACATGAGTATAAGAACTCCTTGTTAATCACGTTCAGTGGATTCATTCTCTATTGAGCACTTACATGATTGTCTTGGTGTTATTCACACCAATGACTCGAGACCAGTCACTCTCTCTAAGAGAAGACATAGCAAGTACTAATCTTAAATAACTATCAATGCCCAATTGGCAATCCTATGATCAGGAACGTTTAGGATATGTATACGAAAGAGAATGGTTTCATGAATCTAACTTCTTTAGATCACATTCTCCCAATTACATATTCCTTGGACTGTTTAATCATATAACGTTTATATGAGACGACTTTAAACAATAATTTTTGCCCTTTATATTAAACTAGATTAGTTTAACATGTGAAATGTCCGTAAAGTATCATCATATGATTGTCTTTAGGGCACATTTCCAACATCTTTTTTACCAGAATGAGCTAGACAATGAAGGTGGGTGGAGCTTATCAATGACTACAATTATACAATCGACTACATGTTCCTCGGAATGAAGAGCCGATGAAGGAAATTCTGGATGAAGCACATATTTCAACTTATGCTATGCATCTTGGTTCTACCAAGAAGTATCATACAATCATGCCTTTCTATTTGTGGTTGGGTATGAAGAGGGATGTTGCTGAATATCTAAAAAAGTGTTTAATTTGCCAGCAAGTGAAAGCAGAAAAACAGAAACTGGCTGGATTATCTTAACATTATCCTATTCCAATTTGGAAGTGGGAAGAAATTACTATGGATTTCCTTTACAAGATACCAAGAACGAGAGCTAGCCATGATGGTATATGGGTAATAGTGGATCGTTTCACGAAATCTGCACACTTTATTCGGGTACGTGAGAATTACTCAATTACAAAATTGGCTCAATTGTTCATTGACCAGATTGTTCCAATGCATGGAGTACCAGTCACTATTATATTGGTTCGAGATGCCTGATTCACTTCTAAGTTTTGAAAGGCTTTTTAGCAAGCCATGGGCACTCAACTACTTTATAGTACCACTTTCCATCCTCAAACTGATGTGCAATCTAAGAAGACTATTCAGACGCTTAAGGATATGTTGAGAGAAAATGTCATGCAATTTGACGAGAGTTGAGATTGCCATCTACTGTTAATGGAATTTACCTACAATAATAGTTTCCATAAAAGTCTCGGTATGTCACCTTTCGAGGCATTGTATGGTAAAGCATGTCGGACCCCGTTATGTTGGAATGAGGTAGGCGAAAGAACCATTTTGGGTCCAGAACTGGTGGATGATGTCACTGAACAGATACAAGTAATGAAAGGGTGTGGTGAGATTCGGGAAGCGGGGAAAGCTCAGTTCTCGACATATTGGTTCCTGCTATATCACTAATAGTGTAGGAAATGTAGCTTATTGTTTGGGCTTACCTCCGGAGTTGCCATGTGTTCATAAGTATTTCAAGTATCGACGCTTTGAGGGTATCTACCAGACAAATCTCATGTATTAGAATCGACACAAGTGGAGCTACGAAAAGATCTGACCTATGAAGAAGAACCAGTAACTATACTAGATAGGAGAGAGAAAACACTTCGAAACAAGGTGATACTTATGGTGAAAGTTCTTTGGAGAAACCATAAGATCGAAGAAGCTACTTGGGAAACTAAAGAAAGTATAAGAGCGCAATATCCCTATATTTTCTACTAGTTATTTTAGAAATTTCGCAGATGAAATTTTCTTAAGGGGGTATACTGCTACAACCTAGATCTTAAAATATTGTATTTTATTCTTGAACCATTTGAAATGACCAAATTGCCCCTAGTTGGGTGTCTTTCTAGCCTCGACTTGAATTTCAATTTCTCATATTAAAAAAAAAAAATTTGTACTCACAATTGTGTAGGCAAAGACGGAATTAGAATATGAGTTACGAGAGTTGGGTTACGAAACTAAATTGGTAGAGGGCATTTTAATAATTTTCACTTGGGAAATTATTAAGTGGGTTAAACCCCAACCGTTCCTCCTCCTTTCTCATTTCGGAAAACATTCACTGTCTCTGTAACTCTCGGGTCTCTCTCTCTGCACTCTCTCTGTCACCGAGAGGAAACCCTCACCACCACCCACGATATCGTCCAAATCCTGTCCCCAGACCACCAAAATCAGACTCTCTGTGGTCCAAGGATCATGGGGGTACCCTTGCATGTGGACCTCGGTCAATGTTAGTGGGTGAACATGTGCTCCGAGGCTCTCCAGTGAGTTTCACGGCGAAAACCTATGGAAACGCCGTCGATTGAGCTCGGGGATCCCTCCATTTTAACCAAGTATCATTCTCTTCCATTACATGTGAGTTTTGTGTTGGAGTTCGAGGTTTTAACCTCTGTGGTACCTGTGTTCTTCGTTTCAAGTTCCTGGCAAGAGGAAACGGACGAATTCCAGCGAGATCGAGGCGCAATCTACCTCGAATCCCTCTGCATTTGACCCGGGTAAGTTCCTTGTGTTTATATTTGTGCTGTGGGGTGAAATGAGTTGAGATTTGAGGTTTTAACCCCATCATGTCGTGTTCTTCACATTTCCAGAAATCGACGAGGAGGTCCGACGAGTTTCTGCTGAGTCCGACATGGATTCAACATCCTTTGGTCCAAATCTGAGTTTAGGTAACTCCCTAGACTTAGCTTTGTGATTCTGGTTGGACTGAGAATATAAAACACGTTGAAATCGAGCTAATCCGACGGCGGCAGACGCTGGTCAACGGTGGTCGCCGTTAACTTTAATGGCGACTGTGGAGGATACGTTAACTTTTACGGCATCTACAAACGAGAAAGGTATATTCCGTTAAACCTTTAGACATTTTTCGACGACCTACGTGGCACCAGCGACGGCGAATGGGACGTTTACTTGCCTAAGTGCAACGGCGAGTAGAAACACAACAATAAGAAAAATGGAGAAATGCCGAACGAGAAGAGCCAGTTATCTCATTGTGACTAGTTTCGGAATGAGTTAACTCAATGAACATAGAAAGTAAAAACAGATATGTACAAGGGAAAAGGAAGTGATTAGAGGTTCTACACTTCACTCATCACCCATAGCCTTTAACACACACAAGCACAAGGTCAGACGGAGTAGCATCACTTACAATTTTACAAATTTGAGTTAACATACTACCATAAATAAAGAAAAATACTGATGACTAAAAGATTACAAATTTGAGTTAGGTTAACATTTTTTAACAAGTCCTAATTTGAACTTATGCACATGAACTTCAGTGGGTTCAGCTAAAACAGTCTTCACAAATAAAATTATGGGTAAATTACACAAAACTACCTCAACTATGAGTCGAACCACAATCTCATACCTTATGTTTTAAATATTACAATATCATACATCATCTTACGAATTTATTGCAATGTCAAACCTCAGTTAAATTTTATATTAGTTTCTCTATTAAACGCTAATGTGACTTGAAGTTGGTCCCACTCCCTATCCTAACTAGATTAAAAAATTAATTAAAAATAAATAAAAATAAAATCATTTAAATATTTATATAAAAAAATATGTGACCCACCCGTTACAATTAAAAATAAAATCACCCTTTTTCCTCATTCTACCCAAAACCTCGTCCATCTCCTCGCGCCCCATGCTCACCCATCTCCTCTGCAACTCCCACCTCTCTCCCAGACACCACGAGTTTTCTCTGCAACTCCCATCTCCTCTGCCTACAAGCAACGCCAAACCCCATAAACCCAGCTTTTTCTCACTATTCACACCCACCCAGCAAATCTCATATACAAAATTAGGGTTTTGTACACTGATCGCCGACGAAATGACCGAAAAGACGTCAGAGCGAGTGACCTACCTGCACGGAGACCTCGATCTCACAATCATTGAAGCCCCCTACTTTTCCTGTGTCGATCTAATTGTGGTCATGGGCATGAGCTCTTTAGTCAAAACCTTGGCAATTTGAGGCACCTTTGTGCTGGGATTTAGTAGAAGATGAGTAATGGGTGGGCTATTGGCTAACGGTGGGAAGGATGGTGAGATTTTCTTGTTTGAATTGGGTTTGACGAATTTGGGTTTTCAAAAAATTTATCTGGTTTTTTTTTATGAAAATGGACAGAAAATATATCTGGGTTTAGTGTGGTGGTGGTGAGGCGGGTGGAGGTCATGGGGATGCTGGCGAAGGGCAATTTGGAGTTGTAGAGGAGATGGGTGAGGTTGGGGTGCCCGGAGACGGGCAAGAACGATGTCGTCGGGTAGAATGGGGAAGAAGGGTGATTTTATTTTAAATTGTAAGGGGTGGGTCCCACAATTTTTATAAAAATATTTAAATGATTTTATTTTATTTTATAATTAATTTTTTAATCCAATTTGGCTAGGGAGTGGAACCCATTTCATGTCACGTCAGTTTTAATATAGAAATTAACAGAAAATTTGACAGAAGTTTGATATTGCAATAAATTCGTAAAATGATATATGATATTATAATTTTTAAAACATGAGGTATGAAATTGTGGTTCGACTCATAGTTGAAGTAATTTTGTGTAATTTATTCTAAAATTATAGTTCAAATTTTCAAGAGGCGAAGAAATGCGTGAATCTCATTCAAGACACCCTAGAACCTAGTTTTCTTTCAACTGGATAGTGGAGGATGGGTTGAAACATTAAACCTAGTGTGAACTTGTCTCCATAAGATAATGGTGAAGAAAATAATCCAAGAGATCATTAGTCCCACAAACATGCCTTCTGCTGGGGAGAGAGAGAGAGAGAGAGAGAGAGAGAGAGAGAGAGAGAGAGAGAGAGAGAGAGCTTCTCTGCCCTCCCATTTCCATACACTCACATCCCTTCCTATTTTGTGCAGTCACGGTTAAGCAACGTCAACATTTTATATTGATTTTTTTTATAGAGATAATAAGACAAAAAACAATAGTGATATAAAATGTTAATGTGCCTTAACCGTGACCACACAAATAGGAGGGGATGAGAGTGTATGGAAACTGGAGGGCAGAGAAGCCAGGTCCGAGAGAGAGAGGTGGTGGGTGTGGTTATGGCAGCGGAGGGAAGGTAGGAAACCACAAATTCACAGCCAAGAGATTCACACATTCATGGATAAAACACTTGACGTGATTGCAACGCCATCCTTGGTCACGCTTTTGGCAAACGTCAAAGAAAATCATTTAATGGCACTACAGCAATGCCATTCAATCATAATTATACGATGTTTAAGAAACATCGTGGGTCTAAATTTTCAGCCCAAATTTCTTCTCTTGGCGCCTCTTTATTTTCATTTCCATGATCATATAAAGATAGTATGATGTCCCTTTTTCAAGTGGCTGTACGACATTTACTATTTGTAAAATAAAAAACAAAGGAAGAATTTTGCTTGAGCTTATAATGAACCTTCTTATTGTACAATGTTCTGGATAGGTTCTTTTTTAAAATAAAATAATAATAATAATAAAATAAAAAAATTATTACTAAGCGGAGTGAGAGAGTTCAAAACTATTATAATAATCTAGCAGAGGGGGAATTTTGATCCCATAACGCATGAGTAGAAACTCAACACCCTATCCACTAGGTTCTTGTTAATTTGCTATTTCTCTAATTATAAGGATGATCTTCAAATGAAGATTAAGAGATAAAACGGTTCTAATTATGAAATTTGTACATGAAGATACGTTATTTGCAAGTTGAGGAATTAGCTCATCCCCAATGGGGACATGCAAGTATTATCCTTTTTATTATTATTATTATTGAGGGGATGGGGGAGGATTCGAAACTACTACATTACTTAGAGGAGGAGGAATTTTGAACTCAAAACGAATGACTAGAAACTCAACACTGTATCTACTAAAATATTCGGTATTGCAAGTCATTATTCTCGTGAGAAAAGAGTTGTGTTACAAAAATAAAAATAAAAACATGAAAAAGGCGTACAGGGTGGAGAAAAGGTCTGATATCCCAATTTTTTTTTTTTAACATAGAAATGAAATTACAACGAGTAACTTCGAGAAAAATGTCAAATTTTAACCGATACAACATTAAATTAAGAAGGAAAATTACTAAACCTAATACATGAATGATCATATAAATAACCAAAGGAAGCTAATGTAATATCACCGTTTTATACACTGATGATTGTGTGTGTGTGTGTGTATTCCAGTGATGTATAACAAACACAACCAAGGATTAAGATCTAGTTTGCTAAAAAATCAAGTATCTCAGGGAGAGAGAGAGAGAGAGAGAGAGAGAGAGAGAGAGAGAGAGAGAGAGAGAGAGAGAGAGAGAGGAACAACTTTATTGACAAGTAGATTGCTTGTCAATGAAATCCTTCACCTCCTTAATAAAAAAAGATGACTCTTTGAGCTCAGGAAACGCGTAAAATCCATGAAATGAATTCGGGTACTCGATCAAGTAAGCTTGTATCCTGTTCTTCATCAACCCCTGGTAGTATATCTTTTGCCAGTCCTTTAACGGATCAAAACCTCCCACGAAAACAATCGTCGCCGGAAACTTCACCCCCAAGACACAGCGTGATTCTGGTCCGAACACGTTCGCCACCGCGTGGTCCCTATCCGACCCCTCCGGCAAAAACGCCTTCCAATACCAGTCAGTCTGCTCCAAAGTAATCGCCAAGCCCTTTTTTGCAAGCCTTGTTTCCGATTCGGTCCTTTCTTTCCCGCCAAAAAATGGCTGTATCGCTATTAGTCCCATCACCCTCATCTGGCAAAACTCATGGTTACTAGCCTTGATTGCCACGTGGTGGGCCAGGTTGCCGCCAGCGCTGTCTCCGGCGAGGAAACACCGGGTGATGTCAACCTTGTTAAGATCAAGGCCTTCAATTCTTGTTGTGTCAATGAATTTGAGGACGTCGAAGCCGTCTTCGTATTGGGAGGGATACCGATGCTCCGGCGCATGGCGGTAGTTGACTGAGGTGACTACTGCGGGGAGTTCGGTGGCGAGGCGTTTGCAGAGGTCGTTGTAGGGTTGTGAGTTGGCAGAAAAGAACACGAATCCACCACCGTGGAAGTAGATAACGAGTGGTAGTTTGGCGGCAACGTCGGTGGTGGTAGGGATGTAGAGGCGGAACCAGAGGTTGCGAGAGGGGTCCACCATTACGTCGGAGGTTTTGACAGGGTCGTTGGGTTTGTTTGAATGCGAAGCTTTAAAGTCGAAGAGGCTGATAAGACGGCGGTTGACAGTGCCGTTGGAGCGGCGAGTGGCGTCGATGACTATGGTGAGGATGGAGAGTAAGAGACGGACCTTGCATGTAAGGTTGGGCGATGTGGGCGGGTTTTGGGCCATCTTGCTCTTTCCGTCGGTGTTTGCGCATGTTTTCCCGTTGGTTCTAAGCTTTATTTATTTACGGATAACACCAAGCAGATTAAATTTATAGACCAAATTTGCAAACTAAATAATGTGTCACTGATAAGAAATAATCACGTTAATTAAAACTTAAGTAATAATTCAATCATCAACTTTCATATAATTTAATTACAAAATTTAGAGCATCTCCAAAGGAGATGTCAAATTCAAAACGTCTAATTTCAATTTGATGGCTCACTTGACAATTTGACATATTGTCAATATTTTCCATATATTCGATATGCCAAATTTATTGTTTCATTTATGTTTTTTTTAAACAAAAATAGGGTTGTTGTTGGTTTAAAAATAATAAAATAGTACTTAAATATGTTAGCATTTAAGGTATAAGACAAGTAGAATGCCTTTGGAAATAGAAAAAAACCATATTTGAAGGCAACTTCAAATTTAACATCTATTTATCCATGTCAGCTTAGCCTTCTCTTTCATGTCAACTTTGACATCTCGGTTGGAGTAAATGATACGTCATTTGTTACTGTTATATGTTTATGTGACAGTTTTAACATCTCATTTGGAGATGGCTTATATATTTAGTCTTCCTAGTTATATCCTTATTAAAAAAATTGAGAATTAATTAGTAAATTATAATATTTTAGTTTTATCCTTATTCAAAAAATTTGAGAATTAATTAGTAAATTATAATATTTTTAAGTTGAACAGAACAATGATAGCTGTAGTAGAAACAAACGTGGCGGTTGTCTTGTTATATTAGGTGTTTTTGGTCGATGTAATCAAAGGTCTCTTGCGATGAAAACCTCACTTGTACCGTATTCAACAATTCATGACGTTCTGAATAATGTAATTTTCTGCATCTCTTCATATCGGTCAAAATGCAAGAAACAAAAAACAAGAAAGAAAAACTGGTTTTTGGACCCAAAAAAAAAAAAAAAAACTACTTTTAGTTTTCTTAATACTATAATTTGGTGATATTCTTTTGCACACTATTAAGTGAGAAAACTTAAGTTCAAATCTCATAATCGGCAAGCTCGCTCCTACCCTATTAATGTCAAATATATCATTATATAAAAATTTAAAAAAAAATTAAAATTAAAAAAAAAAACAAAAACAAAAAAAACTGTTTTTTTAGAGCACCTTCAACTAAGGGCTATATGTCACTTTTGGTCCTCAAATTAATAAAAATAACATTCCACTAAAAGGTGATGTCTCACTAATAGAAAATGAACACGTTAATCAATAACCATATTATTTAATTTACAAATTTGATCTCTCTTGCATTAAAAATAAATAAATCAAAAAATCTGACCAAAGAACCCCGCTTCATTTTTTTGCACAAAGTGGCCCGCTGGTCAGCCATGGCTGCTTGCGAGCACCATCATGTGCTACCCACTAGTGTCGATTGCTGAGCTCCAGCATTAAACGTATAGGCATTGTCATTCTTTATTTTTTAAGATGTTGGAGCCATTATTTTAGGTGGTTGTGGTATTTAATGAGGGATTTAAATAAGGAAAGCGAGTGCATCTAACCTATGCCTATCCTATGTCCTACCAATATTCAATCCTAACACCGACTCCAAACCTTTAGTTTTCACTTGTTTTAGAAACTAAAAACTTATTAGGTAACTACTTTCAAATTTTAAAATATTAAAAGTAAAAATTAAATTAGTTTGTAATAATACAGTTAATATTTAGTAAACTAATTTTAAAAGCAATATTTGATCATGTCAATTATTAAACAGCGTGAACTAGATAGATGAACATGGAAATTTTGTCGCGTCAAAGAGGGCTTCGTTGCTTAGAATTTTAGGCGACGAATATCTGTCCGAAAATGTTGGTCGCGCAAAAGTGGTGTCTCAAAGCTATTTTTTATTATTTTTTTTTTTTTTTAACAACACAATATTATTTATACTAAGGGAAGGGGGATAGGCGTAGCCTCACAATGGGCTAACACTAATGTAGTTTAAATTCGCCTTTGGCGAGAAGTAAACCTAAGACCTCTCACTTATAAGTGAAGAGGAATATCACTAGACCATAGTACTAAGTGGCTCAAAGTTTTACACTATGAAAAATAGACATTTGTCAGGCGAACTCGGTTGACACAACGAAACAAAGTTGTCATGTAAAGGACCGTTGATCGACTTTACCCAACAAATTTATCTTGCACAACAGCATAGTTTCGTCGCGTTTATGTTTAATACTCAATAAGATTTAGCTTGACGAAACATTCGTCGGCCAACCTTTTTTTTTTTTTAAAAAAAATGTGCAATATATGTTTCCTTGATGAAACTGTTCGTCTGGCAAAGCCTTTAAATTTTTATTTTAATATTCATAATTAAATCAATATTTAATTTGACACACCCCGACCTGAAATATCCACTTGGACTTCGAATCGAGCTACGTTGGTCAACACTTGGAAGGTGACGAAACCATAAAGTGTAGTGATGTGGAAAATGTGTATTCATTTAAAGGAAAATTAATGAAAATGACTTGAAAACTTTGAGTTTTAACGATAAGGACAAAATAAAGGGTAAAGTGAATAGTACCAAGATTGACTTTTTAGTGTAAAAATGTGGTTTTTCGTTAAAGTGAACAGTACCGAGAACTTTTCTAAATATAAGAGTGTGCTGGTGAGCAGGAATGAACCCATTTTACATGTGATGTCAGAGCATAAGTAAAGTATAGTAAGGGTAATAGAGGAATTATACCATCAGTAGTATTTTCATTACAACAGTTTGCCAGAAATCCTCGTCGACACGATAGCTCAACCACTAAAACCTGGAGGGATTAAAAACAAGGGTGAGTGGGCCTAAAAATAAAGTTTTATAAAAACCTTTTTGAAAACATTATAACCCATTGCCGTAAAACAAGTATAGTTTCTAAAATATACATACTACGTATAGTGTGAAAATACTTACCGTAGCCTGTAATATCTCAAGAATTCAATATGGCTCAATATTTCGTAAGTAAACACATGACTTCGTAATCAACATAATCTCGCATAAGCAAACATCTCATATCGAGTGCTCATCAACACATGCTTACACAAGAGTTCATGCAGAGGTATTCTGACATGAACAAGACTAGTTGTAACAATGATATACACTTTGGTACTACAATCACGTGAAGACTGATGCTATGAGCAACACATACGAGTCCTAATTGCCTATAGCAATCTAGGACAGGACTGGCATCTACAATGGATCCAAAGTGAGCGTATGGTGCGAAGTGCACGTACATGTGAAAGATTGGCCCTGGCTCGAGCGAGTACTAACATCGGTGCATCAAATGATGAGCAGATAACACAAATATAATCATGCCATAATGATTCGATAATTATAGTCAACATAACATTATTCATAGTCGTAAGTTTAGCTAAGGCATCCCGTAGGGTTTATAATGATTTCCTAATTCTCATCATTAGGTCATTTTCTATAAATGTTAATTCAATTACGGTAGTCACATAAAAATTCATTTTTAGAAGTATATATGGAAACTAAACATATATATATATATATATATATGTATATATCAAAGAAAAGACCCACTCACAGATACTTGCGAAGTCGTAGTCGTTCAGACAGGAGAAGCTGGAGTCTCCAATAGTAATCGCACCTAAGCATAATATTGGGACCCATTAGTAAAACTCCACTAAGACAATTACATTTGGGAAAATGGAGTGCGGATTTGGAATCAGGGCGTCGAAATACGCTAAGGAGGGTCCCCGGCAAATTTTGTAAAAAGTCAGCAATCAACCCTAAATTTCACCTAAGACGCCGAGTCAATCAATTCCGTTAAGACTTTGGAATTTCATTAAATTGATGTCAAAAACGGACTCGGGACGTTAAAATTAGCCTAGGAGGGTTTCCGAGAAAATTTCTAAAAAGTCACACAAGGAATATTCCAAATATTCTTGAATATTCCAGAATCTATTTGGAATTGGGCTGGGCCGAAGCCGGACTAGGTTGGAGGGTCGTGGATTGGGTCGGTTCTAGGTTTAAGTTTTGGGCCTCTTTTTTTCCTTTTCTTTTTTTTTCTTCTCTTCTTCTTCTCCGGCTGGTTGCCACTGCAACCGCCGAGATAGTCCCAGCTCTGACTACCCAAAACCTTCATAAACCTAGTCTTCCAATATATCAAATCGAAGCTCAGAGGACAAGGAATCGGAATATACCTTTGGTTTCCCCGGCCATGGCCGGAGTTGGTTGGAAAACGGCTCGAAAGCCGCCGGATCTCTGCCGAAAAACTGGGTTTAATATTCTCGAGTTATTTCTGCATCCAAACAACATTAAAACGTCTCAAAAACATCCCAATCTTAGTCCTAGGCATGATTTACAAAGATCTAGTGGGTTTTCTAACCTTACCTTCGTCGTGAACAGCGAGAACTTGCCGGGTTCAATTTTTTGCACAATGATGGTACTGTGCAACAAGGAAGTGATGGTAGGGTGAGACAACATCTCGAACAAAACTGACTTGTTTCCTAGCTAAGGGAAATGGAACTAGGACTATGGTCAAAGAATCGTTGGTAACTATCGATAGAAATCGACAAGACCAATGATATTTCGCAATTCAGAACATTCGAGAGGATTTTCGATTTCTAACTGTCACAACCTTGGATTTGGTAAGAATATCTTCTACTATGCTCACGTCTCCCAAGAAAGGTATAATCTAAGCAAGGTCAACATTTGAGGAATTTGGTAATAAGCTGATGTGGATGTTTATTAAACTGAACTCGTGGTAGGAGTAGACAAGGACATTATCAACAAGACAATAGCGGAGAACTTTCCTGAGGGTCCACACGAATTCCCTCAGTGGAATCCACAAACCCGAGGAAACTGATTCGGTCTACCCCACAGATACCTGCTAACTTTGCCTACGATTGGTGCTTTCTTAATTTTCTCCTATATGAACCTCTGATGTTATGCATAATCTCTCAACAGGTATGCCTCTGCCCCCTATTTCGAATGAGAGCATGTCGCAGTGGACCATCATCGCCTCTGATCTTCAATTGGTCCCAACTAGACTTTATCCCACTAAGATTTCTCTATTTCACATCACTTCTATGCAAATTCGACTATGCCCTCCATTCCTAGGGAACATATGTCGCAAAGTAGCGGTCTGATGTTGGAAGTCATTCATAACCCATTACCCAAAACTTGAGGCACAATCCTAACACAAATTTCTTATTCTTGAATATGATGTAACTATTCACGCAGAATGAGGATTACGTAACCGTGCTGAAATATGTCAACAAACAAAAGTCATGATATCCAAATGATATCAAGGCTGACGCACTACTAGAGGAGGAGAAGATCCTAAGTATGCCCTGAACAAACCAGGCTCTAATACCAAACTGACACGCCCCAACCCCGATATTCCCACATACCAGGGTAGGCACGTGCTGGCTAACACCCGAGGGTAACGAAGCAATTTTAAACATGCACACAAATAGAAGATAGGCAATTAGAACGAAATATGCCATTGCAGGAACGTGTTCAAAGCATACAATTATAAAGAATAATATGGAAGAATTACTAAGAAAAGATACGAACAAGGAAATGATACCTATACTGAGAAGACTCGGGGATACCTATGATATAGAGTCCTGACGCCGGGATCGTATGCCTCGACTCTAACCCCTGAGCGGGCGCAAAACAGAAAAGGTGAGTGGACAAACGTTTATAATAATACTAATAATAAGAAAACCATTTTCTTTATGAACATACTAACCCCCTATTTTGAAAACAAATATAATACTCCATAATAGGTTTTTCAGAAAACCCTAGCATGCCATGAAATCATCCGTAAAACAAGTATAAGTAAAAACATGCTCAATAATGGTGCTATCGTCACCCGAAGGCAAATCCATAAATCTCATCAAATATGTACTCTCTCTAGGGGTATCATAGTTGCTCGAAGGCAGTATGATAGGGATTTTACCACACACACAAACGGGTTAAAAAATTCCTATATTACTTGCAAGAATGACAAGGATATTATAGTATAAACGGTTCTTGCAAGGTCGTTCTCCACAGGGATTATTAAATAAATCGAAGCAAACCAAATTTCAATTAATTATTGTAAAGCAGAAAGTTGAGATGATTGATTTTAGAACGTACTTAAATTAAAACGAATTTAACTAATAAAAGAAATTAATATGCAATATTAAAGTTGAAAGAAAAAGAAATAATTTTTAAAATACCAATTTATAAAAGCACTAGGGTTCCACCATCACCTAGCAATCCTATGCATTTTTACCAATTACTTATGATCTACACATGCCACTTTGAAGGTTAGGTTTTCCTAATTTATATTCTACTTGGAACCTCTAACATAAAATGTATATCTAACATGCAACCCGCCCAGACGTTCGGATCAAATCTGAACATGAAAGACTCGTTATGCTTTATGAAAATCCTTTGAAAAACCATGCAACCCTTAAGACATGATGTTCATCCTAAGTGAAATTACAATTATTAATCACAAGATGCTAGCGTCAATTTCAGGGAACCTTCCGACCAAAATTGCATCAGATTACTTTTCTAAAGATCCTAATGGTGATCAAGCATTACAATAATTAGATAGTTTAAAACAGTGATTAATAATTCAAAGTATGCATGTAATCAATCATAAGCAAACAGTGATTAATAATTCAAAGTATGCATGTAATCAATCATAAGCAATTAAATAAAAATCACATATTCATGCTAAGGCTCAAGGCTTCGTCTTAGCTAAAAGGAATTAGTTACGCATATTCATAATTGAAATCATAGAAAATATTATTAAGAAGAAAAGGAATGAAAACACCTCGAATTAGAAAAT
Organism: Malus fusca; assembly: GCA_035220775.1. Taxonomy (NCBI): domain Eukaryota; kingdom Viridiplantae; phylum Streptophyta; class Magnoliopsida; order Rosales; family Rosaceae; genus Malus; species Malus fusca. The sequence goes on from CM069069.1 coordinate 26,308,106, forward strand.
CTGAAAGAACCCTAGCAATTACTCTCTGTCTCCAAAGTTGCATAAAAGAAAGCGTAGTAAAATAAATAAAATCATAATCATTAATGTACAAGTCTAAAAAATGTGAAAGCATATATAAACACTCGTGATTTCATCCTCTATACTTAGACGATGGTTACATGGTCGTTTAGATTTTTAAAACCCTCCACATCTCATGAATAGTGTTTTTTATTTGAGTGCAAAATTAATAAATTTAATAATAATTATTGTAGGAGTGTGAACAAAGTATACAATCACACGTAATGACAAACTTTACAACTTTCGTGAAAGGGTCAACTTCGAAATCCGACACCATAATCCATAAACCTTAGATTTAAATTTAACCGTCGATTGTTGTTTATACTTTATTCTACTCACCGAATTTCAAATTTCAAATTTTAGATTTTTATTTTTATTGATTTAAAATATATTTTCTTTAACGGGTAATGGGTCGAATCATATTATTTGATAATATTATAGGTCAATTTCGGGTCGGGTTATTTTACCTGTTTACTTTAACGGGTGTTACACAACACGACCCGTTAACATATTGGATATATCGCGAAAACGAAATAGAAAATACGACACGAATGTCAAGTTAACTTTGTATGACTATTATTAGAAACCTACATTTGAGTGCCATAATAATGATGTGATATATTAGAAACCAACACATGTGGCAATAAATATTAGAAACCAACATTTGAGTGCCATAATGATGATGTGACAATTAATTTTTGTAACCTTGTTTTTCATGATTTCATGATTTTAAATGCTTGATTAAGTCACACCAATGATGGAGAAAACTTTAGCTTGTATTATTCAAGTTACAAACAAGAAGGTGAGTGTCGAGTTGTATTTCAGAAATTTGTGGCTATAAAGAATGCAACTTTCAATTTTTGGTTGTAATGAGTGCACCACGTGGATTAACTATAAGAAACTATTTTTTTTAAGAGTGAATCAACTAACGAGTATCCCGCACTAGCATGTGCGGTAGTGAAAGTCAGGGACCAAATTTATCGATTTTGAAAATCAAGGACGCAAATGAGGAGTTGAATCAATTTCGAAGACCATTTGGAAGAAAAACCCTTATTTTGTGTAATCCGCGTGTCACAATTTTATTGGATTTGTGAGTCCCACCTAAAACCAACAAAATAGTTGACATAATTTAAACGGAAGGACCAAATGGATGTGCGGTAGTGAATATCAGGGACGACATTGATTGATTTTGAAAGTGAGGGACCAAAATGATGAGTTTGATCAATCTCAATGATCATTTGTGATAAAAACCCATTTGTCTCTAACGATTTGAGTTCTCAAGTGCTGCGTTTTTCAGGGACATGTATGTGCAAAGATGTGAAAGTTCACCCACTTTCATCTTCCGGATTTTTTACGGTCCTAAGAGTATCGAATACTCCGAGTCTTTTAACCGTTTGATATTTGATAAAAAATAATTAAAAAATAATTAAAAAATAAAAGACAAAAATCAAGATGCAACAGTTCAAATGTGCAAAATTTCCTATACTCTGGAGCACCATATAAATTGTGTTCTATCTTCATCATGCACTCCTTTTCCCTATATTAAACACAATAGCCCTTGCTTAGAAGAACAATATCTTTGAAGAAGGCCATGGCTTGTGAGAAGAGCAAGATACTGATAATTGGAGCCACAGGGTATCTAGGCAAGTACATGGTGAAAGCAAGCGTTTCTTTGGGCCATCCAACCTATGCCTACACCCGACCAATCAAACCCAACACTGACCCTTCCAAGCTTGAGCTGCACAAAGAATATGAAGCCATGGGACTCACCATCTTCCAAGTAATTAATTATATATATACTAACGCTAATTAACCTCTCATTTCTTAGTTGGCTAAATCCTACTAGTTAACTGATCATGTTTTATATATAGTTACTCAATTCAATACTTAGGAGGTGCATTACCTGTTAGAACCAATTTGATATGGTGTGAACTGAACAGGGTGAACTCGATGAGCATGAAAAGCTAGTCGCAGCGCTTCGACAAGTTGATGTTGTACTATCTACGCTGCCTGTGCCTCAGCATCTTCAACAGTTAAAAATTATCAACGCCATCAAAGATGCTGGTAATATAAAGGTGAAAATATATGTGAGAAATGTTCTTTCGCGTTGACTGTGAATTTGAATCACTGATTATGTGGATATTCTTTGCTAGACTACTTAGTCAAGTTCATTTACATATATGTTCATGTCTAACTACGTTCAATATATACATGTTGGGACTGTGAAATCAGAGATTTATTCCGTCAGAGTTTGGAGATGATCCAGAAAGAGCAAGCGCATTGCCGCCTTTCGAGGCTCTACATGAGAATAAAAGGGTGATTAGAAGGGCGGCGGAAGCAGCAGGAATTCCGTATACTTGTGTGTGTGCAAACTCATGTGCTGCATATTTTGTTGATTATCTGCTTCATCCTCGTGAAGAACGTGAGGAAGTCATTGTTCATGGCACTGGTGAAGCCAAGGGTAACCTTGCAAGTGTTGTATTTCACTTCTGGACCACAAATATTAATGCCCTTGTCCTCACATAAGTTTCACATTTTCTTTCTTTTAATTATTTTTTAAAAATTCTCAAGACTATCGAACTGAACTCGAGACCAATAACTCTAAAAGTTAAAATTGACAGACTACTATAGTGGCATTTCTTTTAAGAGCGCATTCCTCCTAACTCCCAACTGCCTTTGTATTCCCAACAGCTTCTATTTCTTCTTCAATTATATTAAAAAAATTACACCGATTACCTCGCTTGAGAAACGAAATGGAAAAGACTTTGCCGTGTGAAGTACCCTTCAGCTACAAAAAATGTTGTCCATTTCTAAGGACTTGTTTGAACAAATATTTCATTGAGTTTTCAATTTTCACTTTTATAGCTAGAAATAATATCAAAGTGTGTAAAAAAAAGGTATGAAGAAATGTGGCAAAGAGGAAAGAGGGAGGAATGAAGTAAAATGTAATAACAAAAATCGTCGTTAATGACCTATTTTATTACCATTTCATTGTAATGGTAAATGTACTATATATATATTCTAATGTAAAATTCAATTGAATACAATTAAAAGATAGTGGACTTTATCTAGGTTGAAGACTCGTAGATAATAACAGTAGCTGAAGAAGATCTCAAGAGAGAGAAATAAGAGAGAGAAAGCTCAAGCAAGAACCAGAAATGGAAACCTTATATAATATTCTTTTACTGAAATTTACCAAATTAGTAACAAATGAATATTCCCTTTGCTATACATACCACATACAAAGCTTACAGACTAAGCAACCTTACAAATACCCAACTCACAAGATTATGACAAATGTACAACATCAAGATATGCCACATATCTCTATCAGAATCTTACATCACTCAATATCCCCACTCAATCTCAACTGGGAAACCCCAGTTTGAGATTGGAACAATGACCAACAAAAGCTAGACCATGAACACCTTTGGTCAAAACATCGGCAACCTGATCTGCAGTAGCAATATATTCAACCTGAAGATCTCCTTTTTTAACCGTTTCACGAACAAAAAGGAAATTAGTATCCAAGTGTTTAATACGAGTGTGAAAACAAGATTCGAGCAGAAGCTAAAGTAGAAACATTATCATAGTGAATCAATGGTGGCTGAGGAAGAAAGACATGCAGATCCTTCAAAATCAAACAAATCTAGGCTATATCAGCAGTTGCATTAGCCAAGGCCTTGTACTCAGCCTTGGTTGAACTTCGAGACACACTACTTTGTTTCTTAGCTTGCCAGGAAATAGGGTTATGACCCAAGAAAACAACGTAACTTGTTGTGGACCTTCGAGTATTAAAATCTGATGCCCAATCGGCATGACTAAAGCCAATTAGATCCAGCGTTTGCATTGAAGAATAAGTGAGACCACAATCAATAGTACATTGTAAGTATCTAAAGATGCGCTTAACAATATGAAAATGTGCATTAGTAGGATGAGCCATAAACTGACAAGCAAAATTCACAACAAATGCAATGTTTGGATGGGTAAACAAAATACTGACTTACAAGGAGTAGACCCATTAGACTATGTATGTGGCTAACAAGGAGTAGGACATGACCTGCAGGATTCCATATATGCCTTTTTGAGCAATTCTTTAACATATTTTGACTGAGAAATAAAAAGATCCCCATTACACTTATAGGTGACCTGAAGACCAAGAAAGAGGGTTAAAGGACCCATATCCTTCATATCAAATACTTCACCCAAACTGTCAATAACTTGCTAGACAAGAAGAGAGTCTGAGCCTGTAATGGTTATGTCATCGACATATAGAAGAAGAACAACCACATGTATATTGGAAGCTTTGAGAAACAAACTTGGGTCTGAAATAGGCAATAGGTAGTAAACTTGGAGTTACATGCCCTAGAGGCTTGTTTAAGTCCATAAAGAGAGTTAACAAGCTTACAAACATAATGAGAACAAACTGGATCCTGAAAACCTTGTGGCTGTTTCATAAAGACTTCCTCTTGTAAATCACCATGGAGGAAGGCAGTTTTGACATCTAACTACCTTAAAGTCCATTTTTGTGTAGCAGTCAAAGCAAGAACAATCCTAATAATACTAGCTTATTGAAACTGGATACTACAAGTTGGTTGTCACTAGTTGCAGCTGCAACTCTATCCCTCATTTTCAGGAAGAGTTGCTGCTACCACTACCGTCAGTTTGGGTCATTTTTGCTACCTAATCTCTTTTTGATCATATCCCTTAATTCTAGGGTTTATGTCTTGTTTTATCTTGCACTTTTTCTTTATTGTATATTGTCCCAGCCCTAGGTTTCTACACATCAAATCTCCCTTGAAATCTGATTGTGTGTTAAAGGAGTATTGCTCCTTTCTTATTTTTCGGTCTCTATATAGAGCCCTCTTTTGTAATCTCATTCTTCATGAAATATACAAGAAAGACACTTTGACATGGCAAATTTCCACATGGTATCAGAGCAGGAACCATAGGGTCCTGTCTCTGTTCATTCATCCATTCAAAATTCTTGCTGTTGCCGGGCCTCCTTTGCTGCAATGACTGAAGAAAGCTCATCAAACCAGGAGGCTACAAACTCCTCAAACAACGCATCTCCTAGTATTATTCAGGGTGAGATCAACCCGAACTTGCGTCTGTGCTTAGTATTGTTAAACGAGTTCAACTATCTCCCTTGGTCTCGTGCTATTTCACTTGCCCTAGGTGGAAGATCGAAACTCGGATACATCAATGGAAGCATCAGACAGCCTGAACAATCATCCTCGTCATATGGTGCATGGCTATGTCCTGGATACTCAACTCCATGGAACCAAAGCTTTCAGAATTCTTTAGCTACTCGGAGTCCTCTACCTCTCTGGAATCAGTTAAAGAAATGTATGGCAGTCAAAACAATGCAGCCCGTATCTTTCAGCTCAAGAAGGACCTTGCTGGACTAAGGCAAGGTGATCAATCATTCGTGCAACATCTCGGAAGCATGAGGTCCATGTGGAATGAACTCGACATGTACTGACCACACACAACCGACTCCGTTGTGCTCCTTAAAAGAGCTGATGAGGACAAGGTGTTTCAACTTCTAGCAAGTCTAGGAGCTGAATATGAAGACCTTTGAAGTCACTTGTTGATGACACCTGAGCTGCCCTCATTCAATGGTGTCTGCCAAGCTGTCCAAAGGGAGGAAACTCAAAGAAAAGTTATGAACATAGAGCCAAAATCAAATCCCGATGCTAGGGTTTTCTCGAGCTACCATAAGAATACTGGTGAAAAATCTTTTGCCAGTAAGAAAGCAGACTGGAAATGCACATACTGCAACATGAAAAGTCATCTAAGGGACAAGTGTTGGATCTTACATCCGGAATTGAAGCCAAAATACGATAAGGAAGGAAGAATGATCAAAGAAGGGAAATGAATCAACCCTAAGGCTCTACATTCCTCTAGTTCTTCAACTGGTGGAATTTCAAATTTCACTGCCAATCCAATAGAGTTGATAAATGAATTTGCAATCTTTCTTCAAAGACGAGGAGGCAACCCTGAAGTCAAGGAAGTATCCACTACAACTCCTACTACCATGCTAGGCAAATTTGCAGGATTCTTGGCTGAAACCTCAAATCATAACAATGCCTCAGGTATCATTACTGCCCTCAACTCTGCCCTTAATGAAATTAGTCATGATTGTTGGATTATTGACTCTGGTGCTACTGATCATATAACAAATCAGTATGTTTGCTTGGATAAGTTTCAAAAATTGCCTGAGTCCACACGGGTATCTGTTGCAAATGGGAATGGAGAACCTATTATAGGAAAAGGAAACCTTAAACTGTTAAGTGATGAGATTGAGTCATCGGCCTTATATGTACCTACTTTCCCTTTCCAACTTCTCTTCATAAGTAAAATCACCAGCACTTTAGATTGTCTTGCCATTTTTTCACCTCACAGTGTTATATTTCAGGATCGGGTTACTCGGAAGAAGATTGGTGAAGGGTATTTTCTGAATGGTCTCTATTACCTCTCAAAAGATTTCAAGTCTCTTAAGCACCCAATTGCCAGTCTCAGTCTCTCTCAAGATTACCGGCTATGGCATCTTCGATTGGCTCATCCCTCTGACCCTGTGATGACCAAACTTTTTCCCAATTTTTGTAAACCTACACAGGCTTGTGAAATCTGTCAAATGTCTAAAGCCTCTAGGCTCCCTTTTGTTTCTTCCAAGTCTAGATCCTGTAAACCTTTTGAGGTCGTACACTCATATATCTGGAGTCCCTCTCGTGTAAACTCATTTGATAGATATAAATATTATGTTACCTTCATTGATGATTACTCTTGGGTTACCTAGGTTTATCTCTTAAAATTTAAAAGTGAGTTTTTCGATGCCTTTAAAGACTTTCATAAACTCATCACAAATCAATTCTCATCTAAGCTAAACATACTGCAATCAGACAATGGCACTGAGTACACATCCAATAACATGTCTAATTACTTAAGTGAGCATGGAATCTTTCATTGTACTAGTTGTGTTGGCACTCCACAACAAAACGGAGTAGCTGAAAGAAAGAACCGTGATTTGTTGGAGAAGACTAGGTCTCTCATGTTTCAAATGAATGTGTCTAAAAGGTTTTGGTCACAAGCTCTTCTCACCGCCGCATACATCATCAACAGGCTACCTACACGAGTTCTCAACTCACAGTCCCCTATGGAAGTAATGAAGGGAAGGGACATTGACATCTTTCATCTCAAAACTTTCGGATGCACTTGCTATGTCCATGTTCAAGCTGCACACCGTGATAAGCTCGAACCAAGAGCTGTTAAATGTGTCTTCATGGGGTACTCCAGTTCTCAAAAGGGATATAAATACTTTAATCCTCATAATGGTAAGGTTGGAGTCTCTAGAGATGTCCGCTTTGATGAATTTGCTCATTTCTTTCATAAAAACTGTGGTGAAGAGTCTCAGGGGGAGGGCCTACAGGATATATTTCCTTTGCCTACTCCAGCAAGTCTTATTGAAGCTCATGTCCAGGATGATTCCCTCGAACATCTCTCGGAGCAACTTGAGAGTGAGGAAATAGGTACAAGTGAACAAAGCTCAGCCACTAATCCACAATCTTTTGAGGCTCCTCGACGAAACCCAACTCGGGATAGGCATCCTCCTTCCAGGTTTCAAGAATACATTACTTACAATGCAAGACATCCTATCTCAGAAGCCCTATCATATCACAGACTGTCAAAATCCTATGCTGCATTCCTAAGTCAGTTATCTTCAAATGCTGAACAAAGGAACTTCCATGAAGCTGTGCAAAGTCAAGTATGGAAGGAAGCTATGCTAGAAGAGCTCAAGGCCTTAAATGACAACCACACTTGGAGTATAGTCGATCTTCCAAAAGGAAAAAAGGCAGTGGGGAGTAGATGGATATACAAGATAAAGTACCATTCCAACGGCAGTATTGAACGTCACAAAGCTCGGCTTGTTGCTCGTGGCTTTACTCAAACTTATGGAATTAACTACAAGGAGACATTTGCTCCTGTAGATAAAATGAGTACCGTTCGAGTTTTGCTGTCTGTGGCAGTCAACCATAACTGGCCTTTATTCCAAATGGATGTGAAGAATGCCTTCCTCCATGGTGACCTTGAAGAGGAAGTATATATGAAGATGCCTCCTGGACATCCATAAGAAAGTGAAGCTAACAAAGTATGCAAGCTTCACAAGGCTATTTATGGCCTTAAACAATCACCCTGAGCCTGGTACTCGAAGTTAAGCTCGGTTCTTGAGACTGCAGGGTTCAAACGGAGTCATGCAGATTCATCATTGTTTGTTCGAAGTGGTACAAGTGGTAGATTAATTGTCCTTGTATATGTTGATGATCTCATTATAACTGGGGACAATTTAGAAGAGATCGATACTCTAAAATCTTCTCTCCAACAGCAGTTTGCAATCAAGGATTTAGGAACCCTAAGGTACTTTCTGGGCATAGAAATGGCAACGTCTGCCAAGGGTTTGTTCTTAAATCAACGTAAATATGTTATTGATCTTCTGGAAGAAACTAATATGTTGGATTGCAAAGCTGCATCTACCCCTCTTGTAAGCAAACTCCAACTTGATGCCTCAAGTGAACTCATATCTGATCCTAGTGTCTATCAACGTGTTGTAGGGAAGTTGATCTACCTAACAATCACTCGACCTGACATTGCTTATTCCGTAAGCCTCGTCAGTCAATTCATGCACTCTCTTACTCTAACTCACTGGGAGATTGTCAAACGGATTCTCAGATACTTAAAGGGGTCAATTGGCAGAGGCTTGCTCATGAAGAAAAATGGTTCACATCATATTATGGCATACACAGATGCTGACTGGGCAGGTAATGCTCTAGATAGAAAGTCTACCACCGGGTTCTGCACGTTTGTTAGTGGAAACCTCGTAACATGGAAGAGTAAAAAACAAACCGTGATTGCTCGATCAAGTGCAGAAGTTGAGTATAGAGCCATGGCAGCTACGGCTTGTAAATTAATCTGGTTAAAGAGTTTGCTAGCAGACCTTGGCCACATTGACAAGGAACCTATGTGCATATTCTGTGATAATCAAGCTGCCATGCATATTGCTTCCAACCCGGTGTTTCACGAACGTACCAAGCACATTGAAGTGGATTGTCACTTCCTCCGTGCTCAAGTTCAATCCAAAGTTATCAATACAATTTACACTCGCAGTCACGATCAGCTTGCTGACTTATTTACAAAGGCCTTGGACTCTACAAATTTTCAGCGGCTGTTGCACAAGCTTGGATCAATCAACCCTCTTGATCCAACTTGAGGGGGAGTATTGAAACTGGATACTACAAGTTGGTTGTCACTAGTTGTAGCTGCAACTCTATCCCTCATTTTTCAGGAAGAGTTGCTGCTGCCACTACCGTCAGTTTGGGTCATCTTTGCTACCTAATCTCTTTTTTATCATATCCCTTAATTCTAGGGTTTATGTCTTGTAGTATCTTGCACTTTTTCTTTATTGTATCTTGTCCTAGCCCTAGATTTCTACACATCAAATCTCCCTTGAAATCTGATTGTGTGTTAAAGGAGTCTTGCTCCTTTCTTATTTTTCGGTCTCTATATAGAGCCCTCTTTTGTAACCTCATTCTTCATGAAATATACAAGAAAGACACTTTGACATGGCAAATTTCCACATAGCTTGACCACATGATTGAAAGTATCATCATAATTCAACCCCTGCTCTTGACTATACCCTTGAGCCACTAAACGGGCTTTATACCTGGAAATAGCTCTATTTTGATCCTTCTTAATCTTATAAACCCACTTACTGCCAATAATATTCCTATTGGATGGTGCAGGAACCAATTCCCAAGTTCCTTGCTTCTGTAACGCTTGAAACTCGTCAGCCATAGCTTCTCTCCAATGAAACTGAGAGACAGTAGCCTTAAATGAAGTAGGTTCACATGAATCCACAATGCTCAATACTGCAGTATAACCTTTAAAAGCAACTTCATCTGGAATACTAAGATTAGAAGCTGACTCATTAGCAAAACCAACCAAGATATCAGATTCTCTTTGAGAACCAACAGTGAACTAAGAAGAATCAGACTCAGAGAGAGCCATAGAACCATATATTTTTCTAAAAATCACACCTGTTTTAAGTCTAGTTTGCATAGGATGGGAAGAAGATACTAATGTTCGAGGAGAAGAAGAATTAGAATCACTGGAATAGGTAAAAAGGAGAATTACCTCAAGTTGAGCATCATGATGGACATGCAACAAAGGTTCTGTAGAATGCTGGAGATGAGGAGTGTAAACTTGAGAATGAGAGGTTTATGAAGAAGAGTCAGTCCCAATACCCTGAACCATAATATCAGGTACAACCTGTGTAGACCCATTCAAAGATCTGAACTAGAAACATCACTGAGAGACAAAGAACCATTATTAATCTGGGCAAAATTATCAACATCTTTAGTAGTGTCAACAGAAAAAGTATTTTCAACAAATAGAGGAATAACATAGGAAACAATCACTAGATGTCTTGATAGAACTGTAGTTTCATTCTATGAACTGGGAACAATTGAATTTGTATGAAAAGGAAATACTTGTTCATCATGAACAACATACAACATGCCTGACAATGAAAAACTTTTGTTTCCCTCTGTGATAACATATAACACCCTTGTACCCTAAGGCATAACTCAAGAATACACATTTCTCTGATCTAGGCTCTAGTTTGGTAGAAATATAGGGCCTAACATAGGGATAAACTATTGTACCAAATATTTTCAAAGAACTCAACACAGGATGAGAACCAAAAAGCTTAAAATATGGAGATTGCATATCTAAAGACTTGCAGGGCATTCAAGAAAAATTGAGGCTTCGTGTCCTAGACAACTTAATTTCTTCAATTTTCTCAAACAATTTAGGCTTCGTGCCCTAACACAACTCTTCATGCTCAATTTTCACATAATTCATATCAACAATTACCAAATTCATATCAAGAATCATCACAATTCAGATCGATAACAAATAGTCAAACAGATATGGCTTCGTGCCTCATCATCAATTAAAGATTCAATATCAAAGAATCATAAGCTACAAATCAAAGATTCAATCAGAAACAACCTGAATTGCAACCACCGCCATAGTCGAAGAACACCGATCAACAACACCAGAATCCTGAAATTACAGACACGAAGTACACAACTCAGCTCAGATTATCACTGAGACTCATTTCCGATGAAAAAGCTAAGCTCATGATACCATAATAACAGTAGCAGAAGAAGATCTCAAGAGAGAAACCTCGAACAAGAACCAGAAATGGAAGCCTTACATAATATCTTTTACTGAAATTTACCAGATTAGTTACAGATGAATATTCCCTTTACGATATATACTACATACAAAGCTTGCAGACTAAGCAACCTTATAACTACTCAACTCACGAGATTATGACACATGTACAACATCAAGATCACTCAATAGTAAACACATTTTAGTCGAATGGAGATTCTTTGTTCTATTTTTTGGCGGTTGTAATTTATATCATTGTTTCGATAGAAACAAAAAAGTTACATTGTGCATTTATTTATGTTACATAGGAAATCTATAGCTGAAAGCCCAATAATACGAAAAAATAATCTTATTTTTCTTTGCGTTCTTTCTCCTCTTTTTCAATTCCTTTTTGGATGCCTATAGCTGTGCTGACTTATGAGGAAGACATAGCCACATACCCAATAAAAGCAGCAACAGATCCAAGGGCAGCCAATCACGTCCTCACTTGTAGACCACAAGGAAACATATTATCTCAGCTGGATTTGATTTCTTGTTGGGAGAAGAAGATCGGACGGACTCTTAGAAGGATTCATATCCCAGAACACGAAATCCTCAAGCATTCTGAGAGTAAGAATAATTCTAATCTACCTACAACTGCATATAACAAAGTAAAGATGGCGAAGGGCTTACCATTTTAGCTATTACCGCATTGTCCCTCACCATTTTAGCTAGCCCGAAGGGCTTACCATGTAATTTAACTGGATAATCAAATCATTTTTACAGTCATAAACAACACAATGCATGTCACTATTCACTAAACAAATGGATGGTGATGATCTCATTTTTTTATAAGCATTTTGCTTCAATTTCTTGTAGCCCTTCCTCACCCAGACAATGTACGTGCCGCAATCATTTACAGCTTATTCATCAAAGGTCAGATGAGGATTGAACTCACAGAAAACGACCTAGAGGCCTCAGAATTATATCCTGATTACAAGTACACTCCCATTGATAAGTTCCTTGATATTTGCTTGGTTGATCCTCCCAAGCCAAAATTAGCAGCATTCTAATTAGCTTCCTTGATATTTGCTTGTTTAAAGTAGTATTGTAATTTATTTTTATTTAATAAATTTATGTGATACGCTATGGTATAATATAATTACGGATTTATATCCTATAACATTGTGCTTATCTAGTTATGATTTCATCACGCAGTTTTATCATCAAAACTACCTTCAAATATCTTTTTGTCAGATATAGTAGTGTCGAAAACATATGCAAGCCCAAAGGTTCCCACAATAGATCCTACAATGTACTTTGCTGCCATTTTCCAACTGCAATAATAAAGAACACAACAATAAGGAAAATGGAGAAATGCCGAACGAGAATAGCCATTTTCCAACTACACTTCACTCATCACCTATAGCCTTTTACACACACAAGCACTAGGTTAGACGGAAGCATCACTTACCATTTTACACTTTTTAAGAAGTTATGAATCTAGCTACGATCTTTGTTCAAACCAAGCTTCTGAGAATACTACCATAAATAAAGAAAAATACTGATGACTAAGAGATTACAAATTTGAGTTAAGAAAACATTTTTGACAAGTCCTAATTCGACTTACGCACATGAACTTCAATGGGCTAAAATCAGCTAAAACACTCTTCACAAATAAAATTATAGTTCAAATTTTCAAGAGGCGAAGAAATGTGTGAATCTTATTCAAGACACCCTAGAACCTAGTTTTCTTTCAACTGGATAGTGGAGGATGGATTGAAACATTAAACCTAGTGTGAACTTGTCTCCATAAGATAATGGTGAAGAAAATAATCCAAGAGATCATTAGTCCCACAAACATGCCTTCTGCTGGGGGTAGAGAGAGAGAGGTGGTGGCTAGGGTGGGTGTGGTAATGGCAGCGGAGGGAAGGTAGGAAACCACAATTTCACAGCCAAGAGATTCAATTCACAGATTCATGGACAAAACACTAGCAGTTGAATGACGTGATTGCAATGCCATTCAATCACAATCATATGACGTTTAAGAAACATCGTGGGTCTAAATTTTCAGCCCAAATTTCTTCTCTTGGCGCCTCTTCATTTTCATTTACATGATCATATACTGATAGTATATATGTCCCCTTCTCAAGTGGTTGTATGACATTTACTATTTGTAAAATAAAAAAAGAAGGAAGAATGTTGCTTGAGCTTATAATGAATCCTTCTTGCTGTACAATTTTCTGGATAGGTTCTTATAAAAAAATAAAAAAAAATTGTTATTACTAAGTAAAGCGAGAGAGTTCGAAACTGTTATAATAATTTAGCAGAGGGGGAATTTCGATCTCAGAACGTATGGGTAGAAATTCAACAACCTATCAACTAAGTTCTTGTTAATTTGCTATTTCTCTAATTATAGGGATGATGTTCAAATAAAGATGAAGAGATAAAACGGTTCCGATGATGAAATTTGTACATGAAGATACGTTATTTGCAAGTTGGAGAATTAGCTCATCCCCAACGGGGGAATGCAAGTATTATCCCTTTTTTTATTATTATTATTATTGAGGGGAGGGGGAGGATTCGAAACTACTACATTACTTAGAGGAGGAGGAATTTTGAACTCAAAACAAATGGCTAAAAACTCAATACAGTATCTACTAAAATATTGAACCATATGCTGGTATTGAAAGTCATTAATCTCATGAGAAAAGAGTGGTGTTACAAAAATAAAAATAAAAAACATGAAAAAGGCGTACAAGGTGGAGAAAAGGTCTGATATCCCCATTTTTTTTAACACAGAAATGAAATTACAACGAGTAACTTCGAGAGATTGTAGTTCCAAACAGGTCAAATTTTAACCTATACAACATTAAATTAAGAAGGAAAATTACTAAACCAAATACATGAATGATCATATAAATGACCAAAGGAAGCTAACGTAATATCCCCGTTTTAGACACTGATGATTGTGTGTGTGTATTCCAGTGATGTGTAACAAACACAACCAAGGATTAAGATCTAGTTTGCTAAAAAATAAAGGGATATTTTTGATGCGGTCTTTAATCCTTAACATTCTTTAATTAAAACCTTAATAGTATTCAAAGTTTGATCAAGGTCCTTTGACTTTGTACACCTCATTATATTACTATTAATATTTATATTTTTATATTTTTGACATTAATTGTTTGATATTTTATGAGATTTATAATTCTTTAAATTTAAAATCCCTTATTATAATACTATTAGAAACGGTTACAATAAAAAAATTCAAACATTTTGATTGAATAAATGGATAAAAACTATGTAAAAATAAGAAATAATAAATGGCAAAAGAATGTATCCATAGTGTTAAAAAAAATTGGTACATTTTACAAAAAAATTGGTACATTTCACATATAACAAAGTGGTACATTAATAAAGAAGAATGGGTACATTATAAATAAATTAGGGTACAAATAAAAGATTAAAAAATTATGAGTACAAATGAATTTTTAAAAAATATAGGCGCTAAAAGAAATTAATACATGGGTACAAAATAAAACTAAAAAGAAAATACTACAAATTTAAAAAAAATGTTGCAAATTAAAAGTGGGTACAAACTAAAAATATAAATATATGATACAAAGTTTAGGCATAAAACATAAATATACCATATGTAATTTTTCTATCATTGATTAAATATACAATGTCACGTGACAGTATACACATGGGTACAAATACAAATAAAACTTTAAAAAATATGGGCACAAAAAGAAACTAGTATATGGGTACAAATTAAAAATGAAAAGAAAATTGGTACAAATTAAAAAATATTTGCAAATTAAAAATAGGTACAAACTAAAAATAAAATTATATTATAAAAAATTTAGCCATAAATATAATATACTAATTGTAACATTTTTAACACTAAGGGAATATATTTAAAAAATAAAAATATTTTATTATTCAAATAATTAATGATGTTATTAATACCCAAGGACCTTAATCAAAAAATGAAAATGAATAAGATTTTAATCAATGAAATAACAAAAAGAAGGATGTGAACCTAATTTCTCCAAAAATAAAACATCTCAGAGAGAGAGAGAGAGAGAGGAACAACTTTATTGACAAGTAGATTTCTTGTCAATGAAATCCTTCATCTCCTTAATAAAAAATATGACTGTTTTACACTAGTACGTTTTACTATTTGTGCGACGAACTAAAGTTGGTTGCGCAAAGTGTATTTCCATTGCACAAACTTCAACTTGACGGAAACTTCATCGCACAAAGATTGTGAAGAAAGACTTTGCACGACGAACAATATCATTGGTCGCAGTAACACGGCGCGACAATTTAGCCTTCATCGCACAAAATTTTTAGAAACGAATGTGTCTGTCGCACAAAATACCAGGATATAAACTTGGAACAACTAATATTCGTCTGTCTAAACTTTGCGCGATGACAGTTTATTCTTGCACGACGAAACCTTGTTAGTCGCTAGAGTTTTGCGAGACGAAGGTATTCGTCGCGCAAAAATAATTTTTTTTTTTAAATTTAATTTTTTGTTATGTTTTTTTTAATTTTGTAATAAAATTAAATTGCAATTAAAAAATGTAATGAAGAGAAAAATAATATATTTAAATTAATATAAATGTGTGTACAAGAAAAATGTTTAAAAAGTAAAGGAGTAAAAAACTAAGAAAATAATGCGGCGTAATCTACAGAGTCGTCATTCGGAGGTGGCTGGAAGGTCTCGAGATTGTGGACAGGCTGAGAGGTCGAAAGGGCAGAGTTGTGGGCATGCTCGGGTTGGAGGGGCTTGGATGTTGACGAGGGACGAAGATCCGGGAGACGAATGCCAGACTGATTGAGGGCTTGTACAATCTGTGACATCTGGCTCATATACGAGGTGAGCTTAGTCCTAAGGTCAGCCACCTCTACTGTCAAAGTTGTCACCTGACTCTTTGACTGCGATGATGAAGGGGTTCTAGGTTCCCGCCGCCATACATTCCTCACCCCCCTACAATACGTGCCCAGCCTTCGCCCGAGAGTTTAATCCAAGGTCTTTGTAAGGATCTGAAACCCCGCATCCTCTGGGGGATCCATAGACTCGAGCGGAGTTTCAGGAGGAAGCTAGGAGGCAGACTCGAGAAGAACCAACTGCCTCCTTCTCCATCATCGTTGCCTGTGTAATATAACATCAAATATTAATTATAACATTCAAATAATAACCATAAAACTTGAATGTTAAGATAGTAATTACAATTGAAGAATACTTACATGAAGGGACTCGACCAACTCATCCCCGAGTTGAACATAAACGTCACTAAAGACATCAATCTCTCGGAATTTTGAACCCCCTGAATAGAAAAAGAGAAGAAAAATGTTAGTATGAAAAAACAATTAATATTAATGACATATTAAAAATTGAATATGAAAAACAATATTATTACCCGCCGCCGCACCTCCATCCTATATGAGAAGGGCCTCGAACCAGAATGATGGAGAAGAGTCTTCTTCTCCCGATTGCTCTTGTTGGCTTTCGCATTCTTCTGTTATACAAAAAATAAACGTATTAGTTCAAATTTAAAGGAAATATAAAAAAATCAATAAACATTAGTAAGAAACGTGTAATACTTTTAAACTTAATATAAAAAACGTACCACATAGCCTACCTCTTGAAAATGACTGCATAGCCACGCCTAATTATCTTCCCGGTCCTCAAACTCCCTCAGGCAACCCTCCTCAAGAGCAACATGCGGATCATCAAATATCTCAAAATATTGGTGCAGGTTGCTCTTCCACTGCTTGTACCGTTCAGTGAAGAACCTGTTGACGTATGCCAACATATCCTCATTGATGTCGACGAAATTATAGTTCGTCTGCAATGTAACAAATTAATTACATACATTAAGTAATATAAATATATAAAATTTAAAGGAAAAACAATTAAAAGGTAGCATACTTACAGACAACTGTGCACACACCTTTGTCTTCACCTCGTTTGGCATTGCCTTTCAAGACTTCCATTGCATAGGGCAATAGGTCCGAACGACGTGAACAATGTCGTGGGCCAATGCGCTATGCTGCTCCACTGTTGGTGCAGCCCGATGCCAATCGTCGTATCCAATTGTGATACTTTCGTTGGTCACCCGGGTGATCTTCGCCGTCTTCAACTGGCGACAAGGTCCCCAAGTGTTTTTCTTGGCTGCAAAGAAATATAAAATTAACATTAACCCAAAACTAATAACAAATCCTTCTAAAATTTTGGCATAACCTCCTTATAATTAAAACATTTCCCCAAACCCTGAAAATAACATAAATAATACATGTATCCAACACAATGATCACAACTGTTTAATAATAGGTTCGGAACGATGACAACAATAAACAATATATATATATATATATATATATATAATAACTTTTTAATGCTTAAATGACATAACTTAACAAACTGAACCTAAAATAACAAAACTAAGTTAACCAAAATTTCTTTCTACTTTAATTACCAGCAGTGGAGGCACATCACAACTATTGGACTCTAAAAACATATAACAAAACAAGAACATATTCAACAGTAGTGATGAAAAGGACAGACTAGGCATTAAAGATAAAGGTGAAACACTGCAGAAATAACCATACTAACAGACCCGTTCTATTGCAAAAGAACTCAAACATTTAGCTTTTTCAACACTGTCTTCCTGCTACTCTACCATGCACAAGTTGAAATACGAACACAAATTATACCTGATGAAACGGCATGAGAAAAACACAACCGAGAAATGTTCCAAACAATCCATAAAGAACCGATGATAGCCACCACCCATTTTATGTCCTGAAACATGTCTCTCGCTCATTGCTAAACCAAATGGGGCTCAATCACATAGTCAACCGCCAAATAATTCGTCTAAAATCATAACAATACCTTAACCAAATACTTTTCAAACTAAGGAATTGCGGATAATATCTTGGCGTAGCTGCCTCAAAACTAATAACTGTCACTAGGCAATTCTTTACTAATTTGCAATGTCATTTAGCAACCAAATTCTTATCATATTTTATATTTGGTATTCCTTATAAGGTTTCTACTTTGCCAACATCGTATGCACTGTTACAAAATGTAAATACAATCCAACTCCGCGATTTGCATAAGTAAACAAAAATTACTTTCTGGTCATGCAAGCATCTGCATTTTAACAACACAATGATACATCCACTTTACACATTTTCTTTCTACTTACCTAACTAACTATAGATCAAACTTAAAGCAACTGCAGCTCAAGTTTTGAACAAAATTAAACTAGTAAAACTTGGAATTAAGCAGAAAAATTGAACAAACATTTTCAAAGACATGTTGTTCCCTACAAAGAAGTAATGACCACCCTCCTAGGATCATTAGGCAATCCAATATCACGTATAATAGTGTATATGGAGAAATCACCAAAGCACTATAGAAAAAAACAGTTATCAACGTGCGGGGCATTATTAAACTTTACCTTGTTGTGACCCCGAGGCATCAGTAGTGGATGCCGATGGCGTGTCTGGCGTGCGGGGGCAGCAGTAACCATGCTTGGCGCTAAAAGGTAGCACTACTAATGAGGCTAATGAGGCTAATGAGGCCAGCGCCTAGGAGGCCCCGGGACCAACCAGATCAACTGGCTGTGGTCCATTTCTGCTGAAGCAGTGGCAACTGACGGTTGAGTCGGGAGAGGTGAACGGGGTGCAGTCGTCACAGCCTTACGACTTCTAATAAGGTTTGACATCTGCACAATTATGTGGCATATCACTCACACCAACCCCACGCATAACTAAATCAAGCATTTGAACCATATATATACCGTTAAACATAAAATCGACAATCAAACCATAAAAGCATGTTGACCTATATGCATTTCCTCATTCAGTTAAACAACAAGAAAACAAAAATATATACGGTACTTAGAGCCAATTGGCTTGGGCAGCAGTTGCCTTATGTAGGCCTCGAAATATAAACACAAACATATCCTTCACTACTTTTTCTCAAATTCATATGAGTTCCCTTCCTTTCAACTGAGATTACAAATAATATTAAAAAAAATCAAAAAAAAAAAAAAAACCAGAAACAGTCTCTGTTTCTCATATGTGGAGAAACTGCTTCTTAAAATCGGATCTCACAGTGTAAGTGGAAGTGTCCAAATGATGTAGCAAAATATTCAAAAAACACACTCCAAGGCCCTAGGGCCCAAACACAAAGCTAAATTCTAAATCCCTAGTCCTAAAACCCAACATTACACCTTAGAATAACAAATTATGTCATTACATGGAAAGGACGATAAACAAACCTAAAGAAAGCCTAGTTCAAAAGGGTTGGAATCCCACAATGCGAGACCCCATTAGAGGAACTATCAAGATGTATTATACATGACATATTTATCTCTAATCACACATAAACATGTAACAATGGGCATGGTATCCTACTATTTCGAGTAATTTAGGGTGTGGTTAATGACCTCACAATGCATCAAATCTACCCAACCGTGGGTGTAGAGACTAGAATGCTTGTCCACTCAACTTAATACCATACTTAGTTACAGCCCCCGCTACAAGACTTGACGGCTCTTATTTGTTTGAATTGCTTCTTACAAATAGCATTAGTCAAGTTTAGAACCACATCCGTATGATATATTTTCTCATACAAATAGCATTAAAAAGTTTGGAAATTAAGAGAATAAAATGATTAGCAATTTAGAAAAGGAAAGTGATTTTCAAAGACCTTTTATAGAATCACACTCCGACTCTTGATTTATCGTCATTGGATTGAATAAATAAAACGAAATCAACGGGCTTGATTAAATAGAAGTGTATAAGAAGCTAAAAATGTGTCGACATCAATTCCCTTTTGGAAATATATAAAGGGTGTGGGAAAGAACCTATGGTAGGTTCCTTTTCACCCTTCAAAACGAAGAACAAGATAAAATCGATACCAAGTTCAATACCAACGAAGCAACAAAACATGGCAACTTTTAAGAACCAAATTTGTTGCTCGAGAACAATATGCGGCCAGGGAAGAAGGAAAACAAAGATTTGACACATAAAGTAGGACCACTGTTACATGTTCAAACAAAACTTAAAGCTTGTTAAGACAATTTAGTTTATAATGATTCCGTAACAAAATCTCATCACAAAAATCAGACCTATGATGCTAGTAATACTCAAAATGGTATGAGGTCATTAAGCATGCCCTAAATTACTCAAAATAGTGTGCACTGTTACAAAATATTTCGCCAAAAGGCCTGAAATTGTAAACACCCAAATGATTACATGTATACGGATCTGTCTGTAACCAAGAACACGCATCAAAAAACTACCATGCCATACATACATTCAATTATACACAGAGGTTTAATCATATACAATTATTCTGTGTATCTTTCTAAACATTAGAACCCTAATTGTAGAACCCTAAAGTAGATTAGAACCCTAATTCAAAGCAATTATCAAATCAAAGAAATTATTCAAAACATTAGAACCCTAATTGTAGAACCCTAATTCCTAATTTGACTAGAGTTAAGTAAATTGAAATTTACCTTAGAGGGAGAGCGTTGTCGGATGAGGAAGAGATAGGGTTGTCGGATGAGGAAGAGAGAGGGCTGTCGGAGGAGGAAAAGAGAGGGAGGTGCCAGAAGAGGAAGAGAGAGGGCTGCCAGAGGAGGAAGAGAGAGTCCGAGGGAGAGTTGAGGGAGATGGCTGTCGGAGGGAGAGTTTACAGAGATGAGAGGTGATGGGAAAGTTGGAAAGTGTTTGCGATTTCAGTTTAATCCTGAGGTTATTATGCGACGAATAGAAGATATTTGTCGTGCAATAAATTCAAATTTTCATGAAATTATTTTCGTGCGTGCCCAATTTTCAGCTCATTGTGCGACGAAAAGTAATTAATTTTCACGTAAATTCCATTCGCGCGATGAATAATATTTTGTTTGTCGCGCAATGAGTTGAAAATTTAATTTACCCGGGTAAATTTTTGAAAATTTATATTTATTCAAATAAAACCAATTTCTTTATAACATAAGATAATTAAAGTACAAACAATTTCATTTACTATGTTTTACATTAAATTGCATTATTCATCATTCGAACTATAATTACTTTCGCTATCGTCGCTATCATCATTTCGGTCTCACAATCCTCCTCCTCGATAACTACGTCATCATCATCGTTCGGGCCCACTGCAACATCGTATCATGGAAGATCATGATGCGATGTTAGTTAAGCACTCAAATTAAACCCTCTTGTTGTCAAATTGTAGTATAAATGCAAGTAGGGATCGTTCGAAACCGGGGATTAGGAGGGCTTGCTAAAACATCTAAACTAACTCAAAAACATAAAAACAAAGTTAAAAACGTTTGAATAGACTCACAAGACTCAAAACAACTTAAAAACACTCAAAACTGCCTAAAAACACAAACTAGGCAGTTTCTGACTCTAACACAACTTTGGACGAATTTAGTGTTTTGGCTTGAATCAAAACACTCAAAAACACAAACAAAACATAAATTTAACACTTTGAAACAATAAAGTAAAAAGGGGGATTTTGGTTTTGATGAATTTGAAACAAACAAACAAGTTATAAAACTAGGCAGATTGTAAAACAAAATTAAGGAATACGATGATGGATGGATTAGTTAGAGGTCCGTTCTTCACACATGACACACTTATACATGAATTGATTTCCAATTTCTTTTCAATAAACTATGATGCTCAACACCCCAGATTAACCATGATGCACAAATTAACCCTCAGATTTTCCTTTACTCATTGAATTGGATGAATGCATTCGACAACCCAAATCATTCTCTAAAAGTCCCCTTTATGAATGCATAATAGAGATACAATCAGAGATCATTACGTTCAATGAAAATCATAAGTGTTGACGAGGCAATTATAACTATGAATGCATGATACAATTGCCAAGAATTTAATTAACGCGATTGTGATAAACAACCTTCACTACTCATGAATATAAACTTGTAACGATTAGGTGAAACTCATTTATATTCTAGCATCTAATTCATGCATGAAAACTAAGTATGCATCCTTAATAAACATACAAGAATCAGTTATGAATAAAATAGATAATTGAATTGCAATCACAACTTATCAAATCACAATTGGAAGAAATCAATTCAAATCTCAAGCATGTTCATGGCTTCAAACTTCCCCCTAACTAAATAGGGGTTTAGCCACTCATAATTGCAACAAAATTAGAAAATAACAAAGTAGACATTGAAAGCAAGAACGAAGTACACCTAAAACGCTCCAAAGTTCCAAGCTTGAAACGCCAAGGACCTTTGTTTTCACCACCTTGTTGTAGCACAAGTGTCTAGGATGTGTATGGATATATGGATGGAATGGAATGGATTTGCACGGCTAAGAGATGAAAGTGTATGGATTGGTGAGATGTAGTATGGCTAGATGAATGGATGGAGGCCATGGCAAGGAAATTGTGTTTGTGAATGAAGCTCTTTTGATGGATCAAGATCGTCTTAGGAAGGGGAATGGTGGATGTATTTATAGGCTAAGGAGAGGACAATTTCAATTCCTTGCATGTGCAGTTTGTATGGGTGTGTGATGTCCATGTTTCCCCTTACATTTGCACACACATAACCTCCATCATTTCAGCCACAAAACAAACACATTTTCTGCCATGTTTCTCCTTTACATTTACACACATGTTCTTCATCATTTCAGCCACAAATCAACCCATTTTCTGCCCATGCCAACTGTCCATGCCATGCCTTTCTCTTTGCCCATGTGTGTGTCTTTCCTTTGCCCATGTGTGTGTGTTTTTCCTTTGCATTTGCACACACATGTTCTTCATTATTTCAGCCAACAATCCACCCATTTTCTGCCCATGCAAGCCCTCCATGCCGTGCCTTTCTTGTTGTGTGTGTGTTGTTCATGTAGAGTGTGTGTATGCCCTCCAACCTGTGCAATTTGCATGTGTGTAGCTGTCCATGTTTCTCTTTTGCATGTGCCGTGCCTTCTCTTTCTAGCTGTGCATTTCCACTTGCTCCAAAGCCAAATGAGTGCAATCATAACCCCATTTACTGCTGAGTGTTGATGACAAAGCAAAACACAAAACAAGTGCCTTTACTTTCTCATTTTATTAGCCAAATCTGCTTAGCGCTTTTCTGAACCTTTCAGTGTTACAATGCCCATAACTTCTTCTAGAAAAATGATATTAACAATCCGTAAATTGCTCCAGAAAATAGACATCCGTAGCTTCCCAAGCATATAAGGCTCATTTTCTCATTCATTCTGAGCTGTTCGTAACATGCTTCCAAATTCAGCTAATATGCACAGGCAGTTTTGACGAATTTGTTACTTAATATCTCACTTGTGCTACTTTTCTTTTCTTTGCTTGATAAATCACACAAAACACAAAAACATAGTAAATAACTCAAAAATATAAGGAACTAACTAAGAAAAGACAAGTGAATTTTATGTAAAATATATATAAATATGAGCTTATCAGATCACCAAGGTCAATTGTAATTGACTGAATCGGTATTTCGATAGAAGACACTCTTTGTATCTGAAATGGTTCTTGGATAAGATTTGTATCTCGAAGTGTTTCCGCATCATTTTCCATTGAAGATTCTAAATGTTGGTCAGCGACGTTGTTGACATCGTTGTCAATTGGGTCTTGTTCTGGTATAGAATACACGTTCCTCTGATCCATCTTCTGAACAACTTTCCAACCTCTCTTGGCTTTAGGATCATCTAGATACACAATCGGTTTTGCCATGTTTGCCAAAATGTAAAGGTCGTCATCATACCAAGTTTTGTTAATGTTCACAGATAGTAAGCCATGTTCGATTTTAACACTTCCCTGCCTATTTGGGTTTGTATCAAGCCATCGACACTTAAACATGATCACTTGGTATTGGTCTTTGTAAAGCAATTGTACAAGAATTGTTAGTTTTCCATAGAAATCAATGTATGTACTTTCGCCTCCACCTGGGACATGGACATCGCTATTTTGCGTACACAACTTGTCATCTCGTGCAGTCCCCAAAAACTTGACGCCTTTAACATGGCAACCCAAGAACAATTCAGCGTGAATCTGGCCGAACGCCAAGTTATATAACTCTTTACTGTAAGTGGGGGAATTCAATGCTTTCAATTTATTAACCTAACATTATACAAAAACCTACACCTGTTAGTTTGAGAAAATTAAATACTATAGTATATATCACAAATACAAAACACTTATAACTTACATATTCGAGAAACCAATGTGGAAACAATTCTCGGTGTTTCTTGTCATGCAAATGTGATGGATGTTCTCGCTTCATCGTCTCTTCATGCTCATCTAAGTATGCCATTATCTTGTCACAATTGTTCAGTATGAACCAATGTGCTGCCTCCATGTCATTTTTGAAAAACGACTCGCCTCGTACAGGATCTCCAAAGGGTCGTGCGCTTTGGGTAAAAACATAAAGTTTCTCCTTTCTCACACCCCTGTTATTATTGCGCTAAGGATGATTGAAAGTCGTATCCACATCTTTTAAATACATTCCACAGAAAGTAAGTGACTCATATTGAATGGAAGCCTTTATAATTGATCTTTCAGGTTTCGCCCTTTTGCGCACACTTTTTTTCAACTCCCTAAAAAGCCTGCCAAAATAAAACGATATGATACAAATTAGTAAGCGTGGGTTAATGATGAATAAACAGATGATGAGGATTATATACCTTTCTATTAGATACATCTAGCGATAGTTGACAGGACCAGCAAGTAATGCCTTTTAGGGCAAGTGAACCATCACGTAGATCATACTTGTGAAGAAAGCTAGAGGGAATATCATCTCAAACTTGCATAGGACTTGGAGAATGTCATGGTGCAACTAATTAACATCCATCTTTCGCAACGTTTTTGCCGTCAGTTGGGAAAAAAATCTGGACAACAACATGATTGGCTTCACAACATCTTCGAGCAATAAGTGTCGAATACCCACAGGAAGTAGGTGTTGCATAAACACATGGTAGTAATGGCTCTTTAGTCTAGCAAATTTACCCCCGTCAACATTCACGCAACGCGCGATATTAGAAGCATACCCATAGGGAAACTTCACAGACGGTACAAACTTTAAAAACTCTTTTTTGTCATTCGATTTCATGGAAAAAAATGCAAGATCCCTTATGCCTTTATCACTGTCCCTATTCATCCATAAACCCTTCTGCATGCCCATTCTTTCCAAATCAAAACGAGCTTTGATCGTGTCCTTTGTCTTGCCCTCGATATCTAGAATGGTGCCCACCAATGTGTCAAATACGTTTTTCTCAACATGCATGACTTAGAGGTTGTGTCTCAATTTTAGTTTCGACTAATACGGGAGCTCAAAAAACATAGGCTTGTGCGTCCAGTTCATATGTGTAGAAGGTATGATCTTACTCACTGTTTTCCCGAACAAAGCAAAATCTAAACGATTAAGTTATTCCAAAATCTAATCACCGGACCATTCTCTAGGTCTTAGGCGATGCTCTGTTTTGCCGTCAAACTCTTTATCTTGTTCCTGCCACTCGTGGTCCCACGCCAACCAGATGTTACATCATTCTTGCATACAGGGTATGCCATATAACTCTTAGTGCTTCACCCAGAAACCATTGCATATGGGGGAAAATCGTTCACAGTCCACATAATTGTTGCCCGCAAAGTGAACATCTTCCCAGTGGACTTATCGTACATGCGCACACCGTTTGTCCATAAATCCTTTAGCTCATCAACCAACGGCCTTAAGTAAACATCGATTGACCTACCAGAATCCTCAGTTATCAAAAGAGTCATCATCATGTATTCTTTTCTCATG
This sequence comes from Malus fusca, assembly GCA_035220775.1. NCBI lineage: Eukaryota > Viridiplantae > Streptophyta > Magnoliopsida > Rosales > Rosaceae > Malus > Malus fusca. The sequence goes on from CM069069.1 coordinate 26,334,217, forward strand.
CATTTCCAAGGCAGCAAATTATATGGGAATACGAAAATCGGCCAAGTGTTATGGTGTTGGTTTAGAACCCCGAACAAATCGAATCTGTCAGTGGAAAGTCCCAATCTAACATTCCAGGGATCAACAGCAAACTCGGGGAACTTTCGACTGAACTCATTCCATGCCTCCCCATCTGCAGGATACCTCATCACATTTTCGTCTACCCGTTTTTCCTTATGCCATCTCATGTCGGTGGCAATATGCGTCGATATATACAATCACTGCAACCTAGGTTTCAGGGGCAGATAACGCATGACTTTTTGTGGGATCTTAGCCATTCTATTCTGAGATGTCATTTTGAACCTTGACTCATTGCATACAGGGCATTTATCCAATGCTTTATTCTCTTTGTAGAATAAAATACAATTGTTTTTGCAAGCGTGAATTTTTTCATAACCCAATCCAAGACCATTCACCACCTTATGTGCATGCCTATGGTCTTTCAGCAAACAATTGTCCTTTGGAAGCATTCTCTTGAAAACCCCCAAAAAGTAATCAAAACACTGGTTCGACATACGATACTCTATTTTTCTGTGCATTAGTTCCACAATGGTCATGAGAACCGAAAAGTTCTCGCACCTTGGGTATAACTCTTGGTTTGCATTTTTAAAAGTTTTTCATATTGTTCGAACACTGCACTATCCATTGGTGTGGGCACATCATCTTCCCCTTCCTGATTGGTGTTTGTCATTGCAAATGGAAAAGCATCATTTATAATATCCATGACTTGTTCTTTAGGATCCACAATAGGTTCAATATTGTCCACTCTGGCGTTTGAAGACAAAGCATTGTCTAATTGTTCCCCATGATGGTTCCAAGTATTATAAGTCTCAACCATTCCATTCCTTACTAAATGAAATCGAACATTTTCAAAAGTCTCCCTTAACGTGTTGTTACACTTCCTACAAGGACACCGGATTCTAGTTGCACCCGGGTTGTGTGTATGTGCAAAGTCAATAAAATCCTCGATTCCATCCAAGTATTTGTCCGCGCATCTATTCGGGTTTTGTATCCACCTTGTGTCCATAATTCCTGCAACCACAACAATAGTACAACAATCAAAGCAACTTCATACAAATTATAGTGTCACCTTATTCCTCCGGTAAGGGCCCTATCTCATTCGGGAATGCATAGTTATGTCACGTAAATTATGACTACATCAGATTAGATTTTGACGTGGATGAATTTTAGCATCATCTCGGTACAGTTCTTTAGATGTACGACATAGATACAAAATACCTATGTGTCACCTGAAGAGCATACAGAGATGACACAAAAACCTAATCTTGCAACAATAAACTACGCGCCATAACTGTGCATTCCCAAACTGTCCAAATAATGGGACAATTCAAGAATTAATTGGACCACAATCATGCTTTCGCATCCATGCGAGAAATCCAACCAATCCTCGAACGGGAAACTAAGTTTTACTAAAAATAAAAAACAAGTATGAAGTTAGTTTCAATTAACTCTGTACATCACAACACATATTTGTACGTCACATACAAATTTAACAACATAATATAAATATAATTTCACAACACAATATAAACATAATTTCACAACACAATATAAACATAACAACATAAGTTCAACATAATTTAATTAATTTAATATTTAAAATATATATATAACGGAGAAAATACCTTCTCAACCGTTCTCCACCAATCGCTAATCACACACAATATCCCTATAGACAACGAAATTCATAGCGTTAGTATGAATTTACATTAATACTTTTACCCTAACAAAAACAAAAAACGCTTACCAGACACACTGAGATAGCTCGATCAACCTAGAAAAGAAGATGGAGGGAGTATTAGATGATGAAATTGAGAGAAAATGGAAATGATGGATGCTCGATTGAGCAAAACTGAAGGGGATGAGTGCAGAGACAAAATCTGCAATTTTTGTGCAGTTTGCCTCTGCACAAGCTGAATCCAGATTATAAAGTTCACTTTTGGACGAATGATTTTGCGCGACGAACAAGGTCTTCGTCGCACAAATGTCCTTTGCGTGACTAACATAGTCTTCGTCACGCAAATAACATTCGCGCGAAAAAAAAGTATTCATCGCGCAAGTTTATAATTTTTTATTTTATCTCCTTTACTTTATAATTTATTCTTTTCAACAAATTGCGCAACAAAAACATATATCGTCGCGCAATGCATATTTTTTAATTTTTTTTATGTTTTTCCATTTTATTTGCATGTAATGTAAATTTTTATTTTATTATAAATAAAAAACTCAAATCTAATTAAACATTAAATTAATTAACAAAACTAATTTACTATCTCAAATACAAATACAAATTAATGTAAATATTAATACTCATCCACATAACATAAATTTATTAATTAAATTAAATATAAAGTCCACAAAATCTTATTTCAAAAAAAAAAAAATTACAATTCAACTTCAATCCTCTCCCGCCCGTAACCCACCAAACTTCCACCACTGGAAACTCTCCTTGAAAAGCCCATCCACATAAATCCGTTGCTTCTCATCGGTTTCATCAACATCCCAATGAATCTACATTAATGCCAATAACAATAAATTAGTAATTTAAAAAAATATTATGTTTTAACAAAAATAATTGTCCATTATTCACTACAAACTTACCGAAAACTCCGCCAGCATGGACTTCTTCAACTCCTCAGGGACCTTTTTCCAAGACTCAAAACTCGGCAGAACAATCCCTCCACACCAAATTCCCAATGTCATACCTAAATTCGCCGTATGCATTAGCCATAGTTTTTCCTTCAAAGTACGGCACTTGATTCCCCTCTCTAATCGCATTACAAGTTTTTTTTCCTAGAACCTTCTCCATTCTTTTTTAAACAATTTTTTTTTGAAAACTAGGGTTCTGAAACTGTGTTTATATAGCACTAGGATTCTTTTGTGCGACGAAGATATTCCTCGCGCAAATAGAATGTTCATTGTGTAAAACGCGTCATAAATGGGAAGGTTTGAACGCAATTTGACCGTACTTTGCACGACAATAGCTATTGTTCGTCGCGCAAAGTATTCTTGAGCGACGAAACTAGCATCGTGCAATATATGGCGCAACGAACATAATCATTGTAATTATAAAGTTTATGTAAACATACATATCTATGTTTATGTAAACTTTATAATTACAAACAAATATTCAGTTAAATATTTATTCTAAAAATAATTACTACCTTAAATATTTATTCTAAAAATAATTAATACCTTAATTGTCACATTCCGGCCCGGGGCGGACCACTTCCCGAGCTCGCTCCACCACCGTAGCACGATATTGTCCGCTTTGGGCTTACCATTCCCTCACGGTTTTGTTTTTAGGAACTCACGAGCAACTTCCCAGTGGGTCACCCATCCTGGGAGTGCTCTGGCCTCCTTCTCGCTTAACTTTGGAGTTCCTACGGAACTCGAAGCCAGTGAGCTCCCAAAAGGCCTCGTGCTAGGTAAGGATGAGAATATACATTTAAGGATCACTCCCCTGGGCGATGTGGGATGTCACAATCCACCCCCCTTAGGGGCCCGACGTCCTTGTCGGCACACTTCCGGCCAGGGATTGGCTCTGATACCATTTGTCATATCCCGGCCCGGGGCGGACCACTTCCCGGGCTCGCTCCACCACCATAGCACGATATTGTCCGCTTTGGGCTTACCATTCCCTCACGGTTTTGTTTTTGGGAATTCACGAGCAACTTCCCAGTGGGTCACCCATCCTGGGCTCCTTCTCGCTTAACTTTGGAGTTCCTACGGAACTCGAAGCCAGTGAGCTCCCAAAAGGCCTCGTGCTAGGTAGGGATGAGAATATACATTTAAGGATCACTCCCCTGGGCGATGTGGGATGTCACAATAATCCATTAATTTATTTTAAAAGGCAAACAAGAATTAAAGCCTAATTAAGTCCAAATACATAACTTATTAAAAAACAATCAATTTAAATATTGCCCTCAAAAACATAAATTTAAAACTACTATTTCGACGGTCCTCCATTCCGCTGAACTTCATGACGCCACCGATTGTAACCTCCTTCCAGCGCATCCTCCATCAATTTCATCAACTGTCCGTTCGTATCGTCATCAAGAGTATACTTACACTGTTACACATATATGCAAATAATTAATTCCAACATATAACAAAAAATGGGAAAATCGCCAAAATGGTCCCTGAGATTTGCATAACTCATCAGTTTGGACAATTTTCAAAGCTTCGTAACTCAATCGTTTCTTAACCAAATTCGACCCATAATATATCAAAATGAAGATAGGAAAGTGTAGAATAAGATTATACCTATTTTGAAGCCCATTGGTTGCCGGAGATTGACGGAGAATAGCCTCAAAGTTGACTGGTCCGAGTGAAAACTTGAAAACTCGCCGGAAACTGGTTAAACTTTAAACGTTCATAACTTCTTCAATACTCAACGAAATCAAGTGATTCAAAAACGAAAATCATACTTCTCATTATTTGCTTTGGTAATTTATAGTAATGTACTAATATTTTTTCATTAGGCTCTTATTTTGGAGTATGTAATACTTGATAGACTAATGGCTTTTTTTTATTTTATGTTTTGAAGTAATATTTATGGGATAATGTAGTATGTATATACTAATTTAGTATTATGTTTTTTTTTTTTTTTGGATCAAATATGTCTTCTATTCTCATTATTATTGATTTAAAATATATTTTCTTTAATGGGTAACGGGTCGGGTCATATTACTTGATAATATTAACGGATCGATTTCAGGTCGGGTCATATTACCCGTTTACATTAATGGGTGTTACACAACATGATCCGTTAAGATATCAAATATCTCATGAAAACGACTCGAACACGAAAACACGACTTCTCTCACACACAAAATGTGATCTTCCGTTAAGAGGAGAGAGGAAGGGAGATCCTTCTCTCTCTTACATCAAAGCAAATTCTAACCATTTATCTTAGACACCCTATGAGGTGCTTACATTTGTTATAATCTATCACTTCAAGCAAATTCTAACCATGTATCTTAGACACCCTATGAGGTGCTTACATTTGTTTTACTTGAGATGCCAGTAGTACTATAATCCAACGGCTCTCATTGCATCTCAAGTAAAACCTTTTAAAATGAAATTCAAACAATATTACTTTGACACTTAGAAATCGGCTGAAAAGTGTTTATACACCGACAGTCCTTAGCAATGGACAACATTTTTTGTAGCTGAAGGGTACTTCACAGGGGCAAAATCTTTTCCATTTCTTTTCTCAGGCTACGTAATCGGTGTAATTCTTTTAATATAACTACTTTTAAAACATAATTAAAAGAAAGAAAATGTGAAACTTATATGAGGACAAGTGCATTAATATTTGTGGTCCAGAAGTGAAATACACCACTTGCAAGCTTACCCTTGGCTTCACCAGTGCCATAAACAATTACTTTCTCACGTTCTTCACGTGGATGAAACAGATAATCAACAAAAAATGCAGCAAATGAGTTTGCACACACAGAAGTGTACAGAATTCTTGCTTCTTCCGTCTAGACTTGGCATTCGTGTTCGTGTTATTTTCGTGATATAATCGTGACATACCCGATATCTTAACGGGTTGTGTCGTGTAACATCCGTTAAAGTAAACAGATAATATGACCCGACCCGAAATAGACCTGTTAATATTATCAGATAATATGACCCAACCCGTTAACCGTTATAGAAAATATATTTTAAATCAATAAATAATGAAAATCTAAAAAATAAAATTCGGTGAGTAGAATAAAGCGTAAACGACAATCGACAGTTAAATTTAAATTTAAGGTTTATGGATCCTAGTGTCGGATTTTAGAGTTGACCTCTTCACGAAAGTTGTAAAGTTTGTCATTACGAGTGATTGTATATTTTTTTTTACATTTTTCACACTCCTACAATAATTATTATTAATTTTGCACTCAAATAATAAAAAAACACTATCATGAGATTTGGATTGTTTTAAAAATCTAAACGACCATGTAACCATCGTCTAAGCATAGATGATGCAATCATAAGCGTTTATATATGCTTTCACATTTTTCAGACTTGTAAATTAGTGATTATGAATTTTATTTCTTTTGATCTCCCTTAAAGATACTATTCATGAGGGTTTGTATGGTTTTAAAAAGGGAAATTTTATTTAAACCCATGTAACCTCTTTCTACACCCAACTTAAATTTTAAATGTTAATTGTCTGTTTTATCATCTTGCATAATTACCATCAAGTACAAGATGAAATTAATAATAAAACTACAATTTATCAATAAACCCACACATTATAATTAAACGTTACCATCACTCCTTATTTATCCTACGTTCATTCCGACTAAAACCCTAATAACTCTTATAGAGAAAAACAAGTTTTTTTTGTATCGATGGCTAAAACCCTATTTCCAGCAAGGATGGAGGAGTTGCATGAACCAACATCTCACTCTCAAACCATTCGAATTAAATAAACAACATATAAAGTACAAGCAAAAGCCTTGAAGATGTACCTAAGTTACAGGCCACATCTTTTATGTCAATGGCTCAACAACCTTCTATAATCATGGTCAGGTGATGTGCTCTGGACTCAAATCTTTAAGGAGTCCCCTCAAAATAAAACGACCTGCATGAAAACTAGGAGAGAATTTATAGTCAACACGAAACGAAGTTCAGCACTGTGTTCAACATTGCGAGCCATGAACGCTCTATAACTTCGTGAAATTTTTCCTCCTCTTTCTTGCCTCAGCTACTGCAATTGCATCTGCGAGCAGGTAAATAGGACCTATAATGTAACATCCCACATCACCCAGGGGAGTGGATCTTGTAAGCCTTATATGTATATTCTCATCTCTACCTAGCACGAGACCTTTTGGGAGTTCACTGGTTTCGGGTTCCATCGAAACTCCAAAGTTAAGCGAATTCGTGTGAGAGCAATCCCATGATGGGTGACCCACTGGGAAGTTCTCGTGTGAGTTCCCAGAAACAAAACCGTGAGGGCGTGGTTGGGGTCCAAAGCGGACAATATCATGCTACGGCGGAGTCGAGCCTAGGATGTGGTTAGGGCCCGGACCGGGATGTGACAATTTGGTATCAGAGCCAATTCGTGGCCAGAAGTGTGCCGACAAGGACGTCGGGCCCCTAAGGGGGGTGGATTGTAACATCCCACATCGACCAGGGGAGTGGATCATGTAAGCCTTATATGTATATTCTCATCTCTATCTAGCACGAGGCTTTTTGGGAGCTCATTGGCTTCAGGTTCCATAATGGGTGACCCACTGGAAAGTTCTCATGTGAGTTCCCAGAAACAAAATTATGAGGGTGTGGTCGAGGCCCAAGGCAAACAATATCGTGCTACGGCAGAGTCGAGCCCGGGATGTGGTTGCGGCCCGGGCCGAGATGTGACATACAAGATTTTTGACTTTCAATTTTCTTTGAAAACACAACTACTTGGTTTGAAATTTTGTTTTATAAATGGGTGTAAAGAGAAATTAACATTTTGAATAGGGTATGGGATGACATTTTAGGTAATAAATTTAGGTTTAAAGAGAGATTAATTCTTTAATTAAAAATAATATGGGTGTAGAGAGTAAGTTGGGTGTAGAAAGATGTTACATGGGTTCAAATAAAATTTCCCTTTTAAAAATTTAAACGACGTTGTACCCATCCTCAAAGCATGGGTTTAAACGACGTTGCTTATTTTTAAGTTACTTGATATTTTTATTTTTAATGTGTTATATATTTTTTAATCTCACTCTTTGCTTATAGTATACTATAAAAATAAATAAATAAATAAAACTTAAATTTTATAAAATTTATATAGAATAATAATACAAAAAATACATATTTAATATACAATATATACATATACATATACACTATGACTATTGTATTTTATAGTAATTTTCTTAGTAGTTTAAAAATTAAAATCATTAAAATAACTTTTTTCTTAACGTGTCGAAACAAGTTACCCGCATGTCACTCTCGTGTAAACTTATTAAGGACCCTTTATTAACGGGTTCTTATTGTGTGACCCGATAATGACCCGATTAGTTATCATGTTGACCCAAAACCCATTATTTTCATGCACTACTAAATTAAACAGTTTGCACGACGAGGGAGACTTTGATGCGCAAAGCATTTTTGGGTCGCTCAAAAACTATGGCGACATACAAATCGTCGAGCATAATTTGTCGCTCAAAGGTCGTGAAAAAAAACCTTGCGTGACGAATAAGTGCAAATTCCTCGCGCACCTAAACAATTGCGTGACACTTTAGTACTCGTTGCAGGAAAGTTATACGGACAAAGGCTTTCGTCGCACGATATAAAAGGGTACAAGTGTGCTTTGTGACGAGAAACTTCTGGGGACGTCAACAATTTGTCTCAAAAAAATTTGCGCAACGACCCGTCGGAGTCGCACAAATCTAATTTTTAATAAAAAAATTAATAAATAGAATAAAAGGAAAATTATAAAAAAAATAAATAAATAAAAGGGTACCCCTCAGGTTTGATGTCTATTACAACCTCATACAACATCTTTAAAACATTTCACTTTCATACCTCATGTAATATTTTATTTCAAAATAATACCTCCGTTAGATTTTCCATCCATTGGTCTGTTAAATGTTGACGTGACTGCCACATTTGTGCTGATGTGGCTGCCATGTGGCGAAAAAATAATTTCTTATACATTAAAAATATTATAATATTAACCCTATTAAAAAAATACAGAAAAACCCGAACCCATATCCCCTTCCTTCCCCCTCACCTCTTTGCAACTCCCATTTACACAATCCACTGCTCAGCTCGCGATTCGTCCCCATTGAAGCACTTTCATACCTAATCCTACCCACCAACCAACTCATTTACAAAATCCCCACTATGAAACCCTAATAACCTAACCCCCAAACCCGTGGAGAGTCCTGCCCAGGCCGTCAAAAAAGTCAGATTCGACGGAGAGGCTCCGGAGGTAGGTAGCGGTGGCGGTGGAGCCGGAGGAAGCGATGGGCTTGGGAGTGGATGAGAAGGGGTTGGGTGGTTGGCCCCCCGAGGAGTCGTCGGACAGTATACCCCCTGCCTGTTCTTCTTCCGCCGTCCCCAGCCACTGATGCCCTAATTGGAGCCAGTTCTCTTCTCTATCGTTGACGGGAGGCAAAGGCATAGGATTTTTCAAGTTGTTGGCCGTGATTTTCTGGAACATCAATCCCTCCCTCCTTCGTCGGATTTGACGACCACGCCGCCGCCATCTCAACCTCTTCTCTTTCTTTCTCTTTTGTTATTCCTCCGTCTCAGCCTTCCCAAGCAACTTGGTCGTGGTGTTGCTGCAGGCCATGACAAACCGTTCCACTAAAAAATCCGTCTAGTTCGAGCGAGAATCGAAGAACTCGGACCTCGTAGTTTTGGATGTGCCTTGCTAGATTAGTCATGGTTTCCAGCGAAAACAGGCACCGAAAATCTTCTAAATTGAAGCAACCCACTGCCTCGCCACCGCCGCATTTGGTATCGAATTTTCGACTTGGTTCCTCATCGACAAAATCGAACAACAGAGATCGACGATAGTGTTTATTTGTGTCTGAGGGTTTGAAATTGGGGGAAGGGCGGTTGAGCCATGTGAAATTCGGTGAGATGAGATAGAATGGGGAGAGATGATGGATTTTAGGTTGGTTTTGGGTGGAGTCGGTGGCAGAGAGGTTTGGATTAGATTTAGATTTGGCGGCAGAAGGTGATGGGTTTGGGTTTTTCTTGTTTTTTGCCTTTTTTTAATAGGGTTAATATTATAATATTTTTAATGTATAAAAAATTATTTTTTTCGCCACGTGGCAGCAACATCAGCGCAAATGTGGTAGCCACATCAACATTTAACAGAACAATGGATGGAAAATCTAACAGAGGTATTATTTTGAAATAAAATAGTATGTGAGGTATGAAAGTGAAATGTTTTAAAGATGTTGTATGGGGTTGTAATAGACCTCAAACTTGAGGGGTTACTATGTAATTTTACACAAAAATATATTTGATACAAATGAAAAAATATAAAAAAAAGCAAATTAATGAATAAAAAAAACAATTTTAATTTATAATATAAATAAAAATGTACGTACAAATACAAAGTTTTAAAAGAAAGCGGGAACAAAACTATGAAAAAAAAGCGGAATAATATGTAGGCAAGTCGTTTGGAGGTGCTTGGTAATCTTGCTGCTGGTAGGAAGTGGGGTTGGGGACGGGGTCGGAGGTCGACAGGCCTGATTGTTGTGCATGCTCGGTGTGGAAGGGCTCTGAGGGTGATAATGCAGAAAAACCGAGGAGACCTATTCCAGAGGAACTGAGGGCTTGTATAAGAATTAACATTTGAGACTTGTACGATGCCAGCTCACTTCTCAGGCCAGCGATGCATACAGTGTTGGAAGGAAGGAAAGTATGTGACAAACAAGTACATCTGGCAATGCACTAATCCTACAATTATCTCTTGCTTGATGCTTTGACATCAAAGCCATCTGCACCCTAACGATTTGAAAACACAGTCAACACGCAATTCTTAAAATTTCACAAATCATTTCATCTGTATTCTGGTCTAGTTACACAGAAACAGTAGTAGTCAAAATTACATGATGATTGCATTAAAATTACACTGAAACAACACTTGTAGTGAAAATTTCAATCGAAACAAGTTGTAAGTTAAAGCTTTGTTTGGTTCCTAAGAAACGATGGGAATATCAAAGAAGGAAAATGAGAACCGCAAGTGTGAAACTGTGAACCTGGTTATCTAGCTATATCTCCATGGAAACAAAAACATTACCAATACAGATTTTACTGCCAGAATAATCAGTAAAAACAAATTACCTTATTTTTTATTTACATTCAATCAAGAGCGAGACAAGGCCCTAAATCTAACCCCCCCACGGCCTTAATTCGAACCCTTTACTTGAAATTAAAAAACCCCTAATTTAAGAACCCTAATCTAACCCCCAGTGAAGCACCCTAAGTCTAACCCCCAATTTAAGAAAACCTAATCTAACCTCATTGCCCAAAATCGTTCCCCTAATTTAAGACCTAAATCTAACCCCAATTAAGAACCCTAAATACTCTAATTAGGGGTGGGCATAAAAACCGTCAAACCGCAAAACCGCATCGAACCGTATAAAAAAACCGAAAAGAACCGTGTTGATCGCAAAACCGCAAAACCGCCTCACTTACCTCACCCTCACCTCACTCACATGGCCTCACCCCTCACAACCCCATTCCCCCCCCCCCATTTCGCACATTCGAGTATCCAACCTTCACCACGGCGGCACGGCCTCTCATCCAAAAATATCATCAATTCCTCAGGCAGCCCACAACCTCAGCTCTCTGCGATGACCCTCATCATCCCTCCTCTGCAACAGCTCACGACTCTTTGTCCTCCGTCCTCCCTCTTTGGTATTTTCTCTATCCCCTTCATTTAGGGCCATTTCTTGAGCTGGAGTACTGCGAAAATGATTTTCTTTGCTTGGTTTTTGGTGTGGGGTAGACTGTAGAGTCTTCTTAGGTAAATATTTTGAATTTGAAAAAAAATTGCTAGGAATCAGTTGTGTATATGAAGAGAAAGAAACAATATACATTTTTAGAATACGATCCAAATTGGGGTCCTTTAAGCATTCCAACCTACATAGAACAATTGTTAAAGTCTCCATTGAAGTAAAATTATGTTCATGATTTTTTTTTTTTTTTTTTTTTGGAAAAAAAAAAACAGTTGTCTTGGTTATCAAAAAGGGGAGAGAAAGAATAATTTGAAACTGGGATTTGTTATTTTAGCTGTTAAACGAGTTAAAATGGTTTATGGCCTAGAACTTAGTTAAAGAGAAAAAATCATCAACCGTACACCCCTTTGCTGGGGAAAAATAAAGTGTTAAACTATGTTGAAATTAGTACGTTCATAGCATGTTTACCCCTTCTAACACGATTTGAAGGTTAATTAACATTTTAACCCCCAGTTTGAAAAGAAAAAAAAAAAAACCCTCATTCTAACCCCCAGTCAATAAACAAAATTGAAAATAAAAATTGAAGAGGAAATTACCTCTCAGAGACGAAGAGGTGACGGCCAAAGAGAGGGACGGAGAGATGAGGTAAGTGAAGGAGAGATGAACGAAGATACAGAGGAAGGAAAGAGAGGGTATCACGCGGGGAAAAAAGGAAGACGAGGGAAGTGAGGGACGAACGACACACATGAGGTCAAAAATAGAGAATCTTGCACGACGAAGGCTTTGCCAGAATTTTCAAACACTTGCACGACGAATACATATGTTTCGTCACGCAAATACGCTTTGCGCGATGAAATATATGTATTCGTCGTGCAAGTGTCTAAAAATTTGATCTTCCCACGTAAAATTAAAACGCTTGTGCGACCAAAAGTTGTTGTGTGTCGTGCAATTATGTTTTAAAATGGTTTTTTTACTTTTTTTTATTTTGATTACAATTTATTATAAAATACAAATAAAACAAATATATTTACAAAGCAATTCACATATAAAATGGGAATCATTCATACCATTTTTTACATCACTCTTATAATGCATTAACCATTTCATGTGTTTTACAAAAAAAAGTTACAAATAAATTGCCTTAATCTTCATCCGAACAATAATAGCTTTCACTTTCGTCACTATCATCATTTTCAGTGTCCCATTCCTCATCATCGATAGGTACGTCACCATCGTCGTTTGTGCGCATTGGACCATCGTATCGTGGAAGATTACAGAGGTCAATTGTGATCAACTGAATCGGTATTTCAATTAAAGACACTTCTTCTATCTGAAATGGTTCTTGGATAAGATTAGTATCTCGGAGTGTTTGCACACCACTTTCCATCAAAGATTCTAGACGTTGGTCAGCAACATTGTCGATGTCGTCGTCAGTAGGGTCTTGTTCTGGTATAGCATACATGTTCTTATGATCCATCTTCTGAATAACTTTCCAACCCCTTCCGGCTTTAGGGTCATCTAGATACATAATTTGTTTTGCCATGGTTGCTAAGATGTAAGGGTCGTCATCGTACCAAGTTTTGGTAGTGTTCACTGATAGTAATCTATGATCTCTTTTCACACACCTCCCTGCCTATTTGGGTTTGTATCAAACCATCGACACTTAAATAGGATCACTTGGCACCGATCTTTGTAAAGCAATTGCACGACACTTGTTAGTTTGCATAGAATTAAATGTTTGTACTTTTGCCTCCCCCTGGGACATGAACACCGCTGTTTTGTGTACACAACTTGTCATCTCGTGCACCCGCTAAGAACTTGATGCCGTTGACATGGCAATCCGAGTACAATTCAACGCGAATCGGTCTGAACGCCAAGTTATAGAACTCTTCACTGTGCGCTAGGGAATTCGATGCTTTCAATTGATTCACCTAATATTAGACAAACATTTAAATTTGTTAGTTCTAGCAAATTAATTGGTACAATATATATGTCCAATACAAAACACTTCAAACTTACATATTCGAGAAACCACTGCGGAAACAATTCACGGTGTTTCTTGGCATACAAATGTGAAGAATGTGTCTGCTTCATCATATTTTCATGCTCATCTAGGTATGACAGTGTCTCATCACAATTGTTGAGTACGAACCAATGTGCTACCTCCATGTCCTTCTTGAAAAACGACTCGCCTTGTATCGGATCTCCGAATGGTCGAGCAATTTGGGCAAAAACTGAAAGTTTCACCTTTCTCACACCCCCATCATTATTGCAAGGAGGACGATTGAAAGTTGTCTCAACATCCTTTAAATACAATCCACAAAATGTACGCACCTCATATGCCACCCAAGCTTTTATAATGGATCTTTCGGGCTTCGCTTTGTTTCGTACACTTTTCTTCAAGTCTTCGAGAAGCCTGCCAAAATAAAACGATATGATACAAATTTTACTAATCGTAAGATATTTAATATTGATTAATAAAAATGATGAGGAATATATACCTTTCTATTGGATACATCCATCGAAAGTTGACTGGTCCAGCAAGCAATGCCTCTTCTGGTAAGTGAACCAACACGTGGATCATACTTGTGAAGAAAGCTGGAGGAAATATCATCTCAAACTTGCATAAAACTTGCACAATGTCATGGCGCAACTGATTAACGTCAACGTTCTTGACGTCAATTGCAAAAAAAAAAAAAAACTGGATAACAACATGATTTGTTTCACTACATCGGCTGGCAAGAGATGCCGAATACCCACAGGAAGTAAGCGTTGCAGAACCACATGGCAATCATGACTCTTTAGGCCAGCTAATTTACCATCATTAACATTCACGTAATGCGCGATATTTGAAGCATACCCATCGTGAAACTTTACAGATGATAAAAACTTTAAAAATTCTTTTTTGTCATTCGGTTTCATTGTCCCTATTCATCCATAAACCCCGTCGTATTCCCATTTGTTCCAAATCAAGATGAGTTTTGATCGTGTCCTTTATCTTGCCCTCAATATCTAGAATTGTGATGACCAATGTGTCAAATACATTTTTCACAACATGCATAACATCAAGGTTGTGTCTCAATTTAGTTTCGACCAATATGGGAGCTCAAAAAACATAGACTTGTGTGTCCAGTTCATATGTGTAGAAAGTTTGGTCCTACTGACATTGGTCCTAAAAGGAGCAAAATCCAAACAGTTAAGCTATTCCAATATCTGATCATCGGACCATTCTCTAGGTCTGAGTTGATGCTTTCTCCCCATCAAACTCTTTATCCTTCTCTCGCCACTCATGGTCCCAAGGCAACCATCTCCGATGACCAAGATAACAAACTTTTCTGGCGTGCCAACTAGATGTTACGTCTTCCTTGCATACAGGGCATGCCATATAACCCCTAGTGCTCCACCTGGAAACCATTGCATATGCGGGGAAATCATTCACATTCCACATCACTGCAGCCCGCAAAGTGAACATCTTGCCAATACACTTATCGTATGTGCGCACACTGTGTGTCCATAAATCTTTTAGCTCATCCACCAACCACCGTAAGTATACATCGATTGCCCTACCAGGATCCTCAGTTATCAATAGAGTCATCATCATGTATTCTTTTTTCATACATTTCCATGGCGGAAAATTATACAGAAATACGAAAATCAGCCAAGTGCTGTGGTGTTGGTTTAAAACCCCAAAAGGATTAAATCTGTCAGTGGCAAGTCCCAATCTAGTGTTCCGAGAATCAGTAGAAAAATCAGGGAACGTTCGATTGAACTCTTTCCATGCCTCTCCATCTGCAGGATGCCTCAGGACATCGTCATCAACCCGTTTTTCCCTATGTCATCTTATGTCCGTGGCAATATGCGTTGACATATACAATCGCTGCAACCTAGGCTTCAAAGGAAAATAACGCATGATTTTTCGTGGGATCTTCGTCGATCTATTCTGAGATGTCATTTTGAACCTCGACTCATTGCATACATGACATTTATTCAACGCTTCATTCTCCTTATAGAGCAATACACAATTATTTTTGCAAGCGTGAATTTTTTCATAACCCAATCTAAGACCATTCAACACCTTTTAAGCGTTTCTATGGTCTTTCGGCAAATAATTGTCCTTTGGTAGCATTCTCTTGAAAACCCCCAAAAAATAATCAAAACACTGGTTTGACATATGATACTTTATTTTCCCGTGCATCAATTCCACAATAGTGAGAACCGAAAATCCATCACACCCCAAGTACTTGGTTATCATTTTTTAATAATTTTTCATATTCTTCAAATTCTCCTTATCCTTTGGTGTTGGCACGTCATCTTCCACTTCTTGATTGGTATTTGTCGACGCAAATGGAAAAACATCATTTAAGATTTCCATGACTTGTTCATTAGGATCCATATTTGGTTCAACATTGCCCACTGTTGTCGCGTTTGAAGATGAAGCATTGTCTAATTGTTCCCCGTGATGGTTCCAAATATTATAGGTCTCTACCATTCCATTCCTTACTAAATGAAATCAAACCTTTCAAAAGATTCCCTTAACGTGTTGTTACACCTCCTACAAGGACATCGGATTCTAGTTGCACCTGAGTTGTGTGTGTACGTGCAAAGTCAATAAAATCCTCGATTCCGTTCAAGTATTCGTTGGCACATCTATTCGGGTTATGCATCCACGTTCTGTCCATCATTCCTACAACCACAATAATAGTACAATAATCACAACAACTTCTATCCCATTCAGGAATGCAAAATTATGTCACGTAATTTATGGCTACTTCGAATTAGATTTCGACATGGAGAAATTTCGGCAGCATCTTTGTATAGTTCTTCAAGTGCATAACATAGATATGAAATACATGTGTGTCACCCGAAGAACGTACGGAGATGACACCGAAATTCCCACGACCGAAACCTAATCCTTTAACCGTAAACTATGCGGCATAACTTTGCATTCCCAAACTGTCCAAATAATGGGACAATTCAAGAATCAATTGGACCGCATTCATGCTTTCGCATCCATGTGTGACATCCAATTAATCCTCAAACGGGAAACTAAGTTTTACTAAAAAAAACCAAGTACGAAGTTAATTTCAATTAACTTCGTACATCACGACACATATTTGTACATCACGTACAAATTTGTACATATACAATTCAACATTATCCATAATTATAACATAAAAATTAATATAATTTAACAACTTAATATAAACAAATTTAACTACATAATTTCAATATACTTTAACTAATTCTTTTTTTTTTAAATAAAACAAAAAAAACCTTCCAATTCGTTATCCACTGAGCGCTAGTCACACACAATATACCTATGCACAACAAATTTTACGGTGTTAGTATGAATTGATATTGATAATTTTAAATGAAAATAACAAAAACCCTTACCAAACACAACGAAATACCTCGATCAACCTAGAGATTTAGATGAATGAAGTTTTAAAGGAAGAAATTGAGAGAAAATTGGACCGACGGATCCTGAATTGAAAAAAACAGATGGAATAATTTGCAGGGGAGAAAACTACAGTTTTCTCCCTCTACAACTTATAACGTCAGGTTATAAAGATCACTTTTGGGACAACCACTTTGTGCGACGAACATATAATTTGTCGCGCAAGTTCCCTTAGCGCGACGAAAATTTTATGTTTGTTGCGCAAGTGTCTTTTTTTTCATTATTTTCTTTTTAGTTTTATTTATACTTTAATAATGTAATTCATTTGCACGACGAATACTAGGTTCGTCGTCTAAGTTGCATTATTTATTTATTTATTTTTCATTTTTTCCGTTTTATTTCTTATTAATGTAAATTTTTTTTATATCCAATTCAAATTATCAAACCAACTTATATATTACCAAAATATTTATTAAAACTAATTTATTAACTAAAATATGTTGTAGTGAGGGATAGAGAGTGAGAGATGTGTTTGTAGAATTGTAGGGGAATGTGTGTGTTATCCCTCCTACATAGTGCCTTTATTTATAGTAGTAAAAGGAGAGAAGAAATTCCCTCATCCCCAAGGAATACAATATGTAATAGGAAAGGATAACTAAAATCCAATCTAATCTAGGATTTACACAATCACACTTAAACTAGGAAAGTTTACAACACTCCCCCTTGAGTGTGTAAATACTCAAGGTAGATTCAGCATCATGCAGAAGTTGAGGAAGTCAACTTGTTGGCATTGATTCTAAGGAACAACGTTTATTCTCAATAAGGTAGGAACTTGTATAATTAAATGAGTCTCACTAAAAAACCCTAAGGCTATGGCAAAAACCTGAGTAGGGACAAAATCCGTAGTCTAAGGAAAAATGTGTGAGAACTGCAAAGTCAAAAGAAACGTCTACGGGACGTCCTCAAGGATATGACCAGCCCAAGGTGGGTACCTCGTAAAACTTAGTTAGGTAGTAAAAATCCAGTGGGAAAAATGTTCCTAATCGTAGGGAAAAAGAGTACATTAAGATCAAGCAAGTATCTTCAGAAAGTTTCTATAACCAGAAAGTTTACGCATACCAATTCCATGAACAAGCTTCTGAAACGTCGTCTTCGGCAATGATTTGGTGAAAAGGTCGGCCAGATTGTCTTGTGAACGGATTTGCGTGACTTCAATCTTCTGATGCTCTTATTGTTAATGTGAAAAGAAAAACTTTGGCGCAATGTGCTTGGTGTTGTTTCCTTTGATGTAACCCTTTTTGAGCTATTCGATGCATGATGTGTTGTCTTCAAAGATCGTCGTCGGGACATCAACGGCGGGATAAAGATCGCATGAGCTTTGAATATGGCCCATTACTGCTCTCAACCAAAAGCATTCCCGAGTTGCTTCATGTAAGGCAATAATTTCAGCATGGTTAGACGAAGTGGCAACTAAGGTCTGTTTAGTTGACCTCCAAGATATTGCGGTGCCTTTAACAGTAAAGACATAACCCGTTTGAGAATGTGCCTTGTGCAGATCAGATAAGTATCCTGCGTCGGCATAACCAACAAGGCGAGAATCGACTCGAGAAGTAGGGAGTGCGACATCACTCGAGAATCCATAGAGATAGAACAAGCCCAAATCCGTAATACCCTTAAGGTAACAGAAGATATCTTTCACGCTAGTCCAGTGTCTGCATGTTGGTGCATTACTGTATCTTTCCAAAAGATTAACAATGAAGGAGATGTTAGATCTAGTGAATTGAGCTAAGTACAATAAAGTGCCTATAGCACTTAGATAAGGAACTTCAGGCTCCAAAATCTCTTCATCATCCTCCTTCAGACGGAAGGGATCTCATTTTGCATCTAGCGATCGAACGACCATAAGAGTACTCGAAGGCTTTGCTTTATCCTCATTAAAGCGGCGCAACACCTTTTGGGTATAGTTCGATTGATGTACTAGAATTCCATCCTAATAATACTTTATCTCGAGACCGAGATAGTATCGGTCTTACCTAGATCTTTTCATCTCAAATTCCAGCTTCAGGTGTGCGGCAGTTCTTGCGAGCTCTTCAGAAGTTCCGATAAGGTTCATGTCATCGACATATACTGCATCAATCGCAAATCCGGAATGTGACTTCTTAATGAACACACAAGGGCATAGTTCATTGTTCACATATCCCTGACGAGTCAAATACTCACTTAGACAGTTATACCACATTCTTCCAGATTGTTTTAAACTGTAGAGTGAACGCCTCAGCCGAATTGAAAGCGTGTTCCGGGGTTTCGAAATATTTGAACTAGTCAATGTAAGTCCTTTAGGAACTTTCATACAAATTTCCATATCAAGATCCCCATAGAGATACATAGTTACTACGTCCATCAGCTGCATACTCAGTTTTTCAGAAACTACCAAACTGATAAGGTAGTGAAAAGTAATCACATCCATAATGGGTGAATAAGTTTCGTCATAGTCAATCCTAGGGCGTTGTGAGAAGCCTTGTGCAACAAGACAAGCTTTGTAATGCACAATTTCGTTATTCTAATTACACTTCCGAGCGAAAACCCACTTGTAGCCAACAGGCTTCACATGTAGACGAGTAGGAGCTATAGGTCCAAACATCTTACGTTTCGCAAGCGAATCGAGTTCGACTTGGATAACTTGTTTCCAGTTTGACCAATCAGTTCTACGTCGACATTCATCAACAGAACGCGGTTCAATGTCATCGCTCAACATTATCTCAGTATATGTTAATGCATCGTCGACAATCATCTCATTTCTACGCCACACATCATTTAACCTAGCATAATAGACCGAAATCTCACGATTCTCGGGAGGAGGATTCGTCTCTTCAAAGACACTTCCATAACCTAGAATTTCCTCATGAATTGGATAGAATGACTAAGCGATAGTCGGATTCACGGTAGGCTCTTCGGGACCTTGTGTCGTGGATTTCCTCTTCCGGGGGTGTGAATCCTTTGAACCAAGAGGTCTGCCACACTTTTGTATAGAGGTAGATGATTGGCTAGTCGCAAAGGTACATGGATCACCAAGATTGGCGTCCCGAGCTTCCAGGAAAGAAGTTCGTCGTACATTTGGTACATCCATCTTTGCAGGCATATTCGCAGCTGGAATATGTGATCTTGTCACGGACGCTAGATCGGTGAAAGCATCTAGCATGCTCTAAGCTATGCTCTGGAGATCTAATATGCGTTGCACTTCAGTTTCAGACTGAGTGGTGCGGGGATCTAAATGAGACAAAGTAGGAGTCGTCCATGATAATTCGTGTCGTTCTTCAGGAACATTAACGTTCTTATCTCCCCCTAAGGACGGGAAGATTGTCTCATAGAAGTGACAATCTACAAAACGAGCGGTAAACAGATCGCCTGTCAAAGGTTCTAAGTAACAAATAATCGAAGGAGAATCATATCCAACATAGATTCCCATCCTTCACTGAGGCCCCATTTTTGTACGTAAGGGCAGCGAGATCGGCACATAAACCGCACAACCAAAAACGCGCAGGTGTAGTTCTAAAAAAGAATGGTGTAAACCATCCTTGACGAATAGTCTATGGTGGGCCGTTAAGAAGATGAGTTTTCCATGGATGTGTTTACGTGTAGACGGCGGCATATGAGCCTCTATTAGGCTAGAGAGAATACGTGGAATACAACTTCGACTATCTTCGTACGTAAAACTAAAAAGTTGGCTTTGTAGAAAATTTTGAAACTTTGATATAGCAATCTTGGGCACTTACCAAACATCAAATAACTAATAATTAATTTTTAGTTTGTGCATAAATTGATGGGGGACAATGTTGGTCCAAATATATATGGGTAAGGGCCTAATTTTTCAAAAGAGTCTAGGTTACCGGTTAGGCAGTTGCACCACAAACCTAATGTACCAAGGAAGACAAGAAAGATGCCAAAACTTGCTAAATGAACACTTCGAATTTGACAATATCTAGAAATTATAAGTAATTGACAATTAATGAGAAATCTCCGTTCATTAATTCGTCATCACCATGGATTAGCAAAAGAGAAATTTTATTTGAACTCATTTAACCTCTTTCTACACCCAACTTAAATTTTAAATATGAAATGTCTTTATTATCCTATTGCATAATTATCATCATGTACACGATGAAATTAATTATAAAAGTAAAATTTATCAATATACCCCCTCCCACCCCCAAAATAATCAAACACTAACCATCACTAATCTTTCTTCGACGTTCTATTGTGACAAAAAACCTAAGACGCATTCATAGAAATAAAAACCGATTTTTTTTTTTTTTACGTATGAATTCGTGATTTTGAAGTTTTGGATCCTCCAACTTTTTTATCGTCATCATGACTACCAACACCATCACCCACTAACCCCACCACCACCATATCTCCAACACTACTCGTCACCTGTAGGAAACCTACTTCTACTTCTACTTCTACTACTACTGCTGCCAAAACAATAAGCAACAGCTTATCAAGGTCAACAACAAGAAAAGGTGGGGAGGAGGATAAGCGAGTTGGCATATGCTTTCACTAGTACTGCTACCTCTTATATATGAGATCAAAACCCTACTTATTGTAAGAGTAGGGTTTCTCTGACAAAAGGGTGGCTCAAGGGGAATCAAGCGTGTCGATCTGATAATTCAGTATTATTTCCAATACTACAATCCAGCCTACAAAATATGCATGCATTTGTTAAACTAGTTAGGGTTTAGTTAATTTAGTTTGACTCTCATAGGCTCATGGCACTGTGTTTAATTAGATTAATAGATTTAATTAACATGGATCTTCATGAGACTGATCCGGATAGCTTCTATTGTAAAAATAATGAGTGTAAAGATAAATTTGCATATTGAATTGGGTTTGCGAGGGTAGTTGAGGTAATAAATTTGGGTTTAAAGAGATATTGATAGTTTACTTAAAAATGATATGGGTGTAGAGAGTAAGTTGAATGTAGAGATAAGTTGTAGGGGTTCAAATAAAATTTCCCTTAGCACAATGAGCTAAACCACGTTAAATGTTTCTATAACCAACTTTTCATCCAATTTTCCGTCATTTGAGAGGTATGTAACTCACTTTTGAGGACATACGGTCTTCACTAAAATTATGCTCCTTGTAGTTTGCCTCTTTAACTCTTCACAATAGTCTCAAAAAATACACATATTGCTCTTCAATGTTTCATTATTTAGATATGGAAAAACGGTTTAGCCCTCAAACGCGAGTCACGACTCACAATACACCCATTGATTAAAAGTTAAATGAGATTAGTTCAAATATAACGTTAGGGGCTTAAATTGGATATTTCCTGCTCGTTTACGGGATAAATTAGCAAGAAAATTCGTCTAAAGGTTAAATTGACACTAGGGGATGGGAGAATAAATTCAATTCCAACCTTTCGTCCACGATATTTGAATCTAAAATCTCTCAATTACTAGTATAAATGAATAATATTAGACCGTTATACTAAATGGCATAAATGAGAATTCAAGATTTATATTGATATTCATATTCATCGAAGCCTACCGAATGAGTTCAACACAACCTTTTGAGGCGGAAGATCCAAAAGGAAGAGTAGCAGCCCAATTTAAAAAGAGGCGTTAGGTTTTTTTTTTTTTTTTTTTTTTTGATCAAACGATAGATTTTGTTAGATTAACCACCGATGAAATTTGAACTCATACCGTCATGCAAAAGCTCAACTTCTTTCCATCACTATGATAAGGGGTCACTTTGTAAAACAAAACAAAACAAAACACAAAAAGAAGGAAGGGAGGGTTGATATGTGGCGTTTGGTTGATGAAATGAAACCAAACTAGTGGGATACGGATCCAGTCATAAGCATTGACCACATGTTTGATATAGGGCTATGTTACTATAACTTGGAATCGAATTTGTTTCTCCGTCTCGTCTTTTAAAGACAACATAAACCAACCATAATAACTTGGTATCGAAATTGTTACCCCTAAGTCAAACCTAAGATTGTCCAATCCCAAGTGAAAAGGAATGCCGCTAGCTCAAATCCGCAACGCCTATTTGTTTATATGTGGAAGAAATATTGAGTACCTAAAGAGGACTATCCTCCCAGATGACTCATCCCTACTGGAATAAACAGATGTAACTATGGCCTGAAATTCCAAAGCAGCAATAACTTCAATTCACGCAATCTGTACATAAAAACTGCCCCAAAGAGCAAGATCTCACAATCGGTATATATATTTCATTTCGAATAAGTGCGCAATTCTTATTTCAAATGCAAAAGAACCAGTAACTGAAAGGAATTCCGTGAATAAAAACGCCTGCGGAAGTTTAATTCATCTCCCACCAAACCAGAAACAATAACAGCTCAAGTTATGAGTCAAAGACAAAACATTTCACTACCCTGAGGCTGATTTGACAATGAAATTCTGGCGACTAATGGGGTTCATCACAACCGGAGGTCCTGCGGTACGTGGCCAAGCCTGGAACTTCTTGTCAGTTTCTTCCCACCATTTTTTGTTTGAAACGGTACCGGGAGTACTACCTGGTTATAATTTAATTGTTAAATTGCACAGAAGTTTATTACAGTAAATGATTTCATCAAGCAGTTTTATATCAGAAGTACCTCCAAATATCTTTTTGTCAGATATAGTAGTGTCGAAAACATAAGCAAGCCCAAAGGTTCCCACAATAGATCCTACAATGAACTTTGACGCCATTTTTCAACTGCAATAGTAAAGAACATAACAATAAGGAAAATGGAGAAATGCAGAACGAGAAGTGCCAGTTATCTGATTATGAACAGTTTCAGAATGAGTAAACTCAATAAAACAGATGTGTACAAGAAAAAAGGAAGTGATTAGAGGTTCTACACTTCACTCGTCGCCTATAGCCTTTAACATACACAAGCACAACGTCAGGAGTAGCATCACTTACAATTTTACAATTTTTAAGAAGTTATGAATCTGCGATCATCGTTCAAACCAAGCTTCTTAGAATATTACCATAAATGAGAAAAATACTGATGACTAAAAGATTACAATTTTGAGTTAAGATAACAGTTTTGAGAAGTCCTAATTTGAAATTACGCACATGAACTTCAATGGGTTCAAATCAGCTAAAGCACTCTTCATAAATAAACCTATAGTTCAAATTTTCAAGAGACGAAGAAATGTGTGAATCTCATTCAAGACACCCTAGAACCTAGTTTGAACTTGTCTCCATAAGATAAGGGTGATTTACAAGAAAATAATCCAAGAGATCATTAGTCCTACAAACATGCCTTCTGCTTGGGGGAGAGGGAGAGAGAGGTGGTGGCTAGGGTGGGTGTGGTTATGGCAGCGGAGGGCAGGGAGGAAACCACAAATTCACAGCCAAGAGATTCACACATTCATGGCCAAGACCCATGCAGATCCAAGTTGTTCAACCCCAAATTCGAAACTGACCCCAAAAGTAATCCAAATACGAGACCTGTTTTTTCGAAAAGATATTTACATTTAATCATTGAATTTATTATTTTATTGCACACATGGCACCCACATGGCATATATTTCAGAAAAACAGTGGTTCGTTCATGCAGCATCACCAGCTTTGACAGATTAGTTGACATGAAAG
Source organism: Malus fusca (assembly GCA_035220775.1). Classification (NCBI taxonomy): domain Eukaryota; kingdom Viridiplantae; phylum Streptophyta; class Magnoliopsida; order Rosales; family Rosaceae; genus Malus; species Malus fusca. Next base: position 26,358,700 of record CM069069.1, read on the forward strand.
TAGGGGAAAATATGGGTCAATGTGACTTCCGCAGGGGAGGGAGTGGGACTTGACCCTAGTTTCAGAGGGGCACCAGAGTAATTAATCCTAAAACCTATAAGTTATAACTCTAGAGTCCCCGTCATCCTCACCACAACAGGAAGATCGACACGGAACAGAGCAAATTGACAACCAAATAGAAATTACAGTTGAAAAATATTGATACGGAAAAACAGGGGCATGTTTGCACAGTGCATATAGACCACCTAAATAAAAGATTATTCAAAAATTTTGAACCAAATATATAGCAACTCAGTGTTCGTGATTAGTATCGATCAACATAAACATGAGAGCATTGTTCAAAGTCAAACCTAATACGCAAACTCGGCGAGGCTACAAAGAACCTAGACCAAGTCACGATGACACGAAATATAGCAAGTGATTGAACAAAAGCGCGACCATATGAAAGAGCGAAAAAAGTGGCGGATACTCGCATAACCAATTCTTTAAACAGTTAGACAGGGTTGTTTGTAATCATCCTATGCAAAACCTAACATCTTTCAATGTATAAAGTTTCTAATTTACTCAATCAATATATGAAAATCTGCTAAAACTAAATACAGCAACATCAAACTAGCATCCAATATTTCAGTCTATGATCCCATGTTTTTCTCAGAATTCGAACATAATAGAAACATAAAATAATTAAAATTTATTCATCTGGAAAACTATAAATTTACGAATCTGAGAAAATCCAAAGGAAAATGAAGGAAACCCTAGATCTATCAGCAGATATATAATTAAGAGCTAGAAGTTGATCTATTCGGAATCGAAAGTGATGAAACGGAGAACTCACGGATGAACTGGAACTGGAACGTGAGCGAGGTTAGACGACGACGAGGAGGAGCTTCAGCGTTGACGGCGATGCAAATGGCGGGCGGATCGGTAATGGAGGCACAAATTCTGCCGCACAATTAATGGTCTGCTGATATTACGAAATGGACTAGACGGGTCGTGCTCTGGACTGACCCATGGCTAACGGGCCGGCCTGATTTAAACCCATATCTCTTCTCACCCATTTTATTTGGGAAGTGTTTTTATAACTTTATCAAATGTTTTATATTACAAGATTTAGTTGCATTTCTCTTCGCGTGAAAAGTTTTATTTTCAAAATTCTAAAATGACCTTCTATATTGGTTTATTGGTTTAGTGGTGTTTTTCCGATCCCCCCATTAATTGTTTGAGAGTTTTTATATCTCAAATGATCTTTTATGATTAGTTTTTTTTTTCAATTATAAAAGAAGTCAATTCATATTCTTCCTTTAATTGTAATCTTACGCCCTTTTTATAGATGAAACTAGCTACGCGCTCACGCTCGTGCATAATGTATTTTATGAATCATGGCGTGCTACGCGCGACTTACACGTTTTAAATGTATTTATATGCGTAAATTGACAAAAGGAAAGTCCAATATTTGAAGTTAAAGCAGCTGAATTCACATAATAAAATCAGTCTCTATATAATTTACATTAAGAATAGAGAAAATAATATTTAATAAATAACTGATTGAATCACATTATTGTTATCTCATTGTGAGGCTAAGCCCACCTCCTCCTCCTTAGTGTAGATAATATCGTTTGTTAAAAAAACAATCATTTGAGAACTAATTTAATCATATTATTATCCGCATGTGAAAAACATTTTTTTATAACCGGTATTACACGCCTCTTAAGATGTTTTGAACGTGTTTAAAAATAGAGAAAATAATATTTAATGAACAACTGATTGAATCACATTATTGCTAGCATATTGTAAGGTACTAATTAAAAAAAACTGTATAAAAAATTAATTATTAAAAAACACCATTAAAGTGCCAAAAATACCCCTCTATTATTTGATGTATTATATTAGGCTGCTTTTGAAGTTTTTTTGTTGAGGGGCATTTTTGTCCAAATATTTTTGTTGAAACTTGTGACACCAAAACACTATTCACTTTAGTGTTGGCTTTATATATAGATATGTTCCTTTATCTTTATAGAGAGGCACAAGATTAATTCAAATATATATATGGGTTAGGATCTGGGGACATATGTTTTTTACTTACTTTTTTGTGATGCACACTCTATAAAGTATTTCAAAGATCAAACCATTTATTTTTTATGTCTTACCTCAAGGATATGCCTACCATTACCAAAGATCACCAAAATCAGAAAATTATATGACTGCTGGATTAAATTTATTGTTTCTTTGTAGAACCATATTCGTCCACTTCGCTACAAATGAATGTCTTAATGGTTTTGGATTTGTCTAATTTTTTGCGAGGATGATAAATGAATGATGTACAAAAATATAAACAATTGGATCATTGAAATACATAGTGGATCCCACAAAAATGTGTGTCAAATTGTGTGTCAAAATCATGTGTCACCAGATCCGAACGATCTTCATTCTTCTGGAATTTCATTTTCTTTAATTTTTCATAGTACTCAGCTTTGCGACTACCACAACACTTAATTATGGCTTGTTTGGAAGCGCTTTTAAAATGATTGAAAACGCTTTTAGAGAAAATATTTTGGGTTCTAAAAGCACTTCAAGTGCTTTTTCAAGATTCACTTGCATATTTACTTAAGAATTTGTTCCAAAAACAGTTTCACTGGAAAATATTTTCAACAATTTTACAAACACTTCCAAACAAACCATTATTTTTCATGAAAATGAGTTTCCTATAAAAGGAATCTGGATTCTCTCCGGATCCTCTTTGTGAGGATCTCGAGAATCTGTGAATTATGTCCGTTCATCGTACATCATGCGGTTAGAAATTATTTTAAATTAAACATAAACAGTATTTGACAAAAACTGAACGCACGATATACGATAAACAGACAAAATTCACTGATCCTTGGAATCGCCACAAAGAGGATCCAACTCACAAAGAGGATCCGAAGAATCTTGTTGGGTATAAAAGCACCTACCAAGGGACAATGTGACTTGAAATTTGTTTGGGGGAGCATTTTCTAGAGGCTTTTGCCCCCGTTTCTCAAAGCTCATAAATTTTGACCCTTTAAAATGTGAAAATATTTTTTTTTAACAAACGGTACTATCTACATTGAGATAGAAAATCTGACACACCCCGATCCTAGAATCAAGGCGTGTTGGCCATCACGTGAGCGTGACGTAACCATAAGTGCGGTGCGGAAGCAAAGATAAGAGAATTACGAAGGAATCAAAACCAATTACTAGCGATAATAACCAAATAGCATGCTAGAGTGAGTTAAAGTGTAACATCCCACATCGCCCAGGGGAGTGATCCTTAAATGTATATTCTCATCCCTACCTAGCACGAGGCCTTTTGAGAGCTCACTGGCTTCGGGTTTCGTCGGAACTCCGAAGTTAAGCGAGAAGGTGGCCAGAGCACTCCTATGATGGGTGACCCACTGGGAAGTTGCTCGTGAGTTCCCAAAAAACAAAACCGTGAGGGAATGGTAAGCCCAAAGCGGACAATATCGTGCTATGGTGGTGGTGCAGGCCCGGGAAGTGGTCCGCCCCGGGCCGGGATGTGACAAATGGTATCAGAGCCAATCCTTGGCCGGAAGTGTGCCGACGAAGATGTCGGGCCCCTAAGGGGGGTGGATTGTAACATCCCACATCGCCCAGGGGAGTGATCCTTAAATGTATATTCTCATCCCTACCTAGCACGAGGCCTTTTGGGAGCTCACTGGCTTCGGGTTTCGTCGGAACTCCGAAATTAAGCGAGATGGTGGCCAGAGCACTCTCATGATGGGTGACCCACTGGGAAGTTGCTCATGAGTTCCCAAAAAACAAAACCGTGAGGGAATGGTAAGCCCAAAGCGAACAATATCGTGCTACGGTGGTGGAGCGGGCCTGGGAAGTGGTCCGCCCCGGGCCGGGATGTGACATAAAGTGTGAACACACACATAAACAGAGCTTAAGAACTAGGTGCAGCCAAGTAGGACTATAATCAAATTACAACACCCGCAGGTGAGTCCTACATGCAGGAAGTCTGTCAGAACGCCGAAGAAAAACCTCGTGAGCCACCAACTGCTAACTAGAACCTGGAGGGGCGCAAAACAAAATTGAGTGGGTCAGTAAAACGAAACTTTTCGAAAACATTTCATTTAAAACATTTCTAACCCCTCACTGTAAAACCTGTATACTTTTCCAGAAAATAGCATAATAGCATATAACTTTTCATAAATCTCAAATCATCAGTCTTTCTTAAAAACCAGAAAGTATGCCATGCTATAAATGTCAAAACAGAATGAATGATGCATCAATGTAACAGGTGACATAATGAATTAACCGAAGACCCTGCAGTTGGTCATGTATGGTTAATTCTATAGCTCAACATCCAATCCAACCGGAGTCACCTCGGTGACCTGTACGGCACTACACTACATATAAGTCGGAACTACCTGAAGTAGTCTGTACGACAAGAATGGTGAAATAATATGCTCTAGTGCTTCTCTCATCAATCATCTGCGCGCATAATCTAAAGTCACCTACTAGTCGGAACCACCTCTAATGGTCTGTACGACTAGTATGTCAGAACCCTCTCATGGTCTGTACGACATATCGGAACCCTCTCATGGTCTGTACGACATGCACCTACTTGGATCCAAGGTGAGTGTGCGGTGCGGGTGAATAATATAAGCACTAACACCATGATTGCAGGTTATGAGCTATCCACATAATATACATCATCAATGATTCACATGAATAACATAAAACTCACCTGATACTCACTTGTGCGTCCACAGCACCAATTCACATATATATATATGCATCAATTATCAATTCATATAACTCATATATGCATGCATGGCATTTTAGAAAAACACTTTCATTTGAACTCAATTTCTGGGAATTTCAATAGCATATAGGTATAAACAGAAATACTGCCCACTCACTGATAAGTCGAAGGGTCATAGCCCCCGTGACGTCCCTGGATGCGCTCGTCCTCGGGATAGGTATCACCTATATGCGAAACAACTATAAAAACGTTATTTTAAAGCATATAACCAACAATTATCAATAACTTCTCATACGGTGCTCAATTTGGGTATATGAATATACAACAATGACCTACTCGACGTCACGAACGTCAACATATTTTTAAAATAAATTTTGGGCTTGTCACGCGCCCCCACGCGCCAGGAAGGGCACGGGTTCCCGCGCCCCCCCACGCGCGTCTCCTACCTTGGGCTCGCCGGACTGGTTTTTCCAGTGGCCTGAAAACTGGAGATTTTTTAATCTCCTTGTTCTCCTTCGTTTCTCAACCATTTTTCATGCATTTTATATCAAAATGAAGCCCTAAGCATGTAGAATCACGTTACACTACTTTAAGGCTCTAAAAATCACGAAATCTCACCGGAGAATTTCCAAGAAAACCGGCCAACTTCGAACTCGACGAACCCAACGTCCAAAACTTCCAAACGAACGTCCCCGAGCTTCCTTAGGACCTCACTAAGCTCACTATAAGCTTGGATTGTCCTAAAAATCAACCAACACAAAGTTCATGAATAGTGCCAAACTCGGACCTCGAGTTTTCAATGTGAAAACGAAGGATTTCTTACCTGAAAATGGTATCTTTGAGTTCGTAGAGTCCTCACGAGCACGATGGTGCCTTCAAAATCCTCGATCCATGAAGTTTCAGGGGTTTTTGGCGTTGGTCCGTACGGTTCGAGAGTGAGAGAGAGAGAGATTGAACGGAGAGGAGAGAGAGAGAGAGCACGGGGAAGGAGAAAGAGAGGTTTGACCCGTGTGTGTGTGTGTGGTCCATCCTAAAACCATCACCATCCATTTTTTTTTCTCAACTCCCTAACCACAAAAATCCATGTAACCCTTAATCCAATTAAATGTTCCAAAACTTAGGGAAATATGTATATTCAATAATATGGCACACACGTACCTTAGTAACTGTCCAGGGTAATTTTGTCCTTTCACGTCCTTAATAAGAAAATCTCGGGACGGGCTGTGACAAAATCTGCCTTTGTTCCGTACTTTTTTTTATTCTAATTAATTGAATTTGTTGAATTGTTGTTCGGTTCATATTATAATGAATTGAAATTGATAAGGAGTTGGTCAATAATGCTTGATAGGAATTTTACCACCTGCAAAAGTAGGGATGAAAACACTTAAAAATACTTGCAAGAGTACAAAGTTATCGTAGTATAGCAGGTTAAGCAAGGTTGTTATCCACATGGATTGAATGAATAATTCATGTAAATACCAAATCTTAATTAATTCTTTGAAAACACACTTTGGAAAAAGTTGATTTTATGACCTAGAATATTAAAAACGAATTTTAAATTAAAACAATTAATGAAACCAATTTGAAAGGAAACAGTCTTAGAATATAATGATAAATGGACACTAGGGTTCCGTCATCCCCTTAACAATCCTACGTAGTTCTTCCAATTACTTATGAATTACCCATACATATTTTGAAGGTTAGATTTTCCTAAAGTATGCCCTACTTGGAACCTCCAACATAGAACATATATCTAACATGCAACCTGTATGTGGCATTCAGATTGAATGTGAACATGCAAGACTCATTAAGTTTTGTGAAAACCTTTTGAAAAACCATATAACACTTAAAACGTGTCGTCCATCATAAGAAGTTACATATATTAACCACAAGAAGCCAGCGCCAATTTCAGGGACAGCCCTTTGCCAAAATTACATCAAATTATTTTTCTAAATATCCTAATGGTGGCCAATCATCAAGACAATTAGATAGTTTAAACCGATGATTCATAATTCAAAATCCGCATGCATAATATCATAAGTAAATTGAAAAGAAACTACATATTCTTGCTAAGTGTCACAGCCCGTCCCGATCTTGGATTGGAAAGACAAGGTTATAAGAAATAAGACAGTGAGCTTAGTAAAAGTATTGTGGAGGAACCACTCAGTGGAATAAGCTACTTGGGAAATGGAAGATCGAATGAGAGAGATGTATCCAAGGTTATTTTATGAGTATTAAGTGGATTGGTTGGTTGTATGAATTTCGGGGACGAAATTCTATAAGGAGGGAAGATTGTCACAGCCTGTCCCGAGATTTTCTTATTAAGGACGTGAAATGACGAGATTTCCCTTAGCGGGTACTAAGGTATGTGTGTGTGACATGTTTTGAATTTACATAATTCCCTAAGTTTTGGAAAGTTTGAATTTGGATTTAAAAATTGGTTTGTAAATTGGGTGGTTAGGGATCTAAGAGATTGGATAGTGATGGTTTTGGTGAGACCACACGGGACACGTGCACATTCACACAAATCCCTCACTTTCCCGTACCCTCTCTCTCTCCCTTCCCTCACGACTCTCACTCTCTCTTCCTTCGAAACCGTACGGACCAAAGCACCAAATCTCTCAAAACTTCATGGATCGAAGTGCAGATTAGCACCATTGTATTCGTGAGTGTCCTACGAACTCAAAGATACCATTTTCAGGTAAGAAACCCTTCTTTTTCACGTTGAAAACTCGAGGAACAATTTGGGTACTATTCATGAACTTTGTGTGGGTTGATTTTTAGGACAATCCAAGCTTATAGTGAGCTTAGTGAGGTCCTAAGGAAGCTCGGGGACGTTCGTTTGGAAGTTTTGGACGTCGGGATCACCACGTTCAAAGTTGGCCGGTTTTCGTGGGATTTCTCTGGTGAGATTTCGTGATTTTTAGAGGTTGAAAGTAGTGTAACGTGATTCTACATGCTTAGGGCTTCATTTTGATATAAAATACGAAGAAAATGGTTGAGAAACGAAGGAGAACAAGGAGATTGAAAAATCTCCAGTTTTCCGGCCACTGGAAAACTCAGTCCAGCGAGCTCGAGGAAGAAGACGCGCGTGGGGGCGCGTGCGGCCTCAGAAATTTTTTCTAAAAATTCCTCGACGTCCGTGACGTCGAGTAGGTCACTGTGGTATATTCATATACCCAAATTGAGCACCGTATGAGAAGTTATTACGAATTGTTGGTTATATGCTTTAAAATAACGTTTTATAGTTATTTCGCATATAGGTGATACCTATCCCGAGGACGAGCGCATCCAGGGAGGTCACGGGGGCTACGACCTTTCGACTTATCAGCGAGTGGGCAGTATTTTCTGTTTATACCTATATGCTATTAAAATTCCCATAAATTGAGTTTTAATGAAAGTATGTTTCTAAAATGCCATGCATTCATGATATGAATGATATGAGATATATGAATTGATAATTGATGCATATATATATGTGAATTGGTGCTGTGGACGCACAGGTAAGTATCAGGTGAGTTTTATGTTATTCATGTGCATTGTTGATGATGTGTATTATGTTAATAGCTCATAACCTGCAATCATGGTGTTAGTGCTTATATTATTCACCTCGCACCGCACGCTCACCTTGGATCCAAGTAGGTGCATGTCGTACAGACCATGAAAGGGTTCTGACATGTCGTACAGACCATGAGAGGGTTCCGACTAGTAGGTGACCTTAGATTATGTGCACAAATTATTGATGAGAGAAGCACTAGAGCGTATTATTACACCATTCATGTCGTACAGACTACTTTAGGTAGTTCCGACTTATATGCAGTGTAGTGCCGTACAGGTCACCGAGGTGACTCCGGTTGGATTGGATGTTGAGCTATAGAATTAACCGTACAGAACCAACTGCAGGGTCTCAGGTTAATTCATCATTTCACCTGTTACATTGATGCATCATTCATTATGTTTTTGAAATTATAACATGGCATACTTTCTGGTTTTTGAGAAAAATTGATGATTTGAGATTTATGAAAAGTATTATGCTATTATGCTATTTTCTGGGAAAGTATACAGGTTTTACAGCGAGGGGTTAGAAATTTTTTTAATGAAAGGTTTTCGAAAAGCTTTGTTTTACTGACCCACTCAATTTTGTTTTGCGCCCCTCCAGGTTCTAGTTAGCAGTTGGTGGCTCACGAGTTTCGCTTTGGCGTTCTGACAGACTTCTACATGTAGGACTCACCTGCCCGTGTTGTATCTTAATTATAGTCCTACTTGACTGCACCTATTGCTTAAGCTCTGTTTATGTGTGCACTCACACTTTAACTCACTCTAGCATGCTATTTGGTCATTCTTGCGAGTAGTTGATTTTGTTTCCTTTGTAATTCTCTTATCTTTGCTTCCGCACCGCACTTATGGTTACGTCACGCTCACGTGACGGCCATCACGCCTTGATTCTAGGATCGGGGTGTGTCAGTTTGGTATCAGAGCCTAGGTTGCAGTCCTGTATAATTGTTAATGCTCTAATGATCTTTTGGTGTCTTCCGTCAGAACTATGCCGCCTCGTAGGGAACCACATCGTACTTCTGAGTCTAACTTCCCTGATATAGCTCAATTAGGGGAAGCGATTGACCATGCTTTTCAGAATGCAATTCGTCATCCTCCCCCTCCTCAGAGAACACCCCTGAAGACCCTGTACAATTTGAAGTTAGACCGCTTCATGGGTAATGAGGGGCATGAAGGGGCAGAGAAATGGCTAGATCATATTGAGAAGACTTTTCAGGTGATGCAAAGTCAGGGGAACCTTCCTGCTAACGGATGGGTCGAAACCACTACTTGGTTTTTGGGGTAAGAGCCAGCAGGTTGGTGGAAGAATCAGGCTCAGTTTACGTCACCGGAGATGGCATCTGATTTGGAGGTATTTAAGGAGAATTTTAAGAAGAGATTTGTCCCTCCAGAGTATATTGACCGTAAGAAGCAAGAATTCGCCCGACTGAAGGAAAAGAATATGTTGGCGTATGAGTACTACAGGAAATTTACAGATTTATCTTGATATGATCCTGATACAGCTGGTAATCCGGTATTGATGCTTCGCCGCTTTAAGTTGGGAATTAAGAGGAAATGGCGGACTTTTGCTAGTGCACTTCCTTGCGTCGATTATCATGAGTTTTCTGAGATCTTGGTTCGGATGGAGGATTCCGATAACCTTCCCAGTAACAGTGATGATGATGAAGAGAAGAATGATACTCAGAGGAGAGATGATAGGGGAAAAGGTATCTCTATTCCGGGACCCCGCAGGACGCAGAATTTCAAGAGAAGTGGAGCAAGCTCGAGTTCTTCCAGTGGAGGATTTAGTGCGACAGGCCCGAGAAGAGGTGGAAGGTTTGCTGATGGACCCAGATTTCAGAGGCCGAGAGATTTTAGTGGAGCTGGTGGTTCAGGTGCTCCGTTGTGCCGTCGATGTAACTTCAGGCATCATGGAGAATGTAGGAGAAGTGGTGGTGGTGGTGGTGGTTGTTTTACTTGTGGACAGATGGGACATAGAGCTGCTCAGTGTCCCCAGAGTCAGCAGAGACCTCAGCAGTCTACTATGCCACCTCCAGCACCTGTACAGCAGAATTATGGATCAAACAACTATGGTCAGACTAGCCGTGGTGATGCTTACCACTATCAGGGTGATGCTGCTCCCTATACTTCCGGACCGAATCAGTATGCCCAGGATCCTTATTCTCATAGTCGGTATTCTCAAGATCCTGGAGGTTATTCTTCATATTCTTCCATGTCAGCCAGTGGATCTCAGCGGTATCAAGGAAATCAGCCCCGTCAGGGAGAGGTTGCTGCTAGCGGTGCAGGACCGTCTAGACAGGCTAGCCAGTCAGGCCAGGGACGCACTTCTCAGGGGAGAGGTAATTAAGGTAGCAGAGGTCGTGGTGAACGACAGCAAGCTCAGGGACGTGTGAATCACATCTCACTGCAGGATGCTCAGAACCATCCAGACTTGATCATGGGTACGTTAAACATCCTTGGTCACTTTGCTAGAGTTTTGATTGATTGTGGTGCTACCCATTCTGTGATTTCTCATACGTTTGCTCAAATGACACAACCTCACCCTACACCTCTAGGATTTGATTTAGAGTTTGCTATACCTAGATGAGACAAATGTTATGTTGATAGTGTGTATCCAGGGTGTCCAGTGATGGTAGATGGCGTAGTTATGCCAGCTAATCTTATCCCGTTAGATATTGTGGATTTTGATGTGATTCTAGAGGCCGATTGGTTGCATTTTAATTGTGCCCATATAGATTGTTACGGGAAATCAGTTACTTTCCTTCGTCCTGGACTACCAGAGGTTACTTTTGTGGGTGAAAGAAACGGGGTGAGACATGGTGTTATTTCTGCCATGAGAGCAAAGAAGTTGTTATCGAAAGGTTGTCAAGGATACTTAGCACATGTGGTGTTAAATGATGTTGCTCCTAGCAGTATTGAGGAAGTTGGAGTAGCCAGGCACTATCCTGATGTATTCCCAGATGATTTGCCTGGATTGCCGCCGGACAGAGATGTGGAGTTTTCTATTGATTTGCTTCCAGGTACGGATCCTATATCCTTGACTCCATATAGAATGGCTCCAGCTGAATTGAGAGAGTTAAAAATTCAGTTACAGGAATTAACTGATAAAGGTTTCATTCAACCTAGTACTTCACCTTGGGGAGCTCCGGTATGGTTTGTAAGAAAGAAAGATGGAACTTTGAGATTGTGTATTGATTATAGGCAATTGAATCGGGTAACGATTAAAACCGTTATCCATTGCCTCGTATTGATGATTTATTCGATCAGCTTAAAGGTGCATGTGTGTTCTCTAAGATTGACTTGAGATCTGGATATTATCAGTTGAAGATTAAAGAAGAGGATGTACCTAAAACGGCTTTCAGAACCCGTTATGGACATTATGAATTTTTAGTGATGCCATTTGGATTGACTAATGCACCTGTAGCTTTCATGAGGTTGATGAATGAAGTATTCCAGCAATATCTTGATAGGTTTGTCATTGTTTTCATTGATGATATTCTGGTATACTCTAAGTCGAAAGCAGATCATATTCGACATCTAAACTTGGTATTAAGGAAATTGAGAGAACATCAGTTGTATGCCAAGTTTAGTAAATGCCAGTTTTGGTTTAATCAAATGGCATTTTTGGGACATGTGGTATCGGCACAAGGAATTCAAGTTGATCCTCAGAAGATAGCAGCGGTGGAGAATTGGGAACAGCCACGAACCGTCACCGAGGTACGGAGTTTCCTTGGTCTAGCAGGTTATTATCGACGGTTTGTTCAAGATTTCTCTATGATTGCATTGCCACTAACAAAGTTAACCATGAAAGATGTTAAGTTTGTATGGGATGAGAATTGTGAGCAAAGTTTCCAGCAGTTGAAACATTGCCTCACTCACGCTCCAGTTTTGGTACTTCCTGACGATAGTGGTAACTATGAGATTTATAGTGATGCTTCCTTGAATGGTCTGGGATGTGTCTTGATGCAGCATAATAGAATGATCGCATATGCTTCTCGACAGTTGAAGATTCATGAAAGGAATTATCCTACTCACGATCTTGAGTTAGCAGCCATTGTTTTTGCTCTGAAGATTTGGAGGCATTATCTCTATGGCGAGAAATGTAAGATCTTCACAGATCATAAGAGTCTTCAGTATCTTTTCACTCAGCATGATCTTAATCTTCGTCAGCGAATATGGATGGAGTTGCTAAGTGATTATGACTGCACTATTGAGTATCATCCGGGTCGTGCAAATGTGGTAGCTGATGCACTAAGTAGGAAACCTCAAGGTCGACTTAATGCCTTGTATGCTTGCCGTGTTCCTCTACTTGCAGATTTGAGAGCTACTGGAGTTAAATTGGAGTTGGAAGAGCGAAGAGAAGCTTTTCTTGCTAGTTTCCAAGTCAGGCCAGTTTTGGTTGATCGTGTACTTGAAGCTCAGTTGGTTGATGAGGAGATTCAAGAATTGATTCAGTTGAGAAGTGAAGGGAAAAAGAAAGACCTCAAAATTCGGGAGTCGGATGGCATGCTTATGCAAGAGAATAGAATGTATGTGCCGAATAACGAGGAACTAAAGAAAGAAATTTTGGATGAAGCACATTGTTCGGCTTATGCGATGCACCCAGGAGGAACTAAGATGTACCATACCATTCGACCATTTTATTATTGGCCGGGTATGAAAAGGGAAATTGTTGAGTATGTAAGTAGGTGTATTGTTTGCCAACAAGTCAAAGCTGAAAGAAAGAAGCCTTTTGGTCGGATGCAACCACTTCCCGTCCCTCAGTGGAAATGGGAAAATATAACTATGGATTTTGTGTATAAACTTCCACGTACACAAAATGGATTTGATGGCGTTTGGGTGATTGTAGATCGGCTTACCAAGTCAACACACTTCATTCCAGTGAGAGAAAAGTATCATCTGAATAAATTGGCTAAGTTGTTCATCACGAAGATTGTGAAATATCATGGCGTTCTAGTGAATATTATTTCTGACCGAGATCCAAGATTTACTTCTAAGTTTTGGATAGCTTTTCAGGAAGCTCTTGGTACGAAATTGCTTTATAGCACTGCTTATCATCCTTAGACAGATGGACAATCAGAGAGGACTATTCAGACGTTGGAGGATATGTTGAGATCTTCAGTGTTGCAGTTTGGTGATTCTTGGCATGATCGCCTGGATTTGATGGAATTTTCCTACAACAATAGTTTTCATTCGAGCATTGGTATGTCACCATTTGAGGCACTCTATGGTAGAGCTTGTCGTACGCCATTGTGTTGGTCAGAGGTTGGTGAAAGAGTGCTAGAGGGCCCAGAGATTGTAGATGAGACTACTTAAAATGTTCAGGTGATTAAGTCTAACCTGAAAGCGGCCCAAGATCGACAAAAGAGTTTAGCAGATAGACATGCTACTGATCGAGTTTATGATGTGGGTAACTTGGTATTTTTTAAATTGTCACCTTGGAGAGGTGTAGTACGGTTCGGAAAGAGAGGCAAGCTAAGTCCTAGATATATAGGACCTTATGAGATCACTGAGAGGATTGGTGAAGTTGCTTACAGATTGGAGTTACCTCCGGAGCTATCTAAGGTTCATAATGTATTTCATGTCTCGATGCTTCGACATTATGTTTCAGATCCTTCGCATGTGATTCCTCCTCAACCTTTGGAAATTAATCCGGATTTGACGTATGATGAGGAACCAGTCACTATCTTGGATTGGAAAGACAAGGTTATAAGAAATAAGACAGTGAGCTTAGTAAAAGTATTGTGGAGGAACCACTCAGTGGAAGAAGCTACTTGGGAAACGGAAGATCGAATGAGAGAGATGTATCCAAGGTTATTTTATGAGTATTAAGTGGATTGGTTGGTTGTATGAATTTCGGGGACGAAATTCTATAAGGAGGGAAGATTGTCACAGCCTGTCCCGAGATTTTCTTATTAAGGACGTGAAATGACGAGATTTCCCTTAGCGGGTACTAAGGTATGTGTGTGTGACATGTTTTGAATTTACATAATTCCCTAAGTTTTGGAAAGTTTGAATTTGGATTTAAAAATTGGTTTGTAAATTGGGTGGTTAGGGATCTAAGAGATTGGATAGTGATGGTTTTGGTGAGACCACAAGGGACACGTGCACATTCACACAAATCCCTCACTTTCATGTACCCTCTCTCTCTCCCTTCCCTCACGACTCTCACTCTCTCTTCCTTCGAAACCGTACGGACCAAAGCACCAAATCCCTCAAAACTTCATGGATCGAAGTGGAGATTAGCACCATTGTATTCGTGAGTGTCCTACGAACTCAAAGATACCATTTTCAGGTAAGAAACCCTTTGTTTTCACGTTGAAAACTCGAGGTCCGATTTGGGTACTATTCATGAACTTTGTGTTGGTTGAATTTTAGGACAATCCAAGCTTATAATGAGCTTAGTGAGGTCCTAAGGAAGCTCGGGGACGTTCGTTTAGAAGTTTTGGACGTCGGGATCACCACATTCAAAGTTGGCCAGTTTTCGTAGGATTTCTCCGGTGAGATTTCGTGATTTTTAGAGCCTTAAAGTAGTGTAACGTGATTCTACATGCTTAGGGCTTCATTTTGATATAAAATATGAAGAAAATGGTTGAGAAACGAAGGAGAACAATGACATTGAAAAATCTCCAGTTTTCCGGCCACCGGAAAACTCAGTCCAGCGATCTCGAGGAAGAAGACGCGCATGGGAGGCGCGTAGGTCCGTGCCCCTCCGGGCGCGTGGGGGCGCGTGCGGCCTCAGAAATTTTTTCTAAAAATTCCTCGACGTCCGTGACGTCGAGTAGGTCACTGTGGTATATTCATATACCCAAATTGAGCACCGTATGAGAAGTTATTACGAATTGTTGGTTATATGCTTTAAAATAATGTTTTATAGTTATTTCACATATAGGTGATACCTATCCCGAGGACGAGCGCATCCAGGGACGTACGGGGGCTACGACCTTTCGACTTATCAGTGAGAGGGCAGTATTTTCTGTTTATACCTATATGCTATTAAAATTCACAGAAATTGAGTTTTAATGAAAGTATGTTTCTAAAATGCCATGCATGCATGATATGAATGATATGAGATATATGAATTGATAATTGATGCATATATATATGTGAATTGGTGTTGTGGACGCACAGGTAAGTATCAGGTGAGTTTTATGTTATTCATGTGCATTGTTGATGATGTGTATTATGTTAATAGCTCATAACCTGCAATCATGGTGTTAGTGCTTATATTATTCACCTCGCACCGCACGCTCACCTTGGATCCAAGTAGGTGCATGTCGTACAGACCATGAGAGGGTTCTGACATGTCGTACAGACCATGAGAGGGTTCCGACTAGTAGGTGACCTTAGATTATGTGCACAGATTATTGATGAGAGAAGCACTAGAGCGTATTATTACACCATTCATGTCGTACAGACTACTTCAGGTAGTTCCGACTTATATGCAGTGTAGTGCCGTACAGGTCACCGAGGTGACTCCGGTTGGATTGGATGTTGAGCTATAGAATTAACCGTACAGAACCAACTGCAGGGTCTCCGGTTAATTCATCATTTCACCTGTTACATTGATGCATCATTCATTCTGTTTTTGAAATTATAACATGGCATACTTTCTGGTTTTTGAGAAAAATTGATGATTTGAGATTTATGAAAAGTATTATGCTATTATGCTATTTTCTGGGAAAGTATACAGGTTTTACAGCGAGGGGTTAGAAATGTTTTTAATGAAAGGTTTTCGAAAAGCTTTGTTTTACTGACCCACTCAATTTTGTTTTGCGCCCATCCAGGTTCTAGTTAGCAGTTGGTGGCTCACGAGTTTCGCTTTGGCGTTCTGACAGACTTCTACATGTAGGACTCACCTGCCCGTGTTGTATCTTAATTATAGTCCTACTTGACTGCACCTATTGCTTAAGCTCTGTTTATGTGTGCACTCACACTTTAACTCACTCTAGCATGCTATTTGGTCATTCTTGCTAGTAGTTGATTTTGTTTCCTTTGTAATTCTCTTATCTTTGCTTCCGCACCGCACTTATGGTTACGTCACGATCACGTGACGGCCAGCACGCCTTGATTCTAGGATCGGGGTGTGTCACTAAGGCTCGTGGCCTCGTCCTAGCAAACGAAAATAGTTACGAACAATCATAAAACAAAATATCATTAAAATCATGAATAGAAAACACCTTGAAAATAAACTTAAATCCAAAAGCTGTGCGTTCTTCTCTTTTCTCTCCTCCTGTCCTAATAGCTAAATATCTTTATTTATACTACTACAAAATAAAACCCTAAAAGGTCTTAGAATAAAACTAGGAAACATAATAAAATAATAAAACAGAAAATAAAAGGTTTCCTATTTAAATTGAAATTCAGACTTATCAGAAAATCAAACTTTTGACTGACCAAATCAACTCTGATTTGGTCCCAAATTGTCTCTTTTTTAATTTTGAGACGTCCTTAACAAATCTGCAGAAGGAATCTTCCTCAAAATATGCCATCTTGACCTTCAAAATACCCAAAATGTCCAGAAACGTCAATATGAGAAAGGGGCGCGTTGGGTCTTTATTTCATTACCACGGTCAAATGGCTTGGTAGAAAAATCTGAAACTTTGATACAATTATCTTGAAAGACTCACGAACATCCTCCAATTGGAATTTGATCACTTTTTGCTCCAGATGAATTCGCATGTCCTACATTGGAAATATATAACAAAGTATCAACATTCTACCAAAATAACCAATAGATTAATACTAAGAATTGAGTAAAATATATAGTATAATATCGCCTCATCAAATACCCCCAAACTTAGCTTTATGCTTGTCCTCAAGCAAACCAAAACTCAAAAACAAATTAAAAACTAACAAACTTAATATCTTTATTAAAACTTAACTAAGACAAAATTTTCACATTCAAATTGCAATCCATAGAAAACATTAAAAATCAGAACATATTTTCAAAAGTTCCAACTAATCCCACTACAAAGTCTAAGCCATTTAGAATCAATTAGAAAATAATTCATGAACTTCCTTTGGTGTAAAGTGAACCAACATAGTTAAAGATACTCAATTAAAACTCTTACCACTCGTCCTCTTTATTTAACATTTCACACACAATAACTTGATATATATATATATATTTGCTCTCTTTTTTTTCTTCTTTTTTTCTAGTAATAGTAGTGGTCGTGCAATGCCACTTCCCTTAAGCTTTTGATCTAACCCATGTAATGAGCTTTAGGTTGATGACTCCCAAACCACTAAGGCTTTAGGGCACTATGTGTAGAACACCCCTAAGGACTTATTAACTTGAGCTGAAAAAGGCTATGAAACCAACTAACCACCTTGCCCCATATCAAGACTCTACCGTTTGAAGCGAGAATCACTGTTGATCAGGTAGGACTGGCCCGATTACTAAGCAAAGCCTCAGGTAGAACAATTATTACTTTATAAACTAAAAGTAAGTGTTTCAATCTCACTTCCCACAAACCATGTTGATGTGAATGTGCAAATTTTCAAAGTATAACTCATGAATTAGTGTCTAAGCAACGATAAATAGAAAAGACTTCAATGTGGGATTAACCTTCACCATGTCCATTTGTTCTAACGTTTAAAATAATCTATGGATGACACACCCCGTCCCGAAGGAGGGCATGCTGGGCGTCACGTGAGAGTGACGTAACCATTTACACAGTTCGGAAGCTTTAAAGATACAATTACTAAGATGAAACACCCGATGGTGAGTCCTACATTTGTGAATTCTGTCAGAACACCGTTGGATTCCTCGCGGCCACCAAAAACTCTGCTATCTAGAACCTGGAGGGGCGCAAAACAAAATTGAGTGGGTCAGTAAAACAAAGTTTTTCGAAAACTTTTCATTTAAAACATTTCTAACCCCTCACCGTAAAACCTGTATACTTTCCCAGAAAATAGTATATATATAACCATATGAAATCTCAAAACTCAAATCCCAAGTCTTTACCATTTTTCAAGAAAAATATGCCATGCCATGAATCAAAATATAAATCAGGTGAAATAAGGAATCAATCGGAGACCCTGCAGTTGGTCCTATACGATTAATTCTATAGCTCAATATCCCACTCAGCCGGAGTCACCACAGTGACCTATACGGCCCTACTCTGCACATCACTCGGAACTACGTAAGGTAGTCTGTACGATGAAAGGTGTAAAATACGCTCTAGTGCTTCTCTCATCAATCATCAGTGCTCATAACTAAGGTCACCCACTAGTCGGAATCACACCTAGTGATCTATACGACTAGCATGTCGGAACCCTCACATGGTCTGTACGACATCCACCTACTTGGATCCAAGGCGAGCGTGCGGTGTGGTGAATAATATAAGCACAAACACCTAGGGTGCAGGTTATGAGCTTAAAACGTCTCAACATCAAACAATTCAATGAATAATGAACTCACCTGACTTACCTGTGCCTCCACAGCACCATGCACATGTATGCATCATATATCAATCATATAATTCATATAACAATTCATATTTTCTTCAAATAATTCTATGCATGGCATTTCAAAAACATATTTCCAAATAAATGCATTTTCTGGGAAAAACAATAGTATATAGGTAATACGAAAACAAAACTGCCCACTCACCTGGAGTTCGCCCAACAACTCCCTAGCACAACACATCAAGGCGTCATGACGATCGGCGCCTAGAACAATAATCAAATCCAACCTCAGAAATCATATCGATAGAATATAACTTATATAAAACACATCACTACGCAGTTGGATCCGGATGATCTGCAACTCAGATTTCAAATCCATAACTTCCAGAGGTCCACAATATACCTCTAGGACAACATCCTAAAATTTCATTACCATCCAACGGTCGAATCTCCGATAATTATCAAAACCAAGTTACGGTTAACATTCTATTTTATGAACTTACAACTCCAATTCCGAAAGATCCGTAAATCGGATTCCCGATCCGTAAGTTCCTATAATCCTCAAATATTACGTATTACAACGTATCATAGTTTGGTGACGATCCGACGGGTGGATCGTCAATTCACATTTTCACCTAACCACGAATCGAAACGAACTTAGGTTCAATTACTCAATTTATGTCCATCAATTATCAAAATTGAACCTAGAACCTTAAACACATGCTAAGAATGACATTGGCGGGCCATTGGCCACGCGCCGCCGCACGGGCCGCCGCGGGTGGCGGTTGGCCGTCCCGGCTCGCCGGAAAATCCAACTATTTCCAAAAATTACCAAAATTTGCAGATTCGAAGATCTCAACGAGTAGAGTAAACTTTATACCTGAAGCCAAGGCCAATTTGGCCTGGAAGAGCTCCAATTTTTCCAAAACCGTGAAGAACCCTAGAATTTGGGTGAGTTCCAATTCGTCTTCAAATCAACTCCGTCGTCCCAACCAATGCTTGGGCTTTGTTCCAGATCCTAAGGGAATGCTAATGATGTTAGTAATTGAAAGAAAACGTTTCAAGATTTGAAGAATTTGAACAAAAAGTCACGGCACCCACGGGTGCGGTTTTCACCAAATCACCATCAAATTTCATGATTTTTGGGTTGAAACATGAAGAGGGAAGGCCTAGGTGTTGACTGGGAGTGGTACCTTGATCCAATTCGTGGAAAATCCGGTGAAAATCGTCGGAAAAATGGAGGTGGGTGTCGCGGGTAAACGGGTTGGGGGAAAACCCGTTTCCTCCTTTCCCCCGCATGCCACTCTCCCTCCTTTCCCTCATTTCTTCTCCCTCTGATTGGTCCTCCACCTCCTCCTCTTTCTGGTTGGCTCACTCCTCCCTCTCTCCTGTTCCGATTGGGCAGCTTTGCCCAATCCTCTATCTTCTTCTTCTTCTCTCACGTACGCACACACACAAAACCTTCTTCATCATTTATTTTTATTTCCTTTCTCTTACATCCAAGCCATCCATTTCATTCTTCATTAAATCTGGGCCGTCCATTTTCATAAAAGAAATTCTGGATTTTACTAAAATTATAATTCCTTAAAATCCCAAATTTCAAACGTTAATAACTTTTTCGATATAACTCCAAATCACGAACCGTCAGCGCCCACACGTCCGTAGCGACGAGTACTACGAGGATATGTCAAGAAAAGAAATCTTAGATGGCACGACACAACGATTAACCTCGAAGGGCATTTTTGTAAAATCCTTTATTAAAACTTTAAAAACTCTTAAGATTAGGGACGGGCTGTCACAATCTACCCACCTTAAAGAAATTTCGTCCTCGAAATTTACACAATCTTTACAATCCATCAATATCCATAAAACAGCCCGAAACACATCTCTCTCATTCGATTCTCTGACTTCCAAGTAGCTTCTTCCACTGAAAGATTCCTCCATAAACTTTCACCAAACTCATGGTCTTATTTCTCAGTACATCATCTTTCTAATATAAGATAGGCATTTGGCTCCTCATCATACGTCAAATCCAGATTGACTTCCAAAGGTTGAGGAGGTACCACTCGTGAAGGATATGAGATTTAATGTCGAAGTATCGAAACATGAAACATATCGTGCCCTTTCGTCGACTCTGGAAGCAACTCAAGCCTGTACGTAACTTCACCGACTCTTTCGGTGATCACATATGGTCTGATGTATCTAGGACTTACTTGTTTTTCTTTTTAAAACGAATCATACTTTTCCAAGGTGATAATTTCAAAATCATCCAATATATTGCATTAGACGTCTGGTCAGTGGCATGTTTGTCTGCTAAGCTCTTCAGCCGATCTTGGCTCACTTCCAGGTTAGACTTAATTACTTGAATATTCCGAGTAGTCTCCTCCACTAACTCAGGGCCTTGAATACCATCCGTCCACAATTCTAACAATTTCGAAACACAAGACACAGCTTTCCACGGCCTTATGGCATTGCTCTAGGGAACAAACTGAAAGGGCCAACATACCCAAGAAGTTCAACAGATCCGTAAGCCCAAATCTCTTTTCCATAAGACAGATAAATAACTGTTGCACTTCTGGAAAGGTTACGGCTCTTTCATTGAAGAATACTGCGCTGATTTAGTAAGCCAATCAATTATCACCTCAATTTCATCATAACCATCTCGTGAACGAGGAAACTTGCACGCATAATCTATATTAATATTTTCTCATTTCCGCTTTAACATGCTGACGGATGATACGCCTACTTACATACTCCACCATTTCTCTTTTCATACTCGGTCAATAGTAAAATGTTCGAATGATATGATACATTTTAATACCTCCAGGATGCCTTGAATAAGTTGAACAGTACGCAAATTCCAAAATTACTTCCTTTAATTCCATAACATTCGGTACAAACACCTTGTTCTCTTGCATAAGCTTGCCATCTGATTCTCTAACTCTGAGGTCTTTCTTTTTCCCGCTATTCCTTGCTTTAAATAAATTCTTGAATTTCTTCGTCAAACGCTTAAGCCTCAAGTACGACCTACCAAACAGGCCTGACTTGAAAATTAGCAAGTATGTTTTCCTTTCGATCTTCCATTCCCAACTTTACTCCAATAGATCTCAAATCCACAAGAAGATGGACATGGCAATCGTACCAGGCATTAATTCTCGCTGGGGTCTTCCTACTAAAAGCATTGGCCATAACATTTGCACGATCACCCTGGTCGTGCAATCATAATCACTAGACAACACAATCCACCTTCGTTGCCTAAGATTAAGATACCTCTGAATAAACAGATATTGGATACTCTTTTGATTTGTAAAAACTCTTGCACTTTTCTTCCCATAAAGACAATGTCTCCAAATCCTCAAAGCAAAGATAATAGTTGCTAATTCTAAATCATGAGTAGGGTAATTCATCTCATGAGGTTTCAATTGTCGTGAAGTGTAATAATCACTCTATCATGTTGCATCAACACGCATCCAAGAACATTCAAAGAAGTATCACTATAGACCACATAATTATCGTTTGGGAGTGCGAAAACAGATGCATGAGTGAGGGAATACTTTATTTGCTGAAGCTCTACTCACAATTTTCATCCACTCAAACCTAACCTATTTTTTAGTCGATCCCGTCAATAGCAAAGCAATGACTGAAAAATCCTTTACAAACGTCTATAGTAGCCTGCTAGACCAAGAAAACTCAGTACCTTAGTGATGGTTCGAGGTTGTTTCCAATTCTCCCAAGTTGTCACTCATTGAGGATCTACTTGAATACCTTGTGTAGATATCACATGTCCCAAAAATGCCACTCGATTCGTCCAAAATTGACAATTGCTAAACTTAGCATACAACCGATGTTCCTTCAAACATTTTAACACCAACTCAAAGTGACTAGTATGCTTTACTTTCACTTAAGAGTATACCAAACCTCAACTCTTTCCTTGAAATCGCATAGGCACCTCTAAGCTGATCAAACAATCATCAATACGCGGCAATGGATAATGGTTCCTACTCGTTACCCGATTCAATTACCTAATATCCATACATATTCTTAAGGTCCCGTCTTTCTTCCTTATAAACAAAGCTGGGGTTTTCCAAAGTAACGGACTAGGTGGATTGAAACCTTTATCAACCAATTCCTATGATTGAATTTTCAATTCCTTTAACTCTGTAGGAACCAATCTATAGCATAAAGTCTGTACTTGGAGACAATTCAATAGTGAACACCACATCTCTGTCTGATGGCAATCCATGTAAATCATTCCGGAAACACATTAGGAAAATGTCTATCACTCGTACGTCATTCACAATACTAGGAGTACGATCCTGCAACACCACATGAGCTACGTATCCTTGGCAACCTTTTGAGAATAATCTCTTTGCTCTCACAACATAAATAACGGCATGCCTTACTCCACTTTGCTCAATCACAAAAGTAACCTTTGATAATCCAAGACAATGGAAAGTAACTGATTTCCCGTAGCAATCCATATTGGCACGATTAATGTAACCAATCTATGCCTAAAATCACATCAAAATCCACAATGTCTAGCGGGATACGAATCGCTGGCATAACTACTTCTTCCACCATCACTGGACACCCTGAATAATCATAACCGACATAGAATGACTTACTTGTTTACTTGCTTAACGAATCCGACAAATAAGTTATGGATATTACGGTCTGCAGCCCGCAATAACGATAACTCACTGTCGTCTCGATAAGTAAGCAACAATTCTTAAGGGTGCAATATTATCATCTTACTCCTCACGGAGAAAATACACACATACGCCTCGATCGTGCTCCAACATTACTCTCTTTGGCAACATCGTCCAAAACATCAAATTTCCGCATCATGACCAATGAACTCTGGCAAAGTGACCAAAATATCTAACGTATCCATAATCAAGTCCGAATGATTCAAAGCATCTTCCAGCTCTATGTTCCATTTGTCCACATGTAAAGCATCACCTACTTCCCGCCTACACTCTCCAAAGTGTATGCTATTGTACTTACGGCACAAAGATACATTTCCACTACCATAGTCACCTCGCCTCTGTAATCTAGGATCTCCAGTAAATCTACCATTTCGCATCTGACCAATGTTACTAAAATAATCTCTGCTGGCAGAACTAGAATTAACTCCACTTCCTTTGAAGCTCTAAGTCTTGCGAGGCTCTTGAGACACATAACCTTTACTTTGGTCATCATTCATTTGATCCTCATTCGTTTCCTTGTCTCAAATTGTAAACTCTTGTTTCTTACCATCCATATATGCCGGAGGAATAATCTTTTCTTAAACAACTCTTTAAACAATTCTCATTCAGCTATTTCCTCCGGTGACATCGTATAAGACTCCTATCTCCACCAGGATGCAATTTCAACACTCAGAAACTAGGTAGCCATCTCGACCCACCTGTCGGGAGGAAGATTCCCTTGACTTTGCATAATCCGAAACGTTTTTTCCAAATGATTAAGCCATCACTCTGCTCCCTCAGGTTCTTCATTTCCATAAAGTGATTCAAATTCAACTTATAACCATTCTCAAAAGGAGTCCTTTGGGAATGACGGATAACAGACTGAATCACATTAGTAGTAGTTTCCCATAACTAAGTTAAATCGGGGAAACTAAGCTCATATGAACAAGTGGCTATCCACGAGGCGATATAGTTCTGACAAAAGACACTAGGGAATTCTCAAGATGTCTAGGACTGCAACCTGGCTCTGATACCAACTGACACACCCCGTCCCGAAGGAGGGCATGCTGGCCGTCATGTGAGAGTGACGTAACCATTTACACAGATCGGAAGCTTTAAAGATACAATTACTAAGATGAAACACCCGATGGTGAGTCCTACATTTATGAATTCTGTCAGAACACCGTTGGATTCCTCGCGGCCACCAAAAACTCTGCTATCTAGAACCTGGAGGGGCGCAAAACAAAATTGAGTGGGTCAGTAAAACAAAGTTTTTCGAAAACTTTTCATTTAAAACATTTCTAACCCCTCACCGTAAAACCTGTATACTTTCCCAGAAAATAGTATATATATAACCATATGAAATCTCAAAACTCAAATCCCAAGTCTTTAACATTTTTCAAGAAAAATATGTCATGCCATGAATCAAAATATAAATCAGGTGAAATAAGGAATCAATCGGAGACCCTGCAGTTGGTCCTATACGATTAATTCTATAGCTCAATATCCCACTAAGCCGGAGTCACCACAGTGACCTATACGGCCCTACTCTGCACATCACTCGGAACTACGTAAGGTAGTATGTACGATGAAAGGTGTAAAATACGCTCTAGTGCTTCTCTCATCAATCATCAGCGGGCATAACTAAGGTCACCCACTAGTCGGAATCACACCTAGTGATCTATACGACTAGCATGTCGGAACCCTCACATGGTCTGTACAACATCCACCTACTTGGATCCAAGGTGAGCGTGCGGTGTGGTGAATAATATAAGCACTAACACCTAGGGTGCAGGTTATGAGCTTAAAACGTCTCAACATCAAACAATTCAATGAATAATGAACTCACCTGACTTACCTGTGCCTCCACAGCACCATGCACATGTATGCATTATATATCAATCATATAATTCATATAACAATTCATATTTTCTTCAAATAATTCTATGCATGGCATTTGAAAAACATATTTCCAAATAAATGCATTTTCTGGGAAAAACAATAGTATATAGGTAATACGAAAACAAAACTGCCCACTCACCTGGAGTTCGCCCAACAACTCCCTAGCACAACACATCAAGGCGTCATGACGATCGGCGCCTAGAACAATAATCAAATCCAACCTCAGAAATCATATCGATAGAATATAACTTATATAAAACACATCACTACGCAGTTGGATCCGGAAGATCTGCAACTCAGATTTCAAATCCATAACTTCCAGAGGTCCACAATATACCTCTAGGACAACATCCTAAAATTTCATTACCATCCAACGGTCGAATCTCCGATAATTATCAAAACCAAGTGACGGTTAACATTCTATTTTATGAACTTACAACTCCAATTCCGAAAGATCCGTAAATCGGATTCCCGATCCGTAAGTTCCTATAATCCTCAAATATTACGTATTACAACGTATCATAGTTTGGTGACGATCCGACGGTTGGATCGTCAATTCACATTTTCACCTAACCACGAATCGAAACGAACTTAGGTTCAATTACTCAATTTATGTCCATCAATTATCAAAATTGAACCTAGAACCTTAAACACATGCTAAGAATGACATTGGGGGGCCATTGGCCACGCGCCGCCGCACGGGCCGCCGCGGGTGGCGGTTGGCCGCCCCGGCTCGCCGGAAAATCCAACTATTTCCAAAAATTACCAAAATTTGCAGATTCGAAGATCTCAACGAGTAGAGTAAACTTTATACCTGAAGCCAAGGCCAATTTGGCCTGGAAGAGCTCCAATTTTGCCAAAACCGTGAAGAACCCTAGAATTTGGGTGAGTTCCAATTCGTCTTCAAATCAACTCTGTCGTCCCAACCAATGCTTGGGCTTTGTTCCAGATCCTAAGGGAATGCTAATGATGTTAGTAATTGAAAGAAAACGTTTCAAGATTTGAAGAATTTGAACAAAAAGTCACGGCACCCACGGGTGCGGTTTTCACCAAATCACCATCAAATTTCATGATTTTTGGGTTGAAACATGAAGAGGGAAGGCCTAGGTGTTGATTGGGAGTGGTACCTTGATCCAATTCGTGGAAAATCCGGTGAAAATCGTCGAAAAAATGGAGGTGGGTGTCGCGGGTAAACGGGTTGGGGGAAAACTCGTTTCCTCCTTTCCCCCGCATGCCACTCTCCCTCATTTCCCTCATTTCTTCTCCCTCTGATTGGTCCTCCACCTCCTCCTCTTTCTGGTTGGCTCACTCCTCCCTCTCTCATGTTCCGATTGGGCAGCTTTGCCCAATCCTCTATCTTCTTCTTCTTCTCTCACGTACGCACACACACAAAACCTTCTTCATCATTTATTTTTATTTCCTTTCTCTTACATCCAAGCCATCCATTTCATTCTTCATTAAATATGGGCCGTCCATTTTCATAAAAGAAATTCTGGATTTTACTAAAATTATAATTCCTTAAAATCCCAAATTTCAAACGTTAATAACTTTTTCGATATAACTCCAAATCACGAACCGTCAGCGCCCACACGTCCGTAGCGACGAGTACTACGAGGATATGTCAAGAAAACAAATCTTAGATGGCACGACACAACGATTAACCTCGAATAATGTGCGTTCCTCAAAGGGCATTTTTGTAAAATCCTTTATTAAAACTTTAAAAACTCTTAAGATTAGGGACGGGCTGTCACAATGGATATTAACTTAAAAATAATGAAAAATTTTAACTGACACAAAAATTAAAAAATCCAAAATTTCTTATTTCTCACCCCCCCCCGCCCCGCGAAATTTAAATCACACATTGTCCTCAAGGTGTGAAAAATAGGAGGCAAAAGCAAAAATAAACTTAAAACAACAAAAGGAAAAATAAACAATGACCCTATTTTAAGAAAAAGAAAAGAAAAACAAAATTGAAAACTAGAAAATAAAGGAAAATAAAATAATAAACAAAACAGAAAATAAAATAAAGGAGAGGGAATTGGACACACCTGGGGTTCGAAGATAGGGCCTGGAGCTGGGGAAAAAGGGCTGGAAACAAAACGGCACAAATTTGCCAGGCGCTGGGATCGAACTCGTGACCTGGGAGCATGAACCAGAGGCGTTGGGCTTTGCACGTGCAGGAGCACTTGTGTGAAAACCCTTGGACTTTCATCTATATAAGAGGACTTAAGAGCAACTCCACGAGAGGCTATAGCCCTATGGACAGGCAACCCAAAAAACCCAATAGCCTCCCTCCTTTGCTCCAGCCCATGCGGGTGATGGGGCTCGGGGGAGGCCTGGTGGACAGGCCAGGCGAGAATCCACAGTCCGAGAGTCTGAGGGCCAGCTGATGCAAGGCTGACGTCATGGTGGCGGCAGTCACGTTATAAAATTAATATAAAATAAAAAATGTAAAAAATTAATAAAAAATCCGAAAAAATATTAAAAAATAAAAAAAAATTGATTTATTTTTTCTATAAGTATGTTATCATTATCTTCCAACTTACACCACAATTTTATATTTTCTCAAATACTTTGGGTTGTAATTTCTTATTTAATGACACGTGGTACAATGAGACCGATTAAAAATCCTATCCGAAATTACAAATAAAATTATTTTTTATTATTTTATAAAATAAAAAATAATAATATTTTATTACCTATTGCCATGACTATTCAGTTTAGGGATAGAGATGTAAAAGGAAATTACTGTTCATTAAAGATAGTTAATGTTCACTGGGGGGATTCAATAGTAAGTTGACCTAGAGGGCCTTTGATATGCTGGAGTTGCTCAAACAACTTCATATCTAACCCAACCCTTAGCCGTTAAGAGCTCATGACCTCAAGCCCAAAGTCCCTCCACTCATTTCTCATTTTCTCGAACACCTACCTTGCATTTATCTCGATTCTCTCATCCACAACACAAACAAACACCCTCTAGCTCCTCTGGGAGTCCCATCTTCTTTATCTGTTCATTGCTCTCAAGGCAAAGGTGGAGGTCCACCCCCAAACTTCCGATTTTAGTGTCGACACACTCAGACGTAAAAATTCTCATTCTCTAAATTCAATTTCAACTCCAAAGCTTAGATTAAGGAAAATTAGAGGACGAGTGTCTGATGTATGTGTGCTCCAGTGTAGGAGCTGCATAATGCCGATCCATCATACCAAACAACGGTAAATGTCTAGAGCCTTTCTCATCTAGAATGGAAAGGTATACATATGTATCCCTTCCTCTTATTTGTGTGTCATGTATGAATATGATTTTTGCTTTCTCGCAATTGTCCTCTGTGTTTGTGCATGTCTCCATTGATGTATGTTGAGCAAAAATATATGCATATGGATGGTCCTGATGACTATTCTTCTTTGTGTTGCTTGGATCCCCACCCCCAAACTTCAATGTAATTATATTTTGAATCAAATGTGAGAGAGTGAAAGGGGTCCATTAGCATAGAGGTCTTCTCAGCCTCCCCACTGTGAGTATCCCTGGACCTCATCCTATGCTCCTTCTGTATCCTGTGCTTGCATTTGTGTTGAATTTGACTCCCATAAATATTCTTATGAATGTGATGATGAATTTTGTTGTGTTGAATTTGACTCCCATGAATATTCTTAAGATTAGACCGAATCAGTTCTAAATGCAGCCTGCAATCACAAATCAAAAATCTAATTAGATAAGTAAAGAAAAATAACAAGAATTAAAAATTGCAATTTTTTTCTTTCAATTCTCTGATTTTTTATTTTTCTGTGATTTTTGTAATTAGAAATAAAAACAGGAAAATAAAATAAACGAAATAAAAAGAAAAGAGTTAGAAAAATTAGGTTGCCTCCCAATTAGCGCTTTAGTTAATGTCTATAGCTAGACGGATTTGAAAGAAACTGGTGATCACGTCACTTGTTCTTGTAGAGTCAACCAATCTTTAACAACATCATCGGGCAATATTAGGTAATGAGTGACTTGATGTTTATTGACCGTGTATTTAAATGTTGTGGTTGAGTCCTTAATGTCTACTCTTCTATGTGAATG
Source organism: Malus fusca (assembly GCA_035220775.1). NCBI lineage: Eukaryota > Viridiplantae > Streptophyta > Magnoliopsida > Rosales > Rosaceae > Malus > Malus fusca. The sequence goes on from CM069069.1 coordinate 26,388,071, forward strand.
AATTCTTGTAATCAAAGAGAGTCCCTTCAAGCGAGGCTTGTGTCTCTATTGAACTGACTTAAACCTTGTATTTAACACCCACAATTTTTACACTGGCCAAATTTCTTGATGAAGAATAGGGTTGCCATTAAACTTTTTCTTCATTCCCATGTAGAACTTATCCTATTGGTAGGACTCATCTTGAATTTCTTTGAGTTTGATTGGTTGTGCAGGTGCAATGTCTGTTACAGCAACAAAAATTATTTTATCTTTAGTTATTTGCCCTGTATCAAAATCTGGTAGATTTGTCAAGTGTTGGTCATGTGTTGGATTATATTTTGAATTTGTATGAATAACCCCTTCAAACATGTCAGTTTCAATGCCTTAATGCAGCTTTGTTGGTTGCTTTGCAGCCTCGGAATATTGTATGTGTGGCGTATTGACTTGGGTAGGATTAAGTTCAGTGTAAATTTCTGGATCAACATGTGCTATTTCCTTCTTTGGGTGTGAGTTATTGAATTGGAGTTCTTCCATCCTAGTATCGTAAGTTTTTCCCCATTTCAATGCTTGATCTGCATAGCACTCTTCTGAACCTTGTTGGTTGGCAACTAATTGAGTAGGAAAATTTGAATTGGAATCGTTGTCTTGTTCTGCCAATTGATATGCAAGCTACCCAATTTGCCGCTCCATATTTTTTAGTGTTTCCTAAATATTCCTTGACTAATTTGATCAAACCTTGTTTGGAAACTATCTTCTAAATTTTCAAGGGAAATTTCCAGAGAGGACTTTGCTAGTGCAGCAGGTTACTCAAAAGGATGCAGTAATTTGTCAACTGCAATCTTCCAATCCGCTTTTGCCGACGCATGAGGCTGTTCAAAAGGCTGATGGCTACCCACCCACATATGATTTTGATGCTCTTGCCATGATGGATTGTAAAAATTTGAGTAGGAATCGTACCTAGGTCTTTGAAAATTGTTCCTCGTATTAATATGGTGCTGCACAAACTCTGGAAAATACTGCCTATGAAGACAATACATAATATCATGGGTATTTAAATTGTAAAAAGCACAAATTGTTGGTGCAAATCCAAAGTATCCTATTGCTGCTAATGAAATCGTTGCACTGCTCTCAAAATCAACAAATTGTAACCCAAAACAAAAAATAAATAAAATCAAGTAAATAAAAAGATATATACAAAAATAATTAACTAAGAGTTGATAAACACAAATTATTTAAAACAATCCCCGGCAACGACGTCAATTTCTTGATAAGGATTTTACCACCTAAAAAGTAGGGATAAAAACACTTGCAAGAGTACAAGGTTATCGTAGTATAGCAGTTCAAGCAAGGTCGTTCTTCATATGGATTGAATGAATAGTTTATGTAAATACTAAATCTTAATTAATTATTTGAAAATAAAGTTTGGAAAAAGTTGATTTTATGACCTAGAATATTAAAAACGAATTTTAAATTAAAACAATTAAAGAAACCAATTTGAAAGGAAACAATCTTAGAAAATAATGATAAATGGACACTAGGGTTCCGCCGTCCCCTTAACAATCCTATGTAGATCTTCCAATTACTTATGAATTACCCATGCATATTTTGAAGGTTAGGTTTTCCTAAAGTATGCCCTACTTGGAACCTCCAACATTGAACGTATATCTAACATGCAACCCGTCCGTGGTGTTCTGATCGAATGTGAACATACAAGACTCATTAAGTTTTGTGAAAACCTTTTGAAAAACCATATAACCTTTAAGACGTGTCGTCCATCCTAAGAAGTTACACATATTAACCACAAGAAGCCAGCGTCAATTTCAGGGACAACCCTCCACCAAAATTGCATCAAATTACTTTTCTAAATATCCTAATGGTGGCCAATCATCAAGACAATTATATAGTTTAAACCGGTGATTAATAATTCAAAACCCGCATGCATAATATCATAAGCAAATTGAAAAGAAACTACATATTCTTGCTGCCCTAGCAAACGAAACTAGTTACGAACAATCATAAAACAAAATATCATTAAAATCATGGATAGAAAACACCTTGAAAATAAACTTAAATCCAAAAGTTGTGCGTTCTTCTCTTTTCTCTCTTCCTGTCCTAATGGCTAAATATCTTTATTTATACTACTACAAAATAAAACCCTAAAAGGTCTTAGAATAAAACTAGAAAACATAATAAAATAATAAAATAGAAAATAAAAGGTTTCCTATTTAAACTAAAATTCAGACTTATCAGAAAATCAGACTTTTGACTGACCAAATCAACTCTGATTTGATCCCAAAAGATTTCTTTTTAAAGCTTGAGATGTCCTTAACAAATCTACAGAAGGAATCTTGCTCAAAATATGTCATCTTGACTTTTAAAATACCCAAAATGTCCAAAAACGTCAATCTGAGAAAGCTGCGCGCTGGGTCTTTATTTCATTGCCACAGTCAAACGGCTTGGTAGAAAAATCTGAAACTTTGATACAATCATCTTGAAAGATGTTGACATGTGGCTCGATATAAATCTTGGTCAATTACTTTGTATTGGTTATCCTTGTTTTTCTCTCCATCACAAACTTGTTTATGACTTTACGTATTAGAAGGCAAACCATTTGTTTTGTAATAAAAGGAGCTCACATAGAAATAATTTGTGTGAGCCAATTGGTGAGATTCTTCTTTGTACATTTGTTATCTCATTTAGTTAATAAATTGAGAGTTATTTCTTTCATTTTATTTGTTCCATTTGGTGCTTAATCATAACAATTGGTATCAGAGCCATTAGGCTTATCCGTATCTAAGTTTGTATTTGAAACCTGCTTGACGAAGATGGGTGATCAATCGGAATTGGGAGGTGCGCATCCTTTGCTGAAATCACACGCTTCGCGTTTGGCAAAAACGACAGTTCAAAATGCAAAGTTTGAAGTTGAAAAGTTCGATGGAACAAATAACTTTGGTATGTGGCAATGTGAGGTTAAAGATGTGTTGGCTCAACAAGATTTGGATTTGATGTTAGAAGACAAGCTGGAGGATATGGAAGAAGTTGAGTGGAACAAGTTAAATCGAATGGCTTGCTCAACAATTCGCTTATGTCTTGCAAAACCTCAAAAGTATTTTGTCATGCGAGAAACGTCAGCTAAGTCACTATGGCAAAAATTGGAGGACAAGTACATGACAAAGAGCATCAAAAATCACCTCCATTTGAAAAAGCAGTTATATCGATTCCAATACAAAGAAGGTATGAAAATGATTACACACCTCGATTCATTTAACAAATTAATCGCTAATTTGTTAAATTTAGATGAAGATGTCAAGGATGAAGATAAAGCCTTGATTTTGTTAAATTTATTACCTGAGGCGTATAATCATTTAGCTACTACTTTAATTTATGGTAAAGACACCATAAATTTTAAAGATGTGTCTAAGCATTGATGAACCATGAAGTTAGACATAAAGATAAGCAAGTCCATAATACAGCATCAGATGCTTTGTTTGTTAGAGGCAAAATGAATGAAAGACGAAGATTCAACAATATAAGAAGATCTTAGTCTCGACCACGAGGTAATTCACAAAATAGAAAAAATATTAGACAAAGATGAATGTGCATTTTGTCATACAAAGGGGCATTGGATAAAAGATTGCCCTAAGTTGCAGAAGAATAACATAAACATCAATGCTAATGTTGCATTGAGTGATGATGAATCTGATTATGCTTTGGCTGTTACTTCTGCTTGTGATTATGATGTATGGATTTTGGATTCTAGTTGTTCTCATCATATGTGTCCAAATCGAGATTGGTTCACTAATCTAGAAGTTGTAAAGGCGGGAACTGTTTTATTGGGTAATGATTATGCATGTGATAAAAGGGGAGTAGGAACAATTAAGTTGAAGCACCATGATGGCATCGTTAGAGAGTTGTCTAATGTGTGGTATGTTCCTGCTTTGAAGAAAAATTTAATTTCTTTAGGTGCCTTGGAAAGCAATGGGTTTAATGTAAATATGTCAGATGGTGTTCTGAAAGTTATTAAAGGTGTTTTGGTTACGATGAAGGGAATCTGAAAGCATAATATATATTTCCTGCAGGGGAAAACAATTTTAGGTGGTGCAGCCACAATTTCTGAAAAACCAGATACTGACAACACCAAGTTATGACATATGAGACTTGGACATGCTGGTGAAAAAACTCTTCAAGCTCTTGTGAAATAGGGCCTGTTGAAAGGAGCCAAAACTTGCAAGCTCGACTTCTGCGAGCATTGTTTCTTGGGTAAGCAAACCAAAGTTAAATTTGGTACTGTTGTGCATCAAACTAAAGGAATCCTAGATTATGTGCAGTCAGATGTTTGGGGTCCTACCAAGACTACATCATTGAGTGGTAAGCACTGGTTTGTAACTTTTGTTGATGACTACTCTAGAAGAGCTTGAGTTTATACAATGAAACACAAAGATGATGTGTTAAATATTTTCTTAAACTGCAAGAAAATGGTTGAAAACCAAACTGGTAAGAAAATTAAAGTTTTGAGATCAGATAATGGTGGTGAATACACCTCTGATCCATTTTTTAAAGTTTGTAGAGAAGAAGGTATAATAAGGCATTTCACTGTTTGTGGTACTCCCCAACAAAATGGAGTTGCTGAAAGGTTGAACATAACGTTACTCGAAAAGGTTAGATGTATGTTGGCTCAATTTGGTTTAAGTAAGGCATTTTAGGCAGAGGCAATTACATATGCTTGTCACATTATCAATTGTTTACCTTCATCTGCAATTGAAGGTAAAACACCTATTGAGAAGTGGACTGGAAAACGAGCTTCTGATTATGATTTTCTTCATATATTTAGTTGTCCTGTTTATTTCCATGTGACTCAAAGTAAGCTTGATCCAAGAGCCAAGAAGGCTATTTTTGTGGGCTTTAACAACAATGTCAAAGGTTACCATTTGTAGTGTCCAGATTTGAAGAAACTTGTAATCAGCAGAGATGTGACTTTTGACGAAACTTCTATATTACAAAGCAACTCAAAGACAAGTGTTAAAACAACTCAAGTTCCTAAGAGAAGTTTTTAGGAGGTGGAGTTTGAAAAGATTGCTACCACTACTCCACTGCCTGTTTTGATTGAACAAGAAGTAAATGAAGGTCAAGAAGATGAAGATGTCTCTTCCCAAGATGAAGAAGAGGCTCATACCCAATAGCCTCCAGTTATAGAGTGCATTACTACAAGCAAAGGTAAGAGAAACACAAACAGAACAACAAGATATAGTGATTATGTTGCTTATGCTCTTCCTATTATTAATGCAGAAATCCCAGAAAGTTATAAGGAAGCTATGAACAGCTTGAAGGAAATTTTGTGAAAAACATGTTCATTTGAATAACATCATATAGCATGCAATTAACAATTAAAGGCGGAATCATGCTTTCATGCATTCAAAAACAAAACATCTACCATGAAATTCAAAGCCTAGTAGATTGGTGAACCTTGACTCAACTTAAAAACAACAATTTGTTAGTTGAGAAATATTTACCTTTGTAGATTCCTCTTTGCATATGCAAAGGATAATCACCCAAGAGATAGGGCCTTCATTCCTTGCTTCTTAGCTCCATGGATTTGGTTAGAAGAATAGGTTCTCCAAGTTCCCAAAATTGAGAACCTCTAAAGATTCTACACCAAGGTTGGATTGGAGAGGAAATGAGTGACCTTGAGGAAATAGAATTGCTAGACAATATCCCCCAAGGTGGTTGGCCTCTTAGAGAGAAATGGAAGCTTTGTGTTCTCACCAATTTTCTCTAAAATCAACAACTTATAAATTTTAGGTTATAAAGTTCTTTATATAGTCACTTCTTTAAATGACCTAAAGAACCAAAAACCCTAATTCAACACTAAATGGATATGGGCTTTTGGGCCTTTGTGAATCTTTATTCATTAAGTTGTCATACAACTTAAGTCAATGGGCTTTGACGTTCGAAGCCCATTGGGCCTTAAGGTCCAAAAACTATCCCGAGGTCTTTAACGAACTTATTCGTTTGATTAATTAACATATTAATTAATCCTTGCCATAAATAATTAAACCATTTAATTCATCTCCTTTGTTTCTTCAATCTCCACCTTATTTGGTGTACGATACATTAGGTTCCTTTTAGCGAGGCAGTGGGCGATTAAAACCATTTTACATCGATTGTGAATTGAAACTTACTTTCAATTCTCCCTTTAGTGATTACACACGTTTAGGGCTTCCACAAACCATGAGTGACCCCTAGCAGCATATCATGGCTACCCAAGCTAATCAGAAGAGGTAGAGAACCTATTCAGTTTAGGATTACAAATGCAATACGGTCTTTCTCTAATCTAATACTCTTGACCACATTGTTTGGTTTGATAGTTTATTTATTCATGTCTACTATCCAATGTGATTCATTTGCATTTTATGATTACCTTGAATGTGATTTGGAACGCATTCCCCAATCTCATTCATACTCTGGCCAGAGATTTTAATCATATCATAGAGTATTCTCCCTCAAGCCAATTGAAGGTTAGAGATCCCTTGTTGCGCATTCACTTGTCTCCATGACTAAGTGGCTTAACCCCAATGATGTCGTGGACACCCCGATGGGGTGACTTTGGCATAATCAAAGATCAAGGACTTAACCACAAGACAACAACTGTGATGCCTCAGGTCAAAGGACTAATTTGCATTATCCCAAACATGAGTTCTCATGTGACATGAGTATGAGAACTCCTCGTTGATCGTGTTCAGTGAACTCATTCTCTATTGAGCACCTACGTACTTGTCTTGATGTCACACACACCAATGACTCGAGACTAGTCACTCTCCCTGAGAGAAGACATAGCACGTACTGATCTTATCGGACTGTCAATGCCCAATTGGCAATCCTATGATCAGGAATGTTTAGGATGTGTCTACGAAAGAATGGTCTCATTAATCTAACTTCATTAGATTGCATTCTCCCAATCACATATTCCTTGGACTTTATCGTTTAAGCATATAACATTTATATGAGACGTCTCAAACAATAATGTTTGCCTTTTATATGTAAACTAGATTAGTTTAACATGTGAAATATCCGTAAAGTATCATCATATGAATGGCTTTAGGGCACATTTCCAACACAGCTCTGCAAATACAGAGTGAGGTAAGGCTCTGGATGAAGAAATGAATTCTCTTGTGAAGAACACTTCGGAGTTAGTTCAATGGCCTCCCAGCAAGAGAGTTATTGGCTGCAAGTAGGTGTATACTAAAAAAGAAGGTCGTCTAGGAGAAGACAATGTAAGATTCAAAGCATGAGTGGTAGCAAAAGGATATGCACAAAAGGAAGGTATTGATTATAATGAAGTATTTTCTCCTGTTGTGAAGCATTCATCTATTCGTATTATGTTAGCCTTTGTTGCACAATTTGATCTTGAACTAGTGCAACTTGATGTTAAGACGGCTTTCTTACATGGAGATCTTGATGAAGAAATTTACATGTCTCAGCATGATGGGTATCATGTAACTGGAAAAGAGAAATGGGTTTGTAAATTGAATAAGTCTTTGTAAGGATTGAAGCAATCTCCAAGACAGTAGTATTTGAAGTTTGACGAATTCATGAGAGGTCAACACTATTTAAGAAGTCAATATGATCATTGCATTTATTTCAAAAAGTTGCAAGATGGGTATTTCATTTATTTATTATTGTATGTTGATGATATGTTAATTGCATCGAAGAATATTAAGGAGATTGAAAAGTTGAAAGCACATATGAAGAACAAGTTTGAGATGAAAGATCTTGATGAAGCAAAAAAGGTATTCGATATGGAAATTACTCGTAACTGAGAAAAAGGCTTGGTGTATCTTACACAAAAGCAATATTTGTGTAAATTGCTTCAATGTTTTGGTATTAATTAATGATGCCACCAAACTTGTAAGTACTCCAATGGCTCTTCACTTTAAGTTGAGTGCTTTGTTATCTCCAAAAAACAATGAAGAGAAGCTGCAGATGAAGAATATTCCATATTCTAGTTTGGTTGGTGGTTTGATGTATACTATGGTATGTTCTCGACCAGATATTGCTTATGTAGTTGGTTTGGTTAGTTGCTATATGCACAATCCAGGAAAAGAACATTGGCAAACGGCTAAGTGGATTCTAAGATATCTACATGGGACTAGAGATGTTGGCTTATGTTTTCAGCGAAGTGATAGTAGTTTTGAGAATTTTGTGGTTGGATATGTTGATTCTAACTATGTTGGAGATTTGGATAAAAGAAGATCGACTACTGGCTACTTATTTACCATGGCCAAAGGGCTAGTTAGTTGGAGGTCCACATTATAATCCACAGTCGCTTTGTCAACAATGGAGGCCGAATGTATGGCTATTGCAGAAGCTGTAATTGAGGCCATTTGGATACATGGACTGATAAAGAATCTAGGAATTTATCAAAAGCAGGTGGATCTACATTGTGATAGTCAAAGTGCTATTCACTTGTCAAAATACCAAGTTTATCATTCGAGGACAAAGCATATCGATGTTTGGTTTCATTTTATTCGTGAGATTTTGTCCAAAAGAAAGATTATTCTTCAAAAAGTTCCAACTACGGACAACCTAGCTGATATGTTAACTAAAGCGCTCGGACCTGCCAAGTTTGAGCATTGTTTGAACATAGCTCATATACTATGTGCCTGAATATGTTTATGATTACGAATCTCGCCAAGGTGGAGATTGTTGACATGTGGCTCGATATAAATCTTGGTCAATTACTTTGTATTGGTTATCCTTGTTTTTCTCTCCATCACAAACTTGTTTATGGCTTTATGTATTAGAAGGCAAACCATTTGTTTTGTAATAAAAGGAGCTCACGTAGAAATAATTTCTGTGAGCCAATTTGTGAGATTCTTCTTTGTACATTTGTTATCTCATTCAGTTAATAAATTGAGAGTTATTTCTTTCATTTTATTTGTTCCATTTGGTGCTCAAGCACAACAAAAGACTCACGAACATCCTCCAATTGGAATCACTCCAAAATTCATCTGTTTGATCACTTTTTGCTCTAGATGAAGTTGCATGTCCTACATTGGAAATATATAACAAAGTATTAACATTATACCAAAATAACTAATAGATTAATACTAAGAATAGGGTAAAATATATAGTATAATATCGCCTCATCAAATACCCCCATACTTAGCTTTATGCTTGTCCTCAAGCAAAACAAAACTCAAAAACAAATTAAAAACTAACAAACTTAAAAACTTTATTAAAACTCAACTAAGACAAAATTTTCACCTTCAAGTTGCAATCCATAGAAAACATAAAAAATCAGAACATCTTTTCAAAAGATTCAACTAATCCCACCACAGAGTCTAAGCCATTTATAATCAATTAGAAAAGAATTCATGAACTTTCTTTGGTGTAAAGTGAACCAACACAGTTAAAGAGACTCGATTAAAACTCTTACCACTCGTCCTCTTTATTTAACATTTCACACATAATAACTTGATATATTTTTGGAAGGTGGGGCAACTAAGCATTTCAATGGACTAGCAAAAATGTGATTTAAACTCGTATTTCGCGAGAATTGAACCTAATAACCTTATATTTTTAATTTCATTAAAACTCTTAGTTTATCTAGTCTCATTGCCCGAGACTCTCGAGAAAACAACTCGAGCCCATCTCGACACCCTTCAAGTAATATGAGAGCAAGTAATACAAGTGACCATATTTGTTGGCATGTAATTGATGCAATAAGTCAAAATCCACGACAAACATTGAAAACTCAAGATTTCAACCCACCAACCCTCTTGAATTGGTAATGCTCGATCTCCTATTGAAATTAGAACAAAGACCTTCCAATGTGCCGTACAGTTGACATGGTTCGAAAAGAGGAAGATTTTCCTACAGAAGATGAAGATTCCCAAGCTGATCCATGTACTGAATCTCAAAACTTTTCTATGTTTTGGAAGGTGGATGACAATGCAGAGGGAAGACTGCTTTGGGGTTCTGCCTGGCAGCAAATGAGGTGTTTCCCATGTCTCGAAACGGTGATCTCTTCGGCACAATAGTTCTGTTAGTGCATGTGTCTGGTTTATTTCTTCCATCTGTTAAACCCACCCTTTGCTTGCGGCTGTCTTCTTTGGTAAGCTGATTTTCCTTCAAATGACAAATCAGTACCCGCTTTTCCATTTCATTCTGTGGATTTCGGGGAATAAGTGGCGAGCTTTTGGCCCTCATTACTCTTGTGCTTTCTTCATTCCTCAACCTGTCAAGCTCTCCGTGGAGCGTTGACACTTGTGCTTGTAACTCCTTTGTTTTGCTCACAGCTGAAACAGCTTTCTGTCTCCATTCTTGCACCTGCAGAAGAAATACGACTTTTTTAGAGTGCATTCAAGAAGATATTCAAAAGGAATTATTTAAACTAAGTTCCAGGCCTTCTAACTTCTAAGCATCATAAGAATCCTGTCAATCATTTTTCAAAATAATGCAGAAATGAAGGCTATTCCAAATATATTGCTTTTCAATCGATAACAGATTCTACCAAAACATTGAAGAGAGCAATGTGGCTATTCATATAGCGCCAGCCAAAAAGAGCTAAAAGGAATGCTTCTTCCAGTGGCAGCTTGATCTAGATACATGTACAGTTGCGAACTATAACTAAACCAAGGTTCTAAAAGTCGCTAGGCGCTAGTCGGGCGGCGGGCTGGGGCCTAGTGCCTAGGCGGCTAGGCAAGGTCTAGGCGGGCGCCTAGGCGGACTAGGCGGATTTAAGTAAATCTATCATATTTCAGGTAAATAAGTGTCTGCTTTTACTTGAAATATATATAATTTCATCATAAACTACAAAATAGAATGCATATATATCATGAAGTATTGGAACATAATGAAAACATGTGAAATAAGGATATAATGTTTGTTCATTCAAGTATGCAACAAGTCTCTTACAATTTATTGGAAAAAAACAAAATGCAAAATGAAAGTTATGTATTTTCTGTCTAAGTGAGTTGCAACCTAGGCGGGTGCCTAGGCGGGCTAGGCGGTCTAGGCGGTGGGCTAGGGCCTAGGCATTAATCGGGGCGGTGGGCTGGGGCCTAGCGCCTAGGCGGGGCCTAGGCGGCGCTAGGCAGGGATTTTTAGAACAATGAACTAAACATATAACAATCTAGTATGGAATATCTTACAGCGGAGCGTAAGGATTGGATCTGATAATCAGAATCTTGAGCCCTATCTTCCCAAAAGTCCCGAGAAGTCTGCAATTCTTCCATCTCCTCCCTCACCTGCCCCAGTATCTCCTGCATCTGAGACCATTGCTCTGTCTCTACTCGTACTTGCTCTACAATTCTTCGAACTATTGCCTTGCAACGTCCTGAGCACACGTTCTCTTCACGAGACTCTTTCTCCTGCAGAGCAAATTGTCCAAACTTTAAATTCCGTCTACTAACAATGTTTTCTTTATTCAATAAATAAGTCAATCTCTTCCAAGGATTTACCATATGAAATTGTTGTACCAAGGGAGAGGACAAATTTGCGGATTCAATTCTCTGGGAAGAAGAGGCAGAACTGGCAACTGAACTATTGGCTGTACACAGCATTGAAACATACTCTTCCTTCATCTTCTCTAATAACATCCCTTTCGACAATCCCTCCATTTTCCTTCTCAGAATCTCCACCTGCGTAGTATTTTTTATGGAACCGATTAGGCACATAAAAATGTGCAAATCATGAAGCAAAACAATGCATGCCTGGCTATCGAGAATCTCCTCGCTTTATCAATTTTAAAGTAAAAACTAACTTGATCCAGTTGAGAATTGACACACACATTATAACAATATAAATCATAAGATTCAAAGTCATGCCGTGTCTTTAATTCTCTCCTACAAAATATGGAGCTAAGAAATTGAAGTATCAAAGCAAGATCAATGAAAGACAGATAATGCTCACATTGCATTTGCCACTTGAAACCGAGTTCTCATATACTCGAGAGCTTGTTTTGATCGACAGGCTTGCTTCTGCCATCTCTTGGATCTCCTTCACACATATCTCATCTGATGTCCTCCTAAACTTCTGAAGCTGTCTTTGGAGAAAATAGGCTTGTTTATCAAAATTACTAGAGTTCTTCCGAACCTCCGAATCCTTAACACCTAAATTTCTTTGCAACTTCTCTAGTTTCTCTGCCAAGTGTTGAATCTCTTCCTCCAATACCATACTAATATTCTTTCCGTCACAAATCTTCTTTCGCCCCTGAAAACCCGTCTCAACATCAAAATTTGTCACTCATTCTTAAAGAAAAAACTTGCAGGAATATAATAAGAATACAACTAAGAATGCAGAAGAAGCACGGCTTAAGATTTGAATTTTTTCCTTGCTTTTAATTCCGTATAATTTCTGAGCAACCAAACAGAAAAACCCTGTTGGGTTTTCCTTCTCTTCTAGCATTTTCTCCTCAGCCAAACAGACAATTCAAAACCAACGTAAATAAAAACAAAACAAAACAAAACGAGAGAGATAGAGGGGACTTACAGAAACAAGAGTGTGCACAGCAGATTTAAGAGTCCTCTCCATCTTAACCTTGGTCCTCTCCATTTTCTTAACAGCAATCTCCTTCTCCATCTTCAACAAATTACACTCCGCCCTCAACATCTCAGCCTGAAACCTCCACCTCTCCTCCTCCACCACTCCACCACCACCATCATCATCCTCCCCCTCTCTAACCCTCTCTCTCCTCCTCTCTCTCTCCTCCCCATCCCCACACTCAAGAAGCACAACCGGCAAATGGGTTCTCGAAAACGCTCTCTCTTGATCGAACAGAGCCTCCAGCTTTCCCTTGTGGTCCTTCTTGGCCTCCCCTGAATTGGGTTTTTCACCATGGACGCTCTTGGGAGCTCTCCGGCGTGGCCTCCGCGGGAGGTGGAGGATTCTTGGGGTTGGTTGGGGTGGTGGATACTGCCATTTTAGCCTTCTTGTTGCTGTTAATGCAGTTGCAGAGGAGGATGACATTGCAGTCGATTAGAAAAGACAGAAACTTTGTGTTCCTTCTGGGTTTGAAAATGAAAGGAACGAAGCAAACTAGACGTTAGGCTTCATTTTGTTTGTTGGTATACTGTAGGCTGTAGCTTAACATCTGGGGGTTAGAGAGAGAGAGAGAGAGGGAGAGGAGAGGTGTGAGAGAGAGCGTGCAACCTCGTTCAGTGCAAGAAACAGGGATTTCAAATGAAAGCTGCTGTTGATTTTGTTTGGGCAAATTTATTGGTATCGTCCATGGTCCCTTTGTCTTTTATTTTATGGTTTTATTGGAATTTGAATACGGTTTCATGGTCCTTATTTTAATGATATTTTTGTGTGTTAGATCATATATTAACATTTGCTCCTTATATTTTGACCATTTTAGTCATCTAGTATCTGTCTAGAATTTACAGAAATGATCAAAAGAAAATCACTTTCGACACAAAAAACTTACAATTCTTTCATTTTTTTTTGTACAAACGATATTATCTACACTAAGAGGGTGGGAGAGTGGCTAAGCCTCACAATGGACTAACAATAACGTGGTTTAAATTCACCTTCAGCGAGAATTAAACATAAGACATCTCACTTACAAGTGAAGAGAAATACTATTAGACCGTAGTACTGAGTGGCAATACTTAATTTTTTTAGCTTAGTATTTTTTTCTTCATACAATAATATTTGAACTTCATAAATCTTCCACTTTATATCCTACCCTTACCCATTTGAGCTTTAAGTTTAGTTGGAAAGAAGAAAAGATAATTTTATTAGTAAATTTGAAAGAAAAAAAGCACCCTTATAACAAAACACTTAGGCCCCTTGTGGTGTAGAAAATGGAAATTAGATGGAATTTGATAATACACTATTTTTTAAGTATGTTGAAGGAATGAATGAAAAAAATGTGACCAATTTGATAGGAGATGAGTTACTCATGAAGAAAATTTATCATTACAAACCTTCACAAAATGGTTGGATTACAAAAGAGAAGTTCCCTTCATTCATGTATAATCCTCATCTAATCCTTCTACTTTTAATATGCGTGAAATTAGAGAGTTATGCATTTCAATCTAATCCTCTCTACTAAATGAGGCCTTAAAAAGTACAGCTGGATGAGAAAATCCATCAGCTAGCCCCTCATCACTGTCTAATTTAACTTATTTACAAAGCCCTTTTGGTGCCTTCTCTTACTGCAAATTCAACAAGATTTTGCTCTAAAATATTAAGCTTGAAAGGCTTGTTTAATGACATATATATATTTGGTTTATATGTTTATTGACATCACAATTTCATTGAACATTGAAAGATCAATTTGAATAACTAATTAGTACTAAGTTTTAGTAGTATTTCTCTTCATTTTGTAAATAAAAAGGTTTCAGGTTCAACTCATATAAATGACAAAAACGTATTATGTTTGTGTATAGTTCAATACCTATTTATTTTATGGTTCAGCTCAATCAGCTCAATCCCCTCACTCCTTTAGAGTAGAATATTATCTCCCCATCAAGTAATAGAAGATTATTGTATAAAATAAAATCAATTTGAATAGTATAACGGCCTCATAGAGAGAGAGAGAGAGAGAGAGAGAGAGAGAGAGAGAGAGAGGAAGGTGTCGAAGGTTTGAGTGAGGTGTGGATGAAGTTGTAGTTGGTAACTTGGTTACTTGGTATAGGCTTATGGTAGGTGTGTAGACGTCCAAAACATGCTTAAATCTTGAAAATGTCCAAACCCACTGTTGTAGTGTATTTTATATTAAAGGAAATTGTAGGTGTTGAGAGTCTGGCCCCATCCTCCTCCTTATAAATGAGTTTAACCAAAATTTGGAATGATTAATTGAGAAGTAGATTAGGAACCAAGGTAAAGTATATGAATAAATTTTTTATATTTTATATGTCTAGATTCCAATCGAGATTTTTTTTAGAGAAACAAGTTGCATTAAAAATAATAAAAAAGCATGCATACGACAGACATGTTAACATGTTTCTTAGAACAATTTAAGAGACTACACATGTCAAAATAACACCAAACCCTACAATTATGAACACAAAAAAATTTCAATCATGGAAGACCCTTAGTTCTAAACTCTAAAACCCTAATCACGAGGACTAAATATTGCAAGCCTGATAACTATCATAGAGGCTCCACGAGGTAAAGACTGCACCAATCTCTTATTATTTTGCAATCATTGGCAAAGAAGCCATGCTATGAGTCATCTCCAACAAACGTCCAGTTTCCTTCTCATAATCCTTTGATGTGCGTACAAACCACAAACACCACCACCTCAGATTTGAACAACAATCATAGCTCTAGAATATGAGATTAAACACAGCACGACCATTACCACAACCACGAAAGTTCTCTTTCAAAAGGCAAGAGAGCGACTACAACTTCGAATTGAAGCCTCTCCTCAACATAATGAGAGAGACTACAACCAGAAACAAAAGGGGGAAAAGGAATAGATCAAGAAAGTTTGTCGCGGATCCCAACAAATACTACTCAGCTTACTCTCCTAGTAAGGTGTCAAAACTACGTAACAAATACTACTTAGCTCACTCTACTAGTAAAGTTTTTAATCAAACTTCTATAGTAGAAAACTTTGATTTTAATGTTTCTCATTTGAATCAATCTGCGACTGTCGCTCACAAAACTTTTAACTTACTTTTGATGAATATATAAAGACTAAATGTCATTTGATGAAATGATGATGTACCTAATTTGATGTCATTAATTAAATCATGTTGCTCATAGTTTAACTCCATGCTGCGATGCTAATTCAAATTATAAGTAGACGCTGGATTGGAGTCGCACGTACCAAGGTAGGTTGTCACACATACACACACTATCTCTATCAGTGTCTGAAAAATAAATGATTAGTAAATGAAGTGGTCAGTGGTCAGTGGTCCGTGCCGTTGAAGTTGTTATATATGGGTTTAACAAATGTTGTAATAAATCACCAAAGTTAATGGAAAATGGCTACTTTTGTCCTCTGGGTATTTTTCAACGCTGCTGCTGAGACACACTGACAACCTCATTCCTAAGCCTTCTTTCTCTGCAGTGAAGACTCTGTAACACTCAACAGTCAGAAACTGTACTGATTCTCTCGGTCTTAACGTACCCTTTTCCGGCACTACATTTAATTAATTCAATTAGATAATTAGATTTCGAACGAAAATCCAGAACACACCGACAGAAGCTTTGTTGGAACTCTTTTATTAATGCATTGGCCACCGGAGAGAAACATGCACCGCGTTCAAATCAAACAATGCCGTTGCCAGCTCCACTTGCCTAAATTGGAAGTTGTTATTGTTTGTTTGTTTGTTTTGGTTTTGAATTCCACCTACTACAATATATTTTGGAAGCCGATCTAGTACATCAAAACAGTCCAAGAGTACTCATCTCAAACGAATAGTAACAATATCTGATTATCGTTAATTTAGAAGAAATATTATGAGTTGCAATAATTCGACATAAGGATATTGATGAAGAAAGAACTTTTCTGTTTCTTGGTAGCTTGGATTCCCTAGTAAAAAAAAAAGTTTGCGCAATGAACAAGATTTCGTCGCATAAGTGTAACTTGTGCGACAGAAACACATTTAGGTCGCGCAAACATCGAAAGAATTCAGAAGAAAAAAAACTTCACGCGACGAACGTTTTCGTCTCATAAGAAAAGGCGGGTAAATAAAATTTGGCGCCAAAAGTTTGCAACGAATTTTTCTACATATTCGTCGCGCAAAGTGTTGATGAAAACGGTCAGTCACACATTAAGCACAGTTTTAGAACCCTATTTTACAAAAGTTTTGTTTCAAACGATGGTCAATTCGGTTTCAGATCCAACGAAAAGTTGCAAGGGAGAAGGCTCTCGTGAAGGGAAAGGTAAAAAAAAATTATTGTTGAATTAGTTGTTTTACATTTGATCTAGTTGAAATTATTGTTTTAATAGGCTATTACGTTTTAAATTTTTGTGGTAGGAAAAAAAATAAGGAAAGTTGTGTTGATAATAGAGATGTACCGACATAAGCGATTGCCCTCGTTTGATGACAAAAGTTCGGCTAAAGCGTCCGCCGAACTTAGGTTCGATATATGGGGATTGGTGCGGAAGCAGTGTTCTACCAAGTTTAAGTCTTGGAAAATGGTACCTATGGACTTGAAGAACTCCATGGTGCATGAGTTATCGGTAAGTTTGTATTAAAGAATGTGTAATTGTTTTTGTTTAAAAATAATATTTTTGTGATAACTAGTTTATTTTTATTGCCATTACAAGTTGTTAGGGATGTTGATGAAACAAATGAGAACCATCGGAAGTATGTGGACGACCTTTTCAAGATGCAGTTCCGGGAGTGGAAACTGATGTACAGAGTGCTGCAGAGCGCGCACGAATCGACGATGCCGTTGCCGATGCCCCTACTGATGACCCAGAGGAAGAGTGAACTTAATTTGGTTTTTTGTTTTTTATGATTGTTTATGAAATAGGATTTATTTGAACATTATGTTGGACTTTATTTTTAAAATTTATGTTACATGGACGGCTTAAAGTTTACATTAGTTATAATATATATATATATATATATATATTTGTTAACAAAATTAGTTTTAATAAATATTTTGATAATATATAATTTGGTTTGATAATTTTAATTGGATAAAAAAAATTTACATTAGTTAGAAAGAAAACGGAAAAAAAAGAAAAGAAAAAAATAATGCAACTTGCGCGACGAATATAGTGTTCGTCGCACAAATAGTTTACATTATTAAATTATAAAGAAAATGAAAAAGAGAATTTTGCAAAAAAAACAAAAAATATTGACACTTGCGCGACGAAGTTAGTTTTCGTCGCGAATCGTCGCGCAAAATAACTTGCGCAACGAATTCTATATTCATCCTGCAAAGTGATTCTTCCAAAAGTAATCTTTATAACGTGATTTTAGCTGCAAAGGCAGAAAAGTGTAGAAAAACTGCAGATTTCCCCTCTGCACCTCCTTTCTCTTCATTTTTCTTCAATTCGGGATCCGTCATTCCCATTTTCTTTCAATTTCTTCCTCTAATGCTTCGTCCATCTAAATCTCTATCTTCTCTAGGTTGATCAAGCTATTTCAGTGTGTTTGGTAAGGGTTTTTGCTATTTTCATTTAAAAGTATCAATGTCAATTCATATTAACACCGTAAAATTCATTGTGTATAGGGATATTGTGTGTGACTAGCGCTCGGTGGATAACGATTTGGACGGTATTTTCTTCGTTTTATTTTTTAACAATATAAATTAGTTAAATTATATTGAAATTATGTTGTTATGTTTATATTACATTGTTAAATTATATTTATTACAAAATTTTTGATGTTATAATGATGTATAATGTTGAATTGTATATGTACAAATTTGAACATGACGTACAAATATGTATTGTGATGTAAGGAGTTAATTGTAATTAACTTTGTACTTGTTTTTTTTAGTAAAACTTAGTTTCTCGTTTGAGGATTAGTTGGATGTCAGACATGTATGCAAAAGCATGACTGTGGTCCAATTGATTCTTGAATTGTCCCATTATTTGGGAATGCAAAGTTATGACGCGTAGTTTACGGTTAAATGATTAGGTTTCAGTCGTGGGTATTTCGGTGTCATCTCTGTACGTTCTTTGGGTGGCACATAGGTATTTCATATCTATGTCGTGCACTTGAAGAACTGTACAGAGATGATGTCAAAATTTCTCCACGTCGAAATCTAATTTGAAGTAACCGTAAATGACGTGACATAATTTTGCATTCCCGAATGGGATAGGGCCCTTATCGGAGGCATAAACAAGATCATGTTGAAGTTGTTGTGATTGTTGTACTATTATTGTGGTTGCATGAATGATGGACAGAACATGGATGCAGAACCCGAACAGATGCGCCAACGAATACTTGAACGGAATTGAGGATTTTACTGACTTTGCACGTACACACAACCCGGGTGCAACTAGAATCTGGTGTCCTTGTAGGAGGTGTAATAACACGTTAAGAGAAACTATTGAAAATGTTCAATTTCATTTAGTAAGGAATGGAATGGTAGAAACCTATAATATTTGGAACCATCACGGGGAACAATTAGACAATGTTGGACCTAATATGGATCCTAATGAACAAGTCATGGAAATCTTAAATGATGTTTTTCCATTTATGTCAACAAATACCAATCAGGAAGTGGAAGATGACGTGCCTACACCAATGGATAGTGGAGAATTCGAACAATATGAAAAACTATTAAAAAATGCCAACCAAGAGTTATATCCAGGGTGTGAGGATTTTTCGGTTCTCACAGCTATTGTGGAACTAATGCACAAAAAAATAAAGTATCGTATGTCGAACTAGTTTTTTGATTACTTTTTGGGGGTTTTCAAGAGAATGCTATCAAAGGACAATTGTTTGCTGAAAGACCATAGAAACACTCAAAAGGTGTTGAATGGTCTTAGATTGGGTTATGAAAAATTCACGCTTGCAAAAATAATTGTATATTGTTCTATAAGGAGAATAAAGTGTTGGATAAATGCCCAGTATGCATTGAGTCGAGGTTCAAAATGATATCTCAGAATAGATCGACGAAGATCCCACAAAAAGTCATGCATTATTTGCCTTTGAAGCCTAGGTTGTAGCAGTTGTATATGTCAACGCATACTGCCACTGACATGAGATGGCATAAGGAAAAATGAGTAGATGACGATGTGATGAGGCATCATGCAGATGGGGAGGCATGGAAAGAGTTCGATTGAACGTTCCCTGATTTTGTTGCTGATCCTTGAAACGTTAGATTGGGACTTGACACTGACGGATTCAATCCGTTCGGGGTTCTAAACCAACACCACATCACTTGGCCGATTTTCATATTTTTGTATAATTTGCCACCATGGAAATGTATGAAAAAAAAAATACATGATGATGATTCTATTGATAACTAAGGATCCTGGTAGGTCAATCGATGTATACTTACGGCTGCTGGTGGATGAGCTAAAGGATTTATGGACACACGGTGTGCTCACATACAATAAGTGTACTAGCAAGATGTTCACTTTGCGGGCAGTAGTGATGTGGACTATGAACGATTTCCCTGCATATGTAATGGTTTCTGGGTGGAGCACTAGGGGTGGCATGCCCTGTATGCAAGGAAGACGTAACATCTAGTTGGCACGCAGGAAAAGTTTGTTACCTTGGTCATTATAGATGATTGCTATGGGACCACGAGTGGCGAGAGAATGATAAATAGTCTAACGGAAAAAAGAGCCTCGCCTCAGACCTATAGAATGGTCTGGTGATCAGATTTTTGAACAGCTTAACCGTTTGGATTTTGCTCCGTTTAGGAAAACTGTAAGTAGACCAGACCTTCTACACATATGAACTGGACGCACAAGTCTATGTTTTTTGAGCTCCCATATAGGTCGAAACTAAAATTGAGACACAACCTCGATATTATGCATGTTGAGAAAAATGCATTTGACACATTGGTCGGCACAATTATAGATATCGAGGGCAAGACAAAGGACATGATCAAAGCTCGTATTGATTTGGAACGAATGGGAATACGACGGGGTTTATGGATGAATAAGGATAATGATAAAGCCATAAGGGATCTTGCGTTTTTTTTCCATGAAACTGAATGATAAAAAAGAATTTTTAAAGTTTTTATCGTCTGTAAAGTATCCTGATGGGTATGCTTCAAATATCACGCATTGCGTGAACGTTGACGAGTGTAAATTAGCTAGACTAAAGAGTCATGACTACTATGTGGTTCTGCAACGCCTACTTCCTGTTGGTATTCGACATCTCATGCCAGTCGATGTAGTGAAACCAATCATGTTGTTGTCCAGCTTTTTTCGCAATTAACGTCAAGATCGTTGCGAAAGACGGACATTAATTAGTTGCGCCATGACCTTGTGCAAGTTCTATGCAAGTTTGAGATGATATTTCCTCCAGCTTTCTTCACAAGTATGTTTCACGTGATGGTTCACTTACCGGAAGAGGCATTGCTTGCTGGACCAGTCAACTTTCGATGGATGTATCCAATAGAAGGGTATATAATCCTCGTCATTTTTATTCATCGATATCTGACGATTAGTAAAATTTGTATCGTATCATTTTATTTTGGTAGACTTCTTAGAGAATTGAAGAAAAGTGTACGAAACAAAGCTAAGCTCGAAGGATCAATTATACAAGCTTGGGTGGCATATAAGGCACTTACATTTTGTGGTATGTATTTAAAGGATGTGGAGACAACTTTCAATCGTCCTCCTCGCAATAATGACGAGGGTGTGAGCAAGGAGAAACTTTTAGTTTTTGCCAAAATCGCTCGACCCTTCAGAGATCCGATACAAGGCGAGTCGTTTTTCAAAAAGGACATAGAGATAGCACATTGGTTCGTACTCAACAATTGTGACGAGACAATGTCATACCTAGACGAGAATGAAGATATGATGAAGTAGGCACATCCTTCACATTTGTATGCCAAGAAACACCATGAATTGTTTCCGCGGTGGTTTCTTGAATATGTAAGTTTGAAGTGTTTTGTATTGGACATATATTTTGTACCAATTATTTTGCTCGAACTAACAAATTTAAGTGTTTATGTAATATTAGGTGAATCAATTGAAAGCATCGAATTCCCCAGCGTACAGTGAAGAGTTATAGAACTTGGTGTTCAGACCGATTCGCATTGAATTGTTCTCAGGTTGCCATCTTAACGGCGTCAAGTTCTTAGAGGATGCACGAGATGACAAGTTGTGTACGTAAAACAGTGGTGTTCATGTCCCAGGTGGAGGCAAAAGTTTAAACATTGAATTATATGGCAAACTAACAAGTGTCGTGCAATTACTTTACAAAGACCGATGCCAAGTGATCTTATTTAAGTGCCGATGGCTTGATACAAACCCAAATAGGCAGGGAAGTGTTAAAAGAGATCATGGATTATTATCAGTGAACACTATCAAAACTTGGTACGATGACGACCCTTACATCTTAGCAAACATGGAAAAACAAATTTTGTATCTAGAAGACCCTAAAGCTGGGAGGGGTTGGAAAGTTGTTCAGAAGATGGATCATAGGAACGTGTATGCTATACCAGAACAAGATCCAATTGACGACGACATCGACAATGTCGCTGACCAATGGCTAGAATCTTCGATGGAAATTGGTGCGAACTAATCTTATAAGAACCATTTTAGATAAAAGGAGTATCTTCAATTGAAATACCCATTCAATCAATCACAATTGACCTCGGTAATCTTCTGCGCTACGATGGTCCAGTAAGCACAAACGATGATGGTGATGTACCTAGCGATGATGATGAGGTATGGGACATTGAAAATGATGATAGCAACAAAAGTGAAAGTTATTATAGTTTGGATGAAGATTAATGCAATTTATTTGTAATTTTTGTTGTAAAATACATTAAATGGTTAATGCATTTTATATGTGAATTACGTTGTAAATACATTTGTTTTATTAGTATTTTATAATAAATTGTAATCAAAATTCTACAAAAAAAAATCCATTTATAAACATAATTGTGTGACGCACAACACTTTTACATCGCCCAAGCATTATAATTTTACGAGGGGATTTAATTTTTAGACACTTGCTATGGATGTAAATATTTGGATTAGATTATAAATAAAGTCTATCTCGTCGCGCAAGTGTCTGAAAATAAAGATGCCTTTTTTTTTGTGGAAATTTTTAAAAAATCCCGACGAAGCATAGAAGTTTGTGCGACAAAGCCTCAGTCGCGCAAGCTTCTATATACTTATATCGATCTTCTTCCTCCCCTCACTTCTCCCTTCTTCCTCTGATACCCTTTCTCTCCCTTCTCTTTCTCTTCCAACGCCATTGCACCCCTTCTCTCCATCACTCACCTCGCCTCGCCTACAATTGCTCTCCGG
This sequence comes from Malus fusca, assembly GCA_035220775.1. Classification (NCBI taxonomy): domain Eukaryota; kingdom Viridiplantae; phylum Streptophyta; class Magnoliopsida; order Rosales; family Rosaceae; genus Malus; species Malus fusca. The sequence continues at coordinate 26,410,920 of CM069069.1, forward strand.
TCGTCGTGTCTTCATCTCCAAGAGGTAATTTCATCTTAATTTGCATTCCCTTTTCTTTGAATTTTAGGTTTTGCTTGCTTCCAATTTTAAATTAGGGTTAGATTAGGGTTCTTGAATTAGGGTTCTTGATTTTAAATTAGGGGTTAGAATTAGTGCAATGGGTTGCAATTAGGGTTCTTAAATTAGGGTTCTTGATTTTAAATTAGGGGTTAGAATTATGGCAATGGGTTGCAATTAGGGTCCTTAAATTAGGGGTTCGAATTAGGGTTCTTAAATTTGGGGGTTTTTTAATTTTAAGTTAGGGGTTAGAATTAGGGTAGTGGGGGCTAGATTTAGGGTGCTTGTGAGTGATGCTATGTTTGGAACTTTGGATTGAGTGAAATCAAGGGAAAAGACAAATAGATGCTGCGACTTCAAAATTTTCATGGACATATTTATACTGTTTTCTTTAATAATATTAATCCCACATATTATGACGATATTGCTGTTATTACATGCTTCCATAATTCACTATGATAATGTTGTGTGCCATGATTTGTGTTTTCATTTGGCCGGACGCAGTTATTTCGTTAGTAATTCAACATTGAACTGCTTGTTTGTGCTGGACTATGGATCTTTTATTTATTCGCTTTAGATGTAAATCTTTCTATCCGTATACTTTTATACTAATTACCTTAATTTTGAATATAAGTGCATTTTGTATTACCCTGTTAAAAGACAATGATAAAGACTGATTAAACAGATCCTACATCCTAGTGAACAAAAAGGCCAAAATACAATGAAAATTATCGCATTGATCTCACGTATGGTAATATTTTGAATGGTGTAAAATAAAGAAAACTAAATTCTACTAATGGATGTGGTTATATCATATATTAGCAAATATGTCAAGTTTTTTGCATATCTCACACTCAACACTCTCGGATAAGAATAAGATTAGCGAATTTAACATTGATTTAAACATCTACCTATGTGGATTATTAATATATTTGGAATTGGATTAACCTTTTTACCTAATAAAGTAAATTCTTTATCAATTGAAAAATGATGTAAAGACAAAATTTTGGATGTCTCACAAATTTTAAAACAACTTGTTGTCCTGACCGACCCAAATCCTACCCATCGCATTTCCGGTACTTGTGGGACAAATAAACCAGCAAACAAGTACCGTATTTTTCTGCTATGTAGTAATTATTGGATTTCTCTCTTACAAGTAACGCACTTATTGAATCACATGAGAAAAATATAAGAGAATGAGAAGAAGTAAAAGTGTACATGATATGTAAGTTTCTCTTCAAAACACATTGCATTATATTTTTCCTTTAGCGTTTCATCATTCTTGCATCATGAAAACTTAAAAACTAAAGATACAAAAGTAAGAAAGGTACTAATCGTCTTCTTCTCTTTTTCTTCAATCTCGCGGATACGTAATAGGAATACATGAAGCATTTCATTGTTTGTCGAAGGGGGCACACACAGTGCCGCATATTTTGTACATAATGTTAGACTGTGAGTATAAGTGTAGGTGTATTTTGGTCGGATGTTTGAGTTCAAATTAGACCCAGCAAAACTCACCATCACGGAAGTTACAGGATCATTTGTGTTAAGAACATGTGCTGAATCAAGATTTCCGTCCCGCTCTTGGTACCCCAGATCCATATTATACAAAATTCGAAGTTAATATTATAATTTAGGATTAGAATTTGTCCAAATTATAAATATTATAATACATTAGCCATAACAGTATAGTTCATATTAACTATATTATAAATTAATTTATGTTTTCATAAACCTGAGCAAACAGTAAGTCATGGCTTAAAAAAAAAAAAAGATTGGGCAATTATTTTCTCTGTATATTGATGTGAGTATAGTACATGGGCTTATTGTAACATCCCACATCGCCCAGGGGAGTGATCATTAAATGTATATTCCCATCCCTACCTAGCACGAGGCCTTTTGGGAGCTCACTGGCTTCGGGTTCCATAGGAACTCCGAAGTTAAGCGAGAAGGAGGCCAGAGCACTCCTAGGATGGGTGACCCATTGGGAAGTTGCTCGTGAGTTCCCAAAAACAAAACCATGAGGGAATGGTAAGCCCAAAGCGGACAATATCGTGCTACGGTGGTGGAGCGGGCCCGAGAAGTGATCCGCCCCGGGCCGGGATGTGTAAACTGACACACCCCGATCCTAGAATCAAGGCGTGATGGCCGTCACGTGAGCGTGACGTAACCATAAGTGCGGTGCGGAAGCAAAGATAAGAGAATTACGAAGGAATCAAAACCAACTACTAGCAATAATAACCAAATAGCATGCTAGAGTGAGTTAAAGTGTGGACACACACATAAACAGAGCTTAAGAACTAGGTGCAGTCAAGTAGGACTATAATCAAATTACAACACCCGCATGTGAGTCCTACATGCAGGAAGTCTGTCAGAACGCCGAAGAAAAACCTCGTGAGTCACCAACTGCTAACTAGAACCTGGAGGGGCGAAAAACAAGATTGAGTGGGTCAGTAAAACAAAGCTTTTCGAAAACCTTTCATTTAAAACATTTCTAACCCCTCGCTGTAAAACCTGTATACTTTCCCAGAAAATAGCATAATAGCATATAACTTTTCAAATATCTCAAATCATCAATCTTTCTTAAAAACTCGAAAGTATGCCATGCTATAATGTCGAAAACAGAATGAATGATGCATCAATGTAACATGTGACATAATGAATTAACCGGAGACCCTGCAGTTGGTCCTGTACGGTTAATTCTATAGCTCAACATCCAATCTAACCGGAGTCACCTTGGTGACCTGTACGGCACTACACTGCATATAAGTCTGAACTACCTAAAGTAGTATGTACGACATGAATGGTGTAATAATACGCTCTAGTGCTTCTCTCATCAATCATCTGTGCACATAATCTAAAGTCACCTACTAGTCGGAACCACCTCGGTGGTCTGTACAACTAGTATGTCGGAACCCTCTCATGGTCTGTATGACATGTCGGAACCCTCTCATGGTCTGTACGACATGCACCTTCTTGGATCCAAGGTGAGCGTGCGGTGCGGGTGAATAATATAAGCACTAACACCATGATTGCAGGTTATGAGCTATCCACGTAATATACATCATCAACAATGCACATGAATAACATAAAACTCACCTGATACTCACCTGTGCGTCCACAGCACCAATTCACATATATATATGCATCAATTATCAATTCATATATCTCATATCGTTCATATCATTCATATCATTCATGCATGGCATTTTAGAAACATACTTTCATTAAAACTCAATTTATGGGAAAATTCATAGTAAATAGGTATAAATAGAAAGTACTGCCCACTCACTGATAAGTCGAAGGGTCGTAGCCCCCGTGACGTCCCTGGATGCGCTCGTCCTCGGGATAGGTATCACCTTCAAAAACCTTTGAAAACCTCTGAAATTTCTTCAGGAAAATCCTCCAAAATCGGCCAACTTCGAATGGCGTGATCCCGACGTCCAAAACTTCCAAACGAACGTCCCTGAGCTTCCTTAGGACTTCACTAAGCTCACTATAAGCTTGGATTGTCCTGAAAATGGTACCTTTGAGTTCGTAGGGCACTCACGAACACAATGGTGCTAATCTCCACTTCGATCCATGAAGTTTTGATGTCCTTGGGTGTGGTCCGTACAGTTTGAAGGGAAGAGAGAGAGAGGGAGAGAACACGGGGAAGGAAGGGAAGGAAAGGGGTCATGTGCGTGTGTGTGGTCCAACCAAAACCATACATACCAATTTTAATCCCTAACCACACAAAATACAATCCAAATTTAATCCAACTTAATAATTTTATAAAAACTTATGAAATAAATGTATTTAGTCCAAAAGATAAGTCACACACACATACCTTAATACCCGTCAAGGGTAATTCTGTCATTTCACGTCCTCGATGAATAAAATCCCGGGACGGGCTGTGACACTTATATTTACAACGAAGAGCAAAAACAACTCCTATAATAGGTAAGTCAATTTCTTCCTTGATTCTTGGATATCTAATAACCCCACTTTGATAGTAAATCGTTGATTATCGTAACACTCCCTCTTAAATTTGGGGGTTTATTAATTTTAAGTAAAGGATTAGAATTAGGGCAGTGGGGTTAGATTTAGGGTGCTTAATTTACAGGGTGAGATTTAGGGTTCTTAAGTTAGGGGTTACTTGATTTTGAATTAGGGTTCTTAAATTTGGGTTTCGAATATGGACAATGAGTTAGATTTAGGGATGTAATGGTTTATTTCCAATTTTGTAGATGTCATAGCTCATTAGAAGCTGGAAAGTGATGACAACTACACCTTGTCCGACGACTACACCTCCTATTACTGCCGCCACTGCTCTGACAGAGATGGACCATAGGCCAGTGAATCCGGTTGACCTAGTTGGTCCTTCAATCCCACAAGCGTAGGCAGCTTCGACTTCTTTGGTGGTGCTACCTGTTAGCGCCTGACGTGCTCACCGGCGCCCCCGCACTCCGGAGAAGATGTCGCCATCGAGATCCACAACCGATGCCTCGGGTCCACAACTAGGTATACTATCCTAATCAACTCCCTCATTCCCATGTAAACTTGGTTTTGTTATTTTAGGTTCAATTTGTTAAGTTATGTCATTTAAGGATTAAAAAGTTAATATATATATATATATATATATATATTGTTGTCATCATTCTGAACCCATTATTAAACAGTTGTGATCATTGTGTTGGATACATATATTGTCTATGTTATTTGCAGGGTTTTGGTAAATATTTTAATTATAGGGAGGTTCTGCCGAAACTTTGGTAGGATTTGTTATTAGTTTTGAGTTAACGTTAATTTTTCATTTCTTTGCAGCCAAGAAAAACACTCGGGAACCTTGTCGGCAATTGAAGATGGCAAAGGTCACCCAAATGACCAACGATTGTATCACAATCGGATATGATGAGCAATATCGGGCAGCACCAATGACGGAGTAGGTTAGTGCATTGGCCCACAACATTGGGCACGTCATCTGAACCTTTTGCCCTGTGCGGTGGAAGTCTTAGAAGGCAATGCCGGAAGAGGTGAAGAACATGGTGCGCAATCATTTGTCGGTAAGTATTGTCCCATTTTTAATGGTTTTCATGTAAAATTTATATATTTATATTTATTAATGTCTTTTATTATTATACTTTCGTAATATTTGTTACACTACTTATACTTTTTTAAATTTTTACTAATGTTTATTACTTTTTTTTTAATTTTCTTTAAATATTACAACTAATACATTTATTTTGTGTATAACAGAAGAAGGTGAATGCGAACAAGATCAATCGGGAGAAGAAGACTCTTCTCCACCATTCGGGTTCGAGGCCTTTCTCATATAGGATGGAGGCGATGCAGAAGGTATATATTAAAGCTTTCATTTTCAATTTTAAAATGTCGCTAATAATATTTTTTTTTCCATACTAACATTATCCTTATCTTTTTATATTCCAGGGGGGTTCAAAATTCCCGGAGATCGACGTCTTTGCTGACGTTTATGTTCGGCCCTGGGATAAGTTGACCGAGTCCCTTCATGTAATTAATTTATTATGCATTAAAGATTTATACTAATTATTTCAAATTGTTTGCTATTAATATTCCATGTTTTATTTCGCAGGCAACTATGGTGGAGAAGAGTCAGTCGATCCTTCAGGAGTCCGCCTCCCAGCTTCCCTCGGACACGCCGATCGAGTCTGTGGATCCCCCCGAGGATGCGGGGTTTCACATCCTTACAAAGACATTGGACCAAACTTTCGGTCGGAGGCCAGGGACATATTGTCGGGGAATGGGAAATGCTAGGTGGCGGGAGAGTTGAGCCTCTTAATCCTCGTAGTCGAAGGGCGAAGTTACGGCTTTGACGTAGGAAGTCAATGGCCTGAGGAGTGAACTCGAATTGTACAGGCCTGGTGCGAAAATTAATTAACGCACAAATTTAAACCCTATTTGTGACAGTTGTAGTATATGGATAAGTAGGGATCGTTCTAGGCCGGGGATTAACTAGGGATGCTAACCCAAGTAAAATTAAATTAAAAACGTAAAAACAAAATTTAAAATACTAAACTAGACTCAAAACACTTAAATAGAATAACTCAAAATAAAACTAACAAATAAACTAAATAAATCAAAAGACTCAAAACAACTCAAGACTTAAGAAAACACAAACTAAATTGATTTCTAATAAATCTAACACTTTAAAATAAAATGGGGGATTGATTTTGATGAAAAGTAAATTAAACTTAAATAAATTACAAAATTGACAAAAACATAAAATTAAGGTAAAATGATAAATGACGGACTGGCTAGAGGATTATTCTCCACACATGCCACATATGCAACCTAAATTGATTTTCAGTTGTTCTTTCAATAAATTGTAAATTCTCAACGCCCCAAGTTAATTAGGTCCGCTTAAATTAACCTTCAGATTTTCCTACTTTTATTAGGTTGGATGATTGCATACGACAACCCAAAACATTCCCTACAAGTTCCCTACATGAATTGCATAATAGAGATACAAGCAAGAATCATTAAGTTTTATGAAAATCATAAGCATTGACGAGGCACTTGTTACTATGAATTGCATGAAACTTATGCCAAGAATTTACCTAACGCGATCGTTTATAAGCGACCTTCACTACTTGTGAATATAAGTTCATAACGATTAGGTGAAATTCACTTATATTCTAGCATCAAATTCATGCATGTAAATTAAGTATGCATCCTTAATCGACATACAAAAATAAGTTATCAATCAAGCAGTTAAGCAAATTAAATCACAACTCAGAAATCACAACTGAAGGTAATCAATTCAAATTACAAATATATCCATGGTTTTGAATTAAACTCTAGCCAAAATAAAATTAGTTACACATTATTAAAATTAAACAGGAATAAAACTTGAGTTTAGGAACGAATTAACCGAGAGAGGATTGCAGTGAAACTTTGCTGCTTCTGTTTCTGCGCTGACTGCCCAAGGCAGTCACCTTGGTTCCATTGCAAGCTCCCATGCCGAGACTAAGTCGCTGCCTTTGGCAGCATGATGCATTCTTTTGTTCTCCCCCAAGCCCGAGGCAGCTCCCTCAGTTCTCTATTCTTTTCTTCTGCTCACGCTGCCCAAAACAGCTCCCAAGGCAGCTCTGACCTTCCTGCTGCAAAGCAGCACCCTGCTTCTTTGCGTCCTTTCCCCCAGAACTTGCTGCCTCGGGCAGCTTCCTCTCTCACCCCAAATGCCTTCCACGCTGCCCAATGGCAGACTCCCCACGTCTTCCCGTGCTGACCTTATTTCTGTTCGTCCCTTCTGCGCAGCCCAGGTTTCTCGCAAGCTGCCTTCTGGCAGCTCTCTGTCAAGAACTTCTTTCCTATTCCCCCCCCTCCTTTCACCGCTCCTTATTCCTCCTTATTTATTTAGTTCCTCCACTTCACGATGGGAGCTCCACTCCCGTGTCCCCCGTCCTCTAACCTTTTCTTAATTATTTCTCCTTCATCCCTGGTTGTCTGCTGCCCTTCTCTGACTTCTCATTCTTTTCTAAAATATGGCAGCCTAGCTGCCTTCCTTCTTTTTGTCTCCCACGCGTTGCTTTCTGCCAAAAACCCCACTCAATTAACATCATATATATATATATATATATCTATATATGTATATATATATATATATGTATATATGTATATATATATAATACTATCTTATTTTTATTAACCAAAAATAGTGGGCAAGACAGTTTTGACGATTTTATCACTTAAAATCTCACTTGTGCAAAATTTATTTTATTTACTAGATAAATACTAAAAAAACACAAAAACAAAGTAACTAGCTCAAAAATATAAGAAACTAACTAAGAAAAGACGAGAGAATTTGATGTAAAATATGTATAAATATAATCCGATCAAATACCCCCACACTTAGTTTTTGCTAGTCCTCGAGCAAAACAGAGAAAACAGAAAAAGTAATAACATGAAAATTATTAGTTTCTCCTATGTGACCCTCATAGAATTTCATTCGAGAACACAAATCAACAAGAACCATAGCTAACATCAAGGAACTAATCCAAGTTCATCTTCCTTATTCAAATATTAGCAGTAATCTTTGAATCATCCTTGAAGTGTAGTGTGTGAGATAGCCATGTTAATGCAATTTAAAAAATTTTATTTTTAAAATCACCATATGCAAACTAGCGACCTTCTCACTGGATATACGCTCAATCACACATGTGTTTAGTTTTAATGTGTTTCTCTCAAAGAATCAAATGTGAAAGTTCTACCATAAGCTTGCATAAAGATCACTTCTCCACAGTCATAATTGCAAAACTCAAATCAAGAGGACTTTTATTGGATGTAATGAGGCTTAGGGCGAGAGTTATTGAAATGAAAGAATAGGAAAACACAAGTTCCAAGCTACATTGCAAGCAATTCTTTTGTTTAGATTTATAAGAACTCAACATTTCCCGCTATTCTACAAGTCACCTCCAACCACACCCATAAACTGAAACTTTAAAAACTTTTTATTTTCTTTGTATACAATCTTTCTTTTTCTTTTCCTTTTCTTTTTTTTTTTTTTTTTTTTTTTTTTTTCTTTTCAAACAGAAACAAATATGAAAAACCCCCACACTTATTCTTTTGCCAAACACCCTCCAAAGTACTTCACAAACATTTCTCATAAGACAATCTCGCATTGCTCGCTTGGAAAGGGTAAGGAAAAATATTTATTTCGGGCATAAGGGTAGACATATCTGGTGATAAGAAATAAAAGGCTCACAAATACGGCTCAAATTGGCAATCTAATGATATCATTTTTCTTTGGGAAACAAGGTTATTTGGGCCATGGTGGTAAACCTAATGCCTCTATCATTTTCAAGTTCATGCAATTAAAGACAAATATTTCGAAAGATCGTTATGCAAGTTCTAGAGATGTATCTCACATAAGTTCATCACACATGAAAGAATAGGAGTGTATGAAAAATGCACACACTTTCAATAGGCTCAAAAACTCACATAGAATGTATATGGTCACTAAATTCACATATGGAGCTTTAAATCATGCTTTAATTTCACATCAACAAGGCTATGTGCATTTGGTTTTTCAAAGATGAACAAAAATGTACAAACTAACACGAGAATAAGGAATTTCACACAACACATGTTAACTAAGTTCTTGATCATCATGGTTCAAATTTTATCCAATTATATCATTGGGTCGGGAAACTAACAAAAATCTAATTCAAAACAATAAGGAAAACAAGGAAATATTTTTGGATTTTTTTAAATTTTCCGATTTTTTTTGTTTTTTTTTTTTGTTTTTTTTTTGTTTTTTTTTTTTTTTATAAAACAAAACTAATTAAGAAAACAAAGCAATAACATGGAAACAAATGAAACCAGTTCAAAGTCGAAGGTATAAAAATTTTCAATTTGGTCATTTTTATACTTTACCCCCACACTTAAACTAGACATTGTCCCCAATGTCCGAAAATATAATAAAATGCAAATAAAAATAAAATAAAATAAATAAATACAAAGAAAGAAAATAAAGCAATAGGACTGAAAACTTCCCTAATTTGCAGAAAAAATCAAGCGATGACCCCCAAGCTAAAATTCTGCAATCAACTTCAAGGGTGGAAATAACCAAAAGTTCCTGCAAAGAAAAGAAATAAATCAGTTAAGCACGCAAGAAAATATAAAAAACAAATAAACGAAAAATTGAAAATGAAAATAAAAGATAATAATAAAACTAAAAGTGATCATTGGTCCTGTTTGGTGACTTTCCACAGCTTTGAACTTGAACTGGCCTCGGAACTTCTTAGCAAGGAAAATGAGACTTGATTGGTGGTGTTGTTGAAGCTTCTCGAGCTCTTGGTTTCAACTCAGACTCCTTCTGCCGGGTTGATTGAGTCTGCAGGCTACATTCTTCTCTTTTTGTTCTTCTGCATGGCAGGTAGGCACGAGGAATAGGTGGTGGTCTGCTTCTTTGTTCAATCTGTCCAAGTGCCGACCGATTGCCTTTCTTTCACCTTGCCCCGTAGCCAAGAGCAAGGGTAAAGGAAAAGCATGCCATGAGAAATCTTTGCCTCTGACTCTGATGATATGGGATACTTTTGCTTTTGAAGAAGTATCGTTCCACAGGTGTATGCTTGAACTGGGCTGGGGAACTTCTTAGCAAGGAAAATGAGACTTGATCTTGAAGATGAAGCAGCACCTTGTCTCCACATGCTTCAAGTATCATTTTCACTTGCCATGTCTGTTCTCCAGGCAGATGTGGCGACTTCTTCGGAAGTACATCAGTGGTTGAAGAAGAGCACTCGAGAGCAATGCTAGGTAAGCAATCAGGAAGGATTTCCAGGCAGTCGGTTCTTAGATTGGAAGATTGACACCGAGTGCTGGCTGATTGCCCGCTTTCTCCTTGCCACAAAGACAAGGACAAGGACAGGGAGAAAGCGTGATATGAGATACTCTTGCTTTCAACCTTCATGATATGAAATACTCTAGCTCTAGATGATTTATTTGCAAAGGTATCCCAGGGAATGAGAAACACAGAGAAACTCGAGAGCGTTTGATGGAAAGGCATTTTCAGAGCTGAAAAATTTCGGAGATGAAGAAGTGTAGAGGGGTTGTGCCTTTGCTGGATGGCGAAGGTAGACGTTTATAGATGATTCTTCACAACCGAAACTATTCCTTTACCCCTGTCGGCAGCCGGTGGATGGATGAACAGTACAGGTCACGCGCTTTCTGAAAAAGCCACCCGTAATTTGCGCAAAGCTGACAGCGCGCGTGACGAGTGACGACAAAATTGGAAAAATCAGGGAGCGGCTCGTGGTTTCTGAGCAATCCCGACTTTTGAGAAAGGAATTGCATGTGACACGTCTGGACAAATTAGGGAGCGGCTCGCCTCGTGATTCCTGACTGCTCCGGCTTTTGAGAAAGGCGCCCGACTTTTGAGAACGGCGACGCCGCTTTTGAGAAAAGAATCCGGCTTTTGAGAAAGGAGCCCGGCTCTTCGATTTGCGAGAGGGCGCCTCTTCGACTGCTGAGTGATGCCTCAACGATTTCTTCTTCTTATAAGAACACTCATTTTTGTTCCACAACACACTTAAGCTCCCCCTGTAAACACTCACTCCTGCAAACACTCCCTCTTGCACTTCTTTTAATCTTGATCATTCCGACTCTTCATTCTCAACACCTTCAGAAAATGTCTTGCCCTTCTGACCGTCGCCTTAACTTGAATGTTGGGGAAGATAGTGATATATCTTCTCCAACCAACATTTGGCAGCCGTCCTTCATATCCCCAAATGGTCCTCTTACAGTTGGGGATTCCATGATGATGAACGAAACAACCGCATCGGTGGTGGCCAGAAATCTGCTCACTCCTAGAGACACTAGGATACTTTCTAGGCGGTCCGACGAACTAGCTGTCCAGGACTCTATGGCCTACAGCGTCCGATGCGCAGGCTCCGTATCAAACATGGGCCAGCGCCTTCTTGCACGAACCCGTCAGGTGGAGTCGTTGATGGCTGAAGTGGCTAGTCTTCGGCAAGAGGTCAGAGTGCTTAGGCATGAGAACAGGGATTTGCACATGCTTGCAACCAATTACTCAACCAGCATGAAGAGGAAGCTGGATCAGATGCAGGAGTCCGAAGTGCGGATTCAGAGTGATCATCAACGGTTTATGGCGTTACTCCCGAGGTTTGTGTTGCCTTCGTCCTCGGGAGCAGCACCAAGTATTGAGGCTCCGAATGATCCAGCTCTGGCGCTTCGTCTTTCAGGGGCTCCGTCGACCTCCGAGGCACCACCTACCAATGACCAATGAAAACTATTAGTTTAATTTATTGTAAAATATTTAAGCTTTAAAATTTATTTAATTATAAATATAAATATAAGTATTTCTGTTTTGTTTTGTTTTTTTTTTTTTTTTGTTTTTTTTTTTTTTTTAATTATGTGATGTTTATTATTATTATTATTATTATTATTATTATTATTTTTCATTTTTTATTTTATATAAATGTAAAATAAGTAAATCAAAGTAAAAAAAAACTAAGTTTAATCTCCTAAACAAAAATCACAACTAAATAAACAAAACAAAAATCACAACTAAATAACAAAACATAATGAAATCAACGTAAAAAAAAAATCAACGTAAAATAAATTCACACAAGAGCAAACAAACAATGAAAGAACTAAACAAAATAAAATAAATTCAGTAAAGAGAAGGGATTAGGAATGCAAATCTGATTGTGGGTGATTCCTAGGCCTCCCTTCATTATTCAAATGCATGGGCTTATCATTAAACGGACGGTGGTACTTGAAATGATCCGACAACGGTCTAAGTTCTAATGACGGTGCCTGAATCATCAAAATTAGATTGTTAGTATAACAAAAAATTAAAAATGGAGAAGATGGCTTACTATCACGTTCAAACTCGATTATAAACACCACGTCTTTGAACATTTCCGGGACTTTGAACTTAGCCAGGTTTACTATGATGGTTGTGGCTTGTCCCGTGTCCTCAGTCTTAACTCCTTTGGGCTTGATTGTCTCATGCACAGCCTCTTTGATATGATCAACAGATTCTCCGGCCACCTCATTTTCTGGAATAATTATTCTTGGTGTACAAGTCTCTTTGAACGTTTCAATACCATCGGGAACTTGATTTGGTACACCAAGAATTTGGATATCACATTGCACCTTGGGAAGATCTTCCACAACGTATTTTTCATTCACTTCTTCCTTGGGATTTAAAAACCTGCAAGGAAAAAGGACATTTGGTGGAACGATGTTAGAATAAATTGAACTTAGAACCTCCTCACCTGAGTTGGATGGCATAAGGACTTGGGGGGTTTGTGATAAGAATTCTTCTAAACTGCCCAAGTCGTCATCCTCATCTTCTTCTTGAAGCGGCAATTCATCCATGTCCGGGCCATGTTTGGATGGTTCTGGAACAACTTCATCCTCCATATCACTTCCCAAAGTGATGGCTTCATCGATTTCCATTTCTCCCCTTGAATTTGCAAATTTTGAGTTGGAGAGTTCACTTTGATCTCGAATCTGTGCCATGAATTCCATAATCTGCCCAATTTGCTCCTCCAATGCATCCACCTTGTTGGCTTTATTTTGCATCTCCTTGTTTCGATTTTCTACGTCCTGGGTCAAAGAGGTTAGTAACTTATTCAACATGTCATTATCCGAAGACGTACCTGAATTTGATTGGGGAGATTGTTGTGGTGGATGTGACGGTTCATATGGCCACTGATAGAACTCTTCCGATGGCGGCAATTGTTCTTCTTTTTGTGAACCCTGTACTGAAGAAATTAATTCTTCAAGCATTTGATTATAATCCACGGGCATACTTTGATTCGATTGAAATTGTTGTGGGGGATGCTGTGGTGGCTTCATAGATCTTGAATAGAACGCGTCTTCTTGCTGCCAATATCCACCTTGTTGGAATTGTTGAGGTTCTCCCCACATGTACTCTGAATTACTTCTCCAATCCGAATTATAAGCGTTGGAAAACATGTTGCCCCTTGATTGGTTATAGCCTTGATATCCCCAAACATCTTCATTTGCAGAAAATTGGGGATATTGATGAGTTTGAAATCCTTGCTCATAGGGCACATCAAATGTAGGGACACTTGGCATTGTGGTCCGTTCGGCATTATGAGTTAATTGAGCAGTGAGCTGTGCCAATAGATCTTGAATGCTAGTAGAATCCAGGTCTTGCTCCATTTGTACCTCAATTCAAAGAAAGAAAAATAAATCAAATATCAAAAGTAACATACACAAACACAAATAAACATAAGCAAAAACAAAAATAAAAGGATTAGCAAATTTGCTAATCCCCGGCAACGGCGCCAAAAATTTGATGCGAAAATAACTTAACGCACAAATTTAAACCCTATTTGTGACAGTTGTAGTATATGGATAAGTAGGGATCGTTCTAGGCCGGGGATTAACTAGGGATGCTAACCCAAGTAAAATTAAATTAAAAACGTAAAAACAAAATTTAAAATACTAAACTAGACTCAAAACACTTAAATAGAATAACTCAAAATAAAACTAACAAATAAACTAAATAAATCAAAAGACTCAAAACATCTCAAGACTTAAGAAAACACAAACTAAATTGATTTCTAATAAATCTAACACTTTAAAATAAAATGGGGGATTGATTTTGATGAAAAGTAAATTAAACTTAAATAAATTACAAAATTGACAAAAACATAAAATTAAGGTAAAATGATAAATGACGGACTGGCTAGAGGATTATTCTCCACACATGCCACATATGCAACCTAAATTGATTTTCAGTTGTTCTTTCAATAAATTGTAAATTCTCAACGCCCCAAGTTAATTAGGTCCGCTTAAATTAACCTTCAGATTTTCCTACTTTTATTAGGTTGGATGATTGCATACGACAACCCAAAACATTCCCTACAAGTTCCCTACATGAATTGCATAATAGAGATACAAGCAAGAATCATTAAGTTTTATGAAAATCATAAGCATTGACGAGGCACTTGTTACTATGAATTGCATGAAACTTATGCCAAGAATTTACCTAACGCGATCGTTTATAAGCGACCTTCACTACTTGTGAATATAAGTTCATAACGATTAGGTGAAATTCACTTATATTCTAGCATCAAATTCATGCATGTAAATTAAGTATGCATCCTTAATCGACATACAAAAATAAGTTATCAATCAAGCAGTTAAGCAAATTAAATCACAACTCAGAAATCACAACTGAAGGTAATCAATTCAAATTACAAATATATCCATGGTTTTGAATTAAACTCTAGCCAAAATAAAATTAGTTACACATTATTAAATTAAACAGGAATAAAACTTGAGTTTAGGAACGAATTAACCGAGAGAGGATTGCAGTGAAACTTTGCTGCTTCTGTTTCTGCGCTGACTGCCCAAGGCAGTCACCTTGGTTCCATTGCAAGCTCCCATGCCGAGACTAAGTCGCTGCCTTTGGCAGCATGATGCATTCTTTTGTTCTCCCCCAAGCCCGAGGCAGCTCCCTCAGTTCTCTATTCTTTTCTTCTGCTCACGCTGCCCAAAACAGCTCCCAAGGCAGCTCTGACCTTCCTGCTGCAAAGCAGCACCCTGCTTCTTTGCGTCCTTTCCCCCAGAACTTGCTGCCTCGGGCAGCTTCCTCTCTCACCCCAAATGCCTTCCACGCTGCCCAATGGCAGACTCCCCACGTCTTCCCGTGCTGACCTTATTTCTGTTCGTCCCTTCTACGCAGCCCAGGTTTCTCGCAAGCTGCCTTCTGGCAGCTCTCTGTCAAGAACTTCTTTCCTATTCCCCCCCCTCCTTTCACCGCTCCTTATTCCTCCTTATTTATTTAGTTCCTCCACTTCACGATGGGAGCTCCACTCCCGTGTCCCCCGTCCTCTAACCTTTTCTTAATTATTTCTCCTTCATCCCTGGTTGTCTGCTGCCCTTCTCTGACTTCTCATTCTTTTCTAAAATATGGCAGCCTAGCTGCCTTCCTTCTTTTTGTCTCCCACGCGTTGCTTTCTGCCAAAAACCCCACTCAATTAACATCATATATATATATATATATATATATATGTATATATATATATATATGTATATATGTATATATATATAATACTATCTTATTTTTATTAACCAAAAATAGTGGGCAAGACAGTTTTGACGATTTTATCACTTAAAATCTCACTTGTGCAAAATTTATTTTATTTACTAGATAAATACTAAAAAAACACAAAAACAAAGTAACTAGCTCAAAAATATAAGAAACTAACTAAGAAAAGACGAGAGAATTTGATGTAAAATATGTATAAATATAATCCGATCAAATACCCCCACACTTAGTTTTTGCTAGTCCTCGAGCAAAACAGAGAAAACAGAAAAAGTAATAACATGAAAATTATTAGTTTCTCCTATGTGACCCTCATAGAATTTCATTCGAGAACACAAATCAACAAGAACCATAGCTAACATCAAGGAACTAATCCAAGTTCATCTTCCTTATTCAAATATTAGCAGTAATCTTTGAATCATCCTTGAAGTGTAGTGTGTGAGATAGCCATGTTAATGCAATTTAAAAAATTTTATTTTTAAAATCACCATATGCAAACTAGCGACCTTCTCACTGGATATACGCTCAATCACACATGTGTTTAGTTTTAATGTGTTTCTCTCAAAGAATCAAATGTGAAAGTTCTACCATAAGCTTGCATAAAGATCACTTCTCCACAGTCATAATTGCAAAACTCAAATCAAGAGGACTTTTATTGGATGTAATGAGGCTTAGGGCGAGAGTTATTGAAATGAAAGAATAGGAAAACACAAGTTCCAAGCTACATTGCAAGCAATTCTTTTGTTTAGATTTATAAGAACTCAACATTTCCCGCTATTCTACAAGTCACCTCCAACCACACCCATAAACTGAAACTTTAAAAACTTTTTATTTTCTTTGTATACAATCTTTCTTTTTCTTTTCCTTTTCTTTTTTTTTTTTTTTTTTTTTTTTTTTTCTTTTCAAACAGAAACAAATATGAAAAACCCCCACACTTATTCTTTTGCCAAACACCCTCCAAAGTACTTCACAAACATTTCTCATAAGACAATCTCGCATTGCTCGCTTGGAAAGGGTAAGGAAAAATATTTATTTCGGGCATAAGGGTAGACATATCTGGTGATAAGAAATAAAAGGCTCACAAATACGGCTCAAATTGGCAATCTAATGATATCATTTTTCTTTGGGAAACAAGGTTATTTGGGCCATGGTGGTAAACCTAATGCCTCTATCATTTTCAAGTTCATGCAATTAAAGACAAATATTTCGAAAGATCGTTATGCAAGTTCTAGAGATGTATCTCACATAAGTTCATCACACATGAAAGAATAGGAGTGTATGAAAAATGCACACACTTTCAATAGGCTCAAAAACTCACATAGAATGTATATGGTCACTAAATTCACATATGGAGCTTTAAATCATGCTTTAATTTCACATCAACAAGGCTATGTGCATTTGGTTTTTCAAAGATGAACAAAAATGTACAAACTAACACGAGAATAAGGAATTTCACACAACACATGTTAACTAAGTTCTTGATCATCATGGTTCAAATTTTATCCAATTATATCATTGGGTCGGGAAACTAACAAAAATCTAATTCAAAACAATAAGGAAAACAAGGAAATATTTTTGGATTTTTTTAAATTTTCCGATTTTTTTTGTTTTTTTTTTTTTTTTTTTTTTTTTTTTTTTTTTTTATAAAACAAAACTAATTAAGAAAACAAAGCAATAACATGGAAACAAATGAAACCAGTTCAAAGTCGAAGGTATAAAAATTTTCAATTTGGTCATTTTTATACTTTACCCCCACACTTAAACTAGACATTGTCCCCAATGTCCGAAAATATAATAAAATGCAAATAAAAATAAAATAAAATAAATAAATACAAAGAAAGAAAATAAAGCAATAGGACTGAAAACTTCCCTAATTTGCAGAAAAAATCAAGCGATGACCCCCAAGCTAAAATTCTGCAATCAACTTCAAGGGTGGAAATAACCAAAAGTTCCTGCAAAGAAAAGAAATAAATCAGTTAAGCACGCAAGAAAATATAAAAAACAAATAAACGAAAAATTGAAAATGAAAATAAAAGATAATAATAAAACTAAAAGTGATCATTGGTCCTGTTTGGTGACTTTCCACAGCTTTGAACTTGAACTGGCCTCGGAACTTCTTAGCAAGGAAAATGAGACTTGATTGGTGGTGTTGTTGAAGCTTCTCGAGCTCTTGGTTTCAACTCAGACTCCTTCTGCCGGGTTGATTGAGTCTGCAGGCTACATTCTTCTCTTTTTGTTCTTCTGCATGGCAGGTAGGCACGAGGAATAGGTGGTGGTCTGCTTCTTTGTTCAATCTGTCCAAGTGCCGACCGATTGCCTTTCTTTCACCTTGCCCCGTAGCCAAGAGCAAGGGTAAAGGAAAAGCATGCCATGAGAAATCTTTGCCTCTGACTCTGATGATATGGGATACTTTTGCTTTTGAAGAAGTATCGTTCCACAGGTGTATGCTTGAACTGGGCTGGGGAACTTCTTAGCAAGGAAAATGAGACTTGATCTTGAAGATGAAGCAGCACCTTGTCTCCACATGCTTCAAGTATCATTTTCACTTGCCATGTCTGTTCTCCAGGCAGATGTGGCGACTTCTTCGGAAGTACATCAGTGGTTGAAGAAGAGCACTCGAGAGCAATGCTAGGTAAGCAATCAGGAAGGATTTCCAGGCAGTCGGTTCTTAGATTGGAAGATTGACACCGAGTGCTGGCTGATTGCCCGCTTTCTCCTTGCCACAAAGACAAGGACAAGGACAGGGAGAAAGCGTGATATGAGATACTCTTGCTTTCAACCTTCATGATATGAAATACTCTAGCTCTAGATGATTTATTTGCAAAGGTATCCCAGGGAATGAGAAACTCGAGAGCGTTTGATGGAAAGGCATTTTCAGAGCTGAAAAATTTCGGAGATGAAGAAGTGTAGAGGGGTTGTGCCTTTGCTGGATGGCGAAGGTAGACGTTTATAGATGATTCTTCACAACCGAAACTATTCCTTTACCCCTGTCGGCAGCCGGTGGATGGATGAACAGTACAGGTCACGCGCTTTCTGAAAAAGCCACCCGTAATTTGCGCAAAGCTGACAGCGCGCGTGACGAGTGACGACAAAATTGGAAAAATCAGGGAGCGGCTCGTGGTTTCTGAGCAATCCCGACTTTTGAGAAAGGAATTGCATGTGACACGTCTGGACAAATTAGGGAGCGGCTCGCCTCGTGATTCCTGACTGCTCCGGCTTTTGAGAAAGGCGCCCGACTTTTGAGAACGGCGACGCCGCTTTTGAGAAAAGAATCCGGCTTTTGAGAAAGGAGCCCGGCTCTTCGATTTGCGAGAGGGCGCCTCTTCGACTGCTGAGTGATGCCTCAACGATTTCTTCTTCTTATAAGAACACTCATTTTTGTTCCACAACACACTTAAGCTCCCCCTGTAAACACTCACTCCTGCAAACACTCCCTCTTGCACTTCTTTTAATCTTGATCATTCCGACTCTTCATTCTCAACACCTTCAGAAAATGTCTTGCCCTTCTGACCGTCGCCTTAACTTGAATGTTGGGGAAGATAGTGATATATCTTCTCCAACCAACATTTGGCAGCCGTCCTTCATATCCCCAAATGGTCCTCTTACAGTTGGGGATTCCATGATGATGAACGAAACAACCGCATCGGTGGTGGCCAGAAATCTGCTCACTCCTAGAGACACTAGGATACTTTCTAGGCGGTCCGACGAACTAGCTGTCCAGGACTCTATGGCCTACAGCGTCCGATGCGCAGGCTCCGTATCAAACATGGGCCAGCGCCTTCTTGCACGAACCCGTCAGGTGGAGTCGTTGATGGCTGAAGTGGCTAGTCTTCGGCAAGAGGTCAGAGTGCTTAGGCATGAGAACAGGGATTTGCACATGCTTGCAACCAATTACTCAACCAGCATGAAGAGGAAGCTGGATCAGATGCAGGAGTCCGAAGTGCGGATTCAGAGTGATCATCAACGGTTTATGGCGTTACTCCCGAGGTTTGTGTTGCCTTCGTCCTCGGGAGCAGCACCAAGTATTGAGGCTCCGAATGATCCAGCTCTGGCGCTTCGTCTTTCAGGGGCTCCGTCGACCTCCGAGGCACCACCTACCAATGACCAATGAAAACTATTAGTTTAATTTATTGTAAAATATTTAAGCTTTAAAATTTATTTAATTATAAATATAAATATAAGTATTTCTGTTTTGTTTTTTTTTTTTTTTTTTTTTTTTTTTTTTTTTTTAATTATGTGATGTTTATTATTATTATTATTATTATTATTTTTTTTTTTCATTTTTTATTTTATATAAATGTAAAATAAGTAAATCAAAGTAAAAAAAAACTAAGTTTAATCTCCTAAACAAAAATCACAACTAAATAAACAAAACAAAAATCACAACTAAATAACAAAACATAATGAAATCAACGTAAAAAAAAAATCAACGTAAAATAAATTCACACAAGAGCAAACAAACAATGAAAGAACTAAACAAAATAAAATAAATTCAGTAAAGAGAAGGGATTAGGAATGCAAATCTGATTGTGGGTGATTCCTAGGCCTCCCTTCATTATTCAAATGCATGGGCTTATCATTAAACGGACGGTGGTACTTGAAATGATCCGACAACGGTCTAAGTTCTAATGACGGTGCCTGAATCATCAAAATTAGATTGTTAGTATAACAAAAAATTAAAAATGGAGAAGATGGCTTACTATCACGTTCAAACTCGATTATAAACACCACGTCTTTGAACATTTCCGGGACTTTGAACTTAGCCAGGTTTACTATGATGGTTGTGGCTTGTCCCGTGTCCTCAGTCTTAACTCCTTTGGGCTTGATTGTCTCATGCACAGCCTCTTTGATATGATCAACAGATTCTCCGGCCACCTCATTTTCTGGAATAATTATTCTTGGTGTACAAGTCTCTTTGAACGTTTCAATACCATCGGGAACTTGATTTGGTACACCAAGAATTTGGATATCACATTGCACCTTGGGAAGATCTTCCACAACGTATTTTTCATTCACTTCTTCCTTGGGATTTAAAAACCTGCAAGGAAAAAGGACATTTGGTGGAACGATGTTAGAATAAATTGAACTTAGAACCTCCTCACCTGAGTTGGATGGCATAAGGACTTGGGGGGTTTGTGATAAGAATTCTTCTAAACTGCCCAAGTCGTCATCCTCATCTTCTTCTTGAAGCGGCAATTCATCCATGTCCGGGCCATGTTTGGATGGTTCTGGAACAACTTCATCCTCCATATCACTTCCCAAAGTGATGGCTTCATCGATTTCCATTTCTCCCCTTGAATTTGCAAATTTTGAGTTGGAGAGTTCACTTTGATCTCGAATCTGTGCCATGAATTCCATAATCTGCCCAATTTGCTCCTCCAATGCATCCACCTTGTTGGCTTTATTTTGCATCTCCTTGTTTCGATTTTCTACGTCCTGGGTCAAAGAGGTTAGTAACTTATTCAACATGTCATTATCCGAAGACGTACCTGAATTTGATTGGGGAGATTGTTGTGGTGGATGTGACGGTTCATATGGCCACTGATAGAACTCTTCCGATGGCGGCAATTGTTCTTCTTTTTGTGAACCCTGTACTGAAGAAATTAATTCTTCAAGCATTTGATTATAATCCACGGGCATACTTTGATTCGATTGAAATTGTTGTGGGGGATGCTGTGGTGGCTTCATAGATCTTGAATAGAACGCGTCTTCTTGCTGCCAATATCCACCTTGTTGGAATTGTTGAGGTTCTCCCCACATGTACTCTGAATTACTTCTCCAATCCGAATTATAAGCGTTGGAAAACATGTTGCCCCTTGATTGGTTATAGCCTTGATATCCCCAAACATCTTCATTTGCAGAAAATTGGGGATATTGATGAGTTTGAAATCCTTGCTCATAGGGCACATCAAATGTAGGGACACTTGGCATTGTGGTCCGTTCGGCATTATGAGTTAATTGAGCAGTGAGCTGTGCCAATAGATCTTGAATGCTAGTAGAATCCAGGTCTTGCTCCATTTGTACCTCAATTCAAAGAAAGAAAAATAAATCAAATATCAAAAGTAACATACACAAACACAAATAAACATAAGCAAAAACAAAAATAAAAGGATTAGCAAATTTGCTAATCCCCGGCAACGGCGCCAAAAATTTGATGCGAAAATAACTTAACGCACAAATTTAAACCCTATTTGTGACAGTTGTAGTATATGGATAAGTAGGGATCGTTCTAGGCCGGGGATTAACTAGGGATGCTAACCCAAGTAAAATTAAATTAAAAACGTAAAAACAAAATTTAAAATACTAAACTAGACTCAAAACACTTAAATAGAATAACTCAAAATAAAACTAACAAATAAACTAAATAAATCAAAAGACTCAAAACATCTCAAGACTTAAGAAAACACAAACTAAATTGATTTCTAATAAATCTAACACTTTAAAATAAAATGGGGGATTGATTTTGATGAAAAGTAAATTAAACTTAAATAAATTACAAAATTGACAAAAACATAAAATTAAGGTAAAATGATAAATGACGGACTGGCTAGAGGATTATTCTCCACACATGCCACATATGCAACCTAAATTGATTTTCAGTTGTTCTTTCAATAAATTGTAAATTCTCAACGCCCCAAGTTAATTAGGTCCGCTTAAATTAACCTTCAGATTTTCCTACTTTTATTAGGTTGGATGATTGCATACGACAACCCAAAACATTCCCTACAAGTTCCCTACATGAATTGCATAATAGAGATACAAGCAAGAATCATTAAGTTTTATGAAAATCATAAGCATTGACGAGGCACTTGTTACTATGAATTGCATGAAACTTATGCCAAGAATTTACCTAACGCGATCGTTTATAAGCGACCTTCACTACTTGTGAATATAAGTTCATAACGATTAGGTGAAATTCACTTATATTCTAGCATCAAATTCATGCATGTAAATTAAGTATGCATCCTTAATCGACATACAAAAATAAGTTATCAATCAAGCAGTTAAGCAAATTAAATCACAACTCAGAAATCACAACTGAAGGTAATCAATTCAAATTACAAATATATCCATGGTTTTGAATTAAACTCTAGCCAAAATAAAATTAGTTACACATTATTAAATTAAACAGGAATAAAACTTGAGTTTAGGAACGAATTAACCGAGAGAGGATTGCAGTGAAACTTTGCTGCTTCTGTTTCTGCGCTGACTGCCCAAGGCAGTCACCTTGGTTCCATTGCAAGCTCCCATGCCGAGACTAAGTCGCTGCCTTTGGCAGCATGATGCATTCTTTTGTTCTCCCCCAAGCCCGAGGCAGCTCCCTCAGTTCTCTATTCTTTTCTTCTGCTCACGCTGCCCAAAACAGCTCCCAAGGCAGCTCTGACCTTCCTGCTGCAAAGCAGCACCCTGCTTCTTTGCGTCCTTTCCCCCAGAACTTGCTGCCTCGGGCAGCTTCCTCTCTCACCCCAAATGCCTTCCACGCTGCCCAATGGCAGACTCCCCACGTCTTCCCGTGCTGACCTTATTTCTGTTCGTCCCTTCTACGCAGCCCAGGTTTCTCGCAAGCTGCCTTCTGGCAGCTCTCTGTCAAGAACTTCTTTCCTATTCCCCCCCTCCTTTCACCGCTCCTTATTCCTCCTTATTTATTTAGTTCCTCCACTTCACGATGGGAGCTCCACTCCCGTGTCCCCCGTCCTCTAACCTTTTCTTAATTATTTCTCCTTCATCCCTGGTTGTCTGCTGCCCTTCTCTGACTTCTCATTCTTTTCTAAAATATGGCAGCCTAGCTGCCTTCCTTCTTTTTGTCTCCCACGCGTTGCTTTCTGCCAAAAACCCCACTCAATTAACATCATATATATATATATATATATATGTATATATGTATATATATATATATATGTATATATATATATATATTTATAATACTATCTTATTTTTATTAACCAAAAATAGTGGGCAAGACAGTTTTGACGATTTTATCACTTAAAATCTCACTTGTGCAAAATTTATTTTATTTACTAGATAAATACTAAAAAAACACAAAAACAAAGTAACTAGCTCAAAAATATAAGAAACTAACTAAGAAAAGACGAGAGAATTTGATGTAAAATATGTATAAATATAATCCGATCAAATACCCCCACACTTAGTTTTTGCTAGTCCTCGAGCAAAACAGAGAAAACAGAAAAAGTAATAACATGAAAATTATTAGTTTCTCCTATGTGACCCTCATAGAATTTCATTCGAGAACACAAATCAACAAGAACCATAGCTAACATCAAGGAACTAATCCAAGTTCATCTTCCTTATTCAAATATTAGCAGTAATCTTTGAATCATCCTTGAAGTGTAGTGTGTGAGATAGCCATGTTAATGCAATTTAAAAAAATTTATTTTTAAAATCACCATATGCAAACTAGCGACCTTCTCACTGGATATACGCTCAATCACACATGTGTTTAGTTTTAATGTGTTTCTCTCAAAGAATCAAATGTGAAAGTTCTACCATAAGCTTGCATAAAGATCACTTCTCCACAGTCATAATTGCAAAACTCAAATCAAGAGGACTTTTATTGGATGTAATGAGGCTTAGGGCGAGAGTTATTGAAACGAAAGAATAGGAAAACACAAGTTCCAAGCTACATTGCAAGCAATTCTTTTGTTTAGATTTATAAGAACTCAACATTTCCCGCTATTCTACAAGTCACCTCCAACCACACCCATAAACTGAAACTTTAAAAACTTTTTATTTTCTTTGTATACAATCTTTCTTTTTCTTTTCCTTTTTTTTTTTTTTTTTTTTTTTTTTTTTTTTTTTCTTTTCAAACAGAAACAAATATGAAAAACCCCCACACTTATTCTTTTGCCAAACACCCTCCAAAGTACTTCACAAACATTTCTCATAAGACAATCTCGCATTGCTCGCTTGGAAAGGGTAAGGAAAAATATTTATTTCGGGCATAAGGGTAGACATATCTGGTGATAAGAAATAAAAGGCTCACAAATACGGCTCAAATTGGCAATCTAATGATATCATTTTTCTTTGGGAAACAAGGTTATTTGGGCCATGGTGGTAAACCTAATGCCTCTATCATTTTCAAGTTCATGCAATTAAAGACAAATATTTCGAAAGATCGTTATGCAAGTTCTAGAGATGTATCTCACATAAGTTCATCACACATGAAAGAATAGGAGTGTATGAAAAATGCACACACTTTCAATAGGCTCAAAAACTCACATAGAATGTATATGGTCACTAAATTCACATATGGAGCTTTAAATCATGCTTTAATTTCACATCAACAAGGCTATGTGCATTTGGTTTTTCAAAGATGAACAAAAATGTACAAACTAACACGAGAATAAGGAATTTCACACAACACATGTTAACTAAGTTCTTGATCATCATGGTTCAAATTTTATCCAATTATATCATTGGGTCGGGAAACTAACAAAAATCTAATTCAAAACAATAAGGAAAACAAGGAAAAATTTTCCGATTTTTTTAAATTTTCCAATTTTTTTTGTTTTTTTTTTTGTTTTTTTTTTGTTTTTTTTTTTTTTTTATAAAACAAAACTAATTAAGAAAACAAAGCAATAACATGGAAACAAATGAAACCAGTTCAAAGTCGAAGGTATAAAAATTTTCAATTTGGTCATTTTTATACTTTACCCCCACACTTAAACTAGACATTGTCCCCAATGTCCGAAAATATAATAAAATGCAAATAAAAATAAAATAAAATAAATAAATACAAAGAAAGAAAATAAAGCAATAGGACTGAAAACTTCCCTAATTTGCAGAAAAAAATCAAGCGATGACCCCCAAGCTAAAATTCTGCAATCAACTTCAAGGGTGGAAATAACCAAAAGTTCCTGCAAAGAAAAGAAATAAATCAGTTAAGCACGCAAGAAAATATAAAAAACAAATAAACGAAAAATTGAAAATGAAAATAAAAGATAATAATAAAACTAAAAGTGATCATTGGTCCTGTTTGGTGACTTTCCACAGCTTTGAACTTGAACTGGCCTCGGAACTTCTTAGCAAGGAAAATGAGACTTGATTGGTGGTGTTTTTCTCAGTATTTCTTTACGTAGCAGAAAACCCTAGTATTTATACATAATTGCAAGACTTTAACATTGAAGTAGTTGAGCAGATCACGCCCAAAAAATAAGGCCAGAAAACAAGGGAGTAAAGCCACTTTGTTGAGAAAGAATAGGTCTCCCAAATCAAAACAAAACCTTGCAGTTTAAGAAAAGATTTTGTCCATAAAAATAGCAAACCAAAGTTAATCAGAAAACTAACTCTAATAAATTTAAATAAACATAAAATCCCAACAATCCACCACTTGGTTATTTAAAGCTTGCTCTTTGAGTATATCATCATAGAGTTGTGCATACATAATGGTGTTATGTAACTTGAACCATTACATAGTGCCTAAGCTTCAGACCAACATGAGTAACACTTAGTTTTGAACTCAAACTCTGACAACAAAGCACACACAACCCTTCTTGGGTGAAGCTCAAAGCCAGCACGATTCGGCCATGTGCTTGTATCCTAGTTTAGTGACAGTGCTAGAAGTTAGCCCCACAACTTCATAGTAGGCGGCCTCACCTTCACCTTCACCATCACAAAGGTGAAACTATCAAAGATACTCCTATAACTAAGTATCTCACTCCACAAGAGTATAGTTTTTATTAAGAGTATTATAACTCATCCTTCACATATGTTACAAGATTTCATGCATCCACTCAAGTTTAACTATAACTTCTTTAAGAAGTATGGCATGAATCCATATCACTTCATGACTTGTTATTACCTATTGAACCAATTTCTTGGGATCTCTAGTCCAAAGGTTAGGTTACCATCACAAGTGACTCAACTCACAAGGGCTTTAACCCCATTCCATTAGAGGTTTTCCAAAATTTCTCTCGTGATAATCCTTTCGTCAAAGGATCAGCCAGGTTATCTTCAGACCTTACATGGTCTAATATGACAATTCATGTGGAAAGAAACCCTCTCATTGTGCTATACTTTCGACGAATCTATCGTTTCTTCCCATTATAATATCGATTTTCAACCTTAGCAATCGTTGATGTGCTATCACAGTGAATAAGCACTGCATGTAATGGTTTTTCCCACAAAGGAATATCATACAAGAGATCTCTCAACCATCCTGCTTCTTCACTAGCTGTTGCTAGTGCTATTATTTCAGATTCCATCGTTGACTGAGCAAGAATGGTCTGTTTCTTAGACTTCCACGAGACTGCAGCCCCAGCTATGTTAAAAACATAGCCCCTCGTGGCTTTAGAGTCTTCTGAAAGTGTATTCCAGTCAGCGTCGCTATATCCCTCAAGGACAGCGGGAAACTTTTCATAGCATAAACCAAAGTTGATGGTCCTCTTAAGGTATCTCATTACCCTTTCAATAGCACGCCAATGCTCAACACTTGGATTGCTCGTGAACCTGCACAAAACCCCCACTGCATAGGCTATGTCTGGACTAGTGCAATCAGTTGCATACCTTAGACTTCCGATGATGCTTGCATATTCAGTTTGTCTAACACTATCTCCAGTGTTCTTGAAAAATTTCACATTAGGATCATATGGCGTACATGCGGGCTTACAATCAAAATAACCAATTTTTTTCAAAATTTTCTCTATGTAATGTGATTGATCTAAAGAAAACCCTTTCTCGGTTTTACTAACCTTAATACCAAGAATAACACTCGCATTTCCTAAATCCTTCATGTCAAAATTAACACATAACAGTGACTTTACTTCATTTACCATATGAATATTAGATCCAAAGATAAGCATGTCATCAACATATAAGCAAATTATAGTGCACAGATTATTCACATATTTGATATACATGCATTTATCACTTTCATTAATTTTGAAACCATTATCTATGAGTAAACTATCAAACTTAGCATGCCATTGTTTTGGTGCTTGTTTTAAGCCATAGAGTGATTTGTCTAACTTACAAACCTTATGCTCTTGGCCAGTTATTATAAAGCCATCAGGTTGATCCATATAAATCTCTTCCTCTAATTCTCCATTCAAAAAAGCAGTTTTAACGTCCATTTGATGCACAACTAAATCAAATAATGAGGCTAATGCAAACAAAACACGTATGGAAGTAATTCTAGTGACTGGTGAGAATGTATCAAAGAAATCAACATTCTCTTGTTGTCTAAACCCTTTAGCTACTAACCTGGCTTTAAACTTGTCCACAGTTCCATCATCTTTTAGCTTCCTCTTTAGTATCCATTTGCACCTAATGGTTTTGCATCCATGGGGAAGATCAACCAAGTGCCAGGTTCTGTTGGATTCCAGTGAATCCATTTCATCGTTTATGGCTTCTTGCCATGAATCTGCATCCAGAGAAGTCAAGGCTTCTTGGAGTGTTTTAGGATCTTCTTCCAGTGTGAAAGTTTGGAAGTCGGTCCCAAAATCCTTGGCCACTTTGGGCCTCTTAATCTTTCTTAGTTCAAAACTAGTTTCAACCGAACCACTGAGAGCATGGTTGCTCATTCCAGACAACCCCAAATTAGTGGAGGTTAAACCCCCACTATTGCTAAGCTTAAAAGGAAATTTATTTTCAAAAAAGTCAGCATCATTTGATTCAATAATAACATGATTTTTCAAGTCATAGAACCTATATGCTTTACTATTGGATGCATAGCCAATAAAAACACATTCAAAAGCCCTACTTGCTAACCTTGATCTCTTAATATCAGGTTTGCATACATATGCTAAACAACCCCATGTTCTTAAGTAAGACACATTAGGTTTCTTATTCTTCCAAATTTCATATGGTGGAGTTTTTGTTTTTGAAGAAGGAACTCTATTGAGAACATAACAGACAGTTAATAAGATTTCACCCCACCAATATGAGGCACTACCAGAATTAAGAAGCACAACCACAGTTAATTCACAAAGTGTCATATTCTTTCTTTCGGCCTTACCATTCATCTATGGAGTATAAGGTGTAGTTGTTTCATGTATTATACCTAGGTTTTTACAATGCTCATTGAAAGTCCCAGACTCATTGTCACGCCCCCATCCCAACATACGTTCAGAATCGACACGTGACGTCACCAATACCCGTACATCTAACATACCCCGCCTCCGGGATATGTACAAAGCATAAATCAAGATTCAAATTTCATAGCATTTTTCGTACAATTTATGGCTGCATCTAACCTCTTCGTTAGACTGCCTACGTACCCTCAATAGGGATCAAGTCATTCGTAGTTCAACGTTCGTCAAACTTTAATCTTTTCGTAAAATACTTATAGTGAAAAAAAACATAGGGTACCACACTACGCATCAACCATAAGCCATACACAACTATCATCTTGTCATGCAAGCAGGTATGCTATGCCCACACATATATTTTCCACTTCATCCTTCATATAAATCACTACATTTCACATGATTCTCCATTTCATAATATGCAACATCTCAAAGAACAATCAATGGATCACCATGCTATTCTCTAGCCAAAATAGTCAACGAGTCTAATTATAATGACAAAAATCACATCAATCAACAACACATCATATACCAAAATGCAGGGCTAGAGTGACACATTTTGGCCGAAGCCTACATCTCAGAAGTTGATATCAATCCAAGGAACTAACAAGTCAATGATACGATTCCGGACCATCACTCAACGGAATCCAAACCAGGATACGATTCTGGACCATCACTCAACGGAATCGCAGAGTATAAGGGATTCCGGACCATCACTCAACGGAATCCAAACAGAACTTAGTTCCGAACCATTCAACAGAACCGAACAGAAGTCCAAGAAGCATAACTACGGCTCGAAGGAACAAGACAGGATTCAAGTTACTCAATTCACGAAGACTCAACAAAACGAACTAATATCGAGCAACAAATCCCCATCACAATGGGTTATCGGTCCATTACTAGATCTCACATCTCCCAAGCAATTCAATAGGCATTTCAATCACATGACACAACCGTTTCCAATTCACAAGTCAAATCATATTTCACTACATCATACCAATCACTATGCTTCCAACATTATATCTCTATCCATAGCTTGTAACATATCAGGGAATCACGAAGCACAATATTAATATTTAATTACGTTAATCAATCAGTGAGATAGCACATCATTTCACGAGTTTAATTAAAGAACTCTACATAATTCCCTACTTGAGTTATGAATAATAACATGATAATTATAATTTGTATGCACAAGATCCATTGTGCGTAATTCTCATTCACTCGATTCTAGGATTCTAAGATAACCTTATGGAAATGAGCAAAAGCAAGGATTCCGAACCACTCAACGGAATCCAACAACACTGGGTTCCGAACCACTCAACGGATCCAAATTACAAGTATGAGATAATCTATAAAAAGAAAGACCATTGATCATAGTTTATAACCTCAAATATAAGTTCGTAAATATGAAAACATAATCAAGTCTCTAACAACTCCGAAGAAGTCACCCAGATATCCAACGACTTATCCCATTCAAACCATCAAGATTCTCAAAAACCATCATTCATATGTACATTAAAACTAGGGCTAGAGGGACGCAATTCAACTGAAGCCCACATAAGTAACCAAACAAGAAGTGCCCCCCCCCCCCCAAAAGCAGATTAACCAAGCAGAGCCACCCTTAAGAAAGTAACCAAGTAGGCAGTGACCCCCCAATGTGGATTAACCAAGCAGAGTCACCCCTACAACTATTAGGAAGTGATCACCCAATGCGGATTAACCAAGCATGATCACTCCTAAGCATACATGGCCATAAGGATTACCCAACGCGGGTTAACCAAGTGCGATCCATATATAGTATGGTCCCCCAATGCGGATTAACCAAGCAGGACCACTAATGACCCCCCAATGCGGATTAACCAAGCAGGGTCAAAATAATCAGGTAGGTAGTGATCACTCAATGCGGATATACCAAGCATGATCACTCCTAGAATGCGTATGGTCCCCCAATGCGGATATACCAAGCAGGACCATCAATGTACAACTACTACATGGTGCAGTAAACTCAACACCTCAACTTATCCACATCTCAACCCCTATGAATTACAACGTAGTCGCCTACACCATCAACTTCTCGAGGTCACCACTAATATGTCACCCAATCATATAAGTGCTACAACATACCTCTAATAGGATTCTAGGATCACATTGTCATGAAAATAATCATACTCATCATTCACATTACTAAAAGGATAATTAAACTCACATATATCACAATCATCATATGTACACAAGCCAAATCATGCTAATAAGCATATGTCTACGGCTAAATATATAAAATCACATTTCAATAGAAATCACATTTATAACACCAAGTCATATTCACAAATGATATAAATATAAGAATTTAAAGTATCGTCAACTGTTAGAATATCCAAGTGGTGGACCTATCTAAATATACTCAACCAACAGCATTTCATAAATCGAATGCCACACATCGGAAAATTCGACTTTTTCCAAAAATTCTCATATTTTACAAGAATGAAGATCTCAACAAGGGAAACATTATTCACAACTAGGCCAACAACAAATTCTAACCGGAAACCATCCAAATTCATCGGGGAAAACCGAGTTTCTAGGGTTTTAAACACCCAACTCTAAAACGAATATGAAAGCACAAACCAAGCATACCAACTTGGAGATTATGAAGACGAGATGAAGTTTCATACCTCACGCGAAGGAAATGGTTGCCGGAATCACCGGAAAAATGACACAATCGCCGAAAAACCCACGGGACTTTGCTGCCTCGAACTGGAAAAGTGGATCAGAAAATGGGAAATCTAACACCACAGGGTCGTAGGGCTCTTCAAGAGCTTTCCATGGACACCAAGATCACCCAAAACGGAGCTCGGATGAAGAAGATATGAACGGGTCAAGTTTATGGGTCAAAAGGATCGAAAATGCCCAAAAAGGGGTCAAAATCAGACCCTCCTTCCCCTTTTTTTTTCTGTCCGTTCCCTTTTATTTCCCATTTCTCCCTGGTCCCTCTCCCACTATGTGGGAGTTTTAAAATAAATTAAAATACATAGATTAGTAACACAACTTCAAATATCCGTAACTATACCGTTAAAACTCGGACTCGCAAGCAGCTTTCACCTATACGTTCGTGATCTCGAAATCTATTCAAAGATATAAATTGTGACCTCGAAAGGTTCACGGATTTTAAATAATTAATCTCCAAACTTCAAACTTCGTAACTAATTTAATTAAAATTTTAATTCAAACAAATTAAAATAAATTCTCGAAAAATAATATAAAATCTCAATAATACAAATACGTAGATTATAACAGTGAAATCCAGGAACGGGATTTCACATTCATATTCAAGTCCCTTATCACTACGTAACCTTTTTATTCTTTTATTGAACTGATTCTCTATTTCAGCTAAGTATAGTTTGAACATGTCAAAAGCTTCACTCTTATTTTTCATCAGGTAAACATAACAATAATTAGAGTGATCATCTATAAAGGTAATGAAATACCGTTTCCCATTTCTAGTAATTACCCCCATCAAATTCACAGATATCGGTGTGGATTAGTTCAAGTAACTCAGTTTCTCTAATTACTGATTTGTGTGCAGTTTCTCTAATTACTGATTTGTGTGGAGCTCTAGTGACCTTAGCTTGACTGCAGAATTCACACTTTTCAAAATTGCTTAATGAGAGTTCAAGAAGCAGTCCTAGATTACTCATTTGTTTCACTAGTTTCTTATTTACATGACAAAGTCTAGCGTGCCAAATATTAAAGGAATAAAGCATATAAGCAGAAGCAACATTTTTATTTATAACATCAACATTTAACTTAAACATGCCATAAGTAGCATACCCATTTCCCACAAATACACCATTCTTTGTGAGAGTATACAAATCAGCCCCAATAGTTTGAGTAAACCCAACTTTGTTGATAAGGTATCCAGAAACCAAATTTTTTCTTATCTCTGGAACATGCAACACCTCTTTCAATATTACTAAATTTCCTGAGGTGAACTTGAGCTCAACATCCCCTACTCCAGCAACATTAGTTGAGTGAGAATCACCCAACAAAACCCTTATGTCTTCAGCTTCAGTGTAAGATTTAAAAAGCCCACGATCATAGCAGACATGGTGTGTAGCACCAGTGTCTACCCAACACCCCTCGGATCCATCAACTAAGTTGATCTCGGACACCATTGCAACGAGTTGACCCTCAGTGAGGTTGGCTTGAGGAGCAACTCTTCGTTTGTTGCGACAGTTGTGAGCAAGATGTCCAGGTTTGTCACAGTTGTAGCACAGAAATGGCTCACCTGTTTCATCTCTTGAGGGGGTAGTTGTCACATCCCGGCCCGTTCCACCACCGTAGCACGATATTGTCCGCTTTGGGCTTACCATTCCCTCACGGTTTTGTTTTTGGGAACTCACGAGCAACTTCCCAGTGGGTCACCCATCATGGGAGTGCTCTGGCCTTCTTCTCGTTTAACTTCGGAGTTCCTACGGAACCCGAAGCCAGTGAGCTCCCAAAAGGCCTCATGCTAGGTAGGGATGGGAATATACATTTAAGGATCACTCCCTTGGACGATGTGGGATGTTACAGTAGTTTTCTGGTGTTGTTTCGATAAGTGTTATGTACCTTCATAGGGTTCTTGTTACTAGAGCGATTCTTGGTAACATTCTTTATATTCTTGCTGTTAGGTTTGAGGACTACAGTTGCATGGTTCTTCGAGTGTGGTTTCTTGTTGGCATTGAAGATGACCAGGACTTCCTCTTTCATGTCTTGTTTCCTTGCCTCTTCCTCGATCCGAAGACGCGTGATCAAACTCTCTAGCGAAAACTCATTTGTCTTGTGTCACAGATCCTTCTTGAATTCCTTCCAACTTGGTGGCAGTTTGTCAATGATCACAACAACTTGGAACTGCTCATCCAGGTTCATTCCCTTAGACACGATCTCATGGGCAATCTTCTGTAGCTCATGTGATTGGGCCTCCACAGGTTTGTCATCCACCATTTGGAACTTGAGATAACGCTGACTGCAAACTTCTTTGCTCCAGCTTCTTCAGTATCATACTTCTTTTGGAGAGCATCCCAAAGTTCCTTAGCAGAAGTACAAGAAGAATTGTAGTCATATAGATCATCACATAAGCCATTTAATATGTAGTTTTTGCACAGAAAGTCATTTTCAGTCCAGGTTTGAAACAATTTAAATTGTTCAGTAGTTGGATATTCAGGTAGTAGTGGCATCTCAGAGGTGCAGTTTGAGGCAATTTTCTTGGTGGTCAGAAAAAACAACATATTTTGCCTCCAACGTTTGAAGTGAAGTCCTTCAAACTTGGTGGGTTTGTTCAAATCAGCGACAAAGGGATTGATTTCAGTGTCCATGGCAGATAAGTAACATCTTAAAAGTGTTGATCGTACTGCACAAATTCAAAATAATGAATGAAGTTACTAGGAAAATCAAATATTGCAGACTTCTCTTTGGGTTGAGTCGTGGACAATGTCGCTTTCTTTAAGACGTTTCGCGACTCTACCCAAGTTGTGCAAGCAGTCTAAAGTACCACGACGTCCCCAGGATAAAACAACCCAGAAAACACCTCTATATAGACCTTCCTTTGCACTGAGGAAGATCCAAAGCTTTCACCACTCTTATACTCAAAGTTCTTCTAGCTTTTCTTAGTTTTTCTCAGTATTTCTTTACGTAGCAGAAAATCCTACTATTTATACACAATTGCAAGACTTTAACGTTGAAGTAGTTGAGCAAATCACGCCCAAAAAATCAGGCCAAAAAACAAGGGAGTAAAGCCACTTTGTTGAGAAAGAATAGGTCTCCCAAATCAAAACAAAACCTTGCAGTTTAAGAAAAGATTTTCTCCATAAAAATAGGAAACCAAGGTTAATCAAAAAACTAACTCTAATAAATTTAAATAAACATAAAATCCCAACACTTTACTTTCCCAACTGCAACCTCTAAAGAGACCTTGTCCCGAAATGAATTTCTCCAAAACCATGAAACCCTAGTCTCCGCCAATGGTGTTTTCGAGTTGGGGTTGTTCAAGTCGGGAAGGATTTCAGTGTGGTACTTGGGAATATGGTACAAAAAAACCAAAGAAAAAACCGTTGTTTGGGTAGCCAATCGAGACGCCCCGCATTGGAATTCATCAAAAACAACTTTGAAAATTGGTGATCATGGCAACCTTGCCCTTGTTGATGGAGAAACAGGAAAGATGACATGGTCATCCAATGAAACCCAAGCTACGAATCTGATTTTCAAGCTTTTAGATCCAGACAATCTTGTCCTCAGAGAGGCAAATTCATACCAAGATGAGTTTCTTTGGCAAAGTTTTGATTACCCGACAAACACTTTGCTGCCGGACATGAAGTTGGGATGGATTTTAAACACAGGTTTGGACAGCTACATAACTTCATGGAAAAGCAAGGAAAACCCATCCACGGAGGACTTTTCTTTCAAGCTAAACCACAACGGTTTCCCGGAGACTTTCTTGTGAAACAAATAGGTCATAAAACGCGAGCCCTA
Organism: Malus fusca; assembly: GCA_035220775.1. Taxonomy (NCBI): domain Eukaryota; kingdom Viridiplantae; phylum Streptophyta; class Magnoliopsida; order Rosales; family Rosaceae; genus Malus; species Malus fusca. The sequence continues at coordinate 26,446,101 of CM069069.1, forward strand.
AAACGGGGAAAGGTTCAGTGGCGTACCGGAGATGACTGAATCAAATTGAGCCATTCAATTCAACTTCGTTGCAAAATATGATGAGGTTTACTACTCCTATTCGATAATTGGAAATTTAGAGCCTATGTACTCACAACCATGGAAGAAAATATCCAAAATAAATATTTTCGTTTTTTTTTTTTACCGATATTTTAATGAGTATCCAATGAGTTTTCGTCAAAATATCGCGATATTAGTCCAAAAATTCCTGAAAATTTTGAAAAGTCTCAATTTTGAGACTAGAGGGGTTCGAACCCCTCCCACTTAACTCCTTAAGGAGTTAACCACTATACCACTTATGTTGTTGTGATAATATGCTACAATATTTATATATATGGTTGTGTTTTGAATTCTTTTTACAAGAAACAAATTTGCACATATTTCAAATTTTTTGTGGTATTATATTTTAAATTGTGTCAATTAATTACTTAGTCAATGGCATGTGGTTTTTAATTTTTCTATTTTTTATTTGGTCACTTACATGGTAGGGCTGGAAAAAATTCCGGAAAATTCCAAACCAAACCGAAAAAGTCCCGAACCCAAACCGAAAAATCCCAAACCAAAACCATCCTGAAGTTCGGGAATCCCATCCCGAAAAATACCGAAATTTTCGATATGGGATTGGTTTCCAAATCCCATTTGTTTGGTAATCCCGAAAAATACCGAAGTATTCGGTTTCCTATTGACTTTTGGGTTTTGGTTCTTGAAAACCATTGTCATGGTTGCTAACTACTCTTCAAAATACACTCACTCTACACATAGAGATGATGAAGATAGTGAAAATTTTGAACCTCATAGGAACTCTATGTGGTACTAAGTCACTCATATATCTTACCATGCAATGTATAAAGTGTAAAATATTGTACTAATTCATTATATATAAATGATTATGGTGTGTTTAGACTTCTTTCATTAATTTCTACATATTTTCTACACTCACAATGTTTGTCAGCTCGCTATATAATCAACTTGATAATGTTAATTCCATCATGCAATGCATTTCCTTCCAATTTTTTGTGATAAACTAATAGATAATTGACTAAATAAACATCCTGCAAAGTTTCAATAAAAGTTTCCAAGTTTTTCTTACAATTTCCGTGGTTTCCATGTAATTTTTATCGATATCGATATTATCCCGATATTTCCATCGATATTTCCGTGTTTTCGGACTACCGATATTTCCGATATTACCGATATTTTCTTCCTTGCTCACAACTAACTCTGTGTTCAACTAGGGAACTTCAACGCTTCATACCAAAAGAAAGACCAATGTGACAGTTTTAAAGAGTGTGGTCTGGATGGTATTTGTGACTCTAATGCTTCTCCGGTTTGTAAGTGTTTGAAAGGGTTTGAGCCTAAGAATCTGCAGGCTTGGAGTTTGAGAGATGGAGCTGATGGGTGTGTGAGGAAAACGAAATTGAATTGTACAAACGACAAAGTTGTTAGTTTTGGAGAATATAAAGTTACTGGACAGTGGCGAGGCTTTTGTGAACATCAATATGAGTCTTGAGGCGTGTAAGAAAATGTGATTGGAAAACTGTTATTGCACCGGTTACGCTGATGCCCGGATTTCAAATGGAGGTCAGGTTGTGTAATATGGACAGGGCAGTTGAAGGACCTGAGGCAATATGCAGAAGTGGCCAAAATTTCAATTTCGACTCGCAGCTTCTGAACTAGGCATCAATACTTCCCATCACTCTCATGTTAGTTTCTCGTATAACATTGACGGTAAAACTTTAGTTTTGAAGAACACAAAACATTGGCTTTTAAAAAATAAACTGAATATTAGCATTCACCCCTTCCTTCCCACTGTCATGTCAGTTTTATCGTATTTTGTCCTTTTGGATGTTTATGTATCATTTCTTCATTCAGCATGCATGTATGTTTCGATTTCTTGATCTGCTCCAATAAAGAGCTGCTAATGCACTAAACATCATCCCTAATAGTCTGTTTATAATATCAAGATTTTGTTCTTGGATGATTAGCGGCTCTTTTAATTAGGGTTATGATAAGGGTTTTTATGTAGAGATATATAGATGTTTATTACACTGCCAACTGATTGGGGTAATCACGGTATGACGGTATGAGATAAAGGTTTAGACAATGTTTATAACAACATACTTATAATTTTGTTCTCCTCATGAGAAAGACTATAACAACATCAAAGTTTGATTACAAACGAGTTACGCTCATTTCATATGGTGCTAATGGGAAATAAAAAAAGAGTGTTCGTGCTTGTAGCCATTGTAGTTACAATTTTCACTCTACTATACTATCAGGACTTTGTATATACTTTTTGTGGAAGAGGAACATAAGGACAGAACGAAAAGGTACCGGAATTATTCAATTAGAAAATTTGTAATTACATAATCAACAACTCGATGAAGCAAAATTTAGAACTTGAGCCACCAAGTTTTTTTAATTAATTTCTTTTCTCTATTTTTCGCTTTCTTCTGAACAGGTTTAATCAAAGAAACAGGGATTGTCTACTAAATGAGGTGGTTATATCAAGTAAGAACTTTTGCTCAGGCGAAAGGAGCAAAGATGAGCTAGATCAGCTGCATGGTTCGATTTGCACACTCTAGCAGCTGTTACCAACTTTTCTGAACAAAATAGACTGGGACAAGGTGGTTCCGGTTGTGTTTACAAGGTGCTCAACTACATTTTGTTATAAATCAATCAGTAGACTATATCTAAATTATGCATTTAATTATGTGTGTTTGATCCTATTTAATTCCAGGGTACGTTGGTAGACGGTCAAGAAGTTGCTGTGAAGAGACTTTTAGAGAAGTCTGGACATGGAACCAAAGATTTTAAAAACAAAGTAGAGTTGATCACAAAGCTTCAGCCCCAAAACCTTGTTCAACTGCTTGGTTGCTGATTTGCGTTTAAAAATTATCTTTTGAATATAGAAACGAGGTCTGTGCTGGACCAGAAAAAGCGTTTAAAAATTATATGTGGGATTGATCGAGGACTTCTTTATCTTCACCACGATTCTGGACTCAGAATTATCCATAGGGATCTCAAGGCAAACAATATTCTTCTTGATAGAGAAGTGGCACCAAAGATATCGGACTTTGGAATGGCTTGAATGTTTTGTAACGATCAGACAGAAGCCAATACCAGAAGAGTGGTGGGAACATAGTGAGTAACAATACCATGCACACATACATAAAGCTACCCAATTATACTAATTTCACTTTGTAAATGGTTATATGCAGTGAGCTATATGGCTCCTAAATATGCAATGGACGGCCTCTTCTCAATCAAGTCTGATGTGTTTAGTTTTGGTGTTCTAGTGTTGGAGATTATTAGTGGTAAAAAGAACAAGGGATTTTATTGCTCAAACACTGAACTAAACCTCCTAGGAAATGCAAGTTAAAAGGCAAGTCTTGAGAATTTCAACTTTTGTCCTCTTTCTAAACAGTCTTCAAGCAGACAATTTTTATGTTGTCAGGGGGAGAATCTCGATCGACTGTTCATCAGGCTGACTCCTTGCTCGAGCCTGACAATATAAGCATCTGTCCAGCGACAGATACACGTCTGAACAGAGAATATTATCCTCCAGATAGTCATTGCATTTCATTCGTTTCATGATTATCACTAAATTCACTACTTAAAGAGAAATGATTGGGAACTTTTGCAGACTTCGAAGCTATGGAATGTAGGAAAGGGGTTGGAAATTATAGACTCATCGTATTCCCATTCTGAGGTATTGAGGTGCATGCAAATCGGCCTTTTATGCGTTCAAGAGCGTGCAGAAGATGTTGAACAAAAAGAGTATACAAGATAACTCTAATGATCCAAGAAGAAGAAAATAAAGCACACTCTAAAGAAAGCTCACAAGAACACTAATTAGCAAAGCTTCTCTTATTTAGCACTTAGCTTTGTTTTTCCTTTGGATGATTTACAAGGCTTGGGGACTTGGGTATTTATAGCAAACCAAATGAAAGCTACACCACACACTTAATTAAACTAAGATTATTTACTACCACACAAAACACATTAATTGCACCTAATTATACAACCATACCTAACATTGCCTAACTTTGCAATTGTAAGCAATTACATCATCAAACTAGATATGGACTTGGACTTTAGATTGGATTGTGGATTACTTATGGTTTTGGGCTTGACATTGATTCTCAACACTCCCCCTCAATGTCAGCTCTCATTCTTTGCACTGTGCTGAGCAGACAACGAAATATTTCGAGCTTGCCTGTACTCA